>OX940961.1:1390530-2763560 GCA_954870475.1 Euphrasia confusa
AATGGCGGTTAGGTTCTTGACGGGGCCCGCTGTCATTGCGGCGACTTCCGTCGCCGTTGGGCTCAGGGGAGTTCTGCTGCATGTTGCGATTGTTCAGGTACTCAATTGTTAATTAGGATAAACTTGAGGGGTGTTTTTGCAATTAAGAAAAATTAAATGTTGTAGTACTATATATATATTATCCCATGAGATGAGATCTGAACGTGAAATGTCACATGCTGCAGGCAGCGCTTCCACAGGGGATTGTTCCCTTTGTGTTCGCTAAGGAGTATAATGTCCATGCGGACATATTAAGCACCGCGTAAGTTCGTTCGTCTCACAACTGAATCAAATCGATTTGAATTGAACTGAAATGATACTAACTCGTTTTCGGTCTCTTTTTTTTCAGGGTTATTTTTGGGATGTTGATTGCTTTGCCAATAACAGTCCTGTACTATGTGCTTCTAGGCGTTTGATAGAAAAAATGTGGGATTGATTAATTAATTAATTAAATGATTAATTAATTGATTGATGAAGATGATGGAGTAAAGAGAAGGTGCATGCATGCAGGGAAATTAATATTGTTTGGCATTGGAATCAGTGTTGAAGCTAGTGGGAAAATATCATATGCTACCAGCTGCATGTGCATCTTAGCTACCCTTATTTTTAATTATTCATTTTCATATAGTATAGTAATTTGATTATTATTTTTTGTTTTGTTTTCTCAATTGTAATAGAAACAAAATAGTACAATAATTTCTAGAGAAACTTTGGGTGCCTTAAGTGCTGTAGCCTGTACTAATTCAAATATGATTAACATTTCTGTAAGTTAGCGTTACAAAAAGATTAATTCAGACAGTATATAAAAGTACTTGGTTGAATTATTCCTAACATCTCATTTAACTATATTTATTGTTAAAGGCGATAGATCTTTTTACACGGAAGTCAAACAAGGAAAAACGAGTTGATTTTGATGCTCACGGATTTAATCTGAATTAAAATATATTTTAATAATTAATTAAAACAAAAAGGGTCTGAGATCAGTCTTCATGTTTATTTAATTATGATTGTGACGATGTATAAAAATGGTGTGAGAGCATGTGAGACATTATCAAGGAAGGAGCAGGACATTTTTGTCCAATTAATAATTAGTAGCATATCCAAGAATAAGAAGACAGGAAGAACCTTTTCCTGCACAGAGAGAAGATTAGGACAGGTTGGAAGGTTGAATTACTTGGATATATGGCGTTGACCTCTTCGGTTCAATTGTTCAAAATCTAGTTTTGAATCGATGTCCACAGAACAAATGATGATTCGAAAACAATGGTGGTGTTTACGTGCGAGCTCGCGGTTTTGAAAGTATCGATGAATCAATCGAAATTATATGTACACATACTATGAAAGGACTTAACAGTTTTACGAAAAAGATACTTAGAGGTGATAATCCAATATTAGTGTTCGGCTGTTTTTTTTCTATAATATTTGAAAATAAAAGAAAACTCTGTAATTGACAATGATGACGAAATACTCAATAGCCCTAAGATTTTTTCATGCAATCATTACCAAATAATAATACCTAATTATAGGCTCAAAATTATACTAAATCATTACTGGAATTTTATTTACTTTTTTACTCTTTGACTGTTAACTTGTTGAATTCAAATCAAATTAATTGTCATAGTTCAACAACAAACAAAAAAAAATTCTAGATATCAAGGTTTCTGTTTTGAAATTAAATTCCTGCATTTGTCAGGTACCTGCACTGCATTTGGACCTTGCATACATATATGTATACATATATATATGTGTGTGTATACACACACACACAAAGCAGTTAATGCAGTTTGGTGAGGCCTTGTTTAAATGTTAATGCATCAGCAAATTTCCAGTGTGTATAGTAAATGCAAAACTACTTTTTCTTTTCTTTTTTTCCTTTTGCTCCCCACCCACAATTACCAATTCCTCTATACTCAAATCCTCCTTTGTCACTTTCAAAAATATTTTTTGTACTTCCACCATATATACACATACACATACATTCTTTTGTAGCATCATCATCTTCAATTCCCCTAAGAAAATATATCATCAATTTTCAAGAAAATGAGGTTGTTCTTGATGCTGCTTGTTATTCTGATGAGTAGATTATGTTCGAGAGCTGAAGCAAATCACAAGTACATTGACGGTCATGAATCGATTAATCCAAACACACACTTACCGGAGTTTGCAAGAAACAGAGGCTCCATCAGGCTGCACTTCTCCAAGTACTCATCATTCGACGACGATAAGCGTCGAGTGCCGACGGGGTCGAACCCTTTGCACAACAGGTAGAACTTAGAAGTAGAAGATAATTATATATATATATATACAATCATTTCCTGTATGAGTGTATTTTTTTTCTTGAACTTGTAATATATATGTATCCACAAGTTCATCAGATTCAGGGTGTTTTTTCGATTTTTGACATAAGGTCACACTATAGTTAGTATTTCGAGTGATCAGCGGTGTACAAATTGCGTGTTCGGTTTAATTAGATGCAAAGCGAAAGCTAACAGAATTCAAGCTAGTGTTATCATTGTACATACGATTGTTCGATCACCGCGTACTTGCTCGATCGAACCACGCCACATTTTTAGAAGAAAAAAAAAACATCCAAAGATTGTATAAAAATGTAGTAGTATATATTCTTTGAAGGATTGAAATATTTTATTTAGTGAAAAAAAAAATGACAAAAATGATTGATTTGAAATTTGTTGAAATGAAATTGAAGAGTTAGTTAGTTAATTAGGTGGGCGATTGGGACATGTTTACCTGTTATAGTCCGATGGCATTGAAGTGAAGCTTTGCACCAGCAGCACACATGCACTTCTCAATGAAATGTGAAAAGACAAAAAAGTCCTCCGGGTTGCGGTGAGTATATCAAGGCAAATACTATACGTACTTCTTTGTCCCACTTTTTCTTTCTCTCGTCAAAGTCACTGTCGATTGCTATTTAAGGTTGTAGCAGATATCTGAATTACCCTGTTTTTGTGAGACTGTATTTCTTGCAGCTTATCCGCACGTGCACTATGTACTAGTAAGAATTAAGAAATGATGGAATGATTAAATATGTTCACCAAGAATGTTTAGGATTACGCGGGAGATTGCCTATAAATTTATGAATGTGGAGGAGATGGGATTGATCGATCTAGCCAACTTTTACGGGCCAAATCGATGTATTTTTCTTATATAATGCTCTTGTTGAAATTTTGCCTGATAAGAAACCATGACAAATACATTTGGGATAAATTTAATTATTAATTTATTTTTTCAATTTGATTCACGTTTAAATTATTATTTTTAATTTAAAATAAAAAAATTACAAAGAGGGGTATTTACGTAATTTAAAATGAGATGAAGAAAAAGCTTACGAACAAATTCATTATTATTTCCAGTACAATATATATCGCGATTACACGCAACCCCTTCTTCTTCTTCCTCCTCGAGTATCGGCAAAATCAACAAACTCCCGATTTTTTACAGGCCTCCGTAATCGTACCGTCTCTCTTCGACCTCTGTGCCCCACCTGCCAATTTTTCGTCTTCGCCCGTGAATCAGACGAAGAGGAAAAGGGGGCAAAAAAAAAGAACGCCTTTTTAATAAAAAGCTTCAGAGGAAAACAATGGCGTACGTAGATCACGCGTTCTCCATATCGGACGAGGATATAATGATGGAATCCTCGTACATCAACGACAAGCCCCCAATCAAGGAGATCGCCCTTGCCGTCGCCCTCCTCGTTTTCGGTTCACTCGGAATCGTGCTCGGCATCGTCATGGCCGCCAATCAAGTCGGCGGAGACCGAGCTCACGGTAATAATAATAAATTAATAATCATATAATTCAATTTATTTTCCCCAAAATTTCCCTGTGTTTCTCAATTTTTGTTTATGAGCTGTTATGTGTTTCCTTGGAAGGGTTTATTTGATGTGGGTTTTGTGTGTTAATAATTATTGCATATATCTGCACTTGAAAATTTAATTGAATTCGAGGCTTCGTATCTGCACTTGTAAATTTAATTGAATTGGAGGCGTCGAAACAGGAGAAATTCTGAATTTTCTCAGTCTGAGTTTAAAGAGATATAAGATCAAATTACCAATAAAATGTACTTGTAATTTCCATTGCCTTGCTCTTAGCATATGCCTTCCTAATTAATTGTTCGGCTCGTTCACCTAACTCGTTGTAGTAGTATATATGGAGAATATGCTATCATGAGATAGATGTAGGAACCTCACAAAGATACTTAGTTCTTCCTTCAATTCAATGGACATAACATAGAGAAGTTTATGATTGCTCGAAAATTCGAATGGACATTTGGTAATTGGTATTGGCTTATCTTCGTAACCGTCTTTACAACACTATGTTGATCTCTGCACTCATGTTTTAATTTCTTAATCAAAGCATTATGTGTCATCTGCTAAACCTCTGCTGTTGTTTTTTAATAATTTAATTTCTATTTCAGGGACATTTTTTGCTATACTGGGCGCAATCCTGTTTCTTCCTGGGTTCTATTACACGCGAATCGCCTACTATGCTTACAAGGGTTACATAGGTTTCTCCTTTTCCAATATACCCGCGGTCTAGAGATGTTTGGGCGACGACGACTCCAAGCACTGTACAGATGTCTCTTCACTATTGGCTGTTTCCTTGAACTCTTCTTTTAATTTTGTATTTTGTTTTTTAGTTTCCTTCTTTACTGGTTTTGATGTATCTGTAAAGGACTATACAATTTACACGCTCTAGTCGGTTTTAGTTCACCTATATAGATTGGCATATTGAAGTTGGCATTTCCTATGAGCATGCGTGTTTTGTCAAGAGTAGTTTTTTTCGATTAAACAAATATGTATACCTTTGATTCAAGAAATGTGGTTTTACTAAAAATTGATTTAAGAAGTACATGAGCACATGTGTTTCACCTCCCCTTGTTTTGTATCCAGGATTGGAATACAGTTCAAAATCTGATCGGAACAAAACAGAGTGTAGACATAAAGAAAATAGGGACTTGAATACCACAACTGGAATTACAATTTCTAATGTATATTGATATTGCATTAAATATTAGTACAGACAACATAACCAACACTCACTGAGTTTATAAGTAGGTTGCACCTTAACAACAAAAATACTACCATCACATTGGAAAAAAGGACAACAGATTAGTAAATCATCGGAGTCGAAACAGCCAACGAATGCAGAAGAGTATGAGAAGTTTTTCAAGAATCTGTAGCTTCTGTGAAAGGGTACTTCCAAACATAGAATTGAATAACCGAGAAAATAAGAGGCTGCGGTTTGTTCCCCGAATCAAAAAGAAATCTGAAAACAAAAAATTTGCTTAAGCTTAAAAAAAATTCAATAACCAAGAGAGAGAGGGAGAGAATGAGTCTTACATGTGTGCCATTACACATTCTGTACTTTGCTGGGTATAGAAGCCGATTTTGCCTCGGTCTGATTCCAACAACACATAAAAAACAATGGAGCATGAGTGAACGAAAAGGCAGCAATAACAGAATAAAGAGTATTAAACAAAAAATCGAACGAGTTTATTCTAATGAATGACACATTGATTATTACAATCATCAAATGGGTGGATTGTTATTTCGTAAAGAAAAACATGACATCCTACACAACCAACTCGAGAATTGAGATTTCTTGTTCCAATTTCGACTGCATTAGGTGAATGCATAGAATGATGTCGTAATTGTACACCTATAAAAGCACGTTCGACTAATTATCCGACTTGCATTTCAGCTTGGTTGTTTTTACCTTACGAAACAAAAACGGGCTAATGCAAAACCCAATCCACAACACCTCATACACATTCTAATTCAAAGCTAATTAAGTTCATATGGATCGGGAAATCACCTTTTCGTTAGTTGCGTAGTAATCGTCCAATGCCCACTGGTATTTCGACTGGTTCAACCCAAACCAATGAGCCACATGCTCATCCAAACTAGCATGAGCTGCCAACAAAACAATTAACAGAAATTGAAAATTAACCCCCCATATTAATCACTATTTCAATTGAAGTAAAAAAAAAATTATTAAATTCAAAAAATATATATACTTACCATTTTGAACCTTGGCGAGCGTATCCCAGAAGAAGGCGAAAGAAGGGGGTTTCTCTTTATCGAAGTGCACAGGTGGCGCCATGACCCGGTGCGGAGTCTGGACCGGCGCCTCGAACCGAACCGGGCTCGGTGGATCCGGTTTAGGGCTGGCAGCATCGTTGGGTGTCGCCGGCGGCGTCACGAACACGGTGTACGGACCGATCTTCCCGATCCTCGGCGGCGGCGTGCCCGATTCGCTCTTGATTGGCATTTCTATCCGATAAAAAAATAAAAATGAGAAAGAGAAACCCTTTTCTTGGAGAGAGCTTCTTTTCGGACAAGCGCAGTGAGTGAAGTAACTGTACTTTGGAAGTAATTGTCAGGGAATATCGGGGACATTCTTGGTATTTCGTGTGGATCTTTGGATAATTACAATTTCATCCCTATGCTGGCCCAGCCCATTTAGAATTAATTGCCTGGGCCTCCCAACACTCACCGGCCCTTGTATGTACAGACCCATTCGATTCAACTTTCATTTTTTTTTTCAAACAAACAATTAAATTTAATATTTAATTTATATTTTGTACTTTAAATTTTTCCACAATACACACTGCTTTACGACTATGATGCTGTAACGGTCCAAAAAATATACTTGGAATAGTCAAAGATTTGATTTATGAAAAAACTGAGTCATACTAGTTAATTAGAATATATACAGTATGATTACATTTTACTAACCTAAAATCAAGATTCTTCCTCATCGGTAATAATTCAGGCGAATGACATTTTTTCCATGTCACAATCCACATCGATCGTGTCATTCTCATCCAGTGGACTATGTTTTCCAATTTATATAAAGGGTCGCGGGACCATTGAATTTTGGTGGAGATGCTCGCTCTAAATTATTTCATTTCCTTTTCAAACACCTCAAAAGGAACGTAAGTAATAGCTGCATTAAGTTATGTGCATTCTGGGCAAAGCATGGGAGTGATTCATTCTATTTTTAATGAATTTTGTTACTTCAGTTCCTACTGAAATATCGAGTAAATGCGTGCAATGGACTAGGAGTTGGTTTGACGTCTGGTTTCGTACATGATTTCCGGAAAAAAATATATAATATGAATTAGAATGGAATTATGGAAATTTTGATATTTTAGGGTTGTGATTCCCTCCCACGGTCATCGCCCTGATGAACATGTTAATTGATATGTAAATACAGTAAATTGATGGAATAAAAAAACAGCTCTCATGTGTGATGCATGCATGACATCAGCACAAGGAAATTCAACTATTTTAGTTTGAAACTTTAAACGATTTTCAACTATCAATTAAATTGTATTTTTAATCATGTAATTATTATGCTGTAATTCAAAAAAAAAAAAAATTTGAACAATTAATATTGTTCAAGTGGTTCATGAATTATGAATGGGAGACTGAGTAATTATATTAATTGAAGGTATCCCAAATTAACCATGGTTCTCAATGATTACACATGAATTACTCGTATATATATACTGCTACGTACTACTTCTTGTCACTTATTCTTATTTTATTTTGTAATTTTCAATACAAATTATGTAATTCAGCTGGGATGACGTATTAGTGTAGGTCAAGTATATAAATAATTAATTACTAGTAGTATTTTCCCATCTAGTAGCTATTAATAATTTTTATATTCTTTTTCATATTAAAAGATAATTTCGTATATTTTTTAAAATTAACTCGAAATTACCGATTGTATTAAATTAACGATCAATAAAACGATGTTTTTTTTATCCGTACTCAGCACATTTGACGTAGAATACTAATTTCATGTATCATGTTAGATATACGTTTCATTCGACCTGTCCTCATCGTTTCTTTCGGCTACACGATCCATCTTGATTTCATGGATATGTATAATATTATATTTTCTTTATGTGTAAAAACAAGAGAGTCGACGCTTTAGAATGATACTCAATAAAATGTCATCACCTATGTTGGATTGTTCTTTATTGAATTTATTATGATTGAGACAAAAATCAAACCACTTTAGCAAGTATAACACAATCGATCTTAAACTCAATCTTTGAACGCGACAATTTTTTTTTCCAATGACTTCAAATCATCGCTTAACAACCGAGTTGAATTAATTCAACTCACTCAATTTTATTTTACTTTACAATAAACAATACTCTTTTACCGTTCACAACTCACAAATGGTGAAGTATGTTAAAATTAATGGGTTGAGATATGTTCATTTGTAAGTTGTTACACACTGTATTTAATTTGTGTAAAAGAGAATGATCTCAAAAGTTGTGTGAAAATATACTCCTCAATTGAATTTCCTTTTAAATAAGTTTCTATTGATTAGAGGCCTAGATAAATTGTGATTATCAAAGACATCAGAGTCATTTTTATTCTGTATTAAGTTCTTATTCTTACCTTAGAGCATCCCCAATGGTAGGTACAATTCCTATGTGGCATTAAATTGTACCTATGTATACCATTGGGGAGGTAGGTACAAATTGGAGAGAGAAATTTTGAGTATCAAATATTTGATACTAGGTACAATTTGATATGTGTCTTACATTGTGGGTCCTACATGCATAAAGAAAACAAATTGTACCTTAAACCATTGGGAGGGTGGGGTACAAATTGATAGGTATAATTGTTTTGTGATGTGTCAACTAAATTGTACCTCAACATGAGGTACACCATTGGAGATGCTCTTATAATTAATTTTTGATATAAAAAAAATTATAAATTAAAAGGTATATTATAAAACAATATTTCAAGTGATGTTTAACCGAAATGATTCATTTTAATTATTTTTCCAAAATCTTGAATGTTTTTGAATTGAAATTAAATTAAAAAATAACAGTACTCGCGATATTATATAGGAGCTAGAACCCGTACCAAGTATAAACAGTGTGCACTTGTAGGTAGAGTCTGCATTAGAGAGAGGTTCTATCTATTTGGCCATTTAAGAAAGAGTAACGCGTGGCATTGCTCAAATCTAAACGCGAGATTCTTTTCTATGCAAAACCAAAACTCTTGTACCAATAAAAATTGACTTTTTTGCCAATTTAAAATAGACTAATAGTTGACCATTTGATTACAAATTAAGATAATTTAATTTAAATAAAATTAATTAATTTACACTACTCGTGGTGAGTGATGTAAGCGCTAGTAATTTCTCTCTGTTTTTTTTTTCATAAATAATTTTACAATTTAATAGAGTATCATCAATATTCTTCTAAAAATAATAATTATTAGTATTATAGTCTAATTTTTCGAATCAATTAAAACGGAATTGAATTAGATTGAAAATTTGAAATTAAACTAATTGAATTATTTTAAATACTAATAAGATATATATATTATTTAAAAAATTATGAATAATATTATAATATAAATTAAATTATTTATATGAATTTATTTATTTTAATTATTTTTCATTTTTTTAAATGAATTTAATATAAGATGAAACAAAAAATAAATTGAGAATTATATTAAAAAAAAAACATGTAATCGATTTTCCATTTTTTTTCCTTTTTTTTTTTAAAATCCATTTTGTATATTTGTGTGGTGGCTTTTTATGTAATCATTTTTGTAATATAATTTTTACAAATATAAATTTAATTAGGCACCTTTTAAATGAATGGTCCACAAGGGGAAGGGGGCAAAGGCCCGCCATTGAATTTGCATTAATAGGTAAAGGATGGAAGAATCAATATTGGAAAAAGTCCTGATATTGGTGGGTCCGTTTTTGCTAAAGTCTAATGTTTTTATAAGATTTTTTTATAAGGAGGAGAGACGAGAAACTCTACCCCCACTCGATCGGAGGTCTCTCGATCGATCGAGTAGGATGTAAATCGAGGAATGTGCCCGAGTAGCAGACACCTGTGCGAGAGAGCCAACAGGTCGAACTTCAGGACAAACCTTCATAATATTTCAATGAAAATTTGTCCCACCCGAGATTCGAACCCTGCGTCGCCGGGGAATTACACCCATATCATCACAGGCCTTACCACTCGGCTATGCTACTGGAGACAATATTTTTATAAGATTATATCGTCTCAATCCAATACTCTTTCATTCCGAAACTAATGGTCACATGTTACATTTAGTTCAAAAATATTAGAAGTATAAATTATACAATCATACAAATAAATTTTTTATTGCTATTAATAAAAGAGATAGAAAACAAAACGAGTAATTAATCACACAATTGATATGTATGTCCAATTTTTAAAATATGGAATAATTATCATTTTATAATATTTAATTATAAGAATATTTAAAATTATAAGAATATTTAACATGACCATTTGGGATTTAAGGGTGTTATTAAGAAATATGACATTTTGATTTTTATTATTATACAAAACTCTCTAATTTTTTCACTTTACAAAAAAATACTCGTATATTATATAATTTTATTGTTTATAAAAAAAGGGTATGAAGTATTTTTAATTATATTTTAAAGTAATTATTAAAATTTGTAATATCTAATTATACTTCTACATTAATGTATATTTATATATTAAATAGGTTAAATTTGGAAGTTTGGTATAATTTATAATTAGAATAAATTAGTACCTCTAATTATATAAAAATAATTAAAAAATATTACATTATTAAAAAGTGACGAGTATATGTATTTTTAAGTTAAAAATTAAAATATTTTTAAGTGAGGTTGAAAAAATAAGTTTAAAAAAAATAGGAATAAAAAAATAAAAAAAGTAAAATTGAAATACAATTTAATTAAAATGATGCTGTAAAACGAATTAGGAATAAAAAAAAGTTAATTGGCCTATAATTAAATTACAATAGAATCTACTCAAGTGGTTTTATTCTTCTTTGTTTGTACTTTTTGTAGTTTCAAATACTATTATTGAGGGCCATCATTGTTTTTTAGATATTTTAACATTCATTTAGAAAAATGTAGACATTTTTTAATTAAATTTTGAAAAAAAATCTTGGAAAAAAAATCAAATGATCTTCTTTCATTCACAGACTAATGAGTTGTGATTATTGCTCTGGTTGAGAGTAGGACGGGCAAAAAAAGGCCCGATCCATGGACCGGCCCGATCGGCCCGACCAAAGGATGGGTTGAGTCTCAAAATATAGAGATCCAAAAAGAGTCGGGCTTTTTTGGCCGACCCGACAAGCCCAATGGGCCAGGCTTGACCCGATTGAATGGGTCGGCCCGAATAAATTTTTTTCTAATTTTTATTTTACATTTTAATGATTATTTATGTTAAAACTAATTATTTTTATATATTTATCATTATATATAATTTAAAATCACAATATTTATTTATTTATTTATTTATAATTTGGTTATAAAAATATTATTTTTAGTATGAAATAAATATTAAATTATTATTTAAAATTATTTTAGTGCCTTTATGTTAATTAAATTATTTTTTAATAAATGAAAATTTATAATTTATTATTATTTTTAATTAATTAATGTAATTAATAATTTTTAAAATGTTAAATTAAAATAAATAAATATATTTTTAATATTTAATTATGGATCAAAAAAACCCATCGGCCCGACCTGGGTTGGGCTGGGCCCTGAAATTTCTGGCCCATTAAAAAACTGGTCCGACCCGACCCGCCCCATGACATTTTAAAGCCCGATGGGATTGGGCCGGCCCGGCCCGACCATTTGACAGCCCTAGTTGGGAGGGAGTAGTATTTTATTTTTTAAATGATATGCAAATGGTAAGAATAAACTATGGGTAAAAATTCGACAAATTTAGATATAGATTATTATACTCATGCTCAATTGCTCATTCCGTTTATCGTGTATGATCCTAAATACTTCGAATTTACCGAAAATCGGAGAGGGTTTTTAATCTGCGTGGGCCCATAACATAGGCCCACCTCCTCTGAACAGCGTCTGACTAAGGTTAGCTCCCCAATGCATTGTGCAATCGACAAAATTAACGGATTTGATCGGATTAATTAATTCGCACCACAACTTTACTCTTATATAAAATCAAATTAAACAATTACTTGTTAGGACTATTTTTTATATAATAGATTGTTAACTATAATTTAATTATTACAAAAAAATAAAGTTGATACTATAATATTAGAGATTAAAATTTTAAAATATCTGAAATAATGAGAGTAAACCAACTTTAAATCACTACATACCTCACTTTACTTGCCACCATTTTAGGTTAAAAACATTTATTTACTTTTACTACAAATCATATTTTGATAATTTGAATATTTAATTATTTAGATTTTATTAACTATTTTTTTAAACTAATAATAAAATACTAAATTAATAATTTAATCACACATGATACTATGCGAACTTTTAGTGTTATAGGTTTAGTTTTGGTGTGTTGGAGAGCTAGGTTGTTAGCTCGGTGATGCGGTGGAGTTTCTTTCTTTATGCGTTTTTTTGTATCATACAACTTTTCTTATATATGTATTTGATCTTTACCAAAAAAAATTTATAGACCATAATAATTATGTAAAAAATAGTTATAAATAATTATTTGTTACTATTTTTTATATAATAAATTGTTCACTAAAATTTATTATTTTATGCCCTCGTAAGTAATGAAAATCATCCTTAAAAATATTTATGAAAAATCCATTGAATATAAAGAAAATATAAAGAGAATTTCCAAATGAATTGAAAATTCAGAATATTTCCTTGAAAAATGAAAAAAATCCACGCAATTATATCAAAAAATTAAAGGCGGATTGCGTATTTATATTTATGACATATTTGAGATATACTTATTTTTATTCATTTTCACACATTCCAAAAGGGTCAAACACCAAGTCAACACCGTAATTTATTTATACTGACTATTGAAAATGAAAAGATTTTCCTAGAAAAGCTGTTGTATAATAATCTTGACCAGAAAAATACTCACTCACTCAGGGGTAAAATTGTCCTTTTGATTATATATAAAGGTAAAACCTAGAAATGAAAAAGACCTATACATACATGTGATTGTATGTATATATTCCGAGAAGGAGGACTTGGGGAAGGGGGTTAAAGGGGTAAAAACATACGGCCGTATATATATATAAAGAGACTCTCACCCACATAATCACACTCGCTCACACACACAAAGAGAGAAAGAGAGAGAGAGATCTATCTTCTTCTTCTTTTTCTTCTGCCTTTTCTCATTTCATCGGGGAATGAAAAATCTCATTCAATGAGTCGATCGCTGAATTATTAATTAATTTATTTTAAATTAATTTAATAATTATACATATATAATTATATATCGATTCCTTCTCCCTCACCGATCACTTCTGCTGCGACGAACATGGGCGATAAGGCTATCAGTCTCGAACAGATCAAGAATGAGTCTGTTGATCTGGTAATTTCTTTTTTTACTTTTTTTTGTTCACTGAAATTCATCTGTCATTATAGATAAATATTGCTTGATTTGTTTTTTTTTTTTTTTTTTTTCATTTTTTAGATTTTTTTCTTATTTTTTAGAAATTAATCAAAATTAATGAATACTCCACTTTTTATTTTTACTAATACGAGCCTGTTTAAGGATTTGATTTGGAGAAAGATACCGGATTTGATGTGATTTTATTTTCATAATTTTTATTTTCATGTTTTTCATTTGGTTTTTTCCGAAAGGAAAGAAAGAGAATCCTGAAATTTGATTGGATGCGAGATATGCGTGTTTAATGGTCATTGATTTAGTTTTTGTTATATGGTAAAAAATGATTTTGTTAGTTAGGTGAATAATAAATAATTATTACTCCAATACTTGCAGAAAATATGCGATTCCATTTATTTTTTATTTTTCAATTAATTTTTTTCCAATCCAAACACCACCTTATGCAATTTTATAAAATAGTCGTAGGTAAGGTACTTATTCCGTGGTACTTTTTGCCCCATTAATTAAATATTATTATAAACATTTATTATTTGTTGTTATACTAAAAAAAACTAAAGCATCCCCCGATTTTCAATTATTTGTATAGTTACCCCTGGAGTTTGATAATATTTCATTTCAAACCCCTCTCAATTATTCTTCGGCTCCACCAACCCCCAAAAGTACTCCACAATTCTATTGCGGATTTGGGGGAGAGGCGGGACCAACCATACGTAGTCCTGAAAGTCAACTTTATTTTGTCAAATATTATTATTATTATTATTCAATTATTTAAATAAAGCATTCTTATTTTCCTGACTTTTTAACTACCAAACAATGAAATGAAAGAATTTTAAAATGTCACATGAATAATCACAAGTCCAATCATATACTACTTTTTTGAAATTTACCACACTGGACTTGTTGATTAGTTACAGCGTATTAATAAGACTTTTTTTTTAATTGTAATCTTTTAATTTAACAGTATCACACTGGACTTGTTGATTAGTTACAGCGTATTAATAAGACTTTTTTTTTTAATTGTAATCTTTTAATTTAACAGTATGCTTACTATGCAGTGTATTTTAGCTGCTCTAGCTCCATCTAATTCTTGATCATTGATTCCATCTAATTCTTGATCATCTTCAAAAACCACAGGAAAAGGTACCGATCGACGAAGTCTTCCAGCAACTGAAATGCACCCGAGAGGGTCTGAGCTCCGACGAAGGAGCCAACAGGCTCAACATTTTCGGCCCCAACAAGCTCGAAGAGAAAAAGGTAAAATTCAAAAAAAAAAAACTTCACTAATCACTAACTATAATTCACATTATTTAATTTAATCTTTAATATTTGTTGTGATGATATATATAGGAGAGCAAGTTCCTGAAGTTTCTAGGGTTCATGTGGAACCCTCTCTCCTGGGTCATGGAAGCTGCCGCCGTGATGGCCATCGCCCTGGCCAACGGAGGCGGCAAGCCGCCGGACTGGCAGGACTTCGTCGGAATCATAACCCTCCTCGTCATCAACTCCACCATCAGTTTCGTCGAGGAAAACAACGCCGGAAACGCTGCCGCCGCCCTCATGGCCGGCCTTGCCCCGAAGACCAAAGTCCTCCGAGACGGGCGGTGGAGCGAGCAGGAGGCGGCCATCCTCGTCCCTGGCGACATCGTCAGCATCAAGCTCGGTGACATCATCCCTGCCGACGCTCGTCTCCTCGAAGGCGACTCGCTGAAAGTTGACCAGTCGGCTTTGACCGGCGAGTCCTTACCCGTGACGAAGAACAGCTACGACGAGGTCTTCTCGGGTTCGACGTGCAAGCAGGGAGAAATAGAAGCTGTCGTTATCGCGACTGGGGTCCACACGTTTTTCGGAAAGGCGGCTCACCTCGTCGACAGCACGAACCAGGTGGGACACTTCCAGAAGGTTCTGACAGCGATCGGGAACTTCTGCATATGCTCGATTGCGGTTGGGATGCTTGCTGAGATCATCGTGATGTACCCGATCCAGCGGAGGCCGTATCGAAACGGGATCGACAATCTCTTAGTCCTACTCATCGGAGGTATTCCTATAGCCATGCCGACTGTGTTGTCAGTCACCATGGCAATTGGGTCCCACAGGCTGTCTCAGCAGGGGGCGATTACGAAGAGGATGACTGCTATCGAGGAGTTAGCTGGGATGGATGTTCTTTGCAGTGATAAGACGGGGACGTTGACTTTGAACAAGCTTTCGGTCGACAAGAACTTGATCGAGGTCTTCCAGAAGGGTATGGACCCCGAGCATGTTTTGCTTCTTGCTGCTAGGGCGTCGAGGACTGAGAATCAGGATGCGATCGATGGGGCGATTGTGAATACGCTTGCTGATCCCAAGGAGGCGAGAGCTGGAATCAAGGAGGTTCATTTCTTCCCCTTTAACCCGGTGGATAAGAGGACTGCTCTGACTTACATCGACAACAATGGGAACTGGCATAGAGCGAGTAAGGGAGCTCCTGAGCAGATCTTGACTCTCTGTAACTGCAAGGAGGATTTGAAGAAGAAGGTTTTCGGTACCATTGATAAGTTCGCCGAGCGTGGGCTTAGGTCTTTGGCTGTTGCTTATCAGGTTAGGCATCTCGATTATGGTTTCTTTAATGTCACAACTCTGTAGCTGAGCACCTTTATTTATAATGTCGACGAATTTTCATATACTTACAGGAAGTGCCGGAGAAATCAAGGGAAAGCGCTGGTTCTCCGTGGAAATTTGTCGGGCTCTTATCCCTTTTCGACCCTCCTAGACACGACAGTGCGGAAACTATCCGTAGGGCTCTGAACCTCGGTGTGAATGTGAAGATGATTACTGGTAATTAAGTGACTGGTTTATCACTAAACTTGTGCATTTATATGTACATAATTTTTTTTTTAATAATCTTTCTTTTTAGGCGATCAACTTGCTATTGGTAAGGAGACTGGCCGTAGACTTGGAATGGGAGTAAATATGTACCCATCCTCTTCTTTGTTGGGTAACAACAAGGACGAGTCAATTGCTGGAATTCCAGTCGAAGAACTCATTGAGAAGGCCGATGGATTTGCTGGGGTCTTCCCAGGTAAGTCTTTTTTTTTTATCCCTGAACTAAAAATTTCTGTATCCGCACGTGGTACTGATTTTTTTTTTCTCGTTGCCATGCAGAGCACAAATACGAAATCGTGAAGAAGCTGCAGGAGAGGAAGCATATAGTCGGGATGACTGGAGATGGTGTGAACGATGCCCCTGCTCTAAAGAAGGCCGACATTGGTATTGCTGTTGATGATGCTACTGATGCTGCAAGAGGAGCTTCTGATATTGTGCTGACCGAGCCTGGACTTAGTGTTATCATCAGTGCGGTGTTGACCAGCAGAGCTATTTTCCAGAGGATGAAGAATTATACCGTAAGTCAAAATTTTGAATCGTGATTTTTTTTTGGCTTGAAGTCGGGTATTTAAGGTTTTTGCATTTTTTCTGTTTGGCAGATATACGCTGTCTCCATCACCATCCGTATTGTGGTAAGTTGATCATTAGACTCGTTTGAATAAGAAAAAAACTCGAATCACTAGTTACTTTTGAAATCTTGATTCCGTTCTTTTTTTATGCAGTTTGGTTTCATGTTCATCGCTTTGATTTGGAAGTTCGATTTCTCCCCCTTCATGGTTTTGATCATTGCCATTTTGAACGACGGTACTTACTATTCCTTTTTTTTTCTCATCATATTTTCAAACATGTCCCGACTAATGCATCATCGTCAATTCATCTTTGTGTACTTACTTAGGTACGATCATGACCATCTCGAAGGATAGAGTGAAGCCGTCTCCATTGCCCGATAGCTGGAAGTTGAAGGAGATCTTTGCCACAGGAGTTGCCCTCGGAGGCTATCTCGCCTTGATGACCGTTATATTCTTCTGGCTCATGCATAAAACTGACTTCTTCCATGTAAGCTAACTTGCCACGCTTCTATTTATTTATTTTCCATGCGAAATGATATATATGTTTTATTCATTTTATTTTCTGAAAACAAAAATGCAGACCACATTCGGAGTTAAAAATATCAGAAACAGCGAGGATGAGATGATGTCAGCTCTGTACTTGCAAGTGAGTATCGTCAGCCAAGCCCTTATATTCGTGACCAGGTCGCGAAGCTGGTCATTTGTCGAACGCCCCGGGATGCTTCTATTGGTTGCTTTCTTCATTGCACAGCTGGTAAATAAAAATATTTAACAATTACTACTTTCTCATTTTTTTTACTTGAAAAGATTATTACAGCCTTCTGTTTTTTTCGTAGATTGCGACACTTATAGCCGTGTATGCCGACTGGGCGTTTGCGAGGGTTAAAGGATGTGGCTGGGGCTGGGCCGGTGTTATCTGGATTTACAGTATCATCTTTTACCTTCCCCTCGACTTGATGAAGTTTGCCATTCGATACATCTTAAGTGGAAAGGCGTGGCAAAACTTGTATGAAAACAAGGTATGCATGTTTTCCAAGGGAGAATTGTTATCTCGATTTTTTTCTACTCGTTTTAATCTGTTTCCATCTCTCTGTCTTTGAATCAGACTGCTTTCACGACCAAGAACGACTACGGAAAACAGGAGAGAGAGGCTCAATGGGCTACAGCTCAGAGGACTCTGCACGGACTTCAAACGACCGATAATAACAATCTCTTCAACGAGAAGAACAGCTACAGAGAGCTGTCTGAAATCGCAGAACAGGCCAAGAGGAGAGCCGAGATCGCAAGGTAATTTAAGTGGAATAAAACTACCTTTAACTCTATATAACTCGAGTACTTTGATCTTTACTAAAAATGCGTCTGTCCAGGCTTCGTGAGCTGCATACCCTCAAGGGGCACGTGGAATCGGTCGTGAAGCTCAAGGGGCTCGACATCGAGACAATCCAGCAGCACTACACCGTCTGAAGAGAAACCGAAAATAAAATCTTCTGAAGATGATGAAGTGAGCAGATATGATATAGAGGACAGATGATTGCCTTTTTTTCTAGATAAAACCCTTTCCTTCCAAGGGGACGAAGGCCGATATATATATATGCCGTATAATTCTTGGATCTTATTTCGTTTTTCGTTTTTTTTTTTCTAATGCAACCTGAAAGTAGCCCTGCAAAGGGACACAGCTTGTCTAATACAATGGCATCATCTCCTTGTAACAACAGTCTTTTTCCTTTTCCTTTAACTTGAACAGTTTTTTCCTTCGTGGGTTTAATAAAAAGCTACATGCTTTTCATTATGAAAAAAAAAAAGTAGTACAATATTATGTTTGTTATTCAGAGTTCATCATCGTCTTCTCTTGATCTGAAGAATTTTCTAACCACAGCAGAAACAGCTCCGAGAGCGATGAACAGAAGAAAGAAATCAAACCCACCTCCTCCGACCACTACACTCGGACCGGGGGCGAAAAACGAGAAGGGAGACCAGCCCCAACCACCGTAAAACGGCCCGCCATAACCGTAACCGTATCCTCCGACCAGAGGAGGGGCGACCCCTGGGTTAATATACACGTTGGTCCTGCGAAAAATATTATAATTATTTTTTTCGCTTCAAAATATTATTTAACTCACAATTGGATATAATTTAAATAAACTTCAAACCTAAAACTAACTACCTTGAATTGTTGATTCGAGGGCCGGAGGAACGCGGCGGCGGCGGCGATGATGAACGGAAAGCTTGGCCGCCGACCCTGCCGCCGGACTTTGCGGCGGCGGCAGGATCGACGGAGCCCAGAGCGAGCACCCCGGCCGCCATCGCAACTAGCGCCAGTTTCGCGAACTGGCTCTCTTTTTTCCTGCCGAAGAAATCAGTAAAAATAAAAAATAAAATCAACAGGACGTTAAATTAATTTGTATTTAAAACGAATTAAACGTACCTGGAGGAATCATTATCGTGTTGATCTGGGGTGTGGCTGCAGGTGCAGGGTATGTAATCGTGTTTCGCAAGCACTGGAATATTTCTTCTGCGGGCTTTGAGAGATGGTGTGATCGGGCCGGACAGAAAGCAAGTCTCGAGTAAACCAACTGACATTTTCTTCGGTTGAGAATTAGGCAAAGAATTCGGAGAGCACTTGATATTAGTTTTGGTTCTCTGAATGTGGTTGAATCGAAGCCTAATCCAAACTGGTGATTCAGTGAGTGACACGTGGAAGACTAGAACTTTCCCTTTTTTTTTATTTTTTTTGAGGTAGGATGTAAATCGAGGAATGTGCCAAGTAGACACATGTGCGAGAGAGATAGGTAGGATGTAAATCGAGGAATGTGCCCAAGTAGCAGACACCTGTGCGAGAGAGCCTACAGGTCGAACCCTAGGACAAACCTTCGTAATATTTCAATGAAAATTTGTTCCACCCGAGATTCGAACCTGCGTCGTCGGGGAATTACACCTACATTATCACAAGTCTTACCACTAGACTATACTCCTTAGACAACTTTCCCTTTTTTTATATTAATAAAGTGTATATTTTCCTATATTAATTAGAATTCTTAAAATATATTTTCATTATTTGTAAAAAAATTTAAACTATTTAATTCTTTTAAATCATTTAAAAATGAATGTAAGATTATTTAAAACATTTATTTGAAATTTTTAAAAATTATTTTAAAATGTATAAACGATAGTTCAAACAATTTAAAATTATTATAAGATACTTTAAAATGTTTAAAATATAGTTCAAATCATTTAAAACTTATTTTAATTAAAATAATTTTAAATATTTAAAAAATAATTTTAATTATTTTAAATTTATTTTAAAACTCATTAAAAACAATTTTAAAGTATTTCAAATATTTTAAAATTTATTTTCATTAATATGTATTGGAAATCACACTAAAAAATAATTTTTAAGACACATGTTAACATGATTTTAAAACTTTAAAAATGTTTTAAAAAATATTTTAAAAAATTTAAAATTCATTTTGATATATTTTAAAATGTTTAATTTTGAATTTTTAAAAAATTATTGTAATATGTTTTTAAATATTTATAATGTATTTCAAATTACTTCAAAATATTTAAAATGTTTATAAGTCTTTTATATTGCTCGATTTATAATATTAAACCCCGGAAGAGCAACAAATAAATATAATTATATAAATATCGCGAATTAATTTTCCGGTGCGGTTACACAATTCCTTTATTAAATGAGGTTTCTAAAATGAAAATCAGCTACAGTATAAAAAAATTCAGCGATAAATAAATTATAAATACTCCACACACACCTCTCAGGCTCTCACGCTGTGCCTTCATTTTTTTTCCTTTTCTTTTTCGGGAGTCGACAAGTGACGTCATAATGTCATCGGCGGGCGCGGAGACGGCAGAGAAAGAGAGAGCTCCATATGAGATTTGCAAGGGGATCAACGGCCTGGAGAAGATCATCCTCCGCGATATCCGTGGGAGCTCCGTCGAGGTACAGTCATTCAATTTTAATTTATTTGTTTTAGGTTTCTTTTATAGTTTTCCCGCGATGTTGTACAGTGAGAGCTGAAATTGATTGATCTCGACTTAACATCGTTTGATCTGTAATTTTTAATCTGATGCCATGATTAATTTGTTTGGAAATGTATGAACGTCTTAGCTGTGTCGTATAAAGTGCTGTAGTGCTTGTACAATGGATAACATTGTGATTTGGTGAGGTTTTTGGGCATGATGATTGATATTTACGTTAATATGTGATAGAGGAATATACTGGATATATGTTTGGTTTTTGTTTGAACGGACTTTTGTTGATTTAACTCGAAGAATGGAAGTGGCTCGTATATTTAGACTTATTCAGTTATTCTGCGATGATCTGCTATGTTAGAGCTGCATTTTTAAATGACTTTGTTTAATTTATTCGTTTTGCAAGCTCTTACAACCTTAATGGCCTTATAGGTCTATTTATATGGTGCTCATGTAACATCATGGAAGAATGAACAACGGGAGGAACTGCTTTTTGTCAGTAACAAGGTATTGCCTTAGAATTGGCTCATTTTTTGTTACAGTTTTATGGGTACTCTTTTGGCCATATATATTCATTTCAGTATTTGTTGTAGACTGCTAGTTTAGCAATATAGGATAATAAATTGTGTTGTCTGATTGTGTGATGCTGTGGTTTGTATATTTTTGACATATTATAGTGGCTCAATGCTCTACAGTACTTTATTTGGTACAATTTTTTTCCCCTCTCAATGCTATTGTGTGGAAGCAGGAATCAATTAATTGGTCAGGTCTCAAGGCACAGGTTGAATGGTAGATTGCCCGATTTAAAATTGCAGAGTTTATCCCTATGATTTTCAATTTAGATTAATTGTCGAAAAACTTTCCAATATTATCCTCTTGTGTTCAGCACCTTTACTGCCATTTTTTAAGAGATCTGAACAATGTTTTAACTTTTTTTATCTAACATGATTACGTTGTTCCTGGTGAATTGTTCTACGATGTCTACTAAAGTCACTTGACTGACATGCCCTTTATTCTTCAGGCCATTTTCAAACCTCCCAAAGCAATTCGTGGAGGTATCCCACTGTGTTTTCCACAGGTTTGTATTTTGTGTTGTTTCTTTCCACTTACCACCTGCCTTAAATTAACGAGGGCCCTG
The DNA here is from genome assembly GCA_954870475.1 of Euphrasia confusa. NCBI lineage: Eukaryota > Viridiplantae > Streptophyta > Magnoliopsida > Lamiales > Orobanchaceae > Euphrasia > Euphrasia confusa. The sequence continues at coordinate 1,412,533 of OX940961.1, forward strand.
GTCTAAGGAAGCTGCTCCATATTTTCAGTTTGGAAATAATGGGAATCTTGAGGCTCATGGATTTGCTAGAAATAGGATCTGGGCCGTTGACCTTTCTCCACCTCCATTTCCAACCAATTCCTCCAATAAGACATATGTAGACTTGATCCTGAAGCCCACCGAAGAGGACATGAAAATCTGGCCTCACAGGTTAGATAATTGATGACCTTTTGAATTTGTTGGAACCTACTGCATTTGGATTTTCTTGGAGATTTGTTTTTGAATTGTACATTTGCTTCTTGTTTAGTTTTGAGTTCCGCCTACGGGTAACTTTGGGACCTGCGGGAGATCTGATGTTGACTTCACGAATCAGAAACACAAACACTGATGGAAAGCCTTTTAGCTTCACATTTGCATATCATACCTACTTTTCTGTTTCTGATATCAGGTATTTTATAAACTTTAGAGTCTTGTGATTTGTATGTGAATTGGTGATAATTCATCTCAGTTGTGCTTAGAAGTTCTTAGCCATCATTGTGCTTGACCAATTCTGAACTTTGCATGCTTTAAGCTTGTCTAATTTATAATGGAATTACTTGCTCTTAAATCTTAATTACTGATTCACTTCCATCAAATATATGTAACTTGCTTTGTGGTCGACATTGATAGTGCATTTATCACTTCTAGATAAAAAAAAAAAGTATATATTGGTCTTCCTTGCACTAAAACCTGACATCATTGGCATTTATGTTTGAAATATTTTAAAATACTGTCTTCCTGATGGAAATCATTTTATCTACCCATTGATCACTTTGTTATTGAAAATACTGCCTTACTTACTGATGGAAATCTTTTTAACTTGTTCTGGTTCGAAGAGGTTTTGATGACACTGAACTCTGAGACCTGAATTTTATAGATTTACACCCATGCAATGTTTCACTATGTTTCCATGTCAGGATAAGTCTTTTTTTTACCTCTACACTTTACTTCACCAAGTTTCCATTTGTACTCCCTCTGTCACAGACAGTGGAGAATATTTGACAGTCAATATAATAGAAATGGTATTTTTGCATTTTCGGTGAATAAAGTGAAGGTTAAACCTGATAATTCAATTTTATGGTAATTAAAGGGAGGGTTTTTGAAAAAAGTAAAGGAAAACCAACTTCTAAAAAGTGCTAGACACTAGACGGGTTACGACCCATACCCTAGTATTCATTAGATGTTGTTCTCAAACATTAAATTAATTACAACACCATCCACTTCATCTTATTCATCATGTTTTTCATCGAATTCGACATCTAGGCAGGTCTAGGCAGTAGGCAGTTTGACACCCGATGGGGGTCTGGAGTCTAATTAAATCGAGGCGGTTGAGCTTAGCTTAGGCCCAAGACGTAGAATTTTAGAACAATCCGAAAAAGTAATGACATGTGGTGTACATAAGTGTACTGTATTTTGTGGGTGAAGAGTGTAAAAGTTATTTTTATTTTGGGATGTGCAAACTTTGGCGAGACAGACTGAAAAAGAAATCATGCAAAGTGTTGGGGGTCGGAGGGAGTAGTAAATTTGTTGTTCTTTTCAGTACAGTAGCCCAGGATAGTCTGTCAGTCAATGTGGAATTACGCTGGCTTATGTTATTAAATTCTTCAGTCTTCTAATGATTCTATTCCTTATCCAGTGAAGTGCGTGTTGAAGGATTGGAGACTCTGGATTATCTTGATAGCCTGCAGAACAAACAAAGGGTTACTGAACAAGGGGATGCAATCACTTTTGAATCTGAAGTAAAATTTGTGACCAGTCCTCCTCTTCTTACCTACCTTTATTCTGCCTATGTTAGTTAATATCATTGACTCAGTTCTACTTGATTTAATATCCATTAGGTGGACAGGATATACCTTAGCACACCTACAAAGATTGCTATTCTTGACCACGAAAAGAAGCGAACATTTGTCATTCGTAAAGATGGTCTCCCTGATGCTGGTAAGGATGAACACGAAGGGCGTTTTTGATATTATGAGAAATAGCTACTCGTGCCGTGGTCTGAAGTGTTGAATTTTATTTTTTATTGTGTTGTTACTTGTTAGTGGTCTGGAATCCTTGGGATAAGAAGGCAAAGGCATTGGCCGACTTTGGGGATGATGAATATAAGCATATGTTGTGCATTGAGGCTGCTGCAATAGAGAAACCTATCACTTTGAAGCCTGGTGAAGAATGGAGAGGAAGGCAGGAACTTTCTGAAGTGCCTTCAAGTTATTGCAGTGGGCAGCTTGATCCCCGGAGGGTTCTCCAAGGAGTCAGCTAAACTTCTGATACATCATGCGAGGTACTTTCCTGAGTCTTGATTATTAGAATTACTTAATAACCGCAAACATCATACCACTTTTTGATAGAGAAATAATTCACATATTCAAGGGGTAAATAAATTAAGTTTATTTTTCAAACTGTGCTTCGTAGCCGGAGAAAAGGGGATCATATATAAGCAATTGCATCTGAAGGGTTTAACTAGGCCCGATCCTTTAGGGTAGCTAACTGGCTTCGTGGTCAGAAGCCACTTCTTAGTTTAGTTAATTTCGGCCTTTTTTTTTTTTAAATATCTGCGACGGTTCATTTCCTTATTAGTTTATTTACACATGAGTGTCTTGGTCTTGTTGGTGCAGGTGGTCGATTGCAATATGGGGGCGGGGAGGGGTATAAGGTGTGTCATCAACATCTGTTCAAGACCTCTTTTATCGTCTTGTCCTTAAAAATACATTAATCCTTTGAAATTTTATATTACCTTTTATGAGATGGGAATGCTTTGTTTTAGCATTACTTCTCAGATGACATTTGGTTGTTTTTTTGGTTGGGGATGTTTGATACTATAAATCTACTATAATACACTGCTTTGTACTCAAAAGTGTAAACCTGAGAAAACCAGTGCCTATGATCGATATACTACCATACAGTATAATGATTTTTGTGTTACAATTTTTTAATTCATAAATCTGTTTGAATATTTTTTTCAAAAATAAAACAATAATGGGATTAATAAGTAGTTTAAGTATGTAAATTTTATAGTAGTTAATATATTTGTCACCATGATGATGAAGGGTGTGTTAATTATTGCTCATAATTAAGTTATCATTGTATTTATATTATATTTATATGATTACACAAGTAGGATATATAAATTATTGCATATTTAAAATAAAAAAATTATCCAATATCTAAGTTGATTAGAATAATTGTTTGTTAAATACCCAACTTCAAATGATAAGTTTTGTCAAAGGAATTATTTACAAAGTTGCACGGTTACCTCTGAGATCAAAATCAATAGGCGATATGAAGCTACTGCCATGACGTCGGACAAAACGCTATGCCTTTTATATCGAGAAAAAGATAGGCGGAGGATCCCATACCAGCCGACCTCCCGTCTATCTTTTGGGAAATGTGGGGAATATTTTCAAGGCTGGGAACTAGATTAGTTCTAATGGGTGGACCATGAATGAGTTTTTTTTTTTTTTTGTTGTACAAATCTATCTATTTCTCTTGACTTCCCCCAAAATATATCATATGGGGGGTGGTTTATTCCCACAAGAAATCCATAATACTATATCATATGGGGGGTGGTTTATTCCCACAAGAAATCCATAATATATCATATGGGGGTGGTTTATTCCCACAAGAAATCCATGTGCTTTTAGCACAAATTTCATTGCATACCGTTATTCCAATCATATGATAATGATATCTATTAATTAGTTATGACAACTCTTCCTCAACCTAATAAACAAATCATGCTGACAAAGGTTTGCCAGTGTGTAACGTAACCACCCTAAATTTCTAACAAGGGATTTTGGACTTTTGTAGTCTGTCCTTTGGACACTCTGGGTTCATTGAGATAGATACTCAATGATTTATCATACAAAATATTAGTATATATATTCACAAATGGAGTAGTATACAACCAATACAAAGCACAACACAGTTGTATCGAATATGAGTAACCAAACGACAACAGTTTTCCTGTCAATTTCGGCCCTTCTCCTCCTCCTAAGCAACACTGCCACTTCTCAATCCACCAACCTCAGAACTGATTTCTACCGAACTACGTGCCCGAATGTCGAGTCCCTCGTTCGTGCCGCTGTCCAGACAAAATTTCAGCAGACTTTCGTGACTGTTCCCGCCACCCTCCGCCTTTTCTTCCATGATTGCTTCGTTCGCGTTCGTGATTTAATTTTTTTAGATCAGTTTTCAATTTTTTTTTTCAACTTGTTACTAATACTGTTACTCGATTTTTGTTTTGTTGCTCCAGGGCTGTGATGCGTCGATTATGCTGGCTTCGCCTACTAACCAGGCGGAGAAGGAACATCCGGACAACCTCTCGCTCGCCGGAGATGGATTCGACACGGTGGTCAGGGCAAAGGCGGCCGTGGACAGCAACCCCCAGTGCCGGAACCGAGTCTCGTGTGCTGATATATTAGCCTTGGCCACTAGGGATGTTGTCAACTTGGTACTTAAATACTCTCTTCATCTCATAATAGTTACAAAAATTTAAAATTTTTAGAGTGTCCCACTAAGTATAATTGATACACACAAACAAAAAAAAAAATTCTAATTTTTTACTTTAAAATACTATTTTACCTTTACTTTATCCACTACTTTTCAAAATTTACTCAAAACTATTTTATTTTTTAATTTAAAAATATATTTTTGCCAAAAATAGCATATACATATATTAATCGGTTGGCATAGTTTGACAAAACAAAAAATATGTATACTTGGCAGGCTGGAGGGCCGAATTATCCGGTCGAATTAGGCCGACGGGACGGGAGAGTTTCGACCGTGGCGAGTGTTCAACGCCGGCTTCCGGGTCCATCCTTCAGTTTGGACCAGCTTAGTACCATGTTTGCCGCTAATGGTCTCACCCTCACTGATTTGGTTGCACTATCAGGTATTAATATACTTTTCTGCCTGAACGCCGAGATTAAGAAAATTTAAAGTATTATATAGTAGGGGTAAAATTGTATTTTAAAGTAAAAAAAATAAAAATTTCAGGCGCGCATACTCTCGGCTTCTCCCATTGCAACAGGTTCTCGAACCGCATCTACAACTTCAGCCCGAGAAGCAGGGTCGACCCGACCCTGAACCCGCAATACGCGCAGCAGCTGGGGCAGATGTGCCCTCAAAACGTCGACCCGAGAATCGCCATCAACATGGACCCCACGACTCCAAATACGTTCGACAATGCTTATTTTACGAACCTTCAGACAGGCAGGGGTTTGTTCAGCTCGGACCAAGTTCTGTTCACGGATAATCGTACGAGGAGTACGGTCAACACTTTCGCCTCGAGCAACTCTGTTTTCGGACAGGCTTTCGCCCAAGCCATGACCAGGCTCGGGAGGCTCGGGGTCCTCACTGGGAATCAGGGTGAAGTTAGAGTTGATTGTACCAGGCCCAACTAAATGTTGACCGTTGACCTTCATTTATTTTATTTATTCACATATTTATTTTCTGTAAATGAAATAAAAAGTTTTTGGACTTACCAAAATTTGCAGAATCTTCGGGGATATAATTGTAAATAAACTAAATTATGAGTATGATCATCCATCCTAAAGTGAATCATATGATCAAGTTCTATGCAAGCTTAAATCTTGCAACAGCCAATGCGGCCGAGTCTTTTCTCGATAGAAACCCGACTCTCCGCATTCGATCCCGTTGCTCGTTTTTCTTGAAGAGTGGCCGAGTTGTTCTTGTTCACGATGACTCCGATCAGAATGACCGATGCTCAGCGTTAGTTCCACTTCCACATCGTTGCCTTGTTCAATTATTTTCAAGTCCTTTTCATCGGCGCTCGTGCTTTCTGCTGGCATTGCAAGGTCAAGTTTGAGATCTCCCGAGTAGCAGTCCCTCATTTCCTTCGGGCAGTCGACTCTTGCGATAAAATCTTGGAAATCACTATTGTGTCCTGATCGTTGATGTGTCGGACAGCTGGCAGAAGGGAACGCGAGCTTGACTGCTGCGTCAACGTGTGCGGTTTCTGCCTTTCGGCGGTTCTCGAGTTCTTGCATTAGATGCTTCTGGAGTGTGTATAGCCTGTGGAGCTCCTGAACCTGAAATCATTACACTATTACATTACAATCTTGATCCTATAAATTTGAATTATTGCAATTAGATCCAAAATTGATTGTTAACTGTAACAGTGCCAAGGACAAAATCGTCATACCGTACTAAAATCGACAGTTTTTGCGAATAATTGGACTAAAAATGCAATTTTAAGAAGTTTTTTTTTCAATAGTTATGATACCCACACCTGATGTTTGAATATTTCTTCTTGTATTAGCAACATCTTCCTCATGGATTCGATGTTCTGCGATTCTTGCATTTTACTACCATCCATGGAATCGGAAGCTCCAATTCTTGGAGAAGCCAAAACGCAAGGTTTGAATTGCGGACGGTGATGATTGGTTCTGATCGATGGATGGATCCACAGCAAAGTAGTAGTGATCGTGTGGACCGCCCGGCCTAGTAGTCAACAAACCTATATATCGTACGCTGTTGAAATTCAGTTGTCATGCCTGAAAAGACAAAACAAAAAAGAAGAAGAAGATTGTGAACACTCAGATTGCACCATAAGAACACACACACACAAAAAAAAGATCGATCTCGATCTCGAAAGACAACATCATTACACCTACCAACATGTGTGTTGCAAGATTGTCAAAAGAGAGAAAGACTTGAAAATAAAGTAACACGAAAAAACCGCAGCTAATGATTATGGGAAAAAAGTAAAAAATCGATCACTATAATTCGATCATATCATACCCGGAAACAAATGTCGGATTTGTTAATCAGTCTCATTGAGTGTCCATCTTCCTTCCACTTTGTTCATCCACAGGCACACTTACATATATAACATATGCAGAGAATCAATGCAAATGTCGCGGGCGGGGCCCACGTTGGATTCGATCCGATAGAACAGAAACAAATGAAGAGAAATCTAGAACAAAAAAAAACAGGTTAAGATACCTGTGACAAACAAGGAATCGATCTGTTAGCTGTGACAGGCTGTATTGTCTACTACCAGAGCATGTGTCTGTTATTGTATGTTTATTTTAGGAAGATCTACTGGTGGGGCCCACAAGAGAATCAAAAGGAATATATCTAATGAATGCATATAGATAGATCATAGATATACACATATCATACAAATTGAGTTTTGATTTTTATTTCAATCTTTTGATCATTCTTTCTTCTAAATAGTCAACTGTTGATGTTTCTTGAATCTTAATTTTGACAAAAATAAACATTGGAAATACTCGTTTACTAATTCAACAACCGGATCGAACAGAAAATAATTCGATCAGTCATGGTTGAACGAATCTCGTATATCAAGAATTCGTTGCGAGTCCTAGTATCGTCATTGCGCTTGACAAACTGCATTCGACAAGACACAACTCTCCCGTGACGATTAATATCCCTACTAAACACTGATTTTTCACGGGAGATCTGGTGCAATGGAATGAAGAAAAAACACACAATTTTATTTTTATTTAAATATAATTAATTAATGGTGCATTGTTATTTTCAAGTTTCTACCCGTGACTAATACAATACGCATACAAATAATGAAAGATTCTATAAGAGAAGGTAAGAGGGTTGAAAACTGTGACCCGGCTTTAATGCTAAAAGTTCGTTTCGACTACGAGCACAAACACAAAGATAACTAAGTAGGCACTACCTACCTCATAACAATTTCAGTCCTTGTAAGCCCTGCACACTTCCTCAATCTCCATTTCCGAACCATCTGCGTCTGAAGCACTCTCTGACGAACGCAATGAATCATCCTCATCATCAGAGTTGATCCCAAACAAACCTTTATCATCCTCCGTGTCAGAAGAATCATCAAAATTCCCCTTCTTCTTCCCCCTATAACCAACAAAACCCAAAACCTTCTCCCTCCAAACAACCAGAGGATGCTTCTCAATCAACTCCGGACCATCATAAGCCTCGTTCAAGAACACGCTAAACCTCTTCCCCCTCTCCGAAACATAGAAAATCCCGAGATGCTTTAGCAAGAGCCTCATCAACTTCTGAGGCATGGTAAACTCCCTCCTGAAATGAGTCAAATGATCAGTCACCAACCTCTTCTCAAGTGTAAAGCTAAGCAGCTCGTGCATCACTGCAACTGCCCTCTTGTCGAACTCGAGGGACCCGGCTTGCAAACCAAAAGCATCGGCATACGGAGACAAATACTCAAGTTTCTGAAAGTTCTCGACTTTCCCTTTATACCTATACATCCTCTTATAACTAACAGGGAACTTCACGGGAAAAGACAACGAAAGCAATCCCGGAACATGATCACTACAACTCCCCTCTCCCTTTACACCTAAAACAGTCTTTTCCAATTCAGTGACTGCCCAACTGGAGTTCCAAGAGACGAGCTCCAAGTACTCCCTCTCGTCATAAGGCTTAAACGGCTGAACAACCTTAAAATATTCAGGATAGTTATGGACCCATTGCTTGTGAAAATCCACAGGTAACCCGAAATCCCGTCTGAAATGAGCAATCTTATCGACCGCCAGCCGTTTATCGGCAGCCATCATGAGCATCCTAGTCACGTATTCTGCGACTTTCGAGCCGTGCCTTTCGATGATTTCCGCCTCCTCTTTCGCTAATTCTTCTGCTTTTTCGGTCAACCCACACCACACCACGCCTCTGGGATCTTTGTAGAGCTCGAAAAGCTTAGGCGCCTTCCGGAGGAAATCAGAGATTTTGTGGGGCTTGGGGAGATTGATTTGCCTGCGGTGATGGTCGAGGTTTCGCAAGGAGATGATGTGTTCGGGCTCGCCTCTGAGGACTTCTAGCAGGTGCAGGGTTTTGGAGATGGTTTTGTGTTTCTCGGTCGCGATTTCGAGGTCGAGGATGCGCTTGTTCTTGCTGCGGTCTTGGACCCGTTTGCCGGAGGTCATCCACCGGCGTTGCACGCCGGGAAGTAGTGTACGGCGATCTTGAACTGCGAAGAAGATTCTACAGTAGGACTTGGGTTTGGGGTAAGGCATTGGTCGGCGGATATGAGTAATGGAGACAAAGTGTTTGTGAAAATGCCTCACAGAAAGTATTAATTAATCAACCGTGCGCTTACACAGTTACACTCGATCAATAACCGAAGATTCTGATCGTTGGAGTATTAAAATAATTGGGCTTTACTTAGGTAGTAGAGATCTAAGTTGGCCCAGCCCAAAAATCGCCGCCTTATTATGAAATGTATACTGTACTATTTATTCCAGTATCGTCTCCCTAGCTAGCTAGTCCCTACCCTGAACCTGAAGTGCTAACTAGGGTTTCAAATATTTTTAAGTAGAATCAAAATAATCATGAGTGGTGTCGAGTTATGGTTACCCGAACCCGCAATGGAACGGATACAAGATTTCCTCGACCCGAAAGAAGCTGCGAAAACTATGATTCTCTCCAAATCATGGTACAACGTTTGGTTGAATCGACCGAACCTCGACTTCAATCACAACCATGAATATATAGTTTACGACTTAAATGATCAAGGACTGGAAGGATTCATGGAGTTTGTGGATAAGACTCAAAACGACTTAAATGATCAAGGACTGAAACGATTCTATGAGTTTAATTTGTGGATAAGACTCTTAGCAGGTACGAGGAATCCAATCTTAAGATTCAGAGTTTTAGGATACGTATGAATATTAAATGGGGCAGTGAATTCATCGTAAGAGCATTGAAAATTAGTGCCTCGCATTTCACTCTCTATTTGAAAGATTGTTCGGATTTTGTGTTGCCGGATGAGGTGTTTGAATTTGCGGAAAACCTAATCCTGATAAGTTGTGATATCAATCCAAGTCCGATCGTAACATGTAATTCTAGGCTAAAATCCCTCAGTCTATCTATGTTTTATTTCGAATATCCCGATCCCATTTTTAATATACTTTGGATCTGTCCATTGATTCAATACTTGTCATTGCACCGCATCTATCTGGAAACACCACAGGATATAGATTATAATCTCTCAGATGATTTTGGAGGTTATTATGATAATTATTATATTGATGATACCGGTTATATCACCAAACCTCTTATGCAGCTCACGACTCTCGTGCTTAAATACGTGGAATTCGACATGTTGTTTCTCGGTGACCTATCCTCTAAATTTCCTTTGCTCACGGATTTAACTCTGATTATGACCCTTAAAAAACACCAAGAGGAGATACGATTTTCAAGCACTTCCCTTGAGCGTCTCAATTTTACGCTAAAAAACCGTTATACGTACACTAGGAATGATCATCCCTATAAGAGACAGAGGGTCGCGTTAGATTTACCAAGTATCCGTAAGTTCACCTATGTGAGCTCTGTCATTCCATTAATCTCGCTCGAATCCGATTCAAGGGGATGGGATTCTCATCTCTGCATAAGACGACGTCACAAACGTCTCACTACTTCATGGTTTCGCAGACTGAGTGGTTTATTAATAGAGTTGATCAGGCCTTCAAGAGTCTCTCTCACGCTTTGTGTTCGATCCGTGACGAGCTTTGATTATGAGGCGGGAGACATTCAAGGCTTGCCCATAAGCGAAATCGAGAACCTGACCATCGACCATAAGGAATTGCCATCTCTAGCTTGTTATGCGTTGTTGGATGTTTTGTTTCGCATGTGTCACCCGAAGTTCATCACTCAATGTGTGTCGAAATGTTTTCGTGTGAAGAAAAAACATATTGAGCTGCTTGGGCATATACTGAATCGTGAGAAAACCGTGTTGACCCGAAGTCAATTCATGTATGGTTTGAACGATCTCAAAGAAGCGAAAGCACAGATTGTTGACAAGGCAGTTGTTCCGTTGGATGCATTATTAGAACACTTAAAAAGCGCAAAAGGCAAGCGAGAGGTTCGCTTCCATTTGAACTGGCAATCGACAACGTCCACCCACAAAACTTTCTACAGGAAGATGTCTATTCATCAGGTACACGAAAAATTCACTTGTTCTTTGATTTCTACTGTATGTGTTTTTTAATAGAAATAATTTATTTTTAATTTGTAGAAAATCGAAGAACTTGATAATGATCGAGTGATAAATCCAGATGATCGGGAGAAAGGCTTCTCCAATATTGAAGACTGTAAACATGTACAATCTCCGATATATATATAGTTTCATTTTAATTAACTACACAATATTACAATCTAACTTGCATATATAATTTATTGTAGTCTTCATACACATTGGAGAAGGTGTGCCGAGCAATTTTACAAAATTCCGGTTCGGGTGAATTGGTCATTAAGATGAAACACCTTCTGAAATTGCTTCAGGATGGATTTCCGGAATCCGATAACGTTGATGATGCAGACAAGTTTTCTTGCAAGTTAGATGAAGTATTTCGAGAGCCATGCTTTGTCAATGCTGTTTGTGCAGTAATAGAAAAGGTACTTTGTGTGGTATATATATACATATGAATTCGATCGATCTAAATTCTCACCATTCTGCAGTATAGTCAGTCAGCCCATTCTTCGTTTCTGTTCAGGGTTATATTAGGACTACATTCTGTTCTGGTTACCTGTCTCCAAATAATAATTGTTCGCCTAAAGAACGAGTGGCTCACATGAAGGCAGATTGGCGTTTTAAGCATACTCTGATGAGCTTACGATCTGATACCACTAATGTTAATTATACTATAAGGTTTGTTCTTTTCCTTATTAGAAAACGTGCACACACACACACGTATATTACGTACGATGATGGCATCAAATCGAGTATATATGTCTTAATGAGTTGCAGTATTTGATTTTTGAAGGGTATTATTAATCATTTTTTTCGGCCACTGGAGTGACAAAGGTGACCTTATGAAGCTGGATAAGAGAATGAGAACAAATCTTTTGGGAATATTGGATTTGTAAATATTTTAGAAAACAATTTACACGGATGTAACATCTGATCTTCAATGAATATTCATTTGCATTAATAATAGATTATATACTGTATCTATACATACGCACGAAGGATTATAAGGTTCGTTGGTTGGGTTATGATCGATCGAGCCTCTTGTCTTAATTTGGCTGGGTTATGACTCGAGCCTCTTGTCCTAATTAGTATACAGAAAACCTCTATAAATTAATACTCTATATATTAATAATCTCTCTATAGTAGAATTTTGTCTTATTAATTTATAGAAGTTTTAATGTACTATGCTATTTATAGATATCTAAGAATCAGTGCTATTTTTTATAATTTGAAAATTAAATTATCATAAAAATATAATTATATTCCAAAAATAACTATGGTATTCTAATCTACCTAAACTAGGAATATAATTAAGTATAAATTAAATAGGACCGAAACCCTTTTAACATAAGTTCGGGAGCCTTTTTATTTTCGTCTGCCCGTTTCAACTGCACGTACGCCCGCCCGCCTCTTTTGTGTACGTTCGAATTAAGAAGATGTCGACCGATGAGGTAACTCAGGTAAGTACATCAAAAATCATATGTTAATTTGTTAGTACATCAAAAATCATATGTTAATTTGTTGTACATCAAAAATCATATGTTAATTTGTTTGGTTTTTAGTGTTTTTATATAAAATTTTATTTTTATATATCCAACTAATATAATTTTTAAATTAATTTATTGATTGAGATTGTGCAGGAAAGTAATTGTGGTAGGTACTATGAAACACCTCCGGAGATAGCTCCCGGTCCAACTCCAACTCCACCTCCACCCGGATGGATGAATAGCTCCATTATTGGTGAAATTGGTGATGTACGTTTTCTTTCCTTTTGTTTAATTAATTATCTAATTTTAATTGCAATTGTAATCTTGGACTAATTAATTACGGAATTAATTTTTAATTAGGAAGTTTTTATGGATAAACTTATCATCAATTTTCTGGAGAATCCTTGTCGGTATGAATTTATCGATAAGGCCAGACGCTTTTTGGAATTAGTTGGTTCGGGGACTCTGATATCGGAAGCGGATGCATCTACGATTTCAGATGCATCACATGAAGTTTGGCACGACAAGTGTTGCTATAATGTTGTTTGTTCAACAATCGATGAGAAGGTATACTAATTAATTATTACGTCTGTTATCTAATTATTAATATGTCGTCTAACCCAACCTTAACATGTACTACATCTGTGTAGGATTCTATGCTTATCTACTGTCTTTTCAAGTATTCAAACGATCATCTTCCTTTCCGTCGGATGATTGATATGAACTCTGATAATTATTTACCTAATATGTTGCACGCCATTACTGATGGGAAAACTGCTACTACTATAAGGTTGGTTCGTTCGTTCGTTGGGTTTCTTATTTATGTATCTGATCAGATTATAGTTATATATGTCCTTATTAATTACTCATTCTTTAATTAAGGGTATGCATGTCCATTGTAATGGCTTACTGGATTGATGAAACTCAGCTTTTCCATCTGGACGACGGATACGGTAAAGATATTTTTCGATGGAGAGTGGCAAAAAGAGCTGCTATATTTATGGCTCGTAAGGTGCCCAACAAAATTGCTGAAGAAAGAATTAAAAAACCCCAATTCAACAACTTTTCATATGTGCTTGAATCTGCTACTGATGTACAGGTATGCGTTTGTCGTCGATGATTAATACTCATGAGAAACAACTTTAAAAAAATCATTATTTTGTCATAATAATGCAATGTACTGCAGAATATGGAGCCGCTACGGAAGGAGCTGGTTAACAAATTCGGCGTGGGATATCCAAATATAGAAGCTATACTTGATGAGGTAATTATTGGAGAATATCAATGTTCTAAAAATCGGGCCTAGGCGGCGCCTAGGCGCTAGGCGGAGGTAAACCGCCCCGATTTTCCATCTTAGGCGGCTAGGCGGGTTTAGGCGGAATTAGGCGGCCTAGGCGGGGATTAATCGGATCTAGGCGGCCTAGGCGGGGATTAATCGGACCTAGGCGGTTTTGAATAAAAAAAATTAAAAAAATGTTTTTTTCGTCTCGTTGCGAATTTAATATTTTTATTGGCTACAAAAGTTTAAAAAATGATATTTTCATGTGTTACAAAGCTTAAAAAATAATATTTGATGTGATTTGTGAAATATGATTGAAAATTTGTGTAATATTTTAACTTTATTGAATATATAAACAAATATGATATAACTAATTATTATAATTAAAGTAAAAAAATTGTTATTTTTTCAAAAAATATATTTATAAATTATTTTTGAAATATAATATTAATTAATTAAATATAAAAAAGTAAAACGATTAATCCCCGCCTAGTCCCCGATTAATCCCTCTAGGCTCTAGGCCCCTAGTCACCGCCCGCCTACCGCCTAGCGCCTTTTAGAACCTTGGAGAATATAGAACCCAGGACCTGCCACAAGGCTAGGCTCTGATACCATGTTAAAAACCGCTTCATCTAAAAGCTCGAACTGTTAGAGAAGTTGGGCAACTAGACATTTATAGTGGGCCGAATATAGTCTCCAATAGTAATTAAATGCTCATAATGTTATTGTTTTTCTTTATCTTCATTCTTCACAGTACACTGTTGTAAGGTTCATTATTCTTTCATTCATTCTTGATCATACAATTCGTCTTCAGTTCAAGTTCCGTTGTTGAAATTTATTCATAACTACGGTTGTCTCTCTGTTTCTAGGCCAAAAAGGAGTTGGTAACAGTTGTGGGCATCAAACAAAACTATCTTGGTTACGACGGGGGTAAGTTAAAGATTCAGATTACTGTAGTCAATGGTCGATATGGTTGTGCTTCAGTCAAACGGAACATTTGATGTGCAAGGCCAAGGCCCATGTTTGAAATCGCAGGAACTAAAGCTTAGGATTTGTGTAACTATTATTTCTATTATCATATTATCATATGACTTACTGACCTAACCTCAGTACATTTATATGGATGAACTTGTACTGTTATACTCCTATATGGAGTACTATATAGTACTATCTCTATCTCATATTTATGATCACAATTTCTTCACAAAATTTAAAGGTGGTGTGACAATAAGTCTTGCACAAAGAGAGTATTATTTTGTAATGTTGATACAGAAACATTATTCTATCGTCATTTTGTGTAACATGTGTGCTAAGGACTATTTGGAACGAGTATTTATATCAAATCGTTTTTAGCCTCAAATATTTCTTAGCCACCGTTTTTTTAATTAACCGTTTTTTAATCATGTAAAAATCTAGTTTTTAAAATTTTCAAAATATCAAAACACAATAAGATATACCAGCTCTTTTTTTCAAAATAAAACACAATAAAAACTTATTTTTTAAAAATAACTTTATTAATAATTATTTAATTTTTTATTACTATATTTATTTAATATAAAAATAAGTATACCTCTAAATCTGGTAATTTATTTATTTTAATTAATTAAATGTAATAATTAAAACTGTATCTCTAGATGATATCTCCGAAATCTTAAAATATTGGAATCACAAGAGCAGCAGCAGCGTTACATCTAAACCCTAATATTTTTCCAAGTCTGAATAATTACTTACAGGGTTTAATATCCAATATATTTGACCGTAGAATCAATACTGCTCTTTTGCTATGGGTACTCGTGGCGAATTATGGTTACCCGAACCCGCAATCGAACGGATACAAGATTTCCTCGACGCAAAAGAAGCTGCACAAACTATGATTCTCTCCAAATCATGGCACAACGTCTGGTTGAATCGACCCAACCTCGACTTCGATCACGACCATAAATATGCAGCCCACCCCCCTGGCTTATCTCAGGAAGAATACTCTCAATTATATGTTCAAAGAGAGAAACGATTCTGGGAGTTTATGGATAAGACTCTTAGCAGGTACGAGGAATCCAACCTTAAGATTCAGAAATTAAAGCTATCTATTCTTAGTAGTAGGGGTAGTGAATTGATCGTAAGAGCATTGAAAATTGGTGCCACGCATTTCACTCTCTATTTGAGTAGTTGTTATGGTTTTGTTTTACCTGATGAGGTCTTTGAATCCGTCGAAGACCTAACCCTGATATGGTGCAGTATCAACCCAAGGCCACTCGTAACATGTAGTTCCAAGCTACAATCCCTCAGTCTATGTTACTTTGTGTTCAAAAATCCCGATCCCATTTCTAATATACTTTCGAGCTGTCCTTTGATTCAATACTTGTCATTACAGTGTATCGAGCTCGAAAAACCGGAGAATTTTATTCCATCGGATGATGGTGATGGTTATTATGATAATTATCCGACCAATGATTATGGTTATATCACCAAACCTCTCATGTGGCTGACGACTCTCGTGCTCAAACGTGTGTATTTCGACATGTTGTTTCTCGGTGACCTATCCTCTAAATTTCCTTTGCTCACGGATTTAACTCTGATTATGACCCTTAAAAAACACCAAGAGGAGATACGATTTTCAAGCACTTCACTCGAGCGTCTCAATTTTACGCTAAAAAACCGTCATACGTACACCAGGAATGATCATCCCTATAAGAGACAGAGGGTCGCGTTAGAGTTACCAAGTATCCGTAAGTTCACCTATGTGAGCTCTGTCATTCCATTACTCTCGCTTGAATCCGATTCAAGTGGATGGGATTCTCATCTCTGCATAAGACGCCGTCACAAACGGCTCACTGCTTCATGGTTTCGCAGACTGAGTGATTTATTAACAGAGTTGAGGCCTTCAAGAGTCTCTCTCACGCTTTGTGTTCGGTCCGTGACGAGCTTTAATTATGAGGCGGGAGACATTCAAGGCTTTCCCATAAGCGAAATCGAGAACTTGATCATCGACCGTAAGGAATTGCCATCTCTAGCTTGTTATGCGTTGTTGGATGTTTTGTTTCACATTTGTCACCCGAAGTTGATCACTCAATGTGTGTCGAAATGTTTTCGTGTGATAAAAAAACATATTGAGCTGCTTGGGCATATACTTTTAAATGGAGTAGTGGATCATGAGAAAACCGTGTTGACCCGAAGCCAATTCATGTATGGTTTGAACGATCTCAAAGAAGCAAGAGCACAGATTATTGGCAAGGCAGCTGTTCCGTTGGATGCATTATTAGAACACTTAAAAAGTGCAAAAGGGAAACAAGAGGTTCGCTTCCATTTGAACTGGCAACCGACAACCACCCGCGAAACTTTCTATCTTAAGATGTCTATTCATCAGGTACACGAAAAATTCACTTGTTCTTTGATTTATACTGTATGTTTTTTTAATAGAAATAACTTATTTTTAATTTGTAGAAAATCGAAGAACTTGATAATGGTCAAGTGATGAATCCAGATAATGAGAAAGGGTTCTCCAGCATTGAACACGCTAAACATGTACAATCTTGATAAATAGTTTCATTTTAATTAACTACACAATATTTCTATCTAACTTGCATATGTAATATATTGTAGTCTCCATACATGAAGGAGGTGTGCCGAGCAATTTTAGAAAATTCCAGTTCGGGTGAATTGGTCATTAAGATCAAACACCTTCTGAAATTGCTTCACGATGGATTTCCAAAATCCGATAACGTTGATGATGCAACCAATTTTTCTTGCAAGTTAGATGAAGTATTTCGAGAACCATGCTTTGTAAATGCTGTTCGTGCAGCAATAGAGAAGGTACTTTGTGTGGTATATTTAATACAAATGAATTCGATTGATCTGGATTGTCGCCATTCTGCAGTACAGTCAGTGAGCTCATTCTTCGTTTCTGTTCAGGGTTATATTATGATTGACTTCTATTTTGGTTATCTGTCTCCAAATAATAAGCGTTCGCCTACAGAACGAGTGGCTCACATGAAGGCAGATTGGCGTTTTAAGCATACTCTAATGAGCTTACGATCTGATACCACTAATGTTAATTATACTATAAGGTTTGTTCTTTTCCTTATAAGAAAACGTGCACACACACGCGCGTATATTACGTACGATGGCATCAAATCGAGTATGTCTTGATGAGTTGCAGTATTTGATTTTTGAAGGGTATTATTAAGCATTTTTTTCGGCCACTGGAGTGACAGAGGTGACCTTAGGAAGCTGGATAAGAGAATGAGAAAAAATCGTTTGGGAGATTATTTGGAAAAATGGCGCAAAATGTTGGGTTTGTAAATATTTTAGAAAACAATTTACACGGATGCTTAATAATACCCTTCAAATTATTTTGTCATAATAATGCTATGCACTCCGGAATATGGAGCCGCTGCGGAAGGAGCTGGTTAATAAATTCGGCTAGGGATATCCTAATATAGAAGCTATACTTGCTGAGGTAATTAAATGCTCATAATGTTATTGTTTTTCTTTATCTTTATTCTTCACAGTACTACTATTGTAAGGTTCATTATTGGTTTATTCATTCTTGAATACAAGTCAGTATTGGGTTCAATTTCCATGGAAGTTTCATTATAATTACGGCTGTCTCTCTTGTGTTTTCTGTTTCTAGGCCAAAAAGGAGTTAGTAACAGTAGTGGGCATCAATAAAAACTATCTTGTTTACGACAGAGGTAAGTTAAAGATCCAGATTACTTTAGTCAATGGTCGATATGGTTATGCTGTAATGAAGTGGAACATATGATATGGATTGAGTTGGAAGATCCCGTCGCGATTTCTCATATGGAGTATATATAGTTTTGAGCTGTCCTTTAATTCAAAAACTGCCCTTGTACTACTTTTATTATTTCCAATATAACTTTACACATAACATTTCAGTATTTACATGAACTCCCAGTTGAAATTGAGTCAACTGGAGAATTTGAGAAGGAACAAGAATCAGTTGATTCATACTCTTCAAGATCCTCAAAACCCCAAAACTCCTCTTCTTCGTCTTCATCTTTCAGCATCTTCCATTTCTCCTTGTTCATTTCTTCCTCCAATAACATCACCTCCAAAACCTGCCCAAACATGTGTTCTTAAACATTACAAAAAAAAAAAAAAAAAAACATAAAGTGAAGTATAGGAAGTCAACGATCACCTCACTCATCATCGGGCGCCAGATCGGAGAAGCTCGGATACAGAGCAAGGCCGCAAACGCAACTCTATTGAGTTCGGTTGCATCATAATCTTCTCCGAGCCTCAGATCAATAACCTCCTTTGTATCTCCTTTTTCCAATATAGGCTTAGCCTGTTCGTATGTTATTACAATTCAAAAGAAAATTATTACTCTTATTAGATAAATGTGCATATTTACTTACCCAACTATGCAAACTCCGATGAGAGCCATCCACGGGCTTCTTCCCAGAAACAAGCTCTAGTAGAAACACACCGAAAGCAAACACATCCGTTTTTTCGTCTACCACTCCGTGCATGAAGTACTCCGGTGCCAAGTGCCTTGCAAAATATTCAACAACTGTCTCAGTTTCTTTAAAATGATGTCTTCAATAACTTCAGAACATTAGTTTTTGTACCCAAATGTTCCTTCTATTGGAGTTACTGAGTGATGACTCCATTGTGAAGGAAGCCATTTTGCTAACCCAAAATCAGATATCTGAAAACAGAGGAAATAAAATTACTAAAAATCAAACAAAATCAAGATTATTTGTTAGGACATTACAGTACCTGGGGTTCGAAATCCGCAGCCAATAAAATGTTAGAAGCCTTAATATCCCTATGAATTATTCTTCTTGGACAGCTTTTGTGCAAATAATGTAGTCCCTTTGCAGCTCCAACTGCTATTTTCAATCTTGTTTTCCAGTCCATTACAATCAATTTCTCATCTACACACAAAAAAAAGGCCTTTTTTAAATAAAAATAACATTTTGTTCTTAATTTTCGTGCCCGGAAGAGTATAAATATACCATGGAGAAGAGAAGCAACTGAGCCTCTTGATGAGAACTGGAAAATGATGTAAAGCCCATTATCCATACAGCACCCAAGAAGCGATGTCACGTTCGGATGTTTCACATGCCCGAGTGTCCCGATCTCTGTCAGGAATTCTTTTTCTTTTCTCTCATCGTTTCCTGTTTTTGTCAACCTCTTCACGGCAATCGCTGTTCCGTCTTCAAGAACCCCTCTGTAAACCTCTGCATATCCTCCTTTCCCAACCATGTTATCTGAAACCCCGAACACACGATGAATAACTGAAAAAGATAGAATTTTTAACTGTTTTTTTTTTCAAGAAAAACGACTGACCTGAGGAAAAACCGTTGGTGGCAGAGGCTATTTCTTCATAGGAAAAGCACCTCCAGGTGGGTTTTTGCTGCGACTGCATTTCGTCGCAAGTTCTTGTCGAGTCTTCCTCGAAACGGTGTCGTTTTAGGGAAAACAGCCTCTTCAGGCTGCCTGTTCTCATAATGTATGATCTCATGTAGTAGTAAGTACAGAATGTTAACTTCCTTTGTCTCAGACACTAAATATAAGGTTCAAAAACGCCGTCTCTCTCAAACACTAAAAGGGGACAGAAATGTGTGATTATATATTGGCAACAGAACAGAAGCCTGAATTATTAAACCAAACACATGCTCTTCTTAATCCACTCTGAAAATAATTGGAGTTGTTGGCTAAAACAAGCTTTAAGGGATAAAAATAATGAGATACTTAGTAGCAGCAAATGAGTGAAGTACAACATACTTGGAGACCCATGACAGGTGTGTAATTGAATATGAATTTTGATTTACAGGTAGGCTTTTTGTGACATGTGCAACTTTATATTAAATTCGACAGGTGTCGTTGGTTTGAATTTCTATCGGAGTTTGGTGAGTTCGGTTTGGACTTTACAGTGAAGGGATTCAAATGCAGAAGAATTTAGGTTGAGTTAGATGAAGAAACCAACCATATTTCTAGTTTACCGGTTAGGCTTGAGTTTATCTATAGATCACACCTTGGAAAAAACGAGATTTGATTGAGCTTTACATCGATTATCGATTTGTATGCTAGAACACATACACATGAGGTGCCTTGCTCTCCTATCAATACATTGCTATGTGAAAAGATTGAAAAGCACCATTCGGAATCGTGTCATACTACAACTTAATACCATGTGAATTGTGGTCCAACCCTTCGAGAATAGGTTAGTGTGAGAATGTTCGGGTCAAGCACTAAAGACAAATCGTTTTAACTTAAATTTGTGTTTTCGTTGATCGTTATATTGTTCAACACTAAACTTGATTGTGCAGTATGAGTCTGTTTGACTATTGATTTGAGAAGAAAAAATATATTAAAAATTATTAATATTGAAAATATTCAAAGTTAATTACTTTAACCAACTCAAAAGTAAAATTGATATTTTCCCCAAATCAGGATAAATCACAACAGACGCCAAAGAGACTAAAACCCTCTCCGCCTCTTAAAATATCCCCTCTTTGAATTCCACAACTCTTTCTCCGTCTGCCATGAGCGACCGCCGTGACCGAGATCGACACCGCGATAGAGACAGAGACAGAGACCGTGACCGTGACCGGAAACGAGATCGCGACGACAGAGACCGAGACCTCGACCGCGACCGCGACCGCGACCGTGAGCGTATCAAACGCTCCCGTTCCCGTACACCCGACCGCATTCGATCTCGTCACACTCGATCCCGTACCCGTTCCCCCGACGACAGAGACCGCCACCGCAACCGTCACCGGCAGCACCGATCCCGCTCGCGTTCCCCTGCCTCCCCGCTCCGGAAGCGCCACAAAGACGACGTCGTCGTGTCCAGAGACAAGGACAGGCACAAAAACGACGCCGTTCCGAAGGAGAAGAAGCAGAAGGAGAAATCTGTGGGAAAAGATGAGAGCGTCGAGGGCGGAGATGCCATGGACGAGGACGAGATGGAGATGATGAAGAAATTCGGGATTCCCGTTGGGTTCGATTCCACCAAGGGAAAGCCGGTTACCGGAAACGACATCGGTGCCGTGAGGAAGGTCACCAAGCGGCAGCCGCGGCAGTACATGAACCGACGTGGGGGCTTCAATCGCCCCTTGCCTGCTGAACTCAATCGATAGGAGGGGAGAATTCGCATTCGTCCCCAAGGTTAGGGTTTGTGTTATTTTTTTATTTTTTTAATTGCAGGTTAATTTTGCTTATATCTTAATGTTGTATTGAGCTCTGAATGCTGAGTTTGGCCACTAGGTTCTGCTCATTTGCATACTAATTTAGACACTTATTCTAGTTAATCCGTCAAGCCCTAACAGGATCTACTCTTCTACCAATAGACTAGATGATATTATCATAATTAATTCAACTGTTTATAATTTATCCGATTACTTACGCAGATGTTGGAACTTGTCATTGTTGAAATAATTTTCAACTTGCTGTAGAAAATCGGACATGCTAACTTCTGTTTTTGTTTTGCTTCGTCCCATAGAGTTATAAGCTTTGCAATAGGAACCGGAGCATTGAATTGGATAGCGGAAAAATAGGATATCTGAGGATTAGAATAAGTAAATTGTGTCTGTATTGTCCTCGATATTTGAGGATTTGAATGAGGAAATTGTGTCCATATTCTTCTCATCAACTTATCGAGTTTACTAATAAGGCTAATAGCCATGGTGGGTTGTATTGTATGTGCGTCTAATGTGGACCATAATTCCTATAAAATCTGCATTTATCTCTTATGGGCTAGTATCCTTACTTTTTTTCATTTGGATTCGTGTTATCGGTATTCAGAGACATTTTTTTCCTGCAATTGTATACATCATGATTGGGAGCTTTGGATTGCAAGCTTGTTTATTCAGGATGATAATTTTTTTATTACTTTCTGACCTAGATATTTATTTTCTTTTTATTTTTGACTTCTACCAATAGTTCTTATAATTCATAAGAGTTTTTCTTACTGCAGATTGAAGTAATGCTCGCGATGCCATTCTTTGAAGATGGAGACGACGGCCTTTGTTTTATATCAAGTGGGACGAAACTGGAGAAGGTGTAAAGCTTTCATACTAGTTTTGTTATTGAGAACCTGAATTGTACCAATCTTTCACAACCATCACAATTTGTTTATGCTGATTATTTAGGCTTCAATCAATGGCTACTCGTATGCTTATGACTTCTGTTAACTCTCTAAACAAGTTTCTGCTGTCTTTGGCTGTGGTTAGTATTTGTGCTGTTATCTTGATTCATGTTACTGTTGACGATTGTTATGTTTACAGGCGGCCATTGTTCGTAATTTTTGTGTCTTACTGCAACATGTATGATGTGGTCTTAAAAACATTGCATTTATTCAGCATTGTAGTAGCATTATTACACTAGCAAAAGGACATAGATAGATAAGGTTTTGAGACGATTTCTGATTCAGGTTGCCTTGTCTGGCTTCTGTATGAGAAAGGCCATGCACTGGCCCTGTTTTATGTTGTCGAACGCCAAGCAGCGAATGTAAGCGTTTGGGTACGCGTTTTTGCACTCTTGGATCTCGTTGAGCACCTGAGACGAGCTGCTGCAACCGAACATCGGAAGCTTCCAGAGAGTCCAGTATCTCCCATCATAGTAATTTGGCATCCTACTGTTTTCCCTGTATACATATCCCACCTTCCCCAAAATTTCTTTTTTCAAAACATCGATTGATTTATATAAAAAAAGTACTATCGGGGTTTAAAATTATCGTACCTCGTCGAATTCGAGACAAGGGATCCAGTCCTTCTCGATCATGTAATCTATCTGCTTGGCGATGGATTCTTCCGATAGAGGCGGTAAGTACGAAAGAGTTTCGAATTTCTTGTTATCTACAGGGTTCCAAGTCTGTTACAGTCAAGAACCAAATCCAGTTAGACCTAAATAAACTAGCTACTGTTTGCAAGCTCTATAAAGTCTTTACCTTCATGCAGTGTGTTTTCGAACCATTTGAAACGGTTTTCGCGATCCACGAGCTCGAATCGCTGCCAGCCAACATCTTCTTCTTGATGCAATTAGGCTTAAGTCGTTTATCATTCAAAGGTGCGGCAGTGAAAGGAGCCGAGATAAAGAGTCCTGCAGACGACATTTTGGTTGGAGATAGAGATGAAGATGAAGATGGTGATGATATAATACAAGGTTTTATTTTAGTAAAAATAGAAAAGGTGACGTTGATTGAGCCTTGGAATCATCGGCAACCCAACTAATGTTGTTGAACGTATGTCTCCTTATCATTTAAGTGGTAATTTCTTAAAGTGGTTGTTGTGCTGCATGGTTTCCAAATGTTGGTTTTCCTTTTTTGGAAGCCCATTGTTTTGCTCTATTATTACTCGTAGTAAAAAGATCTATCTCACGCGTGGTCCTTTAAATATTTCGATTAAATGTTTTTTCCGACGGTCTTCTCTTCTCTGTGGTGGTCGAGGGAGCTGATGGTGGTGGCTCGAAGGTCTGAAATGGCTCTAGACGAAACTCTGTTATTTTAAACTTAATTTCAATCAATTTCAATTTAGATCGTTTTAATTCGTTTCATTTCAATTTAGCTCGATTAAGTTCGTTTCAAAATAAATAAATCAATAATATGAATTAATAATTTTAAATATAAAATTTAGTTATTATTATAATATTATTAATATTTTTTAAAAATATTTAACAACTTATAAAATTTATTAATTTTTAAAAAAATTATTCGTGACCTCAATTCAGCTACGAAGGAAGGCTGCACACAGCTGTGGTTGTGTTTGTGGATGGAGGGTGAGAGAAAGTAAGGTAAAAAGGGTAATTTTGGTAATTTATAATAATCAAATTAATAATTTAGGAAGTGAATTTAAAATGTAAAGTAAATTTTCAGGCATAAATTACATGACCCTTTAAATAACCATGAATGTGTATACCAGAAAGCAATAAAAATATTTTTTTTTAAAGAAAAAAAATGGTCCAACAAACGACTTATAAAAATCCTAAAATACCAAAAGTCGAAACAGCCCCTCTACTCCAATAAAATAATGATGATGATGAACCAAACCATTTCCTAAATTCAAAAAGAATAAAGCAACCAAATCTCCCTAAGAAATTTTCCATGCTCAATGCCAAAGCTTCGAGCAGAACCCAACCGGCAAATTCGAACGCCTCTTGTTCTCGACGGCATCCGAAAACGTGTGCACGATTTGCCCAGCGAGCGATTCTGGGTCCTCGATAAACGTGTCTACAAACACCTTCACCACCCTTACCTCCTGAGAACTCGCTCTCAAGCTATACCAAGTCAAGAACTTCCTCCTGAAATCAGCATCGATGTGGCCCCCACACTCCAGCCATCGGATCACCTTCACATATCGCTCGAAATCTCTGTCGTCCCCAACCTCCCCATCGCACTCGCGAACTCTCCTCTTCTTCGACGAGCTTCCTCCCTCGGTGTCTTTTCCGATTTTACCCCTGTTCTTGCTCCTGTTGCTTTTCCTAGCGTTCTCGTTTTTCATCCCGCTTTCCGTTTTGTAGGGAGTGATTTGCAATCCGGCTTCCGAAATGTTTACATACGGAACGCATTCCAAGCCAGTGCTGCTCTTTGGTACTTCGTTGGTCTCCTTCAAATTCGCTCCGGCTGTTTTGTTGTTGTCGTTATTTGTCTCGTCCTCGACTGAAGAAGGGTTCGAGAGGCTGCTGCAGTTGGTGGCTGGGCTCTGGCTGATTTCTGCTTCTGGGCTGTTTGACATCTGGTTTTGGGGGGTATTTTCGGAATCTCCCGTCCTGAATGGGATTTCGTGGGACCCCGTCTCGCTGTCTTTGTCGAGGATAGTGAACTTGAGAAGGTAATCTGTTGCTGGAGTTAGATCGGAGAGAAGAAACATTGTGTTGGGTGGGGACAGCCGGCAAGTGGGGTCCGAAGGGTAGTCTTTATCGCCCGCTCTCCGATGCCATAACATGTAACCGTCGATATTTCCCGAGTCTGAATTGTAGCTGTAATTCAGAATCACAGTGAGTGACGAAGCACTGATGTCTTGGATTCTCACGAGCTTTGAAGCGAGCAAGGAGCAATCTAGACAAATCAAATCCCGGGTGTTAAGAAAGAAAAAAAAAAACGATTAAAAATAAGAAAAATATACAAATCGGACAGCACCTGAAGACGTAATATCAGAAACTCTTTTCGAAAGCAGCAAATCTAGAGACTCAACAGCAGAGGCGCAGAGTTTCTGAATTAATGGGCCTGAAGAGAGTCTGTTCACGATGCCTCGGGCCATGGTTACTGGTAAACCAGTCAGAGGGCCCACTTCCTCTTCGAGCTTCTCCACTGCTTCATCAACGCTGACACATAGATCTCTGTAGAGTTGAGTACTAGCAAGAATCTTTTGAGCTAAGGACAGCCTATAGCACAGTATGTCGACCCGTCTAGTGTCTCTAGCCACAACCAGTTGCTTCCTCCAAGACCTGCATGCAATAATTTTGACCATGCAAATTCAACGGCGTTCAGAAGAAAGGCCAACAATTCTCTAAACTGACAGAAGCAATATTCTCAAAGACTCTCATAGTATATAACTAGTTACTAGCTGCAACGCAACATTTTTAGCAACCGACCCACACTGAACAAGTTTTTCAGTCAACTCCATAAAGACATAACTAATTATGTCCAACCATGCCAAAAAAATAAAATTAAATCACAAGACGATAATTACCCTAGCAAATCATTCACTTTCCCGCAAGACACGCAACAGAAGCTCCCGTCAAGATCAATACCCTCGGACATCCTAGAAGCTTCATGCCTTAAGGAGCATTCGATGTGGCAAGACATCCCACAAGATATCCCACCAAAGGGAGGGTCCGGGCTGCAAATTAACCACAGGCTCGGGTCTTTGTTGTCGTCGAATTTTCGGCAAATGCAGCATGAACATCTCTTGCAGAACTGACCTCTGCCGTTTATCTTGGCTTGGCAAGCTGAGTTCTTACAGTACACAACTGTATCATCTTCACCCAGTGAGACAACTTCGGCCTTAGGCGTGAGCAGATGATTTGGGAAGTCGGATTTCCTCTGCCTCTTCGAGGTGTTTTCAGATGGGGGAAGTACTTCGGTTGCTTGGTTTCGTGATTTCTTTTCCACGATTTTGAGAAGGTGTTCGATTAGTTTGGTCTTTGTTAAGCCAGTGTACTTCCTTTCTTTACCAAGCTCGGCGCAGAGGATCTGGAGAATCTCATGGCGGGCCCAGGAGTGTAGGATGTCTGTGGCCCCGTCTGACCATTTGGATACTTGGTACACTAGTTCTCTCTTTTGATCCATGCTCAACTTGCTGCACTTTGATGGATCAAATAGAACTGCAAGTTTCAACCATACGTGGGTTATGGGATTTAACGAGAAAGCAACCAAGGAAAGAAGAATGATTCGTCACGATAACCGGGGTAAAAATGGAAGCTGCAAACCAAGTCGATCGATCGCAAGAAGAGCCAATGCATGTGAAGGCATGAATTCTATTTAGAGATTTCAGATAAACAAAGAAAAGAAACACGATTAACCCGAGTTTATTCGACAAACCAGTTCAAGAATCATCCCAAATCGTCTCCTTGGGATCTTTGACTATGAAAAGAAGTAAAATAAAAGCAGCCGCGAAGTGTGTGAGCATGCGTGTCTGTACCTTTGCTAATTCCATCGAAAGAAGAAATTAAACACAAAAAATCGATTCGATAAACACTAAATCAACAGCCAAATAAACAGATCGGCCGCGAATCAAACACTCCATTACCATAAAAATATTGAAACACAAGAAGAAGAAAAACAATTGTTGTTCGAACATCAAAAAGTACTGAAAAACGGAACAACCCTTCACTGGAAACCAAAAAAACTCATACAAATCACAACGAATACGAGCAATTTTGCCCCCAAAATGCAGGAAAAAATTTTAAAAAAAAAATAATATTTTTTTATTTTAAAATAAAAATAAAAATTACCCTCGAAGGAAGAAGCATCCATGGCTAATGTGTGTTTTTCGACAGAGAGAGATTACGCCCACAAAAGCCCATTTCCCATTCACCTGGAAGACAGAAAATTTCAACAGCCCACATACAAACATGAACAAAGAACTCATTCTTATTTACATACAAATATACATACACAGATACGAGGGTAGAGAGAGAATACAAGTTTCAAGAAGAGGGTAAGAAATCCATGAAAGATGGGTCCTTAACGTGGGCTTTGCATAGCCCGAAGCAAGAATTTCGATTAAAAAATATAAAAATATTTTGCCTGTGGTTTTTTTATAGAGAGAGGGGAAGATGAGGGTGTGAGAGAGAAAGGGGCAGTTGGGAAGAAATCATAAAAAAGTAAGAGAGCAAGAAAAGCGAATTAAAATATTATATGCAGAAAAAAATAAAAAGCGGCTGAATATAAAAGAATCCCTTTTTAACCTTTTTTTTTTCATTTGCATTGTTGTGGTACCATATACCAATATACCAATATACCATGCAATGCACAAATCAAAGTTTTGTAGTACACTCATGTTTCATTAAAATGAACCAATAATACTACAATTGATTTTATGTTTCGATCGTCGATTAAATGATACGAAATCTCTGTTAAGCAATGCGATAAACAATTGCTGACCATTTGGTTTAAGCTAATTAAAGAGCGGATGAAAACTTGAATCACAACTAATGTTTGAGAGCGAAGCATGTTCTTGACCTTTGATACTTGTATAGAATTCACGCCAAAAAGTATCATGAATTTGATCACATTTCACCAAGTTATACTCCAAAAAGTATCAAATTTAAGCTTCAAGACTCTTCAAAGTCTAGTCTTTTGTGCAAACCTCAACAAAGTCAATTCCCTATGTTCATAAGAGTGCTTAATTAGCACCGAGACAACGAGTCAATGCATCTAGCTACAGTAGTATGAAATTCGAATCATATACTACACTCTTTATGTTAGCAAATTAAGAAAAATGTTCGTACGGCTACTTTTTAACTTTTTTACAAAAAAATAATAAATGTATTTTTATATTAAAAAGTAGATGAGTTGTGAATAAATTTGAAGAAGTACGTTAAAATAAGATAAAATTATATTTGTAAATGAAAAAAAAGTTTTTTTTTTGAAATGTACATTGGGAAACATTTATTTAAAAAAAATGTTTCAATTAGTATTACGGGATTGAGGGAGTACCACCTTTTTTTTGTTCAAAATTAATATTGACATCTTATAAAATGAAATAATTTTACTCAACTAATTTTGTTTATTAATTAAAAAAACATATTTATCCTCTATTTTTTTTAAAAGACAATAATTTTTTTTTTAATCTCCATGTCAAAATTACTATTAACCCTTAATACAATATGAATGGATTATAATAATAATAAAAGAATGCTGTACACAATTTTATTCTATTTTCATTATGAAAAAAAAAAGTCATTGCTCCTCCATTAAAAATTAATTTTACAATGTTTGAGATTTCATTGAGGGACAAATATTACGAAGGGTCTTCAAAATCAGCCAAAAGATTTCTTGGGATTTTCAAATATTACAAAGAATCTCAGAGATCATGAAAAGACCGAGTTCGATACATGAGAGATGAATACTAGCTATCAATTGGAGAGTTTGGCTTTTCACGATTTCATTTTTTTTTATAAGAGGAGAGACGAGAAACTTCACCCCAACCGATCGGAGGTCTCTCGATCGGATAAGATGTAAATTGAGGAAGACTTTTCATGATTTCATTTTTTTTATAAGGAGGAGAGACGAAAAACTTCACCCCAACCGATCGGAGGTCTCTCGATCGGGTAAGATGTAAATCGAGGAATGTGCCCGAGTAGCAGACACTAGTGCGAGAGAGAGCCAACAGGTCGAACCCCAGGACAAACCTTCATAATATTTTAATGAAAATTTGTCTCACTCGAGATTCGAACCCTGCGTCGCCGAAGAATTATACCCACATCATCACAGGCCTTACCACTCGGCTATGCTCTGAGGACTGATTTCATTTATTTATTAACATAGTTCTTTGAACCTATTTATTGCATTAGCACGCAATGACAACTCTTCAAAATTTAGATAGCATGTTTAATCCCCTGATTCTTGATTTATTTTAGTAATCTTAGAAACAGAATTTCATAAAACCCATACTCGTCTTTCATTATTTAATGTCACACTCGCATGGCATTGACTTTGCAAAAACAACATTTTTTCCATTAGTAAAATATGATATAGCACAGCTTAAGCTTAGAATCAGGTCAGAAATATGATTCCCTAATGGCTAATCATTTTAAATTCACCTAAATTTTATAGAAAATCATGTGCTGTGAAGCTAATGAAACGTGACGAAGCATGTTTTGCGTCACCTTAGCACGATATCAATTATTAAAGAATTGAAAAAAAAAAGCCAAACAAATATCATTCATAAAAGAACATTTTGTGATCGAGTAGAGTCAATCGCCTTTTTTTGGTTGAGACGCCATTATGGATTTAACGTGCCATAAAAAGTGAGTGGAACATACAGATTCCATATATCAGAATATATTACTACATATAATATCACATGTGTAAAATGAGAGAAAATATATTTGATATGTTGTGTTTACTACACATAGTACTGTACTATTAAGAAAACAATCACTACCGCAGATCACAAGTTTTAGATTTGAATCCCCCAGCCATTGAGAACCAGAAAGCACGAGTCAATTTCCATTCAAACTGCAGGTTGCTATAAAGACATAAAACTCGGGGTCGGGGTGGGAGATGTGAATTGAAAATTACTGGCAATGGCATTGTGACATAACAATCAACATAGGCATAAGTTATGCCTTACAGAACAGAAAACGTATACAGAGGAATAATGAAGGAGATCAAATCGGAGAGAAAAACTTCATCTGCTTAACCTATCTATATCCAAGAGTTTGTCATGAGTTCAAGTTAAAGTACAGAGCAAATTACATATGCACATTAATCCCCACCAAAGCTATTGACTAAAGAACCGAGTGTCAACATGGTTTCGGTGATTTACTACAGCCCCTACACAACAAAAGGATATCGGTTTTTTTTTTATTATCTTTCATTAGGAGAATATGACTGGCCACGACTGATGGAATTCATAGATACAAAATTGCAATGCTTCCCAAATCCTAAATTAGTGTGCGTTGGGGAGCTGGGGGAGGGCATAAATAGCAAAGTTCAATACAGTACCTCTGATGGTGATGGCAATATTCAGTTCCTCTCAGAATTGAGATGGCCACTTACTCTCCTGCATAAAATTTTCTTTTATTCTGTCCTTTTTCTTCTTCCGACTAGCCCCACCTCATAATCGTATGTGCGAGTGTGTGTGTGTGTGTTGTTTGGGGGAATGTATTGTCAAGAATGTACTACCTTGCCTTCTCAGACTTGGCAAGCTGCTTAGACATTATAGACGACTGCATAAAATACAATGAAAATTACATTCCTATTTTGAAAATGTATCGTCAAAAGATAACATTTCTATTTAAAAAAATTAAATTCAATTTAATGTTATCAGAATTCAGAAGAACAAACTTTATAAGAAACACAGCTGAAACATATATAAAAGCCAATTGATTTCAGAGTGTCTTCACATTTAAATTAATATAACAAATTAAAATCTTATGGCTTAGAATAGTCATATATCTGAGTTGTAAACGTTTCCACAAGTATTTAATTTAAGAAAGTAGAAATATAAAATCTATGAGTTGAAACATCAATAAAAAACAATACCTGCTCTTGAATTATGCTTCTTGCCTCCACAAGCTGAGCTTCCAGCTCAAGCTCTCTCTCAGTAACCTCAGAAGTGACATCAGTGTCCATTTGTGCATCTTGAAGCTGAACCATGCGTTCCTTCATTTTCAAAATAGCAGAAGATTCATAAAAATAGGGAAATCAAGAAAACAAAAATCATATAAAAATGGTTCTCTCTCGGCATAAACTTCAAGATTTTACCTTTATTGAAGACATCTTTGTTCGTAGACTTTCTTCAATTTGATCTCTACCCATGTGAAGAGGCAGGTCAAACATGTCCTGCAAAGTGCAACATAAAGCTAATTCTACCATATGGAAGTTTTGGCATTCACACAAATGACTGTATCATTTATCTAATTTTAACGTACCGTTCTGCCGCCCAAGGGGGACTGTGACAGGTCAGCATCCGACCTATCATTGACAGACGAAGATTTCTTCGCATTTAAGAATTCACGCATATCAACCTGGACCCAGAAGTGTGCTTTAGACATACATATTTTCAGAGGTAAATGCTTCTCATCGTGACAGTGTAATCGTATCAAGAACTCATCCAATGGAAATCATGTTGATAAATAATGTAGAGCTCTCTCAAAGAAAATGGACACTTAACTCTTTCTAAAATTTATCAACAAGTTATAGTGGATGAGCTTTCAGTCTTTCACTAATAAAGACAATAGGCATAAAAGTTAATATCGATACTGGATTTTAGAGTTTAAAAATGTAAACAATATGAAATGAAGAAGAATATGTAGGATAAGAACTCTAAATCACCTTAACATAAAAAATACTTCTCTGTGACAGTAATAACATTAGATAGTAGATACTGTACTAAATTTCTCAATTACACCCTCAGTTCAGGTAGGAAGTAATAATATCCTCATCCACCTATTTTTAAATTACAACTTATTTTTCATTAAAAGACATTTGGACATTCTCAGAAGTCATATGGAGACTCATCAAAGTTGGCAAAAAAGGCTTGTAGAAGAAATGGGAATATGGGATGGAAAATGAATTATGTTTCTCTAGCCTTTTAGAAAGCTGGGAAAACCAATAACTCTTCTTATTCTAAAACTGTGTAGAGTAAGAGTGAAAATTACTATTAATTTAAACAACAGCAAATATTTTTCAGAGCGTAATTTTGCATAATCATATAAGAGAAAAAGTTAAAGAGAAAAATACATCAAAAGAATTGAAAAATAGGAAATAAATCAGAATTCAATATAGTGTAATTCATTTTTATAATTATTACAGTATTTTTCTACACCATTTAAGATACCTGCATTGAACGTAGTAATGTCCTCAAATCAGAATTCTCTGCCACTAATTCTTGATTTTTTGTTTCATAAGTATCCACCTACATGATACATAAAATAATGTGAGATTTTGGCATGTTACTATTTGTTAGAGAACTTAAACAACTCAGTAACATCACATTACATACAATCTTTTTGTAGAAGTCAGTATCAGCCTTCTTCCCACTCCACGTCCCCCGTTGACGGCCTTCTTTCTATGGTCACGTGATAAATTCATAATTAAAAAAAAAAAGGCTATATAGCCTATAGGAGATATTAGTAACTCATTTTACCTGCAGTAAATTCATAATTTCCATGCCAGACTTAGATTCCTTTTTTCTCTCATTTAATACTTGATTGAGTCGCTCCTGCAGGAAATAACGCGCCAACTTCTTGATATTATTTTATGTACTCTTCATTAGATTTTTGCCAAGTTTCAGGAGACCATATTTCGATTAAAAGGCTAAAGAGGGCAGAAACATTAAACCTGCAACTTAATATAATCTTTTTCTTTCTTCTTCATCTCATGAATCTGTTGGGTTCTCACTTGCTGTTATCAATTAGACAATTACAATGTCAGAATTAATAATATTGTGGCCAGTTCCTTGGTAATGGCATGACAACAAAATGCAAGGTAAACGGCTAAACCTGATTACCCAAAACCATCTTCTGAAATTCATCTCTCTCCTGATGCAACTTATCAATTTGGGCTTTGAAAGCTGCTGTGGCTTTAGCCTCCTATTAACAAAATTGTTATGAACTCGGAGAATTTACTATGTTAAGTACATGTCAACTTAATTTTGCAATGACTACACTGGACAGACCGATCTAGTCATTGAAGCAATCTCTCTATCTTTTCCGGATAACTGCGTTTCCAGCCTCTCAACTCTGGCTTCCAATCTTGAAATGTCTGATAAGAGTCTTTAAATAGAAAAGATGTTAATCTTCTGCTCAACAAAAGTTGCGAAAAATACCAAAGACTACAGAATGGCATTTCGGAAAATGAAATGATACGAAGTAAGTATTGGACACATTAAATAACTCATTTTCTAAAAGTAAAATTAAATGGCTGCAACATATATGATCTCTCTGGTTCAGAGGAACACACTTGGACCAAACCGTGGTGATCAGATTATTCTTCCATTTATCAATTCAACATATTATGACAAAAAAATACTATAGGAATCAACAAAAGGATTCATGAGTACACCATCAATACTCACACCAAATCTAAAACACCTCAAAAAGCCCAAAGGATATCTAAAAGAGGCCTTATACAGTAGTTTGAATAAAACTTTGGCCAATTTTTCATTATACAAAATCCACAGGTAAATCAAGCTCCAATGTAATCATCCAAGTAAGCTTCCTAATTATCATGTCCTATATTTTCAATCTTTTATCAGTAAAGGCCAGAGGCCAAACAAATACTACGTCGCACTTGCAAAACATAAACCAAAGATAAATGTAGTAATGAAATCATGATAGTATAAATAGTTATGCGTCTATTTTCAAACAATACATCGTAGTAAAAAGTATTACCGTTGCTTCTGCTCGTTGGCGGACTCCCTGAAGTCAACATCTCTCTGTCTCTGCTGCAACAATGCATATATGCAATTGCAAGTCCTTGCTACAGAAACCTAATTCCGAATTTCCCCGCCCACATCAGACACACAGGAAAATAAAAATTGAAGTAAAACCTCTAAAAACAAACACCTTACTACCCCAAAAAATCGACAAAATAAAACGAAACTCACAGGATCGTTCGCAAAAAGATCGAGCGAAGCAGCAAAGCCGAATGTGACTAGGGTATTGTTCAAATACTTGGCGCAGTGCTCCAAGTTGGTGAGATCCGCAAACGCATAATCACTGAGATATAACGAGTTTTGAATTTATTTATTTAAACAAGAAACAAACATTTTCATGGAGCAGAAAACAAC
The DNA here is from genome assembly GCA_954870475.1 of Euphrasia confusa. Taxonomy (NCBI): domain Eukaryota; kingdom Viridiplantae; phylum Streptophyta; class Magnoliopsida; order Lamiales; family Orobanchaceae; genus Euphrasia; species Euphrasia confusa. Next base: position 1,447,204 of record OX940961.1, read on the forward strand.
ACAATTAAATCGTCAAATTCAATAATCTGAAACGGTTTCCCATTTACCTCATCCCTGCAGAAGCTGGATTGATCGACAACCTCTGTAAGAACAGAAATCAACAAACACACATATATGAACACGGAAGGTAAATGTGAAATTTTACTGCAGCTTAAGAATGTTCAAATGACTGAATTATAGAGTATAGAGATGAAGGGAGACTGTACTCTGAGATCGGAGTCCCTTTCGGTTGGAGGCATTTGCAGGGAGAATGATGATGAAAACTAAGCGAGTCAAGCGACGACGTGCGGACCTGGATTTTTGTGAAAGGATGATTCAGAGTGTGATTAAAAATAGTTTTACGGGTCGGGACCCGGTTCATGAGATCGATTATTGGGCCTCTGGGAACGTAGACTATGGCTTGCCTCGTGCTAAGCCCATATACCTAAAAGCCCAACTTCAGTGGTCTTTTTGTATTAGCAAACCAAACTTTATATTTAATCGTATTAATAATCTTATAATTAAAGATATTATAAATCATAAACGATAATTATTTTTATTATTTATTTTATTTTAAAAAATATAAATATAATCATTAATTACAAACAAATATGTCCTCACAAATTCACTATTTATGGAAAATAAATACGTATGATACGTTGCAAGTACTGATTGGATGAGTATGAAATCTCAAACAAATACTGAAATACTGTACATTATGAAACTTGTGGCCAATAAGTATACTTCGACGTGGAACAATACGGAATGGGCGATTTAATAATAAATGATCACGCGACGCACGAGCGTATTTACTTTGATTATTAATAATTACGATTTTTGATTATTTATATTTTCCCCAATTTTTTAAAAATAAATTAAATTAAAAATAATAAGATCTTAGTCTACTCATCACTCATCAGTCATAAGTTTATTTATAATTTTATAAAAAATAAATCATTCTTCTTCATTAGAAATTAAATAAGCTAATTTCCATTCTATTTATAAATAATTATTTTGACTTTTGAAATTATGTTTATTTTAAATGTCATTTTTAATTTTTCAATATAAATTTAAATATTTTTTTTCTATTTTATCATTAACATTAATTAAAATGAATGATTTATATGAATCATAGTTATAGATTAAAATCTATGATTTTAAATAATACCAATTTCATTCCACATAAGTAAAGTACTAATCATACATTTATCATTATATAGAGATTAAAAGTGTTGAATTAAAATTAACCAAAAATTTAATAAAAAAATATAATTTTAAATTAAAGATGTGAATTAATTAAAGTATTTAAAATAATTTTTTAAAGTGTAACTTATATTGTGACTTTGTAAGGACATTTATTTAATGAAAATGTAAGCAATTATTTAAGAGAAAGAAGTAATATATTAATAAATAAAAATAATAAAAATTATTATAAATTTTTTGAATTAAGACTGATATAGTAAAAAAATAACAACTTCTTAAAGGAAAAATAAACTTACTACTCTACTATTTATAAACAAATCCCAATAAATAAATAAATCAGCCTTACTTGCATTTGGCCTACACTGAAATATTTAAATCCCCATACTACCCTTGACCATGGTTAACACCGGTGTTAGGTGAGCTTCTGACCGCTCTGATTAACTAGGCCTCGTCTCTGCAAATATTGTATTTCTTCCTCAACCACATTTTTTGCTTCATTCTCCGTAAGAAGTCAGAGTCTCTCCAAACCCATCTACTCTCTCTCCTCGGAGGCATAAAATCTTCAATTTAAAAAACCTCAATTCACGGCGGGAGAGAGGGAGAGACTCTGAAGAACAAAAAATCCAGTTCTGTTTTGGGGTTAGAATCGGAATCGGAATCAGGATCACGTATTCATGGAACCCTCTTCTGAGAAGCTCTCCACGTTCGATTTGATGGCTGCGATCTTGAAAGGGGGGAAGATCGAGAAGTACAATGGGTCCTCGGAGGCGGCGCCGGCGGTGGTGGCGTTGCTGATGGAGAACAGGGACCTCCTGATGATGGTAGCCACCTCTGTTTCCGTGCTCATAGGCTATTTTCTGTTCTTGTCGTGGCGGCGCGCCGCCGGATCGAAGAAGAAGAAGGCTGAGCTGCCGAAGCTGGTGGTGCCCAAGGCGGCGGCGGAGATGGAGGAGGAGGATGACGGGAAGAAAAAAGTCACCATCTTTTTCGGGACGCAGACCGGCACTGCTGAAGGCTTTGCCAAGGTAAAAAGGAAAACTTAAAAAGTGAAAAAAAAAGTGTTTTTTTTTCACATTTTTTCCATTGGCCTAAAAAAGGGGATCGAATCCATGATTGTTGAAGCTGTTGAAAATCTAAATCTAGAATTTCCAGAAATTTATCTGATTAATCATTGGTCCATCTCTTTTTTATCTAGAATATTCCATTAATTTAATTACTTAAAATAATTGAGTTTTATTTTGTGTGTGTAGGCACTCGCTGAAGAAGCTAAAGCTAGATATCAGCTGGCAAAGTTTAAAGTAGTTGATTTGGTAAGTTTTTATTTCACTTCATCTTTTTGCAGATTTACTTTGTTCTGTTTTTTGTTTCACACACATGAATTAATAGTGTTTATGACCTGCTATAGGATGATTATGCCGGGGACGACGAAGAATACGAGGAGAAGCTGAAGAAAGAGACTTTGGCATTCTTCTTCTTGGCCACGTAGGTTTTACTTGTTTTTTTGCATCCAGTAACTATTGATGTGTTTGTCATTGTAATTGACTAAGTTGGTTGAGGGGTTGGTTGATTGCAGATATGGAGATGGTGAGCCAACTGACAATGCCGCGAGGTTCTACAAATGGTTCGTTGAGGTAAATATAAATATACATATGTAGTAGATTGGGTGTTCTTGGATTTCTCACTGGGTCGAGATTTGAAGTTAATTTTTGTTAATTTTTGTGGTGCAGGGGAAAGAGAGAGGAGACAGTCTTAAGAATCTGCACTATGGTGTATTCGGTCTTGGAAACCGGCAATACGAGCATTTTAATAAGGTCTGTAGCTAACTGTAATTTCGTACGGATGAGTGTTTTGTTTTGCTTTACTGTTCTAAATTTGCTTGTACGAATAACAGATTGCGATTGAGGTGGACAACATTGTTGCGGAGCAAGGTATGGTATTTTTTTTCTTTTTGTCGTTTCATATGAAATGTTACGGAATCTGATACTGAGTTTATGGGCTGCGCTAAATCTCTTGTACTGTTTTAGGAGGAAAGCGGCTTGTCCCTGTGGGTCTTGGTGACGATGATCAATGCATTGAAGACGACTTCACCGCATGGTAACAACTAACTAACCAGACCACTTTTCATTACAAAAAAAAGATCCAACCTTTTTTTAACATATTATATGATTTTTTTTTTTTGTGAATCAGGCGAGAATTAGTGTGGCCTGAGTTGGATAAATTGCTTCGGGGGGACGATGATGAAGCTGTGTCTACTCCATATACAGCAGCAGTTTTGGAATATCGTGTGGTGTTCCATGACCAACAAGATGAGCCGGTCTCGGCCAATGGTTATTATGCCAATGGAAATACTGTTTATGATGCTCAGCATCCCTGCAGGTTCGACCGACCCCACCCGTCATTTTTTTTTGTTTTGTTTTTTTTTTTCTTGTACAGGTTGGAAGTTGTTTCTTGTTGTGTCATATCACCTAAAATTTGCTTTTTTTTTAAAGAGTAAATGTTGCTGTTAAGCGAGAGCTTCACACTCCCGAGTCTGATCGTTCGTGCACTCACTTGGAATTTGATATTTCTGGCACTGGATTAGCGTGAGTAGACCCTCTACTTTTTAATTGCGACAGCTACCGTTTTTCATATATCAGTTACTTTACTAAAATCTTCTTCCCTTATTATTTCAACAGATACGATACGGGCGATCATGTTGGTGTATTCTGCGAGAATTTGATAGAGACTGTAATGGAAGCAGAAAACTTGCTTAATTTACCACCGCAAACTTACTTCTCAGTCCACACTGATAAAGAAGACGGGACTCAACTCGGTGGAAGCACATTGCCTGCCCCGTTCCCTCCTTGCACTCTGAGGACAGCCTTAACTCGGTATGCCGATCTATTGGGTCCTCCCAAAAAGGTACGACGACATTCCTCATTATTGCATTATTTTATTGGATGTATACTCTTTCTGTGTAACTTCAATAATAAGGATCTATCTATTATTACCCTTTCCCAGTCTGCTTTGACTGCTCTAGCGGCTTATGCTTCCGACCCAAGTGAAGCCGATCGGCTCAAGCACCTTGCTTCTCCTGCTGGAAAGGTTTGAATATGTTCTTTATTTATGTTTTTCTAAATTTTATTTTATTTTATTTTAATGGCGAGATTGACGGCTTGCACCATTTACGTGGGTTTCTATATTTCAGGAAGAATATGCGCAGTATGTAGTTGCAAGTCAAAGAAGTCTACTTGAGGTCATGACCGAATTCCCATCTGCCAAGCCCCCACTCGGTGTTTTCTTCGCCGCGGTTGCTCCTAGGCTGCAGCCCAGATTTTATTCTATTTCATCTTCCCCAAAGTGAGTGAATTCTATAAATATATTTACATGTATATATATTTATATATTGTTGCTTCATACTTCCAAATGAAGTACTTGTTTCTTATTTATTTTTTTCCATTGTTCTACCAGGATTGCACACTCAAGAATTCACGTGACTTGTGCGTTGGTGAATGAGAAAACACCCACAGGACGGGTTCACAAGGGTGTCTGCTCGACGTGGATGAAGGTACTTTTTTTTTAATACAAATCGAAAGTCATGTCATAAATTTTCTTGGTCATGATTGGCTAAGGTGGTTGAAAACATCATTCCTTATTAATAAAATAATTTCCAATTTTTCGCTAAAATCAGAATGCTGTGCCTATGGAGGAAAGCCTCGACTGCTCTTCGGCCCCAGTTTTCGTTAGGACCTCTAATTTCAGACTCCCTACTGATCCTAAAGTGCCGATTATAATGGTTGGCCCCGGAACCGGCTTAGCCCCTTTCAGGGGATTTCTTCAGGTTCGTGCAGTAACAGCATTCATGTTTACACTATTTTGATCCGTGAAAATTTACCGGTCTTTTTATTTTTTCATAATTCAGGAAAGGTTGGCTTTGAAAGAATCTGGAGCCGAGCTTGGTCCTGCTGTACTATTTTTCGGATGCAGGAACAGCAAATTGGTTAGTCAAGGCTGAGTTAATATTTTTTCAGGAGCCTCAAACTTTTATTTAATTTTTTACCAATTATATCGTTTTTTTGACTTTTCATTGCAGGATTACATTTATCAAGATGAGTTAAACGACTTCGTGAAAGCTGGGGTGATTTCTGAGCTCGTCCTTGCCTTCTCACGCGAGGGACCCACCAAGGAATATGTGCAGCATAAAATGGCACAAAAGGTACATACTACATACCTTTATGGAGTCTTTTTTTTATCCGCGAATTATTTCAGTGGTAAAAAATAGAGAATTTAATTTACATTTACGTGTGGTGGATTTAACAGGCTTCAGATATGTGGAATATGATCTCCGAAGGAGGAGGCTACGTATATGTGTGTGGTGACGCTAAGGGCATGGCCCGCGATGTCCACCGAACTCTCCACAACATTGTGCAAGAACAGGTTGGTTTTTTCTTTCTATAATCGCATCATTTTTGTGGCTATAAAGTTGGACAGAGCATCTCGGTTCTTGAATCTACTACATCTCGCCTTGTCCTTTCAATGTCCATTCCTTTTCTTGGTGTTTGTTGTGTGCGATGCTGACGGGTTGTTGATTAGATATAACCTTTTGATTGGGGGGGTTGGAGTGAAAATGACACTTTTCTTGAGTCAAATAGAGATGAAATAAAAGTTTTGATGATGCGAAAACTAAAACGAGCACATACTAATAACTACTTGAACTACAGGGATCTCTGGACAACTCGAAAACCGAAAGCTTTGTGAAGAACCTGCAAATGTCTGGGAGGTATTTGCGCGACGTGTGGTGATTATTTCTCCGAGCAGTAACAAAAAATAAAGGGCTGTGATTAACCAGACCACGAAAGCGCGATTCATGAAGCATTGGAGGAGGGTAATGTGCAGAGTATTCATATATTGTTCTATGTTCCTTTGGGATTCTTTGATAAGTTAGTTTATTAAAGTTTTTTTTTTTTGCAGTTTTTATACATAATGTGTATAATATATGACAAAATAATCTTATTGAGATACTTGTAGGTTACTAGTATGTATTTCTTTTTCATGAATAATCTGCAAAGGTTGTTCTATATACAGTTATATATTTTGAGTATAAATTAGTTGAAATAACAATTTTATTTTATTTTTTGGGATTAGTTGATGTGTGGTCATTATAATGTATTCATGAATATTGCTATAAATTACATCAAAACAGGTGGGCCCACTCAACAAAAAGGCTAACTTTAGATTGGTTGGTGAGGCTTAATTGCAATTATAGTTGAGCTGCTATTTTAGTTGTGCAAATATAATTAGTTGGTTTGCACAAAATAAGACTATCTTTTCTGTATTTTGTTGGATTTTTTTCTATTTTAATTTTGTTAAAGAAAATAATATTTGTTGTCTTGGTACAGCGAGAAAGTCTTTCTTTCTTTTGGAAAAATACTGCTTCGTGTCAATAAATGGTACCCAAAGTTGACTTTTTCCAAAACGGTATATTAATAATTAATTGACATTCAACAATTTTTCTTGTTGAAATCATTAATTTGAGGAGCTAATCTTTTTATGAGGCTGAAAACAAGAAAACGTCACACAAAATGAAGGCGTGCACGCTCACACGTGTGTGCGTATCAAACATATTGGGCTTTTAAGTGCTCATTTTTTAACACAGTAGCATTCAGCCCAATAGTAGCCCAGACATATCAAGAAAGCCCTGAAACTGAATTTGCAATCACAAGAGATGTTGAATATGATCTCAAGGTAAAAATGTCCAATCTTTATGCAACGAGCATGGTGCTGCTCAATCTTTCTGGATCAAATGTGGTATAATTTAGCTTGCCGCTTTCTCAAACGAAGGCAGCCCCCAATCGCTCGGATTAAAGTCCAACAAAGAGCTTATGACCTGGTCAGCAGTTTTCTGAAACGAGCTATCCAACCTTGGATCTGGAACCATGACCACCGACCTGCATGGTAGAAATTTGGTTATAACCGCCATCGATGGGAGAAAGAATGTGTTTACATGCATGGACCTCTCGTTAAAGAATCACAAGATTTCATATAGATGGAAGGTTAAATTAAGTCTCCAATTATTCATGATTTCATATAAACAGAAAAGGCAAAAGAAGTGCACTACAAACGTAAAATATGTTGTACACCATAGCCATCAATTCATGAATATAGTCGCACATAATATAAATTAATGAAAGAATCAACGATGAACAAAGACTTACATGCCAGCATTCTTAGCTGCTGAGACGCCAGATGGCGCATCTTCAAACACGAGAACCTTGGATGGATCAACAGGTCCACCCTAGAGGAAATTATACAAAGACCATTATCTGCATGCATAGCTATTTCTTTAATTTCTATAGAAGATCGATTTATTCTCCGGCATACTAGCTTTTATCAGTTCATAGATGAATGAGTATATGAGACCCCCAAACTTAATTTTGGGATAGGAAGGACTAACCATATCCTGATAATAACTGATAATAAGAGCAACAATATTAGGTTTCAATTGGATATAATCCCATTTTGAGAACAAAAAAAATCCCTCAAAATTATATTTTGAGGAATTTTCAAATATTTCTCAAAATTTATACTTGCAGTAATAACCCGCTTTCCCTAATCAATCACATCAACCCACTAAAAATTCATTCAACCACTAATATCTCATTATTACACATTTGCCCATAACTTAATCCACTGATCATATCCAATCATTATTTACTAATTTTATATTAAAGAAACTTTAATCATTACATTTTCAAAAATCAAGGGCGCTGTTGGATACTTGGATGCCATTTCATTTTGAAAATGAAAGAAAATACTCCCTCTATTTCATTATAATCTCTGTCATTTGTAAAATACTCAGTGTTTCTTTCATTTTTCACGACCAGAAGATTGAGTTTCTAGACTCTACTACTATTTAAAACCATTTTAGAAAAGTATACCTCAAATCTTTTGGCTGCTGCAAGGAACACATCTGGGGAAGGTTTCCCTTGTTTGACTTCTGGATCATCACCGAGAACAATATGATGCATCAGTGAAAAGAGTTCACAGTGCCTTTGTGTTTTCAATTCAAAATGTCTTTTGTGTGAACTGTGTCATAAAAACCCAAAATCCATGAGTATTATTGTGATACATGTTAAATACTATTGACCCTCCTGTATAAATAAAGGAAACATTGGACATACCCAGTTCCAACACATATAGGTATTCCATTCGCATGGAGATGCTTAATTAAACGACTGGCACCTGTAAAACAAGACATGAAGGAAGCAATGACTGGTGATAACGGAAGATGAATCCACGCAGAACATATTTAATCAGAGGTCAAATGATAAACCTGGCATGAGTTCGCTTGAGGCGAACAAACTTTGCAGCATATCTTCTCTTTGTACCAGAAATTCTTCAGGTGAGAGTGAATCGCTGATTCCAGTCTCTTCTACGAATACTCGCGCAGCTTCTATGGCCTTCATTCCCATCATTTTTGCCTTGAGAGACCATTCAAAAGTCTTGTTGTATCTAGCAAGAATGATCTCCTGAACTTGAGTGTAGAATTTCTCTGTATCTGGAACAAAAAAAAGGTAGAAACAATTTGAATGAAACATGAAAAAAAATCTTACGAATGCTTCGATTCTATCCAATTGAAAAAGTAATCTCTCCCAGCAATCCTCTTGAAGTGAATATTGTTCAGTTCAACATATGAGTGCCTAAGTAAAGGGAGCAATCAATGTGATGTAATGATTTGAAGTTCCGAAGCTCGGGTCAAAACATAATATATACGAACATTTTTGGAAAAAAACACGGCAAAATCGAGAATTCACCAGTGGTTTGGACTTCGGAGATGAAGTTACTTTCAGCTAAAACTATTCTGAAATTGAAAGTGCATAAACAGATAATGCTGTATAGGAAAGAGATCCATTAAAATCCATTATCTACAATTCTGTGAATCCATTTATTTATACAGTTCATTCCCACGAAACAAATTCCGAACAAATCACAGTCATTTTTTTCTCAAACTTCTGAATCATTAAAAAAAAGACGAAAACGATGAATTTTTGCGAAAAGATAATTACCGAGCAGAAGGCCGTCCATGTCGAAAATAACGTGAGTGATGTGCGGCTTAGCTGAAGGAGCATCGGGCGCGGTACATGGATCAGCCATTGGATTTGGTTTTAGAGATCTGAGAGCTTTCGTAGTACAGTAGTAGACGATGTTTTTATCAGGGTTAATAAGAGGGTATTTAAGTAATTTCAATACGTAAAGGGCTTAAATGATTAAATATTAAAAATCTAGGGCTCGATAGTACAACACCATCAGAAATTTAGGACCTAAAGTCTAAATATGCTAATCAACATAGCAGTTTGTATTATTTACAATTACTACACCCCTAATTTATTGATAATTACACTTTAATCTTATCATTAACGCAAAATTACATTCGAAATTTATGTAGTATAAACGTACTTGTTTGTTTCTTTCGTTATAATTTATCTCAAAATTACATTTTTTTTCAATAAGATTGATTCTTTGTGGGTTGTTTTGAAATACATCATAAAATGATGAACTATAATGCAATTTAATTGCTATTTTATCAAACATAGTATAAAAATATTAGTAGTCCTAGCACATGTAAAATAATTAATGACATGAATATTATACAAATTATTAAAGAATAATTTCATCATACATCTTTCATCGTGATTCTCGAGGATGCGTGGATTATAGGTACAGAAATCTGCATCTCTCTCCATCTGCTTGTTTTGCATTTGCGTGGGTGAAAAAAACATCTTTTTTCTGTTTTTTTTCAGACTAACTATTAGTGTTAAGGATATGAGTAGTGAGTACTACATTGTTTTTTCCGTCTTCTTTTTTAATTAATTGCAGCTCAAGATTTGTTGGGCTCGAATAAGCTTAAAGATCCCAACTTTGTTTTTTTGCTTCTTGTTTTTCTCACTCAGTGCTTCCGATAAATAAATAAATTAAATATTGAATGGCGAATGCATCTGGGATGTTTACCCCGACGGCGCCGGGGAGGTTCTCTCCGTCCATAAGCATTCATCGATCTGGGTTTTGGTTCTCTGAGGGCGTGACCAGGAGAATAGTGTGCTCCGCCTCTGCGCAGGGTGCCGAGAAGCTTTCCTCTTCTGAATCAAGAGTGCCCAGGTTATTCAATCTTTCTTACATCCTATTTTGGGGGTTTTGATTGTTTAATTTATGCTTTGTTCTCTACTTGCAATTTTCTGGATGTTGAATTTCAATTTTGGTGGGGTTTTTGAGGTAATTAGAAATGGGGATTTGGTAGTTTAACTGTTGATCTTCAATTTTCAAGGAATTAAAGTTTTAGGGAGAAAAAAGTGATGAGAGGTGCTTAAGAAAAACAACCCCTGAGCCCACATTCTTCGGGGCAGATTACATGGCAACAAGAGTCCTTTGTCGGACTGTTTTTCTCAGTTGCGAATTCAATCAGATTAAATTTACAATTAAATTTGCAGGCTTGTCAGCAGAGGGTGCAAGTTAGTTGGATGTGGCTCGGCCCTACCAAGCCTCCAAATATCCAATGATGATCTTTCCCAAATCGTTGACACTAATGATGAGTGGATTTCAGTTCGGACTGGAATTCGGAACCGGAGAATACTTTCTGGTGGTGTTATAATTTCAGTTTTTCCTTGCATTATTTTCTCAAGAATTAAGGTTATTTCCAACAACTATGTGCCTGCGGATGGATCCATAATGATGTGATGTTGCTTGCTGTAGGAAAGGAAAGTTTAACTGAGCTGGCAGCAGAGGCAGCAAAGAAAGCTCTTCAGATGGCTGAGGTCGATCCTGATGATGTTGACCTTGTTTTGTTGTGTACTTCGACTCCCGATGATTTATTTGGCAGTGCTCCACAGGTGTGTGTGTGTGTGTGTGTATTCATACTGCTGGTTGTGATTTATTATGTTGATTTTATACACAAAGCACTTTTGCAACTGATGCCCATGTGTTTATTTCTGACCGACTCCTCTTTTTCTCAGTTATAGTATGTGTCGGTTCTGAAATGTATTTCTGGTAATTGTTCCAGATTCAAAAAGCCCTTGGATGCAAAAACAATCCGCTAGCTTATGATATTACCGCTGCTTGCAGTGGTTTCGTGCTGGGCTTAGTTTCAGCCGCTTGCTACATTAGAGGTAACAAGCTTTCACATAATCTTAACCAGCTGCTTTCTTAGAAAAATCGTTTCTTATACTTCTGAAATTTAGGAGGTGGCTTTAAAAATGTATTGGTGATTGGGGCTGATGCTCTGTCGCGCTATGTTGATTGGACTGACAGAGGGTCGTGTATCCTCTTCGGTGATGCTGCTGGTGCTGTGTTAGTACAGGTATTGTCATACCATGAAATAGCGATTTTTTAATTCATGTTAAAGTGTAGTTACACTTGCATTCTTTAGCATCGTGTTAGTAAGAAAAAAAATTGGTTCCTCATTAAAAATGTTATCGACTATGGTGGTGATTTTATTGATGTTAGATAGCATCGTGGTGTGGGTTTGAAATGAGAATGATCTGGCTAAGTGAAGTTGGTTTATACATTAACAATCTTACTCCTCTAATTTGTATCATCATGTGAAGTCCTTCTTTCTTCACGGTCTTTTAATTTCAATATTATCTTTTTGCAGGCTTGCGATAGCGAAGATGATGGGTTATTTTCTTTTGACATGCATAGCGATGGTGAGGGGCAAAGGTACTTCCATCAAACCGTTCAGATACTCTCGTTTATTTCTTTAAAGCTGATAATAACCTTTCTCCTTTTTTTTAAAGGCACTTAAAAGCTACCCTGAAAGAACAAGAGAAAGAACATGAGTTGGGTACAAATGGTTCAATCCTAGGAGTTTTACCAAAAGGGTCGTCATCATACTCGTGTCTTGAGATGAACGGAAAGGAGGTGTTTCGGTTTGCTGTTCGTGTTGTTCCGCAGTCCATTGAATTGGCTCTGAAGAAGGCGGGTTTAAGTGGTTCCAATATAGACTGGTTGCTTCTTCATCAGGTATGCTATTACTTATATTATATTCGGGGTTGAGCTATTCGATTTTTTAATTGCCTTTTTTTTCTAATTAGACTGTGAACTGTGTAAGATTGTTCTTTTAAAACACTTGTACTTAACAACCTTTCTTGTACATAACTGCAGGCAAATCAAAGAATCATTGATGCTGTAGCCACACGTTTACAGCTCCCGCCCGAACGAGTCATATCTAACTTGGCAAATTACGGTAATACGAGCGCTGCGTCTATTCCGTTGGCGTTGGACGAGGCTGTAAGAAGTGGGAAGGTACAGAGCGGTCATACAATCGCTGCTGCCGGTTTTGGGGCTGGGCTTACATGGGGCTCTGCTATCATTAGATGGGGATAATAATCTGTTTGATTGAAACCAAGTAAAAAAAAATTGATTGTCAAATTTTGTGAGAGTTTACTTTGGAATTGTCTGATATTTTGTTACTCTTATGGATATTATTTATTCGTTTTAGTCATATTAAATGAAATATTTGAAGTTGTGTGCATTTATTTTGTCGATTAAGAAGTCCATTGCTAATACAGTAAAATCTCTAAAAAAGAATACTCTATTAAGGAATAAACTCTCTTTAGGACCAGTTATAATTTGGAATAAACTCCATACTAAGTCCCAACATAAAGAAATACACCTCCATTTAGGAATAAATTATAATAATTATATATAATTATACAATAGATTTAAGTAGGGCTGGGCGTTTCGGCCCGAAAGCCCGGACCGAAAACCCGAAAAAAGCCCGTCACGGGCCGGTCCCAATTTATTTTGGGACCGGCCCGACAAGGACCGGACCGAAAATTAAAAAAAGTCGGTCTGGGCCCGGTCCCAAAAAAAATCGGGACCGAAAGCTCGGACCGGCCCGTTTTTTTATTTTTATATAAATTTTTAATAAATATTAAATATATTTTATATAATTCTTTAATTTTTTAATTATTAATTCAATTTAAAAAATTTTAATTATAAATATTTTATATAATAATATTATTTAAAATTTTATTTTTCCATAAAAAAATATTAATAAAAAATTATTTTTAATAATTAAAAATATATTTTTAAAATTAAAAATCGGGCCCGAAAAGCCCGAAAACCCGGCTCGGACCGTCGGGCCCGGTCCCAAGCCGGGCCTTCATTTTAAAAAAACCCGGACTGGCCCGGACCGAAAAATCGGGTTTTGGGCCGGTCCCTAAAAATTTTGGGACCGGCCCGGCCCGCGTCCAGCCCTAGATTTAAGTTATTTAAAATACTTGTTCAAGGTTGATTGTAACAATAATTTAATCTTTTGTGTTGTAACTTTATCCTTTAACTTGCGTGTGCCGCATTAGCTCGTCCACATGACCACTTTCTTGTTGAACCAAAAACATTTTAACTTGTCAGAGTAAGCTTAAAGCTTCTTCACATGAAACTTTTTGTACTTCTATGCTATTGAGCTTCTTCACATGACTTTTGAGTATTGTCTTTTCATATTACATGAGTAAATTAGTTCAATTAAGTTCTAACACATTACATGTACTGTATTTATTAATTATACCATTATATAATATACATGTATTTAAAAAAAATCTTATACTAACTCTATTTAGGAATAACTTCCATTTAAGAATATTTTTTTGTGGTCCCAACGATATGACTATATAGAGGTTTTACTGTAAAATGGAATGAACAGAATTAAGTACCAATCCTAGAGCATAAAATTGAATGAACAGAATTAAGTACCAATCCTAGAGCATCAGTCATATTACATACCAATCCTAGTCATAGAGGATAATAAAAGATAGCCATATTACATACCAATCCTAGTCATAGAGGATAATAAAAGGTAGCATAAGTCATAGGAGTATTACATACCAATCCTAGTCATAGAGGATAATAAAAGATAGCATAAGTCATAGGAGTATTACATAACAATCTTTGTGCTAGAGGATAATAAAAGATGTCATAAGTCATACATTACATACCAATATTTGAGCAAAAGTCATATTACATACCAATACTAGTCCTAGAGGATAATAAAAGATAGGAGTACTGCATATTGTTAAAATCACTTCACTTGATCATGGTCATAGAGCTCTTGATTTTCTCCCGGAGAGCCTCTTGATTTCCCTCTGGAAAATAGAAAGAGATATGAAACAACAATAAAATCAACACCTTCACCAATCACAAAATCAATGTCTAATCAATCCTGAAATAGTAATTTCAAAGAGTGAGATTAAGTGACTAATCAACACTAATTGCTTCATGTCTAACACTTTTAGAAAATGTATTAAAAACACAGCGTTTAAATTTCAAGAATTGTTTCATGTTTCTAAATTATGCTACCTACTTAACTGTCACCCTATTCTCACAACACATGAACATTCTAAAACAAAAGGTCTTGACATCCTAATAAGTAATCAGCAAAATCCAATCACTTGCTATTACCCTGGCTTAATTATTCACGACACTAATATTATTAGCTAGATTAGATTAATATGTCAAGGGTAAGAGTTAGACAATTACTCATATTTAGAATATACCCACAACTTTCAATTCCTGCATTCAAATTAAAAAACCAATATATTAAAATTAATAAGTTAAAAACAATTAAAACCAACAAATTAATTTCAGTCTCTGACCTTGTAGAGAAATCACACGCACAAACCTTTGTAGGTCATTTATATCACGACTTTAGTACCTCCTTCGGGCATGTCAAACTCTCCGAAACGGATATAGCTTACCACTTTATCGATTTCGTTTGGAAGTTCCTCGTACAATACGAAACATTTAGAGACATTGCTCAATCGATAAATATAATTTGTGTGGGCAGAGGACAAAGAGAATATATCGTCTGAGTGGTTACGGGCGAAGAGATCACATATTAACTCGAACCGTACCGCCTCGGCAAATATGTGGGTGAATCGAATCATTCCTAAGCCTGTCAATTTCCTTAGTGTCTTGCCAGTATACATCTCACTTAGTTTCTCCTTTGGTTTCAGCTGGATCAGAGATCGTAGACTGAGAGTATGTAGGCCATTTGTCACATTTGTCAAATTATCGATGCGGAGCACATCCATTAAGTCATTGTAGTTGCCTCTTATAATCAACGGGTTCCATCTATCAATCGTAAAATCATCGAACCGGAAAGCGCCATGGGGATTCAGAATTCCTATGACATACCACCGATCTACGGATTGGAATCTTAAGGCAATCCATGTTTTCAGAAGAATATATTACCAAAATAAGGTATCTTGAATCTTTGGTAACATTCCAACTTCCGGTGAACGATTTAGTGGCGTAGATGATCAGCGCGAGATGCCTGCATGAATCTCTAAATGTTTCGTACTTTTGAACGATTTAGAATATTCCCACAATTTTCAATGCATGCATACAAAATTGTTTAAAAAACATTGCTCCATCATCTCGTTCGAAAGTTCTTCGTACACTAAGAAACATTTATATACATTGTTCCATCAATTACATTAAATACTTTTTTAGTGTTTAAAAAACACTTTTATCAATTTTAGAGAAAAGTAATATGAATATGTTTTAAAAAGAACATTTTTTCTACTTAGAAAAGTAATATGAGTGGAGCACATGCTCCACACATTTATTATTTTAGAGTTTTTGTTCACTTTGTGATTTATTCTACTGGTAATTTTAAGAAGATGTTGACCGAGGAGGTAAGTACATCAAAAATCATGTTAATTTGTTTGATTTTTAGTGTTTTTTTAATATAAATTTGCGGTCGAAAATCAAATACTCGTATTAATTTTTAAATTAATTAATGATTAAGATCGTGAGAAAATTGGTGGTGTTAGTTACTATGAAACACCTTTGGAGATAGCTCCACTCGAACTCCAACTCCACCGGATGGATGAATTGCTCCATTATGAAATTGGTGATCTACGAGCTCTTAATTATGTAATTCTAATTGTAATTGTAATCTTCAACTAATTCCTTATATTTAATTAATTATGTAATTCTAATTGTAATTGTAATCTTCAACTAATTAATTACAGTATTATTTTTAAATTAGGAAGTTTTTATAGATCAACCTATCATCGATTTTGTTGAAAATCCTTGTCTGGATAAATTTTTTGGCAAGGCCAGAAGCTTTCTGGAATTAGTTGGTCGGGGCTCTCATATCGGAATCGGATGCATCTACGATTTCAGATGCCGCCCATGATGTTTGGCATGACAAGTGTTGCTATAATGTTGTTTGTGCAACAATGGATGAGAAGATACTAATTAATTATTACTGTCATTTATCGTCTAATTATTAATATGTCTTTTCAAGTATTCAAATGATCATCTTCCTTTCCGTCGGATGACTGATATGAACTCTGATAATTATTTACCTAATATGTTGCACGCCATGGCAAATATGCTACTACTATAAGGTTTGTTCGTTCGTTGGGTTTCTTGTTTATATATCTAATCGGATTATAGTTATATGTCCTCATTAAATACTCATTTTTTTATAGTTATATATGTCCTAATTAAATACTCATTCCTTAATTAAGGGTATGCATGTCCATTGTAATGTTTTTTATAGTTATATATGTCCTAATTAAATACTCATTCTTTAATTAAGGGTACGCATGTCCTAATCTTTTTTTTTTCCTTTCATTTTCATTATGCTAATAATTGTTTTTAAAATCTGGTGCAGAGAGAGAGACAGCTGATTAGAAATTTGGCAAGGGACATAAAAATATAAGAGCTATACTTGCTGAGGTAAATGATGAGCACCTAATTTTAAATATCACCAAAAGTTCATTCATTTGTTTATTCTCGATTACAAGTCATCTTCAGTACCAGCTCCATTGAAATCTCACAAGAGTGTATCTATATATGTTTTTTGTTTATAGGCGAAAAAGGAGTTGATAACAGTTGTGGGCATCAATCGAAACTATCTTGGTTATAACGGTGTAAGGTAAAGATCCTATTTTAATGTAGTCAATGGTCAATATGGTTGTGCTTTAATCAAACGCAACATTTGATAAGCAAGCCCCGTGATTTTGAAATCGCATTCGCATGAACGTGCACATATAATATGTTTACCGAACTTGCATTATTATCTTAGTTATAATTTGAATCTTAATGTATCATTGCACTCCACTTCAAAGCCCCAAACTATAGTTTAAAATAAGAAGTCATACCCAATCATATATAATTATAATTTTAGTATATGTTTTCAATTCAAATATTAAATGAACTTTATATAAATCCCCTAAAATGGACTTAGAGTTGGTAAGCAAAGAACTTTATAACACTTTTCTACTTTTATAATTCAATCTCTTTAGTAGCCAAACTTAATTGAAATTGTACTTGATCCTAGAATAGGTTGAATTTCAATACCTATATGATACACCTAATTTTTTTTATTAACCATATCACCAAAATTCAAGGAAAAATGTCAAATCTAAACATATAAAAAAATATAAAAAATTGGTAAATCATTGTTCAACAAATATCTTGGCAACAATTTCTTTTTTGCATAGTGAGAGTCGAGAGGGGTCCAACGGCTTCGAGCTTGATCCCTTGAAATTAGTACTCAACAACCATATTATTTTTCAGATTATGGGGATTTGTTTTTATATTTTTATATAATATAAAAATAATCTGTGGTAATTAATTTGACTTATAAAAATTTATTTAAAAATACTTTTAAGTTTTATTTATTTATTAATAGCCTTTTATTTTTTTGATTGAAAACTACGTATATTCTTAATACAGTATCAGTTATATGATTTTCATTTTTTTATTCATAAAATGTTTGACAAATTTCAACAACTTTCCAAAAACAGTTGAGAAAATTGAAAAACTAACTTCTCATTCTAACAAGACCATAGTTTAAAAAACAAGTAAAATCTTGATATGATGATTGACCAAGACTCATGCCAAGTACTTGATCTTGTTATTGTCTTCGTCTCTTTCCAGATAATCGAGCTCGATCAAACGTTCAATCCTCTTATTGATCGCTTTAACATCGGGCTGCAGATCGACGCAAAGTAGTACATTAGAACAACACCGAAGGAAATATACTAAAAAAATGCATATATCCGAAAAACATTACACACATACCTTGAACATACGGCCGGTTCAATTGCTGATCTACACACTCGGAAACCAACTGCTCATAGCCCAAGACCTTCCTGCTCTTCATGATGCGCACAATCGAGGCATCAATCGTGTAAACTCGATGCTTGTCAACATCCTCGATCACCTTGAGTTTCTCATCCAACGGGGGTAAGGGGATCTGCATTCCCGAATCATTCATATGTATCGAGCCCACAAAACAATATTATAAAAAAAATTATACATGTACGTTGATCTTTTTCATTATGTCGGTGAACTTTGAATTGTACTCAAATGTGTCGGTCTGCGAAACCGTTTTGTTCTGTTCTTTCTTGAACTTTCCAATATCCACTTCAACATTATCATTTTTTGTTTTAAAGAAGTTTCAAACGAATATAAAACACAAATTCTTAATATAGATAATGGGAATATAAGATATGCACTTTTAATTTTTTTCATTTATAAAATGTTTGACAAATTTCAAACAACTTTCCAAAATCAATTGAGAAAATTGAATTTATATCAACAGATTAATTAATACTAGTTCTGTTTCAAGGCAATGATCACACTTCCTTCACAAATAACAAAGGAAGTATGACCATTGATATGGGACAGAGGTAGTAACATAATAGACGCAGTAATTCTTTTCCACACAACATAACTCAAAGGTAATGTGGTTCAAAACCCCTAGCAAAAACCTAATCCCCAAATGTCCGTATATATGTATTATCACCCGAAAATTTACCTCCCCGTGTATCGTTTTTGCAGGAGCTCAAAATCAATGGCGAAACGAATCTGATTATGTTATAAGCCTTGAGCCCGACTCGTGCCCATCCCTATATTTAACGAGGTTGTTTCTCTTTATATCTAAATTGTACAATATGCTAATTTGTTTTATAAAATGGTAGTTTTAAAAGTTAGTATGTAATTTAGGATATTAGTTTTTCTTAATTATAAATTCGAGTAATATTCCAAAATTACCCTTGATGATTATAAATGGTGGGTAGTTATTATAAGGGTATTAAAGTAATTAATTGTGCTTTTTTTTATAATAACAAAATTAATAATACCCCTATTAATAAAATGGTTATAAAAAGTTATCTTTAATTAGAAAGTTTAATTTATGATGTTTGAGATGTAAATTAGTAAACTAAATTACTCATTTTCCTAAATATTTCTTGTTTTATTTTGTTCAAATGACTTGGATGAACTTAATTACCGCCTAATGAATGTTAATGGTGTACATATATGAGGATTAATGTAAACAAAAAAGTTGAAAAAGTTAATGGATGATGTTTATGTTTTTGTTATCTCAAATTTTGTTAATGGTGTACATATGAGGATTGTAAACAAAAAGGTTGAAAACGTTAATGGGTGATGTTTATGTTTTTGTTATCTCAAATTTTGGTAACCAGGTCCAAATTAATTAAACAAGGTCAGGCCTAAATTTGAGCACTATTCAAAAGATTCCGAATTGGGCCGGCCATAGGAGATGTTAGACCTAACCCAGAGTTTTTATTTTTTATTTACTCCGCCATTACTTATGCTTTTCTCTGTGTTGAAACACCTCACTTTTTGTTTTTTGAAGATGGATGAGCCTGAGGCAAGTAAATTAATAAAAATCATGGAGTATTTTTTTTTTAAATTTATTGATCGATGGAATGATCGATTACGATTAATATAGTGTTTTTTTATTGAATTTCTTTAATTAATTAATTGAGATTGTGCAGGAATGTGGTGTTGCGTACTATGTTACACCTTCGCATCTAGCTCCAGGTCCAACTCCAACTCCACCGCCACCCCGAAAGCGTGGGAAATACTCCCTTATTGATGAAGCTGGTGAAGTACGTATGTACCTTTTGTTTAATTACTTATGTAATCGTAATCTTAGACTAATTGATTACCTGTATTATTTTTAGGTATATTATATGGATACGCTTATCACCAATTTTCTTCAAAATTCTTGTCTGGATGAATTTCTCCCCAAGGCCCGATGGCTACTGGAATTAGTTGGTTCGAGTACTCTAATATCGGAATTGGACGCATCTAAAATTTCAGATGCTGCAAATGAAGTCTGGAATGACAAATGTTGTTATTACGTTGTCTGTGCAACATTGGATGATGAGGTTTTTACTAATTAATTATTATTATTATTATTATTATTATTATTATTATTATTATTATTATTATTATTATTATTATTATGTCGTTTCCCTCGTTTGTCTCGTTTGTCTAATTATTACTGCAATGATCATATGCATTACTACTAGTTTAACCCTCAACTTTAACATGTACGTGTAGGATTATATGTCGATCATATGCAGTACTACTAGTCTAACTCTCAACCTTAACATGTACGTGTAGGATTATATGTTTATCGACGCTCTTATGATGAATTCAAACGATCATCGTCCTTTACGTCGGATGACTGATATGATTTCAGATCCTTATTTACCTAATATGTTGCACGCCACTACTGATGGGAAAACTGCTACTACTATAAGGTTCGTTGCTATTTATAATTGGGTTTCTTATTTATATCTATATCAGATCTCTTGTAAAAATTCACATCTATCTTAATTTATAACTGATCATTCTTTGATATTCTTATTTAATTATTCTCTAAGGGCGTGCATGTCCATTGTAATCGCTTACTGGATTGATGAAGCTCAGCTTAGCCAACTGGACATTGGATACGGTAAAGATATTTTTGGGACGAGAATTGCTAAAAGAGCTTCTAAGAGAATGGCTCCTAAGAAAGTTGAAGAAAGACTCAAAACCCCCCAAATCAACCACTTTTCATATATTATTGAATCTGCTAATCATGTCGAGGTAGACTTTTTTTTTTTTTACTTCCTTCGATCATAATTTCATTTCATTTTCATTATGCTAATAATTATTTTTAATATCCAGGATCTGGAGCCTCTGCGGAGACAACTGATTGAGAAATTTGGCAAGGGACATAAAAGTATACAAGCTATACTTGCTGAGGTAAACGATGAGCACCCAATTTTAAATATCACCAAAAGTTTATTCATTTGTTTATTTTCGATTACAAGTCATCTTCAGTACAAGCTCCATTGAAAATCTATATATATTTTTTGTTTATAGGCGAAAAAGGAGTTGGTAACAGTTGTGGGCATCAATCGAAACTATCTTGGTTATGATGGGGGCAGGGTAAAGATCCAGATAACTGTAGTCAATGGTCAATATGGTTGTGCTTTAATCAAACGCATATGAGTTTTATTTTCTTATGACTGGCTGCTTGTTTGTTAACATTATGTGACACTTCAAATGCCACTTTAAAAGTGTAATATATATGCTAAGACAGGTTATTATTATGTGTGGATGGTTCACCTAATTAGTTGCATTATTATCTCTAGTTATAATTTGTATCTTAATGTATCATTGCACTCTACTTCAGAACCCCAAACTATAATTTTAGTATAAATGTTTTCACTTCGGAAAAAAAATAGATGCTGTAAATCTTTCCAAATTGAGCCGCTTATATAAATGGGTTAAACCTCCCTAGCAAACTTACTTGGTCTTGGCCGCCTATGAAAGGCTCAACCCTCATCGAGGGATTTACATATTATAAAAATATGCTGGTGTTAATTAATCTGATTTATAAAAATATATTTTAAAATACTTTTAAGTTTTATTTATATATTAATAGAAAAAATTATGTACTTTTTATTTTATTTTTATTGGAAATTACGTATTTTCTTAATACAGTATCAGACTATCAGTTTAATAATGTGTTCTGTTCTTTCTTGAACTTTCTTTCCGATATCCACTTCAACATCTCATTTTTAGTTTTAAAAAAGTTTCAAACGAAAATAAAACACAAATTCTTAATATAAGTAATGAGAATATAAGATATGCTTTTCATTCATAAAATGTTTGGGGACACATTTCAACAACTTTCCAAAAACAGTTGAGAAAATTGAAAAACTAACTTCTCATTCTAACAAAACCATAGTTTAAAAAACAAGTAAAATCTTGATATGATGATTGGCCAAGACTCATGCCAAGTACTTGATCTTCTTATTGTCTTCGTCTCTTTCCAGATACTCGAGCTCGATCAAACGTTCAATCCTCTTATTGATCGCTTTAACATCAGGCTGCAGAAACAACGCAGAGTCACGCATTACAACAATACCGAAGAAATCCGAAAAAAAAAATCATCGCAAACGTTACATATACCTTGAACATGCGGTTCAATTGCCCTAGGCACTCGGAAACCAACTGCTCGTAGCCCAAGACTTTCCGGCTCTTCATGATGCGCACAATCGAGGCATCAATCGTATAAACTCGATCCTTGTCAACATCCTCGATCACCTTGTGTCTCTCATCCAACGGGGGTAGGGGTACCTTGATCTTTCTCTTTTCATCGTCAAACTTTGAATTGTACTCAAAAGTGTCTGTCTGCGAAACATTTTTTGTGCTCGGCTCCTTGTTGAGAATCTTGTACCGAGCGCACGAGAACGAATGAAGCAGCCTGATGACATCATCATCCGGCAAGTTCAACCGAGTCGCGATTTCCCGAAAGCTCAACTTATCCGAGTCGTTGAAAAGAAGCAGTGTGGCGGCCTGATGAGTTGTCACGCTCAGCTCGATTGTTTTCGCATCATCGAACATTCCGTTCACGATACAACTTCCCAAAGAGTTATTGAAAGTGAGCTTTCTGTTCTCGGTTTTCGTCCGGTAAAACTCTTTAAACGCATTGACAGACTTAGCCATCTTGGGTGGAAGGTTGAGATCGACGGCCTTGTAACGAGGCCAGAAACCGGAAGTGAGGACAGTCACCGTAAAGTCGATACCCGAATTATCATCGAACATTCCGTTCACCGTCAAAGCTGGATTGGTTTTCCCTAGATAGCGTCAGGTCCTTGAGCTGGAAAATAGTCGAGCACGCACGGTTAAAAACTATTTAAGAACATAGATCGATAGAAAATACACGTAGAACAGCTACTAAATAATTACCATGCCCTCCATTTTCAATGTAAAATTGGAACCACATTCCTGCTTCAACTTAGCCACAAAACTTCTTTCGTGTTCATTATTACAACTCTTGTCGAATAACAAGCGCCGCGACATCTTTTTTCTGCAACACAAACGTTGGTAAAACTATATATTTAAAAAAAAAAAGGCAACGGTTAAATTAAAAGTTGGAAACTAACCGATAGAACTCCCCGAATAAATCCTTATCATCGATGCAAGCGATAAGCTTTAGCACCTTCTCCAGAGTGTCTTCAATAGCTTCGTCGCTCAACTTATCACTCCCGCCCTTTTTCAGAATTGTGTCGCAAAATGCTGCGATGAGTTCGGGGCACAAGCTTCCGGAAACGCTCTTACTGCATATGGCCGCAAAGGCCTCCTTTAGCGCCTATATAAGTCAGAGTCAGTAACTACGAAAAAAGAAAAAAGAAAAAAGGAAATGTCAATCGGAATATATTTATATATATATATATATATATATATATATATATATATACTAACCTTGCGATAGAGTAAGCCGAGAACTTATTGTGCAGGTCAAGGACATTCTTCACGAATGCCTTCTTGTTGCTTCCGGAATCCTCTGCTTGTTTAATCAAGGCCGTACCTTCATCGATAACATGCTGCGGACGAAAACATTATGTTATATACATAATTCATTTTTTGAATCAAATTAAAGCTCGGTTACTACTCACTGTCTTAAAGATTGCACAGACGGGCTCCGCGCCTCTGGGTCCCTTCAAGAGGAGCCTAAGCACCCTCGACAAATCCTCAACCTGATGAAGCCATTCGTTTAAACATCACAGAATCAAAATCCGGTCGATATATTTCAATGATGAACAAACGTACCTTTTCAGCGAAAAGTGAATCGTGAAAGCCCAAATCCTTGGTTTCTAGGAGTTGAGGGCAATAGACATACAACTCATCTTGTACTTCCTTCCGGGGGGGAATGGCAAAAACGAGAAATTAAGATGTATAATTAAACAAATATATATATCCCAATAAGTCTAGATCGATTTGAGATCATCTGAGCTTACCTGGAGCAACTTTTCCTGAGTGCTTGAAGGAAGATAATGAGCAACACTCTCCTTTTCCCGTTTCAAATGCGCGTCCGTCTGAGAGATTTCAATTCAAAAGAACAGGTAATTAAACGTATAACCATTTTTCATACAAACTGAAAAATTCTAAAGAGATTAATTACTTTAATCATGTAGTCAGCGTATGAATCCATCATCCAGTTAGAAGCTTTGCGCGTGTAGTAAGCTACCGAGGCCTTCAGCATCGAGTTTTCAAAGTCCTTCTCGTAGTAAGTCGTATCACCTGACCCAATCTCAAGAAAAACATCTAATACATTCTTCAGCAAAGCTCGGTCGATTTGTTCTCCTTCTCTCTCTCGATCAATCTAGTCGATCCACGAGAATTATATTAGCTACAGACGACAAAGAATAATATATAATAACATACACCATACATTACAATGTACTATATACATACCAACGACAGAACAGCAACCCGCGCATTCACCTTAATCTCGTTATACACCTGATAATTAATATCCATCAATCAATTAATTTCAACAAAAAACAGAACATAGAATAAAAGAAAATAGTACTACACTACTACTAGCTAGCTATGTGTTACGTAACATACCAGATCTTTGAAGCACGCGAGACTAACTTCTTTAAGCTTCGGGAGTGTCTTTCTATAAACGTAGTAGCGATCGAGGTAATTAAAGATTCTCGAAAGCAATCGAGACATGAGTTTGTGATTCGTCCATCTTCGCACGAGCTCCCTCAACATGAACTCACCGTGTTTCTCCCTTAACGAAGGCAGAACCTAAAACATATATATATATATATATATATATATATACGTACGTTAAAAAGTCAAAACTTTTTCGACGATCGATCGAATTCGTACGTACCTTTGTGGTAAGGTAATCTTGAAAAGTCTCCCTGTAGTTTGCATACAAGTGCGACGAATAATCGTACGGAGGCTTTTGAGTACACATGTCGTATATGACCCTGTGGTATAAGGAAAGTAATTAGTAGATTGTAATCAGTTAATTATGCACACTTTGTTTGGTAATTAACACTAACACGTACGAGTAGATATTCATGTAGTCGTCTGAACTGACCAACTCTGAGTTGATCTTCGGCTCACCCAATCCTTCTACAATTTTTACCACTTTCGTGATCCGGTTTGATATAAAGCGCCGTCCATCCTCAAACCTAATATGTCTATACATGACGATTAATCCACTTAACAAACGATGAACACAAAACTTTTTTTTTATTAAAAAAAACAAGAAAATAAACTGAGGATCTAAGAAAGTAATCAAATATTGTTTCAGGGTGTAGGGCAATTACTACTTATATATGTGAGAGAGAGAGAATTCAATATTTATTTTACCTTATATATTAAGGTAAAAGGTATAATAGGAAAGTGTCTTTTCCTATTTTCTAAATAATCCAGTTGTGTATAACTCTAGAGAGAGAGAGAAAACAAAAAAAGCGCCAAATATAGTATACACATGAAAAAATTGGAATATAGAGGGAATGTGACTTTTTGGTCACATTTAATAAAGGGATGAGTTTAAAGTTCCCACTTATAAAAATGTGAGTTTTTTACACCAATTGTCCATGAATTGTCTCTTATACCCTTACTATTTCAATAAATAAAAAATAAACAAAAACAAAAACAATATCAAATAAAATAAAATCCCCACATTATTCTTCTCTCTCTCTCCCGTAGTAAAACGTCGCCCCCTTTTTCCGATTTCGATTTTACGAAGCAAACAATGTTGACGCCGTCGGAGTTCGAACATGAGGAAGAGGAGGAGGAGGAGCACCAACCCGAGGCGCTCACTTTATTTTTTCTTCTCTCTCTTTCTCCCCCCAAAACAACCCTTTTTTTTTTCGATTTTGATTCAACCAATTTTCTTACCGGAGATGTTATCAGAGTCGGCGTCGGCGTCCGAACATGAGGAGGATGTAAAAATCTCTACAAAACCATCACCATTTTCGTTTTTTTTTTTTTTTTTTTTGCGACTGTTACTCGATGGACTACTCGATGGACTACTCGATGGCGCAGACGATCGAGTAACCCATCGAGTAGTGAAGAACAATTGAAGATCATTATTACTCGATGGTACGTTACTCGATGGTATGTTACTCGACGGTACATTACTCGATTTCGAATAACTCGAAATCTCGAATTCGAGTAGCAATTTCATGAATTAAACAGATTTTTTTTATTCGTAATATTGGTTCGTTTCATATATGGTTGTAAATATATTGAAGTCTAGATTCCATAGAATTTTGAATCGAGACAATCGGAGTTCGGGCGAAAAAGATATGACAAGAATCGAGAAGTTGCGCAAAGAGAAGAATTTGGAGTAATTCGAATTCGAGCAGCGAATTCACGGATTAAACTGATTTTGCTCATTTGGAATCTTGCTTCGTGACATATATAGATGCAAAGATCTTGAAATCTATATTCGGAGGAATTTTGAATCGAGACGATTGGAGTTCGTATGAAAAAGATATGATAGGAATCGAGAAATTGCGCAAAGAGAAGAATTTCGAGTTACTCGAATTCGAGCAGCAATTTTACGGATTAATCTGACTTTGCTGATTTGGAATCTTGCTTCGTTCCATATATGGATGCGAAGATATTGAAGTCTATATTATGAAGAATTTTGAATCGAGACGATTGGAGTTCGTATGAAAAAGATATGACAAGAATCGAAAAGTTGCGCAAGAGAAAAATTTTGAGTAACTCGAATTCGAGTAACAACTTCACAGATTAAACTGATTTTGTTCATTCGTAATCTTGGTTCGTGCCATAGATGTATGCAAAGGTATTGAAGTCTATATTCCGAGAAATTTTTAATTGAGACAATTGGAGTTTGTAAAAAAAAGATATGACAAGAATCGAAAAGTTACGCAAAGAGAAGAATTTCGAGTAACTCGAATTCGAGTAGTAACTTCAAGGATGAATTTTTTTTCTCATTCGGAATCGTGGTTCGTGCCATACATGGATGAAAAGATCTTGAAGTCTAGATTTCGAAAAAGTTTGAATCGAGACAATCGGAGTTCGGGTGAAAAAAATACGATAAGAATCAAAAAATTGTGCAAAGAAAACTTTAAAAAGGTTACTCGAAATGGTTAATCGAGTAACCCATTCG
The DNA here is from genome assembly GCA_954870475.1 of Euphrasia confusa. Lineage (NCBI taxonomy): Eukaryota > Viridiplantae > Streptophyta > Magnoliopsida > Lamiales > Orobanchaceae > Euphrasia > Euphrasia confusa. The sequence continues at coordinate 1,474,640 of OX940961.1, forward strand.
ATCAACCCATTCGAGCACATTAGGGTTTCGATCGAGCAGAATAGGGTTACCATCGAGTAACCATCGTGTAGTTAAGGAGGCCCCATCGTGTAACCAAGAACAGAGTCCATTTTTTTCAATTTTAACGTCGTTTTTCAATTTCTAAGGGTGTATTTGCGTATATAACTTCATTTTAATGATAAAAAACATTTATTAAACATGTTTGATGTTCAATTTTGGACTTTTAATCCATAGCATGTCAACATTGAACAATATTATAGTTTGTTTCTTGTAAACTTTCCTAAGATATTTAGAATAGTATGACCAATGTTCCAAATTTCACTTGTTTTCACTCTAAACGAATCAATTGATCATCTAACCTGTTTTAATAATGTTTTAAGTCTCTAAATTGAACTTATTAGTGCAAATAACAACTTAATTATGCAAAAAAATGCTTAAAAAACTAATTTTAAGCTCTTTACTCGATGGTTGTTCGATGGGCCGTCGAGTAACATACCATCGACTAACATGGGAGATTTATGATTACAGGATCCTTGCTATTCGAGTAACCATTTCGAGTAACCTATTCGAGTAACCCAATTCCAGTAAACCTTTCGAGTAACCTATTCCAGTAACCCTTTCGAGTAACCTATTCCAGTAACCCTTTCGAGTAACCTTTTTAAAGTTCTCTTTGCGCAGTTTCTCGATTCTTATCGTATCTTTTTCACCTGAACTCCGATTGTCTCGATTCCAACTTCCTCGAAATCTAGACTTCAAGATCTTTGCATCCATGTATAGCACGAACCAAGATTTCGAATGATAAAAATAAGTTTCATACTTGAAGTTACTACTCGAATTAGAGTTACTCGAAATTCTTCTCTTTGCGCAACTTCTCGATTCTTGTCATATCGTTTTTTTACAAACTCCAATCATCTCGATTAAAAATTTCTAGGAATATAGACTTCAATACCTTTGCATAAATCTATGGCACGAACCAAGATTACGAATGAACATAATCAATTTAATCCGTGAAGTTGTTACTCGAATTCGAGTTACTCGAAATTTTTCTCTTGCGCAACTTCTCGATTCTTGTCATATCGTTTTCATACGAACTCCAATCGTCTCGATTCAAAATTCTTAATAATATAGACTTCAATATCTTCGCATCCATATACGGAACGAAGCAAGATTCCAAATGAGCAAAGTCAGATTAATCCGTGAAATTGCTGCTCGAATTCGAGTAACTCGAAATTCTTCTCTTTGCGCAAGTTCTCGATTCTTATCATATCTTTTTCATACGAACTCCAATCGTCTCGATTCAAAATTACTCAGAATATAGACTTCAAGATCGTTGAATCCATATATGGCACGAAGCAAGATTCCAAATGAGCAAAATCAGTTTAATCCGTGAAATTGCTGCTCGAATTCGAATTACTCGAAATTCTTCTCTTTGCGCAACTTCTCGATTTTTGTCATATCTTTTTCATACGAACTCCAATCGTCTCGATTCAAAATTCCTCCGAATATAGACTTCAAGATCTTTGCATCCATATATGGCACGAAGCAAGATTCTAAATGATCAAAATCAGTTTAATCCGTGAAATTGCTGCTCGAATTCGAATTACTCGAAATTCTTCTCTTTGCGCAACTTCTCGATTTTTGTCATATCTTTTTCGCCCGAACTCCGATTGTCTCGATTCAAAATTCTACGGAATCTAGATTTCAATATCTTTACAACCATGTATGGAACGAACCAATATTTACGAATGAAAAAAATCTGTTTAATTCGTGAAATTGCTACTCGAATTCGAGATTTCAAGTTACTCGAAATCGAGTAATGTACCGTCGAGTAACGTACCATCGAGTAATAATGATCTTCAATTGTTCTTCACTACTCGATGGGTTACTCGATCGTCTGCGCCATCGAGTAGTCCATCGAGTAACAGTCGCAAAAAAAAAAAAAAAACGAAAATGGTGGTGGTTCTGTAGAGATTTTTACATCCTCCTCATGTTCGGACGCCGACGCTGACTCCTATAACATCTCCGGTAAGAAAATTGGTAGAATCGCAATCGAAAAAAAAAAACGGGTCAGTTTTGGGGGAGAAAGAGAGAGAGAAAAAAGAATAAAGTGGGGACCATTGTTTTTATTTCTTTGTCTTTTTTTGAAAAGTTTGAAGGGTAAATAAGACAATTCAATTACAATTGGTGTAAAATACTCATAGTTTTATAGTGTAGGTTAAATAACATACATTACTTATAAATGTGACCATTTATCCACATGTCTCTATATTTTATCATAGGAAGCCAAAATATATATACTCCAACCTTTTGTAATAGTTGCTTTTACTCCAAAATTTTAATAAAATAATTTTTGCTATATAAAATAAAAAATAGAAATTTTATTAAAATAATTTTTGCTATATAAAATAAAAATATAATTTTTACCACTTTGGTGATCCGTTTTACTATATTTTAATTTTTGAATTGATTTTATAAATAATTTTATTTATATTTTTTTACAATCATTTTTTTTTTGATATTATAATGAAATAAAAATAAAACATATTTTTTAAAGTAAATATTTATTTATTTATATTTTTTGGAAGTAAAATACATTTTTAATTAAACAACTTAAACAACTTTCCACGAAACACTTTTGAAACTCCAAAAAGTAACTTCTAATTTTAACATAATATTCGAAGTGAAAATGAAAAACTGTTTTTTTATAACAAACAAGTAAGAACTTGATCAGACTCATCATGCCAAGTACTTGATGATCTTGTTATTGTCTTTGTCTCTTTCCAGATAATCACGCTCGATCAAACGTTTAATCCTCTTATTAATCGTCGCAACATCAGGCTTGAACATACGGTTCAATTGCTCAACACACTCGGAAACCAACTGCTCATAGCCCAAGACTTTCCGACTCTTCATGATTCGCACAATCGAGGCATCAATCGTATAAGCTCGATGCTTGTCAACATCCTCGATCACCTTGTGTCTCTCGTTCAACGGGGGTAAGGGTACCTTGATCTTTCTCTTTTCATTCTTGAACTTGGAATTGTACTCAAAAGTGTCGGCCCTCGAAATAATTTTCGTGCTCGGCTCCTTGTTGAGAATCTTGTACCGACCACACGAGAGCGAATGGAGCAGCCTGATGACATCATCATCCGGCAAGTTCAATCGAGTCGCGATTTCCCGAAAGCTCATCTTATCAGAGTCGTTGAACAGAAGCAGAGTGGCGGCCTGATGAGTAGTCACGCTCAGCTCGATTGTTTTCGCATCGAACCTTCCGTTCACGATACATGTTCCGAGGGAATTATTGAAAGTGAGTTTTCTGTTCTCGGCTTTCGTCTTGTAAAACTCTCTAAACGAGGCGACACACTCGACCATCTCGGGCGGAAGGTGAAGATCGACGGTTTTGTAACGAGGCCAGAAACTAGTAGTGAGGACAGTCACCGAAAAGTCGATCCCCGGATTTTGACTGAGGTACTCGTCGAAGCTGGATTGGTTTTCCCGAGCTAGCGTCATGTCGGTGAGCTGGAAAATATAGTCGAACGAACACGGTTAAAAAATATATATATATAGTCGAAAACACACGTACAATAACAGCTACTAATTACTACCATGCCCTCCATTTTCGACGTGAAATTGGCCCCGAATTGCTGCTTCAGCTTCGCGAGGAAACTTCTTTCATGTTCATCATTACAACTCTTATCGAATAACAGGCGTTGCGACATCTTTTTCCTGCGGTCGTCGTAAAAAATTTAAAAAAAAAACAAAAAACAACGGTTATATATAATTAAGTCGTAAACTCTCTCACCTATAGAACTCCCCGAATAAATCCTTATCAACGATGCAAGTCATAAGCTTTAGAACGTTCTCCAGAGCCTCTTCAATAGCTTCGTCGCTCAATTTTTCACTTGCGCCCTTTTTCAGAAGGGTGTCGCAATAGGCTGCGATGAGTTCGGAGCACGAGCTTCCGGAAATGCTCTTACTGCATACGATAGCAAAGCCCTCCTTTAGCGCCTATATATAAGTCAAAGTCGATCAGTTACTAGTGGAGGGACGAGAAATTTGAAAAAAAAAAAAAAGTATGTATTGTCGATCTGAATATATCCTAACCTTGCGATAGAGTATGTGATTTCGGAAGCAGTCATTTACGTAAGCCGAGAACTTATCGTGCAGATCGAGGACATTCCTCACAAATACCTTCTTGTTGCTTCCGGAATCCTCTGCTTGTTTAATCAAGGTTGTACCTTCATAGATAACATGCTGTGGGAGGAAAGAAAACGTTACGTTCGTACGTAAACATAATTAGTTAATTTATGAATCAAAAATTAACTAACCGTCTGAAAAATTGCAGAGACGGGCTCTACACCTCGGGGTATGTTCAAGAGGAGTCTAAACAACATCGACAAATCCTCAACCTGGTGATGATGATGAATTGATGATGTCATCAAAAGGAGCAATATTCGATTGTGTACGTATTAATCGTCAATGAAGTACGTACTATATGTACCTTTTCAGCAATGAGTAAATCGCGAAAGCCCAAATCCTTCTTTTCCAGGAGTCGGGGGCAATACACATACAACAGCTCGTGTTGTACTTTCTTCGAGAATCACAAAAACAACAAGAAAGATATAACGAAAAAATATATGATCTACATATGATCTGAGTGAAATTAAAGAGCATATATAATTACCTCAAGCAACTTTTCCTGGCTGCTCGACGGAAGATAATGTGCAACACTCTCCTTTTCTCGTTTCAAATACGCATCCGTCTGAGGTTTCAATTCAAAAAGAAAAGACGAGTTAATGAATTAAACGTAACTTCAACCATTTTTTCAGAGATCGAGCGCGCTTATTATAAATTACTTTAATCATATAGTCAGCATACGAATCCTCTATGATCCAGTTAGAAGCCTTCCGCGAGTAGTAATCTACCGAGGCCTTCAGCATCGATTTTTCAAAGTCGTTGACGTAGTAGTTATAAGTCGTATCCCCCGACCCGATTTCAAGAAAAACATTTAATACATTCTTCAGTAAAGCTCGGTCGATTTGTTCCCCTTCTCTCTCTCGACCAATCTACTCCTCCATCGACAAGACATGTAAAATATTACTAATTAACATGTACGTAGTAATACCATGCGTACATATGCAATAGTATATCACACAATACATACCAACGACAAAACAGCATCCCGTGCATTCACCTTACACTCGTTATATACCTATAAACACATCGATCAATTTCAGAAGAAAAAAACACGAAATTCATATATATATATATATATAGGTAATATGTATGCGTTACGTATAACATACAATATCGCTGAAGCATCTGAGGCTAACTTGGCTAAGCAATGGAAGTCCCCTTTGAGAAATGTAGTGGCGATGGAGGTAATCAAAGAATCTCGAAAGCCATCGAACCATGATTTTATGATTCGCCCATCTTCGCACGAGTTCCCTCAACATGAACTCGCCGTGTTTCTCCCTTAACGAAGGCACAACCTAAAACACATATATATATACGTACGTTAAAAGTCAAACTTTTTCGACAATCGAATTCAATTCATTCGTACGTACCTTTGTGGTAAGGTAATCTTGAAAAGTATCCCTGTAGTTTGCATACAACTGCGAGGAATAATCGTGCGGAGGCGTTTGAGTACACATGGTGTATATTGTCCTGTTATAGAAATCGATCGATATATATCAATATTGTGTATACTCGTTTTTGTTTCAATTAATTAATTATGCACATAATTACGTGTAGAGCTCTATGTAGTCGTCGGAAGTGAACTCTGACTTGATCTGTGGCTCACCCAATCCTTCTAGAATTTTTACCACTTTCGTCGTCCCGTTTGCTATGCGCCGTCCTTGATCTAACCCAATAAATGTATCCATCACGACACAATTAATCCACGTAACAACGAAGACAAAAACCTAACTTGTTTTAATGTAGAAAAAAAAAACTGAGGATTGAAGAAATAATCAAATATCGTTTCAGGGTACGGCGCAATTAGGTTACTTAAATAGAATTCAATATTTATTTTTAATATTAATATTATTTTATTCTCAATAAATAGAATGAATTATTATTTAATTATTCACACAAATTATAATTGTATCTATACACATATATAATTTCAGGATCCACTGTGAAGATAGATACAATAATTTGTGTTCACACTATAAATTATAAATAAAAAAATTATAAATTATAAATAGTAATATAATTAAGCATATTTAAATTATTATATATAAATTTTAAATAATAATTTGAAATTATATATTTTTGGTAATAATAATTAATCATCATCTTAAATATATAATAAAAAAAAATTCTCTCAATTTTTTTTTATTCTATTAATATTAATTTAATTTCAATTAATTCGTATCTTATAAAAATCGATCTCCTCTTATTCCTTAATCCATTTGAATTAAAAAAAAATATCAAAATTTTTAGGTATATTATTTTCTTTTGCTATAATCTTACTTCTTATGTCATTTTTTTTTCTGAACATTTAATCGATTTAACGTTCTTCTATTCATTATTTTTTTTTTTTTTTTTAGTTTATCCATAATTCAGTTACGTTAAATTTGTTTTGCAGGTTAACATACGTTATATTAATATAATTGCATTTATGTCATCTCATTTCCTTCATGTTCACTGAACAAGTAAATTCAATTTTTTTTATATTTTTATTTATTTTCCAAATTTATAATTTTTATTTTCCATTTATTTTGATTTCCCTAAGCGGTTTTAAGTATTTGTTTAATGCGTTTGACACTAGAAGTGCAGAGACGAAAAACTCCTATTCCATCATATCAGAGGCTCCTCGATCGGGTAGGATGTGCCCGAGTAGCAAACACATGTGGGAGAGAGTCAATAGGTCTCATCCAAGGACTAACATCATAATATTTCAATAAAAATTTGTCATATTTAAGATTCGAACTCTGCGTCGTCGGATATTACACCAACATCACCACAGGTCCACAGACCTTATCTCGGCTATGCTTCAAGAAGCTTATACTATAAATTATTAAATAAAATAATTTTTTAGTTCATTAATAAATTTTTTGACGAAATACGTTAAATAAAATTTTAGATTATTTCAAACAAATAAATCACGTGCATCAGTACTAGTTATTCACAATTATGCACTTTTTTCTTCACAAAAATACATTTTATTTTTTCACACAATTAATAGTGAATTATTCACAATAAGTATTAATCCCAAATATCTACTGGATTTTTCACAACATATGTATTGTGTTTTTTTACATCTTTATTGAGTTTATATTATGTAACAATTTGGTAAAAAGAGCACAAAATATATACTGTATAGTATACTTCTAAAAGTATGTAGATGCCATGTAGCACTACATTTAAGTACAAAGACAACGTGAAAATTTGGAATTTTGGAATATGTTTTATTGTATGAAGTCCAATGAAAAAATAACATAATTAACCTAAACTATGTACACACACTTTAGCGTCCCTTTTTTTTCAAAAGAAAATACATTAATACTCTCTCGGTCCAAAGACAGTTGTCATACTTTCCTTTTTGGGGTGTCCAACAATAGTTGACACACCCCAAAAAAGGAAATAATTATTCTAACTTTTTCATTTTAATATACAATTTTATTCTAGTTTACTTCACCTACTTTTTAAACTTACACACAACTACTTTACTTTTCACTTTTAAAATATATTAATTTTATGCAACGTGCTTTTCATTTCTTTCATAAAAAGTTTGACGTACAAACTTCAACAACTTTCCAAAAACAATTTTGAAAATTGAAAAAGTACCTTCTAATTTTAACAAAATAGTAGAACAATATTACATTATGGCATGAATTCCAAAAACAATAATTTATCGTGTAAAATGAAAATCAAATTATTTTTTATTATTAATGTAAAGTTATAGCATAACGATTTACAACCCCATGTGCAATCAACCACTAATCCAGCTGTATGGCTAGCTGGATTATTATTTTGCTGTGTGTGTATATATATATGGCTTGATTATGTAATGTATATTACATATACAAAGCAAATTATGGTTTCCACCAAAGCATAATGACAAACATGAAAATTTTGGAATATATTCTATAATATGAAATCCAAAAAGAAGAATATATATTGTAGTTTGCCTACAAAACACATCAGCCACACCAACAGGCAGCAACAAACAATCGATCACATCTCAACCCAACTAAATTAATAAAGTAAAAACAATACACACGTATTAAAAACAATTAATTTTTTTTTATCTCAAATAAAAAATAAAAATTTATTTTTAAGTTATAAATAAATAAATTATAAATATTTTTTAAAAAAAATAAAATATGACATAATATTTTTTTTTTAATTTCATAAATAAGTTATGAATAATTTTTTATTCATGCTTTTAAATTGTGTCATCAAAAATTCCCTTACACATAACTAATCCATAACTACTAAATTAAATTTCCTCCATTTTCTCATCAACTTCTTCATCTTTACTAATACTATTAGTAACACCACATGAGCTCTCCAAAGTTCTTTTCTCCTCCTCATCTTCTCCAATTTTCCGACCAAACTTGGGATCAATATTCGCCTGAGCCCTAACCCTAAGCGCCTCGAGCAACTCATCCACGGCCTTCTTCTTATCCCTCCGATTCTTGATCAAAACCTCGCTTACATCAGCCGGTGTCATCTCCGCCTTCTCGATCACCCTCTCGATCTCCACCATCACCCCTTCCTCCAAATCATCCTCTTCCAATCCTAAGTAAGTCCTCAGCAGTATCTTCAATGCCTCAACCGAGCAGTAGCTCATGTGCACGTGCATGTCCATTCTCCCGCACCTCAGCAGCGCAGGATCGAGCCTCTCGACGTGATTCGTCGTGAACACGAATATCCTCTCACTCCCACAGCAAGACCAAAGCCCGTCCGTGAAATTCAAAAGGCCCGAAAGCGTGATCGAGTTCGAGTTCGAGTCCGATTCCTCGTTCGGAAAGGCGGGCCCGGCCTCGTTAGGTTTCGGATTCGATTTGGTTCGGTTGGTTAATTCGATGGAGCAATCGATGTCCTCGATGACGATGATGGATTTGGAGGTGGTTTTCATGAGGAGCTTGCGGAGCTCGGAATTGTTGTTGACTTCGGTCAACTCGAGGTCATAAATGTCATATCCCAAGTGATTTGCCATCGCGGCGATCATGCTGGATTTGCCTGTCCCGGGGGGCCCATACAGCAAATACCCCCTTTTCCACGCCCGACCCGTTTTCTGGTAGAAAGATTCCCCGCACGCGAAATCCGTGAGATCTGCCGCGATTTCCGCTTTTCTCGCCGGATCCATCGCGAGCGTGGCGAACGTGCTCGGGTGCTTGAACGGGACGGATTCCCAGGGGTGGTGGCCGCGGGCGTCGACGGATCCGCCGCGGGTGTTGGTGTAGAGGAGGCGGTCCTGGGTTTTGTGGCGGAGGGCGGCGGCGGCCGCCGTGACGTGGTCGAGGTAGGCGGTGAGGACGAGGTGCTTGTGCTTTTTCCGGGCGCGGAGGGTGAATCCGCGCTTCTCCTCCGGCACCGGCCGCCAGGAGAAGCCCTGGGACTGGCGCTGGGTGACGGTGTGCTCCCACGCGACGGTGGCGCCGCGGAAGGTGTCGATCAGGCGGTCGTTGGCGGAGAGGCCGAAGGTGATGGAGGAGGAGTTGAGGCCGCGCGTGAGGGTCAGGCGCGTGCCGGTGATGGAGGCGGAGGAGCTCAGGTAGAGCTGGGCGGCGTTGTAGAGCTCGTTGGTGTTGACGCCGTCGATCTCGGTGATGTCGTAGTAGCAGTGGCGGGAGAAGTAGTTGAAGAGGCGGTGGAAGAATTTCAGGGAGGCGAGGCGGAGCTCCGGCGGGAACACGCTCTGGAGGAGGCTCTGGCAGAACGCCCAGACGCCCATCATCGACGCTATTGTTGTCGCGATTTCCTTCATCCTTCCGAACTGAATAAAGGAAAATGGGAAATGATTATTGAGTAGAAAAGAGAGTGAGAAATCAGATATATTTTATAGGGAAAACAGAGATCGCAGATTTTATTATAAAGACGGAAAGTAATGAAAAATATTCTTTTAATTTTGACCAAATCTCGTAATTCATTATAAAATTCTATTTTTATCGAAAATTGTTATTATTGGAAATGTGAGAAAAAAAGAAGGTTGAAAAAGTATTTAACATTTGAGCAATTGAGCGTACAATTACCAAAATAAATTGATACAGTAGTCTAAATCAATCGCACGTGAATGAGACACTTGATTTTTGAAATGGAAATAAAATATATCATCAATTTTATAATTCAAATTTGTTGGAGTTCAATTTAACTTGATTAAATATAAAAATAAAATAAAATAAAATAAAATAAATAAATAAACATGATTTAATGTAAATAATATTTATATTATTTAAAAATATTTAATACTTTCTCTATCTTTTTAAATTGTGGTTCAAGTATTTGCACATATATTAATTACCAATTTTTACCCAAATTAACTTTCTATTAATGCTAATTATTTTGGTGATAATTTTCTTCTTTCTCCCTATCTCATTTCAGAAATTCTTATCTCTTCCCCCAAACCTCTTTTATTTTTTTCCTCTTCCTTTACCACCAAAACTCTTTATTCTAAATTCTAATATTTTCTTCTTCAAAAACTCAAAGCCAACAAACAATCAAATTCAAAACCAAATGATTTATTGTTAAATTACAACAAAAGTATGTTTATTTTATTAAAAAATAGAGAATAAAATTTGTTTCAAAATTAAAATTAAATACGAGTGAGAGATTTTGAAAATGATCTCTTACCCAAATCTGTATGGATATTACTTAGCAACACATTACTCTATAGTTTCATCTCGGCCTTTGAACCCTAATTATTTATAAAAAGGTAAACAGACTATTTTAATGATTAAAAATAAATATAATACTGCAGTAGTTGTATTTGAAAATTGAAAGAAATATAAATATAAATAAAGAAGTTGTGTTGACTATGGTCTATTGCTCCTGAATCCTATTGATCTATAAAGGTTAAAATGGTCATACGTCATGTAGGCTTGTTAGTTGTTATGAACTTATGATGGGGCTGGCTGCCCTCTTCTCCCGCGTAAAAAGCCTTTTTATTACTCCGTATAATAACACCAAATATTACACTTATTTACACCAAACATTTTATTTTTAACAAAAAATCAAAACTCATTTTATTTCAATTTTAGTCTGATTGGTAGTATGCGTCACATGAGATGTATACAACATTTTTTTGTAGTATGCGTCACATGAGATGTATACAACATTTTACTCTATTCGTCCTACACGACGCTTATTCAATACGAAAAACACAACTTCTAAAAACGAAAAACATTCAATGTATGTATGCATCACACAAATTTCAACTAAAAATCATCGAATGGATTGTCATTCAAGTGTACACCATGTGAAAAACATTGTTTCATGTTTCGACGAACGAAAATATATATATGTATAACGAAGTTAACCATTCCTCGCGAGTTTCTTTCAATATGTATTAGTGTTACAATCACAACCTCAACAACATCATCAGTTGATTGCAATGATGAGAAAACCCACAGACACATACATAAGCAAGACGGGATAGAGTGCAAGAGCTTTCCTCTTTGGGTTCACGGCTGTGCTCATGAAAGGATATGCAGCCCACGAGCTCCATGCCAATGTAAAGGCAACCACAACTACTTTGACGATCACATTGCTCTCTAACATGCAGACAACAGCACCAATGTCTAGCGGGAAAAGGCAGTAGCCGAGTAGGCTCAGGCTCTGGAAGAAAATTATGTGACCGCCCTAAAACCACATTGAGAGCATGTATCAAGAGCAAGCGTCTAAAGTACACTATTTTATTAGTATAATTTTAATAATATTTAGACGAAGACAAGACAGGGGAGAGAGTTTTACCAGCAACAAGACATTCAGGGTTAGGATTACAGCGCCAGTCGCGAGCAGGGCAAATGCAACAGCAAAAACTTCGGACTGGAAGAGCACAAACATATGGAAGAAAACTATTAGACAAAACATCGAAAGCTTATACAAGCAGAATACGGGCAACTGAAATTTTACTTTGAATATTTGGATGAATCAACTGACATAAGTTTTGTGAGCATCTATCGACCATCAATTCATTTCCATTAGTTTCACCAACAGAACAAAATCTCAAAAGCTTTTGGCTCATTTCTGGTTCATTTGTCTTAAGTAACAGCACTAAACAAATGTCCAGAAAGTAGAAAGAAAAACTCAAAAACTAAACTAAAAACAAACAAATGGGTGCAAAAGACTGACTCGTGTGAAAAGTGAATTAAAGATATTGGGAATTGTGGTTCACAATCTCGAAGTTAATATATTTCACACTTTCAACGTGTTTGCTAAAGCCGTATGATTTATCATTTGCTCTATTACCATCATTCTTTTCCTCTTTTTTTTTAAATGTTTTTACAGATGAGACTCGTGGGGCTAACTGGTTAGTTTTCATGGCTTAGTTGGGATCGGGACAGGAATTAGTCGGTCACACTTAACTGATTGTATGCCAATTGCCAAAACCCATTGTTGTCATTTGTCAGATTACATCTATTCAGATTCCACAGGGTTAGGATTAGTAATTACTGGAGTACTATTTTTTATTTGCAACAATGCATTCTTATTGTTTCCTATCATCAAACCCTCGAGGCCTCGACTCTATCCCCGACCTCTTCAAAGTTCAAACTGTCAAACACTAGCCAATAGACAACCCAAAATGATAATTACAAATGTACCATCATTTTGATACAAATGGGACTTATGGAGCCATAAAAAAGAAATCGAAATCGCAATCGAATTCATGTTGGTGACCGTTGTTGCTAAGACAAACCGAGTAACTAACCACAGCAACAACTCAAAACTCGCATTGAATCACCAGTGTTCCATAACTTCGAGATCACATAAGATTAACAATGAAAATATGAAGCAAATGGTATCAGGTTTCGATTGACTCAGCATTATCGTGTGCGACTTCTATATGCGATAATTAACAGAAAATTATATTGACACAATGTAGCAAGCCTCAAAATCACTAGCAATATCCTAACACAACCAAAACCAATTGCAAATCTATACATAAATAATCAGCCAGTGCAAAACACACACAAACACACAGTGAATTCAACTGACCTTCTTAACGGAGGCGGACCATGAGAGAGTGAGGCCGAGGAAAACAATGAAGAAAAAGGGTCCCCAGAGATCCCAATCCCTCAACGCCTTCCCCGGATCCTCCCTATACGGATTCGGGAAGACAACCAGCTTCAAGTTGCTGACGATCCTCGACAAATCCCTCTTAACCGTGTCCCAAACGGGCTCCGTCAGAGTGTTCGGCGGCGACCCGAACCCGGATGATGCAATACCGCCGCCGGAGCTGGTAGATCCGTGAGTGGTCGGAGCAGCGGCGGGCACTTTGGGCGTGGTGGAGGGGAATGGCGTGGGTTTGGGGGCGGCGGGCGGGGGCAGATTGGAGGGGATGAAGGAAGGCGGCGGAGTAGGGGTGTTGGAGACTGGGATGGAGGCGCGTCGAGGGGATGGAGGGCGAGCGGGGAGGACGGAGGAAGGTTGAGAGATCATGAGATTCTCGATCTCGTCGATGTCCGATTGGGAGCTGGGGTGCAGCGGGATCGTGTCACTGTACGACATTGCGCGTGTTCCCGGTGACTTTCTTGTGTGCGTGTGTTTCGCAGCTGAGTCGTAGATCTGCCGGGAATATCGATTTCGACGCGGCGGCGACGGTGAAGCCGGTGAGGGTGGGTGGAGAGACTTTAGGATTTTTATTTTGTGGTTTTAAGTTTTTTTTTTCGCCGACAAGTGGACTAGAAGTCACAGTAAGCGTTTAGTCCGACTTTTTTCGAAAAAAAAAAAATCAATCGAAAATTTTATTTTCATCTGAATCAAGTAAAAAAATAAAATCATTTCATATAAAAATTCCCAAATTTGTCAAGATTGTTAGCTCAATTGTCAGTTGGTTGAACACTCGAAAATTTGTCAAGATTGTTAGCTCAGTTGTCAGTTGGTTGAACATTTGTCAAGATTGTTAGCTCAGTTGTCAGTTGGTTGAACACTCGAATTGAAAATCAAAGGTCGGTTCGAACTTCAAGACATTCTAATTGACCTATAGGCAAAAATCGTGTTTATTTGAAATGACAATATACTACTATTTAATGTAAATTTTGTAATTGAATTTGTTTACTATAATTTTTTTCATTATAAAATTTAAACTTCACTTTTCCTTTATTTTTTTTGTAAATTTCTATAGGTTCTGTAAATAAATAAATTTTGTAAAAAAAATATCATATAACAAAATTCTCTTTATGCCAAAAGTTGGCTTTAATTGCCAAGAATTAACCAGTCACATATCAGTCTCTCTAAACTACACTTCGGCTGTAAAAAAGAACGAAAAAAATTGTGTCAAGAGCTGTCGGCAAATTCAGGGCTTGAGAGCAATGGCAAGACCCAACTTGGGAGCGACGTGGGTGGCTTTCGAGTCGTACTCTGCTGAAACCGTAACAAGTGATTTAGGCCTCCATTCGCGCTGGCTCAAGAAAGCAACCTTTCCATCGTCCGAGAATCTCGTCTTGACCACGGTGAGATTGTCAACTCTGTGAGCACTCCCAATGCTGAAGCTATTTTCGAAACTCGACAGCCTATGAGTCATCTCCACAGCAACCTCTGTCCCTGTGAGTGGATTCACGGAATGGACGTAAGAAGCCTTCACCGTTTGTCCCTTATCAGTCCTGCCCATGAAGGCAATGAACATTAAACAGCTGGATATCGAACGTAAGGAAAATGATAAATTAGTGCAGTGGGGTTTTTACGTACCACAAAAGGGCTGCGGAAAAATCTGGCTTGTTGAAGCTTATTCCAGCATTGTACTTGGTAAAAGAAGAAGACGTCGAGTCAAATGCGGCTTCACCGCCAATAGAAATATCTTTGGAGCCAATAGTCGCAGCAACCTCTAGAAGAGGTGATGGGTTCAGCCCGATGCTGGTATTTATGGCTGCATGAGGATGAAGGTAATGCACATCCAGCTGGGAAAATAAAGGCAAAATGTTAGCAATGAAGAGCTTATTAGTTTTATCCAACTTCTGAAATATTGATGTGGGTCGAAACATTTTGACACACATGATGTTGAGAAAAGCGTATCAGTTATATCCAACTTCTGAAATGTAAGCAGTACAGACACTTGAAGAGTATGCGAGTTTCACTTATAAAATCCACTTTTTAAACCCAAAACCCAGACAATTCTGGATTCGTCAATTAATAAAACTAAAATTTTCAACTAGAAAATATAGTACCTTTCCAGACTTCTGATCAGGAACATTGAAGCTAACTGCTGCTTTTGTACTAGGCAACAAATTGTAAGTAACCTTTGTAAAAACCTGTTCAGAAATTATTCGAGAAATTGAGGACAGAAGAGAATTTCTCGACACATATTTGGAACTATTAAAAACAAAACAGAACAAAACTATATACTGTAGCTGTACAAATACAGATATCCGTAAAGGCAAGGAATATTGTTCTTACATTAGAATATGTATCGACTTTGACATCAACGGTAGTCTTTTCACTTTTGCACTGTGTACTTATATCACCGACAAATATTTGATCCTTCTTGACACCAGTAGCTGTAATTGCCTGCAAAAACATAATCAAGCAGACGGGAAAATCAGGTGGTTGGTTAGATTTTCAGATAAAATATTTTAAACGTTCTTGAAAAAGTTCTTTATACTATATACATTATAGATCCTATCCATATACATCATTTAAGGCTAATAGTACACGGCAATGGTATGCGATAAATCAGAAGTTTGAATATCAACAAGTGAGATCTTACAGTACAAGTGTCATAATTTGCAAGTGGGACTAAAAGTACAATGAGACGATAATACCATTCCAGTAGAGCTTGGAAACGAGAGGCAGAACTTCTGGTCATAATTGTAGTCTTTGGTCAAAAGATCTGTGATCAGAAGCAAGTATATAAGAATCGCCCAAGCGGTCATAGACTTCTTAGCTAATTTAGATGGATAAAATAAAACGATAGATCACACAATTTAAGGAAAGTATAATCAAATATATGTGTTAAGCTCAGTGTAATACTACAACTTCTAATGAGTCAAATAAGAGAAAGCTCGAGTTCATAACTACATTAGATAATAACCATAAATTTTATAGAAGCAATCTCTGCTCAAGCAATATGGCCATGAAACATCTACACAACGATACTTATGTGAAGATGGGGGTTATCAAATTCGGGATTTGAGTGTTTAATATGCCCTGCCCGTGTCATTAAGTAAACATGCCATATTTTTGTACATGTATCAGTGCCTCATACAAGAAAATGAGATATCATAAAGATGAAGCTAATCATATCTAGTTTCACAAGACAAGATACATCTACCATAACACCAAAAGACTCGATGCATCAAATAAACCTATTGACTTGTCAACATCATCGAGATCAGAATGAAAAATCATCTTCAAGACATGAAAAGTAAAAAATATCACTTGCAATAATTAAAGTGAAACTAACAGGAACCAAATGTGGTGAGAATTGAACAGATACATTCCTCTCCGAGCTAGAATAAGCATCATAAGTCATCGAATTTACTAAGCCCCATATTCTAAATTGTGTGCTCTAACACTATACAAAATTTCCAATCCATTTTTATCAGATAATGGTCCGTGAAACCGACATTCAGCATATTAAACGATTCTACCTCGGGCGCGCTTGCCGATGTCGGAAAATGGAGCTGGAGAGCTGCCCATTGCCTTTATCTCGGATTTATTTATCTCTGCAAAAATTCTGCAAATCGGTGGTATTATAAACAATATATGTTCTGAACACTCACACACCTCGTCAACGGGATCATACAAATGCAGAAAAATTGTGAAATGAATTTGGAAAATTAGAGGGTTCCGTGAATGAAAAATTAAATTAAAATATACTCCATATGAATGATAAATACTGCTCTTCAACTAGAGGGGAAAATTATAAGCACTGAGCAGACGAAAGAGTTCTTACAGCTTCGGGGTACGGACGCCGGCGAGCAACGACCTCGCGGAGACGACGACGTTTTATGTTCCGAGTATTGCAGAGAAGGAGAGAGGCGGGTGTACTGGGGTTGGCGAAACACGAGGGTTTAATGAGTCGGGTTTAAGGGTATTTATTTTTCTACGCCAATTAATGACTTGTGTATAAAGAAATTAGAAACGAAAACCTTTATCTTCAATTTTTCATTAATTGACTAAATTAATTTCAATTAATAAAATAGTTTATCTTCAATTTAAATTAAAGTTTCTTACAATTATTTTTTCACATCTTCTAGCATAATTTTTGTTAATTTGAAGAAGAAACGCATAGTAAGAATTGTTTCTTACATTACAATACAACACACTACACTTAATTATTCCCTAAGTTAAATGATACAATTTGGAGGGCTTCAAATCCCGAGTCACATTGAAATAATTCAACGTCCGAATCCACTTCTCTTGAGTCTTCAACAGGTGCACGGCTATAGTATCCGGCCACAGCTCGTGCGTGCACCCCGTGTGCGGGTCCGGGTAGTTGTACATGGACCACTTCGCGTTGTACCTATTCTTCCCACGATGCCCGTCTCGAAGCCACTCTCCAAACATCCTATCTTCCGGCCCTTCTAGATTCTTCCTAGGAATCTCTGAATCACTTAACCACTCGGCAATGTCCCAAGATACTAGATACCCCATGCCCGACATGTAATGCTTGAACGGGTCCATGCTAGGGCAAGGGATAACATACCCGTAGTAAAGGTCTTGTCGAGGCAAGGGCTTCAATGAATCGGCTAAGGCTTGCAACCTAAAGTAAGCATCGTCGTCTCCTTTCATCACGTAATGATAAGGCGGGTGAAGGGCATTTGTGTCATTTATCAACATATCCGGAAGACTCGAGAAGTAGGTGTAGGTCTTGCCTTTGTTCATGTTCTCTCGACAGTCGAGGATGATTATGTCGTCGAACCGCATTATTTCGAGGGCTATGAGGACCTTTTGGTCTTCTTTTGTGAGGTTGCAAAACACGAACTTGATGTCGATGTGGGCCCCGACTACCGGTTGTGTTCCGTAGATGAGTCGAAGGAAGTGCCTTTGTTGGTAGTGATCGGGGAGTGTTAGAATTCCGAGTAGTATTCGGATGTCGTCGTTTGATGATGATGATGAGTTGAGTGATTTTTGGGAGGATGGACGAGAGAAGGCGTATTGGCCGAATTTGAGGACACTGTGGAATCGGAATTCATTGATCGATGCGAGAATGCAAAGGAAGATGATGATGAAGAAACAAGAGGCGAGGAATCTTGGGCCGTCGAGGGGTCGAGTGGACTTGGTCATTTTAGCAACATGAACTTCGGATGAAGGCGAGGAAACAAGGCAAAAGGGAAAGGAGAAAGATGGTTTGGCGGAGTGAATATAAGCATGCTAATAGTTGAGTTGGATTTTAAAGTTTTTGACCGGCAAAATGGTGTGATTGAACCGAGGAAATTGACTTTTGAACCGTAAAGCAAGGTAAAAAGGGGACGAAATTGAGTGAAGTTGAAGGTCAAGGTGAAGTTGGTGTTACTCAAAAATTAGATGTGAGATTGGAATTAAAAAAATTCTTTTGAAAACTTTAAGTAGACCATAAATAAATGTCGTTTTTCATTTTGAACATATTATATGCTACTCTCTTTACAAAATGTCGTTTTTCATTTTTAAAAATAACACTAAAATTAATACTAGATGGTAGTATTCCTCTATTTTAAATAAATTGTACCGGTACTTTTTGTAGTGTGTAGTATTCGGTTAAGGAAAATTTGCTACTTTTTGTAGTTTGTAGTATTCTGTAATGAAAATTTTGCACTGCAAAAAATACTTTAGTTCAATTGGTTGAGAACTTAGAAATTGTTAGTTCAATTGGTTGAAAACTTGAATTGAGAAGTAAAATTCAAATTTAAAAGCCGTAAAGTAATTTAAATTTTTGCAGTTGAATTAGACCAAATAAGAAATAGTAGAGAAAATATATTTAAACTTTTACAATTAAATTACACCAAAATAAAAAATAGGAGTGGAGTACAAGTTATCACAAAAAAACACTTTACAATTTATTTTATCATAAAAACGTGTGAATATCTTATCAAAGATATTTATTAGTCATTTGACTTAAGAATTGTTGGGATTACATTAGTGAAAAACGAAATAGATCAAAAATCAGTATAACATCAATATTAAGTATAACATTAAGTATAATTTCAATATTAAATTATTTGATCTATTTGGGTCAACTAATAATTATTCCAAGAAATATTGGTTTTGTACAATTATATGCTATGCCAACTTAAGCTCTCTAAAAATAAACTTGTTACTAAAATTCCAAACATCTAAAACTAAATTTAATAACAAATTTAATAAAATGTGCATAGCTCTTCAAAATTAATTTAGAATAAAAATGTGTACAATTCAAAATACTCTCACTAAAATAATTTTAAAAGTGATAATACAAATTATTTACAAAATATATAACACAAAGTTTATTTTAAACAAAAATAATTATTTTTTGAAACAAAAGTACAAAACAATTCAATACTATATACAATAAATAAAATAATTTGGACTTTCGGATACTTGTATTATTAATAATACAACTTCTTATTTACAATCCATACAAAATTATTTTTTAATAACAACTTCTTATTTACAATCCATACAAAATTATTCCCACAAACTGAGAGATTACGATCTGAGACTTTTAAAAAACTATCGAGCTGCAATTCATACAAAATGATAACCACAAAACTGGCGAGAGATTACAACCTGAGAGTTTTGGAATAAAGACGTTCAATTCACATCCTACTAACAAAATCATCATTAATTTTCAATCGCATTCATGTATTAAGTCTAATTATTGAAAATATAATTTTAATTTCAACCACATGTTAAATATAAGATTGCCAATTTAAATCAACATAAAACAGGCAATCAACTTCAAATACATGACAATTAGCCTCAGAGATCTTGGTGGAAAAATGTCATCACTGGAAATGTATTTCAATTTCCATCAAGAGTAGCAAATATAATCTACATCACCGGCTGAAGTTATTAAATTAAAATAAAATAAGCAAATTAACAGAGGAGCTCAGACATCCAAGGAAGGATAAAGCAGCATCAACTCTCAAGCCTGGCGAAGGCGAAAGTTCTTAGGCGGCCACTGCGAATGTTCCAAGAGAAACGAGCCTTTAAGTTAATCATCACAGCAGTCTGTTATTAAAAAATAATAAAAAATATTTGATAGGTAAAATGGATCAGAAAATCTGGCAAAGGATTTTCTCTTCCAGGGAGAAAATAAGCGCTCAGTTATTTCAGAGTCGAATCATCTGGGGAAAAAATCATCACTTCCATTAACAAAATACAAAACTTATATGCAAAAACTAGGTCAAAAGTAGCAAGTTTACTAATTAAAAAATAATATAAAAAAATTTAAACGGGAAATGGATCAGAAAATCTGGCAATGGATTTTCTCTTCCAGGGAGAAAATAAGCGCTCAGTTATTTCAGAGTCGAATCATCTGGGGAAAAAATCATCACTTCCATTCCCAAAAAAAAATAAATAACATATAACTAAAAATTAGGTCAGAAGTAGCTGGTTTGTAATATCATGGATTTTATCATTGGGAATCCGATCGATTTGTTTCGTCACACCTAAAATAAATTAAATAAAAATATAAAATTTAAAAAACAGAGAGTAGAGAGCTCAGACATCCAAGGAAGGATATAGCAGCATCGAGCTCTCAAGCCTGGCGTAGGCGAAAGCCCTTAGGCGGCCACTGCGAATGTTCATGAGAAACAAGCCTTTCGATTTATCATCATCGCAACGAAAACAAAATAAAAAAATATAATACTACACAGAAAGAATGTATGTATCAGAGAAGATGATGTTTTCGATTGGATCTTCGGTAAGGAATAAATAGGGTGTGTTTAGGGTTAAATTCGAATGGAGGCGGCGGAGAATTAGGTTAAAGTTTGGGCTTTCGTAATGGGCCTACACCGTTGGGCTTATCATTCAGTATAAGGCCCAATACCGGCCCACGGCACGCACCACATACAAATACAGAAATACGTTGACTTGATAATGAAATACTGTACATCTACTAACGAATCTTGGGTGAATAAAGCCTGAACAGAGAATAGGCAGAGATCGAAGACGTGACGGCCATTAACACGGCGGCGATGTTTCCGCACACCAACGCGCCGCCGATCTGGGTGCAGAACCTGGTGAACCGGTTGCACACCTTCATCCACTGGAGGCTTTTCTCGCCGGTGACCGCCAGCATTGAAGCTTGGACCGCCGCGCTGTTGGCGCCAAACACCACATATGCTGCGGCCTGAAAATCACGATTAATTAACTACTACATTTTATTATGATTATACCATTATACAGTATTTGAGTCATGAAATTAAATACTTGACCTTAATTAACTACATTTTATTCTGATTATACAGTATTTGAGTCATGAAATTAAATACTTGACCTGGTCGAGTAAGTAAATTCCCCAACCCAAATATCGATGAGAAGGGGTGAGATCCTTTCGGAAGCCCGGCATAATGTAAGTTCTCAGCAGCTGGAGAAAGCTGTAAACGGCGACGGCTGTATCGATCCACACCATCACACTGAATCGAAAAACGAACAAAATTAATTGTTAGTTATTAACCGGACACAAAAATGAAATGAAATGAAATGTGATCGAACTTACTACAATGCGTTGAGGTCCCTGAAATTTGCCTTTTTGGTTAGTGAGTAGAAAATGAGTTTTGTTTGGGTGTCGAATCGGACGAGGCATGCCGTCAGTGCCAACAGAACCATCGAAATTGTCCTCAGAAGAACTTCCATATTCCGAGCAATCATTTTTGTCCAGAAAACAAACAAACACTGATCGATGCGTGTGATGTGTGTGTTTAATTATATAAATATAGAGAGAGATGAACGAATGACTGGATATGAGACGCTACACGTGAAGATGAGGAGAGGTAGTTAAGTGTTGCTCATGGCATTCAACATCAGAAGCATTAATTCATAATGGGCCTCAACGAATTGATTCATGATTTTGATAGGAAGGGAGGACAATTATTTATCATATGCACCAACTGTATAATCCGTACCATACTTTGTATCCATCTATCGCCCGAGTTTAATTTAATCTCGGTTTATGCTGCGACAAAATATATATCGATCAAAATACATAATGTCATAAAAACAGTTGGGTATAATACATATACAAGTATCTGTTAAGTATCTCACATCGGTTGGAAATCGATCCTAAAGCTCAAATATAAGTTGGATTACCTTATCACCTTAACAAGGCATTTTGAGGTGTATATTGACCCAACTTTAACATGGTATCAGAGCAGGCCCAACACGATGATGGAGCCCCAACCGATTAAATTTTCGACTTGCCCAAAGATGACACTATATCCACGAGTAGAGCCGAACACGATGATGGAGCCCCAGCCGATGAAATTTCCGGCTTGCCCAAAGATGGCACTATATCCACGAGTAGAGCCGACAAAACCGAACCTACTCGTGAGTCGTGAGGGGGCGTGTTAAGTATCCCACATCGGTTGGAAATCGATACTAAAATTCAAATATAAGTTAGATTATCTAAAGCTCAAATATAAATTGGATTACCTTATTACCGGATTACTTTATCACCCTAACAACAGCGATCATTGTATTAAAAAAGCTAACACTAACTATCAAGTAGCATAGGCATTCGGCAGAAAACCCGAGTTAGGTTGTTACTTAATTGAATTAATTAATTGCATAGTTAAGTAGCATAGCATTCGGCAGGAAACCCGAGTGGGAAGCGTTTGGTGTCGCTACAGTAGTTATAGATCATATAATTCATCTGGACCCACTTCAGCTTTTCTCGTGAAATTTGATCCATCGGTTTTGGGCTGATATTGTCCACACTGAATCCTCTGTACGAGGCCGAGAATGGGGCCCGGGCCCAATCAGTCTTGACAAGCCCACCTCTCGTGGCCCATTCCTCCGCATTCCATATGCTCGAGTACAGCCTCATGGGCTTGCTCTTCGGATACGGCACTCCCATTTTCTCAAGATTCTTGAATTCTCGGAGAGGCGTGCTATCCACGGAGAATCTAAAAGTTGCACTTTGTCAAATTACTATTTTACCCATCATATAAAACATGTTCATAAAGTAAATGTTCGACTCGGACTCACTTACACGATACTTTCGGTTGTCCAAAGAAACGAGTATGTATGAAAATCGGCAGTCGGATCGAACCACAATCGGAATTGTTGCTCCCTCTCTCCTTTGCCTCGACTGTACACGTTCGTGTGTACAGTGTACGGCTCGCCGCTTACATTTCCAAGGAACTCGAAATCAATCTCGTTGTGATCGGACAGCGAACCTCCGGATGCCGATGACAACTGCAATATGCACGTGAACAAAAACATTAATATTAAAAAAAAAAAACATTTTTTTGTTTCTTGTTGGAAATGAAAAAACGGCGGGACGGACATAGAGAGCGGTGACGGTCCCGGCGGAGTTTCCGGGGACAAGCTTGAGTTGCATGTCGATCTTCCCAAAGAGGTACTCTTTCTTGGACTGGAAACCCGACCCGGAATAGTGATCGAGAGAGAGGGTGAGTAGGTCCCCGTTGTTGACGATTTTACCCCTGCCCTCACCCCACGTGATGTCGAAATCCAGGAAGTGGTTGTTGCCTGATGCGAGGATTATCAGGGACAAAAAGGTAATTTGAAAGATGGCTTGAACATTTTTTCTTGAAAGAGAGAAAGAACCCATTTTAATTTTTGTTTATATATATTCAAAGGTTTTAAGGTTGTATTTATGCAAGTGGTATACTGTATTGAAGAAGAGAGAAATTCGAATATAATACACGTAAGGGTTCGGTTTCTTAAGGAGCTGACACCTGGAAGTTGGAGGGCGGGGCATAGCTGTCCACAGCCGGCAGTGGTACATGGTACATGGATAAGCCCTGATTCTTGATGGCCCTGCTGACGTACGGACTAAAAATCAAATACAATACTATTCGGATTTGTATACAATTAAAATTAACAATATAATTTATTTAAATTAATTAGTAAGAAAAATAAAATTAACTTGTAAGAAAAATAAAATTAATTCAAGAAATTGATAATACATTCCCTATATCATACACCTATAATATATAACATACATGGAATATCACACAAATTTAAATAAAATAAAATTTATTAATATAAATATTACTTAAATATTTATCAATAACACAATATTACTCGAATATTAAATATATACGGAGTATAACATATTACATACCATGCAGAGCATACTACTATTACATAAAATCACGAATGACGTTATGCTAATCATACCCCGGCCGGCCCTTCGACCACTATATATATATAATAAATTACATATATATATATATATTACCATGCACAACATGATAATATTACATAAAATCATGTACAAATGCATGGGAGATAATAAAACCACACACGTACGATCAAATTCAACCCATATCAATCAAACAGGCGCGAGTGTATCAACATATCGAATCACGTTATGCCAATCATACCCCCTCCGATCACTATCATCGCTAAAATGCACCACCACTCTCCACTCTCCACTCGCCGGATTATAGCACACGATCTTATTCGGAATCGACAAAACCAACTCAAACTCGTCGCCGTCTTCCTTCCTCACCAACCCCAACACATCATAAGTGTAGTACCTCCCAACCCTAACCCTAGCATCAACCCCTTCCAAGAACGGAACCGCATCAACATACTGCAAAAACATCTCCGTAAACCCTCGTTCCATCGCCGAAAGCCCCACCCGCCACCTCATCGCCCACCCGGAGCAATCCTCCGCCAGCTCGTATATCCCGATCGAACACTCCCTCGACAAATTCGTCTCGATATCCACCAAATGCACCCGCCCGCCCGATTCCCCCACGTGCCACGCCCGTTTCGACCCGACAACCTCGCCCTTCGCCGGCGGCATCTTCAGTGTCCTTAGGGTTTCGTCACGAACGTTGAAATAAACCGAGTCCTCGTCTAGGGTATCCACGTAGTGGATCCGTTTGTTCGAGTACACCCCGCCCCGGAACATCATCCCGGGTCGGATCCCGTTAAACGGGCCCCGCCCGCACGCCCTCCACGCCCCGCTCTCCGGCGTGAAGACCTGGAAGTCGAATGACGCGGTTATCGGGCTCGAGCTTCGAGTGCATACGACTTTGTAGCTCGGGGATTGGGCCGGGTCGTGGGCCAGGTCCATGTTGACGATCGGGCGGGTCGCCATGTCAGCGATGTGGGGTAGGGCCCGGAACTGCTTGGTCGTCGGGTTGCACACGATGTAGATGATGTCGATGTCGTCGCTCAGCATGGGGGAGGCGACGAGGAGGCCGAGGAGGAGGCCGTGGGACGAGGCGAGGATTGTGAGGCTCGAGAATCGAGGGGGGATGTGGAGGAAGTCGAGGGCCGGGAAGGGCCCGAAGCTCGATCTGACGTGGCGGGCCGGGCCGAGAGATATGTAGGCGAGGTAGGGGTGGTGGTGGAGGATGATTCCGGTGGTCGAGGAATTAGGGTTTCGGAGGGTGTGGTGCTTGGAGAAGTAAGGGCTCGATATGAGGTCGATCCATTCGGTCGAGACGCATTTGAATCGGGAGAGGGATTTGACCGGCAGTCGGAGGAGGATTTCGGTTAGGAGGTCTTGGTTCGATGCGACTAATTGGGCTGCCGGAGTTTTCGACGTTTTCCGGCTACGGTGGCTCATGATTAGAGATGTGTGGATAGTGTGTGTTTTTCTTGATGGAAATGAGAATGAGGTTTGGTGTAGAGAAATGTTGGCATGGACCCAATATATATAGATTTTCTTGGGTCAATTTTTATATTATTTTTATCAACTTTTTACGGCTTTTGATAATATTTTAGTATTACTTTTATAATTAGGTTTGGCCCGTTGTAATAAAACGTAATAACATTCTAGTAAATTCGTGGAATATTGTTTGAATGTAATGTGTGGTAGAGATTCAGGGATTTTAATTAAATTTAATTATATTGTAATATTATGATGATGAGGTGTGGGGATTTATTTAATTTTTAAGGTAATTTGAATATCATACACTTTTAAAGTTAACTTAAAATTTTAAATAAAAAAGTAAAATAATTATAATTAAAATTAAAAAATAAGAATAAAACTATAATTTAAAATAAATACCCACAAATATTTAATTTATTTATTAAAAATGTATTAATTATTATGAAAGTATAAATAAAAATAATATTTTTATTTTTATTTTATTTCTTTTGTAATTTATAAATAAATTTATCAATATTATTTTTTAAAATAAAATTTGATTATTTTTATAAGTTATCAATATTATTTTTTTACTTGAAAAAGAAGAAAATTAGATAAAATGCATAACTTTTTTCTTTTGCTTTTAAACATGGTTGACTGATCCACCACAAATTATTATACTATATAAATACTTTATAAGTTGGTGTATATTAAAGTAATACCATGCGTTTTAATCATCCGTATTGGAACATACACACACTTTAACTACAGTAAGTTGCCAACATTTGCACGCCGCGTAAAATTTTAATTAGGCACATGTGTGATTTGTATTTTGAAATAATATTATCAAATTCAAAATGTGTAAATTAAAAGAGTATTATAATATTATATTGTAAAGTTGAAAAACAAATAAAACACGTGCTAAACGAGAGATTACATAATTAATTATAACAATTAAATACATAATAAAAATTTAATTAATAATACAATTTTAACAATATTAATTATGATTGACATAATATTTTCGATGTCATAATAACAAATTTTAACAACTTTAATTATAATTGACATGATGTTTGGTCCAAATAGTTTTTTATTGTTTTTTTTATAAAAGTAATTTAGGAATGGATTATAATTTATAAAACTATAACTTACACTTTATAAATTTACGCTTATAATTTAATATATATTTTTAATTTTTTATTTATTAAAGTAATTTTAAATTTTAATTATATTATAATTAATATTATTTAAATTAATAAAATTGAAATAATATTAAATAAATTGCTTTTATTTATAATTTGGAAAAAACCATTACTTAATTCTAAAAAAACTCAAAAAATTCACTTTATCCAAAATATCTCTATTTTATTTATAGTTAATATTATTATGATTATGATTACGATCACTCTATAGGCCATAACAACTATTGAACATATTTATTTATTTTTTTAAAAAATAATAAAATATTAATTATATTAAAGTAAGATTAATTAATATAAAATAATTTTGTGCTAATAAAATATTACTACACTCAATAAGTATTTTAATATTAAAAAATAAATCATGTAACAAAATTAATAAAATATCAAGTAATTTCTAGAAATTAATAAAATTAACTACTCCCTCATTCTCACGATTATTTATGCTTGGTCAACTGTTCTATTATTTAACCATCTATTAAATAAAAAATATATAAAAATTATTTAAAAAATAATAAAATAATTTTTTTATTAATTTTATAGTATAAGTTTTATTTTAGTATTTTTTAAATAATTTATATATATTTTTTATTATAAGTAATCGATCAAAAAAAGAGAACAACAAATAATAGTGGGATGAAGGGAGTAATTATTTTTAATACGGACATTCTGATAAATAAGGTAATAGTAGTAATTTAAAAAATAATTCTAATACTAATTTAAAAAGAATTAGGATGTTAATTATAGTAAGTTTAAAATTAAAGCCTTTATATATATTGATAACTTTCTC
This sequence comes from Euphrasia confusa, assembly GCA_954870475.1. Classification (NCBI taxonomy): domain Eukaryota; kingdom Viridiplantae; phylum Streptophyta; class Magnoliopsida; order Lamiales; family Orobanchaceae; genus Euphrasia; species Euphrasia confusa. Next base: position 1,502,499 of record OX940961.1, read on the forward strand.
ATAATCGATTAAAAAATCTCGTATTCCCAAAGCCGAAGCCCTAACCCCAAAAGTTTCTGATCAACAATGGCGTCCAAAGAAGGTCAGTCGATTATCTACGAGCGTGCTCTAAGAGCTACGCCCGGAAGCTACAAGATATGGCACGCCTACCTCCGCGAGCGCCTCGAGATCGTGAGGAGCCTTCCGATCACGCACTCCGAGTACGAATCCCTGAACAACACATTCGAACGAGCACTCGGCACGATGCATAATATGCCTCGGATATGGATCATGTACCTGGAGTCGCTTACCCAGCAGAAACTCGTCGGCAGGACTCGCCGGACATTCGACCGAGCGCTTTGCGCACTCCCGGTCACACAGCACGACCGGATTTGGGAGCGCTATTTGGCTTTCGTCTCGCAGAAGGAAATCCCTATAGAGACCTCTCTCAGAGTGCACAGAAGGTATTTGAGGTATGACCCGAATCACATCGAGGATTTTATCAAGTTCCTGGTTGATTCGGAGCTGTGGAGTGAGTCTGCAGAGAGGCTTGCAGGGCTTTTGAACGACGAAGAGGATCGGTTTTGCTCCGTGAAGGGGAAGACGAAGCACGGTTTGTGGTTGGAGCTGTGCGATCTCTTGACAGAGCACGCGGAAGAGATGACGGGAGGATTGAACGTGGATGCGATTATTAGAAGCGGGATACGGAAATTCACGGATGAGGTTGGGAGGCTGTGGACATCCTTAGCAAATTATTACATTAGGAGGGGGTTGATGGAGAAAGCTAGGGATATATTCGAGGAAGGGATGTCGAAGGTGATTACACTGAGAGACTTCAGTGTGATATTCGACGCGTATTCACAGTTTGAGGAGAGTATGCTGTCGATTAAATTGGAAGCTCCGGGTGATAGTGAGGCCGAAAGATTTTGGTTGGAGGATGACGATGATGTGGACTTGAGGCTGGCTCGATTAGAGCACTTGATGGATAGGCGGCCGGAGTTGGTTAACAGCGTGCTTTTGAGGCAGAATCCTCATAATGTAGAGCTGTGGCATCGGCGGGTTAAGCTTTTTGAAAGAGATCCAACGAAGCAAGTTTTGACTTACGCCGAAGCTGTGAGGACAGTGGACCCCATGAAGGCGGTTGGGAAACCACATACTCTTTGGGTGGCTATGGCTAGATTGTATGAGAGCCACAAAGATGTTCCAAATGCTCGGGTGATTCTTGATAGAGCCGTGCAGGTCAGTTTCAAGGCTGTGGATCATCTTGCAAGTGTATGGTGTGAGTGGGCAGAGATGGAGATCAGGCACAAGAATTTTGTGGCTGCATTGGAACTGATGCGTCGTGCTACTGCAGAGCCATCGGCTGAGGTCAAGGCGAGAGGAGAGCAAGTGCAACTGAAACTTCACAAATCCATCAGGCTTTGGAGCTGTTATGTTGATTTGGAGGAAAGCCTCGGAAGCTTGGATTCGACGCGTAAAGTTTACGAACGAATTCTAGACTTGAAGATAGCCACACCCCAGATCATAATCAACTATGCATCCCTGTTGGAGGATAACAAATACTTTGAAGATGCGTTCAAAGTTTATGAAAGAGGTGTGAGGATATTCAAATACCCACATGCCGAAGGTATATGGGTTACTTACCTTTCAAAGTTTGTAAAGAGATATGCAAAGTCGAATCTGGAACGCGTTCGAGAGTTGTTCAATGATGCGATAAAACAGGCCCCTGCTGAATCTGTGAAAGCTATCTATCTTCAATATGCTAAGCTCGAGGAAGACTTTGGTACGGCTAAAACTGCAATGTCAGTGTATGATCAGGCAACAAAAGCCGTACCAGACAATGAGAAGTTGGGCATGTATGACATATACATTGCTCGGGCATACGAACTTTTTGGTGCTCAAAACACAAGAGAGATTTATCAAGAGGCTATACAAGATGGCCAGCTGCCAGAGAAGGATGTGAAGCATATGTGTATTAAATCTGCTGAGCTAGAGAAATTTCTTGGTGGAGGAGTCGAGCGGATCCGTGCCTTGTATAAGCATGCTTCACAGTACGCTGATCCTAGATCCGATCTCGACTTCTGGAAGAAATGGCATGAGTTTGAAGTGCAGCATGGAAACGAAGATACTTTCCTAGAGATGCTCCGAATGAAGAGGAGTGTTACGGCCAGTAATAGCCAAGTGCAAACATTAGAAGAAGCGAGAGATGTTCTGAAAAAGGATGGTGTTGCTGAGGATGATATGAAAGTTCCCGATATGCAAATAGCACCCTCGGCAAATGATGGCAGCCGAAGATTGGTGTTCGTAAGAGCTGGGGTGCAGAATGGAAGGGAGTCCACTGCTAATAAAGAGGTTATTGAGCTTCCAGAAGATAGCCACTCTGAAGATGATGATGAAAAGGCCGAAATCGCTCAGAAAGATGTTCCGACGACTGTATTTGGAGGCTCCTCTCGAAAAAGAGCGGAAATTGATTGTTGCAATTCTGGTGCGTTGGAACGGATAAAAAGGAGGCGGGCGACTACTCATACTTGAGATGAGTCGTCAAAAGTAATCGTCAAAAGTATTATTAAAATATGATGTGTAAATTGTATAATATACTAGTATATATGAATTTTAATCATATATAATCTCTTGTTATTTTACTCCAGTCCTCTCATAATAATAAGGTAGTATTTTGTTTGAAAAAATACAAAGAAATAGAATCTTACTTTTACAACAATGATTAAAAAAATTTAAATAAGAAATAAAAATTAATTTGATATGTGATTTTTATTAATTTGTAAAACAGAAATAATTTTTTTATAAATAAAAAATAAGTACTTATAGTGTATTTTTAATGAAGTTTTTTTTGAATTATAATGAATATCTTATTAAATGATAATTTATATTTTTACTCAATGATGATTTTAAGAATAATAATTTTTAATTGTTCAATGATAATTATTCATTTTTAAAATGAATATTTTTTATATTTAATTTAGATTTTGATGTATAACATTTCGTACACTTATGTGTACGATAGACGGATTGTCCAATAAGATCGGTACTCTTTTTAGTAAATTAGGTATCCAATAAGACAGGTACTTGCACCCGAAATTTTCGAGTACTCATACCTTAGAATAAGCAAAAAAAATCTCATAACCCGACTCTCTTTAGTAAATTAGGTATTCAATACCCGACGAATAATCGTGTACCAAAAATTACTCTAAAAGTTTAATTTAACAAAATCAATAATATTAATATTTAATTATTTATTTTCAACTAACCAACAATAAAAAATTATTAATCAGTATTCAAAATAGCAAGAAAAAATAAAATAAAATAATTAAAAACAATAAAAAAATATCATATTAAGATTTATGTTCTACTTTTAAGGTAGATTTTTTACTATTATATATAGACTATAGTTTTATTTATTATATATAATATCTTAAAATTTTAATTAATATAATAATAAATTTATTATTTTTAATTTAAATAATTAATTGAGTATTACTTTAATATCCAATATTTTTAAAAATAAATTTCTTAAGCACGAATAGGGTGTACAACCTCGAATACCATAACCCTAAGTCCTAACACGAGTAGTCACCCTAGTATGGAGTAACATTCAAAACCTTCTTGTAAAATACTAAAAATTAATAAAAAAATTATTCAAGACCCTGTATAAACTCTGTTGATTGTCTTTTAAAAATTCAATATAATCGATAGAATCGACTGAACTCCTCCTTCTCCAGAAAAAAAAAGTACCAAATTACTTTGTAATGTCGATTTCTGAAGATTCTTATCCCACAGAGGAGGATTATGAGTACGAGGAAGAGGTCCTGCGAAACCCCAACAGCTTGAAGTTGTGGTGGCGATACCTAATCGCTCGAAGCGGAGCCCCGTTCAAGAAGCGCTCGATTATATACGAGCGTGCCCTAAGAGCCCTGCCGGGAAGCTTCAAGCTCTGGCACGCGTACCTTCGCGAGCACCTCGAGATTGCAAGGAACCTGCCGATCTCGCACTCCGGGTACGAAACCCTAAACAACACCTTCGAACGAGCACTCGCGACCTTGTACAAGATGCCTCGGATATGGATCATGTACCTGCACTCGCTTACTCACCAGAAGCTCGTCAACAAGACCCGATCGACTTTCGACCGGGCTTTGCGCGCTCTTCCGGTCACACAGCACGACCGGATCTGGGAGTACTATCTGGTCTTCGTCTCGCAGAAGGGAATTCCCGTAGAGACCGCTCTCAGAGTGCACAGGAGGTGTTTGAAGTTTGACCCGAGTCACATCGAGGATTTTATCCAGTTCCTGGTTGATTCGGAGCTGTGGCGGGAGTCGGCGGAGAGGCTTGCAGGGGTTTTGAATGACGACGACCAGTTTTGCTCCGTAAAGAAGAAGACGAAGCACGTCTTGTGGTTGGAGCTGTGTGATATTTTGACTCAGCACGCCGGTGAGATATCAGGTGGATTGAACGTGGATGCGATAATTAGAGGCGGGATTCAGAAGTTCTCGGATGAGGTTGGAAGGCTATGGACATCCTTAGCTGATTATTACATTAGGAGGGGTTTGATGGAGAAAGCTAGGGATATATTCGAGGAAGGGATGTCGAAGGTGATTACCGTGAGGGACTTCAGTGTGATATTCGACGCGTATTCACAGTTTGAGGAGAGTATGCTGTCGATTAAGATGGAATCTCTGGGTGATAGTGAGGATGAGGACGGGATGAAGATTGAAACATTTTGGTTGAAGGATGACGATGACGTGGACTTGAGGCTGGCTAGGTTAGAGCACTTGATGGATAGGCGGCCGGAGTTGGTTAATAGCGTGCTTTTGAGGCAGAATCCTCATAATGTAGAGCAGTGGCATCGGCGGGTTAAGCTTTTTGAAAAAGATCCGAAGAAGCAAGTTTTGACTTACGTCGAAGCTGTGAGGACAGTGGACCCCATGAAGGCTGTTGGGAAACCACATACTCTTTGGGTGGCGTTGGCTAAATTGTATGAGAGCCACAAAGATGTTTCGAATGCTCGGGTGATTCTTGATAGAGCCGTGCAGGTCAGTTTTAAGGCAGTGGATCATCTTGCGAGTGTATGGTGTGAATGGGCAGAGATGGAGATCAGGCACAAGAATTTTGAGGCTGCATTGGAACTGATGCGTCGTGCTACTGCAGAACCATCGGCTGAGATCAAGGCGAGAGGTACGTGTTCATGCCTTCCCTTTTTTTTCTGTTATGATTAGAAAATAGTATTAATATCTCTTCCAACAAATTGATATGATTAAACATTAATTTATGTTGTTTAATTTCTGCAGTGGCTGCTGATGGCAATCTACCTGTTCAAATGCAACTTCACAAATCCATCAGGCTTTGGACCTGTTATGTTGATTTGGAGGAAAGCCTCGGAAGCTTGGATGCGACGCGTAATGTTTACGAAAAAATTCTAGACTTGAAGATAGCCACACCGCAGATCATAATCAACTATGCATTACTGTTAGAGGTAAGTTACGATCCGGCGGTGCTCTGCATTTTCATCCTATACCCACTTTGCCCCGAATAAGATTTTTGACATTTTCTTTTTGTTTATGTGTAGGAAAACAAATATTTTGAAGATGCGTTCAAAGTTTATGAAAGAGGTGTGAGGATATTCAAATACCCACATGCCGAAGGTATATGGGTTACCTATCTTTCAAAGTTCGTCGAGAGATATGCAAAGTCGAATCTGGAACTTGTTCGCGAGTTATTTGATGACGCGCTTAAACATGTATGTTTATTTCTACAATTTTGTTGATTTGTAATTCTTTGATGTGAGACTTTGTTAACTTGAGACTTAAACAAAATTTGTCTCTTTTATTAGGCCCCTGCAGAATTTGTGAAAGCTGTCTATCTTCAATATGCTAAGCTCGAAGAAGACTTCGGTATGGCTAAAAGTGCAATGGCAGTGTATGATCAGGCAACAAAGGCCGTACCAGACAATGAGAAGTTGGGCATGTACGAAATATACATTGCTCGGGCGGCCTAACTATTTAGTGTCCAAAAGGACGAACTATTTAGTTTCCCAAAACCAAGAGAGATTTATGAACAGGCTATACAATATGGCCAGCTGCCAGACAAAGACGTGAAGCACATGTGCATTAAATTTGCTGAGCTAGAGAAGTCTCTTGGTGAAACTGGGCGGAGCCGTGCCATATATAAGTATGCTTCACAGTGCGCTGACCCTAGGTCTGATCCGGGCTTCTGGAAGAAATGGCCTGAGTTTGAAGTGCAGCATGGAAACGAAGATACTTTCCGAGAGATGCTCCGAGAGAAGAGGAGTGTTACGGCCAGTTATAGCCAAGTAAGATAATTAACTTCCTCTTTCTCTCTTTCAGAAATGACTGCTAAGATTTGAAATACTACCCTTTGGGATTTTAATGCATCAATGTGTTATTTGTATTCCTCATGTTTTTTGTGACAACATTCCTGATCTTGTGCTTCACTGTCCTCTCCAGGCTCATTTCATCCTTCCGGAATATTTGATGCAAAAAGACAAATTGCAAACATTAGAAGAAGCGAAGGATGTTCTAAAAATGGCTGGCGTCGATGAGGACGATATGAAAGCTCTCGAAATGCAAATATTACCCTCTGCAAACGACACTTCGGCAAATGATGGCACTCGAAAATTGGGATTTGTAAGTGCTGGGGTGCAAACTGGAGGAGAGTCTACTGCTAATAAGGAGGATATTGAGCTGCCAGAAGATAGCAACTCAGAAGATGGTGGTGATGAGACGGTCGAAATTGCTCAGAAAGATGTGCCGTCGGCTGTATTTGGAGGCTCGGCTCTAAAAAGAGCAGACATGGAAGGAGTTGATAGCGCAGTTACCGATGATAGTGCTGAAAAACTTGGCGCCCTGGAAAGAATTAAGAGGTTGCGCCGGGGCGAATAATTGTTTCAGTGTTATGGATTTCAGGTCACCCTTTTCGATGGCCTTCATAAGGGAAGGGCTTTGAAGCAAATGTACTTGGTGAAAAATGAACTCTTCGTTAAATGTCTTGAGAAATAAAATTAATTAATGTAATGTGTGAGACCTAGTGACTTTGACCAAATATAATATTATAGGTAGTATATTATTCCCAACAAGAAAAATTGAAATATTTCATTTCCGAATTGATGATGTTTTTTGTGGATGTTGGACTAATATTTCATTTCCGAATTGATGATGATGTTTAGAACATTAATGACTCGTTCTTTGATTTTTATTCTTTGATATTTAAAAAAACCAATGTAAATAAATAGTCGGTGATTGTTATTTAAAAAGGACCAATGAATAATTCAAAGGAATACATTTTGAAAAAAATAAATAAACAGCACATATTTATAACAACATCAGCAAAACTAATTTCAAAAATGAACCCAAAAACAGATTGTAATAAATCCAAAAAAAGATTGAAGTGATCCTCAACAATCAATGTTTACTTAATTGTCAAATTGGTAATAAGTAAAGTCTGATAGGTAATAATAAAAAAGCACAACTGGTTCACATAAACAACAAAATAAAATTTTAAAATTTCAAAAAGAAACAGCATAAGGATAATTTAGGCTTGCACAGCATCTATAAATGCCCTTCCCGGCTGCCTATTCGCCAAAGGTCCGTGACATCCCAGAAGCTGCAAAAACATTCAAACGAATGTTCAATGTTGAGAGTATAGAAATAAAACCGAAAAAGAAAGGTAAATAGTTAAATGCAACAAAGGCAAACCTTTGCATTGACACCATCAGGAAGAATCCTATTCTCAGTTTTCCATCTCACATAGTCAGTACGGTTGAACTTGGTGAATCCCCTGTAACGAAAAAAAAAAAACCATACATAAAACCAGGACTAATCACAATCAATCCAATAAAAACATAAAAAATCAATTGTAAATAAAGTACCATTTCCTGCTGACAATGATCTTCTGACGGCCAGGGAACTTGAACTTGGCCCGACGCAGAGCCTCCTGAGCATGATGGCTGTTTCCATCCTTGCACCTCACAGACAACAGCACTTGCCCAATAGCAACACGAGCACAGACACCTTGTGGTTTTCCGAAAGCGCCCCTCATCCCTGTCTGAAGCCTATCAGCCCCAGCACACGACAACATTTTGTTGATACGTAACACATGGAAAGGGTGAACCCTAACCCTCAAGTGGAACGCATCCTTTCCTGCAAACTTCGTCATGTACTTGTTACATGCGATACGAGCAGCTTCCAGGGCCTCGCTGGAAACATTCTCCTTCTCCCAACTGACCAAATGGACGCAGAATGGGAACTCATCCACACCCTTCTTCTTCATCCCGACATCGTAGATCCTGATCTTTGGATCAGGCACACCACGGCAAAAACGAGACTTCGGGTATGGCTTATTCTTAATTTGCCGATAGCACCTTGCAGGTCCTACAAGCAAATCAGAAATGAAAATTAATCAATACATAAAGTAAAATACCTCACAGGCAACATCAACTAATAAAAGCACTTCTAAATAAAAATGAAAGATTCAGCTTCTGTATCAGGAGTACTTATTTTTCAGATTACATTATCAAAATGATAAGGGTCATATGCTTACGGGTGAAATCCGAACCAAGCTAATCTATACTCGATTATAACTCTAAATCTACTTGAGCTCAACTAGTTTTATTTTTAATTAAAGCTTCTTCAGGTTAATTACATAATTAATCAAACAAGCCAAGACAAATTTAAACATCGAATTATACTCTAATAAGATCGAATAACACCGAGTTCGACTCTACATTAACACTGTATCTCCATTTTTCTCAAATAATTACAGTAATAAAATTAGATGCTCAGAAAATGAATATATTAGTCCGACATCCACAAAAAACATCATCAATTCGGAAATGAAATAATAAAAAAAAAATGATGAATACAGAAAAAATAAATCAAACTGATAAAATTCATTTGTATCTATTTTTACATATCCATATTCAGAAATCAAAATCAAGAGCATTACACAGTAAATTGAAAAGAGAAAAAAAATACTGAAAGCTTACTCCTCCCCATCGCGAAATCAGTCGAGAAGAAACGATAGAAAATACAGAACGGCAGAAACCCTAGCAGCAGTAGTCGGTGAGTTGATGTAGCTCGCACTGGTTTTTATATGGAAATGAATCCGCTTTTAAGTGGGCTGTGATTATGGCCCAGTTTATTATGGGCCTTTTTCAGCCCATATTTGATTCTTAATAAGGCCCGTCTCACGTACAACTATTAAAAGACCCTATATTAAAAAATATATAAATTAATTGAAAAATAAACAATATTAAAATTTGGAAAAAAAACATTGGTAGATTATCTTCTCGGTACTGGAAAAAACACAGTCCCAACAGAAAATCGTGGAAACGATAGTTGAATAATTGTATTATTTTATTAAAAAAATGTCTGGCTTAGATCAAAGAATAACGACAACGCAATATTTCGACAATCAGAACACACCTCGCCGCTCCTCCGCCGTCGAGATGACCTCCGCCGCACGTCCGCCGCCTCCCGACCGCTCTTTTTCCCTCGGCGTAGACGTTGGCACCGGCAGCGCACGCGCAGGTCTCTTCCGACCATTTCTCTCTACTATAAAAGCTATCCCGGATACGCACATATTGATAGATAAATCTGTGAATTTTGCTTGGTATTTGTGTAGATTAATTAAATAAATCAATTTTTTACTGAAAGATTATAACTTTGGAGCTTATAGCTTATTCACATTTAACTGAGACAATTGTTAAATTGGGAATATGAGTATGACATTCGATAAAGGGTTAATGCAGGCCTATTCGATAAACACGGGGTGCTTTTAGGTTGTGCTAGTAGCCCCATACAGATTTGGAAAGAGGGCGACTGCGTCGAGGTGATTTTTATCTAATGTTCTAAAATGTCGAAAAACTACTTTGGAGTTTGGAATCTAATACTCTGCTCACACTCGTTGCGTTCCCCTGATGATATTTTTGTATAAAGCAATCATCGACCGACATATGGCTTGCAATCTGCACAGCTGTCAAATCCGCGTGCTCTCTTGCAAATGTTTCTAGGCAAGAAGTGACCAGTTTGGGTTTCACAGCTACTTGTTCTCTCGGTAATAATGCCTTTAGTTCATCTTTAGCGTTTGGGCTTATTTGTTACTAGTATTTACTAGGGGGAAATTCGGTCACTTTGTGCAGTTGCTGTTGATTACGACGGAGAACCTGTTACAGTGTCATTGAGTGGTGACACGAGGAGAAATGTTATAGTGTGGATGGATCACAGAGCTGTCAATCAAGCCGAGAGGATCAATTCATCTAAATCGCCTGTATTGGAATACTGTGGTGGGGCCGTGTCTCCTGAGATGCAGCCGCCCAAGGTTATTTTGATGGTTTTATACTTTTTATTTTATTTTTTATCGATTATATTGAAGATTCTCTTTGCAGGAAGTAAACTTGTTCAAGAAATACTTTAGGAAATTGAATTCTTTGGAAAATCGGTTACATATTCCATTTCAATGCTTTGTGATTTTTCTTCAAAGGTCGTCTAATGTTTGCAACGATTGATATGTCAGCTTTTGTGGGTCAAAGAGAATTTGCAAGAAACGTGGGCATTGGCATCTAGGTGGATGGATCTGAGTGATTGGTTATCATTTAGGTATATATGCTGTTAAGTTAACTTCTCTTCTCGCATATACTTCATGTTTCTCTACTGGTTCTCAATTCAAAATAAAACAGACGCCTCATATTATTGATTGGTCTGTTATCTTTTAGAGCAACGGGAGACGATACTCGGAGCCTGTGCACCACAGTCTGCAAGTGGACTTATTTAGGTCATGCCCACATGCACCAGGTCGATGAGAGAGATTCCGGTGACATGGAAGCTCTTGGGTGGGATGACGAGTTCTGGGGGGAGATTGGTTTAGGTGATCTTGTCGATGGCCATCATTCGAAGATTGGTAATGCATGCATCTAACTGTGTTTTACAACTACTAATACGTGTATATATATTTCAAGTGATCCCGATTATTTAAATATCACAAATACGCATACTTATGTGTTTTTCTTCTGAATCATTAGTCTTGTCTAATATCTTTGAGATTCATTTTCAGTTATATTTTTTTATTAGTTCCTACAAAAAGTGTTTGCTTACAGGACGGAGTGTCGCTTTTCCTGGTCATGTTTTGGGGTCTGGTCTGACACCTAATGCTGCAAAGGCAAGAAACGTAGAAACATATAAATAAATTCACTTAGCATAAAACCACCTTCTTCTATTCCTTTTCTAATAAATAAATCTCTAATAAGAATGATTATTATTTATCACAATTCACATGTTAATCAACCTTCCATCCTTTTTTCAGGAATTGGGACTGGTGGCTGGGACACCCGTTGGTACGTCTTTAATAGATGCTCATGCTGGCGGTGTTGGAGTGATGGAAAGTGTGCTTTTATCAGATCCTGAATCTGAAGGTTTTTATTTTTCCTCTTCAGTTTGTCCTTCGACCTTTTCTGTTTTTCCACGAGGGAAACTGTGTCTGAATGCATGTTATTACCTCGTTGATTCTGAATGTGCAGAGTGTGACGAAGAAACAATATGCCACCGAATGGTGTTAGTATGCGGAACTTCCACTTGCCACATGGCTATTTCCAAGACCAAATTGTTCATTCCAGGAGTCTGGGGACCATTCTGGTCAGGTATATTCTTACAAAAGCAAGATGTTTTCATATTTCTTGGTTATAGAGCAAAAGTTACGTTAAACCATACACTATCGAGCGTCTTTGTTTTTTGTTTTAAAATAAATTAATTCAAGGATTGACATTTATTTTGTCATTCAGCTATGGTGCCTCAGTATTGGTTAACAGAAGGAGGTCAGAGCGCCACTGGAGCTTTACTTGATTACATAATAGAGAATCACGTGGCCTCTCCGCACCTGGCAAATAAAGCTGCTTCTAGAAGTGAGGCGGCTTCAATCTTCATGATTTTTTTTTATCTGTGTATCGATGTATCATGTATCTACGGTTCCTCAACTAAAATGTTATATGATTTTGTTTTGTTTTGTAAGGTAAGTCAATATTTGAAATTCTGAACGAGATATTGGAGTCACTGAAGCAAGAAGTAGATTCTCCATTTATTGCGGCTTTGACAAAAGACATTCACGTCCTTCCTGATTTTCATGGAAACAGGTGAACGCCGAAGACTTGGTCAGTGGTTTTTTTAGGAATAATTAAATAAACTACCCTTGAGGTCACATTTGGCTTGTGTATTTTGCACCTTCCTTAAGTGGAGCTAATGGGAATTGGTGACATTATATTTTATCATTACACCCTCGACTTATGTATATATTAGAACCCCACCCCCACCCCCAAATTTCTCATTATATCACATGTTTATCCCTCAATTTTTCTAAGCATTACCAAGCCAGATGAAAGAATGGAGCTATTAGTATTTTTTGAAAAGTTGCGAGGCATAGTTGTAAAATATGCTGATAGCAACAGATTTTTTAATGATTGGGGAAAATGTAACAGAAACAGGCAACCTTAGGGGAAGTTTTTGTAATTATCCATTATTTTCTATTAGGCTTATTTGCAACACGTGATTTATTTGCAATTTTCTAAAGCATAGTCATTTTTTTTAAATAACATATAACCCTTTTTTATTATCGTCAGAGCTGTTGTTCTTCTTTCTTTCTAATATTTTAGTTTAGATCTCCCATTGCAGACCCAATATCAAAAGGGGTGATAAGTGGCTTAACTCTTGATTCGAGCGAGAAGCAGCTGGCACTTCTATACCTTGCCACGGTACAGGGTATAGCTTACGGCACACGGCATATTGTAGAGCACTGCAATGCCCACGGACACAAAGTAAGTAAATTTATGCATTTAGCAAATGTATATTCGATTATGAGTGTTTTCTCATTTAATCGTTTTTGCCATCAGATCAACACCTTACTTGCAAGTGGTGGGCTCACAAAGAATTCCCTGTTCATTCAAGAGCAAGCTGATATTACAGGTCTCCATTTAAATATATAAAAATCTTCGAGTGATCATATGGATACTTAATTTCTATGTGATTTTGTAATTTGAACAGGTTACCCTATAGTTCTTCCGAGGGAAAATGAATCAGTGCTCTTGGGTGCTGCTATTCTTGGTGCTGTCGCTTCAGATAAATATTCGACCGTGCGAGAAGCCATGAAAGCTCTGAATGCAGCTGGACAGGTTCGGTGTGACTATATTTTGGTATTTGCATTCAAATTGATATTCGGTTTTTTGCTGATGCTTTCGGGCATATATCATTGTCAGATTGTGTATCCCTCAGAAGACCCAAAAGTAAAAGTGTACCACGACGCCAAATATCGCATATTTCACAATCTTTACGAGCAGCAGCTATCTCACCGTTCGATGATGAAGGATGCCCTTCCGTAGCTTTTTCACATCGGCTTCTGAATGTTAAACAAAGAGCGTGTAAGCTATATATGTTTATTGTTCCCTCGTCCATAAAATTTATTTTCTTGTTGTAATCTCATTTGGTTTATAAAGTCGAAAAATAATCTGGATCAAGATTTAATTATGCTCATTCACAACGTGTTCGGTTTTATTTTTTTCAAATGAAAAAGAAAATTCAAAAACTATTCTAAAATGAACAATCAAACGAAGTGGTACATGATTTTGGGGTGGTTCCTGTCAAACATAAATAAGATACGGATGTCTCAACAATATAGCGAGCTCATCAAACTTGACTCTTCCAACAACACAAAAATAAATGATGTAAGCTATATTGATTAAAAAAATGTAATTTTATTTTATAAAGTGAAAAAATACATGTAATTGTAAATAAAATTTTAAAAAAAAAAAAAAAAAAAAGTAGAATTGTATTTAAAAAAATAAAAAATAATCATCTTTTGTTGTAAATTACGAAAGAAGTGAATTATTTTTTAGAATGTAAAATATATATACGAAACCCAATTTTGAAAATTAATTCAAACGATTTGCTGAAAATAGGATAAGGACTAATTTGACCATCTGAGAACAGAAAAGGATTTATGCCTTTCTTGGCCCGTGTTCATTATTTGGCACTTTCTTTGAATTCAATCAATAGGATTGAATTAGGCCTGTCAATTTGGACACGACCCGATAACACGACTCGAAACCGCACGAAATAAAGCGGGTTGAACCCGCACGATTAAAAAACGAGTCAATGGTGGATCAACCCGCCATGACCCATTTATTAAATGGGTCAACCGCGAGTCGACCTGCGAACTCAAAATTAACTCGTTTAACCCATTTATTAAATTAATTTTAATTATTACATTATAATAATATATTATTTATTAAATAAATAATATTAATATATTATTTGTTTAGAAAGATCGATTAATTCTTTTTTCTTACAATTAGGTTTACATTATATATGTCATTATTTTAGAAATTAAATTATTTTTTAATATTTTTATTTATTAAAAATTATAAAATTTTAATTTTAAAATTAAATGGGTTAAACGGGTTGGAAACGGGTTGTAAATGGGTAATCCGTTTATAAATAGGTTGGGTTTGGGTTTAATTTTTCGACACGATTATTAAATGGGTTGTGTTTGGATTTATGTTTTGTCACCCGCGAATACCTTTGACACGACACGAACCCGACCCAACACGACCCATTGACACCCCTAAATTGAATCGATTGATAGATACACACACAAACATAGAATATACTATAGTCTACTAGAATGGCTTGTGACTTGTGAGTATAATCATCTTAATAAAATATATTTATGCCTAACAAATACTTTCTCCATACTATTAATATTTCTACATATCAAAATAAAATAATTATATTTTTTATTTTAAAAAATAATTTAAAATTTATATTTATATTTAATTTTTTATTTTTTAATCAATAATTCTATTATGTCAATATAAAATAAAATTTTAACCAATAAACTATATAAATATCTACCGGCCTAAATGAAAAATAGCATATGCATTGACTTTTATAAAGATTTATTTTTGTTGAATAATAAGTTGAAAAATGTGGCTGAAAATGTAGGTTGCAATTAATGATAAGGACAAAAGACCACATATTATACAACTCATTTGTGCATATTATTATTATATTATACTACAACTCAGAAAAAAAAATTAAAAAAATACTCATTTTTATATATAGCCTGAATCGATGGCAGTTAATAAGAGGTGGTGGTGGATTCTCCACGTGATAGCGGCGGTGTCCACGTGGCGGTGGCAGACGGCGAGGTCAGACGCCCAGATAAACCAATTGGGTTTCGGATGTAGCGGCGAATTAGCTACGAATAGAACAGAGTTTGGGCTCGCCCTCAACGGCACCTTCTCAAGGCTGCGGGCCCAACTTTCGTCCGAGCCCAGGACGTGGTTCGTCACGGCCCAGGCCCAGACCACTTCTGATTCCGAAATTTACGCGTTGGCCCAATGCAGAAACTACATGGCCCAACCCGACTGCTTAGCTTGCTTCGACGCCGCAGTGTCCAGCCTCAGCCGGTGTTCCAACGTTTCCGACATCGGTGGTCGGGTCTACTTTGATGGCTGTTTATTCAGGTACTGTATTAATTACTTTTGTTTGACCAAAAAAAAGAAGATATTGTTTAGAGAAATAGTTGACTAATATCATGAATTTTTTAAGTGATTTTATTTATTAAATGAAATGATTTATCTAATTGAAATTGTATTTGTGGTCCTAATTTAATAATTTAATTAATCTAATTCAAAAATGGTAAGTAAAACATATTTAGGAAGAAAAAAAAAATTAAATTAATAAAGTAATTAGTTGCATGATTTAATTAAAGGTACGAGACCTACGACTTCTACACACGAACAAACGAAAACGCCGTGACGTGCGACGGACGTTCGCCGGCCGATTTCAGCACAGAAGGACAAGACATGATAAGGGATCTCCGGGTGGCGACACCCCTGACCGCCGGATACTTCGCAGCGATCAGGCGACAAGTGTCGACGATCGGAGGAGGGAGCACGACAATCTACGCCGTGGCGCAATGCACCGAATCGGTCACTCTAGATGGCTGCCAACGCTGCTTAGACGCTGGGTACGAAGAAATGCAGGGGTGCATGCAGCAGAGTGCAACCGAGGGCAGGCTCGTCGACATGGCCTGCTTTATGAGATACTCCAACAGACCCTTCTTTCCTGACAATCAGACCATGGACCTCGAACGATACCTAAATCTGCCTCGAGGTTTTTATTAATTCCCTTCCTTCCTAATTCCTATTTTAGGGTCCGTTTGATTACACTGAAGTCTGATTGTTGTACGTAGGTTCGAGAAACAACGACGCGATTATAGGAGGAGTCGCGGGAGGCGCAGGGTTCGCCTTGATCTTGGTTTCTTTCGTCTTGTGGTACAAGTTTTCGAGACGAATGAAAGCAGCTATGATAGGTGATTATATATATTCATTCACATATCGATTAATCTCTATTTGTCAAGTTTTGTTTTTTGATGAAGTTTTATCAATAACACTTTAAAAATCTTTGTTAAAGTTATAAAATTTTCTAACTTATATTTGAGCCGCTGAGATCTATTTTCAAAGGATGTGCTATATCTAACCAATTTTGTATCAAACGAGCAGCAGGGGTATTTTGGTATTTTTAGTCTAATTTGAAATTTCCCTCCGTTTTGGTTCGAAATTTGCGCATTTGATCAGCTGGATTGCGCGGGTTCAATTCTCAACAGTTTCATAGGCTCGATTTGTCGCTGCAGGTAATCTTCTCGGCGCAACTAAATTGCAACGTCCAGATCGATTCAGCTGCGAGGATTTGGAAAAGGCAACCGGCAATTTCAGCGACGAAAACAAATTAGGACAGGGTAGTTTCGGCGTCGTATACAAGGTACAAACGTAATTTCAGTTCGTCTTAATTTCACTATACTGAAAAGATCTCATTTACTCAACACAGGCCACCTTAAAAAACAACACGACAGTCGCTGTGAAGAAACTGGACGTGAATTACAGCAGGGCGAAGGCGGATTTCGAGACCGAGGTCAGAATCATCAGCAACGCTCATCACCGTAACCTCGTACGCCTGCTGGGGTGCTGCAGCAAGCGATCGGACATGCTTCTTATCTACGAGTACATGAAGAACGGAAGCCTCGACAGATTTGTATACGGTACATTAATCTCAATATCTCTCGATCCTCATTTATTACTCGACCATACTCTTATGTATTGTATTTGTTGAATAGGTGATAGACAAGGCACTCTCTCCTGGAGACAGCGATTCGATATAATATCCGGTACAGCCAAAGGCATCGCGTATTTGCACGAGAATTACCATGTAACCGTCATACATCGAGACATAAAGCCAAGCAACATTCTATTGGACGATGAGTTCCAAGCCAAGATTGCTGATTTCGGACTGGTGAGGCTTCTGTCAGAGGATCAGACTCATGTCAGCACAAAGTTTGCAGGCACACTGTGAGTTTATACAGACCTTTTTTCGTTTGTCCTTGTTCGATTCTTACGTTGTGGTACTAATGTACGTACAGGGGATATACTGCGCCTGAATACGCGACTTACGGCCACTTGTCAGAGAAAGTCGACATCTACAGCTTCGGCATAGTGATACTGGAAATCGTCAGCGGCCGAAAGTGCACCGACTTGAATATGAATTCGACCGATTCACAACCTCACACTGCATATTTACTACAGGAGGTAACTTTTTATAACTGTTTTTTTTTTACTATACTTTTTCTCTCAAAACATCCATATACACAGGCTTGTACTTTGTACGAGAATGGAATGCATCAAAATCTAGCTGACGAGGCACTGATTGATTCGGACGGATACATCCCTGAAGAACTCAAGAAACTGGTGGAAATCGCTCTCGCTTGCACAAGCTCGACTCCTTCTTCGAGGCCGAGCATGTCTGAAATCCTCGCAATGCTTTTGAGTGACCAACCTATCAAGCTCAAGTCCACGGTCTCAGCTTCGGAATCGTACGCCTCTAATGCTTCCGTCACCATTAGCAATTACACCGGACGCTGACTTCTCGATGTGTCGAATTACTCTTAGTGTTCATTTTTTACTTTAATTTTCCTCTTTTTCTTAATAGAAATAATGCTCATTAAAATCTTCAAAGATTACATAGAACAAATCTCACAGATAAATTTGAAATGTGCACAAAACTACAAATTAACATAAACTAAGCCACAACTGGGATTGTTGAGTCGAAGATTCTGGCAGAGGCCTTCTTCGCCTCCGTCTCCCAGTTCGTCCTGATCGTTATGATCGACAGGAATATAGTCTGCGCGAAAACCGCAGCTATGATGCCCGTCCAGAGCCCCTGAAAGTAGTAACAAGTTTTGGTGACTTCAACTGAAATATATATGCACAAATAAGTCATTCATGATTTTGTGATATTAATTACCTTCCCACCGAGATGAAACACAAACGCCAACACGACTCCTAACGGAATTCCGATTATGTAAAACGATGCCAAGTTTACAACGGCGCCGATCTTTTGCCAGCCGCACCCTCTAGCGATTCCTGAACGAAGATCATCGGTCAGATCTTAAAAACATTGATTAAAACAAAAGAAAGAAAAATAGAAAAATGAAATATTACCATTGAGAACAGAGAGAACACCATCTACCAGATTGACTACAGCAATTAGTATCATCATATCAGAAACATACGCCACCACACTTTCCTCACTACTAAAACAATATCCCCAAAAATTACGACCCGCAATTATCACCACCACCGCCACCACGCTCTCCAACGCCACCATAAGCGTGGCCATGTACACAGCTAAGCGGGCCCCTCTCGGCCGCCCGCCCCCCAACTCATTCGCAACTCGTACACTGACCAAGAAAAAAACAGTCAATAATTTCATCGAGAAAATACTACTACAGTCAAACCTCTATAAACAATTAATACTCGATAAATTAATAACCTCCCTAAATTAATAGAATCTGCCAATCCCAACCTGGTCTTTTAAATGAAAAAAAAATATTCAATAAATTAATAACTTTTCTAAATTAATAAAATTTCATGGTCTCACCTTATTGCACTGCCTAGTCCAAGAGGTATCATGTAAATCAAGCTATTCGTGTTGAGGCTGATCGACAGAACCGACGTTTCCAGCGTCGGATTCGGGAGCAGACCGGATACGATAACCATAATCTCGTACGACCAGATCTCCAAGCTGTCCAAAATAATATTATAATTCAGTATTGAAAAATATATTCGACCCACTAATTAAAAAAAAAAAACTCACCAGACCATAACGGCAGACGGAATCGCGAGCCAAACGAACTTAGAAACGTTGTGCAAGGCCTCCTTCGAGAACCCCCTCCACGTGTCCCTACACGAAGGCGAGAGCGCGATGTACAAAGCCAAGAAAACATCGTTCGTCCAGTACGAGATCCCGTTCGCCAGAGCCGCTCCTTTGCTCCCCATCCCGAGCTTCGAGATGAGTAGCCAGCAGACAGGCACGTGGGCCAGGGTCGTGACTCCGGAAGTCAACATCATGGGGACAACGTTGTTCTGTGTCTGAAGGAACCTGAACTGGCACTGGAGGAGCGCGAACGGGAAGATCGACGGGATCATGTATCGAGCGTAGGCCCCGGCTTCCGCCGCGATCGCCGGATCCTGACCGAGCAGCCGGAGGATGTCGCCGGCGGTGGCCCAGATTCCGGCGAGGGGGACGCTGACGACGAGGAGGACGAGCATGGCCCGCTGCATGTGGATTCCGAGCATGTGGTATTGCTTAGCGCCGTAGGCTTGGCCGCAGTAGGTGTCGAGCGCGCAGGCCATCCCGACCTTTTTAGGGCACGTGCGTTATTTTGGAGAAACGAAAAAACGTGGGTAATTGATAACTTACGAGCAAGCTGAAACCGGTGACGGAGGCGAAGGAGGTGGCCATGGAGGCGCCGGAGAGGGCGAGCTCGCTGACGTGGCCGACGAACATGACGGAGATCGTTTGGACGAGGGAGAGCAAGAGGTTGACGAACATCATGGGGCCCGCTAGGTACAGTTGGAGCTTCGTTTCGGATAAGATCTCGGATCTGGTGAAGTCTGCGTAGGTCTCGGAAACTATCAGTGGTGTTTCGAGTCCAGGTTTTTCACTGTGGGAGGGCATTTTTTTTTTTTTTTTTTACTTTTTTACTGCCTCTGATCACTCACGCTTGACCAAGAATGAATGCAAGAAACACTCTTAGTTGTGTGTGGTGGTGGGGCATGGTTTGAAGTTAGTTTGCTTGCTATTTATACTAAAAAGTTGGTCAATAATGCAAAATTATAAGGTGGTCAATAAAATCAAAATTATTTGAATCTTGGTTTCTAGCAAAGTCATCTACTGGCCGACGCAATGTCCACTACCAAATATTTTTGCATTCATCAAAATGTTAATTACTCCTTAATTATCAGTTGGTTAAAAAATACTCCTTAATTATAGGACATTGTGTTTGCATTTTGTGAAATAGAATAGTTTTGTTGTTATGAAATTGAGAGAGTAATAAATATAATCAATATAAGTATATATAATGTTTTGTACTTCATTTTAGTTCACTTGTTTATTCAATTCAATTCATATTGTTTATTCAATTCAATTCATATTTATTTTGTTAATGAGTTCAATTATTTTTAAATAACATCAACAATTTTAAGTGTAAAATCTAGTTTAAACTAAAATATTATTATTCATATTTTATAAAAATATTTAACAATATATAAAATTATTATTATTTTTATAAAAAAAACTAATTAAGTTCAAAATCTAATTAAATTTCGTTCAACCAATTTCAATAAGTAACAAATTTGAATACTTTATGAAGGGGCAGAACCATCATTGTGATGATTCACTGGAGTACTATTGTTTTTTTAAGAGTGTCACATGCTATTATGTCGCAAGTGCCAACATGATAAGGTTTTATTAGTAAAACATAATAATACTTGTACGTTAAAGTAAATCTTGATTACGTTAATCGGCTTACAATTTATACATTCCCTAAATGTCGTGGATTTAATCTCGTGGACAAAGGAGGTACATGATATAGAGTGAATATATTATACGAACGGCTCCTAAAAGGCTAAAACTAGTAATTACATTATTATATCTTCAAGATATTTTTTGATGTCTTTTTTATCATGGGTTGTTTATGTATGATGTATGATCAAGTGGAGCGATTAAAATAAAGTTTTGTTGCCTATAAAATAACCATAACAGCAGCGCAAATTTAGACCGTTCATCATAATAACGTTTAGTATAAAAGTAATCACCGATCAAACTCTCATTTTTTTATACGAAAATTAAACAAAAATTTTTTATTTATTTTATTTTAGCCAAATAAATATAAATAATTAATGTAAATGATAAAATTGATAATTTAACAATATTTTTTTAAATGATGACATAAAATGTAAATAAATGTACAAATGCATGTAAACGAAACATTATTTGGAGCGCGAGAAAAATAATTAAGATTCTGATTCTCTGTCCCAGATCCCAGATTCTATTTACCTCCACCCTTGTAAAACTTGTGGAAGCACATAAGTAAGTTCTATTGTTTAAATTTGCCAGCAGAGATATTTCCAGGAATCAGACAATGATATATGGTGAAATGGTAGGGTGGGGTTTGTAATAATGAATTTAGTTTAGTATATATGGTGGCAGATCTCTGATTCATCTTTCCTTTTTCTGTACATGGTGATGACTTCTTTTTTGGACATGGATCAAATTTCACATGCAATTATTTTTGTCATGCGTGCGTTTATATCTACTTTAATCAACGGTCGCCCCTTATTCTTAGTTATATATAAAAATAGCTAGGCCAACCCTCTGATACAATGCAACGGGACTTAAATTACCATGAACTCTAACGAGTCATAACCGAGATGGTTTGGATGGCTAATGCGTTTTCAGACACATCAAATATTCAAACACGAGTCATAAAAAAACAAATATATTCACCATTGGCTACATTAATCTCGATCTTCGTCATCCCCCATCATTGTTCCTCCAATGATCGTAGTACCAACTACCAAGTACCAACTCTTTTTTGGCCTACAAACAGATCAAAACACGTATATACACTTGTGAGATTTCAATGACTACTAGTACTAGCACATCAAATATATATAAAAGGGGGTTTGCTCAAATATTAAAGTTTTTTAAAATATTCTTTAAATAGTTTTAAATACTTTTTAAACATTAAAAAATATAGAGAATAATTAATTAATAAGTCATTTTAAACCATTTTTATGTTAATAAAACTTATTTTAATTATAATTAATACTACGTATTTTTTTATTAATTAATTATTTTATCATAGATTATAAATTAAATTATTTTATTGTATAATTGTTTATAAAATATATAAATTTTAATTGGAAATATTCTTAAATATTTCAAATACTTTTTTTTTTCTTTTGATCATTTAATTGATTTATTAATATTTTTCGTGCAATCCACTATTGTCATTCTAGTTCAACAAAAACCGAACAACAAAATCATCGGTTATTCGGTCAAGTGGTGCATAATCGTCTAGGTAAAATAGAGGTGCTAATAATCACGAAATTAATTAGAATAAAGAATTGCAAGTTGAAAAAATGAGGGATATAATATTCAAAAGAATTTTTAATTAAAATAAAAAAAGAATTTAAAATGTACATCAATGAAAATTTTGATAAGATATAAACAGAAACTTTTCCGGTCGGTTGTCCCGGTTCGAGTATTTCTCTTCTTCTTTGCTCGAGCTGCAGTGTGGTGGTATATGATTCCTTCTTTGAATTTTCCAATATTCCAAAAGAAGCAACACCCACCATCATTTTCAGTTATCGAGAATTTCTCGCACAATTCCATTAATACGAAATTCACCCCAAAACTTTGTCAAATTTCTGAAATCACCCCGGAAACTCTACCGATCATCCTATCTCATCTCTTTCCCCCGGTACTCAGTTACTATCATCCTCACTTTTTTTTTCCAATAATAATCATCCATCGAGTTTGTCCTCGTATTTTGCTCGGATCCGATCTGTTATTTTGAACGTGAAAGTGGAGGAATGGGGATTGTTTTCACGCGGCTGTTTTCGTCGCTGTTTGGAAACAAGGAAGCTCGGATCCTCGTTCTAGGGCTCGACAATGCCGGAAAAACTACCATTCTTTGTACGATTCATCATTATTTATTTATTGTTTTTCGTCCTTCTCATTCCATTTGATTTCTATGTTTTTTTATAATGATTTTAATGTTCTCTGTAATTTTTTGTTCTGCAGATCGACTTCAGATGGGTGAGGTCGTCTCCACCATTCCGAGTATGTAATTTCGTTTCACTTTTTTCTTAATTTTGTTGACGGATTATTTACCCTTTTTTTTGTTGTTCCTAAAGTTGTTTTGTATTTTTACCCTTAATGAATTGTTAGTTAAGATGTGTCCTGTTTTCTGGATCATTTTTATTGTTGTAAAGGTTTATGGACTGGTGTTAGATGCGAAAAAATTGTTTATCTCGAATATAGAATATTGATGATAAGCGAGCTTGTATTTTTCTTAGTTAACAAGGCGTGTTTAATTCTTCACAGCGATTGGGTTCAATGTCGAAACGGTGCAGTACAACAACATTAAGTTTCAAGTTTGGGATCTAGGTATGTTTGCCCACACTTCTATGATTGATGCTCTTGAACTTGATCATATTTTATGACGTATGTTATTTTACTTGGATTTGAAGTATTTCTTTCCAATATTCTAAAGCTGAAGTATCGTAGTTTATTTGATATTTGAATCAACTAGTTGTATGGGTTACTGTTACTCAATGGTTACTCCATTATTCTCGCTTGTATCAACGACCGACTTATTGTAGAGATTATGCTATTCCTATGTGATGCGGATATCATACTTTTGGCCTTCCGGTAGGTCCATTGACACCACTCATTCTTTTGCCTTCTAATGGAAGCATTTTACTATTGCCCTCTTTTGACTAATCATGCATTGGTGAGACTGTCCCGCTTGAAATGCTTAGCTCGTTGAGATTAAGGAACCCACAACAAAAATTTATATATGCAGGGATTGAAATGAATTTAGATTAAAGGAAAACAACGAAGAGTCCATGGATCCTTAAATTAAATACTGTGTAAAATACAGTCTTATTAGATTAAAAGAGTGACGTTTTTGTCTATCCTTTACTTATATGTATCTCGCTATTACCTTTTCTAAAGTCATTCTTAAATAATGTATCTAACATAGAAGTTTATCTTCCTTGAATTACAGGTGGACAGACTAGTATCAGGTAACATATTTTTTAATTGTCTGTTTCTTCAAATTGTAGATTTTTTTTTGCATGCATAAGATTGTTGGCTGCGACAGGGAGATGGCCTCTGTGTTTTCCTAGTTGTAAGCTTCCTGTAGAGTTTTTATTTTTTATTTTAGCCAAATGTTATGTTTTTGTCATCTGGTAGTTGTTAGTGGGTAGTGAGGGTTTATTGACCATTCTATTGCAGTTACTAATGTGTGAAGTGTGATAATAAGCTAAATTTTCAATCCAAGTCAAATAGTCAAAATTAGATTTTGTGTGGACGAGTTGTCATTTGTTTCCTTTCTATTCTTTTTACCCGTTGGTATTGTCAATTGTGACAGTAATCCCAGAAGGCCAGAATTTTAGCTAATATCTATCTATACTTCGATGACTAGATTAGATTTCTATTCTTTCTGCAACAACTTTAACACCCTGAGGATCTTATCCTTGCTGTTGAAGAGTAGGCATTATTTTCATCCTTTATATCGTAGATTCTTTTAGGTTGGATATTCTTTCACCACAAGGAACTGATGATTCAGAACTTAACTGCTCGTCCGCTCCTCCTAGTTTCTCTTTTCCCCATCTTTCGCTTGTCAGTTAACCAAAATTAGTGGACAACCCAGCCTATTTTTTTCTTCTTTGTTATTGTTTTTGCTCGACTCATTTTGCAATAATCTATCTATAAGAGCTATTTTTCCAAAATAAATGCATACATGGCGTTTTTGTTATAATTATTCTGGATTTTGTAATAACTGGAATCTCTTGACGTGGCTAGGGTTTTTGCCTCTTCTAAATATTCTCTTTATCCTTGGTGTGTGATACGAAATTACATTGATCAATCTACATATGAAGATGCATTTGATTGGCTATATTTGTTTTGTTTATATGATTGGCTTATTTGTTTTTGCTAACTAGGCCATATTGGAGATGCTATTTTCCCAATACCCAAGCTATAATATATGTGGTTGATTCAAGTGATACTGATAGGCTGGTGGTTGCCAAAGAGGAATTCCATGCAATATTGGAGGTGAGAATGAATTCAACTGGGCCGATCACTCGTAGGTTCTTAGATGGTTCTTTCTTACATGAGCACTTAAGTAGGTGGCCCTGGAAGAGGGCGTTAGTCTTTTAGGTCTGTGGTTTTCATTAATGATTACTTTTCATTATTTTGAATTTCTCTTCAAAATTAGTTATTAGCTCCCATAGCCACAAGTAACCTTTTTTCTTTGGGGTCAAAGGGTATAACCTCGACTGAACTAAAAAAAACTACTACAAAATTTCAAAATTAGAGAAATCTCCCTGAGATTTTAATTACTTATGTTTATCCGGTCAATAACAAAATATATTAAAAAAAATTCCTTTCCACACCAAATTAAAACCTTGGGTAATTTTTGTAATTTTGAACATGTTTTTTTTTTTTTTTAATTAGGTCAAACCATTAGCTGGTTGTTACAAGCTTTGAATGTTCTCAGCTGTGTTTTCCTCTCTTCTAACATCTATTTTCTACATGTTCATCTACTACTTTCAGGAGGAGGAGCTAAAAGGAGCTGTTGTCCTCTTATTTGCTAATAAACAGGTAATAACTGGAACCATCCGAATATGAGTACTCATTCATGAAGAGAAACATGTTTTTTTTCTCACGATGACTGTGGTTCACAGGATCTTCCTGGTGCGGTCGACGATGCTGCAATAACCGAGGCCTTAGAATTGCACAAAATTAAGAACAGGCAATGGGCTATATTCAAAACTTCTGCCATAAAAGGAGAAGGCCTCTTCGAGGGGTTGGACTGGTACTTAGGAATTACTAACTTCCTTCCATATATATCATCATACGTCGCTTTCTCTTGACTTCTTACCCTTGTTTATTTTGTAAATCGAATAGGTTGAGTAATACACTTAAATCCGGAGGCGCTTAGATTTGTCGACAGCAAGCGGATGATGATTTTGTGATTGTCGAATCAGGTCTTAAATATTTGTATTTCAGATTCCATAGTAGATTGATCTTCTTGTTACAATTTATGCTTGACAGTTATAAATATCACCACAAGGTAAAATATTACTCCTATTCACTCAAGTTTCATTAAAATTTAAAACCTCAAACCAGCTATTGTTCATTCCTCTGTAAAAATGTTGTATGCTGATCACCCTAACATTTGGCGGCATCAGGATAAATATACAAATAATTTTATGTGATAAATATAGAATTACATCAATTTCATATTTATGAGGAACATAAACTTCTATTCAATCCACTTTGTATTATTACTTATTAGTCTATTTGTAAGTTGTAACCACTTACATTTAAACAAGAAAATTAATGATTTGTTCATAAAAGTTGGTTAGCCCAATATAGTTCAAGCCCCCCACTCAACAAGACAATGCATGTTGTGTGTACCACACTACAATACTACACTCCCTTTTTCATGCCTTTATTGCTTCACGATGTTGCAAATGTTTTTTGTTTTATGATTTCTTGTACTGACATTTTTCTGTAATCACATATCTATGTTGAATCTGGACATCATTCCAAACATAATGCGGCAATACATTTGGTTCTGTCCCGATTCATTTCTTCATCACATTCAGTAAAAAACTGCACTTTATTTCTTCATGTTTTAAGAAAGATTCAGCGGAAAGTATACATGTAATCGTACGGTACTTTGCATACTTTCTTATCCATTACAACAAAAAATCTCTTCGTTAATTTATTTCAATTTAAAAAAAATTGTTGAGCGGTCATAGTGGAAGTAGATTTCAGGTTGCCGCGGCTGTGTTAATTTGGGATAGACCACGTGTTCATCCATGTGTCACGTGACCGAACAACTAAACAGTAATGCTCTTCATGTTTTTTTTGCCTTATTAAATTTAGTAAGCGAGTTCCTACCAAATAACCAAACCACCTGATTTCAGACGCCTCGAACTCAATAAATTCCCATATAAAAAAAACACATTTTTAGTATAATTAAAATTTCTATTTTAATTTTATTAAATTATGATTGTAGATATAATTTTTTTACAAGTTAAATAACCGGTTGAGATATTTATACGTCAACTGTACATATTTCGCGATTAAACAGTAAAACAAGGTGTTAATTAAATCCAGAAAATAACCATTTCCAAATAAAAAAATAAAAAAAATAAAAAAATTTAAATTAAAATCAATGCGCCTGCTCAGCTAATTCACGTGAACCAATTCTATTCTCTTCAGACGACGCCGTATTATCACTGCTATTACTGCAGCAGCAGCTGCTCTGGCTACCGAAAGAAGACGCTCTACTCGACATCGGAGTGGCCAAGTGAGTCGGCTTCTCCTGCCCCGCCATGATCACCAGGAACTTCTCCTCCATCTCCGGCGCCGCCGCCTTTTTTTCTCCGTCAGCCTCCGCCGCCGCCGCCGCCTCGAGGTCCCGCTCATCTCCTTCACCGCCCCCGTAACCGGAGAGCTTCCAGTAGGAGCACGTCAGGATCACGAGAGAGAAAGCGATGAGGCCAAGCATCGCCGCCAGCCCGCCGAAGAGGTACGGCACCGGCGAGTGCCACGGCGACCTCGGCGGCGGCGCGGCGAATATCGCTCCGTGAGTGGCCATTTAATCAGTTATATTTTTTATATAAAAAATCGATCTAAAGTGATGTTGCCGAGAAAAGTTCGCCGGGAGACGACGTGGCGTGGGTAGATAAATGTGTCGAGGTGCGTGGGGTATTTGTAGAAGAGCAAAAAGAGTGTGAAGGTGGATTATGGTTTTATTTCACATTTTATTTTATTTTATTTTATTTATCATATTTCCCGAGGAATTACATATGTCGTCATTTGTGGGGCCTACATTATACGTTGCAACTCAATATCTATACACAACATTATAATCGCCCACTCGCGCGTGTGTACACGTACACCCAAAACATTTCCCACTTCTAATTCATTGATTTCATTTTTCACTTCATGAATTCATAGGAAAACACTCCAGTAAGAGTATGTACAAACAACACAACACAACACAACAACATGCTCTTCAATATTAATGTTGCAGCAGTTAACATGAATAAATTAAATATCGGAATTCGATCGGCCGATCGACTCGTGACTATTCTGCTGCCCTGATCATCATGGATTGATGCGGCACTCTCTTGATTTCGACGTATGTCGAGAATTCCTTATCCAGGGGCTGTTTCCATGGCTCCCCATCCATTTGCATGTACGAGTTTTTCCACTCTCCGCCTCTGAGCTCGAAACGGAAAGCCGAAACCTGGGCAATGTGTTTAGCAGTTATCAGCTCTGCCATCACCATCGAGGCATGCCATCCGTGTTTCAAACCGAAGATCTCCAGAAAACCATCGTCCGCGTGGGCCTCGACAAATCCTCTCTGTCCCAAATTAAAACAAATATTTAACCTCCAGATAATACGAGCATTTTATAAATAAATATACTAGCTACCTTCTCCAGATAATCTGGTTTCAATTTGCCCCATGGATTTCTTCCACTTCCATAGCTAGGAAGATTAAGGGCAACGATAGATCTCACACTGGAATATCCACACGAAGATTTCAGGTGAATTGAAGTGAAATGTGATCTAGAAAGAAAAATTAATACGATTTGTATATATTAGCAAACCTCGATGGGACGGGGATTTGCTCCCACTTGGATTGATTGACCTTCTTAACGTGTAACCTCAAGATGTTCTTCAATGACCTGCACAAGAACAAAACACGATATGCCTTGAGAGTCGACATAAGGAGGAAAACAAAATTATGAACAAAAGATCGAGTGTATTAATTACCTTAAACCCGGATCACTGCTACATGGTGTGAAGAACCACCCTTGAGTGCAACTGTATCCAGAATAAATTATCTGCATCGCGAAAGAATAATAACAATCCATTACAATGCTATAATTAAACCAATCTCAAACGAAGTTTGTTGTGAAGAATACTCTAGAAGATACTCGATCAGAGAACAATTCGATCTCACCTTGTTCGAGTTGGGACCCCGAGCAAGGTATGGTCTTTCATTCCGTAAATGGTGAAAACCGTGAGCGACTTTGGCGTCCATCCCTTCACCAACACGAACAACGACACTTTATTGACCAAAATATATATATAATCAACATATATATACAGAAAGTAAAAAACATTCCGCATTCGAATGCATTCGACAAACCTATGCTGAAATAGTTATAAATGACACCTTGGTAGCAGGACACCTTCTCCGGCAGCTCCCCCTCAACTTCCAGATCCTGCAAAATTAACCAACAATTTAGAGACGAATATATAAACAAACGGCTCAAACGAGACTTAAGCACTATATATGCTACTAAAACCGAACCGGATCAAGAGGCGTTTCTTCCGTTGCCTTGAGAGAATAAGGCGTGTCCAACTCCTTCCCACATGGCATTTTTATTAACACTTGCCAACTGTCGAGACGAACAGCAGAGCCTCGACCCATCTTCTCGAGTGTTCTTTTCACAGACGATTTCCAGTTAAACGGAAACGAGCCACCCTGCAGAGAATCAATTTTAGAAATGCCCTTAATTCCACTACAGGAAGTGGAGAATATGTTATGTGCTGGTAATAACTTACCCAACCGAAACTCCTTGACAAGTCGTTTCCGGTACCTAGGGGAATGATCCCAGTCGGAGGCACAGGAAGTCTGCCTTGTTTAATAAGCTCTCCGAGACAACCTAGTACCCATCCGACTGTGCCATCACCACCCGCCACCTGCAAGAGACGAAATAAATTCATCAATCGACTAACCATACAACATATGTTAGAAATTTGAGGATGACCCATATAAAAATTCTTGAAGAGAGGGGTAAGCCATTATAAGATTTTGCCTTATGAGTTCTTATTCCACATGACTATTTATGTTTAAAACATTTAATAATTTCAACAACATGTATATAAAACAGAAAATTCAGAGCTAGGCTCGCGTACGTACCACAATCCTTAGTTTCTGTCGAGTCTGTTCTGCGCAGGCGTCTCCGAGACTAGCGAGGTTCTCCAGGCAAGACAATCCGTATTGAACGAATTCGTGAGGCTTCACGGCCGAAAGGTCGAAAACCTGGAAGCAATTAACAGGGATCAATATAGTATAAAATACAATGAACAATATATGCTTATAAATTCAATATTATTACCTTCTTCTTCCTGTTGACCCATGACCTAAGAGGAAGATTATGATCTTTAAATTTAAGTATATTATTATTATTATTTTCTGTTTTTAAATATGTTGACCCATATGTGTTGACTTCGATCTGTTTTAGAAATGCCCTTAATTCACATGAACAATGCATGAACAATTTAATGATCTTATCAAATATGGTGGCAATTGCCTTGTGACAAGAAACTGGAGACAGCAATATACACGAGTCAGATAATTTCTTGCTAGAAACCACACGATCTAGTATTATAAAACAATCAAATTGGCACGTGTCACTTCCTTATTGGATGTCGTTAAATAACAATTTTCTCGTCAGGATTTGTGGGCTTGTAGGAGTTTCTGTCAGAGTCTAAAGTCTTTGGATTTGGGGGAATTATTTCGGGAACAACTCTGTATTTAAGCGAACAAGAAGATAAAGGAATTAAAAATGCAATCTTCCGCTTTCTCAGGAATATTTTTACTGTATCATTTTGTTCAATATTATTATTATTATTATATTAGAAGAAATATTCGGAACGTCGGTGACTTCACCACCTACCGAGTAACCACAACATTCATGAAATTGAGACAAACGCCATTAATTATACAGAGCGACCTAATTCAATTTTCGCAACTACTAGAAATTTTACTATCACACATTTTCAGTTGCAACAAATTAATTAATTAATAAATGAGGAGCGAGAATATGAAAATTAGATCTCCCGGCACATAACGTACCGATAATTAATTAATTAATTATTTAATTACCTGTTCTTCGGCCATCAGTTCTTCTAATCGGGCCTTCAGTTCGGGCCCGTGGCGCCCGCCGCTCTTGGAATTGATGAACACCACCATCGGCCACTCGGCCGGCTCCGCCTGCCGGGAGACGGAGGAGCCGGCGGCGCTCTTCGCCTGAATCGCCTCCCGCATCGCGACCCTCAGGTACCTCGGGAGCGTGATTTTCGCGCGGAGCTCGTCCTTGTCGACGCGCGCGCCGGCTAGCGTGAAGCCGCGCAGGGAGTCGATCAGCGACGAGCGGCCCGAAGCCGTGGTTCGGGTCGGCGCGCCGGAAGGCTCCATCGGATGAGGTTGAATTTACGATTACGCCCCTCCGTCAGGAAAATTAAAAAAGTACGCGGTTCTGGGGTGAGAGTGAGAGGGGGTGTGTTTTTATGAGCGGTTGTTGTGGGGAGTGTGTGAAATGACGCGAGTGCCCAGGACGTGCTCAACTGCTTTTTAGATTTCTTCGAGTGGAACTTTAAAAAGGGCAGCGGGGGTATTTATGGAAAAGTAAATTGACGCGGACAACAGAAGTTGGATCATTGGTTCTCGTATAAATTTTGGGTTGTTTTAGAATTCTTTCTTTTTACTTCATAAATATAATTAATTACAATACAAATTTAGAGTTCTAGAAGACAATGTATATGATATGATGACCCACATGAATCATATACATATCTGGTATATAATAATTATTTTTCATAATATACAGAGTGAACAAAGTTTAATTCTTCAACTGAGATAAATAGGGTAAATAATAAATACAGTATACTACTACTAACATTACTTGGAAAGACCATACGGTGACTAGTCAAGGCCTGAGCGAGTCAGCTTGGTTAATTAAGGCTTTGACTTGACCACAAACGTCATTTAGACTTTTCTTTTTTGTTTCATTTTGTATTATCACACAATTTAACAAAATTAATTTCAATTAATAATCATTTTCTCTTTATTTCATCAGCAATTTGCCAATTTCGGGTCAGGATGGTGACAAAATTAATGTGTAGTCGGGCATTAATGTGTGAAGTTTTACATGTCGTGTAATGGGATATTCCGATATTTACCACAAGTTCGTACATGTATAGTTGACTTTGCAAGTGCATTGCCATTTTGCCATTAATCGCTATTAAGTGCATTGGCTATTCGTTGACATACAAATAGTACCCACAGTAAAAAATAAATAAATTCAATTATATGTAGTATACTTAGTATTTTGTACTATAAAAATGCATACCTAGTTAAAAAAAGATTATAGAGTACTAGTATTATAATTCTTCTTTCGTTCCAAAAGATAAAAAGTCATTTAACTTTTCAACACAAACTTGTGACTACTTCGTCTTTCACAACACACTGCAATACATACCCTGTGTCACAGTAGAAACCATAAGACACGACGATCCATCAGACTATACGACACACTCTAGTAGTCTACAAGATGGAAGAACTAAGGCCCATTATCAACAAAACCATTTCGTGAAAGTTCAATCTCCACTCTCACTGTGTTTCCTCCCCATCTCCGTTTCTCCTGTGGGCATCTGAACCGGCTTTATCTTCCTGCTTACTAATACTAATACTAATACTACCACCTGCTCCTCCGAGCACATCGTTTAATCTAGAATTTGAAGTGCCCATGTTGGGCCTCAGGCCCATTTGTCCTTGGCTTCTTGTGGCTTGTGGATTTTGCAATGGGTGTGGGCTATTAAAAGGTGGGCCTCTTGGGGGCAATATACCTTGCTGCTGAGCCATGGGCTGCTGCTGCTGCTGCTGCTGCATGTAAAACCCTCCCTGTTGCATTGGAGTATGTGGGCTCATCTGCAAAATTCCCGTAATTATCTTATCTCTAACGAAATATATATATTTTGCATATTCCCGGCCTTAAGATATATACTACCTACCTGGGTAGGTATTGTTGGTGTTTGCGGTTGGGAGTCAGCTATTGCAGCCAAATACATCAAATTCTTTTGAAGTTGAGCCTGGTACCTGATTGAAACGAGAATACCAACTGAAATATATATACACTCATATAGACACAAACGAGAAAAAAGATAGAGAGAACACACTTACTGGGCACATTCGGCAAGTTTTCCCATGTTCTGATTATCCAAAATTGCCAATATCAGCTTCTTGTTCTCGTCCAGGTACTGCACCATGAAATGACATATATGTAAAAATTCATAAAATGCAACGAGGTCGTACAAATACTAGATATAAGGCCTGAGAAATGATTCACAATCACAAAACAAAATAAATATCTACGACTACATGAGGAAAAAAATATTCAATTTAGTGCAGCACAACTTCTTTATTTCACTGAAAATGCGCACTCATGGGCAATGAGATCGATATTTTTTCAACTGGTTGAACGCGTAGTGTCATTGTTTATATCAAAGGCCATTCTTAAAAAAAGCAACTATGTGAAAGGCTTAGAGGGTACATACATTTATTCTATGTGAGATCTTACGTTTAGTCCAGGATCTAGCCACAATAAATATCGTGGTTAATTAAACTCGAGTAATCAAAATCTTACTCTGCTATCAAATTATGCACAAATTACTACATTGATATTACACCTCTTTCCAACCACATTTTTTGCCCAAATTTCCAGCTTCAAATTCACATCAGAAATAAAAAAATAAATATCATTCCTCATTCAGACTGAAACATAGAACCAGTTATTAAAAATGGAAATTCCCAAATTTTGCCCTAAAAAACTGGAGGAAATGGATACGAGCAACATACATTCTGGATCTGGCCAGTGGTGATACTGGTCGGCGGAAACGACGACTGCATCGCCGGAAACATCATTTTCAAATAAGGAATTGGCGTCTAAATAGAAACCAAACCCTAAGCAATCGATATGTGCTGTTCAAAGGAACCTCAAAGTGGCGAGTGAGCGTGACGCGAAGCAAAGAATTGAATTTGCACTGACCCTGATTTGACCCGACCCGACTCAACAACGAAATTATTTTACATATTTAAATTTAGCGATTAAAGACGGCCCAGCGATATATGGGCTTTTCGTAGACATGTACGTTTGCCAGCCCAACTAAATTGACCCATTAATTCACCAAGCGAATGATGGGTGATTAGGTAATTTTTTTTATAAAAAAATAAATAAAATAGTGAAATTATAAAGAATGTGAAATTCTTATCGGAGAAACCAAACATGTGTATGGTGTATGTAATTATGAAACAGGTAGTACAAATTATTTAATGAGATAATGCACTTGTGTTTCAATACCGACCAACGTTAAAATCGATCAAATAACATGGCTACGGTCTCCTCCTCGTGTTCGTTCTCGTCACTATCTCATTGAGATCGCATGTAGTCTCAACTCTCGTGCATACGAACTCTTAATCTGCATAAGATTAATGGAAATGCACCTAAAAACATGTCCTCTATTATAGGAAAAAATTAGGCATTTTTATAATATGTATATATATTAAAAAAAATAAAGCAGTGGACAAAAAGCACAGAAGTTAGGTTCATAAACTTTACGTTTATTATTATTATAATGTCATCACACGATTAATTTGACTAAGACTGCCCTTAATTTATCATGATGTAAAAATTGATTGGAAGATAATAATACTACGACTACGAGTGCTAAGTAAATTTGACTATTTTTTTTTCGGATTTTTTCAGTTTTTGTTTTTTTTTGAATTTTCATTTTTTACTATTATAACATTAGTACCTCATTCGTCTAATTTTACATGTAATGGAAAAATTTAAGAATAATTTTATCTGTAATGGAAAAATTTAAGAATATTTAATTTGTTTTTAAGTTTTGATTATAATTATAAGATGTATCCAAATAAAAAGTGTAATTATAATTATGAAAATTGAAAACAGAGAACTATATAGGAGTATATAGTATTTTTTATTTTTTAAAAATAGAGGACGTGGTGCAATGGCTGACGAGGCACAAGCATTGAGTCGACTCAGCGCGAAACCCGAGTTTGTGGTGGAGAATGACTCTGTGCTTTCTCTCTCACTCTACTGAAAAGAAAAGTGCAGTTGAAACCACTAACTTTGCGCCACTTGGCGGCATCCTGTTGCTCCGGTCCTCGGGTTGGCCTCAAATAAAACCCCCCAATTTTCTTCATTTTTCGCAAATCAAATCCACACGGTATTAACTTGTGGCTCACATTCATCCTCACTGCAAAAATATTTCTTCGGCTTCATCCGGCTGCTTCTCAGCTCGAGTGCGACCGCCGAAGAAGATTCCGATCTGCCGCCGATTCATGATTCGCCGCTCAGTAGCTCCATGGCTATCTTCCAAGGTACTCACTCGATCATATGTTCAGTTTTTTTCCCCCGATTTTAAGGTGTTATTGGACCGACTTTAATACGCGCTTTCACTTGTTCGATTGTTCGGGTTGAATGCTAAGGTTAAGGAAACACGCTGTTCGTTTTGGCGATGGTAATTCTATATGAGGAATTAAAATACTGCTTGCTTGTTTTGGTACTTATTCTTTTGGATTCATAGATGCTTTTTCGATTTTCGAATGAAACTGAATGAGTTCGTGCTCGGCTCAGTTTGTTACAAGGTGTATTTTCTCTTTTGCAGTAGTCGTGTCACTGAGTCGAGTTCCGTTTCGATATCACAGCCATGACCGAGCACTTTGGAGTTGTCTTTGTCGTTTTTGTTGTGTTTGCAATCAATGAAAGAAACTGCCCTTTGTATCTATAGCATACCTCTGTTTAGATGGACCCTTATTCGTCTGGAGAAGACCTT
Organism: Euphrasia confusa; assembly: GCA_954870475.1. Taxonomy (NCBI): domain Eukaryota; kingdom Viridiplantae; phylum Streptophyta; class Magnoliopsida; order Lamiales; family Orobanchaceae; genus Euphrasia; species Euphrasia confusa. Next base: position 1,538,358 of record OX940961.1, read on the forward strand.
GTTGTCAAGGTCTCATGATTTTTATTTTTTTCATAAAAATATGTCGATTACGTTTTGGATTTCTCTTTTTGAAAGAACCTGAGATTATCTTCTCCATTGGCAGACAAGGAAGCCTTATACAATTACCAAGCAGCGCGAGCGATGGACTGAAGAGGAGCATAGTAGGTTTTTGGATGCACTCAAGCTCCACGGCCGAGCGTGGCAGCGGATAGAAGGTTGATATTCTTTTGCTTGTGTTTCATTGTGATTGATGATTAATTCTTCTGGAATTTGCAAAATTAGTAGATAATTGCTTATTTTAATCAATCCACCGTGATCGTTTTTATGACTTCATATGTGTTATTGACATTTCTCGTTTGGAGAATCCGTGTGTTGTATATATATCTTTTGATTACAGATCTGTCCGTCGTCTTCTATTTCTTTTTGTATGTGGTGGTGCGCAGAACACATAGGAACCAAGACTGCTGTGCAGATCAGAAGTCATGCACAGAAGTTTTTTACCAAGGTCAACCACGTTTGTTGCCTTCGCTATATATATTATTCATGATTTCGAACCTTCCTTTTGCTAACTTTTAGCATTAATGACGAACATTGATGAGTAGAAATTGCATATATGTTAAGTTGTTCTTTGTTATCAAGACTTTCATAAATTGGATGTTTACCAAAAGAAGAGTAAAATGTTCTTTGTCAAAAAGGTGATTACGAGAGCTTATCTCAAGCGGTGTACCTCTTTGTAGATCGGGTCGTGGGTGAAAATAGTTTCGGATATCCTTTTTTTTTGTATGGAAAATTATATGTTTTTTTGGGAGATATCCTTGTGTAAGTAGATTAAATTTATCAGTAAGTGTGTCAAGTAACGTGGCTTTTATTAGTAGTATGGTTAGTTATTTGCAATTGCTTATCATTTACCTCTGCACAATATCTTCTATTTCAATTTTCAACTCACCACACCTTCGAAAAATCAATCCTTAACCATAAATTCTCTGACTTCTTTTATCTTATGTTATCATAGCTAGCAGTTTTAGGGCTTACAATCACAGTAGGGGGTGAGGGAACAGCCAGTTATTAACCTCTGGACAATCATTAACATCTACGTAATTTTTTCACCTGATCACGGTTTCTCATGTTTGATGTCATTTTCTTCAGTACTCGACTCATCCTGCAATAATTTGTCGGAAATGAAAAATTCAACACCTATCTCCTAAATAATATGTTTCCAGGCATTATGCTGCACTTTTTTCCTTGCTAGTATTTTGCCAGATATATCTTAAATTATGTTTTTTCTGTTATCCAGTTGCAAAAGGAAGCCAATATTAAAGGAGTTCCGATCACACATGCTATTGACATTGAAATCCCTCCACCACGGCCTAAAAGGAAGCCGAGTAATCCTTATCCTCGAAAGATAAGTGCAGGAGCTGCTCTTACTCCACAGGTGGGAGTGAAGAATGTGAATATACCAAGTCCGATTTCTTCTTCGTGTCAGAGTAAGGTGACGGTGGATTTGGAGAAAGAACCTGAGGTATAGGTCACTCCACTTGACTTTTTAATTAGTGTTTAAATTTTTATTTTTTTTGTTGAGCCGTGTGTGTTTGATATGAATGTGTTGTGTTATCTTCTTACCTATTTGTGCTTTTGAGATGAGAGTTTGATCTTTATTTCCATTTTTCATGCCATGTTATTTTTAGGAACCCAGTGATGATGGGAAATTAGGTAACAATAATGAATATCGCGGGAAGGATAATTGCTGTTCGGCTTTCACACTTGTGAAGACAGTTCCTTGTTCATCTTCATCTCCAGATGATGCATCTACTGAAAAATCATGTACTTTTAGGCAATACGTTCAACTCTCAAAAGAAGTAAGTGATGGTCAGGATGTAACTGCTGCATCTCAGGTCACTGTTGAACCCAAAGGAATCCAGTCCGACTGCCAACAACCTTTCCAAGATAATGTCCCACCCAACATTATGAATTCATACCTTCCACATGAGAAATCTGTTTATTGTAAAAGGCTAGACGAGCTGAAGCAGTCTGAATATCTCGACAAATTGTCAAGTGCTAATGTCTCGCAAAATTTTCCTCGCAATGTGCCGGTTCACATTCTAGATGGGAGTTTAGGAATGACTGCACCACCAACTTCCTCTTGTACTACTACTTTCCAACATTGTAGTAGTTCGTCAAGTCCTTCGGCTCATCATTCATTTTCCAGTTATCACCCAATCTTGTCACAAGTACAGAACCAAGACGATTATCAGTCGTTTTTGCACATCTCTGCTATGTTTTCAAGTCTTATTGTGTCTGCTTTATCACAAAACCCAGCATCCTATGCTGCAGCCGGGTTTTCTGCGACTTTGTGGCCAAGCAGTGTAAACAGGGAAGCAGCTCCTTCGTTGCAACAAGCAAGGCCAACGACTAGTAGTCCGACTCCTCCTAGTATGGCAGCAATTGCTGCAGCTACAGTAGCAGCTGCAACTTCATGGTGGGCGGCCCATGGCCTGCTTCCTTTATGTGCTCCTCCTCCGCCTCCTACATTTCACCCTGCTGCCTTCAACTGTTCTCCTGAAACGAACAATGTCAAAAGACCTGATCAAGATCATCCTCCCACCTTAGGTGGTCAACAACAATGCTCCGAGGCTTTGCATGAAGAACAACAACATTCGGTTTTGAAATCCTCACCAGTTTTGTCATCATCGGAATCTGAAGCAAGCGAAGATGCTAAACTTGGTTTAGATTGTGCGGCTGATGCAACTGCACCTGCTGTTGAAACAGAAAAAGAAGCTGCGGATACAGTAGAGCTTGATGATGCGAACAAGCCTAAGAACAAAAATCCCGTGGACCGTTCTTCGTGTGGATCAAACACAGCTTCCAGCAGTGATTTTGACGCTTACGCTTCGGAGAAAGTGGTAACAGAAGGGCAAGATGAAAAGAATGGGAAAGAAGATAAAGTGGGGTCAGAAGAGCTTGATGCTGCTGCTGTTACTGCTATTGACCCATTTAGTCGACGGTTTAGGAACACCACCAACATAAATGATTCCTGGAAGGAAGTATCGGAGGAGGTAACTGGAGAATTCTTGTTAATATATATTTTGCAATTTAATCATTCATTATCTGCATACCTTACCAAGTCAATCGTTTGTATATTTAGGGACGAGTGGCATTTCGAAAGCTCTTCTCTAGACAGAGATTGCCTCAGAGTTTTTCACCTCCACATGATGTAAATAATAAGGGAAAGGGGATTCCTATCAAAGAAAGTGCCGTTGAGAAAGGTGAAAATGGACTGCTACTAGACCTAGACCTTAATGGCAAGCCATGCACGGTTACTTGTCCCCAGAAACCAGAAGTGGAAAATAATGCTGCCTCTTTGATTGGTGAAACCAATGAAGATGGGCTACTAAATATGGGACTTGGACATTTTAAACTGAAAACTCGACGAACTGGGTTTAAACCTTATAAGAGATGCTCCGTGGAGGCAAAGGAGTGTAGGGATGAAGAGAAAGAACCCAAGAGACTACGCATGGAAGGAAAGGCTTCTACTTAAATGTTGTTCCAGTATGGTTATCCAATCTACAAGTGCCTCCACCATGTTGCTTGGATTTGGTTCATTCTCAATTATACTCAAGTTCAACTAAGTTTATCGTACAATACTTTTTTCGTGTAGCTATGTGATATTATTTAGAAACTTGAAAATAAAATTCAAAGAATTTCTTGGGAGGACATAACTTATTGAATGAGAAAATAGAGCAACATTTTTCTCAAATTATATCCTCTTGCTTCTCATCAGTTCTGGATTTTTATTTTTCATTTTTGGGTCAATTTTTTTTTTTCCACTGTCAATGCAAGGGTGGGACGTTTCTTTTAGCTTTTTAAATCCAAAAAACAGAATGAGCCATATATTTGGTTAACACTATTACATGCTATTACAACAAATCTCAAGTAGTCTGAAAATACGGTAGCTTGTAATCATTACATACATATATATTAGTTCGAAGAGGAAAACAGCCGCCGTATCTCTCAATCAAACAGACGGCTAAGAGACTGCACTAAACAACTTGTGCTTCTAATCTTCATGGTAAAGATACAAGCCCAGACCAAACCGAGCACATGCTCTGCAAAATGCTATCTCCTCTGCTGCAGCAACGGGATCAGCATCAGCATTACTGTTGCTTTCGCCAGGTGATACTGTCCCAGTTGATTCGCGGTGTGCCTACATTTACAAGTTACAACAACATGAAGTATAAAGTTAACGAAGTTAATTCTTGGTCACCCAAGGTCCCAAGCTGGTCAACTTGATATCAAACTCAGATGAATAATGAGTCCCTAATAAGTCACCAGATACCTTCTAAAAAAATTAAGCCTATTATTGTTTCATAAGGCAAACAAAAAATATTTAAATCCCAGATGCAACCATTTGGCACGTAACATGTTAAAAAAAAGGAATATCAAGAGTTGTTCAGAACATTCTCTGGAGATGCTGCAATATTTTCTAGGTATAATTGAGGGCTAAACTACCATGAAAAGAGAAAACACACCTCTCCATCTGAACCTCGTACTGTCACCCGATACACTACAGTCACACTTCCATTCTCTGAAAAAATAATATCTCGAATTTCTCCACACCAACCTACATAAAACACAGAAAAAGGAAAAAATTAGTAATTCGACATCTTCTAAAGGTTCCACTGATGCCCTAACATTAATTCAGTCTAAAACTTATTTACCCCTAAACATCCAAAAGACATTGGTCCTTCTTATATTAGTAACACACAATTTCTCCAATTGAACTGTTAAGAATAACCATGCCGAAAACTTATCAAGTTCAGAACTTGGAAAGTCCATACAACATATCACATATAAACAGTGCTTGATTGATTATAATTTCATGGTGATTTGTAGTTTCGTTTTCAGTGTTTCTAGGGTACTTGTTTTCTACAGCGATATTATAAGCAGAGAATGTGATATTATCATATTATTTATTTGAGAAATTTTAAATTTATTTCCGGTCAGGCAGAGCTTGAGAAGACAGAAGAATGCTTGCTTATACATCTATGAAAAAAATGAACAAATTTTCCCTTAATCCTAAGAAGAAAATGAGATGGAATATATGTTACCTGGAGCATAAAAGCTCAACATGCGATTTGCCTGGTACCTGGGCATAGCCACACAATCATATAATCAGATGCATAATGCAAAAGAAAGAAACAAGGAAACATGTGGGCAACAGGGGTGCATCTTCTACCTTATTGCTTACCAGGGGATGAAGGTGGACTGATCATTTTGAGTCTTGATTATGTTATCAGGGATTCTCTTATTGAGGTCACGAAGAATCTCAGCGAGAGGTCGAGTGATACAGGATGACTTATCCAGAGGTACCACATAATTGGAATTAGGGGCTGCTGCTTTCTTACTATTGCTACTGCCATCACCAGTTAGAGCAGATATCCGGAGCTTCAGTGTGCGGCCCCCAGGTGGAACACCACCGAAACTAATCTTTGTTTCTGTCCATGTCCTCCTTTGCGATACAGGAAAGCAGACCTCAGTAGAAACTGGTAACACGAGTTTAAGGCATTGGATGGCCATTCCACAACACTGCTGCCTAATTATCAAACACAGGATTTAATGGTAAGTCACATAAATAAGATTTTACGAGACTTGCTACATTGCTACTTCACACGCTACTGCCTTATTTCATATTCAATCCATGCTACTTAACAGGAAAAACATGGTCAGTGAATGATAATAATGAGTGCTACACAGCCAGACACTCGGATGCTAAATTTAATTTTCATCCTTGTCAAAATGAACCAAATGCCGGTTGTGAATTGTGAAACACAGACACTTCCGGTGAAATTCCAGATGCAAGTATAACGAATACATACAAATCTACAATTCATACGATAAATCGCCAACTCAATCTCAATGACAACAATTCCAAATCATCATCCATACATAGGCAATAACTCAACGAAACACAACCCACACATCAAGTAAATAAATAGCAACACCTAGTGATTTTATGGATTACAAGCTGTGAAGCTGTTGAATAGTTGCGGATTCATCAAATTTCGGAGTGACTATAATAATAAAATACTAATAATGTTCGCAAAATAACTCAGTTAATGATTTCTGATTGATCGATCGGAGGAAGGGGAAACGGATATGCAAGATGCTTAACATTAAAATCAAATATAAATGCAAAATAGGCATTTGAACTTCATCAGAGGATAAAATGAATGGAAGAAAGGACTCTTACCAATAGGTTTGTTGATCGAGCAGCGGCGGAGAGTGATGCGGCTGTCGGCTAGTGGCAGCGGCAGCGACCGACGACGACGACGTGGATTTGTAAAGTACGGTTAGGGCAGTGGTCCAGTGGAGTTGAGAATACAGCTGTATTAAACAACACCAGAGAAAATTGCAGAGCAAATGCGAAAACGAACTCGTCAAAGACACGTTGTTTCCAGGCTTTTATAATTAAATATAATTAATAAAATAAAAAAAAAATCGACATTTTAATACTCCATATTTTAATCAAGCGTATTGTAACTTTGTATATATACAAATACCATCAAACAATGAATATCTGAGTCGTTGTAGTATAGTGGTAAGTATTCCTGCCTGTCACGCAGGTGACCCGGGTTCGATCCCCGGCAACGGCGCTTTTTTCTTCTATTTTCTTTTTATGCTCATTTCTTTGTTTTTTTCCTTCTTTTTTCTTTTTATGCTAATTTCTCTGTTTTTATTTACTGCAACCTGTGGCTGTGATCCCTTACTCACTCAAGTCTGTTTCGACTTAGGCATAAAATGTTCCTATGTTTTGTTCGTTCGCTCGCCTCAGATAATGTACGACAATTTTGTTTATATCGTCTGTTTCTTTCGGTCCCAAAGAAACAAAATTGTACTATACAAAAATTATGCCACTGAGACACAAGTAATTATTCTTCATGTGATAGGAAGTTACTTACAGAACAAATAGTTTGGGTATTAATAGTTTATACACCTTGCATCAAGGCACAAGTTTCATATCGTAATTTTCAGTAAAAAATAAAATAAAATCGAACGAGGTCCAACATACTTCAGCCAGCTGCCACCACCACCACAACCGGAAAATCACCAAGGATAGCTGACGTGTTTTTGTTTTCATGTACTATACATTTCACTGTAGAAAAAACAACAACAGTAGTACAAAATCCTGAGGGGTAAAGGTCTTATTATATTTTGAGAATATTACTGTACATACCTCTAGAAAAACTCCATGGGATGCACAAGAACTCCATCATCCGTCCAGCTCACATCCTTGCCATCCGTTGTTTCTTTTCCGATGAACTCAATAGGTTCATCTAATTGTGGTGGGCTCTGCATATACAACGTTCGTTACAAGTTAGCATTTGCACAACACGGAGTTATTAACCTGACAAAATAAGTTTAATTAAGATCGATGCTAGATACCATGCAACGAATGAGTGGCCAATTTATTCCACGAAAGAACGGGTGTTGCTTGATCTCGTTTGCTCCACTGTCTGATCCTAAACGACTATCTGGGTCTCGATTCAACAATGCGTGAATCAATTCCTTCGCTGCTAGACTTACCTGGAATGTACAAGTGATGAGATTTATTAATAAAGTTTTTGTAAGCATTCGTATCTATGCTGTAAACCTCGTTGTTATGACTTACCGGAATGCTACTTGGGAAGGTGAGATCTTTGTGCAAGATGTTGGCGAACGTTTTCTGCCTGTTCTTTCCCCTGAATGGCGTGCGCCCGTAAAGCATTTCATAGAGCAAAATACCTGAGTTTCAAAATACGAAAATTTGAATCTGATTAAGCTATGCCTATGAACAATACGAATTTCTGGAATCTTTCGTACGTTTTCATAACTTACCTAGAGCCCACCAATCTATAGCACTACTATGGCCTTCACCTGTAATGATTTCCTGCAAATTCGACGAATCAGTTGTAGTTTTTTTTTTTTTTTTTTTTTTTTCTGTTGTTAAAATAACTCAAGTTTCAAGAAAAGTGAACATACCGGTGCAATGTATTCTTCAGTTCCGACGAACGAATTTGAATGTGTATGTGGTTCTGCGAAAAAAGTCGGTGGAGGTTGTCTCTTAGATTTTCTGTTTGTCGGAGGATGCTTTATAACCTGGAAGAACATGATAGTGTCACGATCATAAAACTCAAAGGTTATCTACTTGAGTACTATTCCATGATTATACTATATTTTTTGGGAACGACCCAAGTGAAAACAAATCAAAATAACAAACCTGAGGTTTACAAGCTGTCTTAAAAGACAGATCAAAGTCGGTTAACACGACATGACCATCCTTCTGAAGAAGAATATTTTCTGGTTTCAAGTCCCGATAAATTATTCCTGCAATGAGAATCAGCGAACGTATACTTACATAGAATGCTAGATGCAGCTAAAGTGATTTCATAGACTACAGGAATTACCTAAGCAATGAAGATATTCCAAGCCGATGACGACTTCTGCTGCGTAAAACCTGGAAATTCATGGCGTAGTTTTATTTTTGAAATCAGAAAAAAAATGTATCTCAATATATTAGTTTCCTACTGTGAGACTGTTGTATACCTGGCCGAGTCCTCCCTAAACGTTTTCAGGGGCTGTTTGTCGAGCACCGCAAATAACTCTCCCCCGGGACAAAAATCTGTTATCAAGCAAACATGTGTATGTGTCTGGAAACAAACGGACGACATGTAAGGACATGTACGAAGGTATCAGAATAAACTAAGATCGAGAGATTAAAAAATATGAACCTGAAACGAGGTATACAGCGTCGGAAGAAATGGATGATCCAGGAGCGAGATAATTTCTCTTTCGATACATGCTCGATGAACCTGCACGAATTCCTTAGTTTTAACACTAATAAAGAGAATAAATAATAACAATAATTGGCATATGTAAGCACCTTGTTACGATTCAGCATCATGGATTTATCCATCGCCTTCATGGCAAACAGATGACCATCACCAATTAGTTCTACCAAATGAACACTGCAAAACATTCATCCTTGTATGCGTGAGTCGTCATTTGGAGAATTAGCTTTAATATCGAAAAATGTATTACATATACCTGCCAGTATCTCCGCATCCCAAAGGACGTACGGGTTTGAAGTGATTCAATCCAATCTTTTCACCTGTTTTAGTGATCTGCAAGGAGTATGTGTTACAACTGACTTTCCCTAAACACGTGAGTTCGACAGATTATGATACCTTATTTATTGCTGCCCATGCAGGGCTATCCCTCTTGTGGGGTTTAGGGAATACAGTTTGAGAATGTACGGCCCACAGGTCTTCTGGTCTCTGAAGGAAACGAAAGATATAATGGATCAGAACGATGACACTAAGACCTCATTACAATATATGCAAAACACTTAAGAATAGAAAGAAAGGAATACCTTACCAAGTTGGCATCAGGAAGTTCTCGAACAGCCTCATCGACATTTTCTGCTGTAGCTTTGACCTGGTGAGGAAATGTGTGATTTTCAAAGACGACATTTTCTAAATTCACATATAATGTCTGTAAAAATATAAAAGAGAGACAAAAATACCAATATAGCACTTTGCTGCTCGGCTCTCTCTGATAGGCGGTTCCTGAGCGGCTCCACAAGACCACTCCCGTCTAGTTGGACACCGATGAAGTATTGGAGTTCACCCTAAAAATGTCGATGAATCCGAATAACAAAATTCACATTACAAATGAAAAAAAAAAAAAAAAAAATGATCCGGTGCAAATCACGAGAGAGAATCGAAATTTCGCATTGCAATGATACCTTCTGATCTCGCACGGGCTGCAAGTGAAATAAATTCCAAAACTTCTTTCCTGAAATTTGTTAATCCAAGTCCAAGTTAAAACAACTAGTATATATATATGTTTCAACTCTTTGTATAAAATCAAAAGCCACGAGACATACATACCACTCTTTGTATAATTAATCAACTGAACGGTAAGCTCCTTTTGTTCCCTGATGGCTTCCCTTATCTTCGACACGGTCTCCTGATCGGTTTCCGGTCCCTGAAGAAACCTGAACATATATATGTGTCAACCAATTATAGGTTACATCCTCATAAGCAAATGAAAAATGGCATGCACGTCGTACCTGCAATTCCTTCCCAAGATTTCTTCTCGCGTATACTCCGTTAATTCAAGAAAGCTATCTGATGCGAATATCTGAGAATCAAGAAGTGCATGCTTATTATAGTCTCTGATGAACTATATTATACCTGCAGAACACTTAGTGGACTGTTGATCTTACGATAGGGCAATCAGGGAGTCTAGGATCCGATATCACGAAATTCTTCTCGATCCGTTCCAAGGTTGTCGCTAGGTCAATCCCTTGACGTACGTCTCTCTCTCTTTCAGCTCGTTCCCAACTCTGTGTCCGCTCCGCATCGTTTGTCATGACTATCTCTGGCTCAATATCATTCATACCTTGACTGCTAGAAGACCTCTGTTTGAACCTGAAAAATGCACACCACATTTTAACACAGGTAGGTGGTTTGATCGATTCATTTTAATACAAAAACATATCTTACTCCGTTATTGACATGGGTGCGGACTTTCTAGATTTTTTGCTCGTTTCTTGACGAGAACCCGAACGAGCTAAGTTACTTACTGAGGCGTGTCTCACAGGGGTATCGTTCTGACTTTCAGGCCTTATGTGAGATTTTGGATCCTTAAGCGTCTGTACAACCTCCGTGATAGAACCTAAAGCCTCTTCCTTTTGCCGAGCTGAAGAAAAACAATAATCGAAGAATTTGTAAGCAAAATTAATTAGTTAGTTATTCACATTAAGCCTCTTACCATCATAACGAATCAATGACTTGGGTAATCCGTTCGGCCGCAGTGCTTTGTCGTTCACTCCTTCCGTGTACTTGCTGACCTCGACCTGCATTCTGCCAAGAAACGCATCACGTGTCAGACTTATATATATCGACTAATAAATTGAAACCCGAGGCAAAACTTACCAAAACTTACCCAATAAATTTGATGGTTCTGCCTTGATCATCTTTGATGGGTGTGATAGTCAGAAGATTCCAGAAAGGAGTTCCATCCTTCTTGTAGTTTAGGAGCCTTCCACAATAGCTCGTTCCTGTTCTCGCTGCGGTTCTTACTTTCGCAACCTCGTTTCGGTCCGTATCTGGACCCTGCAGAAAACGGCTGAACCAACCAAAAAAAAAACAAAAAACACACAACTCTTAAGTATCTAATGTAGTACATGACAAAAATTAACAGCAATAGTTTTTCTTTTCTCACCAGTTCTTTCCGATAACCTCGTCGGTCGAATAACCGGTCATCGTGAAAAAGCCGCTGCTTGCGTACACGATGGGGCAATCCGGCTTTGTGGCATCTGAGACGACGAAAGTCTGTTTCAGCGTGGCCAAAGCATCCTTAATCTCCTGAGACACTCTCGGAAGTTCTGACCCAGCGCTCGATTCCTCGGACTCCCTCGATCCCACAACACTTCCATCGCTCGTGCTGTCTGTCCGAACCGTAATACGCCCATATTCGGACATCCTTTGCTTTCCGGTTTTCGGCCTCGCTCGTCGTGTTCTCGATCTTCTAGTCCTGTCCAAAAACAGAGAAGCATGAACTGTAAACGGTTGAGAGCAGCTAGAATTGGATATGGATGTTATTATTAAGTCTTGCCAAAAATGCGTACGTGGATATCCTGTGTGCGTGTGTTGTGTTCGTATTGTGGTCACTGAATAGTCTAAATACAGTCCACATATGCACAATTGATTTTCCGGAAGTGGGCCCCACCCTCTCTAACGGCGTTGACTAACGGAAAATCGAAACCGTTTCCCAACCCGAATTCCGGACGGGTCGACCCGAAACTCTCTGACCGGGTGTGGGCCCCAAACCATGGATGCGGTTTCTTATCTTCAACGATATCCTTGCTTCTGATTTCTGTTACATCTTCAGCTCAAAGAGCTCAACCAATTTAATTAATTAATTGATTAATTGCATTTTCTCGGCCATGATCATCCTCCCGGCTCTCTCCCGCCTCAATCTCTCCCCCTCGCCACCCACAACCACCGCCACCACCACCGCAAACGCCTCCTCATTCCCCTCCCAAGCCCCTCACCTCCCGTTCTCCGTCAAGCCCGCGAATCTCGCTCTCTCCGCCACCCTCGAGAGCCGAGAGTCGTCCCCGCTCCCGTCCAGCGAGCAATTCCTCGACTACGACGAGACCGAAACCTACGGCGAAGTGAACAGGATCATCGGGAGCCGAGCCCTAGAAACCGGCCGGGGAATGGAGTACCTGATCGAGTGGAAAGACGAGAACGCCCCCACGTGGGTCCCCTCCGAGTACATCGCCAAGGACGTCGTGGCGGAGTACGAGACCCCCTGGTGGATCGCCGCCAGGAAAGCCGACGAGGACGCCCTCCGGCGCCTGATCGAGTCCGGCGACGGCAGAGACGTCGACGCCGTCGACGGCGACGGCCGCACCGCGCTCCTGTTCGCGTCGGGCCTCGGATCCGAGCCCTGCGCGCGGCTGTTGGCCGAGGCTGGGGCTGACGTCAACCACAGAGACGCCGGCGGCGGCCTGACGGCCCTGCACATGGCTGCGGGCTACGTGAGGCCCGGAGTCGCGAAGGTGTTGGTGGAATTCGGGGCGGATCCGGAGGTGGAGGATGATAGAGGGCGGGGCCCGTTGGATCTGGCGAGGGAGATATTGAAGGTTACTCCGCAGCTTCAGTTCGGGAAGAGGTTAGGGCTGGAGAGTGTAGTGAGAGTTTTGGAAGGGGCTGTGTTTGAGTTTGCTGAGGTGGAGGAGATAGTCGAGAGAAGGGGGAAAGGCGAGAATGTGGAGTATTTGGTGAGGTGGAAAGATGGAGGGGATAACGAGTGGGTGAAGGCGGCGTTTGTGGCTGATGATTTGGTGGAGGATTTTGAGGCTGGGGTTGAGTACGCAGAGGCCGAGTGCGTTGTGGATAGTCGAGAAGGGGAAGGAGGGAAGAGGGAGTATTTGGTGAAGTGGACTGATTTAGAGGAGGATACTTGGGAACCTGAAGAGAATGTTGATCCTGAGTTGATCAAGCTGTTTGAACAGAAATAGGTATCTATGGTCTAGTTACATTGTAATTTCTCGTTGCTCATCTTGTGGAATTTTGAGATGAATTTTGCCTGGGGTGTATCTGAAATTTGAAAATATTGAGAGCTCTGGTTATGCAGCAAGTATATGTTCTATATCAATGCGGAAAATATGAATATGTTTCATTACTTACTCCATTTCAACTCTGTTGAAAAATGAAGCTCGGGCGAGTGTGAAATTTTAATACTGTAATAATTATCGAATTATCAAAAAGTACGGACAAAATAACTAACTGAACAATGCTAAAACTATTCCATCAAAATTTCGTGTAACCAATGGCGGTAAATATATATACAATCTTTACATCTTTTAGAGAGGCCGCAGTAAGGAGTAGCCTTCCAGCAATTCTTGGTCGGATAGAGTGACATATTCGTTTTGAGGGGTCCATATAACCTCGACTCCCTGCATTAAGAAGACAAAAGCAAAATGAGACGATGAAAGAATGTGGAAGTTGCTGTTACGAATGACTGAATTAAGCTATTATCTTTACCAAAGTTCTATGTAATGGGATGGATGCCAGCTTTTGTAAAGCTTCCTTCAAATCTGTACTGTTATTGATAGAAGGCAGCTCGTGTTCTCCATCAGCAGCCACCAAAATCGTGACCTGAAATTTCAATGTTTCCGAGAGACGTCACAAGGAGTCGCGATAATTCAGTAACATATTTAGATCAGAAAAATCAGTACATGAATTACTCTTCACAAATAATTCTCAACCATACAGAACATAAGGTCGATAGGAAAAACTTATAATTGTGTGAATTATAGTTTACGTACTAAGCCGCCTATGTCAAACGTATAATGAGCACATTTAATTTTCCCATAACATTTACAAGGACCAGGTAAGCAACAAGATTAAGTTTGGAGTCTTTACCACTATGCATTCGTGGCTTAATCCACTTCCTCTCTGCCGTGTTGAGCTCTGCTTTTTGATATTGTCGAAGTTGACGAGTGTTTCCTCATAAAACTTACTACGTTTAGAAAGTTGATTGAATGTTTTTTCCACTCCTTCCATGCTCTTTTCTATATCAACCTGCAATTTGTGTGGCCAACATAAAGCAAGTCTAAAGAAAATACATATAATCGGAGGAATCTCCATACTCGGATTGGTAAGATAATTTTGTTGACATGCGCTACACTTGACGTGGATCATATCTCAATATAGAGTAAGTGGCTTCAGTTCACTCCACCAGAGCAACATCAAGGAATTAAAAAAAATGGAAGTAAAAAACTTACGGAAGAATAGGCGGAGATGAAATAATCATGATGCCTAAGCAAAGCAAGTACTATCTCTGCAAACCAAAAAAATAAATGAAATTGTTAAAGTTTATAGTGGCACGAAAACCACGCAAAAAAGACAAGCTTATAGGGTCTCATATTGTTAAGTTCGTGCTACTAAAGTTTTTTGCTTCTAATCCCTGGCATCAACATTCAAAGGCTCCAAAACCAAAACAAAACAGAAAAAATGGCACGGAATATAATCCCGTTAAACACGTTACCGGTCAAGATATAGTGTAAACCCTTCGGTGTTGATGTATCTGCAGTTTCAGCAATTCTGTTGATATCCTTTTGGAGTGAGCTCCTCGAGCCCAATGAACCGACCTTGAAAAAGTGAAACGAATAAAAGATTTAACTAAACAAAACATAGCCCTCGTCCATCCAACCAACCAGCATAAAATCATAGCCCTCTTGCATTCCATATTGATCCATCTTACCACCCCCCGACCCACATCAATTCTAAAATTACTATAACAACAATCAAATCTCTCCATATATAATATAAAAAGTAGAAACTCTCCAGCACCAAGATATACAAGAAAAAAAAGTTCTTATACCTGCAGCTTGATAACGCTTGCTTTCTCAATAGGTAGGCGCATAGTACCCTTCCTGAAGCCGTCTAACAAGATCATGGAGACAATAAACAATGCAACCAATGCAACAAATGGACAGAAAAGCAGTAAAACAGTGGGCACAGACCCCAACGTTGTTTCTGGTGCGCTGACACTCCCCGATGAAGATGATGATCCTGTTTCTGGTGCGCTCGATGGTGAGGAAGACCTTCTTTCTGGTGCGCTGTAATCCTTCGATGATGATGATGATGAAGAATTTTCTTCTAGTTCTTCTAGTGCGTTGTAAACGGCGATTGATGATGAAGAAACTACTTCTAGTGCTTTGAACATGATGAATAATGGCGAAACCATAATTTTTGGGGCGATGAAAATCATCGATGACGAAGAGCTTGTATTTGGTGCGCTGTAACTCCTCGACGATGATGATGAAGAAGACGATGAGGAACGTGAAGAGAAGCATCTACCGCCCATCCTTCCCCCAGATCCAGCGGCGAATGCCGAATTAGGGTTGTGCATCAAGAGGAACCCCACGAGCAGAGCAGCCGCGGCGGTTTTTTTCAGCGCACTCATTATGCTCTCAGCTAGAATCTCGAAAGGGTTTCGCTTCGTTTTCGTGTGGAGGCCGGAAATATTATTGCCGGGAAAAGAGCATTTGACGATGCTGAGGGTTTTGAAGCTTTTCGTACGAACCCTGTAACAATCGAAGAAAGGGCGGGTCGGTGATAGACGAGGGTATAATCGGGTTTTCCATTGAAGGGTCGGCAATGGGTTCTGTGAGAGGAGACTCGAGGCCATGCTTTCCCGGCCGGTGTTGATCAATCTGTGAAAGGTGATGATATTGTTTTGCGTGGGAATTGCAGAGGACGACGAACTGAACAAATGAAGAAGTTGGCACGTGCGGGCAGGTGTTTGTGCGTGCGGAAATGTGTGGGTTAGGGTTAGAGACTCAGAGGGTTGAGGGGTATAGGAATTAGGATTCACACGTTAGCATTAATAAAAAAATAAAAATTGTAAGTTTTTTATTATATTTTATATTTTCACAATTCTTTTTATCAATTTTTAAATATTTTTACATAATTAATTTTTTTATTTTGGCATAAATAATTTTATTTTTTTACTTTTCAATTTTAGTCTTTCAATTTTAGTCTTTCAATTATTAAATAATTTAAATCAACTTTATTTATATTATATATATTGAATATTAAAAGTGTTAATTAATTTATATTTGAATGATAAACATAAATTATCAAAAAAAATGCGGTAATTACACTATTTAATTGAACATTGCCCAATTATATCATAAATTTGAATTGAATTTGCGCGGTAAACTAGGGGAAAATGTAAATTTTCAGTTAATACAATTTAATATTAAATTAACACGTGCAAAAGATAAATACAGTACAGTAATAAAAAATCAAACTTCCAGATTTTTTTTTGTTAGAATCCTACTATTTCTATCGTCTCAAGTAAATATATACAATATATGAGGAGAATGTTGATCCTAAAATCCTACTATTTCTATCAAGTAAATATATACAATATATGAGGAGAATGTTGATCCTGAGTTGATCAAGGTGTTTGAACAGAAATACGTATCTATGATCATAAATCTTGTGGAATCGAGAGTCCATGGCTGTTACTGAGCCATAAATCTTGTGGAATTGTAACATTGTCGTTTTTGTATATGTGCAGATTTCTGCAATATCATCTTAAACTGCTTCTAGAGAAAGATTGGTGATGAATTTTCG
Organism: Euphrasia confusa; assembly: GCA_954870475.1. Taxonomy (NCBI): domain Eukaryota; kingdom Viridiplantae; phylum Streptophyta; class Magnoliopsida; order Lamiales; family Orobanchaceae; genus Euphrasia; species Euphrasia confusa. The sequence goes on from OX940961.1 coordinate 1,555,061, forward strand.
AATAATCAAAAAGTACCAAGAAAATAATTAACTGAACAATGCTAAACTATACCATCAAAATTTGATGGAACCAGTGTAACCAATGGCAGTAAATATATAGTACAATCTTTCCATCCTTTAGAGAGGGCGTAGTGAGGAGTAGTCTTCCAGCAATTCTCGCTCGGATAGAGTGTCATCTTCGTTTTGAGGGGTCCATAGCACCTCGACTGCCTGAATTAAGAAGACAGAAGCAAGATAAGATGGTGAAAGAATGTGGAAGTTGCAGTTTTACGAGTGACTGAATCTTTACCATGGTTCTACTTGATGGGATGGATGCCAGATTTTGTAAAGCTTCCTTCAAATCTGTACTGTTATTGATAGAAGGCAGCTCGTGTTCTCCATCAGCAGCAACCAAAATCGTGACCTGAAATTTCAATGTTTCCAAGAGAAGTCGCGATAATTCAGAGTAACATCTTTAGATCAGAAAAACCAGTAACAGGAATTACTCATCACAAATAAGATTGATTAGAAATACTTATAATTGTGTGAATTATAAGTCTACGTATTAAGCCGCCTATGCCAAACATGTAACGGGCCCATATAGTTTTTCCATAACATTTACTACGACCAAGTATGCAACAAGATTAAGTTTGAAGTCTTTACCACTATGTACTCGTTGCTTAATTCACTTCCTCTCTGGCGTGTTGAGCTCTGCTTTTTGATATTGTCGACGTTGACGAGTGTTTCCTCCTCAAACTTACCACGTTCTTCAATGGAAAGTCGATTGAATGATTTTTCCCCTCCTTCCATGCTCTTTTCTAGATCAACCTGCAATTTATGAGGCGAACGTAAAGCAAGTCGATAGAAATTATATATTCGGAGGAATCTCCAGAGTCGGATTGGTACTGTTGTTGAAATGCGCTACACATGACGTGGATCATATCTCAATATAGAGTAAGTGGCCCTTATCGTCTACTATACCATTTAAACGTAAAAAAAAAAAGCCAGAACTTTAGCTCCGGCTCCAGCACCTTCCACCAGAGCAACATCAAGGAATAAGAAAAAATGGAAGTAAAAAACTTACGGAGGAATAGGCGGAGATGAAATAATCAGGATGTCTAAGCAAAACTAGTACTGTCTCTGCAAACCAAAAAAAAAAATGAAATTGTTAAGTTCTTAGTGGCACGAAAACCATGAAAAAATGACAAGCTTATAGGGTCTCATATTCTAATAATCCCTTGCATCAACATTCAAAGGACCAAAACCAAAACAAAACAGAAGAAGTGGGACGAAATATATTCACGTTAGACATGTTACCAGTCAAGACATAGTGTAAACCCTCCTGTGTTGATGTATCTGCAGTTTCGGCAATTGTGTTGAGATGCTTTAGGACTGACCTCCCTGAGCCCAATAAACCGACCTTAAAAAAGCAGAACGAACAAAATATGTAACTTAAAGAAATATACAAAACATAAAACCATAGCCCTCTTTCATTCCATATTGATCCATCTTACCACGCTAGACCCACATCAATTCTAAAATTACTATAACAACAATCAAATCTCTCAATATTCAATAAAAAACAAGTTCCTATACCTGCAGCTTGATAACGCTTGCTTTCACAATAGGTGTGGGGACACTACCCTTCTTGCTTGTTTTCACAATAGCTGTGCGCGCACTACCCTTCTGGGAGCCGTCGGACACGCACACGCTGACTAAAACAAATCCAGCAAATGCACACAAAACCAGTAAAGCAATTGTCTCAGCCTCCGCCGAAGTTTCTGGAGAGCTGTCACTCCTCGGTGATGATGAGCTTGTTTCTGGTGTGCTGTAACTTCCAGGCGATGAAGAAGAGCTTGTTTCTGGTGCGCTGTAACTACTCGATGATGGTGAAGACCCTGTTTCTGGTTCGCTGTAGCTCTTCGATGGCGATGGAAAGCTTATTTCTGGTGCACTGTATCTACTCGATAATGATGAAGATACTCTCAATGATGGTGAAGACCCTGTTTCTGGTGCGCTGTAATTCTTCGACGATGATGATGAAGAAGAATTTTCTTCTAGTTTTTCTAGTGCGTTTACAACGGCGATTGATGATGAGGAAACTACTTCTAGTGCTTTGAACATGATGAATATTGGCGAAACCATAATTTTTGGGGCGAGGAAAATCATCGATGATGAAGATGACGAAGACCTTCTTTTTGGTGCGCTGTAACTCCTCGATGATGATGATGATGAAGAAGACGATGAGGAACGTGAAGAGAAGCATCTTCCGCCCATCCGTCCCCCAGATCCAGCAGCGAATGCCGAATTAGGGTTGTACATCAAAAGGAACCCCACGAGCAAAGCAGCGGCGGCGGTTTTTTTCAGCGCACTCATTATGCTTTCGGCGAGAATCTCGAAAGGGCTTCGTTTCGTTTCCGTGTGGAGTGTGTGGCGGCCGGAAACATTATTGCCGGGAAAAGAGCATGTGACGGTGCTGAGGGTTTTGAAGCTTTTCGCGCGAACCCTGAAACAATCGAAGGAAGGGCAGGTCGGGGATAGACGAGGGTATAATCGGGTTTTCCATTGAAGGGCCGGCAATGGGTTCTGTGAGAGGAGACTCGAGGCGGTGGCCATGCTTTCCCGGTGGGTGTTGATCAATCGGTGAAAGGTGATGTAATTGTTTTGCGTGGGAATTGCAGAGGACGAAGAACTGGGCAATGATTTGGCACGTGCGGTGGGTATTTGTGCGTGCGGAAATGTGTGGGTTAGGGTGAGGGTTAAGGGGTTTTAGGGTTAGGGTTAAGGGGTTTTAGGATTAGGGTTATTATTATTATTTTAGAATAAATAATCTTATTTATTTTACTTTTCAAAATTTAGTTGCTTTTTTTTCTAACTCCAATTTAAATTTTAGTTGCTTTTATTTTACTTTTCAAATTTTTGTATCGTGAGAATGGTTACACGTTATTTGTTAAAAAACATTAACAAAGAACTTGTGACCAATGTAGTAATTACAAGTCTACTTTATAACTTGTGACCAATGTAGTATTTACGAGTCTACTTTATATTGATTGATCGGTGTATAGATTAAAAAAATATTACTTTTGACCGAATAGTATAGAGTAAAATACATTTTAGAATGTTATCTTTTGATCAAATAATAAAGTGTAAAAATGTATTTTATTTAAAATAGTTGTATGTAAGTTTAATTGGTGAAAAAGTTAACAGTAAAATTGTATTTTAAAATGGAAAAATAAAATTTTTATTTTTTTTCAGGGCAATATAAAAAAAAGTGTGCATAATTAATTAGAACAGTAGCAATAAACATAAATTATTAAAATATGCCGACAAAATAATTAATTAATTAATTGAACAATGCCAAATTATATCATCAATTTGAATTGAATCTACGCGGTAAACTTGATGAAAAATGAAAATATTCAAACACAATTTAAAATTAAAACTACACGTGCAAACGATAAATACAGTATAGTACAGTAATAAAATTAATCAGAAAATCAGACTACCAGAATTTTGTTTGTTTTTGTTGTAATCCTGATTCCTAATATTTCTATAGTCTGAAGTTAATACAGTATATACAATCTTCATAATCCAAAACATATTTTCCTCATTCCAGTATTCAGGACATCATATAATACTATAAAACAAAGGGGTTGATACAGGACCTTTCCATCGTTTAGAGAGGCCGCAATAAGGAGTAGTCTTCCAGCAATTCTCGTTCGGATAGAGTGTCATCTTCGTTTTGAGGGGTCCATAGCACCTCGACTGCCTGCATTAAGAAGACACGAGCAAAATGAGACAGATGAAAGAATGTGGAAGTTGCTGTTACGTGTGACTGATCGATGGTCTAATCTTTACCATAGTTTTACTTGATGGGATGGATGCCAGCTTTTGTAAAGCTTCCTTCAAATCTGTACTGTTGTTGATCGAAGGCAGCTTGTGTTCTCCTTCAGCAGCCACCAAAATCGTGATCTGAAATTTCAATGTTTCAAAGAGAAGTCACAAACAAGACACTTGCTATATGAAAAACAAAATAATGTAACATTAGATGATAAACCGCGCTAAATTTAGACGTAAATTTGTGTGCATAAAGTTTTGAATTGAATTTGATAGTTAGCTTCAAGAAAAACTCGAGCCAATTTATGGATATAACAGAAGAATATAATTATTTTAGGAAAATCAATGTTCCACATCAAAATGCTATTCATTGCTAGGAGCCTAGGACCAAGTATGAAACAAGATTAAGTTTGGAGTCTTTACCACTATGTACTCATTGCTAAATCCATTTCCTCTCAGGCGTGTAGAGCTCTGCTTTTTTATGTTGTTGACGTTGACGAGTGTTTCCTCATCAAACTTACCACGTTCTTCAATGGAAAGTTGATTGAATCTTTTTTCTCCTCCTTCCACGCTCTTTTTTATATCAGCCTGCAATTTATGAGGCAAATTTTGAGCAAGTCTACATGAATTATATATTAAGAGGAATCGCCATTGTTGTTGATATGAGATTTGATCATATCTCAACATATATCATTTAATGTTTAATAACAGTTCATTTCCTTGCACAATTTAGTTTTAATCTTTTAATGGGTTAGGCATTACAAGATATTTAAATCTTATCCACGGAGAAATATAAGAAAGCCTCCAGGCTCCAATTCTACGAGGATCTTTCACAATATTATTTTTGGGATAATTACTAAAACTGTCCCCTGTGATAAATATTATCAGTCTCATATCCCTGAACTCTTAAAGATGTTACAGTAAAAGACAAGAACAGTTTACACTAATATGAAAGGCAGAAGTTTAGCTCCGGCTTCAGCTCATTCCACCAGAGAAACAGCAAGGAATAGAAAAAATGGAAGTCAAAATCTTACGGATGAATAGGCGGAGATGCAATAATCAGGATGCCTAAGCAAAGCCAGTACAGTCTCTGCAACCAAAAAATGAAACTGCTGTTAAGTTCATGCAATGGGTGGGGTCATATTTGAAGAACATGATGAAAAACGACAAGCTAATAGTGACACCATATCATTTTAGCAGCAATCAAATACTCATAAGCTGATATATCTGTGCTACTAAAGCTTTTGCTTCTAATAATCCCTGAAATCCACATCCAAAGGGACTACAACCAAAACAAAACAGAAGAAAATAATCCCATAAGACATGTTACCTGTCAATACATAGTGTAAACCCTCCGGCGTTGATGTATCTGCAGTTTCGGCAATTCTGTTTAGATCCTTTTGAAGTGACCTCCCCAAGCCCAATAAACCCACCTTTAAAAAAAAGCAAAATGAATTAAAAGACGTAACTAAAGGAAACATACATAAGATAGAGACGAGAAAAAACTTGTAAAACAAATTTCAAGTGCAAACTATGTTGAATGATTTGCAAAGCATAATCCCCACACACGCATCATATTTGGGTACCCAATTTCTCCTCATCCGTCCAATGAGCACACAATCATATTTCTATTTGGCAAACAATTACAACCCAGCGCCGAGATATAAACAATCAAATCTCTCAAATATTCAATAAAAAGCCGAAAACCCAGCACCGAAATATACAAGGAAAAACAAGTTCAAGTTCGTATACCTGCAGCTTGATAACACTCGTTTTCTCCGTAGCTGTGAGCACACTACCACTCCCGGAGCCGTCAGACAAGAACCCGGAGACCAAAACAAATGCAGCAAAAGAAGACATTAGCAGGAAAGCAGTGGACCCAACACCGACCGCCGGACCAACGAAAACGCCACCAAAAGGAGAGGGCGAATAGTACGGAACAGAGTATGAGAAACCGAAATCAGACCCCGACCTTGTCCTTGGCGCGCTGTAACTCCTCGATGAAGATGAAGACGATGACGGACGTGAAGAGAAGGATCTTCCACCCATCCGTCCCCCAGATCCAGCGGCGAGCGCCGAATTAGGATCGCACATCAAAAGTAATCCCACAATCAGAGCAGTTGCGGCGGGTTTTTTCAGCGCATTTAATATGCTGTTAGCTACAATCTCAATAGGGTTTCGCTTCGTTTCCGTATGGACCGTACGGAGGGCGGTATCATTTTTGTCGGGAAAAGAGCATTTGACGATGCTGAGGGTTTTGAAGCTTTTCGTACGAACCCTGAAACAATCGAAGGAAGGGCGGGTCGGGGATAGACGAGGGTATAATCGGGTTTTCGATCGGAGGGTCGGAAATGGATTCTGCAAGAGAAGACTCGAGGCGGTTGCCATGGCTTTCCTTGTGTTGCTCAATCAGATATTGTATGGATAGATTAAACGGCGATGATATATTGTTATTGTTATGCGTGGAAAGCCGAGGACGACGAACTGGATTTTTAATTTTCCTTTCAGAAATTTGAGAAGCAGACAAATGAGAAGTTGACACGTGTCGAATGGTGTCTCTCCACATTATCCGCAGCATGAATAAAAAAATTGAAATTGTAGAATATATTTCGATTATCTTTTCGTTTCGATTACATTTTCACAATTTTATACGTATCACTTTTTTTATTGATACAATTAATTTGTGTAATTATAATTATTGATAAATAAATCTTATTTTCAACTATACACTGTAAAAGTACACAATGAACAAAGACAACAAAACTAACAACAGTGAGATTTTTCATCAAAAAAACAAAAACAATGAACTTATTGAGCTCTGTTAATTACCTCTATATGTTACGAAAAATAAAAAAACGAAATCAGCCCCGATCGATTATCCGTTTGTCGACTTATTGGCGTTGTCTTTATTAAGAGCATTCGTCTGATTAAGCCTCGCAGCAGCCGCAACAGACGCTGACACCCCTCCCGGTCGAGTACACAAATTCGGATCATTCCTCAGCTCAGCTCCAATCACCCCTTCCGCATCTCTCCTCGTCACCGCCTTATCCGATGGCAACTTCGCGCTCGCATCCTGCAGCAAAAGTCAACTCAATAATTTCATCTCTTACAAAAAAATAGGTCACAATAATTTTCTTACCGAGTCAAGAGTTGTTAGCTCAGTTGAATAAAAAAATTCTTACCGAAAGAATCTCTCCGAGCTTCGTCTTGTCCTCGTCTCTCGGAAGCCGAGCATTTCGAGTAGCCGCAGATTGAGCAGCAGCAGCAACTCCACCGGGGACGATGTTAGTCCGGCCGGTGGCCCTCACCTCGGCCGCCTGTATAGCGGCGGCATCGCTGTAGTCGACCGGGCTCGAGCCAGCTGTCAGAGCCGTGGCTTCGAGGGCTTCGCCGATGGTGATCTCTCCTCGGAGCTGGTCCAGCTGTAACCCTAGGGGCCCGCCAGCTGGCTGATAGTGGACGCTCTCTTCTTTCACCACCTGGAGGCCGATGGGGTCCGCCTGGACGAGGTTTGTGGCTAGAACGTTTCGTTGGACGACGAGCTCGTTTTCGATGTCCGGCTGGATGCTGTCTTGGAGAGTCTTGATCGGTTGTTCTTGGCTCATGCTTTCGGCTTTGTTGGAATGATTCGATGATGATGGTGGATGATCTCATGTGGGAGTATGTGAGTATATATGTGTGTGTGTTTGCACATGCAAGATTGAAGGAGAGGTAAGTGCTCAGAATATCTGTGGCAAAGAATAACCTGAGACCTGGTCTTTGGATGAGTGGAATTAGGATGTGGGCTCTTCAATAGTTTCTCAAATTAGTCATATCAAGTCATGAAAAATATTATCACCTGAATCTGAAACTCTTTAACCTTTCAAATGAGGCCATGAACTTTGTGGATCTGGCAATTCAACCTCAACAAACTTGCAGCCTTCGAAAACTTGACCGGATAGTTTTTGAAATTGCAATTTAGTCCTCTGCATTATCAATCCACAAAATTATAAATCTAGAATAGTTCCAATTCATAAACAAAGAAACTTTTAAAAATTGCAATTAAGGTCCTCAACTCTCATTTTGTTTCTCAAAAATCCACACTTCGACCATTTCGAACTTATTTAACAAAATGTATCACCTGACAATTTTCAATCATAAAACATTGCAGCAAATAACACTTTCATACATGAAATATTATACATACATGATCATATACACTAACTTGCCACTTTTCACTTTTCAGAGTTCACTAGCAAATTGACATAATTGACACTGAGAACACATCAGTAAAAATAATACTATTTGGTTAAAAGTTGAACATGGTTTTATTTTCAATTTATGATAGATTACTACAAGTTAGCCGAAGGATAAAGACTCATTGTTCCTCCTCTGGCTCTTCTTCCTCCTGAAGAAGGTTTTCTCTGTTGTCATGAGCCCAGAAACCCCGTACGTCTATAAGCATGCTTGCGACTGTCCCACCTTGTTTGCAGCCAAGTAGATCGGCAAGTGTTATAGTCAGCTGGTCAGCTGGTTTCACCATGTCCCAGATCTCGTCCCTTACATCCTCAATACAAAGCTCGTAGTTTCCACCTTCTATCCATTTCTGGTGAACATCCCTGTTTCAATATAGAAATTTTTTTACTTCAAGTTTACTCGACATTGTGAACATAAATTCTTTAATAAGGTCAACTCCGGATGCATGTATCTGGCAAATTGAGACTTGTAGATCTAGCTCAAGATCCACAAGCAGGAATTGCAGCAACTTTTTGTTGGAAGATTATATCAGGAAACATTCAAAGACTCTGATGTTACCCTTCTTTACTTCCGCGTTAATTTTAGCTCAAACAATTATTTCAAATTTATTAGTATTAAAATAAATATATCAAACCTGAATAGTGTATGAATATCAGCGGTAGTGAGGAATCCCCTTCCGTGAAGATCAAGACATCTAAACAAATATGTTAACCCTTCTGGAGTATCTTTGTTCTCCAGGGCTAGAACAAAGTCCAGAAAACTGTCGAAATCCATCTCCCTAGCATTACCGCCTCCACCTTTTCCGCGTCGGACGTGCTCATCAAACACTATTTAGAGACAAAAGGTAACAGCTAATGTTAAAAGAAGGCATAGATTGAAACGATTGTGCATCGAAAATGGGCAGAAATAGTGCATAAAATTTCTGGGCTGGAGGGAGAAGGGAGGAGGAGGTTATATTCAGTTTTTACCTCTTTCAATGAAAATATCAGTCAATGTCCCATCAGCATAATCTCGAATTTCCTGTTTGCTCAGTGATCCATTCATATCTTTATCAAGAGCAAGAAACATATCTGAAAACACCAAGTTCAGTAATTAAAAGCTAATGAAGCTGAAATGAACATCCAGAAATTCCCTACATCACAATTGCTTCTTCCCTTCCACAAACACAGACAAAAGTAAACAACAAAATCACAAACTTAAGTGGAAGAACTAACCACATATGCGTTGCGCAGATGTCAGTGAGAACCAATTTTCAGCTTGTTCAGTATCGGTAGCTTCTTCCTCACTTTCCTAGTGTAAATGACAGATAAAATCAATTATATTTTCCAAAACATAAATGGATAGATCAGATAAGAAGAAGAAAAACGCAATGCCAAAGGGTTTCCAGCTGCTTGAAGCACCAAAATTCACCAATCTTCTTTCATTTTAATAATCATGTACAGATGTGCACCAGGTAAATAATGCAAAATAATACCTGGTGTAGTTCCATTAGCTCTTGTAGACAATTACTAAGCAGGACTTTCTTTATGCATGCCTTCCCTGTTATTTACAAGGTTGACACATGATCAAGAACAAAACAAAATGCAGTACTTCATCAATAACCTAATTATTAAAGTTAAATATCAACCTCGTTTATGTGGGTCACAAAAGAAGAAGAATTTGTGCGCAGCTATGCGACAATACATCTGCACAAAAGAAGCGGGCATGTCCCTTAATTGTGCTAGGTTGGGAATAAGACCTCTGATATATGATTCCATTTCCTATTTCAAAGAAAAAAATTAGAGAAAAGATTAGCACAATAGAGGTCATTGTCAAGCAGTTTTGAATCCAATGTAACAACACATATTGCAGGATAAACATCTCAGGAGTAGAGATAACTTACATGAGGTTGAAGGAAGCCGTCAGAATCCTCATCAAGCTCACTCATATCAATTCTCGCTTGAGTAAGTGAAACCTAAGGCATAATGAAATTAAGTAAAATTGAATGATAGCGAATCTTTTCAACCAAGCAACCTTAGAACATCATCATCCTGTTTTCATTTAAATACTGTAATCATTGACCAATGTCACCAATCCACTGTGGATAGTACTCCAGGTTAACAAGGAACTACCTAATAGTACCTATCATGTAAAAATCGTGACAAGACTGAGAATGTGAAGTACGAAATACGGGATACCTCTAAATAGAAAGGTCTGCTGTTTCCAGTTGAAATTATCTTGAGAGTTCAGATAAACATCTCCAAACTCCAAAGCAATCAGTTAAATTTCTGTTTACAGTTGTTACTAAGCTTTCTCATTGCAAAACCATGCTAGTAGACTAAGGTATTGTTCTCATACAATAGTTGAATTTACTAGGATCATCTCATTTTCACATATTCCCAAAGGGATAATTACAAAAACTATCTCTCAGAATTACCCTAATCACAATTACCCCGTTAAGGTGTTAAAGTCACTAACTTTGAGGTTTGTATTGACCTAACAAGTACACCCACTCCCTCTGAGGATGCAATTTACTGAAATGGGATTTACACTCAAACTCATTTTCTCCAAGAGAATAAAGCAATCCCTAGACACATAAACTACAACATGTATCATGGAAAGACAAAAAATCATATTAAAAGTCAAATAAGAAGGAGATGGGACATGATATAATTTATAGTGAAAATAAAAGGATAAACAGCTTTACCGTACGCATCACATAGAGATAGAAAGGTAGGATGGAAATTCTTCCTGATTCATCTTTCTCAAACTTCATGAAATTTGAGGGACTGAAAAAGCGGCGACACTTGAGGCCTATTTGTTCAGTACATACAGAGGCAATGTGGCAGAAGTCTTCATAATTCATCTACACAATTCCAAGTGAAGCTCAACTCAGTATAATTTCAATTGAGTGATTATAAAGAAGCCTCATATCCCTTGATGAAAAAATTGATTTTTGACAGAAACTAGTATGACTGTGAATAAAGGGAGGGAAGACACCAAACAGAACCCAGAGTTATAAAGATGCAATTACATATTGCAGAAATTAGGCGGAACCTAAATTAATTCGCCAAAAAAAAGGTCTTTAATAGTCGCACACAATATGAATATAGCAAGTGATGATCTATGTTTGTTAATGCTCTTCAGTATCAGTCTATCAGATACTGGTCGGCCATTTAATGAAAATCCATACATAATTCAGAATACACAATGCACATGTGATGAATCATTTTTGATAAATAACTCAGGTGAATGGGAAGTTATCCAACTAGAAATCTTTAGAAAAAAACTTTTAATCCAATGAATACCATATAGACACTTGTTATGGGCTATGTTCACTATCTTCTTGAATGCACTGTAGCTGTGCTTCATGAGAAACCAAAAGAAAAAAGGCGACTCGAGGAGAGCACAATAACCTACCTTTTCAGCACCAGTTGCATCATCGATAACACAATTTTCCCTCAAGCAAACCCACATAGCATCCAGATCATCAGCATTCAGCAAAAGATCAGATTGTTTCTGATTAGAGAAATCATCACACATCAGAACTCAAGCACATTCACTATTTTGATTTTTGACACTCAAGATCAAGGATGTTGCCCAATATAATATTGGTAGATCTACGATTCGGAACAAATTTGCGTCCAAAATACCTTAAGAAACCGGTACTTCGCCAGCCTCTGGACCCTATGGCTGATCGAGCCTTCTTCGGGTTTCTGAAATCAAGAAACAGATGAACAATCACCACAGAAAGTAACACAAACCAATCCAACCAATTTCCGGGCATACCTTCTTGTAGAAGCTTGGAATCGTACCAGCTTCGGCGCTCTTCTGCTGCTTCACTTTAAATATATCCAGCAAAATCCGTTTGGTCTCAAGCTCTGAATGAGGGCAAGTAAGATTCAGCATTCTCAGTCTCGAATAGGCACGTGTCGAAATAATTAGCAACGTGAAAGCACATACATACCCATGAGAGCTTCGGATCCGAGGCCAGCGCCGGATCCAATGTAGCGGCGGAGGTTCCGTACCCAGAGCATCGAAGACGCCGCCGGGATTTTCCTCTGCGCCGGCGCCTCGCCGTCACTGGAGCTGCTGTACATTTTCCGATCAATCGCTAAACCCTCCGACGATTTCAAGCAAGTCGAAGACTTTATCTCTCACGTCGCCGGTACGAAATTTATTCGGCGTTTTTGATAATTTTTGTCGTAGATGCGTGAGCCGTGAGTACCAGCTAAAAACCGGTGAAAATAAAGTAAAAATTAATGAAAAATCATTTTTTTAAATAAAATGTTTGTCAATATAAAATGAATTGAAGTGTGTTTTTAATTAAGTAAAAAAATGACATTTCGGATTTTACATGAACCATGGTCGAACCATCTTTTTACTATTCTTAATTCGATTCAATTTACAACAAGAACCATGGTAAACATTTGAACCGAACGAATTACCATGGTTTAAATTGTCGGTTCATGAACGAAACTTCCAGTTTTGACAAGTTCTACATGAAAGAGAGAGTAGATGTACATAAATCGTTAGTAAAAATAGATCAATGATGTCTCAGCCAAGGAAAACACAGATATTAATCGAAACGTACCAAGATCTATTGCACAAAACAAAAGGAAATATCCCAAACACGTTCCTTGTTCTCCTATATTACAATTCTCTACAAGTTGTTTTCCCTTCTCATACTCAAACGATAGAAAAACTGTACCTCCAAAAGGTCTGTGTTTGCCGAAATGAGATTCTGCTTTTCACATAGAAATGAACATATTGAGCAAAACCTCATTGTAAACGTCCAATAACCACCTCATTTTTCTAACCTACCATTTCACTATAAAACACGAGTCTATTGCTATGACAGCAACATGAATCAGACAATACAAGTCCTTAGTAAGTTCAGTATTCAGTATTGAATCAAGACAAATTCTATTAGTTCTGTAAAGGTTGCAGTTCTTGCTCAGCTACAACAGCATCAACGGGCCTGTACGATTGTAGTGATCTCTTCCTCCTCCAAATGAGCCATGCCCCAGATGTCAATAATACAACTGCAACCACAACAAGGGCCCCAACGATAGACAAGTAATGTCTCTGCCAATGAGTCCTGGACATTATTAAAAAAATATATTACTCACCGAAACATTAATTCATTTAGGTAAGGGTGAGATACAAATATCAATAGGATGTTTGTGAATTGTAACACTCGACTCTTGGGTTACAAACATCTTATTAGATTGTCGAATGATTCCAATCGTAGGGTCTGATTTTCCTAAATTCGGTATCAAGACAGGTAAAGATAAAAACAACAATTATTTAGTTACCGTTTTGGTGGTGGCTCGATTTTCCATCCAAAAAATTTGTAACTTCCAAAGCTATCAGGGAGATGTACGCGACTTTCATTCAACCTGGATATAATATCCTGCAAAAATGAAAAGGGAAATGTTAAAGTAAGAGCCCGTGAGCCCCTTGTAATGAATTTAAAATTGAAACAGACATTCTAGAAAATTTACCATGGCAGTAGCATTTGAAATATAATCAGCAGATGCTGCCGGGAATATAGCCCATCTCAAGAGAGTGTCATTTTCTCTGGAAGTGAAATTCGCCAATTGAACCTGCAAGTATTCATATCCTGAAAATTATATTGCAACCTGACACATGTCAGGTTGAAAAAGAACTTAAAACAAAATTTAGCTAATATATTACATAATAATCCTACCTGAGAAGCATTAACATCTAAGTCCTTGGCAATGAACCGAGCAAGTTCTGAGATATGAGGCTTTAACTCAGGGTACTTCACAGTCAGCGACATATAGAATGTTATTATACCTATTTTAGTTTCCCCTGCAAATCAAAGGCACATAAAAAAACTGCACGTTGACTACTTTATTGATAATCCATGAGTTGAAATTGGCTAATCACATTGAATTATGTGTTTAAGGTTATATACAAAGTGAAAAGGCTAGTGACACAACATAATCGATATGCCAGCTTTCATTTGCTCAGTACACTTAAATGAGGTAAGCTATTAAAAACTAACAATTCTTCCCTCTCGAAATGATATGAGGAGTTGTGTCTGATTTTAACACATGACTTTTCAATGGACCCTACATCAAGTTTAAATCTAGAGAGAACATATTAGTAAACTAAAAATTACAAGGGATGCTTAGTCTTGAACTCTAGATGCTTCATAAAACTGATTATCAGATGTACGCACTCCTTATTGTCGTAACATTAGGTAGAGTTATTTATAATAATTAATACCCATGAAGCAAAAGCAGTAACATAATATACCTGTAGTTTGGGGTAGTGGAGGCTCACTAGGAGCCAGCGTTGGACCCATATCCACAGTTGAGTTCGTCTCATTTGCACCAGAAGATTGTGGTGGAGGCGCTGGAGGGGCAGTGGACGGGTGAAGTCTCTCCCATAACTCGGAACAATTGGTTTTCCAGAAACCAATTTTTTCATGCTGACGATCATATGTCACAAGAGTATTTCGAACAATAATACCTGTGAGAAGGAAAATATAATGATACATACTGTTATCCAACTGTAAACCTTAAAGCAGAAAATAATAAAGACAGCACCTCCCAAAAGAGTAGTTGGATCCTTTCCATTTTGAAAAATTCCAAGGCAGTATGAATCATGAACCTTCGAATGCTGTATGTCAGAAAATAGTGATTAATGTCCCAGAAAAGGAAAAAAAAAAATATCAATTTCAGAAGTCAGAAGCACCATAGATAATAAAATGACAACTAATAAATTACAGTCCTACAATTGTTTGCACATTTTTCTTTTTTGGTTGTCCCATAATTGTTTGCACACCTTAAAATAGAAAGTCTTTTCTTAGCTTTATCCTCACAATACACCTTTATTTACACATGTGCCACTACTTTTTCAACTAATTTTTTATTTAATTACAAACTAATACCCATTATACCCCTACTTTATATTATTCAACACAAAAAAATTATGTTTTCTTAAACAGCGTGAAAACTCCCCTTGGCAAACATTGCCGGGACGGAGTATAATTTTTTGTTTATCATCGTGCACCAAATTAGTAATTGAAATGAACTCGAGCCACAAGACTTTCAAAAATGATAAATAAAGGTAGCACGTACCCTGAACAAGTAATTTTCAGGGGACAACAAGAGCTTTTGTCCATTCTTAAACGCCATTTCAACTGGTGGAAAGACTTTCGAGATTTGTGATACATCACTGAAGATTGAAGAAAAAACAGTACTATCACTTAAGTATGTCTAGAGTCTAGACAATACTAAAAATTATAACCATATGTAGTACCTTCCAGCGGAGAAGCAGATATCATTGTAATTAGGGTCCGGACCTGGTATTCTTTTGAGGGAATGGAGTTCCTTGAAGATCTACATTCCAAAATAGGGAGCTTAGCACAGAAACGTAGAATGGAATCACAGATTTTGAGCCAAACAAAAGCGGCATTATCAACATAATGAATATCTTACAGCTTCTTTAAATGCAAGAAATGCTGCTTCAGGAAAGTAAGCATAAGTTGTGCCACTATCCAAGACAGATCCGTATTTACCATCAAATGTCCTGGGGTTAAGATTCAGCTTCTTCCCAGCAACATGTATCTCCTTCAGCTCGATGTTGTAATATGGACTGTTGTCATCCCGAAACTAGAGTAAATGTGTGAGATGTATCAAGGGTACTTGTTAGGAAAGAGCCTAACACTCCATCATATTACCACAACAATCTTGCTAAACGTACCTTCGCGATGGATCTGAACGGGTAAAAACCATATCAGCAGGGGGTGATATTCCTCCAAGAACCATAGCCCCACCACCCACATCCATTCCACCATAGCACAAGGAAAATGAATTACTAATGACACGTTTTTCAACGAGTTGATCCACAATACTTAGATCTCCTCGACCTAGACCCATTATTCCATCAGCATGCTGACTATAAAGATCGCCTGTTTCCCTATTCTCACAACCAAAAACAGCTCGCTGTGGGACCAGCTCACTTTGTTTTCCAAAAGACATTATGTCCTCACCCAAAACCCCACTGCTAGAACTCATTTCAGCATATTGCCTCTCATAAATACATTGCTCTCTGTCCTTATCACAAGCACAATCAACGTTGCACTTAACAGGTTGGTAGGTGGTTGACAAGTCTGGTTTAAACCATGGGTCCTATTGAAACAGAAAATTGAAACCGAAATTATGAAAATAAAGAGACGACATTTTCTCGCCCAGAAAAATAAAACAGGAAAAATGCTTAAACCCCAGATGAATACAATCAGTACATGTTATAGAACTCGTTAAATCTAATTGATTCAAAACAACGACGCCGAAATCAATTAAATCAATTAATCCAATGCACGAAAATGAAAAATTGAGGACTTTGTTGTAAAGAACAATAAACAAAATAAAAAACCTGATGCTTGCCGCAGTGTTTACAAGTGGAGCAGGGAACATAAGTAACTGTACTGCCGGTATCCACGATCAGAGCAAAACTCTGGGGAGGCGTTCCGATCAACAGACGAGTAGTATAATACCTGCAATACAATATATACATCAGCATAATTTAGGACCAGATCTCAAAATCACATACAAAATTAAAAACTATCGGATACCCATTGAGGAGGAGATCGTCGTGGAGGGGCATGCGAGCGCTGGAGGCGCGGAGATTTCGACGGTGGTAAAATCCCTCTTTGCGATTGCGATGGTTGCTGAAAACCAGAGGTAGAAACATGGTGCCACTGCCATTACTGAAGCTAACTACCGAGTCCCGATGCGATTGGATCGAGATAGATGCGACGGCGACGGCGGAGGAGAGGAAGGTGAAGGCAAATGCCCAAGCCATCGTGGTTGAATTTGGCCGGGCCGGTGGTGCTGCGGCAGCGCTGACCAGGAAAGGGAGACGCGTTCGAAAGAGACAAGGGACCGAGTGATAAATACTCTTCGCGCGATGCTTTTAACGCACATCGATTTTAATTTTTAGGAATAATGACTTTTTAGCCCCTGAACTATATGAGGTTGGCTGATTTGGTACACAAATTTTATAAAAAATATTTTTTTAATTTTAAAATTATTTAATGAAACTTCAAAATGATTTTAATTTATTTAAAAACTATTTTGTTTTACTTAAAAATATTTGAAAAAGTATTTAAAATTATATAAATAATTATTTACATAATTTTTAAATATTAAAAATATATTTAAAATTATTAAAAATACTTAGACATTTTTATAAAGTATTTTAAATCATTTAAAAATAATTTTAAAATTACATTATAGTGTTTATAATGTATTTTAAATTATTAAAAAATAATTTTAAAATAATTTAAAATATTTTAAAAGTATTTGAAATTCATTTGAAATTATTTTTAATACTTTTAAAATGTTAAAAATATATTTCAAATTATATAACATTTATTTTAAAACAATTCTAAATATTTAAAAAACTATTTCAAATTCGTTAAAAATTATTTTAAAACACTTCAAAAAATTAAAATTATATAAAATGACGTAATAATTATTTTAGTTTACTTTAAAATATTTTAAATGCATTTTAAATAATTTAAAATTTAATTTTAATTTACTTCAAAATATTTTAAATAATTTAAATTTTATTTTAATACATTCAGAAATATTTAAAAACGATTTCAAATTATTTTCAAAGTATTTTAAGGCAACTTAAAATATAAATAAGTTATTTTAAATCATTTGAAAACTATTTAATAACATTTAAAATGTTGTTTATTTATTTAATTTCTCTTTTAATTTAATTTAAAATGTTTAAAAATTATTTTTAATCAATATTTTAAGAATTATTTATTTATTAAAATTAAATTATAAATTATATGTCTGGTTCTAGTGTTTAATCAGATTCGGGTTCGGGTTCGATCACAACCCTATTAAAGTTACGCCATTATCGACATACAAACACCAGCTGATACTTCCATACCGCTGCGGATTTAGACTACGATTAGCACCCACGCACATCCGTATAAATCAGAGATGGTGAGCAAAACAGAGGAAGATCAAGTGAATAGATTGGAAAACCAAGTGGAGAATGGGGGCGGAGGCGCGTGGGAGTACCTCTGCCTCATCAGAAAGCTCAAGCTTCGCCGATCGGAAAAGGTCCTGAAGCACGGCTTCTCCATCCTCAACGACCCCAAAAAGCGATCTGCTCTTGGCCCAGAAGGTGCGTGTGTGGCTTCTGATTATTAGCAGAAATATCAGTTTGATGTTGTGTGCTCTTTTGATGTTTATTGCTGTGTGATATTTGTGCATTCTCTGTTTCTCTGTGGTCCATAAATTTACAGATCTAATTGATCAATGGCATAAACTAGATATTGCAATTAGGTAAAAATATATTGGCTGGGTGAGTGTTTAGGTCCCATTAAGTTCTTCTACGCGCCACTCATTTGTTCTTGGGATGTTTGTTGTTCCCTCAGATAACCATTTTTGATAAGTACTTTTCGACTATCGTTTCCCATTGCCAGATGTGTATCACACTCCTTCAGTCCTTTCCTAATGCTTTTTTAGTAATCTATATGCTTGAAGTAACATCGTTCGCTTTTACCTTTTGAGCCAACATCAATTGCTAATCAACTTAATGTTGAATTGACAATATATTTGATATTCTCTGTTCAGTCATGGATGGTTAATATTAAACGAGTGTTCCATGGTGGCTGAACTTTGTTTTTAGGTCTTAGTGTCATAATTGGCAAACCTTTTTATTTGTTGTTCTACAAATTGTTCGTTTGACCTTCCCCTCGCTCTGATTGATGTAGAATGGACTTTATATGAGCAAGTTGCTGTTGCAGCTATGGACTGTCAGCGTCTTGATTTGGCCAAGGTAAAGAAATTGTGTTTGCTGTCAGAACTGTCCTTTATTGTTTTCTCCTCAAGGAGAATCGTATGTCTTTAATATGAAGGCTATATTGTTAACCTGTGACCTTTTAATGCAGGAATATGTCAAGGTCTTGCAGAAGAAATTTCCTGAGAGTAAAAGGGTTGGTGAGTTTAACTAATTGAGTATGTATTGAGCGTATGTGATAATTCTACATCCCTTCGAAACCCTAATCTGTTTATTTGTGTCAAAAGAACTTGATAGTTCTTCTGGACCTAGTTTGAGATCTTTCCCGAATGAAGAAACCATGGTTTCATGCAAATTTTTATTTTTGGTTGGAATTTGGAAATAAAGTGTTAATGCGTTGTTGCGCAAAATCTTAGTGCACATTGTTTGCCCAGTCATAATGGTTTCTGGTATTTTGGTCTTTGCCAGATCCAATGGACATTGCAATCACTTAAGACCATTTTGCATTTTACAGGTAGACTGGAAGCAATGTTGCTTGAAGCTAAAGGGTTATTAGCAGAGGCTGAAAAGGCTTATTCGAGCCTTTTAGAAGATAACCAATTTGACCAGGTAGGTGGGAAAATTGTACTAACATATTGCAGATTCTTCGCTAGTGATAACTGTAACTATACATCTATATATATACAAATATTTTCTGTAGTATGTAAAATGGAAGAATGTGTGCATATGTACCCATATTCTCTTATTAAAATATGCAGGTAATACACAAAAGAAGGGTGGCGATAGCAAAGGCGCAAGGAAATCTTTCAGTGGCGATTGAGTGGTTAAACAAGTACCTTGAAATGTAAGAAAATTCAGAGAGATTATTTGAAATCTTTCTGAAAGAAAATAAATAGCAGGATAACTCATGCCCATGAATTCGGCTGCCATAAAAATGTAAAATGAATTTCTCCTTGGGAATAATTCCCGCCCAGCTTATAGTTGCCAAAAGATACCAATTCCTGTAATTTTAAAATTAATCTCTGAGTAAAATAATCTCTTTGAGTAAAATATAACTTAAATCTTTGGATATTTAAATCATTTGTAACGTTTTCAAGTAATATTATTGACATTTGGTTGTTATCCAGATTCATGTCAGATCACGATGCATGGAGAGAACTTGCTGAAATTTATGTCTCTCTACTAATGTGAGTTTTTCTTTCTATTTTCTCGTTGATTTGAGTTGTAGTGGGTGAGTGGGAGAGGTGGTGATCATGTAAAAAGGTATTTGGTAAAAGTAAACTACCTATCTAATTTATTTGTCATATGATATATGTTTTTGTTTCTCTGGGGATGGTTAGGTATAAGCAGGCTGCCTATTGTTATGAGGAGCTGATCTTATCTCAGCCAACCATTCCGTTATATCACCTTGCCTATGCTGATGTAAGTAGCCTTTTTCTTCTCATTTTTAAAGAGGGTCTTATCTCAGCCAACCATTCCGTTATATCACCTTGCATCTTTCAGTTGAGATCTTTTTAAAACAAACACAGACCTCGTTAAACATTTGTCGTCTTAAACTCTTAAGATACCTGATTTTTCTTTGTAATATAGTAGTAATACTCAGGGTAGGTTTTGTAATCATCACTTTCATTTGTTTGGAATCAAAAGTTATATTGCATTTATATGCTGATTATAACAATAACTATGTGATAATAGGTAGTAAAATAATTTTTGTTATCTCATACTGCTTCTAGGTTCTCTACACGCTTGGAGGACTTGAAAATCTCCATGTAGCAAAGAAATATTATGCAGCAACCATAGACTTAACTGGTGGCAAGAATGTTCGGGCTCTTTTGGGAATATGCTTAGTATAACTCTCTCTCTCTCTCAATATTTTTTTTCTTGGAAGTGTTATTTATCATAGTCAAATTGTATAGAAGCCCAAGAGTAATAACACCATCTGATGTGGTTCTTTTAGTTTCAGTAGTTATTGGAAGCTTAATTCTTTGGTTTTGATTTTGATTTTGATTTTTTTTTGTTTCAGTGTGCTTCTGCTATTGGGCAGCTGACGAAAGGACGTAACAGAGAAGATAAGGAGAGCTTGGAATTGCAATCCCTCTCTGCGCAAGCATTAAATAAAGTCTACAAGCAACAATCACCTGCCAAAATATCACTTCTGAGTTCTATGTTGAGAAACTTGAAAGTCTCATCATGATTTCCTTGATGTGCTGTACTTGCCTGAAAATGTAGGCACCAAGCCACCAACCTTACTGTTGTTGATTTATTTGGGCTTGCTCGGAACCAAATCTTTAAGGACCTTTTTTTGCACTTTATTCCATGTTTCAGCGAAACTAATTGAATGAGTTCAAGCTTTTTTTGAGCAAAATGTGTGAGCATTTGTGGTGATCAGTTGCACTGAAGGCAGACTCTTGTTATTTCAGTTAATGAACATAAATATTCGATATTATAATACATATTTTCTAGTATCTACAATTGCAGTATAATGTGACATTTTAAGAAATTTAGTTTTAATTAAATGTAATATTAATCAGACAAGGCTCAACTCGTCCAAGGCGGCTGCTTCTTGCAATTCAGCGGCAGCAATTGCCTTTTGTAATGCCACCAACTCTTCCCCTGCACTACATATGTATGCAGATGCTTGTCTACCGGACAGAGTCGCGCCTTCCATGCTGTCTATGTAATCCTGTTAAAAAATATATTCAAAATCAGACTGCAACATTATCGGTCATGTTTTTATCAAATAATGTTAATTATGAAAAACATATGTTGGTAGCTGATGAAAGTCCTGAGGTCATGTTTTTATCAAATAATTTTAATTATGAAAAACATATGTTGGTAGCTGATGAAAGTCCTGAGATACAGGATGTAGATAGGATGCCACATCTAAATTTTAGATAAAACAAAAAATAGACCAGATATATATATATATATATATAGGACAAACATCTGAGTATCCGACTGTGTCTTGAGAATGACACGGAGACTCAATTTTGCAGCTGCACGATAAACCAGCAAGGAAGTTCTCGAGTACCTGTTTAGTGTATGAACCAGCAAGGAAGAAGTTCTTGATTGGTGTTCTCTGGTCGGGTCTGAATGGATCTTTTCCAGGTCCTTCACGATATAAAGATTGTCCGATTTTAACAACAGATGACCACGTTACTTCCAGACCTTGGGAAGATGGAAAGAGCACCAGAACCTGAGAACAAGAAGTCCTTTTCAGCCACATCAACATGTACAGAAAGACGATAAAAGAATGGACACATGTATATATATCTGCCCTAACACAGTCTTAGATTGTAGAAACATCCCAAACAAATGGACACAATAAGAACCTGCTTTGAAACTCTTTCTATAATATCTTCATTTAGTAGAGGCATGTAAGGATCCCCAGGTGTAAGCACACATCTGTAAATAATCAGAAAAAAAAATAAGGTACATTACAGGCAGTTACACTAGTGTAAACTAATCATTGCATGCATGCAAAAAGAAAAAGTGAAACATAGTCGAATTTCTTACTGAAGCAATGAGCCCTGACCCTCAATGTAATAATCCTCTGGAGATGTAAGTGCAAGGTCGGCAAAACAAGAGAAATCCGCATCTGGAGTATATAGTAGATTATCGAGACCTGTGGCTTGCTTCAGTTGCCTGACCATATCAGAGTTGTGAATTTGAAAGCAAAATCGTGATTTCCAAAAGGAATTGTAGAAAAAGGTTAGTACATACCGTGCATGTTCCAAGTCCGTTAACTCTGTAACCCAGCCATTATATCGCAGCTGCACTGTGACTACAGGTACTCCGATCAGCTTATAGATGTTGTCAAAGAATTGTGACTCCCTCCAATTCTGTGGAAGTAACCTTTTAATTCCTGGGACATCACATGCTGCAATCACAAAGATTTCCTATAATTATGAGTTCACGAGTCTGAAGAGTAGAAGAGAATCTGCACACGCATGTCTAAACCACAAACCTGCTACATAAGCATCAGCTTTTACAGTTTTCTTTTGTGTAGCCTGGACAAAGAGTACAACTTATTAGTCCTCATGCATGGCAAGGTATAAAATAGATACTGAAAAAATGTGTACTTAAAAATATATTCCGATTTCAACTTTCCAAAAACCGCATTAGCACGCAAGTCTACATTCAATCGTTTTGTCCAATCACATAAATCTGTTAAGTCATAGTACAAAATTGAACCATCTCAACAAGATGTATGTACCTTGGACATGGCAAGCCCAGTTACATATAAACTTCCATCAGCCGATCTATCGTAAAGGATTTCTCTGCATCCCCACCGTAAATGGAACCTGCACTAGCAATCAGATACAAACAATTTAATCAATAGCCCAAACCGCAAAAAGTGTATTCATATAAGCTCCAGAATATGCTGTGGTCACCTGCCTCCTTTGTCCAGGATATACTGTTTGATTGGGCCACTCAAATAAACATCTGGAGAACCTTTAAGCATGCGAAGTAAGGAAGCTTCAGTTTTAGTAGCAAACAGTGAAAATATAGTGAGCATGCAGCGTGCACTAATATTGTCACAGTCAATGAATCCAAGGCATACGCAACAGGATCCCACATCCTCTGAATACTCTTTCGGGTCCCCCCTTTGGAAATGAACCACTCGGAAAAGCTTATCTAATGTAATAACATAGACAAGTTATTACTAGAAAGCCAACACATTTAATAAACAAAAAAGGAAATAGACTATTATAGAGAAAACAAACATTATCCAGATCTCTTATGTTCCGCATTGCTCCATCTGGATCAACAAGTGCCCTTACAACTGGACTAAGGGCAAGAGCCACAGCATTTCTTGCTTTATCATAAGTCTGCAAATCAGCAGGGGACACATTTTAGTAATTTCAGATAGGCAAGTTTTTAGACGCAGTTATATATAACTTGTACACCCAGTAATATAGACTGGATAAACCTTTCTATCCTATTCAAATTGATAAAGAGGATAAGCTTTCATTATCTGGTGTAACGAGAACAAGCTTTTTGGAGACACTCTCCTTAGGCAGGTGGAGCCCACTTCAATTATACCAAACTACCAAAGATGGATGGAAAAAATAAAATAAAATAACTTGTATCTCCATTCCTCATCATGAAAAACTAATTGTCTCTAGACAACACACACATAAACCCAAGCAAACAAGATCTTGAAGATTTTGTAATCAACACTTGATACATTTTTTTACGGCAGAGAGTTGTAAGTCCAGAAACAGCAAAATTCAAGCCATTAAAACACAAGGAAGAAAATCAGGAGAGGAAACCAACCAAGAAATCATATATCATGCCAATCATAGGATATAGTGTTAAAAATAAGGTTCATTGATGATTATAGTAATCAGGAAAACAACAAGGAAATGCATCAACTAAAAACCCACAATCATGCTTAGAATATTGAGTACCTCGAGCTGATTTGTCGTCAAAAATGCATTAATTCCATGGAGTGGTGCTCCAATTGGAAAACGAAAATCAAGTTCTGCAATTAGATATGCACTAAATTCATGTGAAGGGACCATCACATTACAAAAATAGGCAGATTACTTTTTGCATCAGGTATTTGATCATACCGCCAATTTCAGCCCCTTTATTGACGAAAGTGTGAGTATGATCCTTCACAAGCAGATTTTTCTCAGCACCTACCTGTGTCGAGCAGCATTGAGAATCAAGCGGTGGAATGGTATAAGTTTTGACACCAGTAGAACTTTAATTATATGTGGGCGCACTCGTGTTAGAAGGTCACGAGTTGATTTTACCTTTTTCATCAAACGAAAGAGATTATTGTAGCAGCCAAAGAAAACATGCAGTCCCATTTCGACGTGGTTTCCCTTCTTGTCCACAAATGAACCCACTTTTCCACCGATGAAAGACCTTGATTCATAAATATCAACCTGCAAAACACACAATCATTCCATCTCATGCATGTTAATGTCTCAGATAAAAAAATACAAAAAGCATGTACCCATGAATATGAATTCATTGTCCACAAAGAGCAATGATTATTAACCTAACTACAGTTCTATTTCTATCTAATTCTAATCCTTAATGGGTGGGAGGTAGATGGAATGAGATGAAAACCTCGTGGCCTTGATCCAAAAGCTCGACCGCAGTTGACATGCCAGCAAGCCCAGCTCCGATAATTGCCACTTTGAGCTTGGGTCCCACATACTGCTTCGGCTCCGGTGGAAACAAGCCTTTTGGGGCTGCAGCAAAAAATTATTCCTAGTTACCACTAGAAGCACAAACACACACAGCTAGAAAATATCGAGAAGCACATAGTGAAATTCGATCAAAATTCACATCGAAAGCACAAGCATCAAAAGATGTATTCAGAAGCAAGAATACTTATAATTATTATAATAAAAAAACCGAAATAAAAAAACAACATAATTTTCCTATTTTCGAGTTTTGTTTTTTTTACCATTAACACGCATATCGGAAACATTAGAGTCCAAATCGGATCGAGTGGCGAGCCTTCGAATCCTCTGGTTAGCCGAAGATCCCCGCCGGTTACCGTTGGACGGAAAACAGAGAGAAGGAAAAGCAGGGGCAGCCATACGAGTGGTGAAGATGAGATTAGGAGGCAGGCAGGCAGTTGGTATACAGAATACAGCAGCAGTGCAGTTTTGTTGACTAACGTTGACCCCAATTGGGCCGTTATCGTGTGTACATAGTCGCTACACGATTGTTGTTTTATGAACTCACAATCTATCATTTACGAGTATACCGGAATAATCACCCGCCCGTACCGGTAAAGAATGTTTTTTATATGATTTCATTGGATACATTTTTTAATAAATATTTAAATTCATAATTTGCAGTTTTATATATTTATTATTAATAATTATATTGCAATGCAAAAATATATATAACTGCATACTTCTTTTTATTTATTGTTAGAGCCTAATAAAATTGTTGTTTAAAAGGTCAAATATATGTGCTATTGCTTTGGATTTCCATTGATTTTTGTTACTATTAATATATTAAATGGAGATCTAGTTCAAGCAAGGCCTCTTGTTTCTTGCTCTTAGTCTCTATAGATAGTATAACCATACTCAAGTACAATATAGTTGATTTCCTTTTTCATTGAAATAGTATGACAATGGCAACTGCTGATCAAATGAAACAAACCAACAATATTGAAAACCAAAAGAAGAATAGAATCCAAGTCTCCAACACCAAGAAACCCCTCTTCTTCTATGTTAATCTTGCCAAGGTAATAATTAGTTTTTCGATGGATGCGTGTTACTGTTTTTTTATGGATAGATCGATCGTTCAAGTTTAATGTAATGGTGTTGTTATTGTTTGATTCAGAGATACTTACAACAACACGATGAGATTGAGCTTTCTGCATTGGGCATGGGTAATAATCTCTCTTTTTAATCTATACTTTCAATTATATAAAAAAAAATGGCCTCAATTGAACCAATTTGGATACTTGCAGCAATCACCACAGTCGTCACGATAGCTGAGATTTTGAAGAACAACGGATTTGCCAAAGAGAAGAGTGAGTAATGAATCGAATGACACATAATAAATGATTGATCGTAGAATTCATTTTTAACAGAAACTATAATATTGCAGGTATTTTGACATCTACTGTTGGAATGAAAGATCAAGACAAGGGACGAGTAGTGAACAAAGCAAGGGTGAGTACTTAACTGGTGTTTGATTATGTTGCACTCCCTCGTGTTGTGACTAACATTATCAATGTGCATTACATTATCGTTCAGATTGAGATTGTGCTCGAGAAATCTGAAAAGTTCGACTCTATGATGAGCGCAAGCCAAAATCATGTGCAAAATACATCTGCTAACGATAAAGTCGAGGCCAGTGTAAAAGTCGAAACCAATGGAAAATTTGAATAATGAGTTTGTCTGTTTTCTTATAGTTTAAATATTGATGATGATCAGAGAAATTCTTGTATTGTCTCTCAATATAAAATTTTCATTTGATTTGTAGCTAAGCAAATTAATTAAGCACGTAACAAGATTGATATGATGTTTCTTTGTGAATTTAATTCCAAGAAGGTCGATATTATTCAATAATGTTTTTCTTTTGTTGGGTGATTTTGGATAAAGGAAGATTTTTAAAATTTCGTTAAAACTAAAGTACTCAATATTTTTTAAGGTTATTTTTATAAAAGGGTAGTTTTAAAAGTTAGTATATAATTTAGGAAATTAGTTTTTTCTTAGGCCATCTCCAACCGAATACAAAAACGTAAACTAAAAAATAAGTTTAATTTTAAGTTTACAATAATTTGGCTCCAACCGAGATTTCAATACTCAAACTTAAAAGAATATTCTCAAATTATTTTTCTTATACAATTTTTTATACTATTTTTGTAAATAACTAATATCTTTACAAATTTACAATTTAACCCAATAACTTTTGACATTAAATTTAAAAAATTTAATAAATATTATTTTCAATTTAAAATTTCAAATATAATAAATATAAAAGATAAAATAAAATATTAATTAAATATGACAAAATTGCGCAAACATGAAATATTTAATATTTAATTATAAATATTTATTTTTATTTTTAAAATAAAAATTTATTTTAATTATTAATGATATGATTGTTAAAAAATATTACATTACAAAATATATTAAATAAGAAACTAAAATAAAAAGTTTATAAGTTTTTTTATTAATTTGTAAAATAAAGGATCATTTTATAAATAATAAATAGTTTTTGGTTTAAATTTAAGGTAAACGTAAATTTAAGTATTTTTTACGTGGGTCCCACCATAAAACTTATAATAAGTTTATGTTTTGTTATGGGTTGGAGCATCTCCCCTACTCCAAAATAGGTTTTTGGTATCGGTTGGAGATGCTCATTATAAATTTGAGTAATGTTTCAAAATTACTTTTGATTATTATACATGGGTGGTATTTATTATAAGGTTATTAAAGTAATTAATTGTGCTTTTTTTATAATAACAAAATTAATAATACCTTATTAATAAAAACGGTTATAAAAAGTTATCCTTAATTATAAAGTTTAATTTATGATGTTTGAGATGTAAATTAGTAAACTAAATTACTTATTTTCTTAAATATTTCTATTTCTTAATTATTGTAATAGAAACAAATTATATAACAAAATAGTATTTTTTTTGTTTGGTGATTTTGGATGAAGGGAGTTTAAAATTTTTCTTACAACTAAAGTAATCAATTTTTCCTAATTATTAATAAAAACAAATTATATAATTTTATTTTAATTATGTTAATTTACACAACGGTTATTAAATTAATATTTATTATATTAGGTAAACAGTTATTACATCATTTTATAATAATAATTTTAAAGTACTTTATTAATAAAAAAATAAAAAAAATGAAACATTAAATTGTAAGCTTAATTTATATATTGTTGTTATTTTAATTATACACAATTTTAGAATTATTTTTGTATAAAATTGTTTATTAAAATATATATTTGTTGTTATTTTTTCTCTACATTATTACAATTGCATAACTAATATATTCATTGAAAAAATAAAATTCACTTTAGCGCAAAACAAAAAAAAATATATATTGTATTAAAAAATATTCATTAACAAGTAAAATACTAAATATATATAAAATAAAAAATATTTTTCATTTTGCATTGAAAACCCAACAAATAAATAAATAATATTTCTATAAAATAAAAATTATAATAATAAATTGAAATGATAAAATTATAATAAATAAATAACTTGTTAAAAATTAATTGCAAATAAAAAATAAGTAATTCAAATAGCACAAAATAAACATAAAAAGTTTTATTAACAAATTTTTATAGCGTAAAATTAAAAAAAAAAAAATACCTTAGAATCAATTAATCATTTATGAATCAATTATTCATTTTTACCTTGAAATTGATCTCAAATTAATCATTAAGTTAACAAATTCAATTAGATAACATATCCGCAATAGATGTCTAATTATTTATAATTCAAGTCTTTTTTTTACTAAACACGTTTGCAACACTTGCAAGGAGTTCCACTGTGGAGCTACAACAATATGAAGATGAGTGGTGCCGTAGGCTTTGGTGGCGACATGTGGAGCTACAACAAGCTGAAGATGAATGGTGCTGCTAACTATGGATGTCGTTAATGATAGTACCAATGAAGGTAAGAAAGTTAAGTTAAGGCTTAGCAAAAGCTTCTTGTGTGCTCGATTTGCAAAAAAAAAAACTTTTTGACGGGGCAGTCACTCGGAAGTCGTAAGAAGTGCCCCAAGAATAGAAAGAACATTTGCAATTATAGTTGTAGCACTAAAGATATGATTGTGATGGATTTTGATCTCAACATGGAGTCAGTATATACAAGCAAATAACAAAATTAATCTCATATTGATCATATGATTGTGAGCAAATTTTGATAAACAAATAACAAAATTGATATAAAAATAACAAAATCAATTAGAAAAATAAATTTGTGAATTTTCAATTAATAGTCATTTGAAAGAACATTGAAAGTACACTGAAAAAGAAGACGATTGTAAACATAGCCAATGTTACACAAATATTCATTTTATAAAATTAAAACAAAATTAATTTTTATTTTAATTAAAATAATTACAAAGCTTCTTTTGTTTTAAATTAACTTCAAATTAATAGATATAATTAAAAAATAATTAAGTGTAAATAAAAATAAATGATTCAAATAGCGCAAAACAAAAATTTTACAAATATATTTTATTAAAATTTTTTTATAATGAAAAAGCAAAATTTCTTTTTAAACGCAAATAAATACAAGCAATTTAAATAGACAAAAAAAAAAAAATTAATGCGCAGAAAGTTTTATTCTCTTCATCTTTCATCTTTCCTCTTTCGTAGTTCTCTTCTAACTCAGCCTAATAATAATAGTGTACTATATTTAATTCATATGTATATATCAATTAAAGGTAAAAATAACTTTCAAATTTAAGACACTACTCTTTTTTATAAATATAACTATCAAACTAATTTAAATAATAAAAATAATATTAATTTTTTTACATTTAACTTGTAAAGTCTATTTTATATTTTATAGTGTAGACTTATAATTTCTTAAACAACATTTACCTTTTTCATAAATATATTTTATAATAATTAATAGATATAATTAAAAAATAATTAAGTGTAAATAAAAATAAATGATTCAAATAGCGCAAAACAAAAATTTTACAAAAATATTTTATTAAGAATTTTTTATAATGAAAAATCAAAAAAAAAATTTTAAAGCAAATAAATACAAGCAATTTAAATAAGCAAAAGAAAAAAATTCTTATAAAGTTTTATTCACAATTTTTTATAGGGCAAAAGAAAAAACAAATTTTCTTTTTTAAACACAAATAAATACAAGCAATTTAAATAGCCAAAACAAAAAATACCTAGAAAATTTTATTTACAAATTTTTATAGGGCAAAAGCAAAATTTATTTTTTACATTGGATTATTGATAAAAATGAAATTAACGGAAAATGAAAAATGCGCAAATAAAGTATTTTTTAGATAAATATCAATCAAATAGAAAAATGTGCATAAGGAATGAAGCTGCGCATATGGAAGACAGAGCAAGTGTTAGTTAATAGTTACTCTTAAATAAATTTTTTTAGAAATATAAAATGAAATTAAGACTATTACACTTACGGAAAGCAGAATAAGTGTTACTTTTAAATCAATTTTTTCATAAATATAAAAAATTAAAATTATTACGGTATTTGTAAAAGAAAAACTAAGTAAACCCAATAAATAAATAAATAATATTTCTATAAAATTGAAATAATAATAATAAATTAAAATGATAAAATTATAATAAATAAATAAATAACTTGTTAAAAAATAATTGCAAATAAAAAATAAAAAATTCAAATAACGCAAAACAAACACAAAAAATTTTGTTAACAAATTTTTATAGCGCAAAATTAAAATTTCTTTTTTAACTTGAATTGAATTTTTTTTAACTTGGATTGATGGATGAAAATGAAATGAATTTCAAATTAATCATTAAGTACACAAATTTAATTAGATAAACATTTCCCTGATATTTAGTGTTTTTCTAAGGAAAAAAAATTGACATGGAAGATAGAATGAAGAACAAATATTACTAATAGCGCAATTTTTAATGAAATAATATTGCACTACTCAATGCAGTAAATGTCTAATTATTAATGATTTCGGTTCTTTCTAGACTAAACACGTTTGCAACACATTTTTGTAATATAAAAGAAAATTAAGGCTATTACAGTATTTGTAAAACCACTAAGCAAACCCAACAAATAAGTAAATAGTATTTCTATAAAATTGAAATAATAATAATAAATTAAATTGATAAAATTATAATAAATAAATAACTTGTTAAAAAATAAATGCAAATAAAAAATAAGTAATTCAAATAACGCAAAACAAACACAAAAAATTTTGTTAGCAGATTTTTATAGGGCAAAATTAATTTTTTTACTTTAATTTATGGATGAAAATGAAATTAATCTCAAATTAATTATTAAGTTAACAAATTTAATTAAATAAACATATTCCAAAAATTACTGTTTTTCTAGAGAAAACAAAATTGAAAGTTAAAGAAGAGATGATGGAAGATAGAATAAGTGTTACTTGTATATCTTTTTTGAAATATAAAAAAAAATTAAGACTATTATAGTATTTGTAAAAAGACTAATTAAACACAAAAAAAAGTAATAAATAATATTTCTACAAAATTGAAATAATAACTTAATTTATTATAAAATATAACTAAGACTTATGATTAAAATGAAATTAATCTCAGATTGATATGAAATTAACAAAATCAATTAAAAAAAATGATTTGTGAATTTTCAATATTCTTTCAAAGAAAATTAAAAGTTTAATGACAAAAAATATAATTGCAAACAAAGTCAATCTTACACAAATATTCATTTTATAGAATAGAAAAGAAATTTTAGATTATTATGTTTAATAAAATAATATGTAAAGTCAAACACAATATTTATTTATTTTATATATGTTATTAAGGGTTTTATCTTTGTTGATAATTGTTTGTTTAGAATTAATCACGATACAAAAAGAGTTTTGAGATTTTTTTTATGTGTATTGGGCTTTAGTTAGATCATTGACTTTGTGTTTAATTATTAAA
The DNA here is from genome assembly GCA_954870475.1 of Euphrasia confusa. Taxonomy (NCBI): domain Eukaryota; kingdom Viridiplantae; phylum Streptophyta; class Magnoliopsida; order Lamiales; family Orobanchaceae; genus Euphrasia; species Euphrasia confusa. Next base: position 1,587,014 of record OX940961.1, read on the forward strand.
AATTAAAATTAAAAAAAATTAAAAAATTAAATAATAATAATAATAAATATATAACCTTAATTGATGTTTAGCGCATATATAAAAATATAAGAAATTCACCTATAGCGCAGAACAAAAACTACGTTGCAACATATATTTTTTTAATATCAAATAATAATAATAATAATAATAACAATAATAATAATAATATAATAATAATACTCCGTAATATTTTTTTAAGTATAGTTTAGTTTATCAATTTACATTTGCACAAAATTTTGTTAACAAATTTTTATTGTTGCAAAAGATTTTTTTTTAACATCAAGTAATAATAATAATAATAAGAAGGTATATTTAAGATTAAGGGTAGTTTAGTTTATCAATTTATATTTTAAACTCGTAAAATACACTTTCAAATTAAGTGTAATTTTTTTAAAGTTTTTTATTAATTGAGTTATTGTTAATTTTATAATTATAAAAAATAGTAAAATAATTATTAAAATACTTTGTTACTAAATAATTACCCAACCATATTATAATAAAAAAAATAATTTTAAAATATTACACAAATTTATAATTAAAAAGAACTAATACTCTAAATTAAATAAAAACTTTTAAAATTATCCTTTAAAGAAAATCACCCCAATAATAATAATAATAATAATAATAATAATAATAATAATAATAATAATAATAAATTATAAAATAAAAAAATAAAAAATAATATATGTTTAAGTAATAAAAATTTATATTAAAAAAACTAAGATATTAAAAAATTAAAAAAATAAAATAAAATAATAATAAACAAATGATGTTCAGCGCATATAAAAAATACCAAATGAAAACTACACACATTATAAGCATAAAAATAATCTTGCGTGAAAAAAAATACAATATATAATTAACATTAATGTCATTACAAACCAAAAAAAATAAAAAATTAAACCAAAGTAGTGAATTATCTTTTCCGAAATAATTCTTGTGTATTTCCTTGAAAACTTGTAGTACATGGCAAATAAGGAACCTTCACAGTTAGATCTTTCATGTACGCCATTTCAATGCAATCCAATCCCACAAACTATCTTTGGAAGCAACGACATTGGAATAGTGTCCTTCCTAAGGAAACAATAAACCACCGGCTAACCCAAACTCGTTCGCGGATTTACGTATTTATAAGCAAGCGTTTGATCGATTCTTGAGAGTACTTACTACCAATCATCGACAACGAGAATGGCAATGAGGCCGAGAGGTGGTGGTGGTGGTGGTGCTGCTCCTAGACGTGGAGCACGGACAGGTGGCGTTCGAGCAGTGTACGAAGACTTCAGGCCCGTCTCGGAATGGAAGCAAGATGACGAATCATCTCACATACTCAACCTCTATCTTCCTGGTATCTATCTAATAATCTTAGCCTCGTAGACATCATATTTACTGATTAATCCTTTTTTTCTTTTCCTTCAGGCTTTTCAAAGGAGCAAATCAGGGTCTCGACAGAAGGGCAAAATACCATCAGGGTTCGCGGAGAACGCTTGGTCGGCGGCAACAAATGGAGTCGCTTTCTGGAGGATTTTCAGGTTCCGGAGAACGGTGAAATGAATTTGGTTCGTGCAAAGTTCCAAGGAGGGATTTTAAGCATTACTGTCCCGATAAAGAAGGTCGAGAAACTTCAAGAGACTCATCAGAACCCACCCACCTCTATAAAGAATCACGACAAGGTTCTTCCAGCAGATGAAAGAAGTACACAACAGCAGAAAACATCGGCTGATCCAAGTATAAAAAAGGGTAAAGAAGAAGCTTCTCCAGCAGATGATAGTAGCTCAAGTCAATCATCAGCAGAAGAAAAAAGTTTAGCTACTCAAAAGGCGACGGATGTCAATAAAAGGGCACATGACCAGAATACAGGAGTTGCACTTTCCCGTGATGCTGACAAGAAAATAAGCGAGTCCAAGGAAAATAATATTGCATCAGATAAACCAAATGCTATAACATCAAACATGGTGAACGAAGAAAGGAAGAAGAGTGATGTTGGCACGAAAAAATTACCTGAGGATGAGAATGCATTCGGAAGAGATGGCGTCCCTAAAAAGAAGTCAGAAAAGAAAGAATTACGTGGTGATCTCACAAAGGAGAAATATAAGAAAGCAGTGGAAGGACTTGCCGAGCTCAATGAAGAAAGACAATTGCTGGTGAACATGGGGGCAGCAATGCTTGTTATCGTGGCACTCACGGCCTACGTCACCTACAAGTTTGCATCTGGAAAGGATAAAAACTAAATTCCTACATTGTGTAATTACTTGTATATAGTATCAAGCACCTGAGATACATAATAATATGGAGGAAACATTATCTATGAGTTCCATAACAATATAGTTGATCAAATAAACATACTACATCTGTTAATCCATCACTCAATACTTCTAAAGTTGTGTCCGTAGCAGAGGTATATAAACATTTAATACCACAATACATTCATGTCATTGACCACGGACAATTAAAATATACGAGAAAGAATTTCTAAAGACCACTTCACAAAACATTGTCTTAGATCCACCTTGAAGGATGGATTGAATTGTTTAAACTATGATGTTCTTCATGCAAAAGTCAGGAGCTGAATTCAATTCATTGCCTGAAACCGCCCGTCAGTAGATTCATCGCCAACTCACACTGCAACCATTAGTCTGTCATCAATTAATTGTTCCTTCCAACACTTTTTTTTTCTTGAAGTATACCCTCATGAGTCATGATGCATTACCCTGTTCACGTCGAAGTACCTCCATCAAGAAATAATGAAATATACAAATAGGATAAACATAGGTGGACTAAGAAAAGAACAAAGTAAAGAATATGTTTAAGCGTATCGTCATTGAAATTATACTACTTTAGTATTTACCCAAGTAATTACCCAAGTTACTTAAGTATTTCATATCGTATTTGAAATTATTGTACTGCATTAAGCATGACAATACTAGGGATATGTATGAAAAAACAACCATTCAACTTTAAATTAAATTAAAATTAATCCACAAAATTATATTGGTTCAGAAAACAGTTCCTAAATCAAGACATTTTTCAAATAGAAAAATATGATAAAATAAGATACTAACCACACAAAATAAACACTTCTACTTCATCATAATGAAAAAGGATAAAAATAATTTCAGACACTCCAGAAAATGTGCATGTGGGGCTGAATGGTCTAACAAGAACCCCAACGAGTAACAAAATAAGGAATCATGTCAAGGTGTAAGACATCACTACAATGTTGCTCCCATGGGCCATGACACTGCTAAAAAAATCATACTATAAACTAGTATGTTATAGTTTTCTTGATGCTTTCATCTTTGAACCTGGTTTCTTAACAGTTTCATCTTCAAAATGCAATACCTTCTCAGAAGGCTTTCTCTTCCTCTTTAGATGTGGTTCTCCTGTGTACTCTGCAGAGCAATTGCAACAAATTCAATATAGTAGGTGGGGGGTGGGGGATAGACACAACACAGAAACCGACAATGCGAAAATACTTTGTTAAACCATGCAAGGCAAAGTTGAGGCCTTATAGGAATGCACCAAAAGATCAAAAAGTAATAATGTGAAGAAAAAAACCACTTTGAAATGATAATACTTGTAGTTCTGTCTTTGTCTTCTGTGGTGAACTTGCAATTGCTTTAATTGGACATTGAGATAGGAAAATGATATAGTTCATCTACTTTCGCGAATATTTTCCAAAGGCATATCCATGATAAAGGTAATAAGAATTGCATTTAGTTCTGAACTCCAACATTCACTCCCATAATAATGCTTATGATTTATGAAGATACTAATTATGTTTGATAGAATTTACAAGGGACCAAAGATCTTACCCTCAAGCGGACTAGATTCATGGTTTGTCAGATGACCATTCTGCCCTGCCTCCTCCGAAAGAGGAGACTGGTTCACATCCCCCTGCTTTGAAATACTTACAGCATGCATGTCCTGATGCTCAAGAACATCAGGACATGGGTCAGCAGGCAAGAAACATATTTCCTCTTGTGACATGTCTGAATCACTGAAAGTAGAATCTTTCTCAACTGTCAAAATATCAACTTCATCATCTTCATTAACATGGAAACCTTTTACCTGGAACCATTTAGGAAAATAAGTGAAAAGAGCAATAAAAAACGTAGTTTTAACATTTATCCATGAACTTTTTTACTCACTTTTTCTGTTTCTGGCACTAAATCAAATTCATCTTCTCGTTCCACATACTCCTCATTTTCCTCAAGCTCCTTAAAATCCGGAGCAAATGCACTCCAATTCTCAGTATAGTCCTTGGCCCAAATATAGACCAAGCCAGTCAAGGAGACGGAAGCAACAATAGGGTAAACAGGATGCCATGCCAAATCTATTAATGCTTCCTTTGGACCTTCAAGAATTTTCACAAGATGCCCAGCTCTGTCCCATATATAAATCTTGTGCTCTCCTTTGCTAGCAGAACCTCCAACAACCCACTCCCCATCGCCACTAAAACACGGTGCTTTCCAGTGCACTCTGGTGATTGAATCTTGAAACTCACGAAAGAGAGTCAGACACCTTGACCCAACAGCCTTTAACTTCTCGACTTCGTCTTCTTCAGCAAGTTCATGGCTTATTTTATCCAGGGCTTGAATCCCACCTTTCACTGGCAATATGTTTTCATAGATTCTAATAGTTCTGTCATTTGAGTTAGTCAGAAGATACTGCCCATTCCTGCTAAATGAGATATTCTTTATCACACCACTCCCTGCAATAGGAACAATACCAAGTATCTGGATGTTACTATGATCAATAATAAGTATCTCCCCCTTGGAATTCCCAACATAAACCAAGTCTCCATACTTGTTAAAGCAGGCTGCAGTGGGTGTAAAAGGAGCAGATCCATCTGAAAATTTGTTACGTGATGGAAGGGCACCGTTTCTTGTATCAGATAATGACACGGGAAGCACTGTTGTGGTTGCTGCAATCAAGTCAACAATCACAGGAGCAGATGACAGGGGACAAACTAAGCAAACAGATGGAGTGGATGATCCAGGATGGAGACGAGCTTGCAGTGGTGTTTGCTGTATGGTCGTTCGAGCTATTTTCCCCCCTTTTACAACATCCCAAAGAGTCAGCGATTTATCTGCAGCTGACACAAGTACGCAGTGTCCGTACTTGGACCAACAAACACTTGTTATGGCAGCAATGGAATCCTTGTCCTTGAATATTTTAGCAATGCCTCTGGTTTCAAAATCCCATATCACACAGCTTCCATCAGAACACCCAGCTGCCAAAATATTACCATAAAATAAACAAAGAGTAAGTAGTATGCATCGAAGTACAGAGTTCAGAAGATGTTAGTATTTACTAATTAGTACAAGGTCGCAAAGCTATAATAATGCATTATAAGAAAGGCCAAAATGGCCAGACAAAGTTGCTCAAACAATGACAAGAATGAAACATTCCATTAGTCATCAATGCATTTTAGAAGTTATATTTCCACATAAACGAATAAATTGGAAGTTTGTTAACAACTTCTATAAAAACAAGGATAACAAAGTGTGACGAGCTACATGAAAAAAGAAATCTGACTAATATACCTCATCACTAAATCAGCTACATTCTGTAACCATATTTCAAGTAGAAATTCACAGCAGCAAAAGTTAGCGATAAATTTCGTCAAAATATTAGACGCTTATTTCCAGAATCTAAAGGGCCATGACCAAATTATGTAGGTTAATTTTGTACCAAGACGTATACTATGGTGAATCATTAAACAGATTTAGATACATATTTCAGGATAAATTGTAATGCCGAAGCTGTTAGAAAGTCGAAAAGTTGCTAAAAACAAATAAATTCCGCGTACAAAATTACCAGCAAGAAGGGTTCCTCGCCTATTGAAGGCGATACATTTCATAACCCCGTGCTCCAGATACTCCTCTATCACTTCAGGAAAATCTCCCTGTAATGGGTCTGCGAAAATCCAACCCCGAAGAAGAAGAACAGGAAACAAATACTCGTTTAATGTACAGATACGCGAATCAAACACGAATAGTTGTAAAAAAAACAAATCGAAAACGAAATAATATTACCGATGATGGCATTCATTATGCACCGATATGTTTTCGAATCTGCTAGGGTTTTTCAAAATAAAATTGACAAATTATTATGGGTGGGGGAGAAGAAGGTGATTAGTGATTACAGAAAGAAGCAGCTTCTTCCTTACCGAAATTGAGAGGGAAAAGAAGAGAGAAATTGAGAACCAAGGATGGGTTTCGGGCTTAAAAGGGGTTTTATTTTAAGTTTAATTCCGGCTGTTTTATAAGACATCTAAAGTTAATTTTATTTTATTTTAATATTTAACCAAACATTAATAAAGAATAAAAACATGGCTCCGTCTATTTACACCTCTATGATTACTGTACACACCTTACCAATTTTATTTTAGTTTTAATAATAATGTAAAATACCTATAATATCCTTATATACAAATACGTTACTCTATTATTATTATTTTTTTCTTTTTATTTAATGGATCTTGAAATAAGGATTTATACAGTGAAATCATTTTAAAATCTTCAAAAATAACAAAATTTGCAAAAGAAGGGAAAGATGAATAATCATCCTATTAAATATATCATCTTCAACATATAATAATTCTTAATTTTTTTAATTAAAAATTTTCAAAATAAAATAGGGATTTATGCGTATTATATTGGTTGATAGATGAAGCCATGGAGGCATTCAAGTATTTGAGAATTCCGATTGAGAGCAAATTGAGGATGGGTTCGTTGCGGCGTCATCGAAACCAAGAATTCCGAGATCCCAATCCATGCCGGCGACGGAGGAGTCGAGGAGATTGATTAGGCCTTCAACACTCAACAATGAAAATTATGGCAACATAAGAGATTGCCCCACTAACATTTAAAGATTAATTAATTAAAGTTATGAATTTCTGGAGATAGTAGAAAATTGCATCAGCATAAATTGAGAGAGGAGCAATTGACCGCAGGCGGAGGCCGAAGGATGTGATTGACTCACTTTAAGATTTTGATTTATTTAGATTTGAATTGAATAAAATTATTATTAACATCAAGGTTAATATGGACAATTTAAGAGGGTGTACTTATCATTTAATTGATTTAGAAGGGGTAAATTAATACAATAGGTGTGTACAGTAATTAAAGAGGTGTAAATAGTCTGCCCCTAAAAACATACTGTCATAATTTATAGTTAAAATAAAATAATTATACTCCCGTCATACTTTCTTTTTTGAGATGTCCAACAAATAGTTAACACACCCAAAAAAAATAAATAATTATTCTAAATTTTTCATTTTAATATACTATTTTATTTTACTTTACTACACTTACTTTTTTAACTTACTCACAACTACTTTACTTTTCACTTTTAAAATATATTTTTACTTTTTACTTTTTAATAAAAAAATTAAAAAATAACAATTTTCTTACATAAAATTGAAATATCACAATTTTATATTTGGTTGTCAACACTCCAATTTTTTTCTTGTTTTTACATTTTGGTCAAACAATAACATTTTTCTAAAAAACGTAATAATTATTTTAATATGAAAAAATTAGTATTCTTTTTTTAATAACTATTTCATAACATCAAAGTATAAAAATGTTACTACTTGTTCAAATGTCTCATTTTTATTTTATTTTAATTATTTAACTTATTTATTTTAAAAACAACATTACAATTCTTTCTACAAATAAAATATATGATAAAAACTAATTTTAGAAATAAGATGTATTTAAAATAAATTAAAATAAATTTAAGAGTTGAATTAAGTGATTTTTATTATAATTATAAAAAATTGTTAAAATATGAAACATGAATCCTTCATTTTAAATATAAAAAAATATACATATAACAAGGCATAACCATTGATTTTAAATTTAATATAATTTTTTATAAATATCTAAAAACATTATATATGGATATATATAGATAATTTTTAAAAAATATGTAAGAACATTTAAGAAATTTAGATGAACTTTATAAAATATTATATATATATATATATAGTTAATTTTTAAATAATACATATATTTCATTTAGATTATCTGAATTATCATCATCATATTATCATCCTATTAAATATTTAAATTTTGTTAAAAAATTGTTTACATTATATTAAGATTATTTTAGTGTGGTGTAAAAAGGACTAAATTCGAATTACCTGAATTTCTAGGGCCCTAACAATAAAAGCTTCGTTCACATAAAACCTGTAAAATTCTCTAAAACCCTAACTAAGCGACGATCACAGAGACCGAAAACGAAGATGCGTCCTCACTCCAATTCTCGTCCGTATAACCCTAATAATCAAAGACCCAACACCAATGGAGCAAACGCTTCAGCTCAACAGCAGGTATCCTCTTACTCCATCGCGCACGCTGTTTATATCTGAAAAAAAACTTTTTTTTTCTGTTTTGTTGTATGATTTTATTTTATTTACGTTTTTGAATGTTATGATAATCAATCAGGGTTTTGGGAATCAAGGTAATTTCGGCCCTAACCAAATGCAAATGCGTCCTCAATTTCCAATGGGGTTACTGAATAACCCTCAGCTAGTTATGTCACCATTTGCCAACCCAAATGCTTATTTTGCCGCAACACAGTTCCTCCCCTTCGTCCCAGGCCCGATGCAGACCCTCAATCCTAATGGCTCGCCCCAGATTTTCCCGAACAGTGCTGTTAACCAACCCAATTTCTTTCCTAATGGACAACTGAACATGCCGAATTTAGTGCAAAATGTCGCCCAGATGTTGCAGATGCAAATGGCAAACTGCGGGCCTCAAAATATGGTTCCTTTTGCTAATGCGCAAATGGGTTTAGCGAATGGAAATGGAGTTAATTGTGGGCCTCAGAATACGGGTCCTTTTGGAAATGCACAAATGGGTTTAGCAAACGGCACTGGAGTGAATTGTGGGCCTCAGAATACAGGTCCTTTTGAGAATGCACAAACGGGTGTAGCGAATGGCAATGGAGTTAATTGTGGGCCTCAAAATATGGGTCCTTTTCCGAATGCGCAATCGGGTTTATCGAATGGCAATGGTGCTGTGCCACAATCAGTAGATGCGAATGGCCCGAAGCATTTAAACCAAAATGCTGCTGTACCTCAGGATTTTGGTTCCCCTACAATGCAACAGAATCAGAATGTTTTTTCTCCCGGTGCTGCTAATTCACAGGTTTCTTTTTTAGTTTATTTCTCAAACGAAACATTGTTTTACTATGATGTTTTATCGCGTCTTGATACATGTTATTGTGGTTTTAGTTTGTTATAGCTGGTACTCTTGTTTGTTTTCAAATACTATCATTTGATGCCTGAACATGTATAATTAGAGTTAGCTTCATGTTTACTGAACTTACTGGATTTAACAGTGTTATTGCATGTTCATCTATGCTCTTGTAGATCATTATTCGTTCTACTAAAATATCTTTATAGATGAACTATTATCTTTCTTATCACGGAAACTCCCTTATTCTATTGGAGGATTGAATTCAACATGCATTATTTGTTGCAGAGTAATCCAAGAGTATTTAATGGTGATAATGACAGAAATAATAACTGGAGAAATTCTAATAACAAGAACTTTAATGGGAATTTTAAACATGATGCATCTGGAAGAGGGTAAGCTTTCTGCTACTTCGCAATGTAATGTGTGGATTTATTTGATGAATAATTGGTGCTGATTCCCTGTTTTGTATTCCAGCAACTTTAGAAAGAATCAATTTCATCACCGACAAAGCCCACAAGGGAACTTCCAATTTAATAATGAAAATGGTGGAAGAGGTGAGACTTTGCTGAACTTGTAAATGTTTTGATCGCCTTTGGTTTAACTGAATCTTAATAATGAGAAGTAAGGAAAATTTGAGGCTTCTATATATTTGCTACTGATAATAGTATTGGCTGTCATACCTCTGACTTCTATTTCACCACTTTTCATAGATTTATAAAATTGCTGTACGTGTATCAATATCTTAGATGCAAACGTGTTTCTGAATTTTTGTTTCGTATCTTCTAAGGAAGCTCACATATAATTAAAATATATTTTCAAGTGGTTTTGCATTTTCTAAAATCTGTTTTGCATGTGTTATTTAGGGAACACAAATAATGGACTCAAAAACTTTTCCTTACCCAGTCCCGGAGACAAAACACAAGTGGGGAAAAAAAGGTAATTCTGATTTTTTTATATGGATGTTATTGAAAAGAAAATTACTAGGAAAGTTTTAATTTCTCTGTTCTCTGTTATGGATCATTAGCCTTAAAAAGTGGTAAAAAAGTATTGATATTGATGATTCGAAAAAATGCTTTGCTGTTCTATTAAGTCGTCTATCACATGTATCATATGTTTTTTATAGTTGACTCCTGGATCGTTCTTTCCTTTCTCTTGTTCCGTGTTTTGATCGGGGGCCTTTTTTCCCTTGCATCTAGGTCTTTCGTGGTAAACTACACAGAACAAGAAATTCGACAGTGGCGTGAATCACGCAGGAAAAATCACCCATCGAATTCCAACACGGAGAAGGTTTGTTTTTTGGTAACAGCTAAATGGTTTTGAGTTTTACCTTGAGTGGAATTATGTCATATATAGACTTTATTTACTGCAGAAGTCAAAGGAGAATTCAACACAGCCAGAGGTCATAGATGAAGTTGCAAAGATGCGACGACAGGTATTTTGCACCTTCAATCACTAAGCATCAAATATTACCAAATGTGTCGCACATTGATTATACGTGATACCAAGAATGTGAATATATGCCATTTGATTTTTGAAATTTTGGAAACGGGGGCAAGTTGATTTTTTGAAAGACTGAAATTTTTTTAGCGGATCGATATAAGATTAAAATGTACTACGTAATTACTAAGTTGATTTAATATAACATAGCAAAATAATGATTGATAGCTAGGTAGAATTATGCAAGCGGGTGAATATTGTCATATATGTTATACTCCTATGGCATCAGTGTGTTCGGCACCCTATGGTACACTGCTAAATACTAGTCTCGACTATTGTCATCCGCTCACTGCCAACACGTTTTCTCAATTCCTGTTTTTTGGTTGATGCCATTTCCTTGATTTGTTCAAGACCAACATTATTCAATTTGAAAGATTGTTAACTAATAACGTAATTTAACGCAGCAACTCAAGGAGATATTGGCCAAACAAGCTGAATTAGGCTGTGAAGTTGCAGAAGTTCCGTCTCATTACTTATCAGATTCTGAGCAGACGAATGGCAGGCAACAAAACAGTAACGGATTCGGTAAGAGGGAAAACTTCCGCAACAAGTTTGATAAGAGAGGCAAATTCAACAAATTCGACCGTTTCTCTAAGAACCAAAGATGGGAGAACAGGGACCCAGCAAATACGCAGAACCAAAACGACCGCTTTACCAAGAAGCAAAAATGCGAGCCATCTCTGTTGAAAAAACTGTTGAGTTCTGATATCAAAAGAGATAAAAAACATCTACTGCAAGTTTTCAGGTTCATATCGATGAATTCTTTCTTTGAAAATTTCCCTGAAGAGCCCCTGGAATATCCGGTTGTTCATGTCAAAGAATCGGGTGAGGACGTAAGCGAGATTTTAGAAGAGATGCGCGAGGCTGTGAAAGCCGAAGAGTGATGCTTCTGTTGGCCTTGCCTCTACTGTACATAGGCTGAGCATATGATGTTCGCTCTTTTAATGCGACTAAACGTTTTGTTGTATCTTATACTTAATGATATTTTAAGAATTTTAATTATTTGTTTTATTGAAATTCTATCAGTCATTGATTTAATACTATGTCGAAAATATAAAATCATCTTCAATTAATACAACTTAAATAAAATTATTTTAATAAATTAATCCTATTTATATTAAAAAAATCATCTTTTAAGAGTGAAAAAAAAAAGGCCGCTTAATAGTTAATACTGAATAAATATAAATAAATATCGTGAAACTTAATTTTTTAGAAGTAAACAGAGAGCCCCTAAATAACAAGCACCGCCATGGCCGGAGCCTTCTTACCGGCTGCGGAGTTGACGGCAAGCGGCCGTCCCGTATTGAAATCCGGTGAGGTCGAGTGCTCTCTCCTCTCCGCCGTTGATCTCCTCTCCGAAGACTCTCCCACCTTCCCCCACCTCAAATCCGGCGTCCTCATCCTCACCACACACCGCCTCCTATGGATCCCGCCGGAAACCACCACCAACACAGCTAGTCCTCCTCCTTGTTTCATTCCTCTCTCAGCAATCCAACACATTATCTCCACTAAGAAATCATCGATCAAATCCATGTTCCACAGCCCTAGAATCCGTTTCCAGGTTTCCGCTACTCCCGAGGGGGCCGTCACCGACAAAGGCGGCCCAAAGTCTCTGTCAATCACTTTGATAGTGAGAGGGAAAACTGATCCGGATTCATTTTTGGGGAAGTTTTGGGAAGCTTGGAGAGGAAGGGCCTGGGAGGCATCTGGGTCGTCGGAGCCCGGTGAGGCGTCAGCTTCCGAGTCGTTGGCGATTCGAGCTCCAGTTGTCGGGTTGGCGGGCATATTGAGGAAAGAGCAGGAGATGTGGGAAAGTACTGACAAGAGCTTGCAGGATGCTTTCCAGGATTTGAATGCTCTCATGGTATGTAATTGAGTTGCTTAATGCTTTACATAAGTTATATTTGAACTCCATGTCTAAGATTTTCTTGCATGCTCCATTGGCTAAATATGTTCATTTAGTTTTAGGCTGCAAGTTGAGAAATTATACGAAATTCGGAATCATACTACCTTTTGCAACTCGAGAAATCTTACTAAATTAGGCACACAGTGTATATAATATGTCTACTTTAGCTACCTTTTTTTCTTCATGAAAGTAAAAGTTTAATCTCGCTTATGTGGTTTCAACAAGTGAGTAAGCGATCGGCTATGTTGTAAAACTAATAAATGATGATTTGATGATTGGACACTTGGCATCTTTATTGTTAATAATAGAGTAAAGCAAAGGAGATGGTGTTGCTGGCCGAGAAGATGAGATCAAAGCTTCTGGCAGGGTCAACTAATCAAACTAGTGGGACCAATGACGATGAGATGGGTACTAAGGAAGAGATGCAGGATTGGTTATTGAGCGTCGGTATCGTCTCACCTGTTACAAAGGAAACTGCTGGCGCCATGTATCATCAACAGCTATCTCGTCAGGTTTGTTTGATTTGAATGCTAAACATTTCCCCTTGATTTAGCTGCTGCTTATTAAAGGTTATGTTGGCTGTTAGTTAGCAGATTTTGTCAAGTTACCCTTAGAGAGAGCTGGAGGAATGATTAATCTTATAGATATTTATTGCCTCTTCAATCGAGCCCGTGGCACAGGTTTAGTTTTTTAATTAATCTATTCTTCTTTTGACTCCTTTTATTATTCAAGTCTGAATATTCGTTATATTAAGATTATCGTGATTCGTGATTGGCTTATATTGAAAAATGATAGAATTACATTTTTTTTCACAGAACTGATCTCGCCTGATGATTTACTGCAAGCATGTTCTCTCTGGCAAAAGTTTGATGTGTATGTACCTCTTGGTATTCAACTTGTTCTCTTTCTTTCGTGACAGTGAAGAGAAATTTGAAAAATGTGCTTTAGACATTTGGTGTGCTGATCATCTTGCAATCAACATTGTTTCTGGTAACTGATATTTCTACCGTTTCTTTTATTCATACAGCTCAGTTATGCTTCGAAAATTTGACAGTGGTGTCATGGTGATCCAGAGTAAAAACCACAGTGATGAAGAGGTGATTTGTTTCGAACCCAATTGATTCTACAATATGATTATTTCTTTTTATTTATCTACTCTAGATGATTGTGAAATTTTCATAGTTGCACTGTGTCATGTTTTAATCTGAATGTGGAGCTGAGTGAAAAGGTAAAACTTTGAATGGTGCATGCATCCGTGGGTTCACTGTGTGGGACTCGTTAAAAATATTCAATCTCCAAGCTCAATAAGCTATCTGTTTGGTGACTATCGAATCACGTCTATGTAATATCTAAAGAAAAAGTGCCGCTGAAAAAAAAGAATTTGTGTTAATCAGTAGTTTGGTGATGTAAGCCATCACTGTAATGGTGAAAAAGACTAGAAAAAAATTGCATTTCCTGTGTAGGTATATGCTAGGATTAAGTCTTTGATGATGAAGCCAGAGGCCTTACTTACGGGGATCAGTGCCTCCGATGCTGCAATGACTCTGGGGGTTGCTCCAGCTATGGCTAAGGAATATCTCCTTGCGGCTGAAGGAAAAGGCATGATGATATCAACTGTCATTTTCAGATGCTCAAAAACTGATTTTGTGATGACTTGCTAACAGGGTTTCCCTTGCAGGATTGCTTTGTAGAGATGTCAGTCCTGATGGATTTCGCTTCTACATCAATTTGTTTCTAGAACTTAACCCAAAAGATATATACATGTAAGTGAAAAACAAGTAGTTTACCTAGCTTTTGCTTTTCATCAATTTGTTATATATTTGTTCATTCTTATGATGTGACATGAAATTCTCACACCCCAACTTTGACTACTTCATTCCTTAAAACAGAACTTTATCTTATTTGCACTTTAATTTGTTCAGTAGCACTTCTGACAGATGTCAAGTAGCTAAAATGTACATTCAGTTCTGTGAAATATGTTATGAATGGTGTAAGGTGTTGTACCATATCTTAGTTTAGCATGTGCTTAACAAGTAGTATTGTCCAACTGGGCTGGTTTTGCTGTAGGTTTCTATATGTTATATGTACCTACATGCTTCGATATTTTTACCATGGTCAATAATAGCTCTAAGTTCTATCTCTTCTTCTTATGCGTACTTATTCAATCATATTGTGTGTACAGGGTGAATGATCACAGTAGATATAGCACGTGGATTAGGGCCGTCGTATCCCAGTGAAACATGATGTATCAGTTATAGTTGTTCGCACTTGCACCCCATCCCGGAGGAACAAAAACAACCGTGAAAAGCTGCATTATAATACCTGAACCAGAAATAGTATAATTAATACCTGCGCTGGATATGCATGTTGTAACAAATGTTCCTTGCCGAATAGCATTTTCTTTTTCTTGCAATTTTTTGTATATTTTTATGACATTCTCCAGATTTCAATTAATTAATATATATGTAACATTTTGTATCAAACATTTTACATTTGTTTTTAGTGAATTCGTTGTTTGTTATAAATTAATTATTTAAAATTTTTTGACATAATTACAAATTATTTAAACAATTACTCCTATTAATTATATATATTATTTAAAATTAATTTGATAGAAAGTATTTGCTGAGTGTTGGGCCGGCCCAATAAGATTTTATTTGTTGGATATAGTAAAATAAAAAATTAAAATAGTAAGTTTTTTAAACGACGTAGTTTTGCGAAGACTGTCTCCATCCAAAACACACACCTACAGACACCTCCGAAAGCGTGTGTATGACAGAGAATCGAGTCGGTGATGAAATGATTCCGTTGTCACGTTTCTACTTCTCGTCGGAGCTGATAACTCAGGTGAGAGATACGACAGCTCTTGAATTCTCTCCATTATCACTGAAACAACATTTAGGGATTTTGAGGGAAATCTCAGATAAAACCCATTTTCGAATTTCCAGATTTATTGCTTCTTATAGTCAGATCTTAGAGAAACAGTTTCCTCCTCCTCTTAGGTCGTATTGATTCATTTAGGGTTTGTAATTTATCGAGTGTCAACTGTAGCTCCTCTCTGGATATTAGTATTTGTTTCATGACATGGATGATGAAGTGGTTGTTGAGCTAGTGGATATGGATAAAAGGCGAAGAAACGGTGAAGCTGAAGCTCAAGATATCAGCGACGGGGTTAATACGTTGAGCGGGAATTCGAGCAATCGAGCAAACGATGGGAGCAAGAAACCTTTTGTTGGTATGGAATTCGAATCCCAAGAAGCTGCCAAGGATTTGTATGATTCATATGCCAGGAGGGCGGGTTTCAGCACTGATGTTGGTCAGTACAGTCGTGATAAGCCGGATGGTCCGATCGTCTCCTGGGATTTCTTTTGTTCCCGAGAGGTCTGCAAACGAAAGAATTCCGAGAGCTGCAATGCCATGCTTCGGATAGAGAAAAATGATTCCGACAGTTGGGTTGTGACAAAATTTGTCGAGGATCATGTTCATTCTACTGGGAATCCCAGCAAGGTCCTCAGACCTCGTAGGCATTTTGCTGGAGCTACCAAGAGCGTCCTCTCCGAGACAGCTGATAACCCGACCGACATCATGGTTTCTTTGGACGGAAACAATGTGCTTTATGATCCTAATCGTTTAGACAGGAATACGTCTCCTTTAGAGAACAGCTCTTTTGTAAGAAATACATCACCTGCAGAAACGAGCCCTGTAGTTAGGACTGCATCGTCAGTTGAAACAAATCGTGCCACTACGAGTTCAGTTCCTGTGTTGCCACTTCATTTTATCAAACCTTGCAGCAGAAGAAGACATCTTGGAAGGGATGCACATAACCTTCTCACCTATTTCAGAAAGATGCAGGCTGAAAACCCTGGTTTCTTTTATGCCGTTCAACTTGATGATGACAATCGCTTGAGCAATGTCTTTTGGGCTGATGGAAGATCAAGGACAGCCTATCATAGCTTTGGTGATGCAGTTACTTTTGACACGATGTATAGACCAAATCAGTTTCAGGTTCCGTTCGCCCCATTCACTGGAGTGAATAATCATGGACAAATGGTTTTGTTTGGGTGTGCACTGCTTCTGGATGAGTCGGAGGCTTCCTTTGCTTGGGTTTTCAAGACTTGGCTCTCTGCAATGAATAATCAGCCACCTGTATCCATAACCACTGACCAAGACAGGGCCATCAAGGCAGCGATTCATCAGGTATTTCCGGATACTCGTCACTGCATTTGCAAATGGCACATCTTAAGAGAAGGCCAAGAAAGGTTGGCTCACATATATCTGGCTCATCCTTCTTTTTACGGAGAGCTTTACAGCTGCATCAACTTTTCTGAGACAATAGAGGATTTTGAATCATCATGGATTTCTATTCTCGATAAATATGATATTTGGAAGAATGAGTGGCTTCTGGCCGTATACAGTGCCAGAAAGCAGTGGGCTCCTGTTTATTTTCGGGATACCTTTTTTGCTGCACTTTCGTCAAACCATGGAGTAAGTACTTTCTTTGATGGGTATGTGAACCAGCAGACTACAATACCCGTGTTCTTCAAGCAGTATGAAAGGGCCTTGGAAAGTTCCTTAGAGAAGGAAATAGAGGCAGAATGCTACACAATTTCTACAACTCCAGTACTAAAGACACCGTCTCCAATGGAACAACAGGCAGCTAATCTGTATACGAAAAAGGTTTTTGAGAAGTTTCAAGAAGAACTGGTTGAGACTTTTGTGCACACTGCCAATAAGATTGATGGTCATGGTGCACTAAGTAAATTTCGCGTTGCAAAATATGAGCATGATCACAAGGCTTACATTGTCATTTTAGATGTTTCTGAGATGAATGCAAGTTGCAGCTGCCAGATGTTTGAGTATGCAGGAGTTCTATGTAGACATATCTTGACAGTGTTTACTGTTACAAATGTTCTCACGGTGCCAGCACATTACATATTAAAGAGGTGGAGAAGGAATGCTAGAGCTGGTCTGTTAGACGAGCAAAATACAGATATACAGAGTATGGAGTCTCTCACAGCCCGTTTCAACAATCTTTGTCGGGAAGCTTTAATATTTGCGGAGGAAGGAGCTATTGCTACGGAGACTTACAATGCAGCCATTGATGTTTTACGAGAGGGTGCAAGGAAGATTGCACTTCTTAAAAAAACTGTATCTAAAATCAAACCTCCTAACCCTCAGTGCAGCGGAAGTGTTCTGGATGTTGGTTGCAGGAAAGTTTCTTTACCCACCCCTGATATGATACCTTCATTATGGCCTTGGCAAGAGCCTGTGCCTAGTCGCTTTAACCTCAATGATGCCGGAATTCCTGTTACTGATTATGGTCAGCCAACTCTAGCCCCTCTAGCTATAAACCGTGATGGTTCACTTGCTGATAATACGGTATGGAGTAGATATAATTATTGGTTGAATTATATGTAATTTGTGAATTTGCAGCTGTTTTGTTATGTTTAGTAATTGAAGTGTACAACCAAGAATAGTTCAGAAAGTATGTACCTAAGGATAATTTATGTAATTTCTTCTTACTATTTCTTTACCTTTTTAGGTTGTTCTCACTTGTTTTAAGTCCATGACATGGGTCATAGAGCACAAGAACCCAGCAAGTAAAGTTTCTCTTATTAATTTGAAGGTATGCAGAGCTGCATTACATATATTTGGTTATTATTCATCTCTTTCTGATTATTTCGTCTTGTGGTGGTGATGCATTGAGGAACATTGATCTTGTATAGGCAACATCTTCTTACTAGTCTTAATGACGGAAAAACTGTTTTAGTGTTTCACTATTTGTTTTTCATAATACTCTTGACAACTTTGCAAGAGGCCTATGTATTTGTTACGCTTATACAGACATTTTTTATTTGCCAAGTCAGCTCCAAGACTATGGCAAGGCGCCATCGGGAGATACAGAGGTGCAGTTTAGACTTACAAGAGCCACTCTGGAGCCGATGTTAAAATCTATGGCTTACATAAATCAACAGCTCTCAACACCAGCGAACAAGGTTGCCGTCATCAATCTCAAGGTGTTTTTTTTTTTTCTTTAATAGAAAATTTTACTCTGGAAGGTATTATTATAGAATTGCTGGCGGACATCTTTTGCTGTTTGGTTTGGAACACTTTGATCTTTCACATTCCATTTTTTTGTTAGTGTTCATTATGCGGTTTCTTATCTAGTTTGCGAATTTGATTTGTCTGGGTTGAGAAAATTGACCTGAATTTCCACATGGAAAAGTAGGCTTGCAGCTTGCTCACTTGAGTTAAGTGTTTCTACATTTTTCTCATCATCAGGCTGGAAATCCGGTATTGTAATTAGGCATTCAAAGGGATTTTTGAGTAAAAAATAAAAGCACTCATCTCTAGTTATGGAATTCCAATGTTTGAAATGCATCAGTAAATGGAAATCACATTGAGCAAAAAAACTCCATTTCCTGATTTGAAGTGGAGAAAAGTGTTGCAAGTTTCTCTGACCTATTTGGTTGAATCTTGCTAAATAAGGATGAATTCTCTAAATTAGTCACCATCGAAGTCTAATTTCTTTCAAGTGATATATTTCGGCATTTACTGAAGTTACTGTTTGATTCAAATGCTATTTTTGCTCGTCAGCTCCAAGATGCGACAACAACTGGAGAAACAGAGGTGAAATTTCAAGTTTCAAAAGATACCTTGGGTTCCATGTTACGATCGATGGCTTATATCCGAGAACAACTATGACATGTAAGATGGTATATTATGAATTTTTCCCAACTTTCTTGAGGCAGTGCAATGTTAACGTTACCTGATTTCATAAGAACATGAGCTGATCAAGGTGGTAAAACCACTTTGTGCAATGTCAAACCTGGATTTTTATTACTCTTGCTCATAAGAAATGCAGCCATCTAATTCACTTATCTTTGATAATGAAAAATATAACAAGAGGTGCCTTCAGTTTCCTTTTGGAAGTTAATAATGGAGATATTTTGGTTTGTCGTGCATTATCTGTAGTTACACTTCGTTGTTAGTATAGGTGAATACTACCCAAATGAGAGGCACGAGAGCTTCTTTAACATGAATTGCATGTAGCCTACGATATGGCCTTACTTGATACCTAGTTGTTTTGATCAATCGAAGATGCTAAAAACGTGAGAGAATTGACACCATGTATGATGACAACCTTCGACTGTCCATAGTGTGTTCTGGGAGAATGCATTATTGGTAATCGTGTGATCTATATTAGTATTTTTCATGGTATATTTGGGTATAGGCTTATTTAAAACTCTTTAATGATAATCTTATTCCCCACACCAATTGTGATGCTTTATATCTGAACCTTTTTTGCTGACTATTTGTCCACCAGATTGTTGCGCTCGTCTCATGCTGCATCCATTCACTAGGCACACATACCCCGAGGCTGTAATGTAGTAAGTAATCTCTACCTTCGGCACAATAAAGCGGTTTAGAGTTCTTGTTTCGGCCTTAATTTATGCCTTTTTTTTCGAATTATATAAGACGTAGAAATACTCCACAGAATCCATATTCGGGACATAAATTGTACTCATGCAAAGCTATGGATGTGATTCATTCTTAGAAATTAGGTAGTAGCTACTCATTATATTTTTTTTTTGTACATATTATTAGTGAAATAGCAAGCCTATTTTTCATATTTTCTTGTTTTTTTTAGTTCTGTACGAATACATTGCCTGTAATGACCAATTTACCCTCCAGAAAAGGTCAGATTCTCTTTTGCTAAATGCAGCTAAACAGCTGTGCTAGTCCCTTGGCATAATTTACCAGAAAATTGCAATTGAGTGAGACATGCAATTACCAGCTTTAATTACACATACTTACCAGCTTTAATTTGAATTTTGAGTCCTTGGAATTAATTGAATTTCTGAAAATGTCACGTGCATCTCTGCAAATGCAAGCAATTATCATTATTATACTAGTACTCCATTTCTTATGCAAAAAAAAAAAAAAAAAAAACATAACTTGAAAGAGCACATTGTAGATCACAGTTAAGGTTGGAAACGAAAGAGTGTGCAGGAGTCCAACTCGTAATCGAGCAACTACTTTGCACTGTGAATAAACAAACTAACAAACAAAAAGTGAACAGAGGAACAAATTCTTAAAGAGAATGGAAAAACCACGAAACAAAAATTTGCGTGTGATTTTGGAGAACATTTGTTTTCGATTACTTTGGAGTTGTCCTATGTTTGTAAATTGTAATGACCAAATTACCCTTCGAATACTATTTGTATTCCCAAAGCACACAGCTCTCTTTTGCTATCTGTAGCCAGTTAGCCACCCTAGCAATGCAAGTCTCAGGGGTATAATTACAAGAAAATGGCAATTGAGATTGCGACATTATATCAGCTTTATTTCGAAAATGGTCCTCTGAATTACTTAAATTTCTAAAATTGGCATGTGTGTCATTATAATAATTATAATAATTATTATTATTATTAGAGGTATGTGACCTGAAAGCTCATAAGTCACAATACATCACTGGGTAGAACTGCAAACAAAAAAGATCAGCTTCCAAGAACATTCGAACAAGAACACAAGTTGAGCTCCACGAGCCACTCGTATTTACTTGCATGCAACTTATAATATCGAATGAACCATTAAATCGACCATTAAAATGATTCCAAAAAATTCATTGTTTGATGATGCACCATCACTCAAGTGTTAGTGAAACCTTAGCAAAAACTACTTCAAGTTCAAGACTTTGTTGTTAGAGACAAAAGACTTAATTCCAGGAATTAGTGCTCATCAAATTTCAAAACTGGGAAACCATTCTTCCTCAGCAGAAGAACATTGTATTCGTAACCTTCTCGTGCAGTATTGGAAGCGATGGCACCGAGGCTACTCCCGAGGATGTGGTCCCCTCGCTGCTGTGGTGGCTAGATGCTCGATCCGAGAGAGTATCAAACTTGATGAACTGAGACATCTGGGCAGCCGCCAGGTGTGCATAGCATATCGGAGCAACTGCACGAAAACAATAAACAAAACACCGTTAAAACACTCACTTTTTAGAGACGATTTAAAACAGCATTATATAGAACGTTTTGTTGTTGTACTAAATTCTGCCTTTCATTACCTACTGAGACTGCTGATGTGCTTCTCTGATACCTGTTTCAAATCAAACCACAGATGCCCGTCTCAGTCCCGACTAAATAAAATCGAAAACACGACTTAGAAATTAGAATACCATATGGTGCATTGGTGCTTACACATAAGATAAAGAGTGCACAAGCTCTTGCATATCATCAGCAGAGAAGCCAACCTCGTCAATCAAAACATGATAGTGCGTAGGTCGTGATGTTCCCTGTCGAACAATATCATGAATTTCTATACACCATTTCACTCTGACATAACAAGATGAAGGGGCCAACGAAAAAAAATACTCACAATCATGCCGGCATGAGCACACATGTAGAAGTCATTAGTCCTCGGATGGCAAATGCCATTGTCAATCACAGTCCCTAGCGATGATTTATCGGTTAGATACACACACACACACACACACACACACACACACATATATATATATATATATATTGTTATGTAAGTCGGAAAAAAACAAAGTTACCTGCTGGAACATTTTCAGGGGAGTTGGCTTGAAAAAACTTGGTGTGGTGGTTCTTCTGAGCCACAGCCAGCAGGAACTTGGGAGACCAGCTTTCGTCCAGAAACTTGCATGCCTGAATGAACAAGAAAATAATCGGTTATTAGAAAATTCGTATGATGACTTCACTCTTTCAACGTCTCTGAGAAGGCGTACCTGGATAATCTGTTCCAGCTCGATGTTTAGAACTTGGTTGAACTGAGACTCGCTCACTCCGTCCCTGAAGATAATGATATGACCAGGTTTCTTGCCATTTGAGCTTCTGTAGAAGTCCATCAATGCCTCCCTGGAAAATGAAAACTTAATCGTGTTAAGAATCTATCAAACACGTTCAATTTACACAGTCGAAAAAGTCGAGTCACCTGAAAAGGCCTAGGTCCTTGATCTTCTGATCAGCATCGGGAACTGGCTTGAACAGAGAATCAATCATTTCAAGCTTCGGTGATTGTGCACGGACCGACGCCCGGTATCGAGAAATCAAAGGCCACTGCCTTGAGCTAACAACCTAAAATGATTTCAAACAGGCAACGCAAAAAAAGCATTATATATATTACATAAATAATGCTGATAAAAAGAAAGTAATATACATACAGCTGCAATAGATGGAACATCCGAGCGCCCGGGAGATCCATGCGACACATCCATTCCAACAATGAGAGTCGGGAACTTAGAAACCAGAGGTATTGAAGGAGAATGCTCGACAGTCAACATTGAATTAAGGCCACCAAGCTGTTAGATGAGAAGCAAAATCACAAGTAATGAATACGAGACGTAAGACTTTCTGAAAGATTAGTAATTCTAATATTAAGACAACAACTTACCTTGGCATTGATTTTCAGGAGAAGATTTGTTAAGTACTGGTCGTTGATCCGAGAAGGCGCCATACATTGAGTAATGATCCCAAAGTCCGAGAGGTTTTTCTTCTTCCACGGGCCTTGAAGAAGGGGAAAAAAATGAATGGAGTTTTGGCGAGAATGAATAAAATTACTTGGGGAAGTATGAAATTGTAATTTATCGAAAGATTACCATATATATCGGAGTTTTTCTTCTCAGACAGAATGCAGAGGATAAACTGTGGCGTCCCGGGAAGTTCTGACTTGATCAGTTCAAACATCTTCTCAACTCTAACAGGAGCAGGGAAGTTACGGCCATCTCTCTCGTTGAGCATCTTAAACGGTGGATTAATAAACTAGAAGAAAAAAAAACTCAGGTTAGTCGAAAAGGATAGCAAACAAGATGCAACCTTTGTTTTAAGTGCATTCATAAGAAGATGCCAATACTTACTATTCCTTTCATCTGCCCACATCTTATTATGTCATCCCTCAATTTGTTCATGTCACACCGAGCGGAGAAGTTGACAATGATCCACCGTTCTAACTTTGCTGGCTCAACCAATTTCTGCAAAACCGAGACTTCTTTAAGTCAAAGAGCTACCATCAACACCATAATTTCACATATATCATTTTCACAAGAACTATATACCGTACCTTCTGATTAAAATTCCATCTCCCATTTCGAGGAACAAAGTCCTGCCCGTTACCAACTCTCAACTGGACAAAACAAAAAATATGGACTTGTAAAATATGTTAAAGGTTTCTTCAACCATTATTTGAACACAACACATAAACAAAACTTCTTATATGTACCTTTGGAGGTGCCAAAACCCGGCCTTGAATCTTAGTAAAGTCGGTGTTGATTGAAATAGCAGACGATACAAGAAGAGGGTCCTCAGCGTATTTGCTGGTGCTCAGTGCCTGAATTTTGGCTCTTAATTATTAGAAGGAAAAAATAGAAAAGTATGTAAGAAAAAATAACTTTCACTCACCTGTTGCAAGGCGTTCATCCTCTCTTGGGGTTTCTGGCGAGATTTTTCTACCAGTGAAGCCCTTTGAAGGTTGGACAGGGATTTCGTGTAACGTTGCAGAGAGACCAACGAACATAGCTATGAAATACAAATGAATACATTGAAGACACTAAATAAAATGTAATAGTAGTAGTTCAAGTTTAATTTTAGGAAGTACAAACCTCGATCGGTATGTAAACAGGACGTTTTGGTTTCCCGGTATTGATACAGGGATAATCACCGGAGTACTTGAGCGGCATTTTGCGATGATGCACAAAATAATCATAGACAGTGACATTCACCTCTTCTGCCTCGCTTGATCCTGCTGTTCTTTGCCTCAACGAGAAACTAAAACAAACAAAAGCAGATAATTAACTACCATTAAGCCAAGTGTTAAAAGGCATTGATCATATGACAAAGGTATAATAGCTCACAGTTGATCTCGGCATCGGGTATCACTCAAACCCGAGATTTTGTATTCCATGTTGGTATTTGTAGCCTTGACCCTCAGGTTCTTCAACATTTTCTTAGCCTGATTTTTTTATATAGTTAGAAGTCGTTAGAAAGGTTCCAAACATTAAAAATACGAATAATCGTGGCTATGAATGAGAGATAACTTGATTACCTTAACCCAATCGATACGATCAGGGTGATCAACCTTTTGACTCATGACAAGGAAATCCATCACTGGTCCTGGCTTAACAATCATCGTAGTCGAAACATCTGTCATTCAATTAACAGACAAATATACAAATTAAATTAACATATTTACTTTTAAAAACAGTAATATCAACAACAATTACCCATGTTCAACGAAAGACCATTCTGAGTTGCCCTGAAACTTGAATGAAAGCCTCGGCAACCAACAACACCGCCCCCCAAGTCCACAAAGTTTCTCGGCTCATTGTAGAAAAAGGATTGTCGAACTAGAAGACAACCCCTGCAGAAAACAATTACTATTAGTTCACATCAGAATAAATCAACTAGACAATGAGAAAAAAAAAAAAACGAAATAAACTTACTTTTGAGCAGCATTCTGCCTCAGCATGATATCAAGCACCCTGACCGCTTCTTGAAAGTGCTCGGTCTCTCTCCCCCGAATCGCATCAGCTATGGCTTGCATTGGAATCTTTGCAGCAAAGTTTAGTGTCACTTTGTATGTCTTGGAATATGGCTGTTTCTTTGATCTCTTGGAGTCACTCTCGTCCGGGCTTCCACTTCCATCGCCTCTGTAGATATTTAAACAACAAAATTCAATTAAAGAGTGCGAAAATGAACACAAAGAAGAAAAAACAAAAATCGTTAATCTATACCTCCTCGAAGAAGAGGCAGCATCAGACACAACCACGGTAAAATCGTGTTTATTCTGAGGCAGGGGACCCACAGTGAACAAGCTCTTCTCTCCATCATAAGCGAATCTCTTACCAGCGAGCTCTGCCTTGTAAGTCACATAGAGCTGGTCCATAATCTTTCTCCCGATGCCCTTTGCGTCCACCACAGTACCATCCTCGTACATTATCGCAACCTATGAAGACAGAAAGGTAAGAGCTTTAGCAGGCTTCAAATCCAAAAATCATAAATTCGATAAAGATAGAGACAGATTCATTACACTGTAGTGGAAGAAATGGCCATCTGTCTTGGAGAGAGAAACCTTAAAGTGGTTTGTGAGGAGTGGAATGCTCTGCCCTCGAGAACCGAGTCCACCCCTCCTCATCGGAACTCGCTGGCTTAGGCTAGCGGCTTTTTCCGGTAAGAAGTTCGGAGGTAGTGGAGGGGGCGGGGGCGGCAGTAGAGTTTCCGATTTTCCGTTGTTCACCAGATCGGCCATTCTGCTTTTTCCTGGTTCAGGCACAGAACATGTGAGCTAATCCATGGAGGTGAAGGTAAAACAGTAAGATATATCCATACAAAAAAATATATAAAAATTATAAAAAAAAAAAAGATTAACTACCCCCTCCTAAATATAGGCAATCGGACATAGACACCAAAATAAAGCAAAGGGCTAGAATATTAACTATATATATATGAAACTAGTTTCTGATTCCTCGAGAAATAAAATTTAAAAAAGAAAACCAGTCTTTGTTTTTCAGTCCAAAAGAGACGCAATATTTCCATCCGGTCAAATACAGTAAAAGTAAAAAACAGAGAAACAAATAAGGAAACAAATTCTAGGGAAAAGGGTACCGTGACGTTAAAATCTCTGCATGATGCAGATAGGATTTAGGTTTAGCACCATGAAACATAAATACAACACACGCATAAAAAACAGGGGGGAAAAAGAACAATTTATTTTTATAACAAAAGGTAAAATAAACATAAACCCAGGAAAAAAAACTCTGTATAATCTTTAGAACAAAATCCAGAAAAAAAATACAGAGCTTATGGAAGCAAAAAAAAGCCGTGTCTTCTTCTTCCCAGAAACAGAACAAAAAAACTTGTATTATGTAACCAAAAAACAGTAGTTCTGAGAAAAAAAGAAAAACACATCAAAAACCAATAACCATATTTTAATTAATTTTTGTATACATAAAAGTTGGAAGAAGAAAAAAAAACTCACCAGAAACTTGAGCTTGAGAGAAAAAGATGAAGGGTTTTGTGTGTGTTTTCTACGTGTTTTTGTTATGCAGAAGGAGCTGTGGGTATTATAAAGGACGCCTGCTCGGGATGGGATGTAAGAGTTTTGTCTGTTTCCTTAATCCCTTTGAATTCCCCTTACTTAATTTTTCTGCCCTTTTGACTTTTTTAATGTTGTTTCTGAGGGTATAATTGTCAATTCGGATCGGATTGGATTTAACCTGAGGGTTGTACTTAATCTTACTGCCCTTTTGACTTTTTTAATGTTATTTTCTGAGGGTATAATTGTCAATCCGGATTGGATTTAACCTGAGCCCTGAGGGCTGTTGATGGTCTAACATGTGGTTTTTTGAAATCTCAGAGGCTGAGCCGTAGTTAGAAGGATGTTTGGGGGTTTAAACGTAATATTGAAAAAGTTGATGGTCGCGTTTGCAATATTGAAAAGTTCATGGGTCGGATTGCGACATGTTTTGGTTTCTGAAATTTGGGCCTTAGGGTTTAGAAGATTAGGGCCCAAATCATACAGAGTTAAATTTCCCGTGGCGGCTCTGCTCCTTCGACGTCGTTTCACATGGATCCACGTGCGCCGGGGATCGGCGTAGGAGATCTACGGCGGCGATTGATTTTTTGATGCAGCAGCGGCGGCGAAATCTGGATTCCCGGCGAGGCGCGATGGCCCACGGGAAGCGCCCTTCAAATATAGCGACAATCAGAGATATTTTTGCAGGCGTATCTCCCATAAGTGGAAACTGTAAAGTTAATTCATAAAACTCCAAAATCCAAAATAATGATTACTTGTAGTAATTGTTATTTAATTATTCATATAGTTTTAATTTTTTAAATAAAATACTTAATAATTTATTTAAAAAATCAAAATTAACACATTAAATACTTTGAAGATAGTACCATTGTACTACCATTTTATTTTGATTGCATTTTTTTTTCTCAATTTGATAAAATAAGTTATTTTGATATAGCATTTTTTTTATAAAATTATATTACATCACTCACAACAAATTGTCAAGTTTAAGGAAGGAGTAATTAGTTGTGTGATTGTAACTCATGCATGGAGCTTGAGGTGTGATTGTGCTCCTGCTCGTTGATTAATTCGAACTATAATATTAAATAATTTGATCAAAATCAAACGAATAAATCGATATAGTCGACAATGAGAACATGGTTTCAATTACCTCACTCAAATTAATGGAGTCACACGCTTAGGCCATGGCTTAGGAGGCTTCTTGCCAAACATTCGACGACAATTTTTCTTACAATATTTCGGACATCGAACAATGTCTCGAGTTCTCCTGATAGAGCATTTAGCGAGGCAATAGGCAATGCAAAGAATTTCTTTGGTAGTTTTTGCTACGGAATAGTTTGCAAATAATAGCATCAAAACTATTGTTGCACTCATCATTGTTTGAACATCCTTCTTTCCCTTATCCATGGCTACAAAATGAATTTCAATTCACTTCCTCTAATCTCATTTATAGCTAATTATAATATATACTCCTATATATATATAAATTAAAATTGCATACTCAAAATTTTAGTGAATTAATTTGAATAATTAGCCAATTCACTAAAATAACAGTCAAAATTTTCTAATTCACTAAAATAACAGTCAAAATTTTATTAACATTTTTCAGGGTGGGTATATAGTATAGGGTGTGAATTTTTAGGGATTTGCTATTTATACCCATCTTTTTATTAAATACACTGTTTTTTTAAATACACCATTTTACTACAAATTAAAATTAAAACATTTACTTGATACACCAATCAATATAACATAACATACACTTACAATTAAAAAAAAATACACCTCCCTCTCAAGATAATATATATATATATATATATATATATATATATATGAAATATATATGCAAGACCAAAAAAATATTAATTAAATAAATAAAACTGAAAAACATAAGTAAAAAAATGAAAACGACCGAGAAAAAATCTGGAAAAGAAAAAACATTGAAAAAAAAGGAAAGAAAAACTAGAGAAGAAAAAATAAATGAAGAAAATACAACCAAACATGAAAAATAACAATCACCAAAACAGAAAAAAATGTGACTATTCTATTAAAATAAAAAAAAGATAAAATTATTTTTAGGTGTAATACTGTATTTTGAATCGAATGTATATTAAAAAAAATGTGACTACTCCTAGTAGTATTATTTTTGAACATTTAGAATATCAAATTAAACTCTAATCTATTGAGCCTAGCTGAGGGGTAAATGCGTAATTTCACAATTTCCAAATAGGGTATTGCCATTCAATACCTATATCATACTCCCAAGAGTACAATACAAATAGTACTCCCACCATTAAAAATATAAAAATCTAATAAAATCATCATTTAATAATTAAAAAATCTTCATTTAAAAAAACAATTATTATAAACATTATATTTACATACTAATGAATATATTAGCATAACCAATGAATATTTATACATAAATAAATGAAGATATACTCATGGGTGTACGATTAGAATTGTACTCCTAGGAACACAGTATAAATTGCCTTTGGCCATTGGGACAGGTCCGACTCCAGAAAAAAGATTGCGGGCTCTGTACTCTGTTAGCACTTTGATATATAAGTATTACTCCCTCGGTCCAAAGACAGTTGTCATACTTTCCTTTTTGGGGTGTCCAACAATAGTTGACACACCCCAAAAAAGAAAATAATTATTCTAACTTTTTCATTAAAATATACAACTTTATTCTACTTTACCTCACCTACTTTTTAAACTTTACTCTATACTACTTTACTTTTCACTTTTAAAATATATTTTTACTCTTTACTTTTTAATTAAAAAATTAAAAAATAATAATTTTCTTAAACTCCGTCCGTGTCCAGCAAAGTATGACATCTATTAATGGCCGGAGGGAGTACATTCTACAAACACACACTCTCAACGCAACTATACATACACATCGGTATATACATATACACATAGTATATATACACACACTATTTCAGGTTTTCCTCGATTTCACATTTTTTCAGAATCACTTTCTCAGCTCCCAACCCAGCTTCTTCTACTCACTCAATTAAATCAGGTAATTAATTAATTATTTAATTTTCAATCTTAATCTTCGAATTTCCATGGAGAAAGTGAAACCTGATTACATATTAGGTTAGGTCAAACACTTCATTAATTGCTGCGCGGGATTTGAGAATTTATTATCTTTGTCGGCATGCATTTGTAATTGTAACCTTCGAAAATATTCGTAATTATTGTATCTATATCTGGAGTTAATAATTTGGTGACGAAATACAGTTTTGAGTCGGTAATCCATTTGTGTTTGTAATTAATTTCGTCTTCGTGTTCATAGATTCAGAGGTGATTTAATCTGGATATGGTGAATTATGATGATTGATATGTATGGTAATAATGCTGCACAGGATGATGCTTTAGTATCATTTTCAAAGCAAGCATAAGCCACCCCTTCTGCGTATTATTTTGATCGTCCGATTTATTTTTTCGCTCAACTTGCAATTCGTTGTTTCCAGGACTTTTGTGAATTTCCCGATGATTGTGAACTATTGGATTCGTGAAGTTTAACATAGGGACTGAAAGAAATGGGTCGAGGTAGTGCCACCGAGAGTGAAGATGGTTTATCTATGGATTCGCCTCCGAGCAATGATTGCGAAGCTCTCAGCGAAAGTTCGAATGGGGGTGTTGCTCTGAAGAAAGGCCCGTGGACAATTGCTGAGGATGCAGTTCTGGTGGACTATGTGAAAAAGCATGGAGAAGGCAACTGGAATGCAGTTCGGAAGCACTCGGGGCTTTCACGGTGCGGAAAAAGCTGCCGGTTACGGTGGGCGAACCATTTGAGGCCAAACCTGAAGAAAGGGGCGTTTACCCCTGAAGAAGAGCGACTAGTAATCGAACTTCATGCGAAGATGGGAAACAAATGGGCACAAATGGCTGCACATGTAAGCTCCAGAAAAACACTCTCTTAGAAACTTAATTGGCCTTTTCTGAAATTATCTGAAACTCAAATGTCTTTAATTGTTGAATCTAATAATGCATCCATTGTAAATCATGGGAATAATCGTGTCGAAAGAAGTTTGGTTTACAGTTGGCGTCAAACATATGATGCCTATTTATTATTCTTTTCATAAGTTTCTCATGCGAGGAAAAACAAGTCTAATAAGATTGTTTCTTTTGTAAAACTCCATTTAAGAGTTAATGAACACAGCTGTGAAGCTATTATATGGTTTCTGTAGATTGGTATTTAGTAAAGTGACACATACTGGAATTAGTAGAATGGATTTGAAGAATTATATTGCACTTCAGAATGTGCCTATTTTTATGTTGAAATGTAACATGCAGTTTGAGATTTTGTCATATGGATGCATCTTTTTTATTATTTCTTCACCTCAGGATTCTTGTATTTTTTTTCCAGATGCCCGGAAGAACAGATAACGAGATAAAGAACTATTGGAATACCAGAATAAAAAGACAACAACGTGCTGGTTTACCACTTTATCCTCCTGATTTATGCCTACACGCACAGCCAGAAAATCAACAACGGCTTAGTCCACCTGGGGTATATGGAGATAAAGGATGTCTTATGCAAAGTGGTTACGGGACACCTGATACCATTTTTGATGGTTTTGACATTCCACCTGCACCGGAATTTTCAGGCATTCCTGGCAATGTTTCCAATGGTTTTGGCACTCCTCAGTTTTTCAATTTTATTTCGCAAACAGTGGGAGTGGCAAAATTTGCTCAGAAACCGGATCAATACATGCTAAACTGTGAAAGAGATGCCTCTTTTGATAGGGCTCAAACTGATAGCTGTGTTAACCCAATGTCTCAGTTAGGTGTGTGTTTTTCATATGGTCCTAATCATACCAAGAAACTGCTGCCTTTTGGTGTAAATCAGGACAGTCACCGTACGGCAAATGCCATTTTCTCTGCTTCTAAGCACTTTTCAGGTGATCAGAAGTTGGAGCTCCCTTCACTCCAATATCAAAAGACCGGTATCGGTCTGTGGGATCCTGCTCCTGATATATTGGATTCTGTTGTCCAGTCTCCTCCTGTATCACTATCGGAGCCATTTCTTGCATCATCGCATTGCCCTTCTTCAGGGAGCAGTGGTCTTTTAGAAGATCTGCTTTATGAGGCTAAGCCTATGAGCAATCAATCCTCATCTGATTGGGCCTCTTCATCTAACTTCAGCCATGGAAACAGTTATGCCTTAATGGGATCAGAAAGTTATCTTCACCCCAGTTCCCCATCAGGAAACTCAATGGGCTCGATATTCAACGTTTACACTCCTACTGTTACCAGTGGAAGTTCACTGGAAGACGAGATGCTTGGTGAGATTTTTATTTATATATATATATATATATATATATATATATATATATATATATATATATATATATATATTATTTCAACAATCTACTGTCCATGTTTTAAAAAAAAAAGGATATTAGAAGTAGAAATTAACCATTAAGCAGTGGATATCTCAATCAACATTATGTTCCTGTGATTTTATATTTTTATTTAGCTCCAGGTCAGTAGGAATAATCTCTTCCCTTAAATGAAAATCCTGAAACTGCCAGTTTGTTCACATTGTTGGATTGGTTATGATAATATCGGGTTGTGCTTTCAGATTCTGAGTAATCGTAATGATTATAAAGATGGATAAATCATGGCTCAAAAAGAAGAAAAAAGATTGATACATTGTTCTCAGTTGTTCCCTTCAATTTTTCTTGTCTTTTCATGTAATCTCACAATAAAATATTGCATGCTTTCTCCTTGTTTATCTCACCAGTCCAAGAGAGTTGTTTGTAATTTTTATTCGAAATTAGTCTGTATGAGCAGAGGCAATTAAGGAGTATTGTTTTCGTGTTGTGTAGTGTGCAATGTGAAATCAGAAGTGTCGAATGAATGTTGGATTCTAAAAGTGAAAATTTTGAGAATAATTTAGATAGCTGTAGGCCTGATGCAATTCATGATATTATTTTTGCAGGTGATGATTTGGGCAACGACACAAACACCTGTGCTACTCGAGATCCTAGAAACTATTGCTCATGGATCAACA
The DNA here is from genome assembly GCA_954870475.1 of Euphrasia confusa. Classification (NCBI taxonomy): domain Eukaryota; kingdom Viridiplantae; phylum Streptophyta; class Magnoliopsida; order Lamiales; family Orobanchaceae; genus Euphrasia; species Euphrasia confusa. Next base: position 1,619,739 of record OX940961.1, read on the forward strand.
TGCCACCTGCCCACCAAAAGTCCGATTTTTCCTCGATATTGCCCTACCTTTGATCCATTTTGTTGCGATTTATTGCTTATGTTTGTATTGTGCAAGTGCAGTGGTCATTCAATTTTCCCTGCTGTTTGCTCTATTGAGAACTTCATATCATGTAAACCCCTCCAAATGTATTAGGAATTACTTCATTCCCCTCTCCCCATTGTACTTCATAAGCCGGCTATGGGATTGATATTCAGTTGTTTTCCAAGTTTTTCGGCTTTGAGGAAACGTTTATTTGAAATTTACTTCACTCGCATTCCCCATTGTTCTCATAGTCCGACTATGGGATTGATATCAAGTTGTTTCCCATGTTTTTCGGCTTTGAGGAAACGTTTATTGGTTGTGTAATCATAATATTCTATTCAATGACAGTTTTCCATCCTTTATTTTTCTTTCTTCTTCCTATTATTATTATGCTTAGACTGATGCATTAAGTTTAGAAGGTAAAAAAAATAGTGTTTTTATAAGCAAAAATATTATTTAACCGAGTAAAAGTCAATTCTGAAGCAGATAATACAAACATGATTGTGTGCAATCTCTTTTCAGCCATATTGAGGAGTTTGGCACACGGAGAGTGATGAAGAAAAGCAGCCAATCTTCTGAAAAATACATCCTTAGTAGATAAAGTTCAAACGATATCTCCATAACATTCCATAACATTGGATACGAATCAACAGCATCTCCATCCAATCTTCCAAAAAATATGCTTCGTTAATAAAGTTCAAACGATATATCTCCATAACATTTGGGTGTGAATCAACAGCCAGTCGATGAAGGCCTTGGTTCGTGTTTAGAACCACTTGGAAGATGCGAGCTGATCCTATTAGCATTCAGCATTTCAAGAAAATGCTCACACGTCTGACAGGCCAGCAGATAACCTGAAAATATATAAAATTTATAAACTAATCAAAAATACCACATTCAAACCATTGATTTCTATAGTCCCAAACATTATTAATTAATTAAGGTAAAAAAAAAGAGCTAAAAAACACATCATAAACAATCCATTTCAGTAAGCGACCTTTCTATACGTTCAGAATTAATTGGATAGAACTTCTGGAACCCTTTCGACTCTTTACTTATTACTGTTTGCTTAGTGGATACAAGTCCTCTTCCAGCTTCATCACCAGATATTTCAAGACCACAATCGATGCAGAGGGATTCAACCTCTGGTTCCTGAAAAATACCAAATCTACGATAAGATAAAGTAAGCTCGTTATAAAATGTGAAGGAAATAAGAAGCAAATTATTACCTTCATCATCAGAAGCTTGGATAAGTACATCAGCGGATACGGTTGCAGCTTATATCCTCCATAACTTATATAGGACAATGCCAATCTCCGTACCTTTACATAGTCAATTTCAAGAGCAAGTAATAGAGAATCAGGCAATTAATATTGAAGTATTAAACCATCATAAGACGCTGTACTAGAAAATGCAGTAAAACTTGAGATAACATTAGGTTCCAATAACGAGCAATCAGGCTCGATAAATTTGATGTATTTGGTTCAAAATATTTTGAAACCCAATACTATTTGACACGGATACCTGATATTGTAATGGTTCGAGATACCCAAGCAATTTTTTTTTTCAGATATATAAACACAACAACAATAGCCTTGTGTTCGGTGCAGACGGACTTTAAGGTTAGAAATAGACACACTCAGTTTTATATGAGAGAAAATAACCTCATTGATGTAAGGTTCTATAAGGCAGTACTGAAGAAAGGATGCTTCCTCTGACGTAGTATAAATGAATCTCTTGTAATTTCCCAGACGGTAATATCTGTTCAAATCACTTAACATGTTAAAAAGTAGCTCACAGACACAAACACAGAAAAAAAAAATTGAACCATCCTAAACTTTTACAACCACTACCAATCACCTTAATATATGCCGGGCAAAACAAACCTCTGTTGACTTCATGATTGCAGAAGGAATGCGGCGGAACCACAAAGATAAAGGTTCGCCCTGTATATTGGAGACGGGCAGCATTCAGATATTTATTAACCCGGAAAAAGCAGCATGTTAAAAAAAACATAACAAATATAAAAGTTTTAGGCATATTTACTTGGTTAAGAGTTCCCAGATGAAGAAGAAGATAAAATGAATAAAACTCAGCTTCATTTTCACACACAGAATATGTAGCTCGATGTGCATCATACAAATTAAATAAAGTCGTCAGAGCTTTCATAAGCTGCTCCACATTGAGGTGACACATAGAAGCAGTATTTGGAGTCTCACGAGACCTATGAAGATGGTAATATGATATGATGTGAAACTTGACCTGCATAAAGAAAACATATAAGTCTGCGTTTTTCAAAATTGTGAGACTGGAAAATTGCATAAGCACGAAGTTATCTTATCAAGCAATACATTTGACTAATAGACATACCATTCGCTCATACATACATATCACTCGATCACCGACCACATTCTGCATGCTAAGATCTTGCCTGATGGACCTTGTCCTGTCAAAGATGAAATCATGCACCACCTCAAAAGGTCGATCACTAGAATGCACCAAGTCAAGAAGATAATTTAGAGTGTCTTCCAGCACTGGGACTGGCCGCACATCAGATGTTCGCACGTCTTTCGTGCTTATAGTTCTGCAAAACTAATCGAACAAGAAGCATCCTAAGCTTCTTCTTTTTTTCACACTGAACACTCAAAACGAATCGACTATATATGTAGTGTACACACAAAACCCTTGTTGCCCCCAATAAACAGAATCGAGTTATTTATATCACTCGAGCAGATAATACGAATCGATTTCAGTACTAAGAAACGTAAATTGTGTAAATTTATATAACCTTTTTTACTGCAAGAGCAGCTGAAGTTTTCGCAGGATCGCCGTGGAGCCTCTCGAAAACAGCCAAATCCCGGAGCCTCTCGCGCCGTTCCCTCTCCTCCACTGTAAGCAAAATACATCCCAGTTCAACAACTTAAAAAAAAAACCTAAAAATAATAATTAAAAAAAGAAAAAAAAAAGAGAGGGGAAATACCTGGGCACATGAAAGGGCAAGTTCCTACTATGGAGGGAAAATCTTCATCGCCTTCGTCGTTATTATTATTATTATCGTTTCTGCAACTGTCGGAATTGATTCTTCCGTTCATGGGTCCACGACGACTCCGGTCCGCCATGGTTGAATCGAATCAAAATGACATATTGTGGAATTTAATCACCGGATAACATGTTTAAAAACCCGGCCCGAGTGCCGACCCGGGTCCGGAGGAGCTTCGATAGTACGATGCCTCGGGTCATTAATTCTATAGTTGACATTTGACACAATTGTATTTGTAGACTGTAGTACGTCGTGCTTTATAGCTTGTACCAACTGTCGTCACTCACACAACACCCGCACCACCGATGTGTTTTTTTTTTGTTTTTTTAATAATTATTTTTTTGACTTGAATATATTTTCTCAACCCAACGGATTCTTGTACAAAGATGCGCATACACACTGTATTTGATTTTCGGATCAGAACAGAAGATTTCATCCTCAATCATTGAATCAATCATTGGGGCGTTGTTTCTGTTCGTTTTGAGCTCAGATTTTGTTCTGCAGAAACTCTTCAATCAGTTTAGGATTTCTGTGATGTTTCTGTAGTAAAATATTGTTTCGAGTTTAATTTCGTGCGGCGGAACAAATCGGATTGAACCATGAGGAAGAAGCTCGATACTCGTTTCCCCGCTGTAAGTTTTTTTTTTCGATTTTATTTTTTTGGGGTTTGCGATTTCTGTTAATTTTTTGTTGCTGTTGATGTTTTACATAGGTGTGTTAATGCTTTGAATTGATTTGTGAATTTTTTAGATTACGATTGAATCGGTGTGATCTCATATTTTTCATTTTAAATTCTAGGGTTTTTTCCCACTGTTCTTTCGTAATTTTGATTTACTATTTTTTCCTGCTTTTTCGTCGACTCTACGGGTGATCTGCTGAATGCAAGCTCCAATTTTGCATCGCAAAATGCTCTGTACCATTACGTTGTCTAGTTTATAAGTCATTTGTAGACTGAGTTTTATGTATGTTTTTGTTTCACTTATGGTAAGAGTCTTATCGCGAATTCGAGATATGGTGTTATGTGTTGAATGTAGGAAATGGATATCTTTCAATTTCCCGGTGAAGAGAAATGTATGTGTCCCCCTTCTTTGGTGAAATTTGCATTAGACTTACGCAATTGTTTAATTTCTCGTGTATGTTGTTATGGCATCTTCTTTGCCAGTGCCTTGACACTCTCTTCTTGGTCATGATCCATTTTAGGCTTCCTAGGCTGTATATAGCATAAAATGTTATGCGACTTTGTGTCTACATATTCCTTTAAAAGAGTCGACATGATGAATCACGAATATCTGTACAAGTTAGCATTTTTGCTTAGATCATTCAGGTTGTATTACTTAAAATATTAGGCTTCTTGTCGCTTATTTCTCATGATAAAACATAATACATGTGCAGTAAAATTAACTATGTATTCATGCTTGGAAGCTGTCTAATTTTGATTTGAAAGTTTCGTTAGGCTCTTTATGTTGTAATGCATTCATGCTTGGAACAATTTTAGCGAAAAGAAAAAGAAATCGTGATGTGTGATTATCGTAGCATCCCCTTATATCTTGTCCAAATAACTTCCGTGAGTTTTTCTCTATTTGTATAAATTAATGGTGTTTTGTGTTTGTCAGGCTCGTATAAAAAAGATCATGCAAGCTGATGAGGATGTTGGGAAGATTGCTAATGCTGTGCCTGTTTTAGTCTGTAAGTATTAACTTCTGGTTGGACCATCAACTTTCTTTGCGTATTATTGAATATTGATCTAGTTGCTCTTCTGACATGGTATTGCAGCTAAAGCCTTGGAGTTATTTTTGCAAGATCTTTGCGGTCGTACTTATGATATAACTGTTCAGAGAGGAGCAAAGACTGTTAATTCCTTGCATTTGTGAGTAAAGCTCCATCTTAATTCCTTATATTCACCTATTAATTTGAAGGTATCTTTTTTTATTTTTTTAGCCTAATATTTAAAACTTGCTATTATTCCTCTTTACTCGGTCCTAACTGACGAGGTAAATTGGGCTGAAGACTGGGTATCTATTGTGATTTGTGTAGTCATAAATAGTCGTACGAGATTTAATTTAGCAGAAAACATTATATTTGTTCTTCAAACTAGATATATAAGCTGACGTAGTTATGTTTGAGAAATATAATCTCAGTTGCTAATTCACTCTCTCTCTCTGTGTATATTCAGAAAGCACTGCGTACAAAATTATAATGTGTACGACTTTTTGAAGGAGGTTGTCAGCAAGGTTCCTGACTACGGTAATTCCGATGCTGCAGTTGATGCACCAAAAAGAAGGTATAAAGACTACCTACGTCTGCTTTCTAGTTTTTTATTTCGGATGAATATTAATATGAGCTGGTGATTTTATTCTCAGGAAAGTTGTTTCCCATGAAGCAATCGACAGTGATGAAGACTCCAAAAAGAATATCGTGGTATGATTCTAACTAGAGAATTTGTAGAACGTGTTTTTTTGGGTTTCCTGAATATCGTGGTATTATTAACAAATTCTGTTTCTGTAATATTCAGAACTGTTTTGATGTGCATTACTATTTTTGCAGCATCAAGAGACGGGGCATGCAAGTAGTAGCAATGGCAGTAGGGGAAGAGGAAGAGGCAGAGGCAGAGGACGTGGGCGAGGCAGAGCATCCGAGAGAGAACATCTCCCCCCTCCCTCTGCACCCACACATGATGAGATCGAGCCCAGTCTCTGCCAGCAAAGCATCACACAAATCTCATGCCCGATAGATAATAATATTAACAGTGACAATAATAACAACTCAGTATCGCCAAACGAGAATCCTTCCAAGGTGAGTGATGGCACCGCCTTAGATGAAAAAATGTCATCTAGTGCTGGCACTGCTGCTGCCTCCGCAGGACCTTCTCACGTGAAAGATGAAGAATGCTCGGAAATAGACAGAATGGCCGTCGACCCTCTCCATCTCGCACAACTTAGTTCAAGGTTGGACGAAGAGGAAGAAGAGGAAGACTACGACGAAGAAGGTTAGCTTAGTTAGAGAATCAAGAAAAAGGATTTGCTTGCATTAAGAGTAGAAGTAGCTGCTGAATGAAAAAAATCGAGACACTAACAGAAAAATCTATTTATGTATTTGTATCCTTCTTTCTCTGTTCCAGATGTGTCATTGTGATGTAACCCTTTTTTTAGCTAGTTCACAAATCTTATCTTAGCTGGTGTTGTGTGAGATTTCACTCTTAACTGTTACCCAACCTTTTTCCATTCCTATAACTCTCATTTGTTGCTTGCTTTTCAATTGTTTTCTCTGTATAATTGTTCATATTGTTTTCGTTTTTGTTACATGTGAAATTACAATACTACCCTTATTTTCGATGAAATGTTTGTTAACGAGTTAGAAACTAAAGGACAAAATTGGTAAATCAAATTATTGAAAAAAAATGGTGAAGTACACAATATTTTCACTTAATCCAAAAACTCAGAAAAGATAGTTCCAATTTTTCTTGGCTAAATAAGGAAACAAACACAAGTTACACGTCATCAACAGCCACACGCTTGTAGAGCTTCGCCTCGCTTAACCTCGGCGTAGGTATCACCTCCAACGGAGTCCTCATGTAGGTAACCATACCTGGATTTTCTCCCATGTCGATTTCCTCCTTCCCACTCGGAGCAGCCCAATCGAAGTGGTGAAGAAGATGACCTATCATCGACGTCACCAAATTAATTCCCAGCTGTGCCCCTGGGCAAACTCTCCTCCCAGCTCCAAACGGCAGAAGGCGATAATCATGTCCTTTCATATCCACATCCTCCTCAAGAAACCTTTCAGGCCTGAACTCAGACGGACTCTTCCACACCTCGGGGTCACGAGCTAGGGCCCACACGTTGACGTGGACATTTGATCCTTTGGGGATATCGTAGCCTCCTATCTTCACGTCGGCGTTGGCTCGATGAGGGAGCATCAGAGGAGTCGGGGGGTGGAGCCTCAGAGCCTCTTTGGCTACGCAGAGTAGGTAAGGGAGGTTCGAGAAGTCGAGCTCTGTCATCACTCGTTCGTGCCCGATCACTCGATCGAGCTCTTCTTGCGCCTTCTTCTGGACCCTCGGGTTCTTGATCAGCTCGGCCATGGCCCACTCGACGGATATAGCTGTCGTGTCCATTCCCGCTGTGATCATGTCCTGTGTACAAACGAAATTTAGCATTTAAGGCTCTATTCTTTTGTATAGCTGAACTGAACTGAAACGATCAAATGAACTGATTCGAGAATCGGACATTTTGACTCACCCAAAGAAGGCCGATTATCGTGTCTTCGCTGAGATCGTATTTATCTTGGAGCGTGAGGAGAGCGTCGAAAAAGTGCTGCTTGGCCCCTCCGGTTTTCTGTCGAGCGAGAGTGTGTTCTTCCATTATTGCCCTCGTGAGACGATCTCTGCGGTCTCCGTGTTTGGCAAAGGCCTCTTCGTCTAACGGGAACATTTTTCGGAGCCATGGGATGTGCTCGGCAATAGCAAGGGAAGCCCCGAGCTTCAACCCGTTTGCCACGATGGCCTTGAACTCTTGCCCTTGCTCGTCTACTACCCCTCGCGAATCGACGAATCGTTTCCCGAACGCGAGCCGTGTGATGTTGTTGAATGCGACGGCCCCGAGAAACTTCCTCAGCACGAGGCTCGATCCCGAGTTATCTGCAACGAAAATCGAGCAACACACTGATCATCAGATTTTAGTTTATTTACAAAAACAACCCCAATTGTCTAATAAAATTACAAATAGCTCCTAACTAAACATCACCACGGATCGAGCAACACACTGATCACAGTGATCACCAACTACATTCCACACCAATAAATCAGATTTTAGTCTATTTACAAAAACAACCCAATTATATTTGGAAATTACAAATAGCACCTGATTTTGTGCCCTGGAAAACAGGGAAATCGGAAAATCGTACCGTTAGAGTATTGGTAAATGGACTCCACCATCGCAGTGACCTCGTCTTCGCGAATGGGCCTGAGGGCCTCGATCCTCTTGGGGGAAAACAGCTCCACCGTGCATACTTTTCTGACCTTGACGTAGTGCGGGCCGTAATCGGCCCAAATCAGATCCTGGCCGTCTCGGCTGAACCTGGCGGCCGATCGGCTGCGGTGGCGGTCGGCGAGCTGCTGATCCTTCTCCTTGAGGACCTGCTTGGCCAATTCGGAGTTGGAAACGACGACGTTCAGGGTCGATCCGAACCAGACCGATATGATGGGCCCGTAGGACTGGGCCCACTCCGCAAAGCAGCGGAATCGGACCGGCTTGATGTCGTAGAGGTTTCCGACGATCGGCCAGGGGCGGGGGCCGGGCGGGAGGCGGAAGCGGAGGTGGGGGTAGAAGTGGCTGAGAAGGAAAATGAAGACGAAGATGAAGGGTAAAATGATAAGGAAAGCCATTTGGGGGTGGGGGGAGTGGTTGGGTTAAAATGGGAATGGAGGGAAATATATATGCACATTACATACAGAAAGTTTGGGAGTTGGTGAAGGGCACTTTGGTCTTTTACTCATAGCAAGAAAATAATACTACTACACTTTATTTCACCTACTTTACGTATGGCGTTTTTTTATTTAATATTATAATTTTGCAATAATTTAAAATAGATTGAAATTATAAAATTTGCTTAGATTAATTTTTAATACATTTGGAGATTCAAAGTTGATATTATTAGTGTTTGCAAATGATATGTTTTACTTTTTTTATTTTTTTCTAAAAGTAGAAATTTTGGGACAATAGTATACACAGTTTATACTTTATATTATAGACTTCAATATTTGAGACGCACGCAGGTTGACTAAAAGATTAGGTAAAGGGGCCCAATAAAGTTAGGTGATGGTTTGGTAACTGGATCAGAAAAAAAGGCCCAAGCGGATCGAACTTCGGCCCAATTGCTCGAAATTTGACAAAGCAATTATTAAAAAAAACTGATTATCAAATTTGCTTAAATTAATTTTTAATACGTTTGGAGATTAAAAGTTGATTTTGTTAGTATTTGCAAAATTATATTTTTTTACTTTATTTATTTTTTTTAAATCTGGAGAAATTTTGGGATAAGTTGTTAATTTTGCAAAAATATTTTTATTAATTTTTTAAAAATAGTAAAAAAAATATACAATACACATATATACACATTACAAAATTTGAGGCCACATGCGAGTGGTAAGTCATGTGGTGATGTGAATGTAATTTCTCGGTGACGTAGGTTCAAACCTCAAGTGGGACAAATTTTTATTGTAATATTATGAATGGCGTGTGCTACTCGGACAAATCCGGTAACTGGATCGAGAAATTATGATCGAACACTAAAGAGTAGGTAAAGGGGCCCATTAAAGTTAGGTGATGGTTTGGTAACTGGATCAGAACAAAGGGCCCAAATGGATCAGACTTCGGCCCAATGCTCGAAATTTAACAAAGCAAACTCTTAAAATTAAAAAGGTCAACTACTACATTTGTTCTCTATTTTTTTCCACACAATTATAACAAGGTCAAAACACAAGCAACCGAGAGAATCGTCAAAAAGTCAAACACAACTTTTTAAAAATCATTTAAACCAATTAGTAGTACAAGAGTAAAATATTCAACAAAAAACGTGCTTTCCATCTTCTCCTTATTCATGAGTATATATCTATCTACACACACATCAAACACATATATATCTCAAACACCAAAATGCCTCCACTTCCTCGGCCGCCCGCCGCCAACGCCGTGGCCCCCATCGACCCCACCAAGCCCCAAGTCATCTCTCTCCATCAACCCTCCCCCAAGAAAACCCCCTCCAAATCCTCCAAATTCTTCCGACGAGTCAAGTCCGTTTTCCGATCCTTCCCAGTGATCAACCCTCCATGCAAAATGCCGGGCCCAATCAACGAAGGACACATCCAAGGCGGAAAACAGATGACCGGAACATTATTCGGACACAGAAAATCCAGAGTAAACCTCTGCATCCAAGAGAATCCCAGGTGCCTGCCCATGCTCGTCCTCGAGCTCTCAATCAAGACAGGAAAACTCCTCGAGGAAATGGGGCTCGGGCTTGTCCGAATCGCCCTGGAAAGCGAGAAGAGCGCTTCGTTGGGGGGAAAGTCGACGAAGCTGATAGACGAGCCCATTTGGACTATGTATTCCAACGGGAAGAAAGTAGGGTACGGTGTGAAGAGAGAGCCGAGTGACGATGACTTGAAGGTGATGAAGATGTTGCATGCGGCTTCAATGGGGGCCGGAGTGCTGCCGGAGGAGGGCGGAGGAGAGACGGAGGGAGAGTTGACTTATATGAGGGCCCACTTTGAGAGGGTGGTGGGGTCAAAGGACTCGGAAACTTATTACATGATGAATCCGGATGGGAATAGTGGCTCTGAGCTCAGCATTTTCTTTGTTAGGCTTTGATTTTATTTGTTTTTTTTTTAAATTTATTTATTTATTTATTGTTGTGAAGAATCGTGACGAAATTGTGAGTGAATATTATACTCCTCTCTTCAAGAATGGTTACAAACAAAGATTAATAATTATTTTACTTTTATACTTTAAAATAGATTTTAAGTCTATTTATTAATTTATAATTCTATTGTTATTTTTAGAATGCTTCATAATTGATTGAGATATAAAAAAAATATGCAAGACAAATGTAAGTATAAGAAATTTCAATGATTTATTATAAAATGTGTTCAAAACCAGGTGAAGTGAAAGAAAGATAATAGTAGAACTTATAAAATACTATTACGTAGAACATTTGAATAGAAACTTAATCTTGCATCTCATGGGTGATCAGCTGGTTGTCCCTATGGAAAAGGTAGGGTGTTAAAGTTTTATGTTCCGTCCTCAGCACGGTAACATCTTGCGTTTGAACATTGTAGACGACGATTGAAGTAGTTTGAAGGAAAGAATCCCTCGTCAGACTGTTGATAACAAACACAACAACCTCTCTGTATTTCAACCAACCAGTCGGGTAGAGTCTGCAACCATAGTCTTGACCAGGTTTGAACCAGCCATCGCCCTCCTCTCTATCATACGACTCGTTAAACAACGCCTCGTGAGCTCCCAAGTCAATGTTGAACAGCTTAGTCCATATTCCATTCCCCGAATTCATCTCCCAAACATTAAACTGAAAGTGGCCTCGCGCGATCAACAAAGACAGATTGCTCTCACCTGTCGAGAAATATTTATAATAGAGATACCGACCAATGCATCGAGGGACAGTGTATCTGGTTATGGCCTCAGTCTCGATGTTCAGTGTCAAAACAAATCCATTGCTGATAGGGTAATAATCTTGTATCCAATGCGCAAAGCCTTCAGTGACCAACGGACGCAGTTTCAGTTGCTGGCAACTGTCGAGAGACAAGTGCTGAGTGTCGACTAGCCTCCAAGTCATGTTATCGACTTCTTCGACAGTCAATATAGCACAATTTATACGCTGTGGTTCGAAAAACTGGAGGTTATAATGAGGCGAATACGTGCGGATAACTTTGTACTCCATGCGAGTGGCTAAGTATGCTATGGCGGATGAAGCAGGGGAAGGTAGGATAAATGGAGGGAGGCATAGCTGTTGGTTTGTTGCCGGATTTGTGATCATGAGCTCATCGGTGGAACCTGGGCAAGACTCGAGCATGAAACCGTTGCAACCGGACCAATAATGTTTTTTGAATTTGTGGCTGAAATCGGATATCTGAATTTGGCCGGATTCTGTCAAATACATGAAAGAATTTCTGATGGACATGTTGATGTCCAAAGACCTCATAAGAAGTCCAGGAGTTGAATGCTCAGATATCTTCAAATTAATAAATTTGGAGATCATCTCGGCCTGTGTGAGTGACTGAGAAATTAAAGGATTTTTAATGTATTTAAAATTTTATAAATGATCAACACGAACATGTTGTATTTAAACCCTAATCATATGAGGAAATATAAAATACAGTAGATTAATTTCTCAATAACAAATTGATATATAATTCCCCCAGTCAAAATCAAATTTACAGTAAGAGAGTACCTCTGATTTATCTTCTTCTCCATTCATTGAATTTGTGGTGGTGTTGGTGTTCACCACCACTTTCACTTTGTGACTGGAACAACATTATTGCCCGAGGTTTATTCTTCATAGATTGATGATATTGACAACCCCATTTATAGGCAATTTATACAATTAAACCGTTACCTTTTTTAACATAACAAAATACTAAAAATATCGTAATCTTCCTAAACCGGCAAATTGTGAAGTTATTGTGATGCGCGGTAGATTAATTTTTCTGGTTAACCAATTTTAATATATAATTCCACGACTCAAAATAAAATTTACAGTAAGAGAGTACCTCCGATTTATTATCTTCTTCTCGATTCATTGAATTTGTGGTGGTGGTGTTCTGACCGATGAGCGACGAGCGACCACTTTCACTTTGTGACTGGAACGCCGTTATTCCCCGGGGTTGTTCTTCGTGGATTGTTTTTCCGCGGAAATAGTGAAAAAGGAACATATCGACACAAAATAAAGTTAAAAAAGATTATTAAGTAAATGACAAGTCTTGAGAGTACCACAAAAATGATTCTAAACCTAGATCAATGATATTGACAACCCCATTTATACACTTAATTAGGGTTGTGAATCACACGCCCTAGCATAGCCTTTCCCGCAGAGGGTTAGCCACTCGGTCTAGCATATTCGAGTAATTGGGCTATTTTGTTTCGGATCGTAAATTTGTAGCTCTAACCCTAAAATATTCGGTTTTGACTAGCCCGTCGGGCCGGATGAATTAATATTACATAATAAAAAAATTAATATCAATTTAAGTTTAATATTAATAAAATATTAATATTTAATAATTATTATTATTATTTTAATTTTTAAATTATCTAAAACTTCAAATATTTATTCAATAATATTTAAAATTGTAATTTAAGTTGATAATTTTTATTTTTATTTTAAAAACATAGTGATTTTGGGAAAAAGGAAATCATTTATATTTCTTAAAATTAAATAATTTAGTTTATTTTAATTATAAATTAGGTGGTATATATCATAATTGTTCTTTTTTAATTTTCAACAATAAATTTAATTTAAATTAACAAAACTTTTTCTGTCAAAATAAATACTAAAATAAATCTTAATTTTAATCTTAGTATAAATTAATTTAAATAATAATTTTATTTTCAAAATTTTATTGTAATATTAATTTTAAATTTTAATTAAAATAAATTTTAATTTTCAAAATAAATTTTAATTTTATAAATTTTAATTTAAATTTTCAAATTTAGTTTATAATTGTTAATATAAATTAATTTATTAAATCTAATTGGTAAGTTTTTAATATTATAATCTTTGTATAATTCAAATATTATTCTTTAATATAATTAAAAATATCTTAAAACTCTTTTATTTTTACAAAATAAAAAATATAAAATCATTTTTTTAGAATGTGAAAAACATGGAGCATTTTTATAATAACTAAAACTAATGTCCTCTTTTCCCAATAATTCCTTAAAAAATAGTAGTATGACTTTTTAATTCTTTGACTAAAAATAAAAAATAAAATTATATATTTAAATAAAAAAATAAAATAATTTAAAAAAAATGAAAAATAGACGTACAATTATATTTTAAAATAAAATATAAAATAATTATTTTTTTGTTAAGCAATGTATATTGAATTGAAAATATTAAGGTTTACACGCAATATTCAAAAGTTATGGTTATATTTATACTCAACAAGCAGAAGCATTAAACATAAGTATTTGTTCATAAATGTGTATGACAAGTTCTCGGGGATGGGTCGCAGTTTTACCTTTGGAGGGATCCGTGGCATCTCCTTGGTCGATTAGAAGAGGTGTGTCAGTTGAGGCCATGGCTTAGGAGGCTCCCGCGGGCTGCGTCGTTGAGTATGGTCATAGTTGATGGGGTGTGGAGGTGGCCATCAGACTTTGCGGCGGAGTTCGTTGATCTTATGGATGGCTTGCCGAGTATAGATGTGAGTACAGATACAGTGCGGTGGACATTGCATCGATCAGGGACCTACACCTCTGACTCGGCATATACTCTTTTCTGCCCGGAGGATCCAAGGGTGCCGTGGGCTTCCCTTTTGACTGGACCAGGACGTATACCACGACACAGTTTCATTCTTTGGTTGGCTATCCGAGGTCGGTTGCCGACTCGGGATAAGCGTTGGATTGGTCGGGGGAATGATTCGTGTGTCCTTTGTGGTGATGAGAGCGTGGAGACACACTCCCACCTTTTCTTTGAGTGCCCATTCTCACAGGACTGTTTGCGGAGATTACGGGTGGAGGTGGGTTTTCTATGGCCACGAGGAGGTTGGCATAGTGCTGTACTACGGGCTGCGAGTCGATGGCGTGGTAGGCACTTGATCTCTTGTGCGTATCGTGGACTTCTCGCTGCTCTGATCTATTATATATGGCTCGAGAGGAACACTAAGATCTTTGAGACTCGGTCGGTGCCGTCTGGAGTGGTGGCTTCTCAGGCGATCTCTATCATACGGGAGAGGATTCTCTCTTTACGACTCCCTGATTCTATTCAGGCACGGGCACTGAAGAGGGTTTGGCATATAGCATGGTGATTGTTTTTGTATTTTTTAGTGTTATATGTCTAGTTTGGTTGGAGAGCTAGTCTGTTAGCTCTTTGTTGCGGTGGGGTTATTTTCCCTATGCGCAATTCTGTATCATACTCTTTATTTTCTACGTGATTGACCTTTACCAAAAAAAAAAAAGTTCTCAACCGAAGTACCTAAAAAGTATTCAATTCATTTTAGATCAGAAAGAGCTAAAAAGTGCCGAAATAGTATTTCAAATCCATCCGACTGCAGCTCATCCTGAGCTTATTCACAGCAGTGGGTTCGGGCTGGTACTCTTATTAACACCAAAGTAACACTTCAAATGTGGCCATTTCACAGTTTGTGAAAGATGTGAACAGAAAAAATAAAATTTGATTTGCTCTTGATTTAACTAATTGGGTCGGGCTGAATGGCTTTGTGGACAAGTTCAGATTGTTCTTTAACGTGAACCTGGTAGAAGCCAGTAGCCGTAGATGCAGATGGACCACGACCCACATACTTGATGTCATCCACAGTACCTCTTCCAAGTGCTTTCATTGCAGTTCCCAGACGAGGGTTAACGTAATTGTATGCCCCCATATTCATGTGCTCTTCCTGACACCAGACAACTTCCGCATCTGAAAAAGAATCGACAAAAATATGAAATCAAGAAAGTTAGTCGACCTCATGAGTTACAATTCTTCAAGCTAATAATTGATTTATTAATATTAGCATAAATATATGCATTTGCGAAATCAAGACATACTCGGATATCTCTTCAGTTCACGCTGGATGAGATCATAAGGGAAGGGGCAGAGCTGCTCCACCCTACAAATAGCAACGTCTTTCTCATTTGATTTTCTCCTCTCTTCATCAAGCTCGTAATAAACCTGAAAAACAATCGACAATGAGGTAACAAATATGCATTTTTAAGAGAGCATTTTCTACAAAATTGTTGTGTCATGAAAAGGTACATAGATGGATGATGGATGAATGAAATATTTCGCACCTTTCCTGAGCAAAGAACAAGACGTCTAATACCCTCTTCAAGATCTGAGTGACCATTCTGATCCTTTATAAGGCGTTTAAATCTCGTTCCTTGTTTATCGAAACCTGGATGGCCTTTAACATCATCAAACTCAGATAAATTGGATTTGCACTCCTTGTGACGAAGTAAGTTCTTGGGTGCCATTACAATGAGAGGCTTACGGAATTCCCTATGTATCTGAAACATAATAAGATATAAAACATGAGAGAATGAATACAGCCGTTAGTCAAACAGTTTGTGGAGTTAAATAAATAC
The DNA here is from genome assembly GCA_954870475.1 of Euphrasia confusa. NCBI lineage: Eukaryota > Viridiplantae > Streptophyta > Magnoliopsida > Lamiales > Orobanchaceae > Euphrasia > Euphrasia confusa. Next base: position 1,635,651 of record OX940961.1, read on the forward strand.
ACTTACTTGGCGCCGTAACAAATGGAAATAATTTGCGGGAGTAGTAACATTGACCACCTGCCAATTGCATTCCTGAATTTGTTTCCTAAGAGTAGAATCCATCTCGGGGATAACATAGGGATTATCATCACTCATCTGCAATACATTTGAAAGGGAGATCTCATTTTTCGATAAGACAACAAAGACAAATGTATTTCAAACAAAAAATATCAGTTTGCAGAGATACATAAAAACTCTTGTGAGATTGCTCTGAAATACCAAAACTAAAAAGACAATTGTCAGTTGTCACAAAAGAAGAAAATTAAACCACATAGGGAGCAACAGGATCTCAAGTGTTGCAAATGCAATCTACTGAAATAATTTTAAGACTTTGTTATCAGCATGGTGTAATAACACCATGTCCCTTATTAGTCTTATTCTCCAAACTCCAGCCTAAGATCCCAAAATGAAAATTCAGGTATTTGTTCTTGTAAATAATGGAAAATGGAGAATATTAAACAAAGACCAATTGCAAATCTGAAAAATAGAATTTACGAAGATAATAGCACACATGTCAGAGGGTCTTGAATGCAACACGTTCCAGTATATGAATGCATGTAATGCATAAACAAGATTACAAGAGTAAGCTGAAACAGAAAGGCAATACCTGAAGGTAACGTTCTAAACGAGCACTTGAGTGTTCAGGGCCTTGTCCATCATATCCATGGGGTAATAGGACCACCAATCCAGTTTGACGCAGCCATTTAGCCTCCCCACTGCTCAGAAATTGGTCGAATATCACCTGAGCCCCATTGGCAAAATCACCAAATTGGGCTTCCCAGATTACCAGGGAATTAGGGTTTTCCATTGAATACCCTAGCTCAAAACCCAAAACCCCAAACTCGGAAAGAGAGCTGGACAGATCAAATAAAAATTATTAGAACGTGTTCATGATTCATTACAGAATTTTCTAAGAGTTAGAAGGGATGAATAGAACACTTATTGTGTCAAATGAAATCTATACTGCATGGGATTATTATTACGTATGTTCCATCTAAATAAATAATGGGCAATAAGTATTAAATTAAATTACCAAATGCAGTCACAGTAATGATATCAATGTCCAACGAAGTTAATTCCATGTCAGGCAGAAGGGGAAATTTAGACATGTCCAACAGTTCCAAACCATCTTATTGATTTACATGCATATGCAAGACATGTTCAGTTATCACCAATGAGGTTGTCGAGGAGAAGGTGTGTTAGTTGGCAAGCAATAATTAGTTCCACGAAAACCAGCATGGGTCCAAAACAAAGATTATAAGCTGTATGGACTACAGAGAAACATTAATATTTTGTATCTAAATAAATACAATTCCAAAGAAGAAGGAACTCAATCAGCATTGACTTCATTACAAAATAATATCCGATTAACTCTTACTGTTCCTCTAGACACTAGTCCAAGGAGAAGTTTTGTAGCAGTCAATTTGTTCAAATATAAGATTTTTTTTCGAGCAATTTAGCCAAAAGGGTTTCACCAAACAATTTACAAATCTTTGGACTTAAATGCTTGAGTTATTCATCAACACACTGGCAAAAATAGTACCCTTGGGTTGGATGTACAAGATCAACTTGAACAGATATGCTACACAGAGTGTTTGCACGTGCATATAAGGAAATAGAGACAAAAAATACCTGTTACTCACTGTAAACATCTCTTCATTTTGGTTCATCACAACATGATCCAAGGGACAGTATTTTTCCCCTGTATCTTGATCATGAATAACGGAATGCCTGTGGCTGAATGTACCTCGCTCAACATCCTGCCCACTCAACCTGACATGATTTCCCTCAACAAGCAAGGTTGCAAATGCAAGTGCCTCTCCCACTGCCCAGTCAATACCCTCACCAGTCTCAATCATCTTTGCACGATCTTCAAAAATCCTCTTCACAGCCTTATGAGGTTTAAACTTTTCTGGAAGTGCTGTAATAGCCTTTCCAACAGTTTTCAAAATCTCTGGTTTAACGCTGTGCAATAGAAGACGATAATTGAGAAATAAGAATCCACAAAACACAAGTTTATGAATAAAAAAAATACCCAGTGTTACGAAGGCGTGAGAGCTGTTCAGGGGACTTGAAGCCAGCCCAGTAAGCCGAAAGCCAGTCCCTCCTTTGAGTCACATAGTCTTTACTGGCAAGAAATTCTTCATTCAGAATGGAAAGGACTTTGTTGTTTATCCTATCAATGTCTTCTTTTGTAACTTGGCCAGATTCTAGAAGTTTGTTTTGGTAAATCTCAAGCGCCGAAGGATGATTCCTGATTATCTATACAAACATTCAAGCATAAAAGCAATCAATTTCCAATATATTTATGAGTGTGTGTGTGTGATACAACTGAATATAATATGAATGAAAACTGGATAGCAACTTATAAGACAAGAAAAGAAAATGGAAAAAAGACTTATGGTAGAGGATCTTCATATCAAAGCATTCAGTAAAACCAAAACCGACCTTGTACATCTTTGGTTGAGTGAATGATGGCTCATCAATCTCATTGTGACCAAACCGTCGATAGCACACAATATCAACCACGACATCCGTATGGAATGTCTGACGCCATTCTGCTGCAAGCTCACAGGCATGAACAACTGCTTCCACATCATCACCATTAACATGGAAAATCGGAGCACTCAGAGCTTTGGCAACATCCGTACAATACTGAGAAGACCTTCCTGCTCTCGGGTCAGTGGTGAATGCTACTTGATTGTTCACCACAATGTGTATAGTACCACCAGTAGTGTAGTTTGGAAGAGCACTAAGATGCAAGGTCTCATAGACAACACCTTGTCCAGCAAAACTACCATCACCATGAATTAAAATACCAATGTTTTTCGTCCTATCAACATCATTAGAGTAATACTGTTTAGCTCGAGTTTTTCCAATCACGACAGGATCCACAGCCTCTAAGTGGCTTGGATTTGCAACCAGCGACAAGTGTATTCTCTTACCCCCTCTTGTTGGCCGATCATAAGAAGTTCCCAAATGATACTTAACATCACCAGTTCCAGTGTACAGACCGACCTCATCCACAGGTTTTGTACCACTACTAAATTCATTAAAGATCTGCCGAAGAGGTTTCCGGACAACATTACCCAGAACATTCAGCCTTCCTCTGTGAGACATCCCAATGACAATGCTCTCCACCCCTAGATCTGCTGATCTGTCAAACATCTCCTTCATGCCAGGAATCAATGTCTCACATCCTTCAAGCCCGAACCTCTTGGCTGCAGTCCATTTGGCCGCTAAGAAATTCTCAAATTGGGTACTCCATATAAGCCGGTCAAGGATCACCTCGCGACGCTGGCGGCTGTACTGAGTCGGTGTAGGTGTCTCGATTTTGTCTCTCAGCCAGTTACATTTCTCGCGATCGGCTATATGCATGTACTCATAGCCGATTTTCCCACAGTAAGCCTGTTCTAGCCTTTTCAATATTGCTCTCAAGGTTTGGATAGGACGGTTCTCAGACAAGAAACCAGAAATACTCCAAACACCAATGAAGAATTCTCTATCGAGATCAGCTTCTGAGAAACCGTAAAGGGCTGGATCCAGATCACCGGGGATGGGCCTGTCTTCTAAATCCAATGGATCCAACTTGGCCTTCATGTGACCATAGACCTGGTACGCTCTCACAAGCAACAAGAGGCGCATACTCTCTTGAATCGTCTGCCCAGAAATTCCAGGCGAGGTTGCAGACTGCCCGACAAAGTTCCGGAAGAAATTGTCCCATGATTCATCCACGCTACTTGGGTCCTGCTCCCAAGTCCTCTGGAGCTCTTCGAGATAAACACTGCTTGTGCCATCCAAGAAGCTATCAGTCAACCTAGATAGAGGAACAGGGCGAGGGACAGGTGCAGAACTTGATTTTGTCCGAGCAACCGTAGCATGGAAATATCGATTCTGCAAAGGGCAATATCTTGATCTTGCTGCATAGGAACCACTTTGTGACAACGATCTCCTAACGGCGAGCTTCGCCACATTAGAGCCAGCTCTAAACCAAGTCATTGCGTGAAATCCAAGACACTTGAGACTTAATAACCAGGATTTGTAACCTTTTTTCCAACAAAAATTAAGCACAGTGAGCTTTCATTCAGTCCGTAACCCAACCAAATCAACAACAAAAAAATCCCAATAAATGCTAGCGTGAAATACACATTACACAGATCAATCTCAATTTCTCGATGTATATAATAATCACAAATAAATCACACAAAAATTAAACTAAATCGAATCGAATCCACAACTAAAGGTGGATAAATTAGCCATGGAAATATCAGCATACAAGAGAACATTTCACCATAAATTTGATCGCGGTTACAGAAGCGATCAGTTTCATACCTGTAGAACGGGAAGATCAATGGTGAATGAATCCTAATCTCGATCGGCCTTTTTTTCTCACTTTTCTCTCTCTCTCTCTTAATTGTCACTTTATTCGACTGAATTTTCCATTTTCCAAAAGCTTCTGGATACAGTAATTACACATGGAAGATGATGTACTCCATCACACAAATTTGACATTTTCATGTTTCCAAAGGAAATGACTAAATTGTCCTCAACCTTGAAAACACCCTACAATATTGGAAATGACTAAATTGTCCCCAACCTTGAAAACACAGTAAGTTTGGTTATACATAGAATTATACAAATATTGTCCAAAATATCATTCTAATTCGTAATTGATTGTGGTAAATTTTCACAATAAAAAAATGAAATATTTAAATTTTAATACAAAGATACAAAAAATATTAACCATTGTTTTCTAATAATAATAATAATAATAATGAAAATATTCAATTTTAAAAATTACAAATACACCTTCGAGATATTACAAATAGCCCCTCTGAGTTTTTCCAATCTTTTTTACGAGCTAATTCTTTCAATACAATTTGCAGTAAGAAATTCAAAGCAGCATTTCCTAATCTAGATTAAATATTTGAGCCGGCCATTGCCTTTTGCCGCCATCAGACCTGATTCCCGTAAGCTCCATGGAAACATCAATGGTACGATGCTTAGAACCTCGCACTACACTTATTCGCGACCGTAAAATCGATACAGGACAATCTCTTCCATCTACAACACTCACTTTACTCGAGCTCATCGGGATTGGTTCTCGGAAAGTGAGGATAGTCTGCGACCAGTGTGTGCTTGGACCATAGGGTGACGTGGACAGAACCACAGGCTTTTCACGACAAAACCTCTCGGTGAATCCAGTCTCGAACCACAAGACAAGTCCATAACACCAAGTAATGCCCTCCGGCTTAGACCCTCTGGAGTCGTTCGACTTTGGCTCCAGTTCTACTTCGGCTGTGAAATCCATTTGCTTAGGTTGCATCGTCACCAGATCAAAAGCCTTGAATGGAAAGAGCAACTTTCAATCAGATTCCAATACTTGTAAGCAGAATTTAATTAAAAAAAAACAAAAAACGAAAAACCGAACACAGACCTGTAGAACTTTAGTTGTTGTAACAATATTGCAACTGTCAACGACATCAACAATAGGAACCCGAGCAGCATCCTCGACAACCTCCCGACCAATACAAGACATATCGAAACCGTAAACATTCTCCCAGAATGGGATACTGGTGGCCCCTTTTCCGAATCCAGCGACAAACTGTGAGCACAACGAGGGTAACATCGTTAGTAAAATTATGAAAGTAGGACATAAATAAAGTGCGCGTTTCGAGAAACAAATGTACCATGGTAGCTGTGTCTGGGAGGATGGCGCCTCCAGGCTTCAGCCACTTATCCCGTGCCAAGATTACAGACGTGAGCATTGATTCGTAAAGCAGGCAATACCCCATCCACTCACTAAATAAAACGTCCACGCTCTGAAGCTGGATTCGATCAGCATCGGCTATCTCTTCAACCATGCCTTTAACAACTTCGATAACGCCATTTTTTTGTTGATTGCATTCACCAAGTATTTCCTTCCTCAGAAGGCTGTTGTCTTTTGCAATCTGCAATAAAATTAAGTTTTATGAAATATGCATTGCATTAATCTTTTGAAATACGTTAATATTTGATTTGAGAATTTAACCTGAGTAGCCACCGCAGCCATCTTGTCGCTAGCTTCGATTGCGATAACCCTCGAAGCCCCTGCTTGCGCTGCAAATAGGCTAGTAAAAAAGGAAAACTCAGGAACTCCACGAAATGACAGAGGGTTTAAGATGCACGAATGATTCACATGGTATTTCGTGATATGAAATTAATCAAGCAAAACTAATGTCACGACTAAGGCTTATACTTGATTTATTGTTCTGCAAAACAAGAAACACTCCATCGAGAAAATAATGCTTTTAGGAGCAAAATCTAAGTGCACCAGAAGCATCATTATTCGTTTGACCATTACCTCATTTTAATGATTTCACGAGAAAATAAATTACAAGTCACGTGATTTTGTCCTAACATAAACAATAGTGCGCCTTGAGAATTTTGTTTCTCAACACAGAACGAAACTACAATGGAAGTATCTAACCAATGAATTCACAAGAAGTCAGGTATTGAATGAAGTGTACATTTGCACCTTAAAATTCCAGTCCCACAACCGATGTCCATCACAACTGCATTTCTCAAAAGAGAAGGATTTTCCGAAATAGCTTGTCTGTAGGCATCTGTTCTCACCTGCATATTTGCCAAAACATCTTCTAAACACCCATACTAAGTAATTAAAGCATATCCAGGGTTCACATATCAAACTTAATTTCGGGCCACACCTTGTCGCTGATCATATCTCTATGGATGCCGAATGAACTGTAAGCGTTGAAATAGCTCTTGTTGACATTCCTGATCTCATTCGCTGCTATCTTTAGTGAAGGGCTCGTATCTTTATCAAAAGACGCTAAAGTATCCCTGTTCCCGTTTTCACGAGGAGCTTCAAGCTCGGGTGGACCTCTATCAGAAGCACTGATATCATGTACATCCATATGCTCAAACTGAGACATCAACGAGGACATATCCTCTTTGTCAATGGACATGGAATCCACTTCCTCATCTTCGTCATCCTCGCCAAAACTGTATAACAGCGAGTCATCTTGCAGAAAAGGGTTGAGGTATCTATCATCATCCCACGGAAAACCGCCCCCGTCAAAATTAACCGCCTCATGCAAGTGATTTTGCAGTCCTTCCTTGGACACACACGCCGTTCCACAACTCCAGCATTCGTTTACTGCCGCCTGCAGTGATATGCCACCAATTTTTAACAACTAAATTACAACATGTGAAGTAATACAATTCAACTTACGAAAGAACTACCGAACGAAAACAACATCGTTAATCAGCAGATTAACATTCCGAGTTTGGGTGTATACCTGAGACCTAATGTAATTGATGAGCTTAAAGCAGTTGTAAAAACCCAAGCTGTAAGCTTTCCTGGTTCGATAGAAATCGAAGGAGTGAGCCGAAGCGCAGTGCTCGAAAAGGGAACCGCAAGAACCGTAGAGAGAGTCGCAAAACAGACATAGCAACTGGGGGTTTAAGCCTTGTTCCTCTGCGTCGTCTTCGTCTTTCCAGTCATCCCAGTTACGATCCTCGAGTTCTTCTTCAGATTCAGAGTCGGATGAGTATCGTATTGCGTTTTGTCCATCTTTGTCATCTGCTGTGTGAGGCGCCATTGATAATCCCAGCAGTAGGATCGGCGGAGTAATTCCGCTGCTTAAACCCTAAAACTTTCTCATCCGTTAACTGCTAACCATTTTTAATAAATATCACTTTAGGTCCTGTAATTTGATTACTTGACAATAAGCCGCTTAATAAATTGCAGTTTCAACCTCGTGAAATTTAAAATTTTCATTTTCACCCCTTAAAAATCTTTTGGGAAATTTCTGAGGACTTTTATTTTGGACAGTAATTTAGACTTATTCGGATAAGTTTGGTCCGGTCATTAATTTTTATTTTTATTATTATGTTAATATTTTAATATTAAATTCAATTAAAAATAATTTCAGTTAAATTTATTAATTTTAATTCAATTTAAACTTATTATGTTCGATTTACATATTAATTCAATTGAATTAGTTTCAATAAAAAAGAACAGTCATTTATTTTTATTTTTATTATTATGTTAATATTTTAATATTAAAATCAATTCAAATTAATTTTAGTAAGATTTATTAATTTTAATTCAATTTAAACTTATTATGTTCAATTCACATATTAATTCACTTGAATTAGTTTCAATCCAAAAGAACAGGTTTTAAGTACTTACTAATTGAATCTTTTTAATGATAATTATACTTAGTGTACTTACTACTATAACTGATTTTTTTTGTTAGTGATAATTATACTATTACAGTATATTTTAGTACTCTTCTAAATAAATTTAGGCTTTTCTTTTGCTTTCTTATTAAAATCGATGATGATTAACTTTAGAATACTCGTTATTTTCTACTATCTCTGTCTAGTTTATAAGTATATTATTTCATTTCTATTTAAACTTGTCCTCATATTATATCTGATTACCATTATTTTATTATTATCTTGATAATTATCCTTACATCTCTCAAAATAAAATATATTTTAAAAAATACAATATAAGTTATAACCTCTTGATACGATTTGCTTATCATCACGTTTGAAATTTTATAAATAATCTAAATAAAATATATGAATCAAATTTATTCATTATTTTAAATTTTTTTACTACATAAATAAAATATTTATTACTACAAGTTTTTAAATAATGTATACGAATCAAATTTATTCATTATTTTATCTTTTTTATTTTAATTTGTGTTTAGACCACATAATTATTTTTTTATCAGTTAAATTTATTCATTTAGATTTTATTATTAATATTAAAATATATACTATTTCTAATAATTAGTAAAGCTATTTAAAGTATTACAATATTATTTAATATATTTATTCTATTAATTAATCATTATACTTAGTTTCCTACTATTTATTTTATTAATTTTGAATTATAATTATGTATTTATAAATTTTTTGAATTAAACAATGCTAAAATTTTAATGTTGAATAATATACTATAATTACAAAATCTTCAATTTTAACATGTCTTTTCTACATGAGCGATTCATCTCGGTCACTGTGGTTGTTCATTTTGAAAGTCAACCTTGTTTAAAGTAAATTGGTTTGTTAGTTATCTCATATTGAATTTCAACACAAGTACGAGAAATGTATTAAAATTGTGTTTGGAATTTTAAATGTTCACTTTTGTTAGTTATCTCATATTGAATTTGTGTGAAAAAAAGTATCTTATAAATTTATGAAGCTACTCATGCATGCTATGAAATTTTTCTAAGTCTCTCGAGCCTCCTGTACCATATTTTGTGTGCTAGGTGTGGCCGTCTCCCCCGTCTGGCACCCAACAACGTCTTACACTTCCAATTGTTTGCTAACTATTTTCAATAAACTTTAGGTGCTTGAAATCTGATTAACTGACATTTAGGGGGGGGGGGTTGGACTTTTAAAAGTCCGTGGATTTTTAAAGATTTTCTAAATTCACAGAGTCTACGTAAAGTTTGACTTACTTTTTCCAATTGATTTTGATGGATTTTCATAAACTTCACGTGATTGTAATATAATTTTTTTAATTGCTATACTTGAATTTTTATAAACTTTTATATATAAAAAAATCTTAAATATTTAAAAAAATCAAAATTTTTTACAAATAAATAAATATTATTATTTATCAAAATATGCATTTGTTCAAAAATAAATAAATATTATTATTTATCATTATTATTTCATCTTCATTTATATTATTGTAATGCATAATTTTGAAAATTTATAGATTTTATGGAGAAATTGACTGATTTTATTACTGATTTTATATTGATTTTTATAGATTTTAAGGAATTTTAAATTTATATGAACTACTTTTATATAAAAAATCAATTTAAAAAAAACAAATAAATAAATTATTATTCTAGTTCAAAATAATTTATTATTAATATCATGTATAAATAATTATTTTTAACGAAAATATAATAAGATAAATTTTCTCAAATAAAAATGTTAAATAGAGTGATTAGTGTAACTAACTAACAATTGTTTTATTTTTATTTTTTGTATTTGAGTTTTCGTATTGTAAAAAAGTTCATTGAAATCTCTCATAATTATGAGAAATTTCAAAAAGTCAAATTTAGTTATATTTTTTAAAAGAGAATCCATCAAAATCCATAAAATTTTAAAATCCATTATAATCTATACACTTTTCAATACCTCCGAATTTTTTAAGACTTTTTAAAATCCTTATTGAATACCTCCGGATTTTAATAAACTTTTAAAAATCCGGATTGAATACACCTAGACTTTAAAAGGTCCATTAAAATCCTCTTAATTGAATACATCTTTTAATAATTTGCACTTCTTCACCCTCATGAATTTTACATTTCGTTTTCACCCCTTTTGTTTATATTAGTAGAAGTTATAAGTCTTAATAAAACCGATATCCACACCACCGGTGAATCCCCTAATTAGATATCAAAGTTATACACTCTTCGAAATAAAAATGGCGTCGACGGTGAAGTACCTGCGCGTGCCGCCGAACTCGGCGAATCTGGCGGAGGCGCGTCATCGCATGTTCGAGTTTTTCAGGACTGCGTGCAGATCGATTCCCACAATCATGGATATCTACGTCCTCGACGAAGTCACTTCCCCTTCCCAGCTCCGCTCCGTCATCTCATCCGAGATCCGAAAGAATTCCCACGTCTCTAACCCCAAGGTCTGGAATTTTCTTGTAATTTTTGGGATTATTAATTATCGTGTAACAATTGTTGGAACTAGTAATACTTTCACTCGAATCGGATTTAACTTTTCCACAAATTTTTATGGGTCATTTTGTTTGCAATTAGCCTGAATTCGATTGAATGTGACCTTCTTTCGACATGGGTTCGACAAATATCATTGTTGTTTGATTTATTTCTTAATCATTATTCATTATGCTGGGATGGGTTCTGCCCAGGATAAATTCGAATGACTTAGAAGTTAGCTTGGTCCTGTAGTGATTGCCTATAAAAAATATCGAGTATCGTACGAGTTTTTTATTGGTTGAACTGACACTATAGCGGCAGGGCTCTATCTTCCTATAGGTTTTGTTTGCCTATATCTGTAATCGTAATTGAACGGGATGTGCTGCTTATTCTCGTCCTTTCGATTTCACATGGCATTCCTGAATAATGCTTTCTTGCACATATTTATGTTTGGTATGAACACGTTCAAGTGATGACACATTCATATGCAACGTGGTATGTTCATGGCCATAAGACATAGAGGCCAATTTCTGTTTTTTTCAGGGGGAGTGGTTAGAAGAGGTAATACATTTCACTCTAATTGTTTTCCTTAGATATATGAGTATTATATTTGCTGCTTTATACATATATGAGTTATAGTCTATGTAAAGCATATCATTCGTATGTATTGGCAATTCTAAGTGGTGCTGCTTAAATAGAGGGAATACAGAGTGGCCCTTGCTAATATATATTAAGTATTATATTAAACATAGATGTATTCATGTATGTATGTCTTCACTTGGTTGGAAAGAGATATAAGAGGAAGACATGAACCTTCAATTTTTTCATCTAAATGTGATAGAATCCACTTATTATTAATATCAAAATACCTTGCACGATTACTTGCTTTCTCTAGCTGTTTCCGTCAAAAAGGGATGTTGTCTTCAATGCATACAAAACTGTATTTATCCGAATTGCAGTCTCTAATACTACTGATGGGAAAGAACAATTTCTGACCAGCTGGCTAACCTGAGTTGTTATGGTCATTCTTTTGTTATAGCTTCTATTTTCTTCCATTCCTATTATTGGTTATGTTAGAATTGATCAACTTGGTCTTCCATCTTTTGGATATGTGAAAGTATAAATATAAAATTTAAATTTTGTTATTTCTCATAGTATGCAGCTTAGAGATTTAGTTTTGTTATTTCTTAAAAAATATGTTTTTCCTTACTCCTATGATACAACAAAAGATGCTCTATGTTCTGATTTGGTAATTAAGGTGTCATTTGATTTTCTTACCACACCTGTTCAATTTTTTAATGTATATTTCTCTCTTTTTGGCTATAAGGCTATTAATCGACATTTTACAATTGTTGCCGAAAATTGCAGAAGAGGCTAGACTCTTGATGAAAAAAAAGTTGTTAACTAGTTAGTGTTGACAAGTTGAAAGGTTCGTATGGAACCAGAAATACTTGAACGATTGCACTCGGATAAAACCTTTCCACAATTCTAAGAGCTCAGTCATTTGGAAGATAGTAAATATTTGTTACCAAACAGTGGATGACTGCACAGAATGTTCCCTGTTAGCATGTTATGCTCTTATTTGATCCGAAGGATCATCTTAAGACCAATCGATCGGATTTGACTTTCTTCTGTTCCGGACTTCATAAATATCATTATTAATTATTTCCCCCCATTTTCTTTACTTCACAAATGGTCTATTTGCAGGTCATCGATATGCTGCTCTTCAAGGGAACAGAGGAATTGAATCTCATTGTGGAGCATTCAAAGCAGCGACACCACATTATTGGGCAGTATGTTTTAGGCCGTGATGGAGTGACCCAAGATCTTGGAACCAAGGATCAGGGTGCGTCCGATTTCCTGAAAAATTTCTACAAGAGCAACTACTTCTGACTTTCGTTTTCTCATGGACTGGCTTGGGTTGAAATCGTGCTGTGGTAGAATTTGTTGTAATAAAGAGAATTTGGATTGTATGTTGTTGTCTTTTTACTCGTATCATTGCACAATGGTCCATCTCATCGTACCCCATTAGTGGAGATGTTTGATCGATTTGATTAGAATGCATATTCACAGTGGTGATTTCACTCAATAAAAATTCAGTAATCCAGGAAAATTCAGTGGTGATTATTATTACATTTCATTTGTTTTGGCCACAAAATCAGTAAAACCATTTCATTTTTGTTGAATGTTTACGTTTGAAATGGAAAAGGAGATTTTAATAATTTATAATTATTAATTAATTATTTAGTACTATTAATTAATTGTTGATAAATTAAATGCTGAAACATTATATACTCCATAATATATCAAAAACTTTAAAAAGTAAATATACTTTGAAGTTTTGAAATAGAAAATTCAATAATAAAAACAAACTCCGAAATACAGGCGTCGCCACTACTGAAAATCAAGCACCCTTTTGCAGATTCATTTCCATTGATCCATCTATCAAATTCATATCTCATGAATCCCTTTTCGCGTCCTCTCCATTTCCTCCGATCTCTTTTCCTCTCCTTTTCAAATTATTAAATTTAGTTTTTAATTCATTTTCCAATGGCGAACGGGCACCCAATTTCGAGAAATATCCGGCTTCTGCCACCGGTGAATGCAGCTCTCGGAAGAGAAGGACTGTAAAGTCGTCGCCTTTATAGATTCAATCGTGAAAAAAATTATGTGTGAAAATCTGGTGGCAAGAACGGGTCGGCATCTGCAGCGTTACGAGTCGGGTTTTCGCCTCGTCGCAGGGTATGTACTTCGCCTCTTTTACATTCCCCATTTGAAAAATCTGGTGTAAATCATATGGGTTTTAAGTTGTTCGTTTTCATGCGATTTTTCTGCATTTTCCCGATTCATGATATGTGGGATATGTGACATATGGGTATTGATTTACTCGGAGACTGCATTGTGTTATGTTACTCTAACGTCACTTTCGATGTAAAGCTCGCGGCTTTATTAAGTTACGCTGATTGATTTTTCGGCTTCGGAATCTCGACTGGCAGAGCTCATGGTGGATTTTGCAGATTATTATTTGTTATGTTTTTTGGATTGTGTCTGGATTTGTTCTTAGTATCTGCAGTCGTAAAGTAATGAACTATAGGTTCGGAAGCAAGAACTTGAATTCCTGAAAAGAAAATGAGTTCAAGCGCGTTGATGCTTGATCATTAGCCTTCCGAATTCATGAGTAAACGTTTTTCATGTTGTATTTTGAAGTCTTTTACACTGCATATTGTTTATGCCCCAACTTCACATCAGAAACTTAATCTGACGATAGGTTTCTGTGTCTTTCGAACTAACTTAATTATTATCTTGTATCGTAATATGCTAAACGAGGAAGTTATTTTCCAGGTGCATTCCCTATAGGTATAGAGAAAATTCAGATGGAAGCAGTTGTGAGAATTCAAACAAGGTTGTGGAGGTGCTCATGATCAGCTCACCTAGTGGTCCTGGACTTTTGTTTCCCAAGGTACGTATAATTTGTTACCCTTTTTATATCAACTTATTGGAGTTTTTTTTCATCTGCCTGAAAGAAAACGGACATATATTTGTACTTGATATTGTTTTCATCTGTGACCAGGGGGGCTGGGAAAATGATGAAACGGTTCAAGAGGCTGCACTTAGGGAAACTGTTGAAGAAGCAGGAGTTCGAGGAAAAATTGTGGTGAGAATCTCATTATTGACATAACACGAGCCTTTATAAAAAAAAACTGTTCGTTCACCTTGCTAACTGTGTCCTTGAATTCGTCTTGGTCCTGCTACCCATTGGATCACTCTCAGATCATAATTCACCTTGAAATGTTTTTTTCGTCTCATTTTTCTTGGTTGAAATGGCAAAGGAATTAGTTGAAGATTTCAGTTGGTTCATGTGAATGCAGTCCGAAAACTGGCAATATATTATAATCTACTATTGTTTATTTTTCTTCAGAGATTTCTCGGATACTACGAGTTTAAGAGCAAAAGCCACCTAGGCGAATGCAGTCCAGAAGGCTTGTGCCGAGCTGCAATGTTTGCTATGGCTGTGGAGGAAGAGCTCGGGTCATGGCCCGAGCAGAGCACACGAAACAGAAAATGGTTAAGTGTGCCTGAAGCAGCCAACTGCTGTCGGTACCCATGGATGAGAGAAGCTCTCACTGTGGGCTTCTCCCAGTAACATGACTGAAAAGATTCTGGAAAAGCTTATTGGGATTGTTTGCAAATTCTCAAAAGTTTCTAATCCAGAAACAATGAAGCTTACTGGGATTTGTATAATTAAATTTATAATATAAACTGCCACAATGATAAATATATATTTTTTCATTATGTATTTTATTTCAAAAATTGAATGTGAGTTTTAAATACTAAAAATATTGTATAAACTAAGTATTTTAATGTTATTTAGTTCTGAACTTTCAATCAATCACTTGAGAATAATATACAAGTAAAAAAAAAAACAAATAAGGCACAGAGCAACTCTGAAATACGAATCAAGCCGATACAAGTCATACAACATTAGATGAAAGAGTAGTACAGCCTACATTCCATACACCCAGTTTCAACACAGCAGCGTGTCTGTAGCAACTGCAACCATACATGTGGATATAACAGTGAGATTCCACTTAAAAAGAATGGAACGACAAAGGAAATTTACAAGAACTCCAGACACTGTCGAGAAGACAAAAAACATCATCACCGATCTACAAGGACAACCTCAAACTCCGTCAAAGAAACAAAAATCGCAGGATGGAATCACCGTAGTAAGGGAGGGACGAAATATGCAAGTAATCTTTTTTCGTCTTACAAAGGCAAATGTCTAGAACATGTAAAACATCCAAACGAGAATTCGCAGGATCACTTGATAGAAGGCGGAGATCGCCCAATAAGTCTGCACTGTTCTGGAAGTAATGAACATATCAACTGTCCATTTACTGGGAAGAGTTCCCCATCAATGCCACACCCATTGTGCGTCTGCTTTCCAGGTTTTATTTTAACACACTTAACCTGCATTTAGTAGAAAGAACTTCAGGTCAAATGGATAAATAGGTGATGGTGCAAATCATAATATGGTAAATAATATACTGCCCACTTCTTAAAATTGAGCTTTTGGACATGGAAACATTGGAACAGTTTAAGAGATTCATTTAAATCTTTTACCTTAATATATTCAACATATGGCAAGTTAAGGTGTTTGCCCATTTGCAGGAGCAAGAAGAATCTCAAGAGCTTAAACCGCCCACGCCCACGAACCAGCAACAGATCGAGGGTGTTGTCATCGTGGTCCGCTTTGGGGGCAACCACCTGAGAACTCAAACTCTGGACAGTCTTGCACGAATGGTTGCACACTAAGATTCCAAGAAACTGACCCTTAGTAACTACCCAATTTTCTTCAGACTTTTCCTTCGTATCACCACCTTCCAAAGCCGCCTCCAAAGGCCCCGGCAACTCAATAGGATTTTCAACGTCCCAATTAGGTTCAGAGTCCCATCTAGGCTCGGCATCCCAAATCGGTCCCGGGTCTGACAACGTGGACGAGATGTCCTCTTTATCATATGTTGTTGTGGTTGTCCAGGAACACCTGGTGGGGTCGTTTGCAGCATTCATTCCGGCCCAGCCCTTATCGGTCCGCGACTTGGATCGAGTCCTGGGCCAGTTTGGAGTGACCGAATGTGGCAGTTGTGGATGAACGATAACTTCTGGTTCTTCGGCTGCCACGTTGTTTCTACCCATCGATAGACGCTTTGACTTTGGGTCAATTGCTCGCACATACTCTGATGGTTCATTGCTGCTGCTACAAGTAGTGTCGACATCTGCTCCGGACATGCGGCTTGGAGTCATGATTGAGTCGATGCTTGAGAGGCTGGAGGCCCGAGGCAGGCCTTCCTTGCTTGATCTACGCATTATGTCAGTGTAGAGTTCAGACATGTCTACGATCTCATGATCACCTGAGACTTTTCCTTCTCTGGCTTCAGTTTGTGCTGGGAGATATTCCAATTCGTAGTTGTACTTGGGCAAGCAGAAGAATTTGAGGACACCAGCAACGAAATACCGAAGAGGGCCAAAACGTTTTTGGTATTTCTCAGAAAGCTCCAATACTGCAATTAATAGAGAAAGTGCGGGTCAGCAAAAAAAAATGAAGAATGATAATAAAATACTCCCACTCTCACCGTTGAAAACATTCCAAAAATAAAAGTGAGATATTCAAAATAAAACATCTACTAAGAAATTACCGTCACTTATAAAACCGAAGTATGTAACTGTCATCCCAAAGTGAATAGCCCCAGTATGTATCCACTCCACGGCAAAAACATCAGTGGCAGTAAGACCACCCTGAAAACAAAACAACAAAATATGAAAAATAACACTAAGATATGAGCAGTGTTATGGAATATATTATGTTAATAAAAGTCATGTGAAGTTTTGATCGAGTAATAGGATATAAATCTGAAGGGAAAATAGTAATGATATTCTTAAGTAGAGAGGGTAAAAGGCAAATTAACATACTACCTTAACTATTGATATTGCTGCAGATACTGGATCTCTAACACCAAGAACAGTCCAAACCAAGGAATTATCAGAACCAGCAGGTATGATTCCTATCGGGATTGAAATTGCTTCTTTTTGGTTGCTTCTACTAAGTAAACCATTCAAAACCTGTATTTTAGATAGAACGATTTAAGATTGCAGTAATCAAAAGCAACCAACCATTTACTTGATGAGTTACAAAAATAAGATTAATGAAGAACTCAATTGAAGCTTAAAGAACTACTAGGAAACTTGTATAATGAGAAAATATACAACTCAGATCCATAACATATATAAAGGTCGTCTACTAAGTTTCTTTTTATTAAATAGGGATCGCAGCAAATGAATTTAAACATACATCAATGAGGTAAATAAAATAAAAGAGCCCCTTCAGAAATGCTGATACAAACAGAAACTACATCACCTAGCAAACCTTAATATATGACATAGTTATTGAAGTTTTTGGAGCAATCTAATTGACTCTCCCATGAATGGCTTAAATATTGAAACTCCCCAGCTTATGAAAGATTTGGAGTACACTGGTTAAGGAAACACAGAAAATACCAACTCAAAACTCACGGAGGATTAAATGCACAGTCAAATAGTTTGAAGTAATCAATGATTCAGTCAAATATTTAAGCAATGATAAAATACAATCAATTGCACAATATTTGTCCCCTTATCGACGAAATACAAATGGCAAAGTAAGAAAAAGAGTAACTTGTACAAACCTCATTTATGATCCCATCACCTCCTACACATATGATACCTGCAAGAAGAACAGTAAATGAGCCAACAGTAAAAGATATGATTTTAAAATGTTTCAAGTATTTGTTATAGAGCACAAGAGTCATATGTACCGTCAGGACATGCACTGAAATCGACACTGGCTGCGAGTTTTCGAGCATGGCCAGCAGATTGTGTTTTGACAACCTCCAACTCAAATCCTGCAAGCTATAATTCACAGTATAAAAAACAGCAATTAATAGACCCTATCACAGTAATGACAACCTGGGAGGATAAGGGTAAACTCCGTAAACTTCATTAAAGAAGGGCAAATCAAGAAATATATGGCAGATTCCTATAATTTCTTAGTTTGCGTGAAAAATCCGAACTATATAACTGGGGTGGAGGGAGCATAAGATAAGAAATTTCTTCATCAAAATCCTCATCGTAAAATATTGGAAAGGTGAACCCTCACAAATATATTCAACACTACCTTTACATGTAAGAATATGTGCTCGAAGACTAGCTTCCCTAAAAATAGTGTGTTCAAATTTTTATGTATTCAAGAGAATACTAAATAAAGTTGCACTTCTTATAATCATTTTACAGGTCTGCCTCTGAAAAGGAAGAAAAGGAAAACAAGAGAACAAAGAAAAAAAAATGAAGATCAAGAACCATAAACAGATGTTAGGTTTGACCTCGTGTGCCTTTAAAAACTATCTATAAGCAAAATCTACGGCAAGAATACATGATTAAATAACTTACTTTGAATATAGGTTCAACTGAACCATGAAAAACTTTGCTTGAACGACCACGCCCAGACCTAGGGTTCAAAATGACAAGCATTTTTGGACGACTTTTACATCTTATATACGACTCGGGAGGAAATTCATTGAATATTAGATCAGAGCTTTGTTTCTTAGAAGCCATCGGGTGAGGCAAGCAATTAACATAGCACTGCTGATCCGCAAAAGCATTGACCCACTGAATGGCATCATCTGAGGTAGCAGCGAAAAATCGCAAGTCTTTCCGATTTCTTGCATTTTTCATAAAAAAGCGACTTGAATCCTTTCTACTTGGATATGAATGCACAGTAAAATGTCTAAGGCCCACACAGCAGGATAGCTGCAAACGGGTAAAATTCAAGGGATGTAAGTGGCTTATTATACATTCAAGCAAAGCTAGCAGCAGAATCTAAAGGAAAAATTACCGAAATCACGTCATCCAGGCGCAATATATTAGAACCCCAAACCAATGCCTTGCTTGTCAGTTTAGCATCCACGCCATCCAAGTTTTCATTCTCTGAAGTTTGTAAGTCAGTATTTTTACTGGGTTTCTTTTTGTCCAGTGAAAGTTTTCCCGAGAACACTTCGTATCCTAGCAAGTCAGACTTCTCATCTCCAACATCAATTTTGTGTTCCTCCCTCTTGGCTTCATTGGGATTATCATTTTTGGCACTTGCGGCTTTCCCTCTAGAGTTACGTTTTTCCGGGAAGACAACTGGTGATGTTTGTTGTCCGGTTGATGTTTGAGAACAAAGGCCCAGACGCTGAAGAGATTGCTGAGTTGTCAGTCTCAAAGAACTATTCTTGGAGAGACTAACACTCTTCTGCATATTTGATTTAATACAAGAAAGGAAAATGGTGGGGACGAAATGAGATATCTAACAACGCAAACTTCCCGAAATTTAAGAACCAGATAATCCAGGGTCCACCACATAAATACTCTCCATAATACTTAGGCCTGCATTGGTTTACACAAAATAGATCCATTATAGAAATACAAAATAAAGGCAAGATTTACCATTTCAAATGCATTTGGATATACCCATATTGGAAATGTACCACCCAAATCCTCTCTCCTAACGGGTATAGTAAAATATGTAAATACTTGGTATGGTCCTGTATTTTTAATTCGTCGCTACATGACATTAACACTATTAAGGTAAACAGTTCCAGCATAATTTTTACAAGCCTCGATAAAATTTCAATACCAGATTCCAAAGAAATCAAAGACATGTAAATGTGCACCAGCTGACCAACTTAGTAAGCATTGTGGAGATGCTTTAAAGGAAATAAATTTATAATAAACTGCATAAAAAATGACATGAAATAATCGATTTATGACGAATGAATGAAGTAATCACACAAACAATTGAAACACGTAGCTCATTTACACTTTGCAACGAAACCGGTCTTTTCAATTTCTTCCAGAGAGTAAATACTAGTTACATGATAACAGAAAAGCATAGACATCAGCTCATTCTCATTCATCCGGTGCAATCGGATTCGCCATCTAGTCTACACGATTCGAACAACAAACGGGAAAAATCAAATTTTGAAGATCCTAGCAATAAATTGGCACACAAATGGAAATAAATTAAACCATTCAGCATAAAAAAAGTCCAATTTATGAGCTGAACAGTCAAATGGCTCACTTACTCAGCTGAAATCACAATACAAGACCAAATTTTGAGTGGAAAAATAATAATTTTCTAAACAGATAAAAAAAATCAGGTTAAGAATTAAAAGAAAATCCCCAAAAACGCAGGTGATGATGATAAGAATTCTATCGAAATAAATCAATTAATTAGTCAATCAACTGAATACAGCTACCGATCAACCGCCTGTGTAAAAACTCGGGAACAAACTAAGATGAGATTCCGAAAAGGGGAAAAAAGGAGTACAAGCGCCGACAAAAATGTGTGCGCGGATACGGATATCGGTATGAGTTGTTTAGCCTTTGGAGAAATACTTGCCTTGTTTGACTCGACAGTAAACATCGATTGTCTCCCCGGAGATGGCGGCGGAAAGCGGCGATCGGGTGGTGGGTGGAGGTGGTTTGGAGGAGAAGGAGAAAAACGAGCAGCGAAACAAAAGACTCTGTTTTTTTATTTTTCAATTTAATTTTCTCTTATTTTATTCTGTTTTTTATTTTATTTTCCAAATATCTTTTACCCTTTTTCCTATTTCCTTTTCCTTTTTATACGGATGCTTGTTTAGCTTATAAAATACGTAGCGCTCTAGATAAGATCCCCAGTTATATCTGTAATAAAATATCACACTTTTTTTCGTAATTTCACAGTTTTTCAAATTAAATACTACCGAGTAGTAGAATATATTAAAAGGCCGATTTTAATTATAAAAAAAACTTTTAAAAGTTTGTATTTAATTTAAGATATTAATTTTTTTAATTATAAATTTAAATAGTTTACCTACACTTTATATTATAATTTGTAAAATAGTAATTTATTTTTTAATAATTTACTCTTTATTATATTAAAATACCATTTTTCCAAAATAATTATATATTTTATTTATGTTTAATTTTACTAAAATTATTATTTTACATTACTGCAAATTATTATTTTACATTGTTTTTGCGATATCATAATCTAAAACAATATTTTTAGAAGAAAAGAAAGTCATTTTATTACTATTCAAATTGGAAAAACAATTTAATATATTTATAAAATAATTAACCAAAATTGAAATACTCTGTAATTGTTTTCCACGCCTCTAATTTGTACCCCTATCTGTCTATAAAATAAACATGTTTTTTCTCGATGTTTTTTTAGTTCTTTGTGGGAACAATATTTTTCCAATAATAGCTGAATTTAAAATATCAACGTGAATCTATCGAATACATAAAACAATTAAATCCAATCATACAAAAAAATCGTCGAAACTCCCTAGCACGTCCATCCGAGAAGGCTCGTAAAACGAATCGGACGAAAATACCCCTCCAAACTCTTCGTTCATTTGGGAGATGAACAAACTATCATCCACGGGCCCACCGCACAACGAGTACTCCGAGCTCGTCGGGGTGTCGACGTCGGGAGAAACACTCGAAGACAATAACAACTTCCGATCACAATTATCAATTAGCTCTTCACCGCAATCGATCTCGTGGTGAAATTCCGATTCTATCCTCGTCTCGTAATTGTTGTCGTCCATGTACTGCGATATGTCGGAGTGCTTTCCGGTGAGTTCTTGAACGAGTGACCGGAATCGAGAGGCGCTAGTCTTGACCTTCATCGGGCTTGAAATGTAGACTACTTTGAGAGACGAGTCTTCGTTCTTTCTCTTGCCCTTGGCGAGGTTCTTCTTTCGGGGTTTCACCGATCTAGTCGGAAGAATGCTTTGATCGAAGTTCATTTTTTGGGTATGAACAAATTTTGTGAAAGAAGGTATGTGGAGTGATGATGTATATATAGGTATGAATTCACACAGAAAATGGGATGTTTCCTGGAAATGGAAAAAAAGTAATTAGGAAGTTTGAGTGATAGAGAAATGGGAAACGAATAGGAAAATGAGATAAATAGAAAGGTTCGGTAAAGGTTCATGTCTGACCCGCAAGCTCATTGTTTTTTTCTTCTTTCTATTGTATCTTTGATTATGATTTAACTAATTTTTTTTTATATGTTATTATAATTAGTATTATTGTAATTATAATTAAAAATAAAATGAAATAAAAATGGGCAGACATTTGTAGGCTAGAAAATGACTGCTTGGAGAGAAAATGATTGCTTGGAGAGGTTGATAATATAGATAAATAATCTTCACATGCGCAGCCTTAAGTGACTCGGGCATAGTTGGAATATCATAAGAATATGGATTTATGTGTTTGGGAGGAAAAATCAAATAAAAAAACGTATATCCGAGTATAAGGCACGCGGGCAAGGGCCATCTAGAAGCGTGCCAGGCAGGGGGACGACGCGTGGGACGCGTCGCGGCTCGGATCATGGGTCACGGATTTCATGGGCAATCCACGCGGGGAAATGACTCGGGGCGCGTCCGCGACTCGGGTCACGGATCATTCGAGGCGAGCCATGCAAGGATATGACACGAGGAACATGCTCGTCCCGGGGCTCGGATCACGTTGTCGTCATACTGGCCATGCAGGGGTTTCGAACCCGGGTCACGCTCTTGATCCGCTACACGAGCCCATCACGCGTTCCGTGCGAAGAGACGACGAAGGTTCAAAGACCCAGCCCGCGGCCCGAGCCACGCAATCATTATCTGGGGGAGGGCTCATCCCAGGAAGAACGGAGACATCGCCCACGTGAGCTCATATGCATCACCTATACTCCGGATCACGGGCCCCGGGTCGTCACTAGCTTCATTTAATGATTTAGACGTAGTACGTGGTCTGAATGTAATCATTTCATAAATCCCTATAAATAGGGGGCTTATCCCTTCAGATAAGAGGGCGACACTAATTAGTGAATATACTTGATATTAAAAGAGTGGATAATAGAAATCCTTCAGAAGAAGTTTCAAAGCTCAAAACCTCTGTTCTTTTTCACCCCTACTGCAGAATATAAATTTACAGTATTGTTTCAAACCCTCTATACACAGCCCAACCCCGTATAATACTACCCGAGCTAAAACATTATGCAATTCAAAATCAATGTGCAGTCGATATCAATATTATAATAAAATTATAAAAATGAATTAAAAAGTAAAGATAAAGAATTTATTTTAAAGTAAAAATATAGATATCAATATTATAATAAAATTATAAAATGAATTAAAAAGTAAGATAAAGAATTTATTTTAAAGTAAAAATATAAAAATATTTTATTATTTTTTATGAAATTTGATTATTATTTTGAAATAAAAAAGACGTTGTTGAAAAATTTGTTGAAAAATAATAAAATAGAAGTCTTGTAAAGTATTCTAAAAATTTATCAATTAAAATCTTTCTAAATTTTTATTATGTTAAAATCAATAATAATCGGACATATATATAACTTATAAGAGTATTAGTAATTAGAAAATTAACCATCACTTTTTGATGGAATGGAGGGAGAATAAAAACAATCTAGAATTCAATTTTTGAAATAAATTAAAGTTAAGTAATAAACTTTTCTAGAAGCCCCATAAGTCCATAACTAATCAATGGACTAATTTGATTTAAACAAAACATTTTTTTTATTATTAATTTCATCACCGAACTTTCGCCCATATTGCAAATTTGGAATTTAAATAATTTAACATTAAGTACCCACACTCTTACAATTCTTACGTTCAAGTCCTCCAACAAAAGGACAAATAAAACATAAAACCAATCGATCAACGCCAGCTGTCCAACTAATCTAACTGCACGCCTCACGCGCCACGCCGAGCTTGGAGTTGGGAACGTCGACGAGCACGCGGAAGTTCTGCTGCTGGTAGGTGGCGATGACGTTGAGCATGGAGTTGACGCCGGTGGCGGGGGCGGCCGCCATGGCCAGGCAGGAGGTGCTCCCGGCGGTGCTCCGAATGATAAAGTTGTCCGGACCCAGGCTCATGTTCAGCCCGGAGAACATGAACTTCACGGTCGGCACCGTCACCGGCACCGTGTAGCACGTGTCGAAGCCCCCGAGGGAGCTCACGGCGGCGTCGCCCATCTGCCGCCGGAACTCGTCCCTCACGGCGGTGTACGCCGGCGCCACTAGTATGCTGTAGACCGTCCCTTCAATATTTTGCATAATCAAATATATTAGCAAGATTTTTTGGTTAATTACAAAAATACCCCCAAGATTCATAATTCTAATTTCAAAATTTTACCCGAATCGAAGATGGTTCCGGCGCCGGTGGAGGGATTGAACGCGAGAGCGCTCGGCGGGATTTTGACGACTCTCTTTCCGACTCGAATGCCGGTCATACTGACGTAGTACAGAGTTGACCTCGCCGGGTTTTTTAGCAACGGGGTGGTTCCGATCTTCACGGGCTGGCTGTTGGTTCCGAGCCGCAACGACCCGCTGAATTTGGCCGACTTGTAGCTCGGGAGGCAGTACGAGAATGTGGACCGGTAGAGGTTAGGAGTTTGGGCCAACAGAGACAACGGGCCTCGGCCCAAGCCCAACATCCCCTGGGCCGGGACCGACAAGCCCATGGCCTTGTTGATGCAGCCCAACGTGTATCCGTTGACGGAGTCCAACGCCAATGTGATGTTGTCCTGCACGAGGCTGGCGACGATGGTCGACCCGCCGTACGTCGTGTTGAAGCCGCACGTGGCCCCACCGCAACTCGGACGCGGCACCTTGAATCGTGAATAATAATAATAATTATTAAATAATACTGTATACAAAATTACAAATATACCCCTATCATTATTATCACGGGAGTAACAGAAAATGTCCTTACAAGTTACAACACACACCCGTGACCACGGTTTATTACACACGTAAACGTACCTGGCTGCATTGTGGGGCCCCGCACGCGACGGGCTTGGAGGTGGTGGACTTCGACGGGTCGTAGGCGGGGGAGGCGGCGGAGCAGCCGACGCAGCCGGCGCAGGGGATCCAGGCGGCGTCGTTGCTGGTGTCGATCGACATGAGGATGGTCTGAGGGGGGGTGCCGATCTTGGCCCTGACGATGTAGGTGGGGCTCTGGGTGACTTGCCGGCCGGAGGCGATGGGGACGATGATTTTCCGGCCGGAGGTGGTGGCGAGGCTGGACAAGTAGGTGAGGCGGGCTTTGTCGTTGGACTGGGCTTGGAGGATGGAGTCGGCCCAAGAGAGGGGGGTTTTGGGCCGGAAGGGGGAGCATGGGCCGTTGGCGTTGATTAGACGGAGGGTTGAGGAGCTGACGTCATCGGGAGCGTTGCAGATGTCATCGGAGGCTCGGGTGAAGGTGGAGGAGGAGAGGAAGAGGGAAGTGAGAAGTAGGGAGAAGAGGAGAGGAGTAGACATTGTGGAGTGGTGTGTATGGGATGTGATGATCTTAGTGAGTGTGGATTGGTAGGGTATTTATAGTTGTCAAGTGTGTGATACACTACTACACTAGTGTGCACTTTGGTATATAATTAGTCATGTTCTAAAACAACGGTCACATTATTTCGTTAAAAAATTTAAAAATAAGTACTCAACTATTCAAGAAACATAAGACCATTTCTTCATAAAGAGTGTCATATATTTGTTTGAGACGGAGATGAAGAGTATTATTTTACTTTTTAGTTAGTGATCACCTACTATATTTTTACTCTTAATTACTATTTTCGTCTTAAAACAATATTTATATGTGTTCGAACATAAAAATTAATTAAAAAAATTGTTTTACTTACGGTCGTAATAGTGAGACATTCCATATATACATAAATCATGCAAAATTGAAAATCACGAGAACAAAATTGTAAATTGGGTGTGATCTATACATAAGATACTAGGTCTGTACCAAGACAATGGTTATACTCCCTCATAAAATACGAAGAAAATGATCATTGATCTGGCACGAAAGGAGTATATAATATCTCTCCCTTTTAAATTAATAGATAATTTTTTTTCTTAAATTAATAGTCACTTTTTATTCTTGTTTGTTTCAAATGAATAGTAAAATTTCATTAAAGAAATTACTCCAATATCCAAGAAAAATTAAATAATTTCTTCACAAAATGCAAAAGACAAATACCATATTTTTCTGAAACGACATTGAGAGTATTATTTTTTACTTTTTTATTTAGTCGAAATATATTTTTACTCTTAAATACACTCTTAGTATCAAAACAATCTTTATATGTGTTCAAAAACGAAAATTAAGAAAATATTGTATTACATAGTGTTTGTAAAAGTTAGGCACTCCTTACATAAATCATGCAAAATTGAAAATTACGAGAACAAAATTGTAAATTACATGATCGATCTATACATAAGGACACTAGTTGATCACAAGGTGTACTGAAATTTGAGGTCGACATAAGTAGGTGGTTGTAAGTGAATTGGAGATGGAGAAAAGCGAATCTGCTTTACATTGCCAGGTACATTGTTTATACAATTACATATACTGTTTATATAATTAAAAAATTATAGAAGAATCCAAACAATTTTAAGACAGGCACAGTGAGGTGAAGCTGAGGTCTGAAGGAGTGAATAGTCTTTCTTTCTTTGTGGTGGTGGGCCCTACCAAGCCACTCAGAATTTTGGCAAATAGTCACTGAGGTGGTCGATTATGTGTTGTGGGTGTCTGCAGAAATTGCATGTGACTCAGTGGTCGTGGATCACAATTCACACATCTATCTATATACTACGTGCTTGCACGCGTTAATAATCACCTAGCTAGTGGTAACATTTTGTAGTAATATCTAAGAAATAAATACATAATTTTTTCAAAATTTTGAATTTTATACATAGACCACTTTCCACTTCCTCTAAATTTATCGATGTACATGTTGATTTAAATTTTGATTGATCATTTAACCTCAATTTCATATGTATACAGCATCCTGTACAAAAACACTATCAATATATGCATAGTCCGAGTCATGCTAGTAGCATGTTCATTCACATGACCCTTATGATTATGTCTCCTTCAAGCGGAGTACTGCTATTATTTTTGGTTACTTTTATTCGGAATTTTTGTCACTAATTATGCTACTATATGTCATATACTACTATGTCTGAATTTTAATCATCAGTTCATCAATTATTATTTAATATTAGGTCGACTACTCGGTTAGAAGAAAATTGATTTATAATACCCGTTAGGAGTTTTAGTTATTGGGGAGCATGAGTTGGGTTGTGAATTATGATCATAGTGGTCCAAAAGGCTTATTGTAACAAGTCTCTCTCATTTAAATATCGCATGCATACATTGTTCTATAATGTTGTCCCGATCTGAGAATTGAGATACCTTACTATGGAAGCGTGTGTCAGATATTATATTTTAAAATAATATTCACTCCTCACACACACACACACACTTTTTACCCCTTCTATTTCATTTAAAATAATATTCACTCCTTTTCAGTCTTCACACACCAAAAAAGTTTATTCTGATTTCATAGGAACAGACACTATTTCCACTCCTTCAATAGAGACACTCTCTCACTAGTTGTAATTATTTTAATAAAAAAAAAAGATTAAATCAATATGCATACTAGGGAAGAGTAATGTTTTTTAATGTATCATTGATTCATTGTATCTCTCTCTGTCATGAATGTATTTTTAAATTTTTTATAAAATTTTTAGAAGTTACAAAATACTGCACTAGTGATTTTTGTAACTTCAAAATATTTTCAAAATAGTCTGTATTTATTCTTATGTATGATCCTATGTGAAAAGACATGTAGAGTAAATCAATAGAACCTGAACTTGCTGATTTAGCTACAAAAGTACTGCACACACATTCATTCTCCTGATCAGGGTTATCGTTTTTCCGTCATAATCGTCGGCTTCTCTACACGAATGTTCGATTTACGTTTCGGCTCTCCTTCCAAGTCCCAGTTCGGAATGTTCCCTGTAGCTTCATTGATCAGTTTTATCAGAGTAACCTGCATTTCAAATAACACCAAATTACACGAGCTTGAATCACAAACCATAAACGAGAAAATCGAACATACCACGCTCTCGGGAACACCTTCAGGGGGCAATGACAGATTCCGAGGCGGAGGGCCATCGAGATACACCCTCTTATCAAACTGCCAATCCCCTTTTTCACCCGCAGCCAATAGCTCGCCCTTTGAATTATAATCACAGCCATATGTGTAATGAAGAATATATACGTTTTCAGTTTCCCTGTCGTACGGGGGCTGAAAGGTAAAATTACAATCAGCTCAACTCAGAAGTCCTCGGTTATATATATATATATAATCGATCAGAAACTAAAACCTGCAGCTGGAAGTCCTTTCGAAGAATGTGGTTCACGCCGTGAAGAGCAGAGGCCACGGCATAGGCGTACATTTCCAGAACCCACCCGAATATCTTATCAGCCTCCGAGTCGTTTTTCATACTCAACGAGACGTTCATCCAAGTAGGCGCGATCAATTGCAAAAGACTCTGCACACACAGTAATAATATTCTTTACATTTCACATCGAAAAAAAAAAACTCACACCTTCGAATCCTCGACTGACCTTCTTGATTATAACCGGAGAGTTTCCAATAGGATCAACACTTGAGACCGGGCCCACCTCCGGAGGGAGGAACTTCCTCACGACCCTCTCGTACTTCATCGGCTTGATGTAGAAAAACGGGAACGCCGAAGGGTACCCTTCGTAGCCCAAGTTCGGGAGCGGCCTCAAGAATATGTGATCGGGTTCCGCCATCAGCACGTATCTGTCGAAAGAGAAAATCAAGATCACGATTTTATATTCCAACACTTATAGGCACGTATAGACAGAGTGAGTATATATTAGCGAGAATTAAAATCGAACTCACTCTTCTTCGATCTTTGCCTTCTTGAGCCATTGCACGAAAGCCCAGGGTCTGTTCAAGACGACGTACCCCTTATCTACACCTTCAGGGAGAGGATCGACCACGAAAGTAGGAATTTCGGACATCAGATAATCGGGTTTTCCGGAATGAAGGATTCTCGTGAACTTCCCCATTTCTGACTCGGGCAAGTCCTTCTTCTTCATGTAATAGTAGTACATTATACGACACTGCCATTGGCTGTAAGGAGTGTCCTGAGCTGTTACGGCTACGTGAAAGGGAAACCTTTTTCGTTTCGCCTCGTTGATTTCGGGCATTGGAGTCACGGGGTCCACGATAGGAATCTGGGTCCGTTGTCCTAGGTTGTTACTCCATTTCACGGGGCTCGAGTTGCGGTAATAGTGGGAGATCATCGTGATGAGGTTGTAGAAAATGCCGAAAGTCAGGAGCAAGACGAAGAGGGGTAATGCTCGTCCCATGTTGACTCGTTCGATCGAATCCTTCCGAGATAGCTAGCTATGTTGGAAGGAATCCATCTGCTGGATGAGATTAACATTGAAAAAGAGATTACTACCAAATCAACTCCACATGAAATTCATCAAAATTCAAATAAATTCCCAGACAAAAACCCAAAATACAGTAGACGACATGCATATACATATCACAAAATAAATGAAAAATAATAATTAAAATACAAAAATAAAATAAAAAATCATAATCAAAACCTAACATTTGATCTGGCGACGGGAGGAAAATTGAGACGAGAATTGTTGCAGAATAAAAACAGAAATTCTATAGTAACTTGTTTTTGAATTAGAATAAAATAAATTCAATTGAGACCTAATTGATTTTTCTTTCCTTATTCATAAAAAGGAAAATAATAATTAATCATCAAAGAATTTGGTATCGTCGTAGATGCATTTTAGTTACAGGGTGGAGAGGTCAGGAGACACCTATATTCACAATTTCATACTTAGTAGTATAAAATAATTTCTGTAAAATTTATGTTTATATAATAATAGAATATTAATTTTACATGCACAATATTCTTTATGTTAAATTACGTAGAAACAAGTGCATTTTTTTCTTGATTTTCCTTCAACGTCAATCTCGGGTCAATACGTTGAGTTTTTTCTATTCTTGAAAGAATATATGAAGTATAATATATTTTTTTTTTTTTCTTGTTAATTGGCCATTTCACATTTATCTAGACCGCCAGGACTAAACGATAATTGATTTTTAATAGGTAGAAATTGTTAATTTACTAAAATACCCCCTGTACATTCAAACATTATACTCCTTTGCCTATCAGTTAAGGAAATACGTTATAAGAAAAATAAAATAGAATAATCGATATATTAGAGACTAAAAAGAAACACAATTCAAACATATTGAATATAAATATGGAATGGTTGACTATGTCACAAAATTTAATGGGAAAGTTGAATATCAAATTTCTAATTTTTTTTTTTTGATACATTTAATTCGCCATTACTAAAAAAAGTTACTCTTTATATTTTATTTAATTTTTTCATTGACTTTACTTACCTTTAAACAATTACTGTATTACATTAATTGAAAATAATAATTTAAAAATTATTGAAGTAATTTTTTTATATTATCCAATCTTAACTCAACACACGTGATTTTTGTGGGTTTTTAAATGGGGCCCGCCTCCGAAATTTGATAAATAAAGAATTGCAAGTGGCAAGTGTACTGTATTTTGAGATTCTGCTGCAATTATTTTTCATTTGTTTACCTCAAAGAACAGAGAATCCATGGCGGCAATCCCATCATCTCCTCCGCTCATCAAAGTCGTCGCCCTCTGCGGTTCCCTTCGCAAAGGTTCCTACAATCGCGGCCTCCTCCGTGCCGGTAAAATCTCTCTCCCCCCTTTTAATTCTTCAACTTAAAAAGTCAACGTTTAGTTTGTGTTTCTACAGAGTTTAGATTATTTGACTTGTCGGAATATAAGCTAATTACCTTCTGCAGCGATCCAAATATCGAAGTCGATTGGTGGTTTGGAGATAGAGTACGTGGACATATCACCCTTGCCGTTTCTCAACACGGATCTCGAGGTGAACGGAACATTCCCACCAGTCGTAGAAGAGTTCAGACAGAAGATTCTCGCTGCAGACAGCATACTCTTCGCTTCGCCCGAGTACAACTACTCTGTCACTGGTAAATTAAAGCCTCATAAACATATCACTGTTTTGTTTGCTTCTATATGATGATGATTTTTTCTTTTTTTTTTTCATGTTGTGTAGCTCCTCTGAAAAATGCCGTTGATTGGGCTTCGAGGCCTCCGAATGTTTGGGCTGACAAAGCCGCTGCCATCGTCAGCGCAGGAGGAGGGTTCGGTGGGGGCCGGTCTCAGTACCATCTCCGCCAGACGGGGGTTTATCTTGACCTCCATTTCATCAACAAGCCTGAGTTTTTCTTGAACGCTTTCCAACCTCCTGCAAAGTTCGACTCTGATGGTAACTTGATAGATGACTCGACCAAGGCGAAGCTGAAAGATGTTCTGTTATCCCTGTACTCGTTCACACTTCGACTTCAAGGTAATAAGTCTGCGTAAAAGCCGATGTATTAATCAAGAATACTCGTCACTCTGTTTCAGCATGTATTGAATTCAAATTTCAAACATTGGTTATGAATCCTTTGAGCAAATGTTATTATTTTGTTCACTAGCCCTAATACTATTATTCACCCTTCGATTCCTCAAAATAACGGCTGAATCCATCATCAAACCAATGTACTCTTTCCTCACTTCAGCCAGAGGGTGAGCCTCTATAGCCTCTTCATCACGATACGCTTCCTTCAGAATAGCCGTGCACGTGTTGTTCTTCAAAGACAAATAAAACAGATGCGGGTGCCTCTCGAACGCCCTGTGAACCTTCTGGGGCAAACCCAAATGCTTTCTAAGACTAATAATCAACTTTCTCTCGGCTGAATGCTCGACGAACAGACAAAGCAACTCATGCAGCAGACCCACCACCCGTTTCTCGGACAGGTCACTGTCGGGATTCAAACACGAGCAATCATCGTAAGGAGAAACATAAGGAAGCCTTTGAAACTCAACCAACCAATCTTTTATCTTGTGCTTTAGCCTCAGCCCTTTAGAAGGAAACAATGGAAACGCAATAGCTTCGTTTTCACCTCCGCTGTACAGTCCTCTCTTTATTGCATTTTTCTGCATCATTGACAATATTTTACCGTCTTTTCCATCGTTGTCAAAAACAGCCAAGCCCTTCAATCCATCTTCTATATCGATAATCTTAAAACATCCGTATTTCTCGAGGTAATCCATAGGGTTGTTAGAAAAGTCGGGAGGCAAGCCTAGGTACCATTGCAAGCCCTTGATTATTTTCAAAGGAAGCATCTTTCTAGTGCCACTCATCAATACGAATTTCTTTAGTCTCCCCACGATATCGTCACTGAACTCTTCGTAAACTCTTCTTTCCTCTGTATCAAGCTCAATGGCTTTCTGGGTCAGTCTAAACCATGGCAAATTATAAAGGGGCCCGGTAAACTCCTCGAAGAAAGAAGGGTAGGACCTCAAGAACCTTATGACTTTGATGTTCAAGCCGAAATCGTAACCTCTTTTGGAGAGGTCCGAGACAGGGATAGAGTAGTTTTCGTGTGGGGAAGAGGAGGTGGATACGAAGAAGTTTTTCATGGAGATGATGGGCTTGAGTTCAAGCGACTTGTGAATGGAGTCAATGGAGTCAAAGTATGTATCTTTTTTCCGTTTCATGTAGACCTCTACGTAAGCCTGTGATTGAATGAAGGAGTGAGGACGGCGAGTGAGGGCAACAAATGCGTTTTGCGAGGAGGCGAATACGAGCTTCCGGAGAAGAGATTCAGGGTTCATCATGGTGATGGCTTGCCTGATAATCCAGTCATAAATGCAAATAAACATTACACACAAGAAAAAGACATTACACACAAGAAAATTTGGAGTGGGCATTTCATCGAACACCTTGCAGCTCACACTTTGGTAACGAAAACCAGCACGAATTCGAATATCATTAGCCACGTTCATCATCATTCGTCAAGATTTAATTAATAAACGAGAACCAGAAGACAAGAATTACGTACCCTGTTTGACGGATCATAGGATATTACGGCGGCGGCGGCCAGTCAAGAATACGGTGTCTGAAATTCTCTCGACGGAAAACTTGGAGATGGGAGTAGTGTATAGTGTTTTTCACAAAATGTAAATTTGAAACATTTTTATTTTCTCTGGATTTTTTGAAACAAAATAAATTAATTTGATTATTTAGTAATAATAACAAAAAAATTAAAAAAAATAACTGTATTTTATTTTTATATGCATGTACAAGAATACAATTTGTTTTCTAAAATGAAACTTCTGTATTATATAAGAACATCTTCATCCACAAAACAGATGGTAAGTAGATTACAGTACACGAACACTCCACATTATGTGATTCTTTGTTTTACAAAACGTGTAGGATCATCTACAACATCAGAACCGGAAGCATCACTTTTTTCGAAGGAAGGTACCATAGTCATTAGTGAATCGACAGCCACACAATCCCTGTCATACCCTTCTTCTATAATCCTCCTCGCTTCCTTATTCTCTTGGGCTCTTGAGACGAGGTTATAATACTTCCTCACAATATCATGCCGCCATGGAATGACATCATTACCCCTCTCAGAGCCTTCCCATAAGTCCTTTTTCGCAAATTTCATCCATCTCCTCTTAACGTGAAACTCCGGTATTTCAGAAACCGAGTGCATGTGAAATACCCTCAAACTATGCCGGCACAACAACCCACATTCCTCAAACCTCTTACACGAGCAATGAATTAATTTGTCCACCGCGTAAAATGTCACGTCATAGCAAGTCACGCCATCCTCATGCACGACATTATAGGACATGACATCGTTGTCACAATGCAGCATCTTACACGAAGTGGATATAGACTTCACGAATTCCTCCTCGAAATCTTTGAATATGGTCAGCGTGTAAACCTCTGAAGCATGCTTCAAGACAGCGGTTAACGGTAGTATCGAGGTGGGTGTTGCTCTCGAGCACTGAGACTCGTCTTTTGACTCGTGGGCCCTCCAGCACTTGACTGTATCACTGAGGATGGTGTAGAATTCTGTCAACCCAGTGGTTTTCTTGGCATTGAGTCTGAATGCGATGTTTGTGCTTTCACTTCTTTGTGAAGAGAGTATTCCGAAGGAGAAGAAATCGTTGCCGAATGCCGTGGACCATTTCGTCCTTGAATCGTACAGACGTTTGGACCAAGGATGGTCCTCCAAGTCGTTTTTTGATATCATTGAGTTCCAATGGCTTTCGAATTCTGCTTCGTTTGTGCATCCAGAGAGACACTTGTTGAATGAGTCATGGAAGCATTTGTCACTTTTTAACTCTATAAAACGACTAACTGCGTCTTGATATAAGAGCCACCGACATAGCCTGTGTGTTGTTCCAGGAAAAACCTACATAAAAATAAATAGAACTTAGAAACTAACACAAAAGTATACATCAGAACAACTTTATTTTGGGATTGAAGAAGTAAATACTTTGTGAAAGAGTTCACATATTCACAGTAATGCAGTATGTATATACCTTTTCTGTTGCATTCTCGACTGCTAGATCTTGACTCGTAAATAGCGTTACAGGACTTTGGTCTTCCATGGATTTTTTAAAAACATCCAAAAGCCACTCAAACGACTCGGCCTTCTCATCCACTATGAATGCACATCCGAACATCACACTCTTACAATGATTATTTATCCCGACAAACTGTGCACATGTCAAATCATACTTATTCGTGCGACAGGTAGTGTCAAAGACAACAACATCTCCATATATCTTATAATCCTCTTTCATCATTGAATCCCTCCAGAAAAAGTTGCACAATTTTCCAGCATCGTCTAATTTAACCCTGAAAAAGAAATCCCGATCTTCGCAACTTTGTTGGCATAAAGTATCAATAAGTGTCTGGGCATCCCCTATTTCTATTGCTTGACCAACAAACTCTCCATCTTGTGTCAACATATCCTCAATCGTAATAGTTTTTTCTGTGGTGTTAATAGCCCTCTCGCAGTTACGCATATGACTCCAATCCTTCCTAATAAGTGCGTGATTGTGTAGTGTGTTATGGCCAACAACTTCATAAACACCATTGCTCTTCATTTTGACTCTCAAAGATGCTTTACAACCTGTGCGTGTGATATAGCCCTTTTTCTCTTTTCTCTCGAATGGATAACTGGAACTGGAAGTGCTGGGTCTCTTAGATCCTTCACAAGAACAGACAAAGTATTTTTCAATAACGACACCAGCATCATTGCACCTTGTAGTTGTTTTCCTAACACTAAAACCGACTTCACGGGCATGGTCACAATACAGTTCGTAAAAGTCATCAATTTTTCCCCTCTTCACACCCATAAGAGAGCCGGACAAATCTAGTATATCACCTACAACAAGGGACAGTATCAATTCAACATGTCAACATCTGAGAAGGACTACTGATAGCACAACTTTTCTAACATAAAGAGCAATACTTTTACAACTGACTTAACAAGAAATTATTACGCATTACATTTATCTTCATTTGACGAGACATTACTAGTCTGCTCTTTGTCAACATTACATCCTTCATTCTCATCACTTGAATCAATAACCGTCACAAACCCTGAAGGTAATAACTTTCATTAAAATCGCAGACATTGCATTCACTTATAATATCAATCATCTGCTACTCATTACTAGAAGACACAAAACAAGTATCGTTCTCTTTTCTTCACTACTAACAGAGTAACAGCATAGTAGAATAGCACATTACCTTCGCATTCGTTCAAAATTTTGCATGTGTCCTGCTCTCCACCGTTGTATGTTCTGTCTTCAGCTTTCATTAATGATGATTAATGATTACTAATGACCTGCAAAATATTAACCGGTAGAAACCCGAAGCTCAAACATACTACTAACTACAGTTTCTGCTCAATCAATCCTACTTTACTGACTAAAAGGTGACTAATTTGAATCAAAATTTTGACACTCTAAATCACCATGGCTGAATTCAGCAGTTCCACGATCACCAAAGAAAAAAAAAAGGTTTTTAGAATGGTCATTTCATCAAACATCAAGAGTGCACTCCCATGGTAAAACTGGTAACATGCTTTTTTTTTATTTAATCACAATCTTCATCAATCAATAATTATATTTAATAATAAGATAAATGTAATGAATTACCTTATTCGAGGAATTGCGATGGGGAAGCAACCGGAAAACGGAAACTAATAAGCGATGTTTGATAGGTCAAATTAACAGTGGTGGCGCGTGGTTGGAACTTTTGTCGGCCGGGATATGGGAATAGAGGGTTACGGCCGGGATATGGGAATAGAGGGTTACGGCCGGGAAACAATGGAGGAGACTGGGCGTGGTGGGATGGTGGTTGGCATTTGGAATGAAGATGGGGTAGCAAGGAAAAGCCCTATAGTCTGTAAAGAGCTGTTTTTTTTAAGTGAATATTTTACTAATTTTTTATTCCTTTTATAAATTGGGAATTAAATAATTTTATTTTTGTGAAAATTCACATTACAGTACATCCAAGAATAATTGGAATAATATCATTTGCCCTAACCGCAGATTACTCTCCCACTCGCCACCGTCGCCGCCACGACAGAACCTCGCCGCCTCGATCCAGCCGCCGATGCAGCGCAGCTCAACCATCATTCCGGTAACAATTTCTTTCTCTACTACTTTTGCTTGTTTGATTTTTACTCTCTAACTGTTACCATCAAGTTCGTAACTTGTGAATTATAGAGTTATGTTCATGATATTGATTTTTGTTTGCACATACCGACCGCCGATTCAACGCCTCGGTCTGTTCGTCGTTGGCCGGAGCTTGTCCGTCTCTAGTTTCTCGTGTCGTAAATTGCTTACCCTAACCGATATAACTTTTGGGAACTTTTAAAATTTGTGTGATGTTCGGAATGAATCTCTTTGATTCGAGTATTGGCGACGATTCGAAACCCTCGTCAGTACTCGAGTACTGAATATCAATTACAATTAGATTTGTACAAATATTTACTTGAGATATACGCATTTTGTATCAGGAGTTTAGACCAAATGGCTGCTTCTCTGAAAATCCACGACCTAGAAAAACCGAATCCAGCCGAAGACTGGACAGTTGTGGTGCCACGTAAAGGGAAGAAGAATAAAGCTCCACGAAAAATCGCGATCTCGAAACAAGAAACCGAAACCCATCAGTGGACTCCAATCGATACTGAAACCGATCCCGAGAGAGAGTCGAAACTGACCCAGAGAATGCAAACCTGTATCCAGAAGCTCTCCACCTCCGAGTTCTGTCGTTCCTTCCTGAACAAAATGGAAAACCCTGACACGGTCACTAAGTTCCTCAAAAACCTGGGCTCGGAACTAAACATGCCGATGGTGATTTACGGCATTGGAAGTATAGAGTCGTTCGAGCCTCCTAGGCTGCAGCTAGGCCTCGCCATTTTGATGAAGAGGAAATTCGATTGGATCGGAGATATACAAGTGTTTGACCCGATAATCTCCTTGACCGAGTCAAAGGTCTTGACTTCTCTAGGTTGTGAGGTGATGTCGATAAACGAGCAAGGCAGGAGACGAGCTGTTAGGCCTACTCTTTTTTTCATGCCACACTGTGAGGCGGAGCTGTACGAAAATCTGTTGGAAGCGAATTGGGGAGTGGATCGGTTGAATCGTATAATAGTGTTTGGAAATAGTTTTAGTGAATACGAGCAGTATGTGTCGATTTTCGGGAGCCCAGAAGTTGCGGAATCTCGAAAGCGTATCTTGGATGCAAGGAGGTTTACTGAAGAGATCGGCGTTGAAACTTTGTCGTCTGATGATTCTTCTTTTCGAGCCTTTCACGGCTCGTCCTGGCATTTCTTTAGGCCTGGGGATGGAGAACTTTTGTGTATATGATAATATCAGAGTTTTAAATTGATCAATTTAATGTAACAGAGCACTTGTTTTTTATTTCCAGTAAATTTTACTTATTTTATTTTTGAATTTTTTATTAAATCACAAATTATAAATTAAACATACTATATAGTATAATTATACTGTATTTTTTAACAAATAAAAACAAGATAGATGATCCGCAACGGTCCCCGTATTCTCTGCTGTTGATGTATATATATATATACAGTTGGGCGCTTGTGGGGTTGAAACGTGACATCATCACCCCCTGCATCTTTATACAACCACGTCATCATCTTTTCCTTCTTCAATTTCCATTTCCCTTCTCATCCTCTACATTTACCTTCTCAAAATCAAAATCAAATTCAAATTCAGCTCCTTCCGCAGCCGATCGGATGGATGATCGTAAGAATCAAGCGTTACCGGGAAAGAATTCCCAACCCCAATCCAAGAACACCCAAACGCAGCCGCCCTATTTCAACCGCTCGATGACCGTCCATTCCTCTTCCGCCGCCGCGAACAACCCCTACGCCGCCTCGCCTTTCCAGCGCAACGGCTCCGTCAAGAGCCTCCACGGATCCTCGTTCGCCTCCATGGTCTCCGGCAAGGTCTGGAAATTGCGCTCCCTCTTCGATTCCCCAAAATGCCCCTCTCCCACGAAAGCCCCGCAATCCCCGCTCGCCCCGCCCGATTCCCTCGCCCGCCTCCCCGGCACCGAGGACAGGGTCGTAATTTTCTTCACCAGCCTCCGCGGGATCCGGCGAACCTTCCAGGACTGCCACAGCACGCGGATGATCTTCCGCGGGTTCCGCGTCAACATCGACGAGCGCGACGTCTCGATGGACGCCGCCTACCGGAAAGAGCTCCAGAAGGTTCTCGGGGAGAAAAACGTCATTTTGCCCCAGGTCTTCGTCAAGGGGAAGCACATCGCCGGCGGCGCCGACGCCATCAAGCACATGCTCGAGGTCGGCGAGCTGGCGAAGATGCTCAAGGGGATCCCCCTCCGCCCGATGAAGCCCTGTGACGCCTGTGATGACGTCAGGTTTGTCCCCTGCGCCAACTGCAGCGGGAGCCGAAAAGTCTTCGACGAAGACGAGGACCAGATGAGGAGGTGCGTCGAGTGCAACGAGAACGGGCTCGTGAGGTGTCCCCTTTGCTGCGTGTGATTCTTTTTCTTTTTTTTTTTTTTGAGAAAAAAAAAATCAATCTTGGTTGTAGAAAGTGTGTTGATTTGTTTTTGTTTGTGATTGTAATCTAGTTTTTGTTACTTTTACACTAATATACCATATGTTCAATAATGTTGATATTCATGAGTCATGACTCTTTATCCCTTTCTCCTGGAATGCTTAGTACTACAAAAAACAGAATACAGAAATTTGGTTGAAAGACATCTAAAATGTTATGAAAATAACTTCTCAAGTCTCAACTATACACTATAATCACTTGAAAATATAGTTTACTAATTACAAATCATACATTTTCATGGAGTATATACATATTCAGGGAAATGTAGTCTTCTATTGTGTAAGAGGCATGCATTCGAGCTCGATCTCTAACACCCCGCGTTCGACGTTTTGTAGCTTGATCGAGATTTCTTGTTTGACCCTACCTCCTTCCAAGCTGATGATACCATCTTTCATGAGCGTGTTCTCTTGGTCAGCTTTCCACGTCCCGAGCAGAGTCGACTCGCTTATTGAAGAGGACTCCGAAGCCTTTGCAGCGGATAGCAGTGGTTGTATGTCGATCTCGGCATTCCCCATGAAATCATCGGTCGAGAACGTGTCCTTGTCGTAGACGAGCTGCCAAAAAACGAGAACTCAAACATCTAAACCTTATATTTTCATATGCTCAATGAAAAAACATACCAACTTCAGAGGAGGTATAGTGTCTGGGATCGACAACATTAAGCATTCGTTCCAAACTGGGTTGAGGTTATTCTTTATGACTCGCGTCTTCATCGACTGCGGTGTATATATAGTTGGAAGAGTCAATGCAGAAGCAGTTGCCATAAGTATCGAGATATCGTAAACACGAGTGAAGAGAAGGATAATTACTTGATTACCCAGTGAGAGGATGACATAAGGATCACTCGTCACCATATCTCGGATAGCTAAGTTCGTGCCTCGTACTATATTCACCTTGATCAACCCTACGAATTCGATCATACCTGCCTATACAAAAACGATAAATTCACGGAAATTTTTATGGTTCGTGGAGTTCGGAAAATATATTACCATCGAGTTACTCTTTCTCCTGTGATCTGACTTTTTCCAGCCACTTCGGAAAACATGTCCTAGACCTTGTATACGGTTGCCCGAGTGTTTCTCGAAGTGTTTCTTATCGGGGCCCGAGGAGCTGCTGTTGGAGGATGACTGGGCTGGAAACGGGTAAGAAAAAGTCAACTTGCAGTTTAGAAACTGATGCTTCTCGTATTTTCTCCTGATGAAATCGATGCGGTCTTCCACTGAAGAATCGGGTTTCGGTTTTCGGAAATTGTCGGGCATGCTGGCTTCGTACTTCAAGTTGACGGCTGTGTTTCCACCCATCTCGATCAAAGCATCAACTTGCTCGTGGGTCCAATCGTCGAGCTTTACTGATAAGATCTGTTATGGATAGACATTAAGTCAAAACTCGAGGGCTCGAATCGAAAAGTGATTTAAGGTTTCGAACCTTCGATATGTGCACCCCGAGGCTTCTATGTACTCCGGAGCATTTGATACAAATGACAGATCCAATGTTGAAAGATCTGTGATATAAACCGAGTTATGAGATTGAGCGATTTTATGAAGTACTTAATTAGTCGTGAGAAGAAACTACTTACACCCATTTTGGATCGGGCGATCCGCAGTCGGCGCAAAATTTATTTCCGGCTTCGGTTAACAGACTCTCGAGCCTCGCTCTCGGACCTCGTTAAAAATAAAGTAAAACTAAATTTCGCAAGAGGTAAAAAAATTCTAATGAAATTATTCTTACTGGTGGAAGAATCATTCCATTCGCTCGAGTCATCCTGATCATCCCACTGAGACGAGTCCTCCAACCGCAAGAGATCGTATAGACATGAACCCGATCCAGCTGATGCAGACATAGTATTTCAAATACACATCATATACTACTTAAAAATTAACATTATTACTACACAAAAAATAATCGAGCTCAACGAGTCGAGATGCTCGCCAAAAAAGTAACCGTTTTCGAGCTCACGAGTCTACTAAAAAAGAACTCGTGTACATGCTCAAACGGCTCCAATACGAACGAGCCACTCGCGACTCGTTTGCAACCCTACCTTCTTCCTACATAGAACCAACAATACAGAAAAATGCAATTGAATAAGAAAAACAAGAAACTACCTGAACCATGTTTAGGTTCTGCATAATCTTCTTGAAAAGACATTTTTCTGCCGCAGGATTTCAGACACCCTTATGATCTCCAACAAAACATCTTCTTTCACCCTTCTTTTTTCCTCTGCATTAATCAGAAATCGTCACATTGAAAACCCAGAATATATAATTACAAGAAAGGAAAAAATATTGATTCTTTTTTTCCAAAATAATATTAAGAATCCAAGAAAACAAATAAACAAAAACATTTCTTACGCGACAAGAATCTGGGCTTGTGAATTTGAGACTTATTCAAATCATTGGAACGCCGAAAAACACTTTACAAGAACCAGTTTTTGTGGATTGAATAATCCACAAAATGTCAACCATCGAATAAATAAATTAATACAACTGGATAAAATTTGAGTTCTAACAATATATACAGATTTATTTAACAAAAAGTTTCGATTTTTCCAGAATTAATTTATGTTTTGTCAACATTTATTCGATGACCTAACGGAGAAAAGTCAAAACGGTGGTGGACAACATCGATAAAAAATGGATTTTTATTTTCCCCTGTTTTTTTCTTTTGTTGGGTTCTCTCAGTGGTTGGGAATTATCCGACATGTATTTTACTTATACAATTCTTCCGCATCCACGCGCTTTCGGCGCGTGTTTTTCGTTCCGGGCCTGATAGGTTCAGGCCCGAATAAAGGGAACGCATCCATTAAGCCCAAGCCATGTTCATTTTTCTTTCACATAACTTGTTACTTGTTAGTTTAA
Organism: Euphrasia confusa; assembly: GCA_954870475.1. NCBI lineage: Eukaryota > Viridiplantae > Streptophyta > Magnoliopsida > Lamiales > Orobanchaceae > Euphrasia > Euphrasia confusa. The sequence goes on from OX940961.1 coordinate 1,677,800, forward strand.
GGTGCATCAAGATCTTTGATTTACTTAGAAATGTGTAGTGAGACGAAAAGGGGCAAATTGGTCATTCGACACATTGCGAAATATGACAACAGTGAGAAAAGAACAGGGTGAAGGTTTTTCTTATAGCCCATATTTCCTTGCATCTCATAGACTGAGTTTGAAGAGTTTACAGAACACAAAGATACAAGTTAAAGCTGCGGATTTAGATCACCCGTGACCAAGTGTTTCATGCACAGACAAGCAAGGAGAGATTGCAAGCTGAAGTTCAAGAAACACGGAGACCACGAGATTTTCCGACTAACACAAAACAGCAAAACCTAATATTACACCTAAAACCAATCAACCAATCGAGATCAATCAATCTACTGCTCCTTCCAGATCCTTCCGGTAATCCTGAGCTTCAACTCTTTCCTGTCCCCACCGGAGAAAAAGAGGGCCATGTTCCGCTGAATGATCAGCCCGTCGAAACTATCACGGACCTTTCGGTGGCTGTCCCTAACACTTCTAGGCACTCCTTGCCATATCATCTTCCTCCCGTTTCCCCCAACCTCGAGGCTGTAGCTGTAGTTCTTAGCCTCGTTATCATCACCCATGAAACGCACAAACGCTATGTAAACCGGAGCCATCCCAAGCTGAAACGCTTCAAAATGGAGACAGAAATACTGCCCGAAACAGCTGAAAACCTAACAATAAAATAAAAAATTATACTTTGAGCCCATGTTGCAATGTGGGTCCTGGCCCGTTATAAAATCAAAGTACTATACCGTGAGCATCCAAGTGGCGTTTTCGACCTCGTGCGGATTTGACTTCACGTAGCGATGGTTGAAAGTGCTACCACTGTGCATGTCGACTTTGTGATCGTCTTTCAGGTGGCTGACGAGAAACGGGATGTCGCCAATGACCGAGCATTCGGATCCAGCGTAAGGACAATTGTAAGGCCTAAAGGAGCACTGGGATTCGTGTTTAAGTTTGTTGTAGTAAGGGTAGATGCCCGAGCACCCGAAACTATGGTATTTGCACGGGAGCTCGAGTGATGCAGCCACTTTTTCCAATGCGAGGCATCGGATATTTCCTAGCTCGTGCCTGCACGTTGGGCAACGATTGTGGACTCTTGGTTTGCAACCCGAACATAGTGTGTGGCCATTGGAACACTGCAGAAAATGAAAACAATGGAAACTAATTAGAAACTAAAAGCTTAAAAAGGGAAAAGTTAGCTTGTTTGGCAAAAAAGTACTTTGGCATGAGCTTTTGAGAATAAAGAAGATTTTACCCTTTCGTTATCAAGAATGAACATATAATTGAGGTGTTGGCAGAACTTTCAAAATTTTGTTTTTGTTTTTGTTAAAAGCAAAAATCCCAAGATCACTTTTTAAGGGTTTGCAAATTCTCCCTTAGTCTCATCTTCCACTCGATTCATATTCAGAATCAACGCAGAATCAACGGAGGATAAATACAAAATGGAAATCATGGCATTTTTTTATACTGAACAATACCTTAAAGGCCAAAACAGTAAAAGGCGGAAATTTTCTCATCATCATTGAACTAATAAGAAATAGTATCAATTAGAGGACGTTCTTATTCCTCATAATTCGCAAGTACCTGATGAATGGGAGGATACATAGCATTCAAGCAAACTGGGCACTCGAGCAACTCACGAACGTTGCTTGTGATAGCCACATTAGGTTTCAGACCATTTTCGGATGCGTCGTTCACATGTTCACCAACATCCATAGCGTCTTCATTCTCCGATGGATCAGTGACCTCAAGCTTAGTTCTCACATCGTCATAATAGGAATTGTTATTTCCACTTGCCATTACAAGAACGCCCAACAACGATACCTTCACACAGCGAAGACGATGTCTTAACGAATGTTAGTTGAGTATTTAAAGCATTCTTCACTTGATTACAGAATCAGAAGTAGGATCCGATATTCGACAATCATCGCTAAACACCTCATACAACTACACTCTGCGTTGGGGTCTATCAACGGATCATCAACACAGTACAGTACAACAAAACAATATCAAAGGTAACAAAGGAATGAAAAGGCAAATACAATTTATAAAATAATTTGGCACTTGCCCACATATTTCAAAACAGAGAAAAATCACAATAAGCAGATCCAGAATTTCATTTCCATCAAATTAAAAATTCAAACTTTAAGAGGGGGGAGAAGGAAGATTAAGAAACATAAGGCACAAAACAACAAAGACCCACCCAAAAAAATTATACCAAAAACGAGAAAACAAACGAAAATTCCGAAAGTACCTGGGAAAACAATTTGGTCTGAAGTCAAAAACACGTAAGAAAAAAAAAGGGTTCTTTTTGAATGTTCTGGTAAACCTAAAATCGATCGAGATAGAAGAGAGAGAGCGTATGAGAAGTCAGTGCTGCGATTTTTGTCTCGGCCTGACAAATAAATAAATAAATAATAGGGTTAATAATTAAATAGAAAAATAATAAATGAAACCATAAAACGAGAAGAAAATCAAACTAGAGAGAGAAACTTCAATTTTTCAATTTTCAAATTAAAGCGGTTGAGAGAGAGAGAGGTAGATGGAGTATTTAATTATGGGGGATAGCTTATCAAATAAATTACTACTATAGGTTATGTTATGTTATGATTTTACTATATGCGACAATTATTCTAATTTAAATGCATTATGTATCATTCATTAATAACATATCAATTATTGTATAGGGCTAGAAGGTCAGTTTCGGGTTTCCGATTTCAGGGTACCGGTTTTCTTAGGTAAGTGAGAACACGAAAGTCAGTAGTCACAATGATAAATCGGTGCTTAATGCGAATTCACTTATGTTGTTATTAGTGCAGTAAAAAGATGAACTTTAAATGAAAACGAGACGTTGCATTCATCAGAGGACAATGGAAGCAATCTATTCACTAACTTTTTGCTGCCCAGAAATTACTATACAACAAATGTCAGCTACACACGAACACAAGTACATAATAGTCTTAAAAGAGCCAAAAAAGAAAAAAAAAATCAGCTACTGTGTTCCACGCTGAACCAGAAGCACAAAGAAGTTCGAGTATATATGACCCTAACTTGCTGCAGTGAGAGAGTTCCGCTCGTCAACACAGCCTTAGCACCCCCTTCGATCCTCGTTCGCATTACATTGACACAATCGGCAGTATTCTTTAGAAGAGGTGAAATCTTGTCGGGAGTAGATGTAGCGGTTGTTACAATGGCGTGGGAGAGATGGTCCAGAGGATTCGACTCGCACTGAAGAATACATCTGTCGATCACGAGCCTCCCACTCCTATGAAGCAGGCAGCACCCGAGCTCTGCCCTCACAGTCAGGTTAGCCACTTTGCAAGTCGACAGGAACTCCAGGGCACTGTTGATTGAACCACAAGGAGAAGTGCAACTGAGAACATGTTCGATCAACTTGGAAATCTTTTTTGTTCTAAGGAGAAAACTCGATCAATTATTGACATTATTAGCAAGCAAGACGAGCCCCAAGAAAGAAATACAGTTAAAAACCTTTCATAACCACGGGAGCAAATGAGCGTTGTATCATCAGGAAGGTCACCTGCTCCAACCTGAGAAGTCGAAGGAGAAAAAAAAAATGAAATAAGAATTACTAATCGAACAATAAGAAAATTCGCCAGGGATTATCCGCTTCTCCTGTGGGCCAGAAAGAATCGAATTCAAACAGTCTAGGATTAAGTGTCCATACTCAACCTTTGAAACGAATAGTACAGATTAGGGGTTTTCTTGTTACATGTCCTATCATCTAAAACCCCTAATCTAAATCGGCCGCTCTATCTTACAAAATGAAAATGTGTTTTTAGTTTCAAGGAAGACAACCCGGGAATTACCAGACAAAGAGGCTTTTTAATCTGAATGTTGCATGTGCGGTGAATCCCTCCTGCTGCAATCAGTATAGTGTCCCCAGGCCTGAAAAGCATACTCAGAACTGGTTTCCACGTCTGCCCAGAAATCGAACATACGCTTACGAAGCTTACCTTGCGGCACAGACAGCTTCCTCGATGCTGGGGTACACTCCAGGTTGGGATAAGTCTTTGACAGATCGATCCACCCTCAGCCAAAGGCGAGGGTGACATGCCAGGAAATTCCATCTGTGGCAAACGAGGGCAGTGTTATACCGATCTGCAATTTCAACAAAAATACGTGACAGAAACCCCTCGTCGCATACTGAAGTTTCCAACTTTAAGATAACATTACATACACACTTACAGTCAACATAATCCACAATAAATTTATCACAAAACAATGAATCGAATCGAATCGTATTTCAAAAGGTTTGATCAACCACACAGAACAAAATCAAAGATCTTTACACAATTACACTAAAAAAATAGTCTTTACAAAAAAAGTCTAGAATTAAATACACAAAAAGGAAAAAAAATTGGGTTCAAGAAAACAGAATAAAAAGTCAACAGATGATGAGCTAGAAACAAACGGTGATACGAAATCGATACCTGGGATGGGTGAGAGGAAGCTGAAAATGAGCATGAGACAACCATCGTCAAGATTATTCATGTGAGAATCGTAGGAATTCTTATTCGATTGCAAATATAATTTCCTGGATTTGGGTTTAGGTGCTTCCTCCATCAAATTCGGATTCTACCGATTGAGGAATTAGGGTTTATAGGAATTTTATTGTGATGCTAAAATTAGTTCGGTGTGGAATCAATTCACCATCACCGTAATCTAAAGATATATGACCGGTAGGAAGAATAAATATTTCTGATTAAAAGGTGTCCACTATTGATTTTAATTACAGTAGATTTCTTTTTATAATTAAATAGTGCCATGCCACAATATTTTTACAATTTTGTATTTTTAAATTGAAAAAATTAAAAACAATGGAGTACTCTATGTCTCTATGTGTAAAAGTAAGTAAACATTATATTCTCAATTAAAAAAACAAATACTAATGTTTTTAGCTGCGAGAATATATAAACAATATCTATTTTCACAGGTTCTAATCATGACACGCAATCTAGAATGCCACGCACAGCTTGAGAAATGAACAAAGCTACATTTTCATCTCCTGTTGTAATCGAGGTCTGCGCTTCCATCACTTCCACAACAGCTTCGCTGGGCTCCGTCACGTGTACGCGGGTCCCACCGTAGTCCCTTACTTCCTCAACAGTAGCACTCATACTCATCTTCTGCAGAGCCATCAGAAGAGCTTTTAAGTCGACCCTGCCAAATTGCAGCACAGTCTTTGTCCGAGAGGTAGAAGCTTGTTCATTACCCACGAGTAACCTGTATCTTCCTTGCTCCACCGCAAGCTCTCCCTTCAACCTAGCCACTTTCATGTCTCGATCTTTCAGGGTTGTGTAATGGAGCCGACTGGGCAGTTCTATAGCAATGTCGAGTCTCGAGCACTCCTGTGTGTACGGGATGTGTAGCATCTCGTTTAAAGAGTAGTAGCCGATAGAAAATGAAGTCTGTAAAGGAGAACTATGCTGTCTGAATATCTCGGGAAACTGTTTTGCAGGCAGAAAAATATCGTTTTTTAAGAATACACGAAATCTTAAAGAACTTAACACTAGAAGAACTGAAGAAGAGGTAGTGAAGCGAATATTACCACAACATGTCTAGGTTGTAACATCTGCAATAACTGATGAGACTTTTGCAGCCTGAATAAACACGAGAAATGCTTTGTAAGGTTCGTTTTCATCAAATGAATATACAGCTCAGATGAAATGTCAAGTAAAACTGATCTACACGACTCCAAGCCACTTTTGAAGAGAATGAACAAACCCATGTTTAAAAATTAACTCCGCTTACGAAAAACAATGCCATGTGTAAAATATAAAAGCGTAAACTTGTTCTAAAGAAGTAAAGATATACTCCGTACAAAATAAAACTTACGTCATTCCTGAGAGAAAAGAACACTGGAGGACTTTCATTGCCATTGGCTTGAAGGGTAAGAGAGCCAAACTGGGATCCACACATTCCTGCAAATATACAGAGAAAAACCCCGAAGTAAATTTCCTGAACTTGAAGAGATCAATTCAATCAAATGATATAGTAATTGACAAAAGTATATTTTTATCTGTCAGTTAAGATACAGTTAAAGTTGGCACCTCCATAACAAGTAGTGAATTTTGATCACCACACCACCGCCGCAACAAATGAATAGCAGGTCCAAGTCGAAGACTCCAGTGAGGACAAAATACAATGCAAGGTTCCTGCCACAGTTTTCTATCTACACTTTATCAGCAAGCAATCATATCATGCAAGAACGTGATAATGCTGAATTTTCATAACAATTCTGAAATTTTCATTAACAGTCGTGTGCTAGCGTAAATTATATTTAAAAAAAAAAATCTATCTAGTGAAACGAAAATGGGACTTTATTTACATCCATCGTGGTATAAATCCCTAAACCAAAGGAAAATAAAAGGATAAAAAGTTAGATTCTATGAGTAACATATTGCATTTTTTCAGTGCTTATCAATACTGGATACGTATATCTTACAAAAGCTCCAGTGAATGAATGGCAGGAAACAGATGAAGCCTTCCATCTTTCAACATCTCTTCATGAGCAAATAATGGTTTACCAGAGTAGAGCTGTAATATTGAAATGAGGAAAGAAATCTTAATTTTTTTTAATAAGAACCGAAAAATTCCAATTTTTCATGACAGGTTTCAAATCAACATACATTCTCTTGAAACTGATTGCATAACCATTCAGGTATGATATTTGTAAATGCCATAAGCTCTTTCGCAACAGAAGAAATGACAAAAATTGGAACCTACAGCAGAGAGTTGAAGAATATTGTCAGATTTTTTTATCTCAAAAAACAATAATAAAAAGAATGAAAAAAAAGCTTTCAGAATTTGCAATACCCCATATACCTATATTATAAGCCTATCCAATATTTTCATACAATTTAACCAAAAATTCGTTTTCACTTCGGTAGTAGATGTCAAAGTGTGCTTACCAGGGGTCAATGAATTAAATAAGTTGATACACAAACTTATATCTCTTACCCATAACAGAAAACTAAGGTACTCTACTATAGTTTTAATAAATAATAATCGCTAAATTCTATAATGAAACTACAAAATAGAGGCAGCACCAGAAAACACCTTTGTTGTAGTTACAGAGCCAGGTATAGAAAATGGAAACTCGAATGTTTTGTAGCCAAAAAATTGAAAACTTTAAACAATATACTATAACAAAATCAACATTCATTCACATTGTGAACTCCCAAATATAAGTATCGCTTTTTTCAAAATATGTACCCTGGATTTTTGCACTTACAAACATACCTTCATATTTTCAATGAGTGAAAATCTCTCCAACAGCTGCAGAATAATCCCAAGACATCCAGTAGGGATTAGAACCGACCCCCCGGATTTTACTGAGTCCATTGAACAGGAGCATATGAAATCTAACTTCTCTTTCTCCTCCAAATACTCATCGTCATTAAGGAGAGTGTCAGCAGTCACATTTTCATCACTGCAAGGGTCGATAGTTTTACAAATCACAATGCGAGAGAAAAATATAAACAGCAGTCACATAACGCATTATGAACCTTTATATAAACTGTGTACATATATAAATTGAAAAGTAGAAGCACCTTAAATTGCAAGAAGCGAAATCTGAATACAAAACAACCTCACTTGTTTGAAGAGACTTGTAATCGAAACCCATTGTTGTAATCGGCAAAAACACAGAACTTGACAAGTAAGCAATACATCCTTTTGGACTTTTGATGCTCCAATTACATGAGCCTATTTCTAAACCGGAACTAAAAGCTTTTACGATCAATGTGCCATTGTAGCAAGCTTCTTCGGCAAACTTAAGAGACTGAACTTTCAGCATGCAAGCCTTCACGTCAGCTGCACTGAAAAGTATCTCTCATTACATTATGAAAAATTTAACAGGGTTACATGAATTCAGATTGAATCGAGGGCAAAATAAATATTTTATAGTAATATTTATTTTGTACTGTAAATGTCACAGAAAAATAACTAGGCCGGGTATTAAAAACGCAATTACTTGAATAATTCCGATGCCGACACAAGTACACAAAAACTAAAAAACTATACCTATACAACGGCATCCAGCCTCCAAACTCTGACCCATCCGCACCACAAAGGACCTGCCTCAATTCCAACGGCATCAGCTCAAGTTCGTCCCACTTCATCCACTGAGGCCCATCACACTCTGCAGGCCCATAAAACTGCTTAAATTCCAAATGCATATTAACAAGATCCTCCATCATTAGTTGCCCAATTCTAGCCGCAGCCTCAGTTACATACACCTACACCACCACATATGCCAAAACCCAATCATATTTCAACTGCTCAAAACAATAAAAGTAACAAAATGAACCAATAAACAGCATAACATAAACCACCTTAGCTGAAAAATCTAAGTTCCGTGTAAGGTACGGTAATCCCAGCATCCCCATAGGGCTAGATATCAACACTACATCGATAAAAGAAACATCCCACGACAGCAAGTTCTTGACAGTCATGTATCGGGGTTCGGCCCGAATTAAACTGTCGGAGTCGAGGGGCTTCTCAATTTTCGACCTATTTCCATCGTTCGAGTTGGGGCAGTTGAAATCCTCACCGGCTGCATTTGAGTACATCGGGAAAGGGGAAAAGGCTGATAGAGATGAAAGGTCCATGGGGCAATCGAACAAAACCCTGAAACCACAAATATCCAAAATGTGGCATGGCGGGAAATAGAAACCCTTGCCCTCGTTTAAGCACGTCTGCAATCGGAAACACCCACGGACATTAATACCGATGAGAAGAACCATGATTACGTTCGGAGAAAACAGCGAAGGTAAATCAGCTAGGAATAATCAAATGCAGTAAAGGTAAAAAAAAATAGATAATCGAGAAAGAAACTTACAAACTCCATGGAGCCTGAGAAGCGCGAAATTCAGTTCAGAGAAGAAGCTTTCGGAACGAATGATCTGGGTGCTTCTCTTCAGTCGAAGTAGCTTTTCGAATATGGGCTGCCCTACGGGCCGAGGAGAAGTCGGGTTGGGTTTTAGGGCTTTACATAATTGGATCTGTTTGGGGCATCCGTTATGGCCCATTGGTTTGGGTTGATTTTGGTTTAATCCGCAAGTAAATTAATTTCAAAAAATGAAAAAAAAAATAGTTTCCTATTTTATTTAAAATTATAATTAACCAATTTCATTTATGGAATTGGTTACCATTAACAAAAAACAAAGTAAAATAAAGTAATGGACTCAAATAGTTTCCTTTTTTATTAAACAAATCTATACTATATTAAAAGAGAATAATTTTTGGCTTAAAAACGGTTAATAGTAATAATTTTTCAAACAATTATTTGTAATTTGTTTAATATTTGTGTATTTTTATATATAATTTTTATGAAATTATTTAATATTCCATTTGATTGATACATTTAAGATAAAGAAAATAAATGTTATTATAATTCAGTGTAATTTTTTACAATAGTATAAAATATTAAAATTATAAAAAAGTGAGAAATATTTTTAGAATAGTTTTATATAATTGAGACACTTGGAAAGATCAATTGAAAAATTAGTATAATTAAATTGTGTGATTTTTTTAATATTAATTAAGAAAAAATAGTATTTTTTGTAATATTTTTGTATAATTATTTGTATTTAATAATTGTAAAAATTTATCAATTTCAAACACTTAAAAAATTCTAATACTTTTAATTTATTTTTATTTTTATTTTTATTTTGCGCATTTAACGCGCTAGATGTAATTCTAGTAATATTCTAAAATAAAGAAAAGAAAAGACACATCCTTACTTCAGGTTCTCTATAAACCTTTGTAAGAAAAAAGAGTAGCACTAGCTACAATGAAAAAAACTATTCGAAAACAAATCAACTCTAAACGAACAAGCTGAGTATAATGTTTACAAGCCGACCACATAACCGGACAATTCAAAACTTGACACGACAGACGAAATGCATCTAGCTTGCGGATCCAGAGCTTTTATTTATCCATTATTAAAAAAGAAAACAACATTAAAAAAAACCATCTTTGTGTTTTGTCATCCTTCTTCACAAAGAAAACAACATTAAAAAAAACCATCTTTTTATTTTGTCATCCTTCTTCACACTATTTCGGGCTTCCCTCTTTCCCATCTTCATTACCAACCATATGCAAAAATAAATTAAATAAATTAATTAATTAAAACAAAAATTAAATATAACAATGATAGATAGATATACCTTTTTAGAGTCCTCTGCAGGATGAGAGGTCGAGGTCGAGGTCGAGGTCGAGGTCGAGGCCAAGTCGAGGCCCATGAAATCGAAGAAGTTGTCAGTGAAGGAAGCGAAAGGGTTAATCCCTTCAAACTTCTCGACCCGAGCAGGAGGAGGAGGAGTAGAAGATGTCTCCGGAAGAGGCGGCTGCCTACCTAGGCTAAGTCGAGGCATCTTCCCATGTCTCTTCGTGTCGTCTTCATTGTGGTCCCCACTCCCCTTCAAAGCCCTACCCCTCGGAAAAACATGACATGTTCCATCTCGGCATTTCTGTTTTAAGAAGATTTATTTTTATTAATATTTTGAAAATTATATAATAAGTATTCCCTCTGTCTCATACTAGTTGTCGCACCTGAAGATGGTTGGCCACCTGCATTCTGGTCAGGCCTGGCTCATTCATCTCCTCGAGGATATTTTTCGATTAGCATCCTGCGAGAACCCGAAAACGAACTATAATAAATTAACATGAAAAAATTTGATTGATTAATTAATTAATTAGAGAGTTGACTTACTTCCTTCTCCGAGAACTCGGACAGCATCCATAAACTTCTCGTGGAGTTGGGGAGTCCATTCGGTCCAAGTCTTGTTGATTGAGTCCTGATCAACGACTTCCACGACTCGTCCACGACTTCACCAAGATCCACATACAACTGCGGTGGATTCTCTCTTAGGTTTCGGAGCTTGTGAAAGTAGGCGAATTGGCAGAGGTTCTCAGCATGATCCATCGATAATGGCTTCTTTAAGCAGAGATAAGCCCCAAGTTCTAAGGCCCTCACTATGACCACAACCTTGTCATCGTCTAACAACACTGCCAGATCGATTTTCAAATGTTTATATAATATGCATTTGACACAATCATATAACTATACTTCCTTCCTCCCATCACAATAAAATTTCTATAAATTAATAACTTCTTTTAAGTTAATAAATTCTTTGGGTCCATAAATTAATAATATTTCTAAATTAATAAAATTTAACTATTTCAATAATATTGATTTATAGAGGTTTTACTTATATTTGATCAACTCAAAAATTAATTTTTTTTTACTTTTTCACTTTAAAATATAATTTTACTCTTACTTTATCGATTTTAGAAAAGACAAATTTGCACTATTAATGAAACCGTACTCACTTATCACTGGTAAACGAATGGCTTCGGCTCTTTGCAGAAACGCAACTCCACACCAGTCGAACGCGTTGATGTTTACCACCACTACATCATAAGTGTAGATCGGTGCTTCCGCAATCATCGACAGTGCTATGGATGCCGATTTCACAGTAGCCACTGAAATTAACCAAACAAATCAGTCAATAAATTTGATGTTACATTTTTTTTAATAATTAATTCCTCAATCAAAACAAAAGAGTGTATCATATACCAAATATATAGATCGAAAAAAATATAGATCGATCAATTAATATATAAATTAACAATGACGAACCGCAAATTTAATTTTAGACGACGAGATCCATTGTTAATAATAGTATACAAGCAACGGAATCTTATATAAAAATAACTGTGACAAAAAAAAAACGCTAAAATTAGAACCTTGGTAAGAGCATAAGCGTTCCAGCATTGGCACCACATCCGACTCATTCATATCATTGTCAACGACCAAAACATGGATCATAGCTTGGACCAAGTTTAGACCCTGAAGCGATGGAGTTATGACACTCTGGGGATCCATGATCGATGAAAAAACAAACAAACACGACTCAAACACACAATTGAAAGAAACGAAAAGATGATGATATGATTTAAGTGTGAAATTTAACAACAAATGAGGTTGTATTTATATTATTGTTCTATGAATTTTTTTACAAGATTTTTACAATCAAATGCACGTATTGCGTGTGTTTACGCGTTGTGGAAAAATCGAGCCTTTGGATTTTGCAATCGAATTGTCCTTCAATCATTACCGCTTCAATCATTACCGACGAGATTCGCAGAATTTAAACGGAATCTCGTTACCGAATAAGTAATTTAATCATTGCATATACTAAAATCGGAAAAAATATAATTATTACTGAATTGTAGGCATAATATTGTTTGATAACATAGTATATATCTAATTTGCACGCGTATATTTTACCCGCTATGGAAAATTAGAACATTTGTATTTGCAATGAAATTGTCTTTCAATCACTACCGTCGGAGTTTGAAAAATTTGAGGGCTATCTCACGGTAATTGTTAAACTATATTGAAATAATATAAAAAATGTAAACATAAAAAGTTTTTGCCCATATGATATATCATATATTTATTATTTTTTAATAATAAAATAAAATTAAAAAAAAAGCATATAATGCGCAATAAATAAATAGCAAATAAAATAAAATAAAATTAAAAAATATTACACAAACAAATAAAATTAAATTAAAAATATTATGCAAAAAAAATAAAATTAAATTAAAAAATATTACACAAACAAATAAAATAAAATTAAAAATATTACGGCGCAAATAAAATAAATAAATAAATAAATAAATAGCGCAAATAAAATAAAATAAAATAAAAAAATATTACACAAATCCACTAAAAAATAAAAGTGAAATAGTAATAAAAAAAATTAAATTAAAAAATATTACACAAATAAATAAAATGAAAAAAAAAAAGTGAAATAATAAAAAAAAAGTGAAAAAATAGCGCAAACACAAATAAAATAAAAAAATTCTTGCTCATGATATATGTATTATATGTTCATTTAACAAAACAAAAATAAAGTTGTATTTATATTTTTGTTGTGTGAAATAAAATAATAAATTTATAATTATCTATATTGTTCACAAAGAATGAGGTTTTATTTATATGGTTGTTGTGTGAAATTTTTTACTAGATTTTTACTATTGAATGCACTTGTTACGCTTATGGAAAAATTGAGTATTTGAATTTTACAATCGAATTGTCCTAAATCACTACAGTGGGGGTTTGGAAATTTTGAGGCAATCTCACTAATTGATGAACTATGTTAAAATTATATAAAAAATGTTAAACAATAGAGTTTGAATTTTGCAATCGAATTAATGTTCTAAATCATTACAGTGGGGTTTGGAAATTTTGAAGGCAATCTCAATGAACTATGTTGAAATGATATATAAAAAATGATAAACAATAGCGCAAACACAAATAGAATTAAAAAATTTAAATAGCCCATCAAACAATAATAATTTTATATTTATAAAATTTGTATAAAGTATTTCAAATAAATTTTTGTAATGAGATTAATTATTAAAAAATAAATAAAATGGGCACTACTGACGTGGCCTCCTAAGGCCTTGCGCTTAAGCCGCAGTTGAACTTCTTGCAGCGATGGACCCGCAATCTCCTCCGCCCCCGTCTCCTTAATTAATTAATTAATTAATTAAAATTTCTTCCTCTCTCTTAATCAAGAAATTAATTAAGATGAGCCATTAAGATGAATTGCATTTTTTTTAATAAAAAAATAAATTTATATTTTTTTATTGTTCAAAACGAAGGATGTTGTATTTATATTGTTGTTGTGTGAAATTTTTTACTAAATTTTTACTATAGAATGCATGTATTGCTGTTTTTTATGAGTAATGGAAAAATCAAGCGTTTGAATTGTCCTACAAACATTACACGAGGAAGAATTTGAGCAAAATCTCATTATCAAGTAAATAATTTAGTGAATTGTATACATAATTTTTCCGGTAACAATTATACGGTAATTGTAAATGATGTTGGAAATGTTAATTGATGAACTATGTTAAAATGATATAAAAATGTTGAACAAAAGGGCAAACACAAATAGAATTAAAAAACTTAAATAGCCCATCAAACAACAATAATTTTATATTTTTAAAATTTGTAAATGGTATTTCAAACGAATTTTTGTAATGTGATTAATTATTCAAATATAAATAAAGTTGGATGTGGGGACGTGGTCTCCCAAGGCCTTGCTGGAGCTGCGCAGTTGCACTCCTTGCAGCGATAGACCCGCACGATCTAATTAATTAATTAATTAAATAATTTTTCTTCCTCTCTCTCTCAATCAAAATATTAATTAATATGAGCTCCAAAGAGTGCAACCGCAGCTTTATCTACGCAAGGCTTTGGGAGGCCACATCATCACCCCACATCCAACTTTATTTATTTAGTGGGAGTTTGGAAATTTTGAGGGCAAACTCACTAATTGATGAACTATGCTGAAATGATATAAAAAATGTTAAACAATAGCGCAAATACAAATAAAATTTAAAAACTTAAATAGCGCAAATAAAATAAAATTTAATTAATAAAAATACTAAATAAAATGAAAAAAAAAACAAATATTGAAAATGATGTTGAAAATGATGTTGAAAATATTAATTGATGAACTATGTTAAAATGATATAAAAAATGTTAAACAATAAGGCAAACACAAATAGAATTAAAAAACTTAAATAGCTCATCAAACAACAATAATTTTATATTTTTAAAATGTGTAAAAGGTATTTCAAATGAATTTTTGTAATGGGATTAATTATTCAAAAATAAATAAAGTTGGATGTGGACGCTACTTACGTGGCCTCCCAAGGCCTTGCGGAGCGGAAGCCGTGGTTGCAATCCTTGCCGCGATGGACCCGCACGATCTCCTCATCCGTCTCCACGACTCCAATCGACCTTGATGGCTCATCTTAATTAATTAATTAATTAATTAAATTTTCTCTCTCTCTCTCTCAATCAAGAAATTAATTAAGATGAACCATCAAAATCGGTCGGAGGCGGCGGCGGCGGAGGATATCGTGCGTGTCCATCGTTGCAAGGAGTGCAACCGCGGCTTCAGCTCCGACAATGCTTTGGGAGGCCACATCAGCACCGCCCACATTCAGCTTTATTTATTTAGTGGAGGTTTGGAAATATTGAAGACAATATCACGTTAATTGATGAACTATGCTGAAATGATATAAAAAATGTTAAACAATACCGCAAACACAAATAAAATTTAAAAACTTAAATAGCGCAAATAAAATAAAATTTAATTAAAAAAATACTAAATAAAATGAAAAAAAACAAATATTGAAAATGATGTCGAAAATATTAATTGATGAACTATGTTAAAATGAAATAAAAAATGTTAAACAATAGGGCAAACACAAATAGAATTAAAAAACTTAAATAGCCCATCAAAAAACAATAATTTTATATTTTTAAAATGTGTAAAAGGTATTTCAAACGAATTTTTGTAATGGGATTAATTATTCAAAAATAAATAAAGTTAGATGTGGACGCTACTGACGTGGCCTCCCAAGGCCTTGCCGGAAGTGAAGCCGCGGTTGTACTCCTTGCAGCGATGAACCCGCAAGATCTCCTACTCCGCCTCCACCGCCTCCAATCGATCTTGATGGCTTATCTTAATTATTTAATTAATTAATTAAATCTTCTCCCTCTCTCTCAATCAAGAAATTAATTAAGATGAGCCATTAAGATCGGTTGGAGGCAGCGGAGGAGATCGTGCGGGTCCATCGCTGCAAGGAGTGGAACCGCGGCTGAAGCTGGGGCAAGGCTTTGGGAGGCCACATCAGCACCGCCCACATCCAGCTTTATTTATTTAGTGGAGGTTTGGAAATATTGAAAACAATCTCACGTTAATTGATAAACTATGCTGAAATGATATAAAAAATGTTAAACAATAGCGCAAACACAAATAAAATTTAAAAACTTAAACAGCGCAAATAAAATAAATTTTAATTAAAAAAAATACTAAATAAAATGAAAAAAAACAAATATTGAAAATGATGTGGAAAATGTTAATTGATTAACTATGTTAAAATGATATAAAAATGTTAAACAATAGGGCAAACACAAATAAAATTAAAAAACTTAAATAGCCTATCAAACAACAATAATTTTATATTTTTAAAATGTGTAAAAGGTATTTCAAACGAATTTTTGTAATGGGATTAATTATTCAAAAATAAATAAAGTTGGATGTGGACGCTACTGACGTGGCCTCCCAAGGCCTTGCCGAAGCCGCGCCCACGATCTCCTCCTCCGCCTCCACCGCCTCCAATCGATCTTGATGGCTTATCTTAATTAATTAATTAATTAATTAAATCTTACTTCTCTCTCTCAATCAAAAAATTAATTAAGAGGCGGCGGAGGAGATTGTGCGGGTCCATCGCTGCAAGGAGTGCAACCGCGGCTTCAGCTCCGGCTTTGGGAGGCCACGTCAGCACCGCCCACATCCAGCTTTATTTATTTGCAAGGAGTGCAACCGCGGCTTCAGCTACGGCTTTGAGAGGCCACGTCAGCACCGCCCACATCCAGCTTTATTTATTTAGTGGAGGTTTGGAAAATTAATTGATAAATTATACTAAATGATATAAAAAAATGTTAAACAATAGCGCAAACACAAATAAAATTTAAAAACTTAAACAGCGCAAATAAAATAAATTTTAATTAAAAAAATACTGAATAAAATGAAAAAAAAAACAAATATTGAAAATGATGTGGAAAATGTTAATTGATGAACTATGTTAAAATGATATAAAAAATGTTAAACAATAGGGCAAACACAAATAGAATTAAAAAACTTAAATAGCCAATCAAACAACAATAATTTTATATTTTTAAAATGTGTAAAAGGTATTTCAAACGAATTTTTGTAATGGGATTAATTATTCAAAAATAAATAAAGTTGGATGTGTACGCTACTGAAGTGGCCTCCCAAGGCCTTGCCGGAGCGGAAGCCGCGGTTGCACTCCTTGCCGCGATGGACCCGCACGATCTCCTCCTCCGCCGCCTCCAATCGATCTTGATTGCTCATCTTAATTAATTAATTAATTAATTAATTAAATCTTCTCCCTCTCTCAATCATGAAATTAATTAAGATGAGCCTTCAAGATCGGTCGGAGACAATCTCACGTTAATTGATGAACTATCCTGAAATAATATAAAAAATGTTAAACAATAGCCAAACACAAATAAAATTTAAAAACTTAAATAACGCAAATAAAATAAAATTTAATTAAAAAAAATACTAAATAAAATGAAAAAAACAAAAGTGAAAAAATAACGCAAATAAAAAAAATTCTTGCTAATGATATATGTATTATTTGTTCATTTAACAAAGCAAAAAATCTATATAAATGAATTGCATTTTTTTAAATAAAATAATAAATTTATAATTATTTTATTGTTAACAACAAAAAATGTTGTATTTATATTGTTGTTGTGTAAATTGTTTTTTATATTGTTGTCGTGTGAAATTTTTTACTAATTTTTTACTATTGAATGCATGTATTGCGTGTTTTTTACAAGTAATGGAAAAATCCAGCCTATGGATTTGCAATCGAATTGTACTTCAAACATTACAGCCGAGGTTAGAAGAATTTGAAGGAAATCTCATTATCAAGTAAGTAATTTAGTGAATTTTATGCATAATTTTTTCCAGTAGCAATTATACGGTAATTGTTGAGCTATGTTTAAAATGATGTCAAAAATGTTAAACGGTAACAGCTGAACTACTTTCTCATGATGTATGTACTGTTTGTTTAGATAAGAAAGCAAATGTTCTATCTATCTAGATAGATTTTACAATTTTAAATTTATTATACAATAAAATCTATATTATTTAAATATTTTTTTGAAAATTTATATATTTGTTGAGCTATGTTTAAAATGATGTCAAAAATGTTAAACGGTAACCGCTGAACTACTTTCTCATGATGTATGTACTGTTTGTTTAGATAAGAAAGCAAATGTTCTATCTATCTAGATAGATTTTACAATTTTAAATTTATTATACAATAAAATCTATATTATTTAAATATTTTTTTGAGCTATAATTAAAATTACAATACATAATATATATATATATATATATACAGGGACGTACCCACTTGGTCCCGAAGGGATGCGATTGCACCCCTCAACTTTTTTAAAAATAAATATTTTTATAGCCTAATTTTTATATATCAATGTAAATAATTATAATTTGTTTAAAAATAATTAGAATTCAATTGAGATTCTGCTTTATCAAAAAAAGATAATAAATTATTTATTAATAAAATATCACTTCTAAAATACTAATTTATTACGGTTTAAAAAAAATTAAATCTATACATATATAATTTCAGGATCCACTAATGCCACGTGACCAATAGGAAAGCAATAATAATTTGTGTTCACACTATAAATTATAAATAAAAAAATTATAAATTATAATTAGTAATATTATTAATCATATTTAAATTATTATATATAAATTTTAAATAGTAATTTGAAATTATATATTTTTTGGTAATAATAATTAATTATTATCTTAAATATATATATTTTTTTATTTCTTTTCTCAAAATTCTTTTTTATTCCATTAATATTAATTTAATTTTAATTCATCATATCTCATAAAAATCAATCTCTTCCTGTTTTTAATCCATTTGAGAATATTATTTTCTCTTGATATAATCTTGCTTGGTATGTTCTTTTTTATTTTTTTAACATTGAATCGAGTTATTAATAATGTTCGACTAATTTTTTTTTTAATTTTTAATTTATATGTTAAATTTGTTTTACGTTATATTAATATAATTGCATTTCTACCGTCTCATCTCTTTCATGTTCACCAAGTAAATTCAATTTTTTTATATTTCTATTTATTTTTCAACATTATAATTTTTATTTTTCATTTATTTGGATTTTCCCCAGCGATTTTAGGTATTTGTTGGATGAGTTTGACACTCGAGAAATGCAAAGAAGAGAAACT
This sequence comes from Euphrasia confusa, assembly GCA_954870475.1. Lineage (NCBI taxonomy): Eukaryota > Viridiplantae > Streptophyta > Magnoliopsida > Lamiales > Orobanchaceae > Euphrasia > Euphrasia confusa. Next base: position 1,696,753 of record OX940961.1, read on the forward strand.
CCTCTTCCACCAGATCAATGCAGAGAAGAGAAACTCTTCTTCCACCATATCAGAGGTTTCTCGATCGGGTAGGATGAGACGAGAAACTCCTCTTCGATCAGATCAGAGACTATTCGATCGGGTAGGATGTAAATCGAGGGATGCACCCGAGTAGCAAACACATGTGGGAGAGAGTCAATATGTCTCATCCAAAAACTAACTTCATAATATTTCAATGAAAATTAGTCATAGTTAATAAGTCTCATCCAAGGACTAACTTCATAATATTTCAATGAAAATTTGTCATATCCGAGATTCGAACTCTGCGTCGGGGAATTACACCAACATCACCTTATCAGTCGGCTATGCCCCAAGAAGCTTACATACTATAAATTACATCAAACATGCGTAGTCTTTGAAAATAATAAAATTTTCATAATTGAGATAACGGTTAATAATGAGATTAATACAAATTTACAAATTTAAGTGAGAGTTCGATTATTAAATAAAATAATTTGTTAGTCCATTAATAAACTTTTGGCCGAAATAGTTAGAAATTAAATAAAATTTTAGATTATTTCAAACTAATAAATCACGTGCATCACGGGCAGTGATACTAGTACTGATCAATTATTAACGTCACACAGTGATAAAACCCTACATAGTAATTAAATAAGCCTATTTTATCGATTTTAATTAAGTCAATAAAATTATAATTTAATTTTACAATTTGACAGTTCTCTTTCAAAAAAATTCCTCTAATTAGATATTTATATCTAAATTTTCGTAAATATTCTTATTTTCTGATTTTAAAATACAATTTATTTCTAACTTATCTCATACCCTTTCAAATTTACTCACAATTAATTTAATTTTTAACATACAAAATACATTTATACTCTTCTCTTTTTTTCTCAAAAAACAAAAAAGTAACATTTTTCTTAATTTTTATTTCTTACTTTTTCAAACTTACTAACGATTAATTTACTTTTAAACTTAACAAATACATTTATAACTTTCACTTTTTGCTCAAAAAATCAAAAAATAATATTTTTCTTAATATACGTAATTTTATATTTATGAAATTGAGAGAGTATATTTTTTTCAAATTCGCACCTCCTGACTAGCATTTCTAGGTACGTCACTGTATATATACACACATAATGATCTATATAATGCAGTCCAAATTATAATATGATTCATATGAATTATGATATATATATATAAGTGTATTTTGAAATTCTAAACTTTTTTTCACATGTATAAAAAAATAAAATTATTAATTATTATTCATCATGATTTTTTATTACTACATTATTTTTAAAAGTTGAATTATATTTGAATATTTCTATAATTAATTTTTTTAATCAATTTAATCTTTTATTTCAAAAGTATATACCAATTATATCCGAATTTTACAACGAAAAAGTGTACAAGTTTTTATTAAAATATATAATTTGATTTTGTCCATTTTTTGTAATAATGTATCGGTTTATGACATAATATGACGTAATATGTAATATGTTGCATTTCATATAGTATATATAATTTAAATAAAATTATAAAATTACTTTTAGAAATAAATATATTTGATTTTGATACTCTTGTTTAGTTTTTATTCTAAATGCCTATGATCATATACATTAAAATTTTTATAAATTAATACTCGATAGGTTAATAACCTCTCTAAATTAATAGAATTTTCCGGTCTCAACTTGTCTTTTAAATAAAAATAATAATTTGATAAATTGATAACCTATTTAAATTAATAAAATTTCACAAATATACCTATTATTTATATTATTTTATATTATAGAATTACCATAAATATTTTTGTAGGCGGCTTGCAACCAACAACAACTGGCTTACCCACAAGAGATCATCGAGTTCTTATCGTAAGTGGGACCACCGGCGAGTTGATTTCTTCCTTCCAGACCTACGTTCGTCCCTCTTTCAACAACGGTCGCCTGACTGATTTCTGCAAAGGTCTTACCGGCATACAACAACAACAGGTACGTAATCTCGATTTCTAAAGCCCTAATATTAATATATAGTATAATGTATCCTTTTTTTTTATTTTAAATAATTTTCCCGTTTTTCAATATAATCTGATCATATTGTTGACTATCACAGGTTGATAGTGGGGTTACTCTACTCGAAGCCCTAGTTAAACACGACGGATGACTGTACAACAACGGAATCCTCAACACCAACTTTGCCGTTGTGACTTGGAGCGACTGGGATTGCAAGATCATGCTCGAATCGGAATGTCACTCAAGAACATCCCAAAGCCACTCTATTTCAATAGGTAAACATATCGTATTTCGAGACGACATTGCATATAAAAAAGAAACGTGAATAATAACATTGATCTTTCTATCTGATTTCTCAGATGGGTCAATTTGAAGCTTCCTTTCCAGATACCAAAGGCCACCTCATCCCATATGTATTAACTTGCCCCATAGGCAAATGTTATTCACACCTATATTGTTGATGTAGAGAAACACCCTTTATTCATGTACTGTATTAGTCAGTAGGGTTATTAATTACCAAAAATGGGATTTTAGTAGCAATTTAATCAGAGTATATTTCTCACCAGACGTTTCTTTGAAAATTGTCAGAATGTTAAACACTACAACAACACCGTCTCCTTGAATAAAAATCTGATATCAAGATTTTTATCAATTTGAAGCTCGAATCACAAAACCCTAAAATTAAAACAATAAAACAGAGAAGAATAGATGATTTCGACATTTAGCGATTCAACTATGCGTCGGTGTCCATCTCTCTGTCATCAACATCCATGGCATTTGCAGAGGCGTCTTCATTTCCCTTGCCATTTTCTTCAACCTCGATGGGAACCTGTTCCGTATGCTGATGGGCCATTACATGTGCCTAAATAAAACAGAGAACAAGAGATGATTAGTTCCCATTGCATGTGCCTATGAGATATTCACCTAATCACCTTCTTGGTTACAAGTGAAGGTCAAATATAAATACAAACAACCAGTCCATCGATAGAAAAAGGGATGTGTGAGCTAATCAGAATGGGTATATCCGGAACAACGAGAGGATACTAGTTAATGATGGGAATATACCTGGTACACCATGTGCATCTTGTAATTTACAAGGGTAGCCATCTCTTCAACCCCACTAACAAGTTGGACAAGTCCAGTGTCTTCAACATGACGATCCGTATTTGCTGTTGTCTCACTTAGATTTAGAGCAAGATGATCTGGCCTCTGAAGCAGAAGCTGAAATGTAGGTTGTAGCTCATAGCATTGTTCAAACAGAGAACGACGGCAGAAAACATACAGCCCCAATCGAGCACGGGACATCGCAACGACCAATCTTCTTACATCACGAAGATGGCCTACAAAACGAGACCTCACAAGCGACAACAAGATAAAATCGTTCTGTTGTCCTTGAAACTTGTCGACAGTAGCCACCTGTAGTTGTAAACATGAAAAAACTCAGTCAGCAAAAAATTATAAAATAAATTATAAAGGTAAGCAGGACTCAGTCAGCAAAAAATTATATAATAAATTATAAAATGTACCTTATGCGGTGGACCAATAAAATCATAAGGGACACATCTACGATTAATGACATCACGAATCAGAAGTTTCTGGCCATTGTATGTTGTTAGTATGGATATTTTGTTCGCTGGATACCCAAGCAAACGCATGTAGATATAAACACTAACAAGGTATTCAGCCTCTCCTTCATTTTGATAGAACCAGGGAGAAGGCGCAGTCTCTCCTCTCCCATGGTAATCGGGAACATCCACCAACTGATAGTCATAACTGAATCCAGCATTTGCTCTACGAAATACGTCATTCTCCTTCAGAAATGGAAGATCGCCAAGGTCTTTATATCTCCAATTGTAGAGTCTCGCTAAACTAGGCCTAGCTCTTCCCTGGGCATTAAGCTCAATATAGGGAATTCCTAGACGGACAAATCTTGTGAACAAGCTCTGATCCATATGGCTGTACTTCTGAAATGCCATGTTTTTCACGACAGGGGGCAGTTGGTGATGGTCCCCGATCAATATACACCGTTTAAGCCGAGCATAACCATCTTCCTGCCTTTGGAGCAACATTGGGATAAAAGTCTCTATCTCCAAAATCTGAGCACTTTCTTCCATTAGCAAGTTATCATATTTAAAACCCAGATGCAGAAAATCTTTCCTCTTAAGAGCTGCGTGGGTACACGTCATGGCTACTATTTTTGCTTGCTTTGTCATGAGGTAATTTGACCGATCAACAGTTGACTTGAGCAACTCAAATGCCCTACACTCTTCAAGCTCCTTAAACATAGTTTTCAGGTGCTGGAAGCAACCCTTAGCTGCATACATGTCTTTTTCAAAGGACTGGCCGGTGAAGACTGGCTTAGGCGTGTTAGAAAAGAACTCCTTAAAAGGGAAACGATCCTGAATAAATGTTGGTTTGTCTTTATTCTCAGCACAGGCAGCTAAAAATTGTTCCCAGCGTGAGTATACATGAAGCAACCAGAAATACCCCGCAGTTTCACATGTATAAGCTACATCCTCAGGCAGTAGTAGAGATCCAGCAAGACGCTCCACTTCACCAAGGAGTTCCAGCCGTCGAGCAAGCATGGCATTCACTCGACCTTGGCGGCTGAAATCAAGGTCAGTCGCCAACTCTTGTTCACCTTGCCCAAGTCGAAGAAGGTATCGAGCTGGTACATCCCTCTGAAGTAATAAAGAGTTGTGTGGTTAAAAAAAGGATGAATAAAAAAACATCAAAAGTGCACATTATGGAAGGTGCTCTCAGATATTATTTACTCTCTTACCTCCATTATCTTTTCAAAAAGATCATTCAGTGCCTGATTTGAATGGGTGATTATTAAAGTTCGCTGAGAAGGGCAATTATGATAAAGAACATTCAAGATTTGCACAGCTGTATCAGTCTTTCCGGTACCAGGTGGACCAACCACCATCGTTAAGCCAGGCTGAATACCTGAGGTGATAGCCTCAACCTGCGTATTAACACACAAAGAAACCATTGTAATTTCAAAAAGGGAAATACTATACAAGACATGAATTCAAGAAAAAAGCAGGTCATGTGTTATGAGCCTTTTTTTTTATATAAAATGTGAACACGCATGGAAATATAGTTTGAGGCAACTTTCTGCCAAACAGATCTATAAATTATCAAAACACTAAAGTACACTTGACACATGAAGCATTGAGAGAATTCCACTTCCAAAAAAAAACAGGGGTAATATTGAGTTAGCTTCTTCATCCTATTGTGACTAAAAAAATTCTAAACCACCCAATAAATTATTTAATAATTTGAAGAAGAAAAAGCACATTAATAGATACTAACCGAAACAAGCATAAATGAATAAAGAAATCACGATTAAAAAAGTATCCAAAAACTAACAATTGGAGTTAAAATGACAGATAACTCAAACCAACACTCCAGAATCAAACTAATGAATGTTATTCAAGTACCTGAGTAGGGGTAAATCTAACAGAGTTCTGCTTTGGCTGATCTTGCGGGTATGGCCCTGGGTCAGGAGGAACATATGCCTCAACGACAAGCTCCAATTTATCAGAATTATCATCTTCCATAGCACTGACATCCTTTAAATATTTTTTAGATGTCTCACTGCCAGGCAGAGCATGGACCTTGCCTTCAGGATCCATGGGAAACCTAACACGGAATGGAGGACAAGGGTGCAAGTTGTCTGTGCCATCAGAATTCACAAAACGAAGCTGCGCACGAGAATAACATGACATAATAAAGACGGGTGTTGCAGGACAGCTAAAGAACTAGTGTATAACGGAATAAAGAACAGAAAATTCATGTCAACAAAAAAATAGAAACCTGATAATTCGGAAAGCAATCTTTGACATGATCAGCATCAAGAAAAGTATCTTTGAAATCAACTTTCTCGAGGAGATCAGGCATATTGGTCCATTGCGCAGCAGAAGGATTTCCATAGCCCAAAAATATGTCATGTAACCAATCAGGAACGATGCAAGTTTCATTCATTAGATCCCTTATGGACTCCAGAATTGCCTTGAAATTGTTCTCTTTAGGTTTCCGCCTCATCAAAATGTTGAAGGTGCCGTACACATCATCTGCACCTCTCTCTGCAATATCACTAACATCCATATGGTATTGGGCTGTATCTAACGCAATAGTAACAGTTCTCAGTTCTCCTTTAGGAGGCTTCCACTCGTCACGCTTGATTCTGCCTGTGAAATCGTTCATGAGAGTTCCATCTTCATCGCGTACTTCAATAATCTCACATCCACGTACATATTGAAGACCAAGCTTCTGTGGAACCGTTGCCTGCGCTGCTTCTTCTGCACTTAATGGTTCAAACGATGGACGAATAGATAACAAAAACAGAACATCATGCTCTTTGAGCGCATTCCATTCAGATCTGATCTGTGCTTTATAGCTTGAAATGCTAAATGTAACTTCGGCTGTCACTGCAGATGGCTTTACCTCTCCAATATTTGGTTGTTTAACCTCCCTTATCTTAAATTCTTTGATTGGTACAGCCATTCTTGACCAACCACGAAAAGCAGTTTCTCCTTCATAATTAATGTTTGCAAGCAGATGCGGCACAGCTTCTTGAATATCTTCACGGATCTCATAAGTTGATTCAAGGCGGAAAAGGTTGAAATTTCTAAGAAGATAATCATGAAGTGTCAAAAATTGTAAATTAAGCTTTGGTAGCGCAAGACACCCTTCACCAGAGTAGTTGATGCTTGGTACAAGGCTTTCATCCCACATTACTTGTTCATTGGGATATAGTGGAAGGGCATTGATCGCTTCTTTCTGAGACTGTTGTTTCTCAAAGAATGAAACGACCACTTCAATTAGGAAGTCAACTCTTTCAGACCACGGGTCATTCTTTGAGACCAGTTTGAGCTGCATCCAGAAAATAGGGATTTAGAGAGGAATAAGTATTAACAACAATTTAACAGTTTCAAAAAAATAAGAATGCGATTCATACATTACCACACAGCAGCAAACAGACTAAATGGTAAACATATATAATATTTTTAATCTTAGTTCATTAATGCAAATACAGTATATATTTCTCTAACTATGCATAGGAGCAACCTACATAAACAAGAAAGCGTTGATCTATTATTTCGAGTTAATCTGAAGAAAGGATTTTAGTTATCCTAGTGTAATAATAGTGGAAATAAGACTCGACATCCTTAAATGTCAAATTTAACTCAAAAACAGTCACAGAAGTACCAAATGCTTTTCATGAGAACAATGTGCATATCAAGCACATCAAAATCATCTAAAAACATTGTTGGTGCCTGTTTCAGGGGATTATTCAGCCATAATACTGACCTGAGTGCATACTAAATGTCTCAACTCTTCAGGAGAAAGTACTGAAAGTTTTTTTGCCAGGTCAGACCGTCTGTTAATTGCCCCAATGTTGGCCAATGCAAGTTCTTTCAACTACAATAAAAATATAAGAAAATATCAAGATATGTTTTCCCCATAAATGAGTAGGAAGTATATAACTTTCCACTTAATGTTAATAACCTAAATCATGAAATAATTAGGTAGAAACAGTACATACTTTTGGAATCTTTTTAAATGTATATTTCTGAAAAGCCTGGAGGCGCTTATAATGATTTTGAAGCACCTCGTCATCAGTCATTTGTCGACCTTGATGATCATCAATCTCAAATCCTTCATAATACTGAAGCAAGTCAACTAGCTGGGCAAAAAGTTTCCCCCTTTCATGCCTATATAGAGTACTCAAATGACATTTGGAGACAACTGCAACATCAGCAACAAGAGGTCGAACTAATCTGCGACAGAAAAATAGTAGGGTCAACACAGATAATCAGCATACAATATGAAACACATGATGTCCTAATAAGATTATCACTAGCATTTCGAAAATCTCTCAATAGAAATATTTACTATAATACACAAACAGAGCAGTACAGCTACTTAGTGCAAAGACAAAACCAGGACCAGATAAAGCTCAAAATATGTCTGAAAATGACACTACAGATTATTTTTCAACTAAACTAAACTAAACTAATAATATGTGCTGAAGAGGTTGAAACAAGTTGTATGAGACAAAAAAACATGTAGTGCTGCAAAAAGCAATGTAAGAGTAGCAGAGAGCCAAGCCCATAGTTACAAGAAAAAACATTAGAATGATCATCTTCATCCACTCTTTGGAGAATAGAAAATGATGGTAAAAAATAGTTAAGTAGCCAAATTCATTCTAACCAGACTTAACCATAAACGGAATTAACATATCACTGAAAAACATACCTCCGGGTCGGCAGTTGGCTCAAAAGATCAATAAGGAACTCCATAAATCTTTCACAATACAGAAGACAAGCATCATCCACAATTTTAGGAACATGACCATCAACTAGATCATGGTTCTCATCAGTCTTTGGAGAGAACACCTCTGAATCTAGGACCTGATAAAGAAGAGAACCAGAAGACATGAATGTTGAGACTGTGATTAGTCATAAGAAGACGACAGAGTATAAATATGCAATTTCATACCTTCAGGAACTCCTCAATGATATTTCGCAAGAAGTTAGATTCCACCATGGTCGTGGGGTCGAACGCTTCCCCGCGTTTGTTAGCATCCTTGGTTCTTTTTACAACCCTTTTCCATTTCTTTATCAGATTTTCATTGAGACAAAATTCCATCTACAGCACACGGGGGCAAACCAGATCTCAAAGTGTGTTAGACAGACGATAAGAAATATAGTATAGCGCATATCAGTTTTTTAAACAATAGGGGAAAGAACGAAGAGACTTTTATGCCATGTGAAACTGAGAAATTTAAGAAGCATACCTCAAAACGTCCAGGTGATAGGCTATGCCAACACTCCAAACTTGCTAATCTCATGATCCTTTCACTTACTATCTCATCTTCCAAGCTCTATCAAAGTCAACAGAAGGATGGCAAGCATTAATATTCAAGTAATCTTAAAAGCAGAGAAACACAATTCAATTAGAAGTGCATTCAAGGATGCAAATTCCAGAAAGCGGCTATTGATTACAAATTGAAGATGTAAATGTATTATGATATTAGCAGCCCTTTCTCAAAATTTATGAGATTTTTAACTTCCTCACTTTGCAGTGGAGAAATGAAGAAAATAATCAGAAGTTGAAAAATCGTAACTTCTGCTTTGGTCTCAGAATTTCGGACAATCTATTGAGAGCCTCAACTCAACATAGAAAAGCCTCAAATTAGCTAGTTACCTGTAAGCACTGATTTTTAGCATCAATGAAATATTACCTGGAAGGCATTGATCATGAAAAGTAGATAATTTGTCTTCTCTGCAATAGTCAAACTTCTTCCCTGCAACCAGCAACATGTAAGCAAAAGCTCAAGTTATACTCTTAAGTCACATAACCAGTCACCACAAGCTAGTAGAGTCATAATTTGGAAACAATATGCCTCTGGATTGATATAACAAAGCACTCTAAAGCCAGAGATCCACAATTTATGTGTGTGGAAGTTAATCGAGAACTAGAACAAAACTAAAAGAACAGAAAGTACGTTCAATAGTAATATATAAATATATTCAAAACTTACAAAGGATAGAGTAAGGAGCAAGCTGATCCAAGTAACATAACATCAAATTCTAGAAGGATCACAAAATTGAACACAGAGTTTTCTAACATGCCCACAAAATTGACTATATACGAGGACTCAAATGGGTTTTCTAGTACAACCTCAATCAGAAATGTCTAAAATGGTCATTGGAGCAACAAGGTCCAACCGTTCAACTACTCAGGGTAACCAATATGATGAATTTCTAAAGGAGAGCAACCAAGGGAAAAGCTTTATCTCCAAAAGAAATATATTAAACCATTATCCACATGAAATCTGAATCCTAAGATTTCTTAGGATTGCTCTATCTAGACAGAGGACAGAATGTGATAAATATAATGAACAAACTACGGTTGACATAGACTTAATGCAAAATGGCAGCCTCATTGAAGAACTAACGGGAGAAAAAGAAAAATGTTTGATTGTAAATCATACCTCTTTTAAGCGAAGTACCCTCTCAAGAAATGCTTTAAACACATCCTTACGATCGTAAAAGCATATCCAAGCAGCAACATTCTCTCGAAACTGAAAATTGCAGACAATGTTGTGGGTTAATATTTATGAAGAGGCAAACTAAACAAAAGTTTAAACTCCGGGCACATTTGTTTCTATTCAATACCACTCTGCATAAAAATCTACATAAGCAGTTTTTTCATCGGGGGCTCTATTGAATAATCAATATATAACTTTATATGATGATGTATATATGTACCTTCTCATTGACCATTAGTATCATTGACATGACATGCTCGAATGAGGAAGACTCCGAGCTAAAATTGGGCCAGAGGTAGTTCTCCAAGTATTGACTCACTTCTAGTATCATCACCCTCTGCAATGGCACTGGTTTTTTTCCGCCTGCAATAGTAAAGAGCTGAAAGTATTAATAAGAAGTCAACAACAAACAATCATGACTTGATGTGCTATGAGTCGATCTGAATAAATATGACTAAAAACAATTACATGTGCATATCTTTTGATACCTGACACAGGTTTCTAAAAAGCAAAATTGATGTTTCCCTTTTCAACTAGATACACTTGTAAAATGTTTGTGTTTTATCATTCCACATGATAGGATTTGGAAGCCGTAACTTCTAAGTTAGACACTAAAACCAAGAAAAAGACTGTTATAACAAAATTAGGGACGAGACATCCCTTAAACTGATTACAGAGAAAAGACGGGGTTACGATGCAGAAGTCAGGGCACTACAAAATTACTTTCTACAATTTCAGACTTTAAGAATTAGCAACACGACACTCAGGTTTTCTATATAACCAACCAAAACCTTACTGTGCAAACAAAAAAAAATCCAAGCAACACTACTAATTAAAATTTAAGAACAATATGAATGCGCCATGAATACAACACAGGATTTCGGAATCACCTTTAATAGTCAACTCGGTGTAGTAAATTTCGTTGACGAGGTCCGAGCTGAAGGGCTTCTTGGGGCCTGAATCTGCAGTTTTCGCCCAATTTTCGGCAGCAATTTTCGTCAGACGGTCCCTCTGAATCTCGCTTAGGGTAATGGAGCTGGGCACAATAGATCCCGGCTGGGACTCGACGGGCTTTTCCGGAAGAGGCGGCGCGTCCCCATCCACAGGGTACTCAGCCACCCGGTGCCGCTTGAAGTCGTACACTCCGGTGCCATATATTTTCGTCATCCGAAATACGAAAGTAGGAGGAAGCTATTTGGTGTTTAGCTTTTTGCTAAACCCTCAGAGAGGGAGAGAGTGATATATGAGGCAAAATACGACAGTAGAGGAACTATTATAAAAAGTTTATTACTCCCTTCCTAATTAAAATATTAAACCGTCCTAAACATAATATAATGTAACTAAATAAATAAATAAAACACTCTCTATTTTAACTTTTTAATTATTTATTTTGTAAAATTTAAAATCAAACTAATTAATATTTAAATAATTTTAAATAATATAAAGTACAATTTTGAAAATATATACTCCATATATATATTTTACATTGATAACTCAAATTAACATTAAAATTGAAATAATTGAATAGATCAAAGTAACTTATATTATAAAAAAAATAGTTGGAATTCTAACCCAAACAATTTAAATTTAGTATATAAAATTGACATTAATGAATATTATAAAAAAAAAAAGTTGGAATTCTAACCCAAACAATTTAAATTTAGTATATAAAATTGACATTAATGAATAGGACAACATACTCAATTTATTTTTAGCTAAAAACCAAGTAATGATATTTTTTAATTTAATATTTCTACAAATTACCAGTAATAATTAATTTTATATTTAATTAAATTAAAATTTCACAGCATAATTTCTATAGTTATTACTGTATTTGCAAAGTAAAACTAGTGTACATCCAACTCAGTAAATTTGGGTGTGGAATTGTGTTGCTCTTGGGAATGTAGGTCCGTTGTTGCACATAGCTTAGCGGTCGACGCTATTTTTCCAGATCTATCCCAGTTCCAACTCCCTCGAGAGAGATTTCAAGTCTCCTCTTCTAGTAATATGAAGAGTCATGAAGAACTAGATCTAGATGAGTCAAAACTAATTGGGGCAAATCAATCAAAACGTCTTAAAATGATAAATTTAGATTCTGCATCCGAAAAAAATATCCGAGAAACTGTGATCTATGTATTCATAATTAAACGCAAGATACACCTACATGTCCCCATTAAAAGCTACTACTAAAAATCAAGACTCCATATCATCATCTTCATCACAGGCTTCAGCAGCAGCTATTTCAGAATCCAATTTGTTCATAAGCTGCTCGCTTACGTGTTTAGCAACAGATATCATGTCGAGGATAACGCTCGGGTCTAGGCCCGCACCCCCTCTTTTTGTCAGACCACATATCCGCCCTTGCCTGTTGATAGAAACCGAGATAGCAGACCTCATTTGGGACTCCTCTTCCGTAGTTGCATCTACGATATAGTGCCTCCCAACCTACAATGCTAGAGCAGTTAACCTCTGAATCCAAAATTATGCGGGGGAAATTTAAGGGGAAATCGATAAAAAGTCCACTCGCATAAGATCACCAGCCTCAAATTCCAACAAAAGTTTTTTTTTTAATATTTCTGACTAAAATACCCTAATAATCCACACCGGGAGTATACTCAAGTATCATAATTATTTAACAGTCACTTGGTTATGTAAGGGTGATTTTTTTATTTATGGATTTTTTACCAAGACCCCAAAATAAATTCAGGAAAAACTTACATAGGAACAATTTGTCTTACCTCGGTTAAAGTAATTACTACAGGTACCCCAGATGTGTCGAATTGTAGAAATTCTTCATCGCTCACATCAACCTCTGGCTGCTCATCATAAGAGGCATTCGAAGCAACATTGACTTTCGGAATAGCTGTATTGCTCAAGGCCGCCTAAAAAAAACAGTGTAAATAAAAAGCAGGAAACTAACGGAATATTTTCCTGCTAGAACAGTTTTGCTTCAATCACATTATATAGCATTGAGATATTCCTCGTATAATCACCGCCACACTTAATTCATAAGGGAAAAGAGAAAAAAATGCAAGTTTTTGATTAAATAAGTAGAATATACCTTAATGGCAGCTGCCAAGGCATCCAGCACGTTGCCATCAGAACTAACAACAAGACCGTCTATATATAGATCCCAACAGACCTTTCCTTTAACGATGGATAGAGATGAGAGATCGATACCAGCTCCTGCAGCGATTAAATCATTGAGAACGAAGCTTTAAATATACATTCGATATAATAAGACGATATCTGCCACCTAATCAGCATCCTGAAACCTGCCTAGTCATCTACAACTCTTACTGTAATACCTGATCCACTTTTACCGCCCAACAGACATCGTTGAAGTGCTGATGAAAGCTCAGATGCTAATTCATCGCCTCCTCTGCCCTGTGGTAAAGCACCAATGAAAAATATATATAAATGTAGGGAACTAAGTGATCGGCTATATTATTCAAGACATGCCAAATAGATATACAACATATTTATGTGCTGTGTGCGTGTGTTACGAAACCAAAAACTTATTTAACCTCAAAAGTGGGCTCAGCTGTTGGGCTGCAATCTACAAATATGGAAACCTTTCCCTTGTCGGGTTGAGATGAATTTGGCTTCCCGAGCTCAGCCTGCAAATGTAATAACAGGTTGCACCAAAGTTCAAGTTGTATAAAATTCCAAGAACATGACATAAATATTAAAAAAAAAAAACAGCAGTTCATCCTATTAACCAAGAATAAACAACCTTCACACTCGCAATAACATCTGTGGCCCCAAGCTTCACTCTAGCTGAGCCACTCGCCTTTTTTTCCAATTCACAACCAGAAACGATCAGTAACCATAACATCTAACTAGATTCGTAAACAAGCATTCTCGGTTGGGACAGACTGTACCTGAGGAATGACACCAGTTTCGACGGAAATGGGTCTGTAAGTCAACCGTTTCCGACCATCGGTACGTAGATCCTGAGCAATTCCACCCTTGATGAAGTTTTTCTCTCCAAGTGAAAGACCCACCATAGCTACAAGAAAGCCAAACAACATAACTCAAAAAGTGAAAAACACACGAACATCCTAAATTCCCTGTAACTTTCAAAAACAACTACTATGAAATTAAAAGATATAAAACATCCGAATTCGCATAATCCGATAGAAAATGAAGAAATAGAGCTGGTAAAATACCTTTCCTTCGATGAATAGGGTTGAAGCTTGCGGGGTTTTTTCTTTCGGAAAATCAACACGCCTATAAAGTGAAACAGAGACGAACGATGGTAGTCGCTGGTTAGGGGCTAGAGAGCTCGAGGTAACTCGGAGCCTGGGGTGGTGGCGGGGGCTGAGGGGACGAGTGCGGCGGGAGACGGCCAAGTAAATGTGTGAATTATAAAGGCTATTATTAGGGTATTTTTATTTATTTATTCATGGAAAAACGTTTAAATGTGTAATTGTAAATTGGGAGCTCAATTGAATTTAGGGCTCAATTAATAATTTTACCATAATACAGTTATAAAAAAAAATCACAAAATTAAAAATTAAAGGGAATCAGACAAAACCTCAAAATGCCACCACCAGCCCCACCGGCGGCGCTGGCTAAACCGATCAAGCCCTACTTCTTCTACGGCCACCGCAAACCCACGCAAAATCGACCCACCGTCCGAGGCGGCCTGTTCTCCAATCGCCAAACAATCAACCCTAAGAAGTTCAGCCGCCCCAGCGCCGCCGCGCACGAGCCCATCGACCTCCGGAAGTGGGACCCGGACGATAAACTGAATCAAAGACCTCCGCACGGTAGAGACCCGTCCGAAAAATTCTTCTACCTGGCGCAGAATTTGTCACCCATTGCGAGATACGTAGTGGACGCTTTCAGAAAGCACAAGCGGTGGAGCCCGGAGCTCGTGGCGGAGCTCAACCGACTCCGGCGTGTGACTCCGACTCTGGTGGCCGAAGTCTTGAAGTTTCCCGATGTCGATCCGAGGCTCTCATCCAAGTTCTTCCATTGGGCTGGTATGCAAAAAAAAAAAACTCTGTTTTTCCCCTATTTTTTGTATAAACTTTCTCACTGTGAGTTCTATTTGTGATCATGTTTCGTAAACAATGAAACTATGTATTGCTGTTTTCGATCGTGGGCAGTGCCGGTTATAAAGAATGTGACTCTTATTCTTTGGTTGAACAGGCAAGCAGAGAGGTTACAAGCATGACTTTGCCTGTTACAATGCTTTTGCCTATTTCTTGAATCGGGCGAATCATTTCCGGGCAGCCGATCAGCTGCCCGAGTTGATGCACATGCAGGGAAAGCCACCTAGCGAGAAACAATTCGAAATCCTGATCAGGATGCACGCTGATGCCAACAGGGGTCTGAGGGTGCACTTTGTGTATGAGAAAATGAAGAAATTTGGTGTGAAGCCGAGAGTTTTTCTGTATAATCGAATCATGGACGCCTTAGTAAAGACCAATCATTTGGATCTGGCAATGTCGGTTTATGACGACTTCAAGGATGATAATTTGGTCGAAGAGAACATCACTTTTATGATCTTGATCAAAGGTTTGTGTAAAGCGGGGCGTATGGATGACGCTTATGCCCTCCTGGATCGGATGAGGAAGAATCTGTGCAAGCCGGACGTGTTTGCTTATACAGCTATGATAAAGGTGCTGGTTTCGGAGGGGAATTTGGACGGTTGTTTAATGATGTGGGAGGAAATGCGGAAGGACCGTGTCGATCCAGATGCCATGGCTTATTCGACTCTAGTCATGGCACTTTGTAAAAGGAACCTCGTGGATAAGGGTTATGAGTTGTTTAAGGAGATGAAAGAAAGACGTTATTTGATCGACAGGGCTATTTATGGATCTTTGATCGAAGCATATGTAGTGGATGGAAAAGTGGGTTCAGCTTGTGGCTTGCTCAAGGATTTGATGGACTCGGGATATAGGGCTGATCTATCCATATACAACTCTCTTATTAAAGGCTTATGTGCTGCAAAACTCGTTGATAGGGCTTATAAACTTTTCCAAGCGACAGTGCATGAGGATCTCAAGCCGGAATTCGATACTGTTAATCCTATTTTGGTTTGTTATGCAGAGCTGAAGAGAATGAAAGAATTTCTTAAATTGCTTGAGCAAATGCAGAATTTGGGATTTCCTGTTCACAACGATCTATTTAAATTCTTATCAGGCGTGGTGAAGAAGAATGATGGATTGGAAATGGCTTTGGAAGTGTTCGAGTTCTTGAAAACCGAGAAATATCTCACTGTTCCGATTTACAATGTACTTACGGAGGCCCTTTTCAAGAATGGTGAGGTGAAGAAGGCTTTAGCACTCTTCTGTGAACTCGTTGATTCTGACTTGGTGCCCGACTCATTGGCTTACTGTAATGCAATTCTGTGCTATGTTAAAATTGGAGATGTACACGAGGCGTGCAATTTGTACAACAAAATTACCGAAATGTCCTTGGTTCCTTCGGTTGCTGCTTATTGTTCTCTTGTTAAAGGCCTTTCCGAAATAGGAGAGGTGGATGCTGCCATGATGCTGGTTCGCGAGTGCTTGGCCCACGCGGAAAGTGGGCCAATGGAGTTCAAGTATTCCCTCACGATTATCCATGTATGCAAGTCGAACGATGCTGGAAAGGTAATTGAAGTTGTGAATGAAATGGTGGATCAAGGGTGTGCCCCGAGCTGTATTACGTGCGCAGCTATTATTTACGGGATGTGCAAAAATGGAACTATTGAAGAGTCGAGGAGAGTATTCTCAGTCATGAGAGAGTCTAAGTTTTTAACTGAAGCTGATGAAATAGTGTATGATGAGATCCTCATAGACCACATGAAAAAGACGACTGCGGATTTGGTGTTGTCTGGGATAAAGTTCTTCGGGCTGGAGTCAAAATTAAAGGCGAAGGGCGTATTCTTGCCTAGTTGAACACGTGAAAAAAATGTTTATAATTTGGTGTGAGTGAGCTATGACTTGACCAACCTTGACTGATCTCGATTCAGCTCAACTTTGAGGTGACAAATTTGAGACCTAATATTGTAATATTTAGTTAATAAAAAGCTGCGATTCCCTTATCGAATTAATCCGTTTTAGATGTGAAGGTTGGAGTACTTGAGCTGAGGAAGATGAAGCCTACTGGAAAGGCATGCTTGCTGGTCCATTCCATTAAGGTATGTTTACATATTCATTTGCTCATGCATTGCTCTCCTTAGATGCATGAAAATGAAATCAGTTTTAAATCATTCGGAATTGCGGCTTTAATGTTTACTGAGGTTAAAACATGATATCTTTCTGTTTAGTTTAATATCTCTAAACACATGTTGATATGTCTGGGCTCCTATCGACTTTGTTTTCTAGGTGAAAAACGTTGCCATCTCAACGTGTTGTAGAAAACAGCAAGACAACATCTCGATGTGAGACGGCAAGTCGCGAGTATATAGATAAAAGGAGTGGTTGCAAATCTACCCATTATGATGTACTTTAGTTTCCTTCCATTTACAAATTACAATACACACACCATGAGCTTGCTTGTCTAATTCTGATCAGTCTTGAAACACCTAACAAGAGCTGGGTTGATGATGGATACTACAGTAATAAAATAATAAAATAGAATGGATAAAAAAAACTACTAATAATTAATTTGACGATAGATTATGTATTCAATTTTTTATTTTTTATTACTATTATAAATTAAACCTAAATTCAAAAATTCCGCAGATGCTTTTACTCTAAATACCCCCAACTACTGTTTCTTCCTCGTTTCACACCTTTATAATTAAAGAATATAATTATAATCCTAATATAATTATAATTTTACCTTAATAACTTTCCTTATTATTAAGTGTATAAAAGGGGGTTGTAAATAACTTAGCAGCCATAGAGACGTCGATGGATCAATCGATGAAGAATTGCTCGTCGCTTGGTCGTAAGCGTAAGCGTGAGAACACCAGCACCACAAATTCAATGAAGGGAAAAGAAATAATGGTGTTCCGGTCACGAAGTGAAAGGGGTGGCTCATCGTTCATCGGTCAGACCACCACCACCAATTGCACAAATCCAATGTATGGAGAAGAAGATAAATCAAAGGTACGCTCCCCATCTTACTGTAAACTGGATCTAGGGTATGTAATATATAGTACTATATTTATTAATATTGGTAATCGAGAAATTAATCTATTTATTTTAGATGCCGCGCGTATATATTTGATCATATGATTACGGTTTACGATCCAACAAATTCTGTGTTCATATGGATTATTTAATTTTTAATTACATACTCATATTATCTGCAGGTTGTTACTCTCCCTAAAATTAATTCCACGATATCTGGCCATTCAACCCCTGGACTTCTTATGAGGACTATAAACAGCATGTCCATCGGAACTTGTTTCATGTACTTGACAGAATCCGGCCAAATTCAGATATCCGATTTCAGCCACAATTTCAAAAATTACTTTTGGTCCGGTTGCAACGGTTTCATGCTCGATTCTTGCCCAGGTTCCAGCGACGAGCTCATGATCACAAATCCTTCAACAGACCAATGTCTCCACCTCCCTCCATTCATCGACCCTACCCAACCCTCTGTCTGTAGATCCGCCATAGCATATGTCGCCACTCGCGAGGAGTATAAAGTGGTCCGAACATATTATCCACCTACAGCCCGTATGAATTGTGCTATATTGACCGTCGGAGTCGATAATGCTTGGAGGATTGTCGATACCCACCACTTGTCTCCCGAATCTTCCCAACAACTCAGTATGTCGCCGTTGGTCACTGAAGGCTTTGTGCATTGGGCTCACGATTGGTATATCAAGACTAGTAGATTTGTTTTGACTTTGAACATGAAGACAGAGACCATCACCCGATATGAGTTCCCTCCGTGCGCTGGCGGGTTTCACTACTATAAATATTTCTCCACCGGGGAGAAAAATCTGTCTTTGTTGATCGCGCGTGGCTACTTGAAGTGGAACGTTTGGGAGATGAAGTCGGAAACCGGAAGATGGAAGAAGCTGCTGGACATTGACTTGGAAGCTCACAGGGCATTGTTGAACGAGTCGTATGATAGAGAAGAGGGGCACTTCAAACTCGGTGTGGGTGATTGCACGGATTGCAAACTCTTCCCGGCTGGTTGGTTGAAATATCGAGCGGTTATTGTGTTTGTTGTGTACAGGCCGATCAAGGGCAAGGGTAATTCGTTCGGTATGGCTTGTTTACGCGTCGCCTACAATATTCAAACGGGCGATATTACCTTGATTCAGTCGGATCATCAAACTTTTCACCCTTACCTTTTCCATAGGGACAACCAGCTGATCATCCATGGGATGCAAGATAGATTAAGTTTAAATTAATTATCTATTAGTATAAATCTTTCTTTTCGGTTCATCAGGATTTTGTCACATTTTATTGTATTATTTTCAATCACAATTTTGTCATGCTTGATAGTAATAGATTAATTGAAGATGAAACTATAAAATAACATAAAAATTAGAGGCCTCTCGATTTTCAAGCACTTTTATAAAAGAGCTATTTATTTTATCTCCTCCCATAAGTTTACATTTATTTTAAACAATTTGTAAAGGAATTGTCTAAGTTACCCTTACCTTTTTCAAAACTAATAAAAAAGAACAAAAAAACAAAACAAAAGTCAAAAAAGAATTAAAAAAATTGGTCCCCCAAATCCGATTTTATTCTCTCTCTTTTCTCTCCCGTTCGGTCCCCCCCAACCCTACCAAAACCGGCGCCGGTCTTTGAGAATCAAACAACAATTCGGCCACTTCAATTCCGGCGAGAAGCATGGCTGACAACAACGAACAACAAGACGAGCCTCAATGGCCGATTCAACCTCCGGTAAGTGCCGAAACCTAGCTTTTTTCAATTTCGAAAATTCGATTTTTTTTTCAATAATGTGTTGAATTTGATGCGTAAATTGCTAGTATTTGAGTGTATTAGAGTTTCCTATTGTGTTTTAGTTGATTTAGAATCGAAATTCAGTGTTGAATTGCTCGTTTAAATGTCTGAAAATCTGGTTTTTGGGCCGCTGTTCCAAGCTACACGGTAGCGCTACACGGTGGTGATTTTCTCGGTCACCGTGTAGCTACCTACCGTGTAGCCGATTACTGACATCAAAATCCCGGTTACATGGTGTGATTTACTCGGTCTCGTGTACCCGGTTAATCGGGTACACGGTACCGTGTACCCGGTCAGAACACGGTACCGTGTACCCGGTTAACCGGCTACACGGTACCGTGTAGCCGGTCAGAACAGAATTTTTTTTTTTTTTTTAAATTTGATTAAAAATGTAATATTTATTTATTTGACTTTGTTTTTGCAGGAGGGATTCAACTGGAGGAGGCCACAGTTCATTCACACGACGAAAAACCTAAATTTGTACGATAAAGATGGCGTACTAGAAGAAATTAAAGCCACGCTGACGTCCATTGACCCTACCCATGCGACTATTCGCACATTTAGGGACAATTGTTTTGGGTTTTTTCTCTGGATTCAGAGATCCGGAAGATCAAACGTGGCCATGCATCACCTCCTAGCTCGGGAGATCGTGGGTGCGACGATACCTCCGTTCGAGCATTGGTTTTTCGTCGGGGGTCAGACTATTCGCTTTCGAGCACAGGAGTATGCCCTGATCACCGGACTTCGATTTGGTGCTCACGCATTTGATCCTTCAGACAGGGCCAGCCACTCGATTTCTGAGCAGTCTATTTACCACAGACACTTCAGACAGCCGACGCTGATTTCAGTGCTTCGTACGAGATTCAGGTCTCTGAGTATGGGCCACGACCCGGCCGACTACCTGAAGGCGGCCAACTTGCTGGTTTATTATTTCTTTTTGTTGTGCCGAGACGACATCACGGTCGAGAGTTGGGCTTGGGCTTTTGTCGAGGACGTTGATGGATGGGAGTCGTTTCCCTGGGGATCCTACACCTGGCAGATCATGTCGCACTACATCAGCATAGCTGCGATGAAGCCCGGTCAGGTTGACAAGAGGGCATACCACATTTACGGTCCAATTTGGGCCTTTCAGCTTTGGTCGTACGAGGCCATACCGAGCCTGGGCAGTGTCTGCGGAGTGCGGATGGAGAAAAGAAAGAGGCCTCGGTTTTTGAACTGGAAATCGATTGGATGCACCCTCGATTTCACTCATTTCTTCGAGGACGATGAGGTAAATTTTGTGAAATTAATGTTTTAAATTATTTATTTCCTTTAATTAATGCTTAATAAATTAATTTTCATTTGTTTTCAGCTTGTGGTCCTCTCGACTCTAGAGCCGACACGCAAGGAGGCGAGGAGTGTGTACTACACTTCGTTCCTTAACAGAGGAGCAGACGAAGTGAGGTATGATGCTCCTGCTAGGATTGGACATGCTCCGATCGGAGCACAGGCTGCAGAACCGGTGACGAAGAAGAAGAAGAGCTTGATAGAGCGCGTGGTCGGACGCGTGTCCAAGGCAATGGACAAGATTACGGGCGATGTCCCTCAGACTAGTCGACGCACGCGTGACGACAGGACATCCGATTCATCTGCCGAGCGGCATGCATCTCAGCGTGCATCTCATCGAGCCCGACGAGAGCCCTCTCCTGCAGCTGAGGCACATGAGGCACCTGAGGCTTCAGATGACAGTACCGATCGACGCATTGATCGACGGCTCCACAAGATCCTCAACGATGAGTCTGAGACTGGATTTATGGGCCGATTGACTGCCCGGATGAGGAGGATACAGAAGGAGGGCAACGACAGTCTGATGGAGCAGTTTCGGGGGTTTTTCGGTCGCAGGCGATACTCTCGGAGTCGCCCTTGTCCTTCTGATGCATCTCAGGGCGGTTTTCCGGCTGCTCGGCATTCTATCAGCGCGCCTCCTCGCTATCAGGACTCGGAGCCCGAAGAGTTGGTTGATGTTGATATCAGGGTTTCGTCTGGGGACAGGCGACACAGTTTTGCTGGTTATCGCAGGTCGCCACTTGACGAGCCGACCCATGCCGAGTCTTTCCATGCCGAGTCGACCCACGTCGAGCAGCAGCCTCAGGTCGAGCAGCAGCCCCTGTACGAGCAGCAGCCCCAGTACGAGCAGACGACCGTTGGCGATAGCTATCGCACACCGGCACAGACTCAGGCTGTCTGGGCAGATAGCGGTCATTCTTCGCCACCGAGGGCGCTGCGTGATTTTGAGGGTGTCTTCGGTGCCTTCCCAGCGATTCCCACCCACGGCATCTTCACTCCGACTACTGCTTATCGGCCAGAGTATGATCCTGGTTTTATTGTACCGAGGGGGGCTGATATACCGCAGGAGATCGTTGATGCAGAGACTTTTTTTCCGGCTGCGTCTCAAGTCGAGTTGTTCAAGATTACAACTCCCGTGGAAAATGAACACGTAAAAGAGATTGCATTGTCGGAAGAGGAGAAAGAACTTGGGGATGATGAGGAGGAGGAGGAGGAGGATGATGTCGCCGAGAGTAGTCTCGGACCCCGTGTGAGGAGGCCCTCGGCAGCTCTTCGGAGCCCGTACGTCGCGCAGTTCGCTCGGAGAGGCAGCGAGAAGGTTAGGGCGCTCTATTCGATGTTCCGTCGTGAGGGGCATGGAATGAGTGTTTATATCCCTTTCAACGAAGTGTATCTGGACCAGAAGTACTTCGAGCGGATTGAGTCACTACATCATTGGTACGCGGACATGGTAAGTTAATTTGTAGTTAAACTTTGAAATTTATAATGTTTATTAAATTGTGCTTAACTGTGATATGTATATTTTTCAGGAGATTGACATGTACATTACGTACCTGCGCGACAAGATAAAGTCCGGCAAGGGTTTAAAAGATGAAGTCACTCCAAGGAAGACTATACTCTTGTGTACCGAGTTCTTCGTAAGATCCAATCATCCTATCAAATACAAGTTTTTTTTTATTATTTTCCTAATATTAATCGTTTAAATTTATTTTAAATTAACAAGGCGCTATGAAGACCCAGTACGCTAGGATTGCGATCCCACGTGCACATGCAAGGAGAACGAACTTGGAGAAGAAATATGAGACCTGGGCACCGCCGGACTTCATGCTGAAATACATCACGGGAGACGGTAGGCACGAGAGTTGGGAACACGCACGAGAGGTAATTTAAAGAACCGTACATTTTTTTTTTAAATTCAAGGGTAACATTTTATCGAACAAGAAAATTTTGAATTTAGAGCACTTTTAAATGTTTTTTGTATAATTAAGAGCACTATTTTATTTTAATTATAAATAAAAATTAATTTCCAAAATTTACCTTTTTAATATATATATAGAATTATACAAAAATCTGTAATAATCATTATTAAAAAAATCAACTTTATTTCTCTAGTTTTTAATTAATTTAAAAAATTAATTAGTGTAATTGGCAAAAAAATAAAAGATTTGCTTGGTAGATAATTTTAAGAAGTTTTTAGAAGAAACTGTATAATGGTTTATGATATTATAAGTTACAACTCACAAATTTAAGTTTACAATTTAATGTTTAATTATTGAAATATATTGGAAAAAGGGAAGTATAGTTTATAAAATTACATTTAATACCTTATAAAATAAACTTTAAATTTTAGTATCTATACCGGGGATAATTGTAAATAATGTTTTATTTTTGTAGGTGATAACGGTCTGCAATACCGGGGACCATTGGGTCGTGATAAAGATTGACCTGAATCTCTGGACTATACAGTTGTACGACTCGTTGTGGTGGCGTTGTGAGGACATAACTGCCAAGTCTCGTGTACTAATGCCGGTGTTGGAGTTGTTGCCTCGTCTTTTGGTAGCTGCAGGATTTTGGGAGGGTCCAAACTTGTTTCATCGAACCCACAAGAAGACTTCTATGCAGGTCGAAGCCCCGTTGGAGCAGTTTATGCAAGTCGACAACAACAACTGCGGCCCGTACGTGTGCATGTACTTGGATCGTCTCGTGAACAAGCACCTCAATCACCGGGGTAAAGAAATCGACGACGGGTACTTGATGAAGTATCGTCGATATGTAGCTCGAAAAATTTTCAGTTTGAGTCATCGAGACCAGTGATTTGTATTTTGGATGATTTTAGACTTTTTCGTGTGCATGTGTTTGGATTGATTGGTATTTGTGTTGAGATTGATTTGCAGGTTTAGCTTTGATATTAACTAAATAAATCCCGTCAAAATTTTTTAAAATTATTTATAATATATTAACTTATTAATTTAATAAAATTTGTAAAAAAAATAAACTATTTTATGTGTGTTTTGATTGATTTTGGTGAAATAAATGTGTTTTGATTGATTTTGGTGAAATATTTCGATTGAATTAAGTGAAAAGCGGCTGAAAAAACGGGGTCGGCCTTTTTTTTACCTTCGGTCAACTCAATTTGGGGGTCGGTCAACGAAAGTCAACTATTTTTTGTCTTAGTCAACTCAATTTGGGGGTCGGTCAACGGAAGTCAACTAATTTTGGTCTTAGTCAACTCAATTTGGGGTCGGTCAACGGAAGTCAACCCTCAGGTCAATGGGCGATCCGCGGGTTCCTTAAGGAGAAATGCGGGCTGAGCCTCGTGTTCCACAGAACTTTTTCTTGGTACACGGTGGCTACCGGTTACACGGTCACGTGTACCGGGTTCTACCGTGTAGCCGTAACTGACCATGTAGCCAGGAACTGCTCGGTCAGTTACTCGGTAACACGGTAGTAACCGGTTACACGGTGGGCTACACGGTGTTGACCGTGTAGTGTAAATAAATTTTGATTTTTGTTTATTTTAAGGCATTTTTCGATTGTTAACTTGTTCTTGTAGTATAAAACATCATTTTAATAATCAAAATGATTCAAATAACATAAACAACTATTGAATTTGACGAATTAAGTGATTACGCATGAACAATTTATTACCTATGTAGATAAGATTGTGACAATATTAGTAGAATGTTCGAAAAACGGTCAACATTCTAAGCATCTCATCTTTGTAGTCCTATATTGGTTGTTTTATGATGTTTATTGGATGTATCTAGTGTTTTAAATGATGTTTCATGCTGAACGTAACAACAAAAATGCTCGAGAAATGCTTCAAATTCAAGAAAAATCAAATATTTTGTACACTACACGGTAGGCTACACGGCAGAAGGTCCTACACGGTAGAAGGCAATTGCTCGATTTTTTGAAAAAAACTTACTCGGTAACACGGCCTATACCGGCTACACGGCTACCGGGTAACCGGTTACCGTGTAAAAAAATAAAATGGGGCTTATAGGATTCGAACCCCAAACCTTATGCTTTCAATGAATTATTCAAAGGCAGTTCACCAGTTGAACTAGAACTCCTCAACGAAATTATTTAGCAGAGTTTTATATATTAACCTTACTAATATTCTATAGATTTAACCTAAACCCTTTTTCAAAATACAATAAAATGTAAAAACAAAAACAAAAATTCATTTTCTTTCTCTCTCTTCGAAGGCACCTCCACCGCAGCCGATTTTTGAGAATCAAGAAAAACTCCGGCCACTTCAATTCCGGCGAATCGCAATGGCAGACAACAACGAACAACAAGAAGAGCAACAATGGCCGATTCAAGCTCCGGTAAGTGCCGAAACCTAATTTTTCAATTTCGAAAATTTGATTTTTTTTTATTAATGTGTTCTATTTGATGCGTTAATTGCTAAGATTTGAGTGTATTAGAGTTCCCAATTGTGTTTTAGTTGATTTAGAATCGAAATTCAGTGTTGAAATGCTCGTTAAAATGTCTGAAAAATCTGGGCAAACCCGCTGTTCCAAGCTACACGGTAGCGCTACACGGTGGTGATTTTCTCGGTCACCGTGTAGCTACCTACCGTGTAGCCGATTATTGACCTAAAAATCCCGGTTACATGGTGTGATTTACTCGGTCCCGTGTACCAGGTTAATCGGGTACACGGTACCGTGTACCCGGTCAGAACACGGTACCGTGTACCCGGTTAACCGGCTACACGGTACCGTGTAGCCGGTCAGAACAGTTTTTTTTTTTTTTTTTTTTATTTTGAGTTTTTTTTATTTAATTGAATGTAATATTTATTGATTTAACTTCATTTTTGCAGGAGGGCTTCAAGTGGAGAAAAATAGATATGGATATGCTAAGCGGATTACCAGATGAGATCCTGCATCATGTCCTCTCTTTCCTGCCGACGAACCTCTCCGTGCGCACCAGCGTTCTCGCGAGACGATGGAGGTTTTTGTGGGCCCTCGTCCCAAATTTAGAGTTTCGCCGCTCTACGCATTTGGACATCATAGACAGGGTTGTATCGATGCACGAAGCGAAACCCCTGATACTTTTAGCCTCTCCAATGTGGAGGGCAGCTCGTATCGACTGGAGACACTGATTATCCACGCCCTCAAGCGCAGCGTCCGAAATATGTACCTTGATTTCGGTGATATAGACTACAAGGAGTATATCGCGTGCGGTTTGCCAGGAATTCTCTTCATGTGCAAGACTCTCGTCGACTTGAAGCTCAATAACTGTGGAGTGATCCCCTCTAGTGGGGAGGTGTTTATGCCTTGCCTCAAGAAGCTTGATCTCAGTAATGTCGATTATGAGGATAAGGATTCCCTCCCTCACTTGCTTTCTGGTTGTCCTGTGATTGAGGAGCTGATCATCGATGATTTCTTTAGGGAGGAAGAAACGAACTTGGGCTGCTTTATTGTATCTTCACCCACAATAAAAAAGCTGAACATTGATTTCTCCTCGAGTCGCGAACTATACTATGATGAGATGTTGATAATAAATCTTCCCACCCTCGTATATCTTAAGGTGAGTGGTTGTTATTTGGAGTATGCCAAAAGTTCGATGAAGACCATGTCCTCCTTAATTGAAGCGGATATTAAGTTGAATGGACATTGGCATGATTGTCACATCGATTGCATCGAGCATGACTGTTCGAGAGCATTTCTTAGTTCTCTTTGCCATGTAAGGTACCTAAACATCACAAGCTATGGACAAGAGAAGGTGCGTTTTGATTTTTTAATTGTTCTAATTTTTTTTCATACTTAATTATACCCTGTTTAATTATACCCTGTTTGTGGTTTTAAATATGATTTTTTTGCAGCTGGTTGACATTGTAGGAACGAGTTCAATGCCAAAGTTTGTTAATTTAACCAAACTCGTACTTAATATGAACGCTCAGTGGCATTTTATTGCTAAGTTCCTCGAAGTTGCTGATAATCTTGAAGATCTTATTGTGAGTGGAGTTAGCTTTTGCAATTTATCTTTTTACATATTCTGCAACTCTATATATATTTTTTTTATTTGCATCCTTGTTTTTTTCATCAGATTCGCTCGACCTTGATGCCCTATAGAGAGCCGGAACGAGTGCCTTCGTGCATCTTATTTCATCTAAGGACTGTTAGAATTGAAAAATTCGGTTTGTATGATGATAGCGGTTTTGACATGGTGAGATATATTTTGAGGAATGCTCAATTACTTGAGAGGATGGACATAGACGGATTCCCCCGTTATAGTTCCTCTGACAAGGAAAAGCTTGATGCGCACCAAAGAATCTCATTGTTTGAGCGAGGATCCAAGTCATGCCAGATTTCCTTCAACTCGTAGATATGTAGGCCGAAAAATCTCATTGCTTTGTATTTTGTACGTTTTTGGATTGATTTGGTATCTTTTCGGATTGATTTGGTTTTTATTTGACTTGATTTATGTGTGTTTTGATTGATTTCGGTGAAATATGTGTGTTTTGATTGATTTTGGTGAAATAGGTGTTTGTTTTGACTGATTTAGGCGAAAAGCAGGTGAAAAAACGGGGTCTGCACTCTGCTACACGGTGGAACCGACTACACGGTCACGTGTACCGGCTACACGGTCACGGTAACAGTGACCGTGTAGCTCGATTTATTAAAAAAAATCCGGTAACACGGCTTATAACGGTAACACGGTTATCCGGTATCAGCCGTGTTACCGGTTAAAAAAAAACAAAAAAAGGGGCTCTCAAGATTCGAACCCCTGACCTGTTGCTTTAAACGATATTTTTCAAATGGGGCGTTACCAGTTGAACTAGAACTCTACACTGAACTTATTTAGCAAAATGTTATATATTAACCTTAAGAATAACTTATAAAATCGACCCCCCTTCTCCCGAAAACCTATTTCCAACCTGTTTTTTCACATATTTCACATTCACAAGATAAACAAACTCCAAAAACAAGCACAATAGTCTAAAACAAGCACAATAACCTAAAAGACACCAAATATCCAAAATCCAACGAGAATAGACGAAAATAAAACAATCCAAGTCTCAAATATTTGTAAAACACCGATAAATCAACCAAACCCAATTTAGATCTCTGACTCCGTGCTCATTGGACATTTTGTTCTCGTGTGTCCCTCGTTTCTGCAGATGCTGCACTTCTTCTTCTGTCTTCTTCGGCTCGACTCTTGCGTTCCCGTCTCTTCTGCAGGGACATTTAAATCAACAGTCTCGGGTGGGATAAAAACCGTGCACTTCCGCATGTTGTGACATACGCCCTTACATCTCGAACACACCTGCACACGACGACACGATATTAGGTCCAAGTCTGGACACGACATCCTACGTGGTGTAATGATATTAATTGTACAAACCTTCCTACGTGGTGCAGAGCTCTCAACTGCGGAACGAGCACGTCTCATCCTCGGACGTCCAGCCTGTCTAACCGCTACCGGAGGAAGAACTACGGATGAAGCCACATCCGGCGGGACCACCCAATCATCATAATGTGGCAACGGCACCACAGGCGTCGCGTACATCTCGACATGACTGCTCATCTTGAAATAGGGGCTCACGAAATCGTACAATGAAAATCTGGCCCGTCTACATAATAACAACAAACAAGTTAGTGGAATCAAATGTTAAAAATTAATTTTAAAGGTAAAATGATATCATACCTTATAGCGGCACAAGCATGACGACACGGTATTAGGTCTAAGTCGAACTCCCGACAATCACACGTGCGATTCGCGATATCCACAAGATAAGACCTGTCATCCTCCTGAACTCTGTATAGGGTATTCGCACTGACCTCCCCAACGGTAAAATAACGGCTCAACTCATCCTGACTAGTCAACTTGAGTAATGCCTCTTCGGTCAGCTCATGGTCATTCTGTCTCACATTAGCTTTCCTTCGTTTCTCGTCAAACCATCTCTCAATCATCGCACGAATCGCCTCGAGCATCGCACAGACTGGTAATCTCCGTGGCCATATGATAGCACTGTTGAAAACTTCGGCCGCATTCGATGTCATGAAACCGTATCGTCGTGCGGCACAATGTGACCTCGCCCAGTGCTCAACCCCGATATCAGTAAGGCGCCTATAAGCACCCTCTCTACTAAGAGTCTCCACATTCGCAAAATGCCTTTCAAACTCATCCACCTGATAACTATAGGCAGCACAGTATACAGCTTCGACCACCTTCTGTCCGTACCGTGCTAGATTCTTCGAGAGGTGGTGATAGCACAACGCACGGGTCGCGTGGGGATAGACACTCCGAATAGCATTCGCGATGCTCTTATGCTGGTCGGACACAATGAGGAGATCCTCGTCGTCTGTATCGTAGCAAACTCTGACGTGCTGGAGAAACCACAACCACTCCTCGTCATTCTCTATCGGACCGATACCAAACGCAAGCGGGAAAATATTCTCATTCTCGTCTTTTGTGCAGGCGACAAACAACACACCGGTGTTTTTCCCTTTCAAATGGGTGGCGTCGAGTACTATCACAGGCCTCAGAGTGCCCTTCTCAAAGGCACGAATGCACTGCCCGAGCGCAACAAACATGCGGCAAAACACGCCCTGGTCGGTCGTCTGAATTTGGTACTGAGTCCCGGGATTATGCTCTCTCAGCATGTACAGATATGACGGGAGCCTCTGATACGATCCCTGATAGTCGCCGTACACTATTTCAAGCGCCAGGTTCCTCGCCCGCAGGGCGAAGTTGTAGCTGATGTGAACTCCGTACAATCTCCTCAAATCCTCAACCATATCTTTCGGCTTCAGTTCCCGATTGCCGACTAACTGACGTGCAAAGAAAGTAGCCGGAACCCTGCACGACACCTGTCGATCCGCAGTCCTCCCCAAATTGTTACGGCACGTATGATCCAAGTTCAGCTTCGTAATCCTCCAAAAGGTGTTATCGGAACCCGTGGAACACAATCTGAACGAGCATTTTTCACGCCCCAGCTTGCAAACGAACGTCACCCGTTCAGTGTTCGAGCGATCACTTTTGCACTCTACGTTATTCTCCATGTGATACATCCCCACCATCACCTTCAGATCCTGTTTCTTTCGGAACGTGGCTCTGACTGCCATCTGACCGTAAATCGGTTGGTGTTCGACAGAACGCAACGGAACAGCGGGGTCAAACATCGGTAGTGGAATGATCCAATTGCGCAGTGGATTATTCTGTGCATTCTGAGAAGCTTCGGTTTGCTCGCCACCTCCCGCATGAGAACTCGAGGACATATTACGGCGCGACATGATCTTTTTAACCACGCCCGGCTGTCTAATCCATTCGGTCCACTCCGTGGTCAACGATACCAAGAGATCGGACTGACGGGCTTCTTCTTCGTCCTCGGAAGTATGTACCTCCTCATTCTCGTTCTCTGACGGTACGCCCCGATCGCGGTTTTCTCCTCCGATATTCACTTCCGGCGCAGCTCGTTGTCCCTCTACTTCGACGACGAACACAAAGCACTCGGCCCTTTGCTCGTCTAACATGCGGGACACATCTTCGTCACAAAGCATAGGAGCTCGCACGCTTCGCATGTCATAGCCTCGGGTATAACAATACAACATGTAATCGACACTGGGCGGAGGGCGCAAAACCGCACGAATCCGGCTCACGAGAGCGTCGAGTGTAATTTCTTCCCTACGAAAGAAGAGGCACATATCTACTCCGTCAACGTAGCCCTCTCGATCCCAACGACCACCGTAACGTACCGTGATTCGTTGATTATTCGACATCTACAATTACAAAACAGTTGAATTCAGTTAGGGAACCCAAAATATCCATCCAAACGCATAAACAAAGCCATTATTAGACAATTTTAAAAAAAAAATGAAAAAACGGGGTCTGTACACGGTCACTACACGGTCACGTGACCGTGTAGTGGCCTTGCCGTGTTACCGAGAGCACGGTCACTACACGGTCACGTGACCGTGTAGTGGCCTTGCCGTGTTACCGAGAGCACGGTGACCGGGTAACACCCGTGTAGTGCGAGCCCGTGTAACCGAGCAACCGGGTAATCTTCATAACTACACGGTGGCTACACGGTCAAGGAAACCCACCGTGTAGCCACCGTGTAGTTATGATTTTTTGCAGAAAATCGAAAAAAAAAAACCAGAATCGACGCGTTTCGACGTACCTTTCGGCCGGCGAACTCGGCTGCCCTTCCCACGTAGATTCAGACGACGATTTTTGTAGAGAGGATATTTGTTTGAGAGAGAATGAAGTTTTGTTTTTTGAAATGGGTTTAGGGTTTGAGGGTTTGAGGTAGGGGAAGATGGCATTCATGCATGCAATAAACACACCACCAACCTCAAATCTGATTTTCGTGGGCCCCACAGTTTTTTTGTTTTGATATTTTGAGTTTTTAAAATGTTTTAAAATCTTTTTTGTATTATTATTTGAGAGAATAAAAAAGTAAGGGTAAAGAGGACTTTTCCAATTGATTTTGTCTAAAATAAATGTACTCTTATGAGGTGTGACAAAATAAATGGACTTTTTATTTTTGTGTCTCTTAAGTTGTATTCCCACTAAAAATTAACACCTAAGAAAAAATATACCGAGCTAGAGCCACTATTGGAATACGGATTCATTATTTACTATGTTTCCAGAGTCCTTAGACCCCACCACCTCATGGCTCGGAGTATAAGTCATCTACTCATCTCCCCTTCGTTTATCCGGCAGCCACGCCATCCTCTTCCGACATCACTCTTGCCCAGTTACCCCCATCGAGCAATGTTTTAAAAAATGGTCCATATGGGCTCGTTGATCACTCACAAAGTGAAAGCGGTGGCTCAGCGCTCAAAAAATGATACTACACTACTTACTATACTAAAAGATCATGACTCAACATCGGCTTTTCAAAAATCCACTCTGGAGCCAGTTATTGCTTCAACGTAACTTAGTTGTTCTTCAATTCCTATTACAGTATTAGATTAAAATACTAGTTTATAACGTGTTCTTTTAGACTTATTCTCAATTCGTTTTTGTTTAGTTCAGTTCAAACTCATTAAGTTCAATTTAAATTCATTAAGTTCAGTTCAGACCTATTAAATTTAGTTCAATTTACACATATTAAGTTTACCATTCAGTTCAAACAGTTTTAGTCCAAAATATTAATATATACTTATGTGAAAGAAAATTTCAATTTATGCCTTATTTTCAATTTAATTTCAAATCATTTAATTTCAAATTGTTTCAATTCAATTTAAATTCATTAAGTTCACGATTAAATTCGTTTCAAAATAAATTAAATTAATTAATTAAAAAATAATTCGATTCAATAATTTCAAATATAGTAAAATTTACCTTTTCTTTTGGACTTAATTTCGATATATTTCAGTTCAATTCAGATTCCTTCCGTTCAGACTTAATTTCAGTATATTTCAGTTCAACTCAGTTCAATTGAGATTTTTTCAGTTCAGTTCAGATTGTTTCAGTTTATCTTCCATTAAGAGTATATTTCAGTTCAGTTCATATTCATTCAGTTCAGACTTAATTTCATATTTCAGTTCAATTGAGATAAGTATATTTCAGTTCAGTTCATATTCATTCAGTTCAGACTTAGAGCCCGTTTGGGCGAGCTTATTTAAAATAGTTTATAAGATGTTACGTCTTATAAGCTTAATTTCATATTTCAGTTCAATTGAGATAAGTATATTTCAGTTCAGTTCATATTCATTCAGTTCAGACTTAGAGCCCGTTTGGGCGAGCTTATTTAAAATAGTTTATAAGATGTTACGTCTTATAAGTTGTTTTAGGAGCTGATAAGCTGTTACGTCTTATTTAATAAATAAGTTGTTAAACCGTTTGGATAAAATAAATATATAAACTTATAAGATGATAATTTGTTTGGCAATTTAAGATCTTATATAAATAAAATTATCAAAAATAAATTGTTATATATGAAAAAAATATTTAAAAATAATTATATTAACTAAATAATAAATTTGGAATTTTTGTATATATATATAAAAGGTAATAATTTTAAGGGTATTTTGGTCTTTTATTATTTAAGCTACAAGAGCTTATAAGCTGTTTAAAAAAAAAGTACCTCCCCCCTTACTTTTTTTTTAAACAGCTTATAAGCTGTTAAACAGCTTATTTTTAAAAAAATTAAGATCTTTTTTTAAATGTTTACCAAACAAATTTTAGGAGCTTATAAGCTCCTAAACAGCTTATAAGCTGTTTTAAGGAGCTTATAAGCTTAGCCAAACAGGCTCTTAATTTCAGTATATTTCAGTTCAATTGAGATTTTTTCAGTTCAGTTCAAATTGTTTTTTATCTTTCATTAAGTTCGTTTCAAAATAAAATGAATAAAAAATAATTTGAATCAATAATAATTATTATTATTTATATAAGAAAAATCAATTTAATTCCGTTTATATCATTTTAGTTAAGATAAACAAGTTTGTTTCAAAATAAAATAAATAAAAAATAATTTAAATCAATAATTTTAATTTTTTTTTTGAAGAGCAATAATTTTAAATTTTAATTATAGTTAATGTCACAATATTATTAATATTTAAAAAAAATTATTATTATTATTTATATAAAAAAATCAATTTAGTTTAGATCATTTTAATTCAGTTAAATTCCGACTCCAAAAGAACGGTTCCTTAACAATATAATTAATATTTTTTAAAATTATTTAATAATTTATAAAAATTATTATTATTTATATAAAAAAATTAATTTAATTCATACGCATAGCTAATCTAAAATAAAATTTATAAACTAAATAAATAAAAACATTGTTTTTATTATAAAATAATAAAGTATAAAAAGAGACAATATGAGAGAAAATTTATAAACTAAATAAATAAAAACATTGTTTTTATAATAAAATAATAAAGTATAAAAAGAGACAGCACCTACAAATCTTACGGTATGTATAATAAATACGTTCTTGTAAAGTAAAATCGTTTGGTGTTGAACTGGAATTTGGGTTGAAACTAAATACTGGTATAGGTTTACGGTTTTACTTACTGATTTTAATTTTTCAGTTGTACTTGGTTCCTTATAAAAAACCTTTGTTGTATTTTACATATATTGATGGTTTACTGAGCTTTAATTTTCACAATTTTTTTTTTACCCGTAATAATATTATTATTCATTTTGATGGCAGATGGCTCACTCTGTTTTCGCGAGAAGCAGTGATGGTATTTCAAGGAAGAAGTTCAAAGCCAATTCTGATTCAGATTTAAATCCTCTTCCGGACAAGGCAGTGAACGAAATCCTTGTACAAATGTATGATTCAGATTCTCCTCCGAACACCAATTCGAGCATACCTGAAGAAAAATCAGGGATACCCACAGCACCTACAAAACTTAAGGTATGCATAATAAATACGTTTAAAATCGTTTCGTGTTGAACTTGAATTAGGGTTGAAACTAGGATGATTTAGAGTTTACTGATTAAATTTTATATGGTTTATTGAGCTTCAATTATCACACAATAAAAACGACATGTAATGTATTCGTTTGGATGTCAGATGGTTCATTCAATTTTGAGATGCAGTGATGGTAATACAAGCCCCACCGGCGGCGCTGGCTAAACCGATCAAGCCCTACTTCGGTTGCTGCTTATTGTTCAATGGTGAGGAGAAGAAGGCTTTAGCACTCTTCTGTGAACTCGTTGACTCTGACTTGGTGCCCGACTCATTGGCTTACTGCAATGCGATTTTGTGCTATGTTAAAATTGGAGATGTACACGAGGCGTGCAATTTGTACAACAAAATTACAGAAATGTCCTTGGTTCCTTCGGTTGCTGCTTATTGTTCTCTTGTTAAAGGCCTTTCAGAAATAGGAGAGGTGGATGCTGCCATGATGCTGGTTCGCGAGTGCTTGGCCCACGTGGAGAGTGGGCCAATGGAGTTCAAGTATTCCCTCACGATTATCCATGTATGCAAGTTGAACGATGCTGGAAAGGTAATTGAAGTTGTGAATGAAATGGTGGATCAAGGGTGTGTCCCGAGCTGTATTACGTGCGCTGCTATTATTTACGGGATGTGCAAAAATGGAACTATTGAAGAGGCGAGGAGAGTATTCTCAGTCATGAGAGAGTCTAAGTTTTTAACTGAAGCTGATGAAATAGTGTATGATGAGATCCTCATAGACCACATGAAAAAGAAGACTGCGGATTTAGTGTTGTCTGGGATTAAGTTCTTCGGGCTGGAGTCAAAGTTAAAGGCAAAGGGCGTATTCTTGCCCAGTTGAACACGTGAAAGAATGTGTGGCTATAATTTGGTCAACTGTGAGTGAGCTATGTGCCTCAGTTCAACTTTGAGGTACCAAATTTGAGACTTAATATTATAATCTTTAGATAATAAAAAGCTGTGATTCCCTTGTCGAATTAATCCGTTTTAGATGTGAAGGTTGGAGTATTTCAGCTGAGGAAGGTGAAGCCTACTGGAAAAGCATGCTTGCTGGTCCATTCCATTAAGGTATGTTTACACATTGTTTACATATATATTTGCTCATGCATAATTTGCATTGCTCTCCTTAGGGCTTAGATGCATGAAATGAAATCAGTTTTAAATCATTCGGAATTGCGGCTTTAATATTCCATACCTTGTTTATGTGCTTTCTCAATTGTCGGAGAAAAAAAAACTGAAATTTGTGAAACTTCACTGATAATATGTTTCTGCAACTAACAGGGTTCGTAGTTATAATTATACGTTTCTGTTTAGTTTAATAACCCTAAACACATTGATAGAACCTCGTCACGAGGTACTCTAGAATTTCGAATAGATGCACGAATTTTCTAGTAATCAGCAGTGCGCTGTGAGTCTTTTCTCAAAAAAATTCTTCTGTCCCTTTTACAATTCTCAGCAGCCTATAAATAAACTAAAGAAATAAAGTAAAATAATCAATTCTAAAAATAAAGAAAAATCAATAAACGTAATTAAGCTCCTTAATTGGTGATCTTTGATTGTGCTTTCCTTCTATGGTATTTCTTGCCATACATATGGTCATCTGAAATAGGCATGTTTCCATCACACATGTTGATATGTGTGGGCTCCTATCGACTTTGTTTTCCATCCTACGTTAGCTGCGTTTGTTGAGTTCATTGGTGAATTTGATGTTGTTGGTGGGTCAAATATGAGGAAAAAGGAAGTCTCTGAACTTGAAACCGGCATGCCTTTCAGTCCAATCATGTTTGAAGGGGTGTTGAAAAAATTTACACCTGTGTATCCAGTAGTATTTTAAGAAGTCCTAGGTATGCTCTTCTAACTTCAGTTTCTTTTTCAAAATTGATGAACTTTTGTGTGTGACGGAAATATATCGTATGCCACTTGTTTAGATGGAAATTAAGATGCTATTTATGTGTCTGTTGTTATCAATGCTCTTCATTTTTTAAAAGTTACAAAAATCATGTTTTTTACTCTTCTTTCGCAGATAAGAGGATGCACAAGAATTCTTGAGTTTCATCATGGATCATATGCATGATGGCTAAAGTTTGGAGGACAGTCTAATTTGAACGGATTAAAATCATCCCCGGTTTCTACACCAGAAGAAGAGGAGTGGGAGACAGTGGGTCCAAAGAATAAATCGGCTGTGACAAGAACTCAGAGCTTTTCTCCTTCGGAAATGAGTTCTGTTTTGGCGGACAATTTGAAAGTTTTGTGAAAGCAAGAGGTTAGTTGCCTGTCTCGCCTTTTGTAGCATATGGGAAAAAAATCTAGTTGTGAAATTATAGTCCAATTTGATACATTTTGTTTTAGTATCAAATTTCTTCATAGACATGGAATTCTTCACAAACTGCATATATAATCAATGAAAATGATTGGGATTATTAATGTACTTGTTTTGGACAGGATACAAACCTTCTGCCACTGTTCAGCCATTTTTTCTGCTCCATCTTGATATTTCCCATGACGTTATTCAAAGTATTGAAGACGCCCTCTGTTTTATTTCTCAGCACCTGAAACACTCAATGAGTACCGACCATCAACAGCTGGAAGGGTAAGTTGACTTGCTATTTAGTCATGCTCTACAAATTTGTTGTCAGTGGATGCATGTGAAAAATATGCTTGTTACAAAAAAGTGAAGTTGCAACAGTATAAAAGCTACTCTGTAGGATTGATTACTATTTTTTTTTATAAGGAGGAGAGACGAGAAACTCCACCCCACTCGATCGAAGGTCCCTCGATCGGGTAGGATTGATTACTATTTTAAAACCATATTTTGTAATGGTAGACATACGATTATGTGGTCAATATCCCGTTTAATTTCAGCTTGGAGTCGTGGTTGCCAGAAAATCTATCAATATACAAGCACTTCCAAAAGTATTGATCTTACATTTGAAGCGTTTTGGTTATGACACACGTAGAAGCACTAAGTTGCACCAAGGATTGGTTTTAAGTCGAGATCTTCTTGTTTCCTCTACTCTGGAGGTAATACATTTATACGCACCTCTCCACTATTCACAATATACTTTTTGAACGTGGATCACTGACGGTTGATAGTTCAACGAATGAGAATATTTCCCTTTTTTTAGAAAAATTGAATCTGTATCGCGCCATAGTAGGTGTGTGAATAATCTGAAAATTCAAAATCGATATTCCACGTTTTATCAAAGAAATACAAAGTTTCAAAGAATATATCAAAGAAATACAAAGTTTCAAAGAATATAAGTACAGAAGTACAGAGTAACAGAATGATATCAGATGCCCATATAAACCCAATGAGCTAGGCCGGTGACCTCCATGCGGTCGATCGGAATGGCCAATAGATGCCCTCTCCAGCAAACGACTATGATTATCGGTAGGATATATCCCCTCTCCAGCAAACGACTATGATTATCGGTGGGTTGTGACGCCCCACTGATAACAAAACGACAAAAAGTAAAATTAAAAAATAAAGAAAAAACAAAATTAAGCTCACGATCTGCTCTTCACAAGCCTTTCACACGATCCATGGATTGTCCCATATTTCCATATTTAATAGCATGGCACAATTTAATGGCAATTTATAACGTACAACTAGATGTACAAAACATGGTACATCTAGTTAATTAATATTTAAATTTATTTATTTATTTGACTTATCTCTCTTTCTTATTTTTCTCCCTTAATTTTCTCTCATATTTTTTTTGCGTGATCTTTCTTATTTTTCTCACTTAATTTTCTATCATATTTTTTTTGCGTAATATAAAAATTAATTTATTTATTCAATTTATTTTTTACGTAATACTATTTTTTTGCGTAATATAAAAATTATTTTTCAATTTATTTATTCAATTTATTTTTTTACGTAATACTATTTTTTTGCTTAATTATTTTTCAATTTATTTATTCAATTTATTTTTTTACGTAATACTATTTTTTTGCGTAATATAAAAATTATTTTTCATATTTTTTTAATATAAGAATTATTTTTTTTATATTTTTTTATGTTGAAAATTAATTATTTTTCATATTTTTTTTAATATAAGAAGTATTTTTCATATTTTTTTTATATTGAAAATTGTACTATAATGAAGATCTTATGTACTATAAATGAAGATTGTTGTATTATGTAATGAACAAGGTAATATAAGAATTATTTTTCATATATTTTTTCAATGAAGATTTTATTACGATAAATGAAGATTGTTGTATTAGGTTATGAAGATTTGATTGTTAAATTACGTTGATAAAGATTTGATATAATCTATTTTAAATGAAATTGTTAAAAAATTATAATATGATCAAGATTTTGAATTACGCTGAATGAAAATTAATTCATTAAAAATATTTGATTTTATAATAAATATTAATAATATAAAAATTAATTTATTTATTCAATTTATTTTTTTGGTAATATTTTTTTTGCTTAATATAAGAATTATTTTTATTATTTTTTTCATTGTTAATGAAGATCTTATGTACTATAAATGAATATTGTTGTATTAGTAATGAAGATTTTTTTAGTAATGTAAAAATTATTTTTTATATATGAATGAATATTGTTGTATTAGTAATGAAGATTTTTTTAGTAATATAAAAATTATTTTTCATATTTTTTTTCATTACGAAGATGAAGATCTTATATAGGATGAATGAATATTTTTGTAGTACTTGATAAAGATTTGATTGTTTAATTAATTTATTGTAAATGAAATTATAGAAAATTGTAAATCTAAAAGTAAAAGATTACGCTGAATGAAGATTAATATTTGATTTTATAATTAATATTAATAATATTAATATAAAATATAAAATGATTTTTTTTTATTGCGTAGAGTATAAATAGCATTTTAAATTTATTATTAAATGTGCTGCATGTAGGATGTATCGTACATCTAGTTGCACGGTATAGGGACTTCAATTTAATTGGTTCATTTATTACACATGCATTTTGATATTTTTTGTTTATTAAATTTTACTTTAATATATAGTATATAGGAGCATTCTTTTTTAATTAATGTTTTTAAATTATTAATTAATTATTTAAAAATATATATTTATATACTAATATTTTTACACAATTTAAATATAATACAAATTAAATATATAATTAATAAAAAAATTAAATGATTGATTTGGATTGTGGATTGTTGATAAAGTATGAAAAAGTAAAAGATTAGATTGTATAGTAAATTGATGATGTGGAGGAGAGTGAAATTAATTTTATATTGAAAATTGAGATTGTGAAGATGGTTGATAAACATAGTCTCACAGACACTATGAACTTTGGACCATCAGTATTAGTCACGATGTTATCATAATCCGCCGTCAGACAACTGAAAATAAAACGAATAAATAATTACAAACTATAATAAAAAAAAATATAAAATAAAATTGTTTTTTCTAATTTCCGTATCTAGCAAAGTGCTGTCTTTCACAATCATATATATACAAACAATGGAGTGCTGTCTCGCCATCCTCGCCAGAAGGAGAAGGATCGTCGTCCTCGCCAGAAGGAGAAGTTTCGACGTCCTCGCCAGAACCAGAAAGAGAAGTATGGGCGAGTGAAGCTCGCTCCAGAGGAGTAGAGGAGACGGAATCAAGATTCGGATTTGGCTCGAACGGAACAGAGGGAGGACTTGCGGCTGTAGCTTCCTGAGAACTCGAACTCGCCATAGAGGCGGTCGGAACAGGAGCGGCACCATCTGGATAACTCGCCATAGAAGGATCTCCGTCCTCGCCAGAACCAGAAGGAGAATTATTAGCGAGCGAAGCTCGCTCTAGAGGTGTAGAGGAGACGGAACCAAGATTTGGATATGGCTCAGACGGAACAGAGGGAGGACTTGCGGCTGTAGCTTCCTGAGAACTCGAACTAGCCATAGAGGCGGTCGGAACAGGAGCGGCACCATCTGGATAACTCGCCATAGAAGGATGACCATCCTCGCCAGAAGGAGAATTATCGCCGTCCTCGCCGGAACAAGAAGGAGAAGTATGGGCGAGTGAAGCTCGCTCCAGAGGAGTATAGGAGACGGAACCAAGATTCGGATCTGGCTCGGACGGAACAGAGGGAGGACTTGCGGCTGTAGCTTCCCGAGAACTTGAACTCGCCATAGAGGCGGTCGGAACAGGAGCACCAACAGAAATAGCATCTGGAGAACTTCGTTTTCATATAAAAAAGTTTGGAAGGTTGGTTGAGTAAGAAGAAAGTAATATTAAACTTAAATTAATTATTTATATTTTGTTATAGAGATACAATGTTACTTTGTTATTAGGATACAAGGTTGGAATAGAGTGTTACTTAAAATAGAGCCAAAATAATATAACATTATTAAGCAATTATATATGATAACAAATAATCAATAATTTGTTATATGAATAGTTTGTGAAAAAATCTTAAAAATGAAATAATTTTATTTGTTCACTTTAAATTAATAGTGATATATTAATAATCCCTCATATTCATTTTAAAGATACAATTATTATTCTTTTAAATTGAAACTTACCCATATTCATTTTAAGATACAATTATTATTCTTTTAAATTGAAACTTACACAAAAATTAATAAATGTGTGGAGCATCAATTTTTAAATCCAAGCTCTAAGAGTAAATTAAGAATCTTGATTTTTTGTCAAATTAAAAAAAAAGTTAATAATTAAATAATACAAATACTTTCAAAGTTAAAAAGTCAAAAACTAAGATTTGGAAATAAAATCTTAATTTTTTATACAATTTTATTTTTACTTTTTTTTAACACTTTTTAAATATTAAAAATAATTAAAAATTAAAAATTTAATATTTTTTTAATATACGTGATGAGAGCATAAATAGTTTGGAAAGAAATATGGGGATATGGATCGGGATGGGGATAGCCCTTTTGGGCTTCGGCGGCGGATGGGAGGCTACTAGACATTCCGTCTCATGAGAAGAACTCTCCCTCAATATTAACAAACGTCTCGGTGAAAGCGGGATTCAAGGTCCACGATATCAACCTTGATTTTCGTAACATTGAAGACATCCTGGGTTAAGGGATATGAAATGATTGATTGAGTTGTTTGTAAAATCCTTGATATGGCTGGTTTTTTTCATCATTTATGGAGTTCATATTTGATCGATTTAAAATGTTATACCTTTTAATTTTTCAAAATTCATTGTTTTATCGAAATTATTTTCTATTTTTATTTTATTTTATTGCATCTTATTATTTTCTATTTTTTTTGGGCGATTTGATTGTATGTTGGTTTCATATAGAACTCACTTTATTAGTTAATTGGTCCTACATGGGAAATGGAACCAATGTAATGTTAATTAAGATCATGAAGAGATATGAAATATGTTGTGTGTTGTGTTAATTAAGATCATGAAGGGATATGAAATGTGTTGTGTGTTGCAAAAGGATTCAAAGTGCAATTGAATATGTTGTCGTTAGCGATATTTTTATAATTCCGTTGGGAAACTATTGATAATTTTTTTATGAAATGGATTTTGAGAATGTGATTGCATATGACATGAGTTGAAACATGATCAAGTCTAGAATGCCATAAAAAATATTTAGAGGATGACTTGGTTAAATGAAAGGAAGATAAATCAACAGAGGTGACAGCTGCATAGCCAGGAGTGCGCAGCTC
The DNA here is from genome assembly GCA_954870475.1 of Euphrasia confusa. NCBI lineage: Eukaryota > Viridiplantae > Streptophyta > Magnoliopsida > Lamiales > Orobanchaceae > Euphrasia > Euphrasia confusa. The sequence continues at coordinate 1,739,044 of OX940961.1, forward strand.
ATCCAAAACATAGAGACCCCCTGTCTACGGCCTGTCTCAATCAGCCTCTTGGAGTCTGTCCCAATCAGCCTCTTGGAGTCGGGCACCTGCACAGAACAAGAAGTGGAAGAAAAATGAACAGAATATCCAGAATCACATAATTGACCAACAGATGCAAGACTTATAGTAAGCTTAGGTATACAATAGACATTCGAGAGAGACACGTGATGAGTGTTAATAGTGCCAACGCCAACTAATGGTAAGGATGAACCATCAGCAGTAACAACAGTAGGGGAACAAGACTCAGAAGACAAGGATGTAAACTTAGATGGATCAGGAGACATATGAAACGAAGCCCCAGAGTCCAAAACCCAAAGGGATGATAATATACCTGAGGGATTTGATGAAGGCAAACTTGATGGAGAACGAGTAGTCATGGCAAAATGCTGAGGCGGGGGGACTGTCTGACCTGAGGACGAAGACTGAGTAGCAAGAAATCGTTGAAATTGTTCTGCAAGAGCATCCATAGAAGTATTCTGAAAAGAAGCCACATCCAAAACACCCGCACATGCAGCTGCAGCCATATAAGATGACCCACTACTGGTTTGTCCGGTACCCAATGTGCGTTGCTGTCCACCACTTTTGGCTACTTGAAGTGGAACGTTTGGGAGATGAAGTCAGAAACCGGAAGATGGAAGAAGCTGTTGGACATTGACTTGGGAGTTCACAAGGGCTTGCTGAACGAGTCGTATGATAGAGAGGAGGGGCACTTCAAACTCGGTGAGGGTGATCGAACGGATTGCAAACTCTTCCCAGCTGGTTGGTTGAAATACCGAGCAGTTATTGTGTTTGTTATGTACAGGCCGATCAAGGGCAAGGGTAATTCGTTCCGTATGGCTTGTTTACGCGTCGCCTACAATATTCAAACGGGCGATATTACCTTGATTCAGTCGGATCATCAAACTTTTCACCCTTACCTTTTCCATAGGGACAACCAGCTGATCATCCATGGGATGCAAGATAGATTAAGTTTAAATCAATTATCTATTAGTATAAATCTTTCTTTTCGGTTCATCAGGATTTTATCACATTTTATTGTATTATATTCAATCACAATTTTGTCATTACTTGATAGTAATAAATTAATTGAAGATAAACTATAAAATAACATAAAAATTAACACCTAAGAAAAAAATATACCGAGCCAGAGCCACTATTCGAATACGGATTCATTATTGACTATGTTTCCAGAGTCCTTACACCCCACCACCTCATGGCTCGGAGTATAAGTCATCTACTCATCTCCCCCTTCGTTTATCCGGCAGCCACGCCATCCTCTTCCGACATCACTCTTGCCCAGTTACCCCTATCGATTAAGCAATGTTTTAAGAAATGGTCCATTTATATGGGCTCGTTGATCAGTCACAAAGTGAAAGCAGTGGCTCATCGCTCAAAAAAATGATACTACACTAATATACTAAAAGATCACGACTCAACATCGGCTTTTCAAAAATCCACTCTGGAGCCAGTTATTGCTTCAACGCAACTTAGTTGTTCTTCAATTCCTATTACAGTATTAGATTAAAATACTAGCTTATAAAGTGTTCTTTTTTAGATTTATTCTCAATTCGTTTTTTATAACGTGTTCTTTTAGACTTATTCTCAATTCGTTTTTGTTTAGTTCCGTTCAAACTCATTAAGTTCGTTTTTATTTCGTTCAGTTTAAACTCATTAAATTCAATTCAAATCAATTAAGTTAAGTTCAGACTTATTAAATTTAGTTCAGTTTACACATATTAAGTTTACCGTTCGGTTCAAACAGTTTTAGTAAAAAAGAACAGGTTAATATATACTTCATGTGAAAGAAAATTTCATTTTATGTCTTATTTTCAATTTAATTTCAATCCATTTCATTTCAAATTGTTTCAATTCAATTTAAATTTATTGAGTTCACGATTAAATTCGTTTCAAAATAAATTAAATTAAATAATTAAAAAATAATCCGATTCAATAATTTCAAATATAGTAAAATTTACTCGTTCTTTTGTACTTAATTTTAGTTTATTCCAGTTTCAGATCTCCTCAATTCAGTTATTGTTTCTGTTTTTTTAGACTTAATTTTTGTCTATTTCATTCAGATCCCTTACGTTCAGTTATCGTTTCAGTTCATCTTGGATTCGTTTCAAAATAAAATAAATAAATAAATAATTCGAATCAATAATTTTACTATACAATCTAAGTTAATTTACAATATTATTAATATTTTAAATATATATATAATAATTATTATTATTTATATAAAGAAAATCAATTTAGTTCCATTTAAATTATTTTAGTTCAGATGAACAAGTTCATTTCAAGATAAAATAAATAAAAAATAATTTGAATCAATAATTTTAAATTTTAAATATGTCTAAAGTTAATGTCATAATATTATTAATATTTAAAAAAAATTATAATTATTATTATTTATATAAAAAAAATAATTTTGTTCAATTTAAATTATTTTCGTTCAGTTCAGACTCCAAAAGAACGGTTTCTTAATAATATGATTAATATTTTTTTTAAAATATTTAATAATTTATAAAAATTATTATTATTTATATAAAAAAATTAATTTAATTCATACACATAGCTAACCTAAAATAAAATTTATAGTATAGTATTAAACTAAATAAATAAAAACATTGTCTTATAATTTTGTTTTAAGATTAGTACTATATGAGATATCGCTCGCGCCGTTTCGCCTAATCGATAGTTGGCCGATGGATTCTCCTCCGACCACCGTTTCGAGCATCCCAGAAGAAAATTCAGGGATACCCACAGCACCTACAAATCTTACGGTATGCATAATAAATACGTTCTTGTAAAGTAAAATCGTTTGGCGTTGAACTGGAATTTGGGTTGAAACTATATACTGGTATAGGTTTAAGGTTTAGGGTTTTACTTACTGATTTTAATTTTTCAGTTGTACTTGGTTCCTAATAAAAAACCTTTGTTGTATTTTACGTATATTGATGGTTTACTGAGCTTTAATTTTCACAAAAAAAAAAAAAAAACTACCTGTAATAATAATATTATTATTCGTTTTGATGGCAGATGGCTCGTTCTGTTTTCGTGAGAAGCAGTGATGGTATTTCAAGGAAGAAGTTCAAAGCCAATTCTGATTCAGACTTAAATCCTCTTCCGGACAAGGCAGTGAACGAAATCCTTGTACGAATGTATGATTCAGATATTCCTCCGAACACCGATTCGAGCATTCCGGAAGAAAATTTAGGGATACTCATAGCACCTACAGAACTTAAGGTATGCATTATAAATACGCGTTTAAAATCGTTTTGTGTTGAACTTGAATTAGGGTTGAAACTAGGATGATTTAGAGTTTAGTGATTTAATTTTATATGGTTTATTGAGCTTCAATTATCACACAATAAAAACGACATGTAATGCATTCGTTTGGATGTCAGATGGTTCATTCAATTTTGAGATGCAGTGATGGTAATACAAGGAAGAAGCTCAAAGCCAATTCAGATTCAGATTTAGATCCTCTTCCGGACAAGGCAGTGAACGAAATCCTTGTACGAATGTCCGCTCAAGATATACTCAACGCGGCGATGTTCGTTTCCCGAAAGTGGTACCAAATGACTCACACCCATAAGTTCGCATTCGACCACCTTCGCCATTCACCCCCTGGACTTTTCGTCCAAGATCTTAACAGCTATAAAGGCAATTTCATGTGGATCACACCCTCTGGCCAAATCGAGATGTCCAGACTCAGTTACAAGTTCAGAACCCGTGTTTGGTCCAGTTGCAACGGTTTGGTGCTGGAGCTCAAGCCCAAGGACACTTACGAACTTATAATCACGAATCCACTTACAAACCAACATTTCACCCCTCCTCCGTTTTTCATCAGAACCCTTTACCCGCACAGTAAATCCACCATGGTGTATGTCGACAGTCAAATGGAATATAAACTGGTCCGCACGTATTATCTCGAGTATCCCACTCCAGAGATTCCTGCGCATTGTGCTATACTGACTGTTGGAGTCGACAAGTCTTGGAGATGTGTGGACACTCAGCACTTATCTCTGGAGGCTTCTCACCTTCTCAACTTGTGTCCATTGGTCACCGAAGGAGGCTTTGTGCATTATGCCGAAGATTGGCATTCTAATGATGTTATGCTAGAAACTAATATCATTACACAGATGAGTAATCAGTTTGTTTTGACGTTGAACACGGAGACCGAGAAGATTACTCATATTTCCGCCCCTCAGTCTAACGGTGGTTACTACTATTATAAATATTTATCAGGGGGAAACCGTCTGTCTTTGATGATTGGCCGTGGATTTTTGAAGTGGGAGGTTTGGGAGATGAAACCAGAAACCGGAGAATGGACTAAGCTGCCCGACATTGACTTGGGAGCTCACAAGGCCTTACTGAATGAGTCGTATGTTGTAGGGATAGGGCGTACCAAACTGAAACCTAGTGATGGCGATTGGTTTGATTGCAAACTCCTTCCTGCTGGCTGGTTGAAATATCGAGAGGTTATTGTCTTTGTTACCTACGGGCCTTACGAACGCGGTTCTTACACTCAATCTTGGTTACGGGTTTTCTACAATGTTCAAACACAGGATGTTTCCTTGTTAGTGCAAGAACACCACTGTCACCCTTATACTGATCATAGGAACAGCCTGATAGAGCTAGATTGAGTTCCGGTTTCACGCCCTTTTGGCTTCTTTCTCAAAATTTGACCTACTACTCTTTTTAAGCTTTCTGATGTTACTTCTGTGTTTTGTGAATAATCCATACTGATTTTGCAATGCATTCCTTTTATTTAAGCTTTATGTTGTTTCTTCTGTGTTTTGCGTTTCTTCTCTCACATTTTAATAGTATACCTTGTGTACAATTTGTAGTACTAGTATTATGGGAGATGCTCTTATTCTTTTATTTTTATTACATTCTAACTGCACATATAAAAAAAATAAAAATTATAACAATCGAGAAAAGGTAATTCTTTTTATATTTTATCAAAATCACCCTTTTTTTTTATTTTCTTTATTAAAAAATAAAATTTAATAATGAAAAATAACCCAATAAAATAAAAGCCAAAAATGTTCATTACTATATTTTTTATTCACATTAAAAAAAGTGAAAATGTTCATATTTTATAAAGTTAAAATGCTTTAAGAGAAAAAAAAACTCAAACCACACGCCGAAAGTGATAGTTGGCTGATGGATTCTCCTCCGACCACCTGTTGAAAGAACAAAATTCAGAGACACCTACCCACGCCGCCTACAATTCGCATGGTATGCATATATTATAAAGTAAAATCGTAAAATTGTTTCGTGTTAAATTGATTTAGGGTTTACTGATAAAAAAATATTCTTGTTCAATCCTCACAATAAAACTACCTGTAATCCATTCCCCGTTTTTTTTTTTTTAATTGCAGATGATTGGGGACAGTTTCGTGAGAAGGAATAGGTTGAAATCCACCGATTCAGATTCAGTTTTGAATTCCCTTCCGGACGACGCGGTGAACGAAATTCTTCTGCGAATCCCGGTTCGAGATATCTCGAAATCCGCGGTGTTTGTTTGCCGGAAGTGGTACCGGATGATCCACGCCCATAACTTCGTATTCGACCACCTTCGTCATTCAACCCCTGGACTTCTCATCAAGAATATGAATAACAATCAAGCTTATTTTATGTCAATCAAACGCTCTGGCGAAATTGAGATATCCAAACTCAGGTACAATTTCACATATCGTATTTGGTCCAGTTGTAATGGTTTGGTGCTGGAGCTGAATCCAACTAACCACTACGAACTCATAATCACAAATCCACTAACAAAGCAGCATTTCGCTACCCCTCCGTTTTTCGCTGGGACCCTATACGCCAACAGTAAATCCACCATGGTGTATGTCGATAGCCAAATGAATTACAAAGTGGTCCGAACGTATTATCCTGGACCTTATACCCAGGAGATTCCTGCTCATTGTGCTATACTGACTGTCGGAGTTGATGAGTCGTGGAGACGTGTTGATACCCAACACTTATCTCTCGAGGCTTCTCAGCTTCTCAACATGTGTCCATTGGTCACAGGAGGAGTCTTTGTGCATTATGCTGAAGATTGGCATTCTAATATTGTTTTGCAAACAACCAGGATCATTACTGAGAAGAGTAACCAATTTGTTTTGACATTGAACATGGAGACTGAGATGATTACTCATATTTCGGCCCCTCAGTGTGAGGGTGGGTATTACTATTACAAATATTTATCAGGGGGAAGCTGTCTCTCTTTGCTGATTGGGCGTGGATATTTGAAGTGGGAGGTTTGGGAGATGAAACCAGAAACCGGAGAATGGACTAAGCTGCCCGACATTGACTTGGAAGCTCACAAGGTCTTATTGAACGAGACGTATGATGCAGAGGAGTTCTTGAAACCTGAAGACGGGGCTTCCTTAGATTGCAAACTCTTTCCTGCTGGGTGGTTAAAATATCGAGATGTTATCGTCTTCATTACCGTAAGGCCAATGAACCAGGGCGATTTTCGTCAAGCTCGGTTACGGGTTGTCTACAATGTTCAAACGCAAGATATTTCCTTGTTTGTGTTAAACTACAATTGTCACCCTTATATTCCTCATAGGCACAGCCTGATAAGGATATGATAGATTCAGACTTTGCTCTATTTTTTTCCAAGTTTCACTTAAAATTCTGTTTCTTGCATCTCACATTTTCATTCAGACTTTGCTCTATTTTTTTCCAAGTTTCACTTAAAATTCTGTTTCCTGCATCTCACATTTTCAGTGTCACATATTGTTTGTATGAAAATGAAATACTGTATACATCACAGAAGCTAAACAACAAACATATCAAACCACTCTACAAAAATCTCAAACACCACTTTAACCTAATGACCTTCATGCACAAAATCCTCGACGAAACTCAGAAAGAAAATCAAGAAACGACACCGAAACTCTTCATTCCTCTCCGAACTAAACCCGCCTCCTCATTATTCGGCACCCACCAAACTCGAACACTCCTATCAAGACTCCCACTATACACCAAGAACCCACCGGCGAAGCCTGCAAGCACTTCACCGGCCCTTCATGCCCCTTAATCACCAAATGTCGTAAAAGCCCTCCACTAACCTCTTCCCTCCGTAAACAAACCTCCCATTTTCAGTGTAAACAAACCTTCCAAGATGCCCTTCAGGCAATGCACTTGGTTTTCCACTCCCTGCCCCCACACCTTAATCTTACTGCGTCATCGTGGGCCTTGATCGATTCCAGGCACTTGAAATCGGACACTCTCCATACCTTAATGGTCTTGTCCCAGGAGCCAGAGTATATGAGCCCATTCGAGACCGCGAGGCAAGAAATCGAAACGGGTTTTCGGACCCGAAAACGAGTCATAACATGTTTTCTACTGAACTTGAATACCTCTGCAATTAATTGTTATTGGAGGTGCTCTTAGACAACGGTTCCAAATTAGAAATTTTATGAAACTAATACTACTTTTATGGGAAAATGGCCGTTTCCAATATAAGGTTTACACGTTTTTACACTTTACAATATCGTCGTTGCCGATCACAATCCAAGGTCCACGCGATTTGCATTTTCAAACTTACCTGAAGCCAGAACGGGAAAAACGTTGCCTATCATAATCCAAGATTCACGCGATTTGCATTTTCCAACCTACTTGAACCTCATGTTGGAAAGGTTGCCGATCACAATCCAAGGTTCACGTGATTTGCATTTTCAAACCTACTTAAAGCCAGAACGAAAAACGTTGCCTATCACAATACAAGGTTCACACATTTTGCATTTTTCAACCTACCTGAAGCCAGAACGGACCTAGAATATTTCGAGCACACTTTTCAATTACACGATTCTGGCATTATAAACACTCAATGTGCAACGACGTTTCAATAATTCCAGCAGAAAATTATTTACAAGTTAAAAAAACCATAAAATTAAAATTGATTTAGGGATTACTGATAAAAAGAAAGATTGTGCTTCAATTTCCACAATAAAACTACCTGTAATCCATTCCTCTTTTTCATTGCAGGATGGTTGGGGACAATTTCGCGAGGAGGGAGAGGTTGAAATCCACCGATTCAGATTTGGATTCCCTACCGGACGACGCGGTGAACGAAATTCTCCTGCGAATCCCGGTTCGAGATATCTCGAAATCCGCCGTGTTTGTTTGCCGGAAGTGGTACCGGTTGATCCACGCCCACTGACGAATACGAACTCATAATCACAAATCCACTAACAAAGCAGCATTTCTCTACCCCTAAGTTTTTCGACGGGACTCTATACGCCGACAGTAAATCCACCATGGCTTATGTCGCTAGCCAAATGAATTACAAAGTGGTCCGAACGTATTATCTTGGGGATCAAACTCCAGAGATTCCTGCTGATTGTGCTATACTGACTGTCGGAGTTGATGAGAAGTGGAGACGTGTTGATACCCAACACTTATCTATTCTCGGCTTCTCAACGCGTGTCCGTTGGTCAAGGGAGGAGTCTTTGTGCATTATGCCGATGATTGGAAGTATGGTCTTGTCATGCAATCGACCAGGATCGTTACTGATAGGAGGAAACAATTTGTGTTGACGTTGAACATGGAGACTGAGATGATCACTCATATTTCTGCCCGTAATGGTGGTTACTACTATTACAAATATTTATCAGTCTTTGTTGATTGGGGTTGGCCGTTTGAAGTGGGAGGTTTGGGAGATGAAACCGGAAACGGGAGAATGGACTAAGCTGCCCGACATTGACTTGGAAGCTCACAAGGCCTTGTTGAACAACAAGTATGATTGCAAACTCCTTCCTGCAGGTTGGTTAAAATATCGAGATGTTATCGTCTTTTTTGCCGTAAGGCCACAGGGCCAAGGCTTTTTTCGTCAAGCTCGGTTACGGGTTGTGTACAATGTTCAAACACAAGACATTTCCTTGTTTGGGTCAAGCTACAATTGTCACCCTTATATAAATCATAGGCACAGCCTGATGAGGATATGAATATTGATGGATTCAGACTTTGCTCTATTTTTTCCAAATCTCATTCTTCATTCTTTTTCTTGCATCTCATATTTGTTTGTATGAATACTAATATACATCACAAAAGCTAAACAACAACCATATCAAACCACACTACAAAAACCTCACACAACACATTAAAATCCTCGATGAAACTCCGAAAGAAAAATCAAGAAACGACACCGATGTTCTTCCTTCCTCTCCGAACCAAACCCGCCTCCTCGTTTTCCTCACTATTCGGCACCCACCAAACTCGAACACTCCTATCAAGACTCCCACTATACACCAAGAACCCACCCCCTACCTCTACCGGCGAAGCCTGCAAACACTTCACCGGCCCTTCATGCCCCTTAATCACCAAATGTCGTGAAAGCCCTCCACTAACAGCTTCCCTCCTCCACACGCAAACACTCGCATCAGTCGAACCAGTGCACAAGAACCTATCACCACCCACAAGACACACACACAACACAGCCATCATATGCCCTTTAACCTCACAACACAACTTCCAACTATCAAACCCTTTATTCCCCATCCACCCCATTACAAACCCATCCGAACCCCCTCCGTAAACGAATCTCCCGTCCTCAGTCACCACCACCGAGTTCATCGAGACATCCTTGTTCCCCTCCAAGATCCCCTTCAGACAATGCACTTGGTTTTCCACTCCCTGACCCCACACCTTAATCTTACCGTCAGCAGACGAAGAGTAGACGAGCCCGTTATTCGCAACGAGCCCGCTGACTGCATCGTCATGAGCCTTGATCGATTCCAAGCACTTGAAATCGGACACTCTCCAGACCTTGATTGTTTTGTCCCATGACCCAGAGTATATGAGCCCGTTCGAGACAGCTAAGCAAGAGATCGAGTCGTGGTGCTCGATCCAGAGGCGCTTGTGGTGGCGTCTGGTCCGAACGTAGTTCCTCTGTTTCATGAATTTTTCCAAATAGTCTTTGGTGGTGGGAAGGGTCGAAGAGAGGCGAAACGGGTTTTCGGAGCTCCGGGAGACCCGCCAGGCCCGGATCTTGCTGTCTTGATGGGCCGTGAAGACTCTTTCTCCGGAGGTGGCGAGGGCCTTGACGGAGCCCTCTCCTTGCCCGAATCGAGCGAAGGGTTTTAAATCGGGCTGCTGCCGGACGATGATGTCGCTGCCGTGGGAGGCGCTGAGGAGGAACTCGCCGCAGAGGGAGAGGGAGGAGACGGGGCCGGCGTGGTCGGAGAGGACGGCGAGGGGTTTATAGGAGAGGGGGAGGGGTAGAATTGGAATTTTGTTCGGGCCGGAGATGATTGCGAGCGGGCTTTGATCCGGGGTGGGGGTGTTTTCTTCAACGCTGATTCTGGTCGGGGAGGGAGAGTGGAGAAGTGGGGTGGAGAGGGTGGTGAACGGATCTCGGATTCGGGGAGCCATTTTTTTCAATTGTTTTTTTTTTTTTTTTTGGTTGATTGTGTTTCAGTTGGGAGAGGAAAAAACAGTGTAAAAAGGGAGGAAAGTTGTAACGGCTATTTTGATGAGAAAGTGAAGGAAATATGTATTTTATTATATACTAGTTTATTGTGAATATATATATAGCACTACTTTATATCAAGACTTTTGAGGTAAATTAGATAATTACGACTTAGGAGTTAGGATATTAATGATGTCCTAAAGAATGATATTTTCGATTTGCAATTTTCTAATATAATGTAGTACGAAAAAATTTAGTAGAATATTAATGATGTCCTAAAGAATGATCACAAAAAATATATTATTTTTTATGAGATGGGATGAGTATAATTTTTTATTGGTCAAAATTTAATTTACTAAAATGTTGTACAAGTTTTTGGTAATTTTAATATATTTTTTAATAAATGGAAAATTCATATGAAATAGATGTGTTGCATTTGACAAATTATTAATTGAAATGTAAGTGTAATTATTTTAACGCTTTTGTGGTTTATAATAATTTTACCTAATATATAATTTAAATTGAAAATAAAGTCAAAATTGAGGAAAACCGCTCCTTGGCGAACCGGGTCTACCCTAAAGTGGTTCTCCAATGGGAAGAAACAACTAACACCTAAAACCCCAAATCATTTTAGGGTTTTAAAGCATTTCATCTACATCGAAACACGAATTTCAGAATCCAGGTAATCTGAGTCTCTCCTTACTTTTTCTACGATGCAAATATATCTGAAAAATGTTATATGTATATGTACGTATATCTGAAAATGTTATACACATACGCTGTTAATTGTTCAAAATTCATTCTTGCATCGAAATTATTTTCTATTTTAAATTTATTTTATTGCATCGTAATTTGTTTTCTATTTTATTTTATTTTCTCCTGCTTCGGATTGTTTTGAATTGTATGTTTGTTTCGTATAGAACTCACTTGATTTTTAGTATTAATGTATTATGCACAAAGTTAGTCAGTTGTTCCTCTGTGTGAAATGGAACCAATGTTAATTAAGATCATGAAGGGATATGAAATGTGTTGTGTGATATATTTATTATTCGTTTCCCGTTGAGAAATTCTTGATGATTTTTTTATGGAATTGGATTTTGAGAGTGTGATTGTGTATGAGATGAAAATGTAATGTTGAATGTTGACGTGATATAGAATATGTCGACCCAGCCGAGAGGAGAAGACAGCCCACAAGCGACTGATGGTCCCCACCAAGAAGCAATTACACCTGTAGTCACCGGGCTCGGAGGGAAAATACAAGAGCGTTATAGGGAAATCAAAGAACATGCTGAAACCTATCCTTACGTGTGGGGCTCTTACATCCTTGTGTACGGAGGTCTTGGCCTCTGGTTCACTTACAGGTTGAGAACGCTTCGGAAAACTGAAGACAGAGTTCGAGTTCTTCAAGAAAAGCTCCGCCGCAAATTTGAAGCCGAGCAGTCGTCTAAACCTGCTGCAACTACAGAGACACTGACTAAATCTGCCTCGTTGGAAACCAAGACAACTCCATCTGCTGATAATAAAGCTGACAAATAGCTATATAAACCTTCATTTTGCAGATATTACTTAAGCTTTTGTTGAAGAAGTTGATCTTACGTATAAGCCGTAACTGACGCACATTGAGAGAATCACTATCCCATTTTATTTTTTAATTTTTGTTGTTGTTAAAGGGCATTCTATCTATATTTGTTCAGTTTTTGTCATTGAATTCGAGGGCAAATGGTGCATATATGTAGATACATGCTGCAGAGTATGGTTTAGAATGATAGTATCTTCACATTTCCTTTTTATGAAGCAGGGGTTTTGAATGTGTTGTGTATATTTCAGTAACTTTAACGCTGAATTTGAATTTGAGGAGATTTGTAAGAGGATCATACCTTGTGAAGAAATCTTACTTCTCAAAGTAACTATTTAAAATCGGAATTGATCAGTCCTAATTCAGTTAATCGGAAGTAATTGAAACCGGTTTTTAGATGAGTGGAATAACGAAAAACAAAGATCAATTTGTACAATGTTCCTATATGTGCAGCAATCTCTTTGTGCAGTCCTCTTTTCTTGTCTTCCTCACCAAATTCACACAGTACTACTGATCTCCAAATCTGCAATATGAACTAATAACTCGACCTTTTCACACAAGCTCCGGCCCAGTAGACAATGGCTCGTAGCCATCATGGTGCTTCACAAGTCGCGTGTCCTTCATCGAAACCGGGATGCATTTTAGGACAGTGCCAACCACCAAGCCAGCAGCTCCAATCAAGATGCTGACCAACCACAAGTCCCAACTCAGTGGCACCGTATCAGCAAAATTTCCCAATAATTCCACCATGATGACTTGGAATGAAACCGTGCTGACCATGACAAGTACAAAAATCCAGCTGCTAAATATGCCCCGGAATATGTTTATCTTCTCCATGTCCCGGCTATTGATTTCATTGAAAACCTGCCAGAGTACAATGCAGATTTCAATGGAAGCTTCTATAAGCTCATTTGGTAAATAAGTTGAAACCTATTTTCTCTGAAAGTTATATTTTCGATTTTAACTGTACCTGGCAGAAGACGAATGTGTTGAATATCAAGGTCTTAAGGGTAGCATCTGAACTCGAACCATTCAGGTTCAAGAGACGCTTCCCATCAAACGTGAGCACTCCGAGCACGATCATTTGAAATATACTTTGGCCAATTATATTTCTCCACATAACTTTTGTAATAATATTTACATTCCTTCCAACGGGTGGTTGCTTCATCAACCCATCGTGCGGAGGCTCTGTTGCAATAGCCAATGCGCCCAGAGTGTCCATTATCATGTTAACCCACAACAATTGCACGGCAGTTAGTGGCGCAGAGCCTACAAAATGACGCATTAAACTAGGTTTAATAATTCATCATGTCCAGATATATGAATGTTATGATAAATTCTACGAACACATGAATTTCTGCTACCTGATATACACGCTGAAATAAAGTTGATCATTAGTGCTACCACGTTTACAGTCAGCTGGAACTGGACGAATTTTTGAATGTTGATGTAAATCGAACGACCCCACTTTGCAACATTCACTATGGTTCTGAAGTTATCATCCATTATCACAACATCTGCACTCTCTTTTGCTACCTGGGGATATTAAAGATCTCCACATCAATAAAATTATGCATTATAGTTTCTGTAATTATCATAAAAAAGGGCTGCATACAGACCTCAGTCCCAGCTATACCCATGGCTAGTCCAACGTCCGCTTCATGGAGAGCCGGAGCATCATTGGTCCCATCACCAGTCACGGCCACTATTTCTTTATACTCTTTCCTTAAAATGGACACTAGTCTGTGTTTGTCCATAGGCAACGATCGTGCCATAACCTGCAAAAAACCAAATCCTCATGAGAAATTACACATTTTACCTAAAGAATAATCGCATAACTATATCATTGAACCTGCAATCTAGGTATTATGTCCTTCATTTCCTGCACACTCTTATCACGGAAATCAGAACCCTCCATGGCTATACCATCTTCAGTCAAGATACCGCACTCTCTAGCTATGGCCTTGGCAGTATCAATATTGTCTCCAGTAACCATTCTCACTGCGATCCCGGCAGCCAAACAAGTCTCAACCGCCTCTTTAACTCCCGGACGAACTGGATCCTTAATCCCAACCACCGCAATTAGTGTATAGTTGTCTTCAGGAATAGATTCATCAGATGTCTCTATATCCTTAAACGCCAGGCAAAGTGTCCTGAGAGCTTCACTTGCAAACTTATTAATGGCATCCATGATTTTCTTTCTCCCTTCTTCTGATATGGGAACCGACTCCTCGTTCTTTCCCACAATCTTGTCGCACATTCCGACAATAATTTCCGACCCACCTTTGACGAATGCTCTCCGACCGCCACCTGGACTCTCTACCAGCACGGACATCTTTTTCCGGACTGAATTAAAAGGTTCGACTTTTAATATTCTGGACTCCCCTTTTTTCGTTTCGAAATCTCTATGGAATCGCAACCCGAATTCCAGCAGAGCCATCTCAGTTGGCGAACCTAACACCTCTCTCTTCCCATTCTTACCTTTAACAAATTCAGCCCCCGTATTTAACGGCAGTGACTAATACAACCAGAAGAATGGAGAGAACGATCCCGACCCCATCATACATACCCTTTGGCCACCCTTCGGTTGCAATTCCAACTCCTACAGAAATCACAGCACACGCCATCAGCATTATCAGAGTCAGGTCCTGCATAGCATCCCACACGAACATCCACAAGGGCCTAGCTGGTTTCTCGATGAATTTGTTTTGGCCAAAAAAATTCTGCCTGGTTAAAATCTCGCTCGAGGGTAAACCGTTTTCGAGGGAAACTTTTAGGTCTCTCGCCAGTCCTTCTACTCCTCCGTGTGATTTTAGTCCCTTTACATCGTGTGAACGAACTATTGAGGCAAGCTCGTCTGGACCGACTTCGAATCCAGCCTGCTTGACCTCGTCGGGGACCATGTACTTCTCCGTTCGGTCGACCGCTGCAATTCCGACAAAACGAAAGTGAGAAGATATTGGGAAATAAATGAAAAGGAAATTTAACGCACTGTGACTCGATTGATTGTACCGTCAATGAAATGCAGTGCGGCCTTTTGAACATACAGAGCTATTCGGATTTTCTCCTGGAAAAGATTATCAGTTACGAATCACACCTCAAACTCAATCGGAGAAAAATTGAATCAATAAATATCAGTTACGAATCACACCGCACACTCAATCGAAGAAATATTGAATCGATAAATTTCAGTTACGAATCACACCCAAACTCAATCGGAGAAAAATTGAATCGATAAACATCAGTTACGAATTACAGCACAAACTCAATCGGAGAAAAAATTGAATCTGACAAATATCAGTTACGAATAACACGGCAAACTCAATCGATAAATATGAGCTCGGGCGAACGAAAAAGATCGATTGAGAGAGAGAGAAAGTGAACCTGGATTTTTTGGCGTTTGCGGTCGGCCTCGGCGCGCTTGGCGAGATCAGCGACCATTCGGAAACGTCGGCGAGGGTTTTTGACGAGCCAGACCGCCGATCTCCATCGCCGCAAAGCGTCGTCGGACGGCCTCTTCGCGTCGACCTCGAAATTCTGCTTCAAAAACTCCTCCATTTTATTAACGATTAATCAGTCGATTGATGCTTTGAAAATTCAATTAGGGTGGATTCGAAGATAAGGAAAACAGATGGGTTGTTGTTGAGTATAGCTGAAATTGCAATTTGGTTGAGTGAAATTCAAAAGCTTCCATCGGAATAGGCGGGAACATAGTCTCAGCCAATAGCCCATACTCTCGGATTAACAGTTACACTAACAAAATTATGATATTTCGTAATCACCGAAATTACGAAAAACCTGTTTAGTAGGAGTATTAATACCACATTTTTCTTACGTGTCATTTTCTTACGATTATCAACTCTCATCAGTATAACTCAGCCCAGATATATTTAAATCTTCGTGAATGCTTTCAGCCCAACCCAATAACCCTATAGGCTATAACTCGGCCTTAACTATGTCACTTGAATTGTGGGCTTCCCTAAGTCTTGTGCTATCATATGT
This sequence comes from Euphrasia confusa, assembly GCA_954870475.1. Lineage (NCBI taxonomy): Eukaryota > Viridiplantae > Streptophyta > Magnoliopsida > Lamiales > Orobanchaceae > Euphrasia > Euphrasia confusa. Next base: position 1,755,093 of record OX940961.1, read on the forward strand.
AAGGCACACATCATTTTTAATTCTTAAAATTAATATTTAAATTAAACCATTGTTATTCCATAGTTCAAAAAATAATGACATTTCAATCATTGTTTATTCTATAGTTCAGAAATGATAGATTTCAAATCAACTTTTAATGAAAATCTAACCAAATATTTTATACAGAACATTGGAAAATGATTAGAACTTGAATTTAATTGGAATATATATTGAGTTGATATTTTCATTTTTTTAATGTCATACAAAAAACTTCACTTTTAACATTAAAAATAAAATAATATTTCATTACTTTTCATACACCGCAATTAACTGAAATACTGTACTACGTTATCAAAATGAGAACAGTAAGTTCATTCAAATTCAAGTATATTTTACCCTATCTCAAAAAACATGTGTAAGTAGGTAATGATTAATTATGATTAATTAAAACATAATGAATGAGATCAAATCTCAAAATTTTGAAGAGTATCATCATCACTACAAGTCAAGTCTATAAAAATGACAACATAAGTATATTACTTAGCTTGTAATCATATCACTAAATAGGAATTAGATTTTATATTTATTTTATTTTAAATGACCATAATACCCTCCATTTTTTGCAAAAAGAAAAACTAATACTATCAAATATCAATTACTAGAGTAATGCTCCCCTCCCCGCATCGGGATTTCTTAATCTCCCCCATAGATGACGTGTCAATCCACGTTAGCCACGTTTCATTATAACTTTAATTTTTCATCTTTAATTTATCACATTAAATACATAGGCCTATATTTTTAATTACTGTATTAATTAATTTTAATATCTTCTCTCGTCAATTATTAACAATAAACACAATTATATTCATCTTCTCTCGTTTGAAGGTCTCCATTGAAGGGCGTTTTCACCTCCACACAGTCCTCGGTTTCGCCAATTTCCAATCCATATCTCAGAGCTTTCCCAATTAATTTTTATAAGGCTCTGATCGCGAGTTAATTCTGATTCAAATTGAATTTTTCGACCCCTTGACCTATCCGGACGATAATATGCACCCGGCGATCAATCTCAGATCCGCCATGGCTAGAAGCGAAAAATCGAGTGATGATCAACTAAATCAGGTTTGATGACAATTTAGTCGTCTTCGTCCTCGTTGGAGGAGGACCGAGTCGAGATTGATTCTGGATCGAGGTGAGTTCGAGGTGGCCTGAGAGTGGATAGCCGATCTTCTGCAAATCGAGCAACAATGGAGATCTCAAGTTTTATTTTGTGAAGACCGAAGAAAAAGAAAAATAAAAGATGAAAATTAATTATTAAATATTTTAATATTTAATTAGATGAAATATTAGGAAGTGAATTAACACGTCATCTGTGGGGAGATTAAGAAATCCCGATGCGGGGAGGGGAGCATTACTGTCAATGAGACTATAAAAATTAAATATGAAAAAATTAAGATTTTTTTCTCTTATTTTAGTTTTTTTTAATATTTTAAATAATTGTGTACACATGAAATGAAATGAAAATTGAAAAATAGAAAAAAAAAGTAATATTGTGGCTCAATCACATGGATGTTGGTGGTATGGGCCCTCACAACCTATGAAAACAGTTGATAAACTAAGTGGCCCGCATGCATTGTCAGACCCCCATGTGATGGTGTGTCACTCACATCAAAATAAAATACCCAAATATAATTAAAAAAATACATAAATTAGCTCATTGACAAAAACAATTAGTGTAAGCAAAACTAAGATTAGCAACATTATTAAAATCACAATCGATCTACGTCTACTATAAAAAAATCAATATGAAATCACTAGTAAAGATTTTACCGTAATTTTTTATTTCATCTTTAGTCTTTACTCTTTTTTGACCTTATCCAAAACAAATAATTCAATTATAATCATCTTTGATCATGTGTTTGTATTTTTGATTCAATTGAACTTTTGGGTCATTCTTCGAATAGGAGAATAAATTTATCGGTGGAAGATGAATTGTTCTACATTAAATTTGAGAAAGAATTGTTCAAGATATTTCCTTTTTATTCAGTTCTGATAAAATGGCTTGGTATTTATACAATAATACAACATAATCATAATGGCAGGAAACAAAAATAACTGCCTCAGAAAATTACAGCCACTGACTAAGTAAATTCCTTGATTTTTACTGTTACATCACTAGTAATTTTTTTTACCTGTGGTCTAACCAACTCAACTACATATATGAGCAAATACAGTAGACAACTTAGAGAAAAATACTCTGCTTCCATTATGTATCCATCTTATGTGGGTAGTGTAAGTAGTATATATACTCTAGGTAACTATTTTCGGGAGGTGGCGGCGGTCGAGATGGTGCTCTACAAGTATTGATTTTCGACTGTCACAAACAAACGTAAATAAATGAGCAAGCAAAAATTTCAATTGTACTACCACTTAAGATGATGATAACGATTTCTTTTTCTTTCTTTTTTTACCTGAGCAAAGGTGGTTAGAAAGGTCGACACGACTATGGGCTTACAATCCGATGGCCTCGTGACCAGAAGCAAACCTACATCGTAATCACGCAAGAATTCTTATTTGAAATTCGAACTAATTAATGCTTCCAACTAACTATGCAAAGATTGTACCTGGGCAGTTGGAAGTAGCAAGATTTGAAAGGGGACATGTCGAGCGAGGTGATCAAATTGTTGTTGGCGGGTAAGACGGAAATGCCCTTCTCCGCCTCGTAGGCGCCGTTGGGAAAGGCGGTGGCGTAGCCTCTGGAAGCCTTAGGAGAGGCGAAGGGGCTGTCGGGAAGGTTGTGCTCCAAGCTACATTAAAGGAAACATTTTCCAAATAGTGAATTCGGTGGGTTTATTCGTAATTTAGTCGAACATCGGGTGCACATTTTGTAATTTCCACAAACTGTGAGTTACCTTTCATGTAAGCCACTTTCCTCTGTGGGGCTGTCTTTGCCATTGGTATTCTGATCATCCTTGAAAGAATAGTCTTTATCTTTCTCGACCCCATGTACAGTTGGTGCAATCGATCCATTTTCTGCGATAACAACAAGATAGCGATAATTACGAAAAAGTGCCCCTTGAAACACGCCTGAATTTGAAAACAAAAGGAAAAAAAAAGTTACCTTCTTGGGCATCTGGGCTGCTAAGATTGCTACTGTTTCGACTGAAGAAAGACGGGGAAAATGCAGTTTGGGACGAAATAACGGCACCAGTAGAAAGAGTACGGTGATGGCTATTATTATTCCGTTTAACGTCAAGAAGCTGAAGGCCCACGAGCCGTCTATTTTGAAGATCAATGGCTTGTTGCAACATATCCTGAGTGTTACTATAGAACATTCTAGTTGCCCCTAGTGCAATAAATCACAGTTTAATTTCAGACTAACAGTCAAACATTTTTAAAACAAATGTATATACATATAAACGCACAAACTCTTATTACCTAGCTGAAAATCGTAAGGATCTCTTGAATCTAGACCGGTGGGGCTACCACACCCGATAAAATCCCCTCTTTCCATCTGTTGCTGCTGTTTCCTGGTGATCCAAATGTCCAACCAAACACGGCTTTAGAAACTATATGAATTGATCGATTAATCATACTTTAACTAACCTGTGTTTATCTGGGATTTTGGACTTCTCTTTGTACGGCTTAACGAGAACACGAGCATCGCAAACGAAATGCGGGTTGCCCTTTGCGAGTATGAGCTGCACTGTGTCTGGATAATCGAACATGACGAATCCGAACATCCTCTTCTGTTGATAAGGGATCCTCACATCTTGGACTGGCCCGAAATTACTTCAACACACACAAAAACAAAAAACACATCAACATACAACCTCAAATCCATCTCGACTTTATTCGAAACAGAAAGAAAATGCAACCTGAAGTAGTTGGAAACATCCTCTTCTTTGAAAGCACTATCAGCTGGAAATGTCAAGTAAATCTGCCTTGCTACAGGACCAGGACTCAAACAATTCATCCCGAAATCGCCCCTCCGGTCGAACTTATGCATCCCATCGCCCATCATCGATCCTCTGAAGTGAAAACAATATAAAAATACACTTCACAAAAAGTAAAAAGATTAATTTTTTTTTTACAATCAGTTAAAAAAAATCAACCTTGGGCTGTCAGGTGAAAATTGAAGAAAATTGAAGCCCTTATTTGCTGCTCCAACTGAGGGAGACAAAGGGAAGCTATTACTATTGTTCATAGCCATGAGCTGCTCCAACAATATCTCCGACTTGTCCGCCGCCGCCGCCGCCTCGCCGTGGTGGAACCGGCAGGCGTTCCCGTTCTTGCAGTACCCTCTGGCGTAGAACAAGCAGGGCTTCCACCCGAAACCGGCACCCGGGTCGTCGGAGACATCGCTGACGGAGCAGCTCCGGCGGTGGTGCAGACCGGCGGATCCGCCCCAATCGGCGGCGAAGAGCGACGGCTCGTTCCCCGCCGGGCCATCGTCGAGGAAGGAGAGCTGGTCTTGGAGGTGGAGCTCGTCGATGAAGTCGTCGGAAAAGCCGGTTCTCGAGAAGAGGGATAAAGGGCTGTTCTTGGAGTGGCCGGAGGGCGTGTTTGGGGAGGGCAAGTTGAGGTCTTTCTTGGTTTTGAGGATTACAGAGTGGAGGAGGGATTCAGGGCCGAAAGCCAAACGGATCATCTCCTTCTCGCCGTGGTCTTGGATGAGGAGAAAGCCCATGATCTTCGACGCGTTCTGAGGATCTGCGTTTTGGATCCTCTGGAAAACAACCTTTGTAGCTTCGTATGCATCCATGTCTGATTTTTTTTTTTTTTACTTGAAGAAAAAAAGGTGCAGTTTTTCACTTCATTTTTCTCTTGTTCTCTGCAGAAATAGCAGAAAAAAAAGGACTTTTAACAAATAAAGCATGGACATTATTTCAAGATAAAACAAAAATCAAGAAAAACAGAGGAAAAAGGGGGAAATAAAAATGGAATCTTTTTTTTTTTTTTTTTTGCTTTTGTGTGTTTCAAGATTTTTCTTTAACCCATGCTTAATGCTTACCAATGAAATCAAGTGAAGAAGAAGAAGTTAAATATGTGTATGTATATGTTGTATGTATTTCCTATGTATATTGGCAATGGAAGTTGTTGCTGCAAAAGCCAAAGCAGCAGCACCTCTGTTTTTTTTCCTTGTTTCAATGCTGCAGAATTTAGCAGAAGTTGAGAGCAACAGCAAAAAAAGGGGAGAGGACCATTTAATTCAAGTTCTGTGCCACCAGCAGCTGCATCACATGAGCCCTCATTTATCAAAAAAAAAATTCAAAGGTCAATTTTTTTTAGTCAAATATGTTTTTTTTTAATAAAATAAAGATGAGGATTGAGGTGGGAGTGGTGAAAATGATGGAAGCTGCCTGAGTGTGTGTACAAGCCCAGTGAGGTTATTGTTCTGACAGTCTTCCACTAACTCTCATCTTGATCCCCACCTCATTTTTTATGTGATTTTAATTTCTGTTTTTCACAAAAAAAAATCGGTTGAATTCATAAAAGAAAAATGTAAAAATATAAGTGAGATCGAAAAAGAGTGAATATAAGCTTAAGTTTAGTTGTCCACAATTTGTGTATCAACATGTTAAGTCAATACTCCGTATGTAACATATTAATTTCTGTTATTTACAAAAATATTTTACAAATATATATACCGTATAGTACAAAATAACATAGATGAGACAGATGGTGTGTTTCATTTGCACAAGTTTAGCTGTCCACAATCTGTGTATCAACATGTTACTTGGCTAATTATTAATTTTGCCTAAATTAGGGTTTTTTAGGGCCAAGAATGATTGATTGGGGTTTTAGGTCACCCCACTTGATTGACAACTTGTTGCCACTCTTTAAGGTATTATAATGCAATTGCATATACGAGTCCTACTCATACTTAAATTAAATAATTGATAGTACTTTGACAATGATTAAGATGATTAGTATAATATCCAAAACCTTACAAAAAAAAGTGAAGAAAGAAAAAGTGAAGGTAAGATTCATTTCAAGGCCGTTGAAAGTGTGGATTAATCGATCGGATAATTTATAAAATTGAATATAAAATACAAATTTTAATTATACTTTGTAGAACTCAGATAGTCTCGAAACATTTGAAATCATGTATTTTTAGAAAACTTCTTAGCAAACATAAAAATATACTAATAGATCAACTAAAACACTTTGTCAAAGAACACAACACATTTCATAGGTTAAAAATCAACAAAAATAAACTAAAACAAAATCTACCCCACCACATCATCAACCGCCACTAACAATTCATACATGATAATTTAAAGCACATAGCTCAATCAATTGAAATGTACACAACTTTTTTTAAAAGCATAGGAGTATTTGGTAGTGGTAACAACAAAATATTGAAGCATGCTACTTTTAACCATCAAGAATAAATTAAATATTTTGCGGATGGGCTTTTTGGTCAAACAACTATTTGGCACAATCCAATAAATAAATGCTAATAAATGAAAGTTTTTTTTTCAGTAAAAAATTTCAACAGTAGTATTAATACTTGTTAATTTTCCATGTGTAGTGAGATTCACAATACCTAAAGAACCATCAGAAATTAGACTAAATTATTACTAACTTGTTGGCATAATATAAACAGTTGAAAACCTACCCACACATGTAGTAATTTTTTATACACTTAGATGAGATCTTACGAATGGATTTTAAAATAAGAACAAAGGAGTGTAAAAATGTACCTTCTTCGTCTCAAAGAAATATGACCGGTTTCTTTGTATTTTATTTCTCTAAGACAAAGAGAGTATTTTTTTAGAAGTTTCAGATCACAATTGAAATAATTTACAAAGATACAAAAAATGGCTGTCTTGTTGCATAATGTTTGTACTAAAGATATTCAACAAACAGGTTTCTTTAGGCCAGTAATACTGTTTAGGGACGAATGAATCGAACCTCCTCTGCATATACGTACATGTCCATCCATCATCAGCCCAATTCGATCGATATATGTGTAAGGATAAACCTACGACTTTCAATATGAAATAAAAACGCTGAAGTAAATACACGCTACTGAAAAAAAAATGTAAAAGAATTCAAAGGGACTAAAACTGATCCACAGGCCCCAATTCATGTTGATAAATCTTCTGCATTTCATCTGCAACCACAAGAGCCTATGCATCTACACATACCGACAATGGTTAGCTCACCAGAGACAGCAAGAGCTTGTATTCTGCTAAATCTAATCGATGAATATATGGGCATAGAAAAGTATGTTGATTCAATAGATAATCTAACATGAAATAGGTGCAAAGTAATGTTCACACTAATTTAGGTATCAATCAAAAGTGTACAAATCTTTGCGTCTGTGTAATATTTTCCTTTTATTTTAGGTGGGTTACCCCAATCAATCCTTGTTGGCTGTAAAATTTATTTTTGATGTATCCTAAATAATGAAATCTTGTATACACAAGTAACAATTTAATATGTATTATTGTATAATGTTTTATATAAATTATTAATTAATCAATAGGCCAAAACTATGAATTACTTGAAATACAATTTAATATTTTTAAGTATCTTAGTATTAATTTTATTAAAACATATTAGTAATTGAAAGGATAACAGTGTCTTTTTCAAGAAACCATCCTTCACACATTTTTAAGAAGCCAAAAGTATAAGCAAAATAAGGCACGTGAATATTGAATCACACAACAAATAAAATCCAAAAAGGGATGCATAGAAATACCAAAAAACAAGTTCACTTCAAAATTTTGAATCGGTTCAAGTAAACAACAGAGATTTTCAACAATCCGAAAACAAACAACTGCAATCAAAATACTCAGACTTGCACAGCATCAATAAACGCCCTCCCGGGCTGCCTATTCGCCAAAGGTCCGTGACATCCCAGAAGCTGTAAAAACATTCAAACCACAACTCGTCGTTCAGTTATAAAAAATAAAAATAAAACCGAATAAATTGTAAGTTAAAAAGACGCAACAAAGGCATACCTTAGCATTGACACCATCCGGAAGAATCCTGTTCTCGGTTTTCCACCTCACGTAGTCAGTCCTGTTGAATTTGGTAAATCCCCTGGAACAAACAAGAGAAAGCATTCACTTCCAGTTCCTAGCACAGAATCAAAGCATTTCGATAAAAATTACTAGAAGAAAGTGCAATACCATTTCCTGCTGACAATGATCTTCTGATGGCCCGGGAACTTGAACTTGGCACGACGCAGAGCTTCCTGAGCATGATGGCTGTTTCCATCCTTGCACCTCACAGACAACAGCACTTGCCCAATAGCAACACGAGCACAGACACCTTGTGGTTTTCCGAAAGCGCCCCTCATCCCTGTCTGAAGCCTATCAGCCCCAGCACACGACAACATTTTGTTGATACGCAACACATGGAAAGGGTGAACCCTAACCCTCAAGTGGAACGCATCCTTTCCTGCAAACTTCGTCATGTACTTGTTACACGCGATACGAGCAGCTTCCAAAGCCTCGCTGGAAACATTCTCCTTCTCCCAACTGACCAAATGCACGCAGAAGGGGAACTCATCCACACCCTTCTTCTTCATCCCGACATCGTAGATTCTGATCTTTGGGTCAGGCACACCACGGCAGAAACGAGACTTCGGGTAGGGCTTGTTCTTGATCTGGCGATAGCACCTCGCAGGCCCTGAAAGTCAATAATCAATCAACGAGCACATAAACTATTAGAATCACTTCCAATCATTGATAAAAAGTATCCTGGAATAAATACGATTTAGGGGCACAAGCTTACTGAAAACTAATTTTGAACGAACATAAAAAAAATCATGAATTCATTGAAAAATTCAACAACTTATTTATTAAATTCAAATCAACAGAAACTCGGTAATATGAGATTAAGATTTCTACATCAGCACATCAATTCCGAAATTAAACAGGAAATAATTAAAAAAAAAAACATGAATTAAAAGAAGAAGAAGAAAAAGTAATGCACAGGAAATAATTAAAAAAAACATGAATTAAAAGAAGAAGAAAAAGTAATGCGATTCGATACGTTCGCTACACAATATTGAACGGGAAATTGTAAATAATAAAAAATAAAAGTAAATCTTACTCCTCCCCATTGCGAACTCTGAAAATGATAATCGCCGGAAGTTCAACACACGGAAACCCTAGCAGGAGACGAAGCCTGGATATTTATATCAAATGAATGACTGAGTGTAAATACTGGCCCGTAAGTTATGGGCTGATTGGGCCCATACTCAACTTCATAAACGAATTGGGCCTCTTTAAGGCCCATGTATTCGACTCAAGAAGCCTGGTGAGTGTCAAACTCGTAATTTTAGGGATTCAAAAAATAATTAATTTTAACTTTAAATTAAAATTGATTAATTCAATTGTGTTATAAACTCAAAAGGAATTGAGAGAGAATAATAGAGTAGACAAAGACATAACATAGAAGAGAATAGAATTGTTGTGAATTCTTATGAATTGTTGTATTCATTTATATGGGAAGACCCCCTTATATAGGATACAATCTAGGGTTTCTGACTTAGCCAACAAGTCATTCACTATAATATAATAATATTCATAACACTCCCCCTTGAATGACTATGTACAGGATTGCTGCCTCGTTAAAACCTTGCCAGGAAAACCCAGTGGGATAAAACCTCGACGAAAGAAAAAGAGTACAGCTTGCTCCCCCTGATTGTAATCACCGAAGATCTTTGACTTTGTGATCAATCAGTCTCATTAAAACCTATAACTAATAAAACCATATAGGAAAAACTTAGTTATTCAAATATACATTTTTGTCTTCAGGACACAACATTCGAATTGTCGAGTTTCACATTCATTTGTACCATTGTATATTTTTCGTCCTTCTGGGACATGCCTTTACCAGACATCTATTGACTAGAGCATTCGCAATTGCTATAACCGGCCGGTAACTCTTCAGGAGTATATTAGATGCGTCTAATGTCGAATATACAATCCTTAACAAATGAATAATGTGAACTTCAATTCACAATCATCTAAAATATTATATTTTACTTTTGATCTTCAGGTTCAATATCTCAGTTTATTTCGAAAACAAACTCATATCGAGTGATGTACATGCCTCGTTAAAAACCTCGTTGTAAAACCTTGTAGGAAAAAATACTAGAGGAAAAGAGTACATGACATTCACATTTATATTGTGGTGATTGTCTCATTAAAAACCTTTAACTAAGAAAACCCCGTGGGAAAAACTTAGTAGAGGGAAAAAGAGTGCAACCACTGATTCACTGGTCTTCGGGACCAAAATCACCGGTCTTCGGGACCTTGTCTTCAATATCATTTGTGTCCATAATGACATAGTAATATGATAATGTACATATTCTGATTTTCATTTCCTTTCATATCAGGAATTTTAAAATCCATCCAGGATTTTCATGTATGTATTTTTCTAATAACTTCTACATGGTCCAATCATACATTTGATGCATATATTTATCATTGTTGCTGTCATAAATATTAAGTAGCGGAACTTAATGTCATCTTTCAAAATATTTGATTAACATCGAGTTTCTGCGAAAAACTCTTGAGCAACTAATCTCGCTTTTATATATCACTACATCATTGCTCGTTTTTCGTACGAACACCCACATATATCCTTCTGGGATAATATTTTGAGGTGTGTATTATAGAGTCAAAATATTTCTTCTATTTAGCGAGTCATGCTCAGCCTCAATTGCTCGTTTCTTATTTTCCGAGTGCTGCTGGCACACTATCATTGATTTAAGCTTTAGATCCAAATTTTCTAGAGCAACTTATTGAGACAAATATGTCGTTGACGACTTTTTCCATGTTGATGACAATTCATTCTATCAACCAAATCTTTCATCATTTCCCAAAATATTTAATTTGGTTGTTCCGCAATCCCACAATTTTCTCTTATCTTGTGCACATACTTTTTCAATGGGATTTCCATCTAACTCTCTTCAGGAGATTTTGAGGGTGACTTAATTTCTTTGTTTTTCCGCGAATTTATTTTATATTTTCAGATCGATCTACTACGCTTCAAGCGTATATTAGAATCAACATTTGAGTTGATCTCTTTGCTATTTGAACTCTTATAGTTCATTTATCACAAATATATGTGATTTTGTCACACCTTCATTAATTTGGCAGATTACTTGCTAAATATTGCAAGTCACTTATTTTAATGAACTTCGGGTTCAATTGATAGGTACGTGGATCTAGACCTGAAGATCGTTTTTATTCAATGAAATTTCTCGGCATTTATATCTTTTATATTCTTATCTCCCCCTAATGCCGGGAAATGATCTTCCTTAAATATGCAAACCATTGTAATTGTTATAAACCGATCTTCCGGATCGTGATCTTCTGGATCGTGGGCTCGAGATATTTAATATACCTTATTTTCTACTATGCCTGTTCATAAAAATACGCTTTAGTGGTGATATGAATATAAGTTGCATATCTAAAATTAATTCGCAGATGGAAAATGCTCGATTCATTTCCACGCACTTAATAATAATCATGATATGCATCATCTTCATTTTTAAGTATATTTCTAGTACTCGTGGGGATAATTAATAAAGCTCTTCCGGAGCCAACTCTTAATATGTCATAATTTGCATAACAGTATATTTACCAATTATCCTTCGGGGATAAAGTACATTTACCAATGATCCTTCGGGGATACAGTATCTTCCCAATGATCCTTCAGAGATCAAAATATATCTCATATATAATTTTCTCAGAAATTACATTTAATTGAAATCGACTTTCTTCCATGAGTACCCACATAGTACATTTATTCTCGATTTTCAAAAGATATCCTTCAGGGATAATTCATATGACAAGAATAATCGAATTTGGCTCACTATGAGTATCACGATATGTAACTTTATTAAAAATATTTAATGTTTTGAACTTTGCTTCTTCGGGAGCATGTAACTTTATTCAAAAGCATTTAAAATTTAATTGTTAATGTTCTTCTGGAATATTTAAAGTTTAATTTTAATATTTATTCATGAATTATCATAATGTTCTTCAGGACATTTAAAACATAATTGCTAATACGGGAGCAATTTAATTTGATATTTCCAAACTTATTGCTACTACATGAGAATTTAATTTGATATTTATCGAATAATATCAAATCATGATGTTCTTCCAGAACGATCAATATAATATTTAAAATACGAGTATATGTTCTTCAGGAACATTCAATTTAACTGATATATTAAGAATAATTGATTTGATGAATATCAAATTATAATACTTTTCATGATAGCTTTATTATAATCTAATTTGGAGTCAATTATACCACGTTTTGGACCAACTTCGGGTGATCGTATCTTTCTTTTAAATCTTTCCACAAAGTTAGTGGATCTTTCTCGGTGAATTTTCAAAGATATTATTCGAGATTATTAGTATATAATCATAATCGATTTGATATTGATATTTCTACAGGAATATCATATCACGATGTTCTTCAAGAACATTAATATTTCTTCGAGAATATCATGTCACATTGTTCTTCAGAAACATTAAAAACTTTAATTGATTTACTAGGCATAATTAATTTGATATTACTTCAGGATATCATATTATAATGTTCTTCAGGAACATCTAAATTTTAATTGCTTCAACATAAGCAATTTATGAAGAAGTTCATGAATATCAGATCATAATGTTTTTCGGGAACATATGATATTACTTCAGGAATATCAGATTTTAATGTTCTTCGGGAACATTAGAATTTAAGAAGAAGAGAGGAGAAGTAGATATATTTATAATTATTAATTAATATAAATATAAATTCTTACTTGATTGGAACTTCATATCAAAACGTAGTTGAAATCTTCGGATCTTGGATGAGTAGAACTTCGATGAAAAACGCGGTTGAGCGTTCGTGCTGATAACGTGTTATAAACTCAAAAGGAATTGAGAGAGAATAATAGAGTAGACAAAGACATAACATAGAAGAGAATAGAATTGTTGTGAATTCTTATGAATTGTTGTATTCATTCATATGGGAAGACCCCTTATATAGGATACGTTTCTGACTTAGCCAACAAGTCATTCACTATAATATAATAATATTCATAACAAATTGAGAATTTTTGTAATTAAAATTATTATTTATGCTTGATAAAACCCTAAATAAAATCACACCGACCAACCCAAAAATAACAGTAATTAGAGAGTAAAAAAAAAGCACGGTTTCCTTGTCCGCACAGTAATTTTAGGAGTTAAAATTAAAAGGGATCTCTTTACCAAATCTGGACAGATTCACGATTACTCAAAAACACCAACCCAGCCTAATAAGGTTAATTTATTCATTTTAATTTTTTTCCGAAAATGGGAGGGCGGGGCCCACGCGAAAACAAATCGGCCAATTAAAAAAAAAGCCCCAATCTTAATGTGGCAATTAAAGAGAAACAGAGTCATGCACAAATATATGTATAGCAAGGATTGGCCATGCAAAAGCTTTGCCCTTTCAATGCCCAATTTATAAATACCCTTCTCTCTCCCAGCGCCTCTCTCTCTTCTCTCCGCTTCTTCCTATTTTGGCAACTCTTTTCTATTTCCGTTTTCCCCCAATTTTTAATTTTTGTTTTTTCGAGAAATTAATCAAAAACGAAAAACATTTGAAGTTCCGGCCGCCGGAGGGATCTGTTTCGGGTTTTCGATTGGAGGGTTTTGGTGGGTTTTTCGACAGGCGAAATGGGTCGGGGCAAAATCGAAATTAAGAAGATCGAGAACGCGAACAGCAGGCAGGTCACCTTCTCGAAGAGGCGGATGGGCTTGTTCAAAAAGGCGAAGGAGCTCGCGATTCTCTGCGACGCGGATGTCGCCGTCATCATCTTCTCCAACACTGGCAAGCTTTTCGACTTCAGTAGTACCAGGTTTTTCTTTTTTGCATGCTCAGCCCTTTCTAGTTTTTTCAATTTTTAACTAATCGATTTTGATTTTTTCCTGTAGGATTTTAGTTGGGGATCTGTTGATTGTGTAACTGGATTTTTTTTTTCAATTTTGTTTATATTATCTGGATTTAGTGATTTTTAGGTTTTTGCATGTTGGGTTTTGTTGATAATGAAATTTATTTTATTTAATTTTATATTTTGTGCCATTTAATGAGGGCAAGTTATACTGCATTTAGTGTCTAAATCATCAAGGTTCCTAAATACTGTATATGTTATAATCTTCATATAAATCTCTGGTCTATTTTGGGTGCCCTGTTTTTGGGGATTATTATTGAGATTTTGTATGTCAAAACTTGTCAATATTTTCTGATGATGCTTGGGTCCTTTTTTTAGAATTCTTATTTTTGTGTAGTGTTGATTTTATTTCTTTCCATTTATTGGTTTGTCAAATCCTATTAATAGTTATTCACCCAGTTCTTGAATCTTGATTGACATTAGCAAATTTTGTAAGGACGATCGGAGAGAGACGTTAAGTCCGATAACTTTCGAGAAGGTCTGTTTTATTAAAGAAGCAACAGCTCAAAATATGGTTTTCTAATAAACCCCTCTTATTCATGAAATCGGGTTAATATTGCTTCCCTTTGAAGAGGTCGATTAAGAACAATCAATACTGAGTTGTCATTATTTGTCCCGAAAAAATGACATGAAGAGGTCGATTAAGAACAACCAAATACGGCTCATTGTCAATTTAGAAATGCAGGAAAACCTCTTGATGCCTGATGTTTGTATTTGGATTGATTGTTCAAAAAGTATCACTGTCACTGTTTTTTTCTTTAATTTGGTTCTGTCATTAGTGAAACACGGAAATATGTTACGAAAATTAAGAGCAATAATTTTGAATGTATGTAATTGGTATAAAAATGTAATGACACATGTCTATTGTATGTATATGATTGCAGCATGAAGAGAATATTATCGAGATACAAGAAATGCTTGGAAGGTAAACATGTTCCTGCGGAAGAATCCAAGCCTGAGGTATATATATGCTAGTTCTACATCACTTGGACTTTTCTTTTTCTCGTTTGCAGTATGTCTCTCGGTAAATATCAAAGAAATTTGAGCTACATTGAAGGTTTACAATCAACTAAAGAATCATGTTTACAGTTTACACCGAAAATTAAGGTGTTAGCATTTGGAGAAGACAGATTTGTGTAACCTAAATTTTACACTGAAAATTAAAGTGTCTGATGTTTTTTCTTCTCTCTTACCTGTTTTTCCTAACCCGAAGGAGCAGCCTACTGAGGCTGAGGTTCTCAAAGAAGAAATCGAAAAGCTCAAACAAAAGCAGATGTACGACTTCTTTTACTGAAATCTTGAATTTTTTCCATGAACCTTCTTGAAATATCTTAACTAAACCGGATATATATATATATGGACGCAGGCGATTGTTGGGTAAAGACTTGATGGGCATGGGCCTACCGGAGTTGTATGCACTTGAACGTCAACTAAATGATGGCCTGTGGTGCATAAAAGAACGAAAGGTTTTTTCTAATTCACTCTCCTTTAAGCTGTTGCTTGAGATATTTTTCGTTCCAAATTTTGATTTTTCTAATTTTGTAGGAGAAGGTATTGATGCAGCAACTGGAACAATGCCGAACGCAGGTAAAACGCAAGAAAAGTAGGTGTTTTATAGATTTAGAAACTGTTAGTTTACAAACACCCCCAAGATTTCTTCTCCTATTTGTAATACGTATTTGTAAAACTCAAGAAAAGTAGGTGTTTATAGAAATTATTCAAGGATAAAATCGGTATGCATTGATGAGGTTGCCAATTACACTTTACCTGGGATTTCTTGGTAATTAATTAGGCAAAACCTGAAGGGTATTTTCGCTAACCCCTCGACCCTTTCATTTTCCATTATTGCAGGAACAACAAGCTGTGCTGGAAAACGAGAACTTGCGTAGACAGGCAAACGAGACATTCATTTTCTTTTGCGGCATTAATAAATTTTAGTCGTGAAAATTCATATATATTCTGTCAACTGAAATGTATAGGTTGAGGAGTTCAGAGCCTTTTTGCCATCAGCCAGTTCCCCAACCCCGCTTTGTATCGAGTACCCTTCAGCAGTGAAGATAGGCAGTCCTGTTGTCGAGGAAGAAGGTTCTAGAAGCCCCGAAATGGCTTGCAATGGCAGGCTTGAAGATGAAGAAAACTCGGATACCACTCTGCACTTGGCGTATGTTTCCCCCGATAAATATGTTTTTGGATTATTTGTTTTTCTGTTTGAGTTTAACGTTATTGTTACTCATTGTAATTGCAGGCCTCCAAACGTTGTTTACTGGAAGAAAAAGGAGGTGTGATGATGAAACTCGTTGAAGCACCTCCGATGACTTGTATCTTTTTCGACTCTGCTATTGGGCTTGGCTGGAGAGAATGAATCCATAATAGTTTGTTGGGACAGATTTAAATTTTCATTTCCTTTTTAACAGACTGATCTATTGTTTCTTCAAGATTGTATCTGCTGCAGTCCATATAGTCCGAGTTCTATTACGTTTCTAAACCAATCAAATCTCAAAACATATTTGATTTCTTTTTGTTGTTCAAATAACCTTACTCAATCCGAGTAAAATATCAACAAATTATCATCTACTAATGTAACATTACACTGTTTTTTATATATATGTAGTCAAACAAATTATCCCAAGAACCTAATGTTGTCCAGCAGCTTAGTCCTTGCAGCCATAACTTGACAGAACAAATCATTCACTTGTTTCTCTAACCCATGGACACAACTCTCGAGCACAGCCAATCTCCGCTTCAGTTCGATCACATCCCCCTTCAAAACACCACGTTCGATGAAATCATTCACCTCTTTCACCTCCTGCATCTGCCCTCGGATTCCACTCATCGTCTCCACAAACTTCTTGAGCTGTCCATCCAACCCTCCTTGAAACCTCTCGATTTCCCCGTCACTCCTGCGCAAACCCGAACACACAAACCCTAGTGCCAAAAGTCCGATTTTCTTAAGCATGAAAACCGCTTCAAGAACTAAATGCTCTTTATGATCAGAGACGGGCTTTTTCCCAAAGTCGGTTAACGAGCATTTTTCCGCTTGGAAACACTTTCCGTGATTCGGGTTTTCGAATCCTTGGATTTTCTTCAAGTAGTGCTTAGCGGAAGAAGGGTTTTTCTCGACGAGGTGGAGAGCTTGAGAGATGGAGACCTTGCCGTGGTTTATGTGGTGAAATAGGGAGGAAATTGAGTTGGTCTTTTCGAGGAAGGTTGAGGTGTAATCGAGATACTCGTGAGTGGCTTTTTCGCCCCATTGGCTCGTGGGGTACTCGATTTCGATCAGTAGGGTTGCGAAAGCGTTGCGGGAGAAACTTATCAGATGGAAACAGAGTTGGAAGTACTCCATTGATATGAATACCGGGATTTTGAGTAATGTTTCTGCTAGGAAATCGGATATTTTGGATTGAAATTTTTCGGAGGAAGCCGATAAGGACTTGGAGGTTTTCGGGTGGAGTTTGAAGGAGCGGGCGAGTTTCTCTGGATTGAGTACCATGTCAAAATGGAAATTGAGGAATAGTATTAGATTGAAGGTGAAGGTGAGTTTTGATTGTGTTTTTGTTTGTGGGGGGCGTGAGCATATATAGGTAAGGTATATGCATGCGTGTTGTGTTTGTGCAAGTATTAGAAAGTTATAATTATATTATGTAAATTTTATTACAATTCTATGATTCTACATGTTCTCTTTAAAAATGTAGGACTCCCAAATAATTATGTAAATTTTTATTTTTTAAGTGTTTTTAATTTTAAATTTTACTGAAATAATTTAATTTTTAAATTAAAAATATATTTTTAACTTTCATTTTTTTATCAAAAAATTAATAAATACTAACATTTTTCTTAATTACGTGTGGTATGGCTTGTATGATGTATCAACCAAATGCATAAATACTGTAGTTTGAACGAAATTGATATTTTTTTTATCGTATTAATTGTCATATTTTTTTTAAATTACAAAAAAAAAACATTAATATAAAAAAAATACTATTATGAATAAAATGTAAATTAATTAATTAATTATTCCTAATAAAATTAATTAAAATGAAGTAATATTTTAAAGAGGGGATAAAGTCGTGAAATCGAATCGAAATCAAACCCTAATCGAAAGGCAGTGAGCGAGAGAGATGGTGTGCATCAGGAAGGCGACCGTGGATGACTTGTTGGCGATGCAGGCGTGCAACCTTTTCTGCCTGCCGGAGAATTATCAGATGAAGTATTACCTGTACCACGTTCTCTCGTGGCCGCAGCTCCTCTACGTCGCCGAGGATTACAGCGGCAAGATCGTCGGCTATGTCCTGGCCAAGATGGAGGAGGAGACCACCGAGTGCCACGGCCACATCACCTCACTCGCCGTCCTCAGAACTCACCGCAAACTCGGTATCGCCACCAAACTCATGACCGCCGCCCAAAACGCCATGGAACAGGTATACTAATTACTGGTCGAATTTTTTTTTTCAGATTTGTTTTAGAACTCTAATTCAGTAATTTGTTGTAAATTGAATTGTATGCTGTGATGAATCCGTAGTAAAAAAATAAATTTTAGCTGAGGGGTGAAAATGGTGAACAAAATTTGCTAATATGATTGAAAATGACGAGGAAGTTACATGTCGACAGTGGCTTAACTTGAAATTGATATTTTCATAGTTGTGTATGACGATTTCACGTTTAACAGACAGTGAACTTAGTGCAGTGTTAGTTTCAGGGCAGAATGATTGTCAGTTAGTTCATGGTATCATCTTATAAACTTGTGAGGAATACATATGCGGCTTTGCCTTGACTATCCTGGAGTATCTCATGATGTGTCTATATATTATTCGAACGATAGATACATGAATTTTAGTTGTAAAACACGAGGCATTAACAAACAAAAGATCATTGCCATGCCTTGAGTAAGTTGTTCTTAAAGCATATGACAAATTGAGCAGTGTGTGGGAAATCCAAGTTCTCCAAATGATGCTTCTGAAGTCGTTGTTATGATTTCATTAATTAATAATATGTCATGCCTTTTGTTTCGACCTACTTACGCCCCCATGATTTGAGCCAAGGCAAATGTTGGTGCAAAGTAAGAACTTAAGAAAGGGTGTATGTTATGTCATGTATGGCTCTACCTAAGTGTTTGTCCTTTATTTATTACTTTGGAACCTCTTACAGGTCGTGGTTAGAATATTCCTTGTCATATGGACGCGTATCCTTAGTTTAGGGTATGAGTTATTGTATAGTGACTTATTTTTTTTTGGTTCTTAAACAGGTGTATGGAGCTGAATATGTGTCGCTGCATGTTAGAAAGAGTAACAGGGCCGCATTCAATTTATACACAGAGACATTAGCGTACAAGATTCATGACATGGAGGCAAAATATTATGCGGATGGGGAAGATGCTTATGATATGAGAAAAGAACTCAAGGGTAAGAAGCAACACCATCACCACATCCACCACCATGGTGGTGGCTGTTGTTCTGGGGATTCAAAAGGAGACGCAAAGCCATCAGAGTGAGGAATAATAAATATTTCAGGCGTCAGGATTTTAGTATGGTATTGTGGATGTATGAGAAATGGTGTGGATGTTCTCATTTTATTATGATGTTCTTTTTGCTTAATCTATTTTTCGATTGAAGTTGTTTCAACGAGATTTATCTCTGACAGCTTATTCCTTATTGACAGAAGCTATATTTTCATTTTCATTGTCAGATTGAATATTCTGCTAGAATGCTAAAGTTGATTGAATATTTTTGTGGGAACATGATCTCAGAATTCTGGACTTCGGTCGAGTTGGCCACATTATGTCTCCAGAAATGTCAATAGTGTTTGAGGTCAATAGTCATGTCAATGAAAGGGAGAAAACAGAAAAACGGTGAGTGTGGTGGAAGTGAACACTGACCCCCTACCCCATATCAACTTTTATAACACTGATAGGGGATCAAACCTTTAAGCCAAGACATTAAGAACACTTATATAACCAACCCGAACATTCTGAGCATTAAAATGCTTACAAATGCGTGGAATATTTAATATAACTCAAAATATTTCACCCAGCCACAAACAAATCTCGATCAGAATTTTCAAACACAATCATATGCTAAAAATGTGTGAAGCTACAACCAATAGAAAAAAGTACTCCGACTATGTTCATATCATCTACTTCTTGGCCCCACCACTCGACGACTCTGCCTGTGTTTTAACGATACTTAACTGACCACCCTCCTTATTAGCAACCGTTGCAACTTTTGTCTCGTTGCAGTAATTTATAAACTTAGTCAGCTCCTGATCCAAAAACAAAACAGAGGAAATTTAAACATCAGTGTGCCAATTTGGTGAATCGTATAACATGTAACCACAATCTACATAGCAACCCGTTGTCACAGACAACAGCTCTAAAGAGCACACAATTTATTGGTGTGTATAATTTTCTATACTTTTTACTTTCTTCGCATATCTATACATACAAACAAGCGTATGTATAGATATGCGACTGTATCTACAAATTCATCCAACCGTTGCAGCTTCTGATTTATAACTAAAAATACAGAACAGCGACCGAAGCTAGAACTCGACTAAATCAGAATACACAAACAAAATCAGATTAAACTCAAAACACTTTATGCAGTACAATGTCGACCGACCCATGTCGAATGAAGATCAAATCCTTTAATGTTACGAATAATTTCATCTGAACTCTTAACATCAGCTAAACAGAGTCGATTAAGAAGCAATATACCTTGTCGGTCTCCATCTCTTTGGTCACCTTCGATGGCTTCACCACTCTCTTCCCTTCAGTAGCCAAAACGAAATAAAACATTGATTGATTCATAAAACGACAGCGTTTTGTGATTCGAATTGTACCTTTACGAGTGTGCGAGACTTTGCCGTGTCGATTCGCAGGAATTGATTTCTTCTTCTGCTGCCCTTTGAACAGACTCCCCTCGTCATTGTCCGTCGTCTCCCCCTGTTTCAATTTAGGGATTATGAGCTTCTATGTTTACATCCAGAATTGGGGATGAGTTTATTGACAATCAAAAATTGCAACCGGTTCGGATAGCCGGTCCGGTTCATAACGTTTTGCGATTTTATATTCTTTCGTTAGGGGGCTATTTTGGTATTTTGGAAAAATAGGGGTCGAGATGAAATTTCAGAAAGTTCGAGGACCATTTAGAAATTTTCCAGAACTTCATTTTTTGACATGTGGCGTTAACGGAAAAGTCAAAAGTTAGTAGTCGAACGAAGTGTGGTCTCAAAATAGTGCAAGAGATGACTGTGTGTGGTTTACAAAATGGGTACTCGATTTGAATGGCTGAATACGCCGAAAGAGATTATACATTGAAATGAATCTAAAAATAAATAAAATGTGAAATGATTAGTGTGGTTTACAGAATTTGTACTCCATGTTTACAATGAATTTGGATGTTAATGGTCTAATTGTAGTTTATGCTAAAAGATTCTGTCCAATGAATTTGAACGTTTGAAAACCAATATAAAAGAATGCAAAATGTTTCTGTACTCTCTAGGTTTAGGTTATATGAACATAAATAGAAAATCAAGTACTATTATCTTTCTTTAGTTGAAATAATAATTTTTTATTCAATCAATAATTCAAACTAATATTTATTGAAATTAGAGGGTGATTTCCAAGCAAAAGACTATGTGTTGTGGAGTTAAATTTTCGATCAATTTACACTGGAATGTGGGCTTGAATTAACTCCAAACAATCTATTTATTCTCAGAAAAAGAAAGGGCGATTCTTTAGTACAAAGATATTACTAATCTCTCTCTCTCTCAAATTATTTGCGTGTCCTCTTTCTTTTCCTCTTCTTTCCTTTATATAAACTTCATTATTTAATTAAAAAATTCTCGATGTCTATTGGACCGTTCTTTTTTAGTGGACCTCCTTTTCCTTGTCAAGCTTGGGGGAAAAGCTTCAGAGGAACCCCGCGGCTCACCGCTTCTGCCTCCTTTTCCTTGTCAAGCTTGGGGGAAAAGCTTCAGAGGAACCCCGCGGCTCTTCGTTCCAACAGACCTCTCCTTCTATTTCTTCCGGTCCGGCTCAGCTGAAAACTATATCGAAAAGAAAACCAAAAACATAAAATGCTAAAGTAACATGAAACGGACACCTGTGGGTGAGAAATAAATCATGGCGTAACAATGGCCCCCAGAGAATTGTGTAAATAGGTCATTTGCATAGTTCTCTGCAGGTGGAGCCCACCTTGATTGATGTTTCTTCGAAATGAAATTATTAATTATCATCTCCTGGTTCGGGTATCTGTAAACGCGCTATGGCGAGAAGTGTTGAGGACAGATAAGGTCACGGATAATGTTGTAGGCTTCTTCATAACATCATAGTTAAAATGAGGATGAAACTATCCCTTGCATATTATTCAATTTCTCGTCCCTGGAGTAGTTTCGATGGGAAAACGTTCTCTCCGCTTTCTTCAACTTGATCAGTAATTTTTCAAGAGATTGCACAATGAACATTTTTCGGTGGCCTCTCATCCTTAATAGCGCGTAAACGCTTACAACCTGGATCATGATCTTAGAGTTCGAAATGAATGGTTCATTTTCTTATGATACCTTGGATTTTTCTCTATAAGTTGTTCTTTTTCCTGTTAAATTTAAAAGCTTAATGAAACAAGATTTGGAAGCTAGTCGATTTGTAATATTGTTGTGCAACATATTTTAATTCGGCGGTGGAGTCGATGAGAAGTTCAAAACCATTCGATTATAAATTTCAGCCTTGGTAATTCTTATCATTCCATAAATATCAGTGTTTCACCATGTACTCTTTATTCTTCATTATTATCCTTATTTTCATTTTCTTTTGAAAACTTCACAATACCGCACAGTTTCCCTTTGTTTTTCCTTCTTCGTTATCCCTATTAGATTTACTATAGCGGCAATGGACCTCGTCCTGATTTCCGACAGCTCGTCCGACACCAATCTTGATTCCGTCGTTAGATCCGACGCCACTTCTCGTCGATCTTTGTCGTTCGATGAGCTACCGCCTATCGTTCGAATGTTCGGGGCCTTCAAAATTTTCATTTGGCAGAGACATCGCTTTACCATAATTATGCCCTCACATTTTACTCGTCGTTTTTCCAATTTAGCAGGTTCCACCGTCCCCGTCGTTGACATTTTGGGTCAAAGCTGGCTTATGAAAATTTTTCGAGAAAGAGGTGCGATCGGATTCTGCGGGTATGGATGGATGGCTTTTGTATCGCATATAGAACTAGAGAGCGGGTGGACCGTTCGAATGGAGTGGGGACCCGGAGTAGGATTTGGAATTCGGGTTTATAATGAGGACTGGTTTGATGTTTCTCGCCCGATAAATTGACAATCGTTCGTATATGTAATCGGAAGTTTCCCGAGAGCGTGATTCTCGTAGATGTTTAGGGGTTCGTATGATCATTTTCTTGGGTATTCAGTGTCTGCCATTTTCTTCGCAATGTATTACCGAAATAAAACTTTGATATTTAGCGCCTTGAAATTATTTTTAATCGCGCATTATCATAGTAATCCTTTGGTCGATTTTTTTTTTTGATATATGATATTTCCAAAAAATTGAATCCACTGGAGCCCGGCTTCCCTTGGTTTGTGGTTTTACTACCTCCTCACGCAAAAAATCGATTGCAAAATCTTCTTTTTTAGCGAAATCATTGTTATCTTTTATTATTACTATTATTTTTATTGTTACTATTATTATGTTAAATAAAAAGGTACCATCGCATCATAGCTTGCTCGAATTCCTGTGCAAAAGCGCAAAAACGCTACGGTTCAACTTCAGAGTTTTGCAGACGCTCGCCGTTTAGATTTCCCATACGCCTCCATCTGCATTACTACATCTCCACCCACACTTAATAACTTTTATTTATTTATTTCACCGTGGAGCTGGTAAAAAGTTAAGATTCCTAGCGTAGCTCATTCCAGGATCCCATCCGCAACAATGTCTTTGTTTTCGAGAAATATTCCCGACCAATCGTCTTCGTCTTCTGAGGAACGAGACCCTCAGACATACGGTCGACGATTCCTGTCCTTCATGACGAACCTCTCCCCCTCTCCAGCTTCAATCGAATGGCCCTCTTACTGGAGCTCTCATCCTTACTCTGAATTGGAAAGGGATTATTCTCTCAACATACCGCACGACAATACAGCCCCTTGGGGGGCTCGCGGTAGGAGGAGTAAAGTCACTGCGGAGGAGTTGGTGGAGGGGAGGTATATTTGGAAAATTCCTTCCGACGTCCACTTATATACACCTTTGGAGAGTGATTCTGCATGTTTTCCGCCTCAGGGAATGGTCGCTGTAGGGATCGACGCAATGAGTCAAGGGTTGAGATTCCCCTTACATCCCGCTATTTCAGATATTTTGAATATTCTAAAACTCGCGCCACATCAAATCCACCCCAATGGCTGGGCTCTTATGTATGGAATCTTGACGGTATTTGGACAAGTGGGATTGTTTCGATCTCTTAGTGGCCTTGAACTCCAACGATTCTTGATTGTGTTTGCCAGTGGAGCTGAGGGTGATTATTCGTTGCGCACTCGCGGTTTACTCGAGATTAAAAGAAGGCACTCCAACTTTCCTACCTGGCCGGAGAGTTGGTTTTTTGTGGCTGGGGCCTGGCGCACCCCTATTCCCGGTGGAGATCGAGGTTGACATCCCCACCTCATATTCTCACAGCCTGGAGAGTAAGCCATATAAATGAATCTCATCTAATCAAATCAATAAGTTTTCAACTTTAAAGTCTTTCGTCTAATATTTCAGCACTGCGCGTGTCCATATTCGACCCACTTCCCTGGGACTTTTCGGCTGCAAGTCATTTGGTGTTACAATTACCTCCAAAAGCTCGCGGCATAAAACGTTTGAACAATGAGAAACTCCGAACATTTGCAAGACTATTTTGCCCTCCCAGGCACTTGTTTGCTCAATACCCAGGTTCATATTAAAAGTTGAAAATAAATTTATTATGTGTGGTCACATCTAAACTAATATTTGTTTGATCTTGTAGATCGGTTTTCTACTGTATTCGTTGATCGCCCTCGCTCTATGCCAAAATTTCCAGGGATTATCGATCAAATGGGTCGTGCCCTCACCAAAGGACAAAGAGGAGGTCCCCGTTCCAGTTTGATTCCCCAAGCTGGAAGGGAGACTGCCGCTGGGTCTGGGATTCCTGGAGCCTCTGACTCATTGCCGGTTAACCTCGAGAGTCCCTCGTTATCCCTGTCTGTTCCTGTGGGGACTAAACGCGCTAATGAGTTGACGGAGCCGGTAACAAATCCTTTTCAGGAGAAATCTAATTTCGGTCTTGGAGACCTCGCCTGTCATCGCTCGGAGCTACTTCAATCTAACGCCGAACACATTCCGAAAAAACATAAAAATCTCGAAGGACCCTCAAACATATCTCATTCTCCTTTCACTTTGGATAAAGGGTTGGTGATTCCAGGACCTGAGCGTTCCATTTGTGATCGAACCTTCTACGGCCTTAACCACGACCTTTATTTCAAGTAAGTTGAGTTAGAGTTATCTCCTTAGGATTTCAACAAATTGTTTCAACAACGCTGATTTATTTTGATGTTAGGTTTCTACAAGTGGAGCCCAAACTTCCTGACAATATATTGCAATTCTTGTCCGCCTCCGGTCCCAAACTTCCCTCGATTACACCTCACTATCCTATAGGTCGCACCTTTGAGTTATTGGGCAAAGCCTGGACTCAAGATTTACACGAACTCTGCAATCGGGTGGACCGAGTTATCCCGTTAAGTTCTATGTTGGCTTGCCAATCTGCTATCGCCATAACTGCTGCCAATGATCTAGCGGAAAAGCAAAAGGAAGAATTGGACGGGGCGAATCTGCAGATCCTGGAGCTTACTCAAGGTTTGATCTCTGCTGCTGGGGATCGTGACCGACTGAAACTCGAAAATGACTCTTTGCGTCAACAAGTTTCCAACGGGACAGAGGTAGATAAATTGCGTCAAAACGAGAAAGTCCTTAAAGAATATCTTCACGAGTCGGAGTCCACCGTTGAGCTACTCAAGAAGTATCTGAGCATGCTCAGTGATAAATTGGCTACTTTGCTCGAAGATCCAAGACGTGACCCATATGCGATTAGGGATCATCTGTACGTGAACGCATTTGTAGATGTTATTCGTGAGTCGAAAAAGGGTCATAATGGGGGAGTTGCTTCCTTCGTCTTCCAGCATCTCAAAAATTACATGGAAAAACGCGTGTTGGATTCTCGGATCCCGCAACCATTTTTAGACTTGGAGGAAAAATTCGGATTCGATATGACATGGTGGCCTGGGTATAAACATCTCACTCTTCCAGCGACCGACGATGATGACGAGGGAGCCTTTGATATCAATTTCGGAGAAAAAACGATTGACAACCTGGAGCTAGATCTTACTGAAAACCCGAGCTCCTGGGATTGTCGACCCAGCCTTGATTTTGGCCCCCCTGTTGGTCCCTGCTGATATTTTTCTCGCGAACGAGGCCCCTGGGCATCGAGGACCTTCACTAGTTTTATTAGTGGGCTCTAAAGCCCTTAATGTTTTCTGGTCTTATTTTGGATATTTTAGGATGTTTGTTTGTTGCAACTTTTGATGAATTTTGAATCTGCAAGACCTTGTTCGTCTCTAGCACTCGCGCGTTTTTTATTTTCTAGTGCCTTCTTGGATAATATTACATGTTTGTAGTATTTTGTTAATCTATTACTTTATTTTTGTTGCGTTGTTTCCTCCTTCTTTATATAGGCATAAGAGACTCGGTAGTAAGCATAAGAGACTCAGTAGCAAGCAGGCCATTTTCATTATTTCTTAGAAAACACACTTTCACTTACACAAAAAGAAAACCAAATCATGAATTCCATGGTCCATTCCAGTTTCAGCACATGACCGCTCTTATACTCCTGCATCTTTACCTGTTACTGGTAGAATTTCTTTAGATGTTGCGCGTTCCATAAATATTGTTCTGAAACGCCGTCTGGTCGTTCTAACTCATATGCTCCATTTTGCAAACACTTCACGATTTTGTATGGACCTTCCCAGTTTGACCCTAGGGCCCCTGTGTGAGTTCCTAAAATCTTTCTGAGCACTAAATCTCCATTTTGAAACTTCCTGGCTTTTACCTTTGAATTATAAAATCTTGCCACATTTTGTTTGTTAATAGCAATTGAAGATCCAGCCTCTAAACGTCTCTCCTCTAAAAAATCAAGCTCCCGTCGCAAAGCTGTAACATTTTCATCTTCGCTGTGGTGGGTAGTTCTATAAGACAGCCCCATTACCTCGGCAGGTATTACTGCCTCCGACCCAAAAGCTAACGCAAAAGGAGTCTCTCCAGTAGCATTCCTCGAGGTAGTCCGATATGACCAAAGTATTTCCGGTAGGTCGTCCGCCCATTTTCCCTTCTTCAACTCTAATTTAGCCTTCATGGTATGCTTGAGTATCTTATTTACCGCTTCGACTTGACCGTTGGTTTGAGGATGATATGGTGTGGCGAAAATTCTCCTGATCTTCCAACGGTCACAAAATTCGGACACATTTGCCCCGTCGAATTGTTTGCCATTGTTGGATATGATCGACTCCGGGAGTCCAAAGCGACATATTATATTTCTCCAAATAAACTTTATTACCTGAGTTTGATCGATTTTTTGTACCGCTTCGGCTTCCACCCACTTGGTGAAATAGTCGACGGCAACAAAAACAAATTTCACACCTCCCCTGGCCGTCGGTAAGGGTCCGATTAAATCTATCCCCCATCGAGCAAAAGGCCAAGGGCTATAAATTGCGTTCAAATTTTCGGGTGAGGTACGAATGTTCGGTCCTATGGTCTGGCAACTCAAGCATTTTTTTGCATAAGCTATCGCATCCTTTCGCATGCTTGGCCAATAAAAACCTTGTCCTAAGACCTTATGCGCCAATGAACGGCCCCCAGCATGATTTCCGCAAACTCCCTCATGAATTTCAGAAAATATAACCTCACCTTGCTCCCTGGAGAGGCATTTCAACAAGGGTAGGGAGAAACTCCTCCTATAAAGATGTTTCTCGATCATGGAGTACTTCGCGGCACGCAAACGTAATTGCTTGGCCAAAATTCGGTCTTCAGGGAGTACTCCCAACTCTAAAAATTTTACGATCGGCGCGCGCCAATCGTTCTCGTCTAGAGGTTCCACCGGCAGCAAAGCTCTACGCTCTTCCACCGAAGGGACATGTAATTTCATTAGCACGATGTTTGACAAATCTGCCGAGCCCACCGAAGACGCTAACTTTGACAAAGCATCCGCTTGGGAATTGTGTTCACGTGGAATTTGCTCTATTAATACTTCTGGAACTTTTTTGCATAAATCCCAGACCAGCTCCAGATATTTAACCATTTGTTCACCTTTCGCGTCATAATCACCCGTAACATGATTCACTACTAATTGAGAATCCATAAAAATATGGAGTCGTCGTACATTAACAGCGATAGCCAATTCCAGTCCGGCAATCAAAGATTCATATTCCGCTTCGTTATTTGTGGCGGGAAACTCGAACTTGATGGCCTGTGAGAAAGAATCACCATCTGGTCCTAACAAGACCACGCCGGCCCCAGAGCAGGAACTAGTTGCTGACCCGTCTACATATAATTTCCACGGGCAGGCTTGTGTTTCAGTTTTCTTGGGAAAGGTTAATTCGACAATGAAGTCGGCCAATGCTTGAGCCTTGATCGCTGTGCGGGGTGCGAAACTTATGTCATATTGACTTATCTCGAGACTCCATCTTAGTAGTCTTCCGTTAGCGTCGGAACGATGTAAGACCTGCCTAAGGGGCATCGCGGTCAAGACTACTATCTGATGTTCAAAAAGATAAGCTCGTAGTTTGCGGATAGCACTGATCAAGGCGTACACCAATTTCTCCAATGGAGTGTATCGAAGTTCAGCTTCGTGTAGCACTTGACTCACGAAATAAACGGGCAGATGTGCTTGTCCTTCGGCCCGCGTCAACACTGAACTAACCGCGAACTCCGAGGCGGCTAAATATAAGAACAACTTTTCTCCGGGCTTTGGTGCCGTTAGAAGACGTGGGTTCGCGAGGTATTCTTTTATTTCTATGAAGGCTAGATGGCTGTCCTTTTTCCAGCGGAATTTTTTATCCTTGATAGCATTAAAGAAAGGTCTCGTCTTGTCGCCGAGTCGCGATATGTACCGACTTAAAGCTGCCAAACAACCGGTTAATCGTTGTACTCCCTTTAAATTACGAGGTTCTTGCATGTCCAAGATCGCTTTTATTTTCAATGGGTTTGGCTCCATACCTTCTTCTCCAATGATATGGCCCAAGAATTTGCACTTTTTGACGCCGAAATTACACTTATCAGGATTAAGCCTCATGTTGAAATCGTCCAGAATTTTGAACGTTCGCTCCAGATCCTTGACATGAGTTAATTCATCTTTACTCTTGACGATGATGTCGTCGATGTAGACCTCAACCGTTTTTCCAATTTCTTCCGCGAACATAGTATTCACCAACCTTTGGTACGTGGCCCCGGCATTTTTAAGCCCAAAAGGCATACGTTTCCAACAATACACATTGCTCCCTGTGTAAAACGCCGTGTGTCTGATGTCTTCCGGATGCATTGGTATTTGATGATACCCGGATTTTGCATCTAAAGTTGAGAATATAGCATGCCCCGACGTGCTGTCCACTAAATGGTCTATGTGAGGCATTGGAAACGGGTCTTTTGGGCAGGCGTCATTTAAGTCGGTATAGTCTATGCACAATCTCCACGACCCCGCAGATTT
The DNA here is from genome assembly GCA_954870475.1 of Euphrasia confusa. Taxonomy (NCBI): domain Eukaryota; kingdom Viridiplantae; phylum Streptophyta; class Magnoliopsida; order Lamiales; family Orobanchaceae; genus Euphrasia; species Euphrasia confusa. Next base: position 1,784,796 of record OX940961.1, read on the forward strand.
TTTGATCATTACCGAATTCGAAACCCAATCCAGGTCGTCTCTCGCTATTTCTACTAAGTCATCGTTTAGTAGTTTAGCTACTTCTCTGGACAGAGCTTCGTATTTCTCCGGGCCTTGCTTTCTTCTTTTTTGGACCACGGGTCGTCGACGCGAGTCAATCTTTAATCGGTGACACGCATGCTTCGGGTCGATTTTTCCCAACTCGACACTCGTCCAAGCGAAATTCTTCTTTTTCGACTTTAAGAATGAAACTAGATTCATTTTAGTTTCTGCCGACATCTTGGTTCCCAAATGAACCATGCGCTGCGGGTTGAAATCGTCCAAAATCATAGATTCCATTTCTTCAACCATCTCTACGACTGGATCGAATTTCTTGTTCTTATCCAGCCGCATCTCAAGTTTTTCATCCACTGGAGCCCAATGATCCATTTCTTGATCCAAAATGTCTTCATGGTCTGCCTTGGAAACACACGAGTTTAACTCCATTTCACAAATTTCCACTTCATTCGAAGTAGTTGAGACTTTCGCATTTGGGGTAATTTGGAGGTTATCCAGGAGAATGACTTTATCATTAATTTGGTTGTACATGCCAATATCCAGTGGAGTTGGATTTTTAGAAGGTTTGTCTTTTTGAATAACCACCTGTAGTGCCTGATTCTTATTTGATTCACAGCTTTGATCGGCTAACAACAAAGTGGAGTTTTTAATAACTTGATCGATGCGATCGGCACCCGGTGATATCGGGATTTTTATTTTTTGCTTGGCACCCGATGAAGTCGGGTTTTCAGTATTTAGATCGTTACGATCGGTACCCGGTAATGTCGGGTTTTCCTCATTCTGTTTTGTACCCGGTAGAATCGGGTTTTTGGTATTCTGATCGTCGTGATCGGTACCCGGTATTATCGGGTTTTTTATATTCGAGATTCCGGATCCTTCATATTTTTCTGAAGTATAATCGATTGTCCGGAATCCGCCATTTTTAGTTAATTTAATTCTTTCTGCAGCTTTCGGATCATCAACATCAAAGAAGTACAAAGAACACTTGTTTGCCATTAATTGGTCCCCCCTTACCGTGCCAACGGCTCCGGTGCAGGTTGGGAACTTTACACAATAGAAATGCGACGAAGCCACCGCCTCAAAAGCATCTAAAAAGGGTCTGCCCAACAACACGTTGTAACCGCTTTTCTTATCCACTATCACAAACTCCACTGCCCTTACCATTTTGATCTCTGGCTCCTTGCAATCTTTTAACTCCACAGGTAGTATTATGGTGCCATAAGGGATCACCACGTCATCGCCGAACCCCTTGAGTATCATGTTGCATGGCTTCACATACTGGACCAAATTTCCCATTTGATCCATGGTGTGCTTGTACAACACATTACAGTGAGCTCCGTTATCCACGAGGGTTCTTGACACGTCCATTCCCAAAATACAAGCCCTGATCACCAACGATTCTTCCTTCGGGTACGTGACTCCCATTCTATCTTCGGGGGTAAAAGATATCACCGCCGTATTGGAGATTGTAGGGCCCCGAGGCGGAGCGGTGGTGTGCATTACTTCCCATATCTTTGAGTCTCGTTTCCGTTTCCTGCGGCTGTCTTCATTCACCGGTCTTAATCCTCCAATCATGAGAATCTCTCCTCCCCGGGCAGGATGTGGGGGAGGAGGCTGATTGTTGTCTTGGGGGACCTGAAGCTGAGCATTTGGACCCGGGCCCCTGGGGCGGTTATCCCGTTGATCTCGACCCCCGGGGCGAGTCAAATATTGCCACAATTTCCCCTCCTCGAATAGTTTCCATAGTTGTCGAAGTAATTGCCGGCACTGCCCAGTATGGTGTCCGTTTTCCTCATGAAAAGCGCACCATTTGGTCATGTCCCGTTTATTTGGTGGAGCTAACATGGGGCCGGGTCTGACCAGCAAATTACTTCTCGCATCCCGCATGATTTGCAGGATCGCAACCGGATTTCGTCCTGTCTTCTCGAGAAGATTCACTTCGATTTCTTTCGTCTCGTCGAAAGGATGGAAATCTCCATAAGGTTTGGACGTCGGCTTCTTCGGAGCTCCACCAGTCCTCCGGTCAGCGGATGCGGGCGTCTTTTTCTTGTGGTCCGTTACTTCTCCTTCTTTCTTTGATAAACGTTGGTACCAGATTTGATGTCCCGCCTTGATACGAAAATCTTCGTAATTTTTCGGATAATTCAACATTAAGTATTTGAACAACTCAGAATTCTGCCTAAGCCCGGACATAGCTGTATGCAGCTTGAGGTCATCTCCAATTTCTTCACCTCCCAACAGCACGTCTCCGACCCGATCGACATAAGCTTCGTCTGTTTCGGTTGACCCCTGGCGAATACCTATCAGCCTTTGACTTCTCTCGAGTCGATTCACCTTCGAAGCGAAGTGAGCTATAAAGCGCTGTACGAGTTCATCGAAGCAATGAATCGAATGTGCCGGCAAGCCGGCATACCATTTGAGTGCGATGTCGCCCAAGGTAAGAGGAAAAAGCTTACAACGAGTCGCGTCTGAAGCACCTCTTCCGGACATGTAAGTACGAAAACGACTAAGATGCGTTTCCGGGTCTGATTTGCCATCATAGAGCTGGGTCTGGAACGGTTGAATTTCATATTGCATGGGGGCATTCTCAATCTCTGGCGCCAACGGTTCTTTTTTGGCGGGGATGGCAGAGTTTCGTTCTTGTGTATCCCGGAATCGACGTTCCATTTCGGACATCTTGGAGAGAAGCTCCGTCAAAAGAGGATCTCGAACATTCGTGTCTGGTTGCTTGGGTTCGGGCTCCCGGTGTCCGGTACTCAGATTTCGTTCCTCGGGGATCGGCGCCCTGTGACCAAGATTTAATCTCAAATCTCCCTCGGTCAGGATTCGAGGGCGGTGGTGTTCCATGTTTCTATCGTCCCTCATCCGCCTGCGCCCAGAGGAGGCCGTACCCGATTCTGCGCGTTCGTTGAGATCAAAAAGTTGTCGCCTCACATGAAGACGGTTGTCCCGGTTTGCGCCTCCTGAACGGTCTGGTCCGATCCTGTCGAAAACTGATTGTCGCGCATGTCCGTCACTTGCATGCTGATGTTGTCCCGTGATCTGGTCCCTTCGGTGTAAAAGCTCTTTCATCGCGTCGTCTATTTTTTCTGGTGTATCCAAAACGCCAAAGCCGCAGGTCTCCGGTTGCATGTGCCGATTCGGGCGGTTGTAGGGAAAAGCTCTCCTTCCATGGCGAATGCTGCGTTGACGTCGGATGGGGTGTCTAATCACCGTGTCCATGCCCGGGTGCCCGGAAAATGGAGGATTTTGTGGGTTTTCGGCTTCATCTTCAACATCTGGCCAGGATCCTTCAGATCTTGTAGGAACGGCACCTCTGACCGAGGGGGTTTCTTCCTCGTGCATGGGTCTCTTTCCACGCGCGCGCCTCCGCCGATCAGACGACTCGGAGGAGTCTGAAGCCGTCACTCCGTCTCTCCTATTGCTCATTCTGGAACCTGAACAACTGCAAAAATGGATGAAAGATTAGTATCGCCCGCCCCTCCTTCTAGCGCCAACTGTTGTGGGGTTAAATTTTCGATCAATTTACACTGGAATGTGGGCTTGAATTAACTCCAAACAATCTATTTATTCTCAGAAAAAGAAAGGGCGATTCTTTAGTACAAAGATATTACTAATCTCTCTCTCTCTCAAATTATTTGCGTGTCCTCTTTCTTTTCCTCTTCTTTCCTTTATATAAACTTCATTCTTTAATTAAAAAATTCTCGATGTCTATTGGACCGTTCTTTTTTAGTGGACCTCCTTTTCCTTGTCAAGCTTGGGGGAAAAGCTTCAGAGGAACCCGCGGCTCACCGCTTCTGCCTCCTTTTCCTTGTCAAGCTTGGGGGAAAAGCTTCAGAGGAACCCCGCGGCTCTTCGTTCCAACAGACCTCTCCTTCTATTTCTCCCGGTCCGGCTCAGCTGAAAACTATATCGAAAAGAAAACCAAAAACATAAAATGCTAAAGTAACATGAAACGAACACCTGTGGGTGAGAAATAAATCATGGCGTAACACTATGGAAAACAAAACATTTGCCTTCATTGTTTTATCCACTCTACTCTTATCGTTCAGTCATAAAACAACACAAAGCATCAACACTGCACCGTCGACGCAAGCCGAAGCATTGTGGATTTTTATTCGGAATGTGAAATTTAAAACATGCAACGACGTCCCCCACATCGACAACGACGACCCACTTCTTCTCGATACAACGCCAATTTACAACGAGGCACGATGTCTCACTGAGAGCAAAGAAGGGCAAAATAATAATTAATAAGATATTTTTATTAATTAAATTTATTTAAATATTTATTATTATTATTATTAAATTAATTGAATATATAATAAAAAAACATTATAAAATAATTATAATAATAAACATAATAATAACGGTCAAAAGTTTACTTACTAAAACAATAGGCAAGTTTGAGTTGCAAAATTATTTTTAGACAATACTACGTATTTAGTAGGTAAAGTAATCGTTATTTACCTAATATCAGCAATTAAGTAAGTAAATATCGCCAGTCAAAAAAACAGTAAGTAGTTACTCACTTTCTTTAAGTAGTTGATATTTACACTCACAAAAACCCATTTGTAATTATCATTGTTTTTTGTATGGTATGTACAAACGTGTAGATGTCTAAACATTTTTTTTTAGTCAATATAAAAAAATGGTATGTATTTTATATTTTAAATTTATATTTTGGTAAAACCCACTCAATTGAATTGATTTTGCAGTCGATATTTACACTCACAAAAACCAATGTGTAGACGTCTAAACCTTTTTTTAGTCCATATAAAAAAATGGTATGTATTATATATTTTAAATTTATATTTCGGTAAAATTTACTCAATTGAATTGATTTTACGGACATAAATAGTGTGAGCTATCAATGCGTTTTAGATATTAACCTTTAAAATTTCACTAAAATAGTAAAATATGATGATATTTGATTTTTTATAAATTTAAAATGAATAAATTTGAAAAAACGTAAATACTGTTTTTTGACAAACAGATATATTTTTTATTAATATTTGTGTCAACAAAATGTGAATATATGACAAAGAATTAAATAATAAATTTATTTGACCTACCAAACATATTGGTCGAAACTTCCAAATTTTCCAAGATTTTTATATTGAGTATAAAGATTTGGGTAATTTTGTAAAAGTCAAATTAATTATCGAATATTGAATTATTTGCGGAAACTTGACGCGGCTTTCGGTTCCCCAGTAAGTTATTGTCTTTCAGAATAGCCCTTCTATTTTTATGTATTTCGTACCAACCAAACAAAAGGGGTAGAAAAGTGAATAATATAAAAATACAGGGGCACGATTGCAAAATTCCTGAAACCCTGGTTCCCTTGTTTTCACGTGCACTATATAAGCGAACAATACCTTCTCCCAAAATTCAGTCTCAGGCAATTTTGTATGGGTTTTATTGCTTGGGACGTTTCTAATTACCCCTTTTTAATTAATTAATATTAGTATTATTTTTATTATTATTTTTTCTATTAATTCCAAGAAAAATACAAAGAGATGGGAAAGTACACGGAGCTTCTGGATGCAGGTGTGAGGATTGTTTGCAGGTTTCATTCTCACTGCCCGCAGACTGCCCGGATGTACTATCACCCGCCCGCCGGGCACGATGACTGCGGCGCCGCTCCTCACAACAACCAACGCGACGGCGGCGGATCCGGCAAGGAGGCGACGGAGATGGCGGGGCGGGTCGGATCCATGGAGGTTGACCGGATCGATACCACTGACTTCATTATTTATACTGTTGCCTGATGTTTAGTGCAGAGCACTTTTTTTTTATTATCGAAATCGATAAAATTATAATTTCGTTGTTAATTTGTTCTTGGAATCTTCGATCCAGATTATATTTTTACTTTTTTGGAATTATATTGTTTTTATCTTTAATTTACGTTTAAATTTGATGGGTTGTTTATTATAATTACGAGAGTTGATAATTTACTTTAATTTAAATATTAATTATATGTCGAATATTTTAATCTCCTCGTACCCGGTTTTAGGTTGCTTCACTTTCTTGTGGTTTAGGCCAATTAATTATTGCTCAATCTCGTGCGGCGCATTGTGAAATTAGGATGTGCGTAGGGCAAACAACCTCCCCCAGTAATTAATTTTTGTTTGATTTTTTTAATTTTTGTTTGATTTTTTTAATTGATTTGTTTAAAATATTAAAAAAAATAGAAATGTGATTAAATTGTCTTTTATATTCTCATTCGCTTTATATAAAAATAAAATAACCAAAGATTTGTCTGTCATAATTTAAGATAATAAAATAAAATAAATGAGAAATGAATAAATAAATAACCAAGAAAGATTTGTCTGTCATAATTTAAGATAATAAAATAAAATAAATGAGAAATGAATATTTTGATGAATGTAATATTTTATTTTATTTATATTTTAAATAAAAATTAACTTTTAATTTTAATTTTATGTTCAGACACGGGTCATGACTCATGAGAAAAGTACGAAACCCTAGCGGACTCGAAATAAGGAATTGGGATTTTAAACCGGACGCCTTAAATGGGCTGAAAAACCGGCCCATCACTTTATGGGCTGCTTTGACTACTTTTTGCGGCCCATATAATTTTATTTCGGGCCTATTGAAAATTTTCATTTTCACAGCGGAGAGAGTATAATTGAAAATTCCGATTCCAGCTCCCTCCCCAATTCACAAACTCCCACTCCTCAGTATTAGCCGCAAACCCTAAAACCCTAATTATCAAAATTCGTAAAGGTAAACGAAAAATTTGTTTTTTGTGTGTGTTTTCGGGTCAAAAGGTTGCAGCTTTTACTCAAACTCGTTATTTTCAGAATGATTTGCTGAGTAGTACTTTTGTTTGTCGTGGTTTAGGTTCTTCAGTAATGGGAAAGAGAAGCACGAGGAAGAAGGTTGAGAGTGACAGCGATTTGGGATTCGATAGTGACATGGATGACCGAATTACGCATGTCGGACCAGCTCCTTTTGTTTCTCCATTCACTCATTGAATGTATTTATACAGACATTTTCTGTGCTGAATGTGTTTGTGTTTGTTTGTTTGCTTGATTTTTAGATGGAAAACGATGATCACATTGACAGCAGTTCTCTTGATGAGAATGAAGACAGCGAGTACGAAGTTTTGGAAGAGGGCGATGGAGAAGTTGCGGGTAATGCTAAAAATGTTCTACATGGTGAGGAGCTGGGGAATACGGATGAAGAGAATGAAAATGACGATGATGACGATGATGAGGATGAACACAATAGCGAGGAAGGCTCAGAAGAGGAGATTGGAGAAGGTGTAGGTAATGCTAAAGATATTCTACGTGGCGAGGAGATGGAAGAGCTGGAGAAAGAGTATAATGAGCTTAGGAATGAGGAGCAGTATGTTTGACATTGCTTTTTATCTTCAAATCAGTTACTTTTTTAGGGGGGAAATGGGTAGTAAAATATGGTTCTTTGGAGTTTTAGAGTTTATGTTCCTTGCTCTTTAGCGTTAAAATACTGATAAAGATGGGTTGCCATTATGTTTGTCATAACATTTGTCCTTGTCACTATATATATCTCTATAACACGAAAGAAGGATGTAACTCAATTTACATCAATTTAGTAGTAATAAATTAATAATTAAACGTAGAGTATATATTATGGGTAGAGATGAATGTGGCGACTCTCTTTTCTTTGAATTAGTCATTTCTTAAAAATGTAGCCTATTACTTAACATTTATCTTCTGCATTTAATTTTATAGTTGTCTTGGAATTGGGAAAATCTTAATCTTTGTTGTTGCTGATATGCTAATTTTTTTTATCACTATTTACGATTCCAGAAATATATATAAGAATTTGAAGCGCCATAAGGATGAGGATCTTCAGAAAGGTCAAACTGTCAAAAATCAAAAGGTACATTTCCATTTGTCGTGGCTTTTTGATCTTTGTCTTTATGATGTCTATTTGTACCCCTTGTCAGACTAGCCTTCGGGTTTATGAGATCTTATACTGATGTACTACATCTTTTTTCTTTACAAGGCTCTCTGGGACAAGACACTTGAATTCAGATTCTTGCTTCAAAAACCATTTTCAAGTTCCAACCGACTTCCACAGGTTACAGTTTTGGAATCACTCCCTTTTAGATACAATTTAAGATTGCTTGGTGCATTAAAACATCATGACTGATAATTTGAAAAAAAATATATATCGTTCTCTGCAGGAACCAGTAAGGTCCTCATTTTGCGACGCTGATAGTGAAGTCGGCGAAGCATATTCAGACTTAATTGCTTCCTCAAAGAAGACATTGGATTCTATAATAGAATTGCAGCAGGTGTACTAGTGGAGAAACTATTCATCTCCTTTTTTTTTTTTTTTTTAATTCCATGGCTGCTAAGCATCTTTTTTTTTTTTTCCTAACTTGCTTCAACATAAATTTTTCCAGGCACTGATATCAAACAACCCATACATTACTCAATTGGGAGAAGGTATGCATGTTGATGTACATTCTTTCTAGGAGAGGTGAAAGATTTTAATCATGTCTCTGTCCTATGGAGCGAATTTCCACAGTTTAGCCCAACATGAAATGGCATTTGTATTTTTAAATTTTACAGTGGCATATAATTAACCAAATTATTTGTAACGAGCTTCATTTTTCATGTTTCAAACATAACTTGATTTGATTATGGAGTCCACACAGCTTTCAATTGCTTATTTTTTGTACTTCATTTGTATTCATTAGGACCCTTTCATAATCAACCCCACACAATTTCTATTTTGCTTATGGCTATTCCATTCCTTTTCCCATAATACATTATACATATAAGTACTCTATATGTATGTTCTTAACTGAATACTGACACATATGGTGTTTTTTTATTTATCCTCATAAGCTAAATCTGGGAGGGGACCCAAGCAATCAGAAGCATCTGACATCGTGAATGGGGATATTGATAAAGAATGGCTGCAGATTTCTCAAATGCAATCAAGGTGCTTTTATTAACCCAGATTTTTTTTCTCTTTTATATGCTACTCTACATTCAATTGTTAAGGTGTCCATGGGCATGTGCTTAGTAATTTGTGTTTTATGCTTGATTTATTTTTTCTTCTCATTGTTCTCCCGGGGGCGGGACAGTTAGGAACATACATTATAACACTGATTGATTTGGATCACTTTACGAGTAAATCACAGTCTATTTATACAGAACACGTATTTCTGGGACCATGATGATTGTTTGAGACTAATATTAGTTGTGGGGTGTTGTAGAATGGCATCATTTAGAAACAAATCAATCGATAAATGGCAGAGGAAGACCCAGGTGACAACTGGTGCAGCTGCCATTAAAGACAAATTGCATGCTTTTAATCAGGTTTTCATTTGAGACTTTCGACATTAATCTTATGCCACTATATACAAATCAGTGGATATGTTTCTTTATAAAAATAAAACATCTACAAATATACGCACCTGACTATTTAATTGTTCACAGAGTATAAGTCAGCAAGTGGGTGCTTATATGGGAGATCCAAGTAAAATGATTAAGGGGATGCTGCAGAATAGATCAGCTGTTTCTGTATTTGGAAATGTAAGTTAATTGATTAATCTGCGTATGTTTACTTTACATATTTGTCGTATTTTGACGTGCATTTTTTGGCTTTCAGCAGGTTCCGAATTCTACAGAGAATGTCAAACAAGAGGTATTTTGTTTTTCCTTTTTCTGATACGCTTTTCTTAAATTGTAATAGTACTTGTGCCTGCGAAGTAAGAGCTTATTCGGTAGAAACAAATCAAATTGTAATAGAACTTGTTTACCAGGAGACTTATGCAGATGGCGACCCTGAACTTCTAGATGACTCAGATTTCTACCAGCAATTACTGAAAGAGTTCTTCGAGACAATTGACCCAGCATCGTCTGGTAAGTATCTTTTTGGTCATGTTTGGCCTATATTTAGAAAATATAGTGTGAACAAATCTTCTGTGCATCAGATGCCTCATTACTTTATATGTCTATTTAAGACTTGTATAGTTGCCAGTGTATAGTGAAATCGCGTTTTTCCTCTTTCTTAAAACATTTTCCCCGATACAATAATATATTTAGAAAGAGGAAAAAGGGGATTTCAGCATGTGTTTCTGTAGCTTCTGTTAATGTCTCGGCTGCTTTCATCCCCCATACATTTCCTTCTCAATTTTATAAATATGTTTGTATACTCTTATCCAGAAACGGCATTCTATGCTCTGAAAAGATTGCAGACTAAGAAGAGAAAGATTGTTGACCGTCGTGCTTCAAAGAGTCGCAAGATCCGGTATGTTCCATTTATTTTGTTAAAAGTGTAACATTAACATTGAATTTTATTTGCTGATTTTTCATCTTTGTGTGTTTTGTGTGATTTTGTGTGTGCAGGTACAATGTTCACGAAAAGATTGTCAATTTCATGGCACCTCGACCTATAGGCAATCCTATCATTGACCCTATTATATTTGAGGACTTGTTCGGCCTTAAATCCCAGAAACCTGCCTCAGTGGCTTAACTGTGATTGTGTATCTTGCATCGGTGTGGGGATTATCTGAACCAAATATTCTTTTGAGCTGAATCTGAGTCAGAATTACAGTTTCATTTTCTATGCTGGTTCACCTTGTCATCTTAATTATAGAATATTGTATTATACAGTTAAAGTTTATAATATATTCAAGCAGAATTTTCATAATAAACATAAACAACCTTTCAAAGTGAAGTTATAATATATGTAACTCGTGAAAACATAACTAGAGATATTTCAATGTGGGATAAAAATCATCCAAAAACTGGTACACTCCAATCTTAATTAGCTTGAACAATATATGCGATCATTTACAAGGTCTATTTGCGGGATTTAGGGGGCTTCTATTCGCGGAATTTAGGGAAACGTTTTTATTTTTATTTCATTTTTTAAATAAAACAAAATAAAATAATAAATAAGATTATTTATATTTTAGTTAGTGGGCCCATCTCAACCAGCACGTGATTGGTGGGGCCTCCTTGCAACGGCGCGTACTCGCCCAGGTAAATCGCCTCGAGATGATCGGCGAGGGCGGACTTGTCGATCTTCTCGTGGTGGCAAGACTTGCACACCATGTAGATCACCGTCTGCACGACGGTCCCGAGCAAAATCGCCGCCGTCAAAACCAAGGCGCACGCGCCGCCGTACCCCGCCACGGCTTCCCAAAAATCCCTCGGACTCCACCCACCGCGCCGCAGCTCCTCCTCTCCTCCTTCCATCGCGCTCACCAACGCCCGATTCGCGTGCATCTCGTACTCAACATACACCCACAGCAACACCGCAATCAGCTTCACCGACACGGCGGCGCACGCCGCCGCCTTCCCCCTCAGCAGCCTCGCCCCCTTCTTCACCGCCGCGAACCCCCGCGCGTCCTCCATCACCGACACCACGCTCGCGACCTGCCACACCATCGCCACGTACACGAACAGGGCCCCGTACGCCACCAGGTTCCCCACCAGCAGCGCCACCCCCAATTTCTCGTCGCCGCCGCCGCCGTCGGGGGTGTTGAAGAACTTGCTCCACGCGCCGAGGGTCATCGCGAAGGCGAACGCGCAGGCGAGGAAAGTGAGGAAGGCGCAGGAGAGGGTGACGGCGAGCCGCTTCCAGACGCGTGGGACCACGCTCGCGATCTTCCGGAAGGTGACGATCTCGCCGGAGGCGTAGAAGCTGGCGATTGCGTAGACGATCGCCGCCGTGGAGAGGAGGGAAAGGGCGAGGACGATGGCGAAGTAGAGGATCTCGAGGAGGGCGTAGGCGGCGCGCTCGAGGGTGAGGAGGTCGGAGAGGGCGTGTCGGCGATCGGTTCCGGGTCGGGTGTCCGAGAGGACGAACTCGTTGAACAGGATTTTGTATTGGAGGGAGTCGGAAAGGGAATCTAGACCGAAGACGATGAGGACGAGGGGGAGGATGAGGGTGAGGGTAATTTGGGAAAAAATTATTCGGAGATTGAAAGTGAGCTTCAGGGACTCTCGGTAGATACCGAGGAGTCCCAGGAACTGCATCTCGTGATGCTCTCTGTCCATGGATATCGAATGTGTTGATTCATAATCGATCTTATTCACTTATAATTATAGTGCCAGACAAATGTTTATGGTTAGATGTCACTATCGCTTTTGAAATTTACTCTTACTTTATTAATTTCAAATTTTTCTTTATTAATTAATCACGAACAAAACAAACACATGCAATAAAATTGTATTATAGTAGTAGTTATTTAATAAAGTAAGAAATACATCATGTATTTATTTTTAAGTCAAAAAATATAATAACCGTAAATATACCACACTTTGAAATATTAATAATATTGTGTGACGTTTTAAAAAATAAAATATTAATATCAATATGGAACAAATATAGTGTATGAGACTGAGGGCTTTGAAAATAAAGGTTACTCCATTAATTAGTATTTCATTTTTTCTTATAGTGAGACAGTGGGTTTTGTTATATTCGGAGTATTTGTATATAATTGGATTTTAGGTCCAATAATTGAGTGGGTTGCAGTTTTAATTTCTTCTTTCGAAATGTAAACATCAATTATATCTTAACTTTCTGTTGTTCATATTTGCAATACTTTCACCATCTTTTACTATATATATTAGCGCGCAAATGAAAGAAAAAGTTATCAACTTCTATTTTTTGTTGTTTTCTTTTCTTCAATTTCATCTAATTTTTTTATGTGAGAAACAATTTTTTTAAATATTTTAACAATACTTCTATTTTTTTAAAATACTTTTTTGTCAGAGAGATAATTTTAAATTAAGCATCCACAATACCACAATGCAACTTTAACAATACCACAATAGTACAACTTTAAATTTTAACAAAGAGAATGGATTTGTAAAATTGTATTTTATCAAAATTGAATTGATATATCAAAATATAAAAAAAATCATTAAAACTTTTGATAATAAACATAAACAACCCTTGCCAAAGTGAAGTTATATATATATAGGAGTATATGCAATAGAAACTTAATTAATCTTGCATCCCATGGATTATAAGCTGGTTGTCCCTATGGAAAAGGTAAGGGGGTATAGTTTCATGATCCAACCTAAGCACAGTAATATCCTTCGTTTGAACATTGTAGACGACGATCGAATTAGTTTGAAGGAAAGAATCCCTCGTCAGCATGTGTATAACAAACACAACAACCTCTCGGTATTTCAACCAACCAGCCGGGTAGAGTCTGCAACCAAATTCTACAGGTTTGAACCAGTCCTTGAACTTGTCTCTATCATACGACTCGTTAAACAACGCCTCGTGAGCTCTCAAGTCCATGTTGAACAGCTTAGTCCATACTCCCGTTTCCGAATTCATCTCACAAACATTAAACTGAAAGTGGCCGCGCGCGATCAACAAAGACAGATTTCTCTCCCCTGTCGAGAAATATTTATAGTAATGAAACCCACCAACACATCGAGGTACGCCGTATCTGGTCATGATCTCGGTCTCCATGTTCAAAGTCAAAACAAATCCATTACTAATAGGGTACAAATCTTGTACCCAATGAGCAAAGCCTTCGGTGACAACTGGACACAATTGCAATTGCTGGTAACTGTCGAGAGACAAGTGTTGGGTATCGACAAGCCTCCAGGCATTATCGACTCCGACAGTTAATATAGCACAACTTATACGCTGTGTTTCTAACCTCCGCCGTAAGGTACGGTGAGGATGCGAATACGTGCGGACCACTTTGTACTCCTTGCGAGTGGAGACGAATGCTATGGCAGATGATTGGGTTTGGGTTGGGTCGTTAAATGAAGGGAGGGGCAGCTGTTGGTTTTTGGCTGGATTTGTGATCATGAGTTCGGCGGTGGAACCGGGGCAAGACTCGAGCATGAAACCGTTGCAACTGGACCAATAATATTTTTTGAATTTGTGGCTGAAATTGGATATTTCAACTCGGCCGGAATTTGTCAAATACATAAAAGAATTTTCAGAGGACTCGTTGTTATACGTCAAAAGAAGTCCAGGAGTTGAATGCCCGGATATTCTCATCATCTCGTACCACTTCCCGTAAGCAAAAACCTGTGAGAGAGAAGATTTTATTTTTAATCATTTATTATTATATATATATATATATAACGGTGACACTTCTAAAATACAAAGAATATGTACTTGTTCTTATGGAAGAAACTTCTAAAATACAAAGAATATGTACTTGTTCTTCTGGAAGAAAGGGATTAAAAATAATCAACACGAACATAGAATATGTAGACTCGCCGATCGATTGCAAACCCTAATTATATGATCAAATACATCTAGTATCTAAATTAAATAATACACGGTACCTCTGATTTATCTTCTTCTCCATTCATTGAATTTGTGCTGTTCGGAAGGAGGTTATTCATCATCGATTGATCCATCACCATCTCTATGGCTGAGAGGGTTTATTGAAAACCCCTTTTCATAAACTTCATATTAAGGTTTGGGCTCCGAAAACCCGACACTAGGGCCGGGTTTTGGCTGCCAGCCCAAAACCCGAGCAAGGCGCTTGAATTGTAGTAAAAGTATTCCATATTTACTAAACTCACTCTTCTTAATTTTTTTATTTTAATACTATTATTAAATATCTAAATTATCATTTGATTAAAACATAATTTTCACCCGTTTTTGTGTTGTCTATTTACTAAACTCCCTTTTTTTTTTAATACTATTATTAAATATCTAAATTATCTTTTGATTAAAACACAATTTTCATTCACGTTTTTGTGTTCGCACTCGTCAAAATTCAATTTCAATTGTAGTTGATTTGACTATCAATTCAAAGAAACATAAAAGTAGAGTTTAACTTATTGTCAAGTGTTCGATGCATTTTTCATTATTCTAAATCTTATGTTCGAGACCGATCAACAAATAAAGTAAATAAAAACATAAAAACAATAACTCAAAGAATGAATTGAAATTCAAAGATTGAAAAGACTCAAGACAATAATAATAACACTTAAGAATTAGATTTATATTTTTCATTTTTCAATCAACTCGATTAAATACACGAAACTTCAAGTTTCCGATCGCGTTGCTTAACTCTTAAAAACTACGTTTAATCCACTTGATTCTAAGATTATGATAATTTCAACCCCATAAAATATACTCCTTTCAAATAAGATTAATAATTTTTTAATTGTTTATTAATTAAGGTATTATAATTTGTGAAATTATAAACAAGTGCACATTTTAAAATTTGTACAAAGATAATTTTGATACGCACCTAATTTATAATTAAAAAAAATTAAATTATTAAATTATAAAAAAATTACACCTTATCCAAATTTCTCCTTTTTTATTTTATATAGTCAATAAAAATTATACAATTAATTACGAAAAATAAACACTAAAATTTACTACTGTTGTTACTTTTTAAATTTCACTCTCATTATTTTATATAGTCAATAAAAATTATACAATTAATTACGAAAAAACAAACACTAAAAGTTACTGCTAATTTTTAAATTTCACTCTCATTAATGAATGTATTTTGTTTAAATTCACTCGATATATTCATATATAGTTAGACATTGTGTTTTGTATATAAGCGATTTAAAATTTTAAATTTCACTATTTTGTTTTTAATAAATTCACTCGTTATATTCCTCATATATAGTGAGACATTGTGTTTTGTATATAAGCAATTTAAAATTTTAAATTTCACTATTTCGTTTTTAATAAATTCACTCGCTATATTCCTATATAGTGAGACATTGTGTTTTGTATACAAGCGATTTAAAATCCAGAGCATGTAGTTCGGATTGCATAGGAAGGGATGATGTCGCTATACTTGATGAACTTCACAATGTTGTAGACGATGACTCTTTTTGAAAGGTTTGCACAACCAACGACAACGAGGATATGCGCGTAATGATTTTAATTTTCGGATAACTTCACAATGTTGTAGACGATGTCTCTTTTTGAAAGGTTTGCACAACCAGCTCGACAACGAGGATATGCGCGTAATGATTTTAATTTTCGGACACATTCACGGCAATTCTATTTATGAGAATTTAGCAGGTGATTTTCACTTGTCTATTCTAAAAGAGTTTTTCGCTTATACATATTCACAAAATATGAAAAATTTGAGGATGCATATGCACAAAATATGGAAAATTTGAGAATATAAAACTTGCCTTTACACGAGCCCTTGTATCCTCAAAAGAACTTGGTTTGCATTCTACAAAAGAACTTGTATCCTAAAAATTGCCTTCTACAAAAATAAAGAAATAAAGAAATTGAAATTGAGATTATTAGCCATAACACAAAAAATAAAGAAGAAATTGAAATTGAGATTATAAACCATAACCCAAATTACCCATAATTACTTAGATCGATCGATCAGGATTATTACCAACCAAAGCGTTGTTCCTGACCACGTTCCTGGCCACCTGCACCTCTCGTTCTGCAATGAATGATTTCATGAAGTCGATATTCCAAGCGATCGTTTAGTGATGTCGAACACCATATTCGAAAAGTGGACTGCGAAAGATTGATCGATTCTATACGATACGCCGTGCTATTAATTTATAGAGGACGATGATGTAACCCTTAATTTAGGACACTTATTGTTGTGCTTCTTTGTTGGTTTTGTGGCTCGACTTTGGCCGTGCTATTAATTTATAGAGGACGATGATGTAACCCTTAATTTAGGACACTTATTGTTGTGCTTCTTTGTTGGTTTTTGTGGCTCCACTGGGCCGCCGGATATTTCTTGACGATCAATTATATATTATTTGTTTTAGTATTTTATTGTAGCTGATTTTTTTTGAATTAAAATTTCTTCCTAATTTAAAGACCTATCAATTTAATTTAAAGACCTTCCAAATTTAAAGAGTTAATATCCTCTATATATAAGATTACCTTAGTCTGGAGCAACATAATCTCACTCAAATCTTCCATATTTTATTTACAAAATAGAATGAGTAATATAAACTTACTCAAATCTTCTATATTTTGCATATATGCATATCCACCAAATATGGAAAATTTGAGTGAACCCACAAAATAGTGTGGAGCAAAATAAACTCACTCAAAT
Organism: Euphrasia confusa; assembly: GCA_954870475.1. Taxonomy (NCBI): domain Eukaryota; kingdom Viridiplantae; phylum Streptophyta; class Magnoliopsida; order Lamiales; family Orobanchaceae; genus Euphrasia; species Euphrasia confusa. Next base: position 1,801,891 of record OX940961.1, read on the forward strand.
CTTCCATATTTTATTTACAAAATAAAAATAGTGTGGAACAACATAATCTTACTCAAATCTTTTGTAGATATGTATATACACAAAATAGACAAAATAGTGTGAGCAAAATCTCACTCAAATCTTCAATATTTTATCCACAAAATAATAATGTGGAGCAACATAAGTTTACTCAAATCTTCAATATTTTGTAGATATGCATATCCACAAAATTAATGAGGTGTAATCAAATATTGAAATGAAAGTTAATTAAAAAAAATAAAAGCTAAAAACTTGCACATAGGACAACTCCGGCAGATTTCTTTCGAAGATGTTCGAAACAGCCGCATAGTTTTCATTTGTATGGATGAGGTCTGGGACGAGTGAGGTTAAATTAATCTCATTGACCACAATTTTGAGATGTGGCTGGCAAAATTGCAAAATGAAGCAAAAGGTCCAATTTAACTAACAATTAAGAAAATGAATTTAGAAGCTAATGAAACTCTAAGCATGAATATGTTAGTTGCTAACATGACTGAGATTTATTGAAATGTCAACCCATCAAATCAAATGCATTATTAAACAAACTGCAGCAATCCCAAAATAAACAATCTGCTAAGTGAAAATCACGTACAAACGAAAAGCGTCCATAAGTCTCACAAATTTACGACCCGCCGTGAAGGTGGAATCGGAAATGTCAATCAGTATGCGAATATCCTGGTTGTCGAGTTGGTTCTGCATACCTTCCAAAAATGCAGCATCGTCTACGCAGCATCGTCTACAACATTGTGAAATTCATCAGCATCATCCCTTCGTTTGCAATCCCTTCATATGCAATATGAATTAGATCCTATGAATTTTTTCCTATGAATTTTGCATCTCTCCTCGATTCCAGCTTTAGAGTTTGAGAAAGGAATTTTGCATCTCTCCTCGATTCCAGCTTTAGAGTTTGAGAATGGATTTCAGCTCAACAGGAAATGAATCCTTTGAATTTTGCATCTCTCCTCGATTTCAGCTTCAAAGTTTGCATATGAACTGAATCCTATGAATTTTGCATCTCTCCTCGATTTCAGCTTCAGAGTTTGAGAAAGGATTTCAGCTCAACCTTCTCGATTGTTCCACTATGGACGGTTTTCAGAGTGAGATAGAAAAAGACCGACCGTGTTGGAGATTAAGAAATGATTTCAGCATCAACCTTCTATTTAGCAAATTCATGTAGCTTTTGTTAATTCAATTATATAATATGGAGAATTCTACAGTGCATTTTATCATTTTCAATGTACGGTACATTTTATTAAAATGTGTGCACTCGGATGCATAATATAATTTCCCATATTTTTTATATTTAATTAAATTAAATATTTTCAACTCAAAAATAAATTAAGTACTGGGTATCATACATTTTTATAAAATTAAATAAATAACATTAAATATTTTTAATTTGTTTTGTTAAAAAAATATTTAATATTATAAAATATTAATTATATAACAAAAAATAATTTTAATTAGTGAATAATTTAATGAAAAATAATAATTTTATCAGTATTTTTTAAAAATGAAATAAATTATTTAACGCAATGATTAATTTATTGTATTGCAGAGTCTACACTGATTACAATTATTAAAATCAAATATCAAAAATAAAATTTATTTTTTAAAAATAAAATAAATTATTTAACGCAATGATTAATTCATTGTATTGCGTTGATTACAATTATTAAAATTAAATAACAAAAATTAAATTCAATAAAAACCTAAAATTTACTTTTATCGTTAAAAAAATAAATAATATTTTCAAAAAAATAAAAATAAATAAATATTACAAAAAATAATTGTAGAATTCAAATAAAATTCGTTCACGTGCTAATAAAAGAAATATAATTGATTTAACATTGTATAAAAATTTTTAACATCAGACTATATCATTGTATTTAAAGTTCTAAAAGAGTAATATGATGGATTTACTATTATATTTAAAGTTCTAACATCATACCATTGTATTCAAAGTTCTAACTGAGTAACAGGTACTCATTAAATGAAAAAATATGATTGATTTATAATTGTATTTAAAGTTCTAACAAAGTAACGAATACTCATCAAAGTCTACTATAATATGATTGATTTACTATTGTATTTAAAGTTCTAACAAATTAACAAATACTCATAAAAGTCTACATATTGATCAAAATGATTTTATATTTATATATTTAAAAAAAATTAATGTTATTATTTTAGATATTTTTTCTTCAATTATTATATAGTTTATCTCATACTATATTATAACAAATTTTAAAATAATTTTAAAAATAATTTTAAAAATAATTTTGTTATCGTATTTATATTTTTATTTTTAATAAGAAAATATGTAATAATAATAGTGAATTGAGTAAATACAAAATTTATAATGATTTTAAAAATAATAAATTAAAATTAAAATATTATACTGTAAAATTAAAATAATAGAAATAAAATAAAAAATGTGATAATATGTTTATACAAAATTTATAATGATTTTAAAAATAATAAATTAAAATTAAAATATTAGAGTGTAAAAATAAAATAATAGAAGTAAAACAATAAATGAGATATCCTGTGTTTGCGGGTATACGTTCGTGAACTCTCATTAAAATCAAACGGTTAATATTAAATATAAATATTGTAGGGTCTAGATTTAATATAGGTACGGTACATTAACTGTACTGTAGAACTACCCTATATAATATAATCATTACAGTAAAATTTTAAATAATAAACTTAAACAACGTTTTCAAAGTGAAGTTACAGTAGAAACTCCGTACAGTCATATCGTTGGAACCGAGAAAAAATATTACTATAGAGAGTTATTCTTATATAGAGTTTTACAAAATAAAAATATATTTTTTTATAAAAAATAATATAAATATAAAAATAATATACATACAATATTATCTATCTTTAAATTCACAAAATCAATTTAATAGTTTTGAATAATAATTGTTGACTACTAGTACCACTTCCCGTGCGATGTACGTGATTTATTTGTTTGAAATAATCAAAAAATTTATTTAATTTCCAACAGCCAAAAATTTATTAATGGACTAACAAATTATTTTATTTAATAATAAATTCGTATTAATCTCATTATTAACTGTTATCTTGATTATGGAAATTTTATTATTTTCAAAGATTACTGTAATTTATAGTATGTAAGCTTTTTGGGGTATAGCCGAGTAGTAATTTCTGTGGTGATTTTAGTGTAATTCCCCGACGAGTTCGAATTTTGGATATGACAAATTTTTATTGAAATATTATGAAGTTAGTCCTTGAATGATACCTATTGGCTCTCTCCCACATGTGTCTGCTACTCGGACACATCCTACCCGATCGAGGACCCTCTGATCTGGTGGAAGAGAAATTTCTCGTCTCTCATTTCTCGAGTGTCAAACGCATCTCTACATTTCTCGAGTGTCAAACGATTCAACAAAAACCTAAAACCGCTGGGGAAAAATCAAAATAAATGGAAAATAAAAATTATAAAGGTGGAAAATAAATAGAAATATAAAAAATTGAATTTATTTGGTGAAAATGAAGGAGATGAAATGACATCAATGCAATCTATATTAATATAACGTCTGTTAACCTGCAAAACAAATTTAACATAACTAAATTTGGGATAAACTAAAAATTAAAAAAAAAAATTTAGTCGAACATAATTAATACCTCGACAATTTGATTCTAGAATCTGCGAAAAAATCATAATTAATACATAAAATTAAAAAAATCGAGGAAAAAAATGAATGAATAAAAAAACGTATACATGTAAATAGATTCAATGTTCAGAAAATAAAAAATGGCCTACTAAGCAAGATTATAGCAAGAGAAAATAATATACCTAAAAAGTTTCATTACTTTTTTTTAACTCAAGTAGATTAGGAATAAGAGGAGATCGATTTTTATGAGATACTATTAATTGGAATTAAATTAATATTAATGGAATAAAAAAGAATTTTGAAAAAAGAAATAAAATATATATATATATATATATATATATATATATATATATATATATATATATATATATATTTAAGAATAATTTATTATTATTACCAAAAATATATAATTTCAAATTACTATTTAAAATTTATATATAATAATTTAAATATGCTTAATAATATTACTATTTAAAATTTATATATTTTTTTATTTATAATTGATAGTGTGAACACAACATTATTATTGATTTCCTATTGGTCCACGTGGCATTAGTGAATCCTGAAATTATATATGTATAGATATATGTGTAAAAAATTGTGTTTAACATACAAATTAAATAAAATATTAATGAATCTAAGGAGTATAAAGATATATGTGTAAAAAATTGTGTTTAACATACAAATTAAATAAAATATTAATGAATCTAAGGAGTATAAACTTTGATCATATACTATATGTTATTAATTTTAAATCCTTAAAACGGGACCTAAAAAATGTATGACTTATGATAATGTGGAGTTTATTCCTATTTATAACTGGTCCCAAATTGGGACTTGCATTTTTTATTACTATAGAGAGTTTATTCCTATATAAAGTATTACTATATAGAGTTTCTAATATATATATATATATATATATATATATATATATATATATATATATATATATATATATATCCACAAAATAAGTTTGTCAGTACCAAAGAGCAATTTCAATGTGTATTAAAAATCATCCAAAAAATGGTACACTCCAAATAAGTACAGTATTAATTAATTAGCTTAGTAGCTCACTCAAATCTTCCATATTTGATCATCGAAACTGAGTAGACACACCCGAGACTTCCATCACCTCACAGCCTCCGGCGCGGAGTTGCAGTACGGCGTGTGCAAGCACACCAGCCTCGTCGACGTCAGACAAACCCCCGCAAACACGATCCCAACCACAACCCCAACGCTCGTCTTCCTCCTGTCCAACTTCACCGCCCTCTTCACAATCCCCCCAAAGCACGGCAAAAGCCCTCCGCACGCGAAAACCATCACATGGTCCAAACCGCTGTAGTCGATCCCAGCCAGTATCGCCACGATGGCAGACAGCGGGCCCACGAACCCGATCATCGCGGCCGACAGCAGGGCGGCCTGCCAGCTGTCGGTCGATCCGAACACACAGCTGGCGACCGCGGCCCCGCGCGGGAGCCCGTGGAGGGAGACGGGGAGCACCATGTGCCGCCCGAGCCCGTACGCCTTGGGGGCCGCCACCCCCAGGGCGAGACCCTCGGCCATGGCGTGGAGGGCGACGGCGAGGCAGGAGAGGATCGACTGGAGGGTGAGGGCGCTTACGGTGTGGCCTGCCACAGAGGATAACGCGTGGGCGGAGTTTTTCTTGCGATTTCCGTGTTTGGCGATGATGGATATCGGGATGTGGAAGGATGCGGAGCCGAGGGCGAGGAGGAAGAGGAGGGGGAGAAGGGCGATCTTGGAAGTTAGGAGGAGCTGGAGGGGTCGCCAGGTGGCGAGGACGAAGGCGATGCCGGAGGCCGTGCCCGTGAGGAGGGCGTGCTGGAGGCGGAAGGAGAGGGCGAACGAGACGAGGGCTATGCCTCCGAGGAGCGGGCCCAGGCCGAAGAGGAGAGAGACGAAGAACCCGGAAGCGTCCTCCGGGCTGCACGGTGAAATCGAAAAAACTATTTGACGAGAATATAGTAAAGAGAATAGATATGAGACTATGAGAGAGAGCTCACTTGTAGCTGTTGCTAAAATGCTCGAACAGAGCACCGAGAGCTTCCATGAATGCCACGGAAAGTGTAGCAGCGGATGCAACATGGGACGAGGAAGATTCCTGTTTATGTATGAAAGAAAAGTTTGTCAGAATTGAGGTAAAATATTGTGATTAAAACGTGTTTCTCCATCTGCGTTTTAACTGAAAAGAGGGTTACCTTTAAAGCATCTGGAAGGACCTCAGCCATAACCATCCAGATCATACACCCCGCAGCGAATCCCGTAGCAAACGGCAAAAACTTGTTGAATGCATCGGCGAATATAAATGAAGGAACCGCTACAATAGGCTGCATTCGCAAATTACAATAAACTAATTATTTTTCACAATACATAACACAACTCGCCCAAAAGAAAAAAGCCTTTAAGAGTTAAAACTATAATGCTTGACCCGATATATTTTCCGGCCCCTAAAACTTCTCACACAGAAAACATTTGCTGGTAATATATTCATCAAATTATATTTCATACTTCACGAAACATCATATCCACTATGTTCATTTGATATCAGGACTAAAATTTACGACGCATTGTTTCCACCATTATCCAAAAAAAACTATGTACCTGGGGAAGTGACGTAATTACGCTCCATAACATGGCTTTCTGCGGAGATACTCCTCTTGAGGCAAGGACCATACTCACAGCCAAGCCCTCGGGTATATTGTGCACGGCTATAGCCAAGGTAACTAATAGCCCTTGAGATAAGCCCTTAGAGCCGGCAAAGGAAACCCCAACACCAGAGCCCTCTCCAAAAGAATGAAGGGTCATAATTCCAACAACAAGAATCACTTTCGCTGCATCCGCTCCCTTTATGTCCAACATGCTGACTTCGCCATATTGCTCAAGAATCTGAGTGTCGAAACAATATAAAAAAATGAAGGTGAGAATTGTGGTTATATGTTTTTAAAATGTATGTGGATATATTATAATTAGCCCTTAACTTAAAAATTTATGAATATGTTGTAATTTAAAAAGTTCACTAGCAACACAAGCTACTCACCTTCTTGCAGAGCCATATGAAAAATTCACTAACATTTTATTCTTTAAGAGCTACAGCACAAGAGGAAAAATAAACACGGCATTACAGAAAGTATTTCCTTATTACAGGTCAAAGAGCTACTCACCTTCTTGCAGAGCCATATGAAAACGCCTCCGGCTAAAATACCCAAAACGACCCAACCGCCACTCCCGTGGTCTTGACCTTCCTGAATAAGGTCAAAGCTAGCGGCGAGCATTACCCCTGCAGCCATCCCGTTGCATATGCCAGCCCACTGAGGATCAAGCTCCAGGAAGAAAAACGGGACAGCGCCTAAACCGGTGGCTGCTGCCATTGCCAGAGTGAAAAGAGCAACTGTGGAAACTGAAACCCGAATATTATTATTTCCACCAATTTCATTACTATGCTCCAAGCCGGATCCATCTATCACCCCACCACCGGCATTTCTTCTTGGGGAATTTATTACTCTTTGTGAGGTTTCTTGGTTGAGTTCGGCTGAGATGCCGAAACTGAATATGAATAGAATGAGCAAAAGTGAAATGACGTGATTAACCATTGAGCTCATTTTTTGGCGTTTTTTTAAAGAACAAAAGAATCACGTCAGATCACACAAGATTCTCCAACTGGAAGTGGTGGCCGTTTGACTCTCCCCTGATCAAATGTTTTGAAATGAAGCCAGCTGCTGAAAGTAAACTCGATTATTTTCTGCTAAAAATATGAGAATGTCTGATCATTTAACATATATACACACACATACAATCTACAGAAACACAAAAATGCGAGAAAATCACAAAACCAACTCTTGAAAGATGATAGAGCTCTCAATCCATAACAAGTACTCGAATACCAGTTTCGAGTCTCAAGCCACAGAGCACACACTGAGTCATTATCGATCACACTTCCGAATTCACATTCCAGGTCTAATGAGAATCAACAATTGCTTATTAATAACCCTATCCTACATTCCTACTCCCCCCACCCCTCTCCAAACCCCCAAACTAAAAAAAACTGATAAAGAAAAAGACGAAAAATCAAAGTTTCAAACCCAGAAAAAAAAACATCTTTTTGAACCAAATGAAGAAAAATAAACCCAATTCAACAAATACTACTAATAAAATTACAAACCTGAAAATAAAAATAAAAATCTTGAATTTCGAGTTTTAAATTATTTTCTGAGAAAAACATAAAGATTATTTCCTGGAATTCATACAGATTTCGAGGTGGGCTGTCGTGTAATTCGGATAGAAAACATGACCTACCTCTCGGGTTTGTCCAATTCGGATCAAAATTGAGGGAGGGATTTTAATGGGTTTTCGTGAATATGATCCTCAACGCCACCATTGCTGTCTGAATTTTGGGGATGGGAGACTCTAAAACCACCATTGAAATATGCTACGAATTGAATAATCGTAATCTAAGGACGGCAGAAATGGAAGAGATATGGTGTTGGGTTTTGAGATTCTTTTGACTTTGTTCATCCTCCCTTTTTTATGTCTTGTTCGTATTAACATTAATTGAAATGCGAATAAAGTTTTATTTATTTAAAACACAAATCAAGATCAGTTGTTAAATGTTAATTATAGTTTTTTGATATTATACGTTTGTTAATATATACTCATATATACTCATATTATAATCATAGATTAGTATATATATAAACAAATATAAAGATTTCCTAAAATTATTTTATAAGTATAAAATGAATGTTAGTACGTATAATGAAATTATGTGCACACGATTGCATAATGAAATACCTTCCAAATTACTATACAAAGGAAAACAATGCATTTACCTCAAAAAAAAATGTTGTTTTGAATTTAACTTCGTTTCAATTTAATTTTGTACTATTCAATTCATCTGATTTTATTAAATTTATTTCAAATAATTGAGGTCGTGTTAGAATAATTTTGATATTATTTCTTGATAATATATAGTAGTCACGTTTTTTTTCACAAAATACAAAACAAAATCTCGTAAATTAAATACTAAACAAAATCTCGTAAATTAAATTAAATGCTAAACAAAATTTTATCAAAAACTTCGTATAGACCATCCCGTCCAAATTCAGCCTCCTACTTCTTTAGATATAAAGTACACTATCATTCAGTCTTTTGTAGTTCTTCAATTTCTCGCACATCAACCCACTACTAATTTATTAAGAGCCCGTTTGGGCGAACTTATTTAAAAGAGCTTATAAGATGTTACGTCTTATAAGTTGTTTTAAGAGCTGATAAGCTGTTACGTCTTATTTAATAAATAAGTCGTTAAACCGTTTGGAAAAAATACATATATAAACTTATAAGATGTTAATTTGTTTGACAATTTAAGATCTTATATAAATAAAATTACCAAAAATAAATTGTTATATATGAAAAAAATAATTAAAAATATTTATATTAACTAAATAATAAATTTAGAATTTTTGTATATATATAAAATATAATAATTATAGGGATATTTTGGTCTTTTATGATTTAAATTACAAGAGCTTATAAGCTGTTGAAAAAAAAGTACCTCCCCCTACTTTTTTTTTTAAACAGCTTATTTTTAAATTTTTTAAGATCTTTTTTTAAAATGTTACCAAACAAATTTTAAGAGCTTATAAGCTCTTAAACAACTTATAAGCTGTCTTAAAAAACTTATAAGCTCAGCCAAACAGGCTCTTCAAGATAAATATTTTTGAGACTTGCCATATAGAGAATTCATTTATTAAATTTAATAATAATTCATTTTTCAAACTTCTCATATATATACTTAAATAAAACATACTTAGTAATAAGTTTAATTTGATCAAATAATATTTATTTATATACTAAAAAATTCTCCAAATATATTAAAACAATTCTAGAATCAAATAAAAATATAATACTATTTGATCAAATAATATTTATTTATATACTAAAAATTTCTCCAAATATATTAAAACAATTCTAGAATCAAATAAAAATATAATGTATTTGAAAAATAATATTTATATATGTATATTTTTATTTTATTTTTACACTATTTAAATAAAAATATATACACACAAATTTATTTTTGAGTATTATAGAGAGTAATTGTTTATGAAGGCATTATAAAATTTAAAGAAGAAATAAACATTATTTGTATTTCCATGGCTTCAAACACATGAAAAATAGCAGGACATATGATGCCATCTATATGCACTACACACAATTACACAGGTGGGGGTGGCAAGTCCAGCAGGAGCCAGAACCCTACACAGTCGTCCGAACCCAAATCCTCTTGAATCGCAAGGAAGTGCAACCCTCCACACGCCCTTTTCGCTGCCTCCCAAGCCTCCGCTTCACTCGTTGTCACCGGTGTTTTCTTGTACGTCACGTACGTATATCTAGTCGAAATCCCGACTGACAATACCACACAAGCTCGGCTCACATCAGCTTCGATCGAACAAACTTCCATCCCATTCATCCATGCTGCAGCATTGTGTGTGTCATATATAATATGTTATCATTAAATCAACATCGAAAAATGTGTTGATATAATTAATTACACACACAAAACATACCCGCTAATGGTTTAGCCCGCGATGATGAAACTGCGAGGCCGGGGATTAAAGTTTCGTCTCCCACTTCAATCCCCAGGAGATCCAAATCTAAGCTCGAGCCGAAAGCAAACCTAGTCTTTAAAGACGAAACCTCTTCCTGAACAGCTGAGCAGAGAAGGGAAAATTAACACACTATTCGTAATATTGTTACATTGTAATCAAGTGCTATATCATCAATTCGAACGAGTAGGGTATACCTGAAAACGGCAACTGGACAAAAGCCCACTTGTCTCCATATAGATTCTCTGGAAGTTCGACCGGGAAAGGATTGTCGAGCGAAAGTAGGGGCTTCGACCCCTTCTGAAAACCTGGGTGGCGCGTGTACACGGTCTCATAACGCTCTTCGAGCCACATCACCAAAGATTGACACTGAGAGAAATGTGTTTCAGAGATTAAAAAAACACAAGCACATTACCATCAACAATTTTAACCGTAAATCGAATCACCAACCCGTTTACTCGGAATAGGTTTTATGCCAAGATCATTGCAAGCCCTCGTGATAATCGTCTGCATCTGCGACCTACAAATCCAATACCACCAAGCACACACACCATCAAAATTTTGTTAAGAAAAAAACACAAATCGAAAAACGATAATTTTGCTGACCTGAAAAACCGAATTTTCTCGGGGAGAGGGAGGCCCAATTCGTCGCAAATCGAAACTATAGCATCCTTAAGAGTCACACTATTGATAACATTGTTAGGAAAGTACTTGGTGTACTGAAGTGAAAGGGATTCGTCGCAAACGACAAGCTCCCAGATCTTTTTACCCCTGATATCAAGAATCGGCCTCGAGCAGAAATCCACCTCCCACTCTGTAACACTCTCCGGGTCGGTTTCCGGGTCGAAATAGCTCAGCTCTGATGTCGGGTCGTTTTCTTCTTCTTCTTCTGCTAAGTCTTCTTCTTCATCGGGGACGGGATTTAAGGATTTCTCCGGCTGTAATGGGGTGGAAAAAACTGAACTTTCGGAGACCGAGAGGCAGGGTTGAAAATGGAGGGGTTTTTTTGGATTCTTGATTTGGGGTGGGGGTTTAAGGTCTTTGGAGAATTGGGAAATTAGGGTTTTAGAATGGGGAGTGAAATTCGAGATGGGGTTTTTGATTCTTGTGGAATTGAAGCTTAAGCTAGCAGCCATTGATGATTTTTTTTTTCTTTCTTTTTTTGGAAAATGGAGATGATAAGAAAGTGAAGAAGGGCTGTTAAATTAGTTATCCCCACACCACATAAAATTAAAACTAAAATTAAAGATGAAAAAAAAAAAAGAAAATAGGAAAAAAAAATAATTCCGTTGCCGGGACTTGAACCCGGGTCTCTCGGGTGAGAGCCGAATATCCTGACCAACTAGACTACAACGGATTTGTGAAATACCACGTATAATTTATTAACTATATTTAAATCCGTAATTAGTAACAATAAAGAATGTTGTTTGAAAAATTTAAATACAAATCCATGATATACTACTCCCGTTCCTTAGTTATATTTTCTCAAATCACGTCAATTAAGGAAAGAAAAATAATAAATTTTGAAAAATAATAATTAAAAATTTATAATTCAAAACATAAATTAGTAAAAAAAAGTATAGTAAAATTGTATTTGAAAAAACAAAAATAATTTTTGTGGTAACATTTTTTAGAGGGATAAAGGAATGGAATTAACGATATATATTTATAAGTACTCATATAATAAATATTTTAGAAAATAAAACCCATGATATTCCAAAAACATTTTACGGTTGTTTCATGAAATCAAAAGCGTTTTCAGCAAGCTAATTCCCAGTATAAATCTGCTAACCCTAACATCGAGAGTGAGAAAATCAAAACCGAGATATGGAAAATTTTGAATCGACTGAAGCGGATAGTAACAGCAAAGCCAGTGTTCCGTGGAGCTCCGAGACGAACTGGATCACCGCTCACGGGTCTCTCGAAGCTTCGGTGACGGTCGAGTCCTCCGAGTACCCGGTCGTTGAATCCGACTCGGAATCCACGCCCAGTCAATCGCCTCTTGTTCTCAAGTCTCCGCTGACCGATTCTGGCCCTTGCGAAATCAAGAGTAATCGATCTATTTTCTGTGATCCTTTTTTTTTTTTGTGTGTGTGTTTGTTAATTTTACTGTTAATATTTGAAATGCGGAATCTGGTTATCGGTGCTCTTTGTGATGTGTTGTCTGCTTCAAAGCTTACTTTAATTGGATATCTGCTTCATAAGTGTTTATTTGATATGATTTGTGAATGACCTTTCATGTTGTTATTCTGTGAATTTTATTGCTGATCCGGGAAGAACGAAACAGTGCGACGAGTTGGACTAAGCTGGGTCATGAAATTATGTGCCTAAAAGTTCCAAATACCAGTCCCAGTACATTTTACAGTTAATTGCTTTAAAAAAATTATGAAACCAAGTATATTGAATTATTTATTTTATACTTTTTTTTATTGTTTACTCAGTGGCAGCAATAGTATATAGGTATTCAAGGGTTCTGCATGCGTGATTCCTGATTAAATATTAAAGATAAATATGCATATGTCGTGGAAGTATTTTCTATTGGCTAATAATATATGTTAATGCTTGCAGTATGTTTTGATCGAAAGTATGAAGTTGGTCAAATTTACGTTAGGAGCACTGCTCGTGTGTATGAGGTGTATTATGCACGTTCTCCACATAGTAGCACTCAGTATCTTTGCACAGTTAGATGTTGTGTTGCTGAAAGGGGCGATAAGTTACTACAAATCACTTGCATGGAAGATGTTGGGGAGAACATAACCGAAGAAGCCACAGATGGGGGTAATACTGTCACTAGTGAAGATGATTGGGTCAAGATTAAAGTCCCTGAGGTAGGGTCTAGTTCTTTTCCAGATAAGATTGATACCAACAGAGTTGAAAATGTGCAGGTATCATATTTCCAGTCCATACACTTCAATAAACTCTGTGCTTTTTTCATCCTTTGTTATTTTCCTTGATTGATTATGCATATTTTAGTTCATTTCGACTTTGTTACAAGCCTTTGCTTGATATCAAGTAGTTTTTCCTTTACTTAAGCAACATAACAACATACATTATTATTTATTTTTTTCATTTTATTATTATTATTAGGGTCACCCCAACTTATTTATTGATCTGAGAGATTTACAAAAAAGGTGAATAATACCTGCAAGAAATCCTAGCAAATCTTTTAGAGAGATTATTATTAACAACCTGGGAATTGCAAATAGGGGGAATTTGAAAATTGCTCTGAACCTTGAGTAGTGATTCCAGTCTAGCTAATTTGTAGGCCACTTGATTGTCTTCTCTAAAAATATGAGTAATAATAATAAAGTCAGGATTACATAAGCTTATTCCTTATAAAAAACAATTTGCCATTTTTAATGAATCGATGTGCCATACTATTCTTTTCACATTATTTGAAAGAGCCGAAGACTCTACAAAAACTACTTCCTTAATTTAATTTTAAAGATAATTTAGTATCCTTTTCTACAGGCAGAAATTTATGGGGTATTTATTTTTAAACTTATGCAGAATCTTTATGAGGCAACAGCACAAATAAGCGATTCGGATCCCTGCTCAGTGCTTACAATTCGATTGCTGAAACTTCAGGACAAAGCCAATGTGTATGTTGACGAAATATATGTATTTGCAGACCCCGTGGGGTCATCTGATTCTGGAAATGAGGAAGTGTTGACTGGAGGAAGCTCCACTCAAAGCTCTTTATTGGCCATGTTTGTTCCCACTCTTCTGCAAATGTCAAAATCACCCGTACGTCAAGTTCAAGATAAACATGCTCCTGAGGAAGTGATTAAGGATAATAAGATGAGAATTGAGCCCAAAAGAACGGAAGAAAATGATGTTAGGTTAGAAATAAACAAACATAATGAACATTATGTTGAGAAGGATACACAATCTGTTGAGCCTGTAAACACAAAGGGTTCCCATCCAGGTCATCTCGAAAGTGCTTTGGAGCAGCTTATTGCTCGAGTAAGCAGGGTGGAAGATATTTTCTTGAGGTTTGAAGAAAAAATGATGAAGCCCATAGAAAGCATAGATTCAAGGCTTCAACAGGTTGAGCTTCAGCTTCAAAAACTCGTGGATAACTCTAAATATTTTAACAGTGTCCCCCATTGCACAAGAATATCCGCTCCTTCATTTTCATGTAGTGAATCACTCTCGAGCTCATTCCATAATGATTTTCCAGCTTTTGGGTCACTATCAGAACTTGAAAAGAAGGATAATAACATGCCTGAGGTATGTCATGAAGCGGAATTTCACCCAAGTCTTATTGTTAGTGCCCCTGAGTTCCCGGATGAAGAAGACAGAGATGATTTGGAACAATCACCGAAGAAGGAATCTCCTCTTGTTGAGCCAAAGAAAACTGTGTCGATTGATGATGCTATAGCAGCTGCATTTGATGGGTTCATGTCTACTGCTATAATTCAAGCAACTTCAGGGCTTTTGGAAGAAGTGGTTGAGGAAAACCAATATCAGGAACATGAATCTTGTCAAATTAATGCCCAAGAATTTAGGGCTCCTGAGTTCACTGAAGAGGAAGTTAGCAGTGAGGAGGACTTGAATTATACCGAGACCTCCGAAATAAAAAACGATGAACAGGACCCTGGTGATGATTTGGGGACGGGTAGTAGTCAAAGCGAAAGTCAACTTACTTCTTCTGAATCTACCGATTTTGGTAAAAATCTGCCCCACTGCATTGAGTCAGAATCTCTTGTGGACCTCCGTGGTGATAATTAGGGGTGTTAAAAATTTGGTTAAACCGACCAAACCGAACCGAACCGACACTGTTCGGTTAAACCAAACCGAACCAAACTAATTCGGTTTGGTTTTTGGTTTGTAAAATTTTGTGTTTTCGGTTTTCGGTTCGGTTTGGTTATTTTGGTCGGTTAACCGAATTAAACCGAAAACCGAATTACATATGTATCTATATTATATATATAAAATTAGACAAGTTAATTGGGCCGATGGGCCTCCTCTCCTGCATACCCAGGCCGAACCCAATGTCCAAATATTTGAAGTATTTTTTTATGGAGATTGGAATTTGGAGATAGTCAGTTGCTAGTTGCTACTTACTAATATTTTGATTAGTCTTTTGGTTCAAATATGTAATTATTAATGATGGAGTACTTACTAATATTTGGATTAGTCTTTTGTTTAAATATGTAATTGTTAATGGTGGATTAGATGTTTATGTTGTTGAAAGTATTCACTTATGGGCACAAACCAATTTTTGTACAATTTTTTTTTTTTAATATAGATTTTTAGTTAAAACCGAACCAAACCGAACCAAACCGGTTGAGTTCGGTTTTAACCGAACCAAACCATTCTTTAAACGGTTTGGTTTTGGTTCTTGAAAAAAACTCTTATTTGGTTCGGTTAACCGAAATTTCGGTTCGGTTCGGTTTGGTTTAACCGAATTGACAGCCCTAGTGATAATATGGGGACGGGTAGCAGTCAAAGTGAGAGTCAAGTCACTTCTACAGATCCTATTGATCTTGGTAAAAATCTGCCCCACTGCATTGAGTCAGAATCTCGTGTGGACCTCCCTTGTGCTTTTGAAGTAAATACAATAGACAGCTATTTTGAAAGTGGTAATAATTTCAGTTCTGGAGACTCGGTGATATCTGGGGAAATTAATGAAAAGATTGAACATGAGAAGACAACTAGGTTTGAAGATGATGATGATGATGATGATGATGATGATGATAGCGGTGACGACGATGATGATGATATCATGGCTTCAAAACATGTCTTAGAACATTTATCAAAGAGCGTATCTTCGTGTGCATCTGTGTTGGACTATGAGTTTCCTATTTTGGAAGTGAAATTTGCTTCTGAGGTGTGCGTGAGTACCTATTCCCCTCTTGAGGCTCTTTTAGATGGAACATTAGAGTCTAATGCTGATGTTGGAAGTAATGGACTCATCTTGGGTGATGGTAACCAAACAACAGACCTTTTGCTCACCAGCTCGTGCGCTGCAACGATCCCGGAAATGAATGCAAGTCTTATTTGATATTTCTGAAGAACATAGTAATACTGTAAATGCCACTCAGTTTTCTGAAGGTGCAAACTGGAAATATTATTTGGGTAATGGTCTTATGGACTGTAGTGAAAAGAGTAACTCTTGCTTGCCAAGGAAAAATTATGTGCAGATATGATTTAGTATTTCACCAAGGTACAATTTGAATGGAGTTTGTAAACCTCTGTTTTTTTCCATTTCATGTAATCATTAGGAATTTATCTTTCTGGGAAAAAATATTCTAATATTTGAGGTTACCATTGCTGGCAGAATTTTTTAGAGGAATAGGTTGCAAGTATACTTTTTATCTGATTTAAATTTAAGTACAGAAAATATTAATTTTTCATCTTTTATAAAAACAAAATTCTAAGTTTGCATTCATAAGTATTGAATTTCTCATTAATTTTTAACTAGATTTTATATTTTTCTTTTACTGTTTTTTTTGTTAGAGGTTAATAACCAATTGAATCTAAATCAATTGTATAAATTGTCAATGTAAAAGTATTTCGTCTCAATAATTATTCGTTTTTATTTATGTATTTGATAGATTCATTTTCGTTTCACCCACTATTAAAATGTAAATATTTTTAATTCAATTCTAACATAGACAAATGTCCAAAATAAAAGTGTAGACTATTAACATTATTTTTATTTTAAAATATGCATATTATCGTGAAAGGAGATGTTGAGTACTAACAACAAATGCATACGGAGTATCTCCTATAAAAACACTTTGTATAAATTTTTTTTTCGTTTTTGTTATTTCAATAAATCCGTTACAAAATTAAAATTTATGTTAATTTTTACTAATTTTTAAAAATAACATTATAAGTATGTAGTATGCTACTCCTTGACATAGTAAAAGCGTAAGCCTTGATTACACAAGTGAGTGAGTAGTGATACGTCATATCGATCGAGATGGTACAAGCATTTGAAGCGGTAAGTACCAACAATTGTCATTACACTGTCGGTGGACTTATTTCCAGCTACTTAGTCTATCTCACACATTATATGCGCCTACTTGGAGAAAATAAGAGGAGAGAAAAGCCGACTATCAGAGCTAGTCATTATACTTCTCCTCGAAGCTCACTCATCCATTTTCATTTTACTTTTATTTTCATTTTTTCGATCCGATCGTTAGTTCAATTCATCTCGTCGACACATTCGGCTGTCCCGTAGAGAATCGATCGAGTGTTAGATACGAATTGATAGTTGAATCGCACGTGATGTTTGATTGTACCTCTATCGCCGGAGTTTGAGGCATCGCTTTGGATCTGAGGTGAGTGCGACGACGTCGTTTGGTGTGTGTTCGTTCGTTCGTTCTCTGTTATTTTCGATTTTCGTGAATCCTGAATTGGAACTGAAAATGTAATTGATTATTTCGTGTGGGAATCTTTCTACTGAATTGAACTTTAATGGGCTGCTGGTTTTCAGTTCAACTTGATTTGGGAGATAATTTGATTCATGGTTTGTTATGGGATCAATCAATAATTTGTTACGGGCCAATGATTCGTCATTCTGAAATGTGTTTTGCAGCTGATTTGTGTGCTTGTAAACTTGCTTAGAGGGTTGGGATTTGCTTTCTCTTTTCGTGTTTATTCTCGCCTGATTGGTAGATCTGATCTATAGCTGATCGGCTAATTTTGCAGTATTCCCTGGAACACATTTTACCTCTAGCTGATTAGGGAAAAAGTGGCAATGGAATCTGAAGCAGAAATCAAGGTTTGTTGAAGAGTATTATTGGTCGTTCAATTTCATTCGATAAATGTTGACTGATACTTGGAAACTGGAATGATTTTGATCTTTTTGACTGATTTAATGTGTTCAAAATTGATAGGCCAAGCCCTGGAAGAACACGGGCATCCAGGTGTGTCAGATCTGTGGTGATAATGTGGGGTTGACCGTTGATGGTGAACCATTTGTTGCTTGTGATTTCTGCTCATTTCCAGTTTGCAGACCTTGCTATGAATATGAAAGAAAGGATGGAAATCAATCCTGCCCTCAGTGCAAAACCAGATACAAGAGACATAAAGGTATACCCGGTGCACATACTAGTGACTCGTAAAATATTCTTTTCATATTACTTCCCTTACGATGTGGATTAGAGTGTCAGGAGAACATATTACTAGTCCATTTTTTAATTATATTGCCAATATAAGAGAAATTGTTAATTCAAATTAGTACAGTGTACATTGAACATTCAACAACTGTACATATTATCCGATGACCTACTAAAAATTTACAATCAATCTTTAAAACTAAGACCTGGCATTTTAAAATAGGAAGTCCCACAATTCATGGTGATGGAGAGAAGGACGGTGTTGCTGATGACGGAGGAACTGATGATAACCAGTACTCTGCAAATAAAGGTGACTCTGAAAAACAAGGTGACAAGCAGAAGATTTCAGACCGCATGCTGAGCTGGCACATGAATTATGGGCGAGGGGATTCATCTGCACCAAAGTATGATAAGGAGGTCTCCCACAACCACATTCCTTTGCTTACAAATGGAACAGATGTGAGTTTCTATGCTTTTTTGATTGCTCACTATTGCAGATACTGTACTTTGGTATAATTGGAAGATTAATTTTTTCCTGTCTCCTCTTGGCAAGATCTCTGGAGAACTATCTGCTGCATCACCTGGTCGTATGTCAATGGCATCTCCACCTCCCGGCGGTGTTGGAGGAAAACGTAAAGCTTCTGTCCTTTTTTTCGAGTGATTGAATATATGTAGATTTCCCATCCAGTTTGTAATATAATCTATATTTGCAGCTAGGATAGTGGATCCAGTGAGGGAGTTTGGATCTCCAGGCATTGGAAATGTTGCCTGGAAAGAAAGAGTTGATGGCTGGAAGATGAAGCAGGAAAAGCCTGCTGTTCCAATGACCAGTAGCCATCCTCCTTCAGAAAGAGGTGCTGGAGACATTGATGCCAGCACAGATGTTCTTGCCGATGATTCTCTATTGTGAGTTATTATTTTTGTGTTGAAATCTTTTAATGTCATTGTTTTCACTTGGCTGTACATGTCCACTGATGTTATGATTGTTATCAATCTTTTAAATATTTTTTTTGCCTTTCGGTTCTGGCATTCTACACGTTGCTCAGCATTTATTTTTGGTGTAGGAATGACGAGGCTCGGCAGCCCCTATCAAGGAAGGTTTCAATTCCGTCATCAAAGATAAACCCTTACAGAATGATCATTGTTTTGCGTTTGGTGATTATCTGCATTTTCTTGCACTATCGAATTACAAATCCTGTTCCCAATGCATATGCTTTGTGGTTAATTTCCGTGATCTGTGAGATATGGTTTGCAATATCCTGGATTCTGGATCAGTTTCCAAAATGGCTTCCTGTGAACCGTGAAACTTATCTCGACAGGCTTTCTCTCAGGTGATAATTTTTCCTCTGTGTCTATATTGTGGACCTTCTTCTTATGCTATAGTGCGTTGATACTATTAATACCTTGATTCTGAACATTGTGGCATCTGTTTTTCTTCCATACCTCTTCCTCCACCCCCTTTTTTTTTTCTTTCCAAAATCATCATAAAACCTATTTTCTCATAGGTTCTCCTTTATTGATATATATGTAGAGATGACATTTCTTTTTCTACTCTGATTTTTGGTGAGCTAAATTAATTATTTGAAGCAGATATGATCGTGAAGGAGAGCCATCACAGTTAGCTGCTGTTGACATATTTGTCAGTACTGTTGATCCCCTAAAGGAGCCTCCACTTGTTACAGCTAATACTGTCTTGTCTATTCTTGCGGTTGACTATCCAGTGGACAAAGTGTCGTGCTATGTCTCTGATGATGGTGCTGCCATGTTATCATTTGAAGCTTTATCAGAAACATCCGAATTCGCAAAGATATGGGTTCCTTTCTGTAAGAAGTACAACATTGAGCCACGGGCCCCGGAGTGGTACTTTGCTCAAAAGGTTGACTACTTGAAAGACAAAGTTCAGACATCCTTTGTGAAAGACCGTAGGGCTATGAAGGTCAGAATTATTCTTCACTGAAATAAGTCTTCTTTTCTTTGGGGGCCTTTCACATTTTTTCAAGTTCCTTATATTTGATCCCCTGTTTGTCCTTACAGAGAGAATATGAAGAATTCAAGATTCGTATCAATGCACTTGTTTCCAAGGCTCAAAAAGTACCCGATGAAGGTTGGATCATGCAAGATGGTACACCATGGCCTGGAAATAATACAAGAGATCATCCAGGGATGATTCAGGTGACCATAGTTTCAGAGAGCTGAACTATAGCTTGCCAAAGTGTCATTGTTCCTTGATGCATTATTTTAGTAAGATCTGTTTATCATTTTATATTTTCTTTGCCCAGGTTTTCTTGGGACAGAGTGGAGGCCTTGACAGTGATGGTAATGAGCTGCCAAGGTTAGTATATGTTTCTCGTGAGAAGCGTCCGGGGTTTCAACATCACAAGAAGGCTGGTGCTATGAATGCACTTGTAAGTGGTCATTATGTTCTAAAAGACGTTCTATTTCTCCCATCATTTTGGTGTGCTTGCACGCTTGACATCTTTTTAAACACCACTTGCAGGTTCGTGTGTCGGCCGTTCTTACCAATGGACCTTTCATGTTGAATCTCGATTGTGATCATTACATTAATAATAGCAAGGCCTTGCGAGAGGCAATGTGCTTTTTAATGGACCCGAATCTTGGGAAATATGTTTGCTACGTTCAATTCCCACAGAGGTTTGATGGTATAGATACGAATGATAGATATGCCAACAGAAACACTGTCTTCTTTGATGTGAGTTTTTCAGCATTGTTGGAACTGTTTATTTGTTTCTGTCTGTCAGTGGGTGTTTGCTTTGCAACTAATATGAACTTGTTCTTTTTTTTTACCTATCAGATTAACTTGCGAGGCTTGGATGGCATTCAAGGCCCTGTGTATGTGGGCACTGGATGTGTCTTCAACAGAACAGCTCTGTACGGTTACGAACCTCCTCTTAAACCCAAGAATAAGAAATTTGGATTTCTCTCTTCTTGCTTTGGCCGATCGAGTAAGAAAAGCTCTAAATCGGATAAGAAGGGGTCCGATAAGAAGAAATCTAGCAAGCATGTTGATCCTACTGTTCCTATCTTCAGCTTAGAGGATATAGAAGAGGGTGTTGAAGGTATGTTTCTGTTGATATCAACAATTCAAGCTCTTTATTATACATGGTGGTTATTCTTAACTATCCAATTGATATGAAAGTTTGTGCTAATTCTCCCCTTGTAAATTGAATCAGGTTCAGGATTTGATGATGAGAAGTCATTGCTCATGTCCCAAATGAGCCTTGAGAAAAGATTTGGCCAGTCAGCAGTTTTTGTTGCGTCTACCCTAATGGAGAATGGAGGTGTTCCTCAGTCTGCCACGCCCGAAACTCTTCTGAAAGAGGCCATTCATGTTATTAGTTGTGGGTATGAAGATAAGACTGAATGGGGAAGCGAGGTATGTTACTTATTTTCTTCTATCCGGAATTTACATTAAAGTGCTTATTTTAGTTATTTATTACCGGAATGATACTGGCAACAGAATCTGACATATAATGTGAATTGTAGGACTTCAACAACTTTAGATAAGAGTGCCAGCTTTTTAATCAAATTCCTTGATTTTTGTTAGTGCTGCAGAATTATATGATATTTAACTTGTTAAGAAAGACTTCATATAATATGTAATCCTTATCTTTTGCTATTCACGTAGATCTTAAAACATATATGTAAATTTCTTACTGGTTAGCTGTGAAAGACCTTAACTTCGATTGATTTTTCACATATTTATGTTATTGTGTCATTCTTTTCTAACTTATATCTCCCAAGTCCCAAGAGTCTATAACTAATTTTAACTAGATTTTGTTTCATTTGCATTTGGATTAGATGCCAAGCATTGTTGTCAATTGTCATGGTTGATATATTTGTGACCGTTTGTTTCACTCACTTCAAAATGCTAGATACACACACTATATCTATAAATGTGTGTGTGTGTGTTATAAGACTAATTCTCTCCTGCTTGCTCTGTTTGCAGATAGGATGGATTTACGGTTCTGTCACAGAAGATATTCTTACAGGATTCAAGATGCATGCACGTGGCTGGCGATCAATTTATTGTATGCCACCGAGAGCAGCCTTTAAGGGATCGGCCCCAATTAATCTTTCCGATCGTCTGAACCAAGTGCTCCGGTGGGCACTAGGATCCGTGGAGATTCTGTTTAGCAGGCATTGTCCTATATGGTACGGTTACAGTGGAAGGCTAAAATGGCTAGAGAGATTTGCCTATGTCAACACCACTATTTACCCAATCACCTCCATTCCTCTTCTGCTTTATTGCACATTGCCAGCTGTCTGCTTGCTTACTGGGAAGTTTATCATCCCACAGGTTTGTTTTTGCATCCTCAGTATTTAACATTATTTTCCAAGAATTTCAGCAAAAAAGTAATAAGGTTGGGACAAACTCTTAAGGCTTGTCTAAATTAACAAAAAGATGTATCTGTGAAAATTACAAAAAAAAAAACACTTGAAGCCATTATTGAAGCTAACAAAAATTGGTGACATCATCATTTTACAATTACTTCTATCAATTCTTTTGGCATTACAGTAAACCCCAAACTCTTGTCTTACATTTTACATTCACATCCCTCAATTTTCCCATTCTTTTGGTATTACAGTAAATCCAAACTTTTGAGTACATTTAGCCATTGATTTCATATTTTCAAAATTCGGGCAAATGGCTTGATGTTCTACTATATATGTATTCTCAAATAAGAATAACAACAACAAAAAAAAAGAATAACAACTATATATGTATTCCTATATTGCAGATTAGTAACATTGCAAGTATCTGGTTTCTCTCCCTCTTCATCTCCATCTTCGCCACCGGCATCCTCGAGATGAGGTGGAGCGGTGTCGGCATTGACGAGTGGTGGAGAAACGAGCAGTTTTGGGTCATCGGTGGTGTCTCAGCCCATCTGTTTGCCGTCTTCCAAGGCCTGCTCAAGGTACTCGCTGGTATAGACACAAATTTCACAGTCACCTCGAAAGCCGGAGATGAGGACGGAGATTTCACCGAGCTCTACATGTTCAAGTGGACTACCCTGTTGATACCACCCACCACTCTCCTCGTCATCAACATTGTGGGAGTGATTGCTGGGATCTCGTTTGCAGTCAACAGCGGTTACCAGTCGTGGGGCCCTCTGTTCGGAAAGCTGTTCTTTGCCTTCTGGGTGATTGTGCATCTCTATCCTTTCCTCAAGGGTCTGATGGGCCGTCAGAATCGAACGCCCACTATTGTTGTCGTCTGGTCGATTCTTCTGGCATCTATATTTTCTTTGTTGTGGGTGAGGGTTGACCCTTTCACGACCAGGGTCACTGGTCCGGCTGTCGAGCTGTGTGGTATAAATTGCTAGAATTCTTGAGAATTACTGGAAGTTAAAAGAGCTAGCTGTGTGAATTTTGCATCTTCTATGTGGCTGGCTCGTGTGTATTGGTGCACTTTTGTGTAGAGATTTTTTTTTTTTTTTTTGAGTTTCTGGTATGATTAGCTAATGAAAGAAATTATAAGTTGTATAATGTCTCCCGACGAATTGTATTTTGAAATTAAAATTAAGACTTTCTAGTTGTGTCTTGATAAATTGTGCAAATAAAAATAAAAATTAAGCATATTTATTGTTTTACTTAATTTTTTTTTATTAATTTTATTTACAATTAGTTTTTTTAACGATTTTTTTTATAATTATTTAATAATTTATTGATCCGGTACGAATATGCCCAAAATAGTGTGAGTACATTATTGATCCGTAAACCAAATTAAACAATTCTAATTTCTATACTCTACACTATCTTTCGATCCTCCATCTTCATATCTTCATCTGCCAAAATGTCTTCAAAGTCTTCGCTCTGCCTCCAAGACAAGGACGAGATTCGCCAGGTGTTCGAGCGCTTCGACACAAATAGCGACGGCAAGATCTCCTCCGATGAGCTCCTCGGTGTCCTGAGCGCCCTTGGATCCGAAACCTCCGGCGACGAAATCGTCCGTATGATGGATGAGATCGACACCGACAAGGACGGATTCATCAGTCTGGAGGAGTTCACCGCCTTCTGCACCGGAAGCTCTGATTCGGACGCATCGTCGGAGAAGGAGCTGCGCGAGGCGTTCGAGTTCTACGACCAGGACCACGACGGCCGGATCTCGGCGGCGGAGCTGCACCAGATCCTCACGCGCCTCGGCGAGCGTTGCACCGAGCAGGAATGCGCCGGGATGATCAAATCGGTCGATTCGGATGGGGACGGGCACGTGGGATTCGAGGAGTTCAAGAAGATGATGACCAACAGTAAAGATGCCAAGTAAACGGTGCCCTCCTTTTGACCTTTTTTAAATGTTAGGTTTTTACCTATTATGATGAATAAGAACTTGATGGATAAATTTGCTTAGTATTTTGTATGTATGCATTTCCTGAGATCCTTAAGATATATATGGGTGCAAAATTAGTTTGAGTAGCATGATAGTTTGGATAAATCAAGCAGCAGCATTGAAAAAATGCTATTTTAGTCAACCCAGATTTTGCTATCGAACCCGGTTGACTTCTATTATTTTCGTTGCTTATGGGATTGCTAAGTTGATTATATGGTAATGGTAGTATGTGTATGGGTTTTCATTGACCAATCAGAACTAGAATGGTTCCTCTTCTGAACCACTTTCTTGCTTGAACTTCATTTTTCAAGTATGATTTTACTGGTATAAGTCGATAACTTTCCGATATCGAGTCTATTATCCTGGATCCTCATCAAAACGACATGGATCACAGTGTGTCCCCTTGGACGTATATAGGTACATTAACTAGGGGGGAACAGTTTGTTATTCCTGAGGTATAAACGAAAACGAATTGAATGCATTCCGGCCAACCCCTAGATATATACCCCTTACTAATCACATGTGAAGTTCTATATACCCACTGGACCACCTATGATCTCCACCACTTGTCAAGATAATACATGGATAGACTATTAGTTTTCGTTTACACCAGATGGTTGTGTATTCCTGTGATTCTTTGAACGTTAAAGCTTGTCTATAGGTTGTTTAGAAATATGACTTATATAGCTGAAGCCGGCCCCACCCTTGTATATCTGAGTTCTGGCATTGAAAAGCTTTCGAAATAAGAATATTTCTGGTTCCTCGGCTTATTCATTTTTGTTAACTGTTTTTCACTAAATTTTAGTGGATTGGGAAGCTCACAATCACTTGTCTTGTGTTGTGTTGTTTGGCATACAATTCTAACCATTCGGTTTTGTTCATTTTTACAATTGACACTGTTTTTTCGTTCACCTAGCCTTGAGCAGACCGACATGCCGCTAGTCGGCATTAATTGTGGGTGGTTGCAGGTGGTGGTGTGATAGAGAGTGTATAGGGGAAGTGAAGTTACAATTGAGCCTCTAATTTGAAAGAGAAAAAATGTGATTGTATGCAGAGAAAGAGAAAGAGATTGAGCAAAATTGCTAATTTAAAAATAAAAAATACAGTAATGTGGTAATGAACAAAAGAAATTGGCATAGTGAATAATGTCTGTATCTTGTATTTATACCTTTCAAAGAACTACAGTACATGATCCGAGTCCTATCAAATGGAGATATATCAACTTCATTTGAAGATCAATGAACGACAATCAATGATCACTAACTCTCTTTCGGTTGAAGATCAACGATCAATAGATCAATGATAACTAACTCATGGCTCAAGAAATCATCTTTCACTTCCAATTCCACGTTCCAACTTTTTTGTCTCAAACTATCGGTTTAAACTCAAACGAATGATTGTATATTCGGCATAAAAATTTGATTTATTTAATTATTATTTTAAAGCACTTTTTGGGTACAGATAATTTCGACACTTTATTTTTTCATAATGCGGCTTGATAAAATAGTCCATATTTTAGATGCACTTTTGTATTTTTGTTGAATAAATCGTGATAGACTACTATCTTCATTTCATGCGCGTGTTCGGCCTCACTTTTTCCTTTTTTTGATTTGTATAGAATGAATCCAGTTGAAATGTCATATGTACTTCTTTTGACTAACCAAGAAATAATGTATTTTACTACTGGTATATACAATGAGTGATGTTAGAACCAACTAAGATCAAAGTTGAATTTAGTGAGTTAAAAATATTATTATATTATAAATATAATTTTTAAATTTGTTATTTTCTTATGAAATATTTTCAAATAAACAATTAAAAAAAGTATTTGAGACATTTTTTTTACTATTTATTTCACCAAATTAATTTTTATTTGCATTTATTTTTGTAAAAAACTACTCCTAATATTTATTTTGAAAATACTAGTACTATAATTAATTTATTTATTTAATTGATAATTTTGTAATTTGTCATCAGTTTCAAAATCATTTCATTTGCATTTGAATTTCATGTGCATTTCGAAACCGCTCCCCCACGGCCCCACACCCTCAATTTCTCTCTCCAAGATAAAGAGACATCTTACATTTATTTTTTCTCATTCTCTCTCTTCAGAATAAAATCTTTCGTTTTTTTTCTCTCATTTGTCCTTATTCGCATACTCAGAGCACTCTCTGTATCTATATGTAGCTTGTAAAATCTCTTCAATGGTGATTACACTATCTGTTTCTGATTTTTTGATTGTTTAAATTATTTTAATTTTTCCACTCCGGTAAAAGAAGGATCGGTGAAGTTACGATGATCCACTCACAGATCGTTCGCGAAATCTCCGATTTGGGGGGTCAATGGTGAGTCCTTCCGTTCCCGTTGAACTTTTTTATAGTTACGTTGACTTATCCGAACTGAACTGATCGGTCGATCCTTCTTCTCCGTCATTTTTTTTTTTTTTTTGGTGTTTATGAGGTTATGAAAACTGATGAATATATTTATGTAATCGATTATGTTCCTTTTCATGATTTTGAATCGGGCACTTTTTTGATATTATATGTGATGTGAAAAAGGCTGAAGTGATGGGTATATATGCTTTTTGCAGTTGTAGCTGATTCGTTTTTCTTGGTATATAAATGATTGAACATATGGAAATTATTCTATTCAAAAAGTGTAATGGGAAAATCATATTCTGTTCCTTGTTAATTGTTGGTACCTATGAAGATATAGAAGCTTATTTTTCTATATTGTAAATCTTGTTTCTGGACTTGTAGTTGGCTGGAGTGTGTTTAGTGGACCTGATTGAATCGATCTCTAATTCTCCCTCAACCGGAGTGCCTGCAGTCATAGATTCCAACAACATGAACCGAACAAATAAATTGTCTGTGGAGACGGGAGACTCGTTTTCCAGCTTGCTTGAATTCGCTGCCAACAATGACGCAGAGGCTTTCAGGAGATCCATCGAACTAGATTTGTCTGCAGTAGATGAACCCGGACTTTGGTTTGTCCGAAAGATAGGCTCAAAGCTCATAACCCAGGAAGAAAGAACACCACTGATGGTAGCAGCCACTTATGGTAGTATTCATGTGTTGAAGCTGATTGTTGCTCTGCCGGAGGTCGATCTCAATAGAGGCCACGGTCGTGATAAGTGGACCCCTCTTCATTGTGCTGCTTTTGGGGGATCCATTAACGCAGTAGACGTGATCAGACTTCTTTTATCAGCTGGTGCTGACCCAAATATTGAGGATGCCTTCGGTCAACGCCCGATTGATGTAATCGTAGTGCATCCAAACCTTCCCGGGAATAAGTCCGCACTCGAGGACTTGCTCATGAACAATACTTCCGATGGATCTACTTCCAATGAGTCTTCTCCCGTGCTATCAGCGTATCCAGAGAGCATGTCCCCACGTTCACCCTCAGACTCGAAATTCCACGAGAAGAAACGATATCCAGTCGACCAGTCTATTCCTGACATCAGAAATAGCATCTACGCAACAGATGAGTTCCGCATGTTTTCCTTCAAGGTGAGGCCTTGCTCTAGGGCATATTCCCACGATTGGACCGAGTGCCCCTTTGTCCACCCTGGAGAAAATGCCCGGAGACGGGATCCGCGAAAGTTCCACTACAGCTGCGTCCCCTGTCCTGAATTCCGTAAGGGCGCATGTAGGCGTGGAGACATGTGTGAATACGCGCACGGTGTGTTTGAGTGCTGGCTTCACCCAGCCCAGTATCGAACGAGGTTGTGCAAGGACGGGACTGACTGTGCTCGGCAGGTGTGTTTTTTCGCGCACACGCATGAAGATCTTCGGCCATTGTATGTATCCACTGGATCTGGTGTTCCTTCTCCAAGGTCGTCAGCTACTTTCATGGACATGGCTGCGGCTTTGACCCTTTTGCCTAATTCGCCCTCGTCTCACTCTGTTATGTCCCCTTCTGCATTTACTCAAACACTTTCACCCAATGGGAATGGGATGCCTCATCCTTCTACACCTTGGACCCAACCGAATGTCCCGACACTTAATCTTCCCGGTAGCAACCTCCAGTCGAGCCGCCTGAGGTCTTCCCTCAGTGCTCGTGATATTCCGCCAGAGAATTTTCGTATGTTTGGTGATTTTGATGAAGTGGAGTGTATTTCACACCCTCATCGTAATCATTCCATGTTCTCAAACCATACGCCCTCCAATCTCGAGGAGTTTTTTTTGGCCGAGAATAAGTTGTCGCCTAGGTTTTCGGATCAGGCTGGATTTTTTTCTCCAACCCGTAAATCGGCTGTTCTTAATCAGTTTCAACATCAGCAGCAGCAGAACATTTTATCACCGATTAATACTAACAACGTTTTTTCTTCTCCTAGAAATATTGAACACCCTTTACTGCAGGCTTCTAGAGTGTCTTCTCCAAGGATAATGTCACCGAGAAGCTTAGACATTGACTCGCCTTTGAGCGCCCGCCTCCCGGCGTTCTCCCAGCATGGGTCCCCTGTCTCTGGCAGTTGGGCTAATAAGTGGGGGCCCAGCAACAGGAAAGCCGATTGGGCTGTTGGCGGAGATGATCAGGCTTGCTTGAAGAGATCGGTTGAGTTCAGAGATGATGTGGAAGAGCCTGATTTGTCGTGGGTGCAATCTCTTGTTAAGGAATCCTCACCACCTGAGATGATGGATAAGGAGGGTAATAATAAGCCTTCAGCAGCAGCTGCTTCTTTGGCTTCTAGAGCTGGACCATCCGGTGAGTGTTTGAAAACGACCTCTGAGATCGACTCTGTTGATCATGCAGTTTTAGGTACTTGGCTCGAGCAGATGCAACTTGATCAGTTTGTAGTCTAAGCACACAGAGCATGAATTACTATTATTATTCTTATTACTTATTCATTTCAACTTTCAAGGTAGAGGGGAAGACTCTTTAGGGGGTATATATGAAAATTTTGGGCTCTTTTTTTGCTGGTGGTATAAGGTAGCAGCATTGCTGGGGGTTTGGAAGTTTTATGGGGAAACAATTACCTGAGTTTTTCCCCCTTTTGAAACATGTATTTTCATCTTAATTATTTATTGATTATTATTATTATTATTATTATTATTATTATTATTAAAAAAAGGGTTTGGATTCCACTGGAATTGTGCTTTCGATTTTTCTTCGGTCTAGACATGCATCAGAACATATTATACTTTTAAATTAGAAAAATAATGTACTTTTTAATAAAAACTAAAATAAAAGTTTAGAGTATATTTTAAAATAGAACTTCATAATAATAATTTAATTATTGAGCAAGACTATGTCCGCTGCGGATGTGAATGGGTTGGGTTTTTGTTTATAGGATATGATGGGGGTTGTTTGATTGTGGTTAAGAGATCAAGAGATATTGATAAGATGTGATGGGCAAAATAATGTACTCTTTCGGTCTCAATTGTCGTAGGACTTTGCAATTTAAGAAAGAAGTCTCCAATTGTTGTAGGACTTCGTGAAAAAATAATTATTTTTTTCGTGTGACAATAATAGTTGAACGAAAAAAGAAATGATAAATTTGAAACATAGAGTAACAGACAAGGACGTTGTAGGTGGTGTTAGCATGTAATGTTTGGAGCTTTGATGAATAATTAAATGAGAGTAGTGAAGTAGGTAGGTGGATTGCCTTTGCCTGCAAAGGGATGAATGACAAGTGGGGACTCTTTTCAAGATTAATAATGCCTCATGCTTTGTCGTCCTTGACCGACTGTTACTAACTTCCATCTCAAAAATATTAAAATTAAAATATATTTTTAAAATAAAAATTAAAATAATTGAAAGTAAAAGTAAAAGAATAATTAAATTGTATTTTAAAATAAAAATATAAAATAATACTAGTATAGTTTCTTTATTATGAATGATTACATTAAAGTGGGACTTGCTAAAAAGAAAAAAATGTTCATATTTTCTTTTTTTGAAAGCTGAGTACTAAGTACTAACTAATAACAAGTTAAACAACTAACAAGTCATTCTTAATCCAGAAACCTATAACATAACAACAAAAAAAAAACATTCTATAGTTCTGCCTCTAATATTAAAAAGAAAAGCAAACTAAAAAGATGAACAACTGAATTTTTAAAAGCAAATAAGAAACATGTCATCGGCTAACCTTTGATCTAATCATCCTCAAGATTGATAGATTGCTTAAATTTCCCGTACAAGATCTTCTTCAACTCAGCCATCTGACCAACAATTGATTCCTTCTCCTCCTCTAGCTTTTCCAAGTTCTTGCTCGTCACCTCTTTCAACTCTTCGATCTTATTTTCCACTTCGTCTATAGGCAAATGAGCAAATACCTCACCAATCTGGAAACGAACACTCTCTTCGTCGGTAAGAATCAACTCGTTGCTTGCATCCTCAAGGCTTTTGTTTGTTTCCTAATCAAAACACAGTTATTTGGGCATAATCGATCACATTTTGTCTAGAATTAAGGTGAATTCCGAAAACATACTAAAATAATCCTCCCTACAAATTTCGGGATTTGTTTTTAGGAGAATCTTCATACTGTTGATGATTTTGTGAAGGATTAGAGCTTTATTCAAGGTATTTCTCAAATTTTGACCCATAACTAATTTATTTTAATTAAAACCCATGCAAGATTTATTTCTTCAAATTTGCCCACCGTTTTCTGTCCATGTCTAAGCTGGTGTATCTCTGCCGTTTCTAATCAGTCAAACCTACAAAAGTCAATGTATTGAATATTTTTGTATCCAACACATGTCTGCTTATCGTACCCGTGCTACAAAGCCTAAAATTGGCACCATTACACAAATAACCATTTCAAGTGCTTCTATACTGGGCAAGAAGTGCAACAAGACAGAACTTTGTGTATGCAACACCGATCTCATACTCAGGCTCACAATGTATTTATAAGGGATATGTCAAATCGCTTTTTACCAAGTCAATCCCAGCCTCTTTCCTAAATGAAAGAGTTTTTTCAAAGCATCTCAGAGTAGGGCAAACGTTATTGAACGTGATGATTACAAACACTTAATATAGCAGACCTTAATGTTCAACTATAGTATGTCAACCTATAATTATCAGCATTACGAAGCAAAATATATATTCTAAACCTCTGAAGACAGAACTATAATGCAGCCAGAAGACGACTCGACTGAACATTGATATATAGATAGTTTTCAGCATATCTTTCAGGTCTGTTTCAATCCGAATTAGCATTTCCATATCAAGCACGGTCTGAATTTGCAAATTCACTACATCTTGTCAAAATATACCGAAAAAGGCGAAAGCAATTACCATGGTCACTTTAAATTGTGCAAGCGTTACTCTGGATTCTAAATTTCGACCACTTCTTTCAATGGTACTCCTATAAAGATTAAAAAATCGGAAAGCATACTCATCGTAGTAAAAGATCATTTCGACATTCAATCCATTCAGCCCACCTGTGATTTAAACAAATACCCAATTTTAATTGCAAAACACCACCCATGATATATGAAATATCCAATACATTTTTTTCTCAGGTATTAGGCAATACCATATTACCATGATTCAGACAAAGAAGCCAAACCACGGTTAGCACGCCTTCGACAAATTTTCTTTTCGTAAACTCGACTACATCTCACAATACAGCACACAAACACAACATTATCAGTTTCTACTAAAATGATACTACTACATAAACTTGAGCTAATCAACTAAAAATTCTACATCTCATCACTGCTGCTAAAACAAACCAAATAAAATGTAGTAGTAACATTGAACAGGAGGAATCGGGGGAAAAATAGTTGCAATTCTAATTAGGGAAATACCTTGGCAATATTAATTTCTTCGTCTAAATCATGAATCCGATTATTCAACCTTCCGAACTTATTGATGTTCTGCTGATCTTCCCACGTCACTTCAGTCTCTGACGCGGATGATCCGACCTGCTATTTCAGGTTGAAGAAATTAGGTCAAACGAAGCACGAAACAAAATTAACGATTATAATTGTGAAATTTCATATTTACCTGTTGCAGAAATTCTGGACGAATTCGAAGGAGAAATCGAAAGGGTTTTTTTTAACGGGGTGACTGCGGCGGGAATGGGAGGAGAACTGAAAACTTTGTAGGGGGCGAAAAAAAAAAAATTACGAAAATTGCACTTGATACCCCTAAAGTATGGTCAAATACCATACTTGCCTTTCTAAAATATGAAAATTTGTTTAATAGCCTGAAAGTTTTATATAATTGAAAATTACAAACATATCATTCTCAATTTAATTCATTTAGAGTAATTAAATTTTATTTTTTGTTATATCAATTAACAAAAGAGGGAAGAACTTTAACTTGAATTAAATCTTAGTACAAATTATAATGAATGAAATTAATAACTAATGCTGCGTACATCCCTTATTTCTCAATGGACCACCTCAATTTCCATTTTTTTCACTATTCACAAATCACAACCCCAAATAAAAATTGCTCCTTAATTATATATTTATGCATATATAGTTATATACCCTTATAACAAATGACAATCCACATACAATTCTTCTAAATTATACCTATCCCTAATAAAAAAAAAAATGTGTGGCTCTTGTATATATATATACACACACGCCCGCATGTGTTGATGAAAATTGTGTAGACGGCGTCATGCGCAAATCACGGGATCGTCGCGCGTGAAATGCGAAAGAAAGTAGCTAGTGAGTTACTTGAAAATCAAGGCAAGGCAAAGAGTTGAACATTAGCCAACATACTCTCCCAATCCAATTCCCATTCCCCCATTGTGAAGCTTTTTCCAACATCATCCCAACTACCACTATCATTCAAGTAGTGGCTAATATTGTTGTTGTTATTCTCATCACTGAAAACATACTGATCAGCACCAGTACCAACACCATAATCCAATCCAGGGGCACAAGTGTCATTTCCCAACCCCACCCCCATGCATGCAGGATCCATCATCGCTCCGTTCATGTCGAAAATGTTACTAGTACCCTCCATTGCCGCGGGACAAAAAGCTACGTTGTTGTTGAATTTCGTTCGGTTGACGTTC
Organism: Euphrasia confusa; assembly: GCA_954870475.1. Taxonomy (NCBI): domain Eukaryota; kingdom Viridiplantae; phylum Streptophyta; class Magnoliopsida; order Lamiales; family Orobanchaceae; genus Euphrasia; species Euphrasia confusa. The sequence goes on from OX940961.1 coordinate 1,835,583, forward strand.
TCATTGTCTTGGGTAAAAACGGAGGTGGTGCTTTGATCAGCTGCAGTAGAGACATTATTCTTCTTGAACCTCTTCTTCACAGTTGAATTCCAAAAGTTCTTGATTTCGTTGTCTGTCCTCCCAGGAAGGCGCGCGGCAATCTGAGACCACCTATAGTATAAACAAAAACAATACATGAAATTAATTAAAATCGGAAAATTAATTATATACTGAGGTTATTGTTGTTGTTTGTCTTTTACCTGTTTCCAAGGATGGAGTGGAGATGAATGATGAGCTCTTCCTCCTGAGGGGAAAAGGCCCCTCGCTTGAGATCTGGCCTCAGGTAATTAATCCACCTCAGCCGACAGCTCTTTCCGCACCTCTGCAAGCCGGCATTCCGAGCGATCTCTGTCCAGCAGCCCTGTCCGCTCGTCATCATCCAATTCATCAGCTTCTCGTCTTCCTCTGGAGACCACAAACCCTTCCTCAGCTTAACCTTATTCACGACCACTTTCTGATTATCCTTCACCATTGTGATCGCATCCGGCTTCCTCATTCACTACAAGATTAGTAGCGAACGAATGTGATTCGATTAGATTGTTGATGGGGACTGTGGAAATAATGGAAGATAAATAGACGACGAAGGTATAGTGTTTTTTTGTGTGTTTTTTTCAAAGAAAGATTATGTGAAGTGGAAGCAAAAATAAGTTTATTTATTTTTGTTTTGTTTTTTTATTGTCATAGGGGGTATGATGATTAGCTTGTGAGTGAAGAAATAAATAATTTGGCATGGGAAAGAAAGAGTCAAAGACAAGAAGACCTAATTAGGTCCACCTCCAATCCGTTTTCCACTCAACCTTTCTGTGTGTTGTGTGGGTAGCTAATTAATTAATTAATTAAGATATTTATTTATTTAATTAATTAATGTCCGACAAAGCATCGCTTTCATGCATCATCACCATTGCCGCCCTATGAAGCTTTCTCGCATCTCTCTCTGTAGTTCAGATATAATCCAGGTTATATATTCCTTCTTACATGAAGTACGAGAATGAGATAACCTTATTGTAAAGCATGTTTTGTCGGATTGTGATGGTACCTTAAGCAAATCTATGTCCACGTGTCTGCAGGTGATTTGTTTGTTTGCGAGCTAAGCTGCATGCATGCGCGTCTTATGACGAGTGTATTGGTATTTGTCTTCAAAGCTCAAACCATCCCATACCAATCCTGATATTGACAGTACTTGAAGAATTTGACATAATATGATTTGACACACAAGTATTTTTAAATCGAAAAATGATAAAAACGATACTTGTAGCCTTGGGTAAAACTCGCGTATTCGAAATGAGAACAAGCGTCACCTTTTTCAACATTAAACGAGTGAAACTAGATCCGTCATCTCAGAAACTCGTATCCAGCAGCATGAACTTATTTGCAAACAATGTGAAAACCAAAGATACATATGCTTAATGATTAGAAACAAAAGAAGTTGGAAATGTGAGTTTTTTTTTTCTTTCAGAAAGGGTTAAATTTAATTGCCATCCAAATTGATAGGTTGGCGCAGGAATCGCTCCATCTGAGCAGCCCTCGTCTTTATAGACATGTCGAACACTTTCTGTCCAAATTCCACCACAAGCCCACCAAGAATACTAGGGTCAATCTGCAGGAGGTATCAACAATTTTTTTTTAAAATGCTAGAGAAAAGGTAGAAGAATTGGAAAAAAAATACATTCCATCAGAGTGCAAAACACAAGTGTTAGATGCTTGTGTATCATAAATAACAGTAGAATGTACCTTCTGTTCAACCATAACTTTCGTCCCTTTTCCAAGTATTTCCTGCAGTGTTTCCTTCAATTCTTTCTCCTCGGCTGGAGGTAGAGGCTGCATAGAATATGAAACCAGAAACTACTAAGCAGAAAAAAAAAATTGTGAATGCTACTAGTCCGGTAATGTGAAGCATAAGATAATATACCAATTTTCATGTCAAATAGTTAATTCTAAAGATCGTGCTACTTGTAAGTGTAACAATCAAATATCACAGGACCCTGTAACTTTTTGAAAAAAATGAGAGTGGACAATCATAGATAAATGACATGCCACCAAGATATAGGTTCTAAATTATCACGATTACCTTAAAAATTGTAGTATCAATCAAATAAATATACACAGGATTGGCAATCAATCTAATATATGTATATTTCTCGCTTGGTTCCACAACATAGCTAGAATTATCGATGGTGTAATGCATATATTGATAGAGTATATGATCTTCCCCAAGTTATAACTTGAAATGATTGTATTTATATCAGATATATTATTGTTCATCCTGTAAAAACATGCCAAAGACAATAAATCTTTACAGTAGGCACTAGCAAAAAAAATGCCTCGACAATTCATCATATAATACTTGAGAGGGAAACTTTGAAAACACAATCAGGAATTAAAAAAAAACGAGTATCTCACTCCTTTTCAAAAACAAATTGCATAACAGTTCTCCGGCATAAGCAATTACACCTCAAGAATAAAACATTCAAACTTACAATCACAGTGGTTACTGTAGCTTTAACTTCTCCTCTATGAGCCATAGTCAGCTCGGAAAATCTCTGAGACATACGTTGCAAATGTGCCAGCCTCCCAGATTGGGCCACAACAACTGTTACATAGATACATATGTAGTCGTATATGAATAATGTCAAGACTAAACACATAAATATGATACTGATATACCTCAATAAAATAAAAAGTCAAATAAAGATCGAGGTAATATGTGTGCAGATCAACGTTAGATTGAAGTCATGTTTAGATGCACAGTATACATGTGGCATTGAATTTAATTGGAAAAAACAGACTTAGTTAGAAATGGGTAGTGGAATCTTTTTTAAACCGATTTTAAATTACACACTTATCACGACATAAAAACACCAAAGATACAAGAACAAATCATAAAATTGTACGCATTCAGATTAAGGGCGAGGCAACATACGACTCCTAACAGATTTAACTACCAATAAATTACCACAGTAGGAACAACTAACCCAAAAAGTTTTTTGTTATTTCTGAAAATTTAGCTTGATCACAAATGTCGGTTATAGCTTTCACTCTAGTACTCCCAGTAACTGACACATCCTTCATGAATTGAGCAAATGTAGGGCTTTTCTTTGAGGCCTCGACTAAGGTAAGCAGCTCAGTTTCAACTTTGTCGAGTGTATTGACTTTAACAGCTGCGATATACAAAGCTGTGGCATAGTTTCCAGAGACCCCGAACATTTTCAGAGGAACCTATAATGCAATCAACGAAATAAGAAAACAATACAGAAGCTTTTTGAGAAGAAGAGAAAAAAACATTGTCACAAGCTTTAGATGATACATTAACTTTAAACAACCATCACACATAACAACTATTACATAAATTAAACATCTGCAGTGAAATCCACATGTGATACCTAACACAACTCAACTTTACTAAAATGATAGGAGAAGAAGCAAACCAATAATATGATACTATGATTACCATAACAAGACAACAAACATAATAGTGAGTTCAAAACAATGTTAAAATTGCATCCTCATTTAACGTATTTATTGAACACGTTCATCTGCATTTTAACCCTTGACAACTTAAAAATACAATACATGTAGAGGGGAAGCTTTGCTTGATAGGACAACAAAGATGACAATGACAAAATCACAATGCATCGAACGGTAAATAGCCATGTATTACAAAAAAAGGAGTGGCGTGTGTTAATTTACAAAATGACAAAATCCACAATTACTAACAAGTATGCTCCTATTCAACGTGCGATTTAATCCCTCCGAATAAGAAGACAAAATTGAACGATAGATTACCTTGACTTTCTGCTGTTTCGCAGGAGGAGCACTCGCATAACTCCTTGCAAACTGAAAATTTACGGCAACGGATTATAAGAATCCATACATCGTTACATAATAAATAATAATTACAAAAGCAAGAGCTCTATGCATTTCCACCTTCGTTTCGGAATAGAAGATTTTTGTATCAATAGATCAACAGATACACCCAGAATTATAAATTGCATCTAGGTTATGAAAAATCAGCTTTATCAATTATATCACTTAGTGAATAGGATGAGCATTCAGAAATTCAAAGTCAGTAGCTGTACCTCGGTATTGGAGATAGCCGGGCAGAGGGCAACCATCGGAGAGACGGATCTATCGGCGGCGGAGAGATCTCCGACGGCGACGGATCGGCGGAGGAGAGGGATGCCCGATCTTAAACGCCCTGCCATTGCCATTTTTCAGATTTGGTAATTATTCTTTCTCTTCGCTGCGCCCTTTTGATTTTTGTTTACCTTCTCAATTACAGCGTTTCCAAGTCGTAGGTAGTGAAGGGAAAACAAATGGCCAGACAAATTATATTTAGTTTATACTACTATGAAATAAGAGCATCTCCAACCGATACCAAAAACCTATTTTGGAGTAGGGGAGATGCTCCAAACGATACCAAAACATAAACCTATTATAGGTATTAAGGTGGGACCTACAGAAAAAATACTTAAATTTACGTTTATCTTAAACTCAAACTAAAAACTTTATTATTTATAAAATGATCCTTTTTATATAAATTAATAAATATAATCTATCAACATTTTTTTAGTTTCTTATTTAATATTTTTTTTAATGTAATTTTTTTTAATAATCATATCATTAATAATTAAAATAAATTTTAATAAAAATATTTTAAATAATGAAATAAAAATAAATATGATAATACAAAATATAATTAAATATTAAATTATTTAATTGACATTAAAAATAAAATAATAGCATGGGATATCACAATATTTTTTTATTATGTTTGAAATTTTAAATTGAAAATAATAACTATTAAATTTTTTAATGTCAAAAGTTATGAGGTTAAATTGTAAATTTGTAAAGATATTGGTTATTTATAAAAAGTTGTATTAGAAGAATATTTTGAGAATATTCTTTTAAGTTTTAGTATTGGAATCTCGGTTGGAGTAAAATTACTGTAAACTTAAAATAAAACTTATTTTTGAGTTTACGTTTTTGTGTTCGGTTGGAGATGGCCTAAGGGTAGCGCTATTCCCACCCTCAATTCCTCTAAGTACATCTCTATATATTTTAAAATTGTAATTATTTATTCTTTTAGTTGATATACTATTGAATTTTCCTAATTTGCCCTTAAAAAAATAATACACCACCTTATTAAATTTAATTACCAATTTATAATTAAAAAAACTATTTTTCTTCCTTATTTTTTGTCAGCGTCAATTCATAGCAGCTAATCTGGGTTCTTATTTCTAGGGTTTTTTTAGTCTCCTAATGTCGTTCTCTCAAGAGAAGCGGCGGTGGCGCTGGCCGCCAGTGACAACTCCGGCTTCGGAAATTCGTGGTGGTGGGTTTTGGTATCGTTAATTCCGGCTTCGGAGATTCGTGGTGGTGGGTGGGATTTGGGTATCCATGGTTAGGAACGCGATTAAGAAGATTGATGATAATTTCAGTTCTCGTTTATGAATCACGTAATAAAGAATGAGACTTGGAGAATTGAAGAGGCCGAGGTTGATGAGCAGTAAAAATTTCGATTTTGAAAGTCGTTCATGTGCGGAATTTTTAGTGGGGTTCAATTTAATTATTTGTTTAATTAATTATTTTCAATTTCAGCGTCCGAACTCTCAAATATCCATTGAATTTGAGAGAGATTATTAAATCTACACCATTAATAAGAGTGGTGTTTTGTTAATTGTAAAGGACAAATTAATAATATTACTTGATATATAAAATAAATATAATAAATAATTAAAATTATAAAATGATAGTGGTGTACTTAGAGTAAATAGGGGTGCGAATAGCGCTACCCATAAAATAAAAGTCAAAATATTTTGTAAAGCAAAAATGTTGAAATAGTTGGGAATAAAATAAAATAAAATAAAACTGTATTTTAAATTAAAAAATTAAGTACGTATTTGTGTGTATTTCAATTTAGGTGCTATGTGGGTAATTTGGTGACACGTGTCATACATAAATTGGTAACACGTGGCATACATAAATTGGTAACACTTGTATGCATTTAACACGCTCAATTGTTTGTGTAATTATAAACCTAAGTAATTTTCATCAAAAAATTATGGTATAATTATATGAAAATCATCATAGTTTCTTTATTATAAATCCTAATAAATCCAAATTTGTGGGAAATGTCCTTAATTATAGCCCCTTCACCAAGAAAGACCCCCCTTCTTATATTCTTGCAAGAACAAAACATTTCATTTCATTTTTTCAAACTCAAATATTTTCATATATTGATCGATATGCTGCCGTTGTTATTTGCAGTAGCGTTTTCTGCCATGCCGTTGACGCTTTACATCCCACCGATCAGAAGCTTGTGTTGGTTTTTGGAGACGATGGAAGATATATGGAGAGAGACAAGTGGACATACGAACAGGGTGTATCCTCGTTTGAGGAATGCTTGTACAATAATCTTCAACTGCTTGCTCTGTAATAATTCTCAGCCATGATGAATCTTGTTCTTTCTTCTGAGTTGTAAGTTATGTTTTGTAGATTAATCTACGTCCCGATTATTAGTAAATTATTGTTATATTTTCAAGCCAGTTCAATACAACTATACAAGTGCCAATCGAGCTATAACAGAGAATCGAGTAATGAGAATTGAACCGAGAAATAGAAGTTACTAGATGATCCAAATCTCGGTTATTTGCTGAGAACTGTTTCAATACAGCGTGGTAATAAACATCAAACATGAAGTAATTGTATGACAAATAAATAATATGAAAAGAATGGCTACTTAATATATGCAAAATTTCTCTGTATGGCTGATGTTGTGTGTATCATTCATTGTTTTCCTCGGCAACTAATTTAGCTGGAAAGAGTGCACGGTTTAAGGAACCAGAAAACGTCCAGAGATCTTGCATCTTTTTCGGCCGGCACACGGTTTATCTCCTTCACTCTCTCCTGATTCTGGACATAATATGTGGTTTAATCAGCAAACAAAGTACTCCTATACATCCACATACTAAACATGAAGGGTGGATTTTGTAATTTACAAAGTTGTCCTCTTTTTGTAACCACAAGAGCATTTTTTTGTTCATAGAAAAATATAGCTCGTCAGTCGTCACACATACCAAAAGTTAGCCGACATATATATTGCCATCTTTAAAGACAGTGTAACTGTGTATGTATTCTCATTTAATGAATAGAAGTTTACCAGAGGCCTGGGTTTGAAAGGCTTCGGTGTGGGTCCCTTAGAGTGCCCCTTCACGGCTGAGAAACCTTGTGGAGTCGGAGGGCATGTCCGAATATTCAACAAGGCTTCTTCTTGTTTCTTCGTATTCACATCAACATCAATTGGGGGAGTGTTCTCTCCATCAACATCAATTTTCCTGCACATTTGAAAATTCTTTATTAATCATACAAGAATAAAACATAGTTCTTGATGGAGGGCAAGAAAGTACAAGGCAATCCAAACCGAAGAACAGAACTAAAAGATCCATAAAATAAGAAACGATCGAATTCTATCTGTATAAACTTAGCAATGCAATTATAAGTTGAGAGGGGGAGGAACTTCACTTTTTCCGTCTCAGCTGCCCCTTACTAGAACCACCAATCGTTCCTGTTACTAATCCGCTTTTCTCCTTACTCGACTCCAACAACGGCTTCATTTCCTTTTCTTTATCATTCAAAACAATATCTAAACTCTCATCCACGAGGCTTTTCTCATCATCTGCATTCTCCTTCTCTCTAGCCCTACTAGCCAGTTTCTTCAAGTCGTTGCAGAATTCCGCAACCTTGCTCAGTACATCCCCACCACCCGAGAACAAATTCCTTGCCGATAAAGTGCTTCTGAGCTTTGGCGCGCGTTCGTTCTTCGTCATTACAGTGTCCTTAATCAGCTTCTTCTCCGTGCTTGATTTGACGGCCTCTTTTCCAACTTTAGCCGTGTGGTTTACAGGGGTTGAGAGATAATTGGGGTCTTGATTTTCTCTGTCCTCGGCAGCCAGATAGTGCTTCGTGTCCATGTTCGACTGTAATGGGAAAGCTCGATTGGTCCCTCTATTCTTGAGTATTGCATCCCTGCAGTATTTTTTTGGTCTGGATTTAGAAATGTGAAATGCGGTGAAAAATACGACGATGGTTGTCTTTTCATTGGTACCTCTTGATTTTATCGCCGAGCGGAGGAATGTCGGATACAGTAGCTGATCTCCGGTGCTGCAAATGGATTAAACAAGTCAATTTTCAAAAAAAAAAAAAAAGTTGAAAATCTTATCTTAACATTTCATATCCCCAATTTTCATCTATTGACAAATTGAAAGCAACACAAACCCTAGAATTCGATGCCGGCGAGTTCCTCTCCTTCTGGTTTAAGAAATCTTCAGCTGCCTTTGGGTGTTTACAACCTATACATACGATTATAAATATAAATACTGACAAAATCGGAATAATCTTCAGCTCGTACGAGCGAGCTTCTTCATAAATAAAGTAGTGATTTTTTTACTTACTCGATCGGCAAAACCAGGCCTCGTCATCAACGGGCTCGTCCGGGTCGGAGAAATCGATCCATTTCGGCGCATTGATGTTCTCGTATAGATCGTCCTCGACGAATCTCGAATCGATGTTTTCCCAGTCAATTACTGCCACCTCCATTCAAAATTTTAGGAGTCAAATTTACAGAAAATGATCGTGGAGCATTTTACTGAGAGTACCGTTAACGAGTTTTATTCTGATTTATTTATTTTTCGACCGTTGGGAAATTGTCAACGATATTTGACTTTTATCCCTAATCTTTTACCGCGGTGAAAAATATATTTTGGGAGACTGAATATTTAATTTCGCATATTTAAGGACCCGATCTGCAATTTATGATTCTTTCTTGCTCTATCTCTTCTTATCCAGAGAACACTCATACAGTCATACTTCCGTCACCGCGAAGAAGAAATGTCCTGCAATTCGATGTCGCTCTCGTTTCTCCAGAGCAGTTGGGCCTCTGCCCAGAACCAGCATCTTTTCAATGGGCCTCGGCCCAATTCATTTCCTGCTCCAGCATTCCAACCGCGGCGGCTCGTCGTTGAAGCCAAGTCCAGAACCCGGTCGGACGACAGGACCGCCCGCCATGCTCGCATTCGTAAGAAGGTTAAAGTTTGTGTCTTTTTTAATTTCATTTAGCTCATGTGAATTAATGTCTGCCTGTTATTCATGTCCGATTTCTGGCTAAGGTTTTCAACTGTTTGAATTAAAAGGGGTTGAATAGTTATAAAGAATTGATGTATTATGTGTGGAGGATTTTTTATGCTCACCAAGTGTTTGCAAATATGACTGAAAAAAATTCCTTACCAAATTTAGGTTGTTTTAGATCAGGATATGGTTTGTTTTGTTAACTTTGTGCCTTAATGGTTTTAGTTAGAACTACAGGTTATGATAATTTTAGAAGGAAAAAAAAAAAAAAACGGGCGAGTGGGGTGTGGTTTATGGCTAAAAAAATCGTCTTTTGTTTTCGTAGAATCAACAAAATGTGCGTCTGTTTACCTAATTACTGGTTGCTAGTATATATTACCATAGGTTCTAAGAATCGGACTGGTCATCGAATCGATGAAGAATCGAGTAAAATTTCTTGTCTTGGCAGGTTGAAGGGACACCCGAAAGACCAAGATTATGCGTTTTCCGCTCCAACAAACACATATATGCCCAGGTGATTGATGATTCGAAAATGCACACTCTTGCTTCAGCCTCTACCATGCAGAAACCCATCTCCGAGGAGTTTGACTACACCTCTGGTCCAACTATTGTAAGTTGAATCCAATATGCCACCTGCAACATTTTTTTTTTCTGTATTCATCTTGCATACCATGGAAATGGAGAACATGATATGCTGTATCTTCCCCGAGTTCACCAATTTTCTAGTTGGACAATAATTAAGCGAGAAAGTCGAGGAATAGGATATAGTGAGAAAGTAGCGTTCTAAACGATTTCTTGTGACAGGATATTGCCAAACGAGTGGGCGAACTGATTGCAAAGTCGTGTATTGAAAAAGGAATAACAAAGGTGGCTTTCGACCGAGGTGGTTACCCTTACCATGGGCGAGTAGAGGCCCTTGCGGATGCAGCTCGGGAGCATGGTTTGCAGTTTTAAAAGTTCGAGCAAGTTAGAAACATTCTTCATGATAATACCTTTCATTCTTATGTTAATCGATGTAAGTGAAGAATGAATGGCGACATTTTCTTCGTGTTAGTATGTAATTTCTGGTGAGACTTATGTGAAGAAGAGAGACAGCGATGTTCGGATCTTGGATCATGTTGACTATTTGAAGCATTTAAATTTATTTTGATTTCACTATTTCAGGAAGAAAAAAACACACACAAAATGAAACAAAAACTGATATTGTGTTCATCCTATCAGTCGACTACTTAAGCCCCACCAGATCCATACTTCTTCCCGAAGGCGATCAACTGAAGATTATCATATCCGGCAAGCACACCTGCATCTGCTATCGCCCTGAGGATATTCACGCCCGCCCCTTTAAACAGAGACTTAGGTCCCTCGTTCTTCAAGATCTGAGAAAACGCATCGAACGAGCTCTTGTATTTCACCGCTTCCCCAGAGGTCATCATCATCCTCCTACAGACAGTATCAATCGGATACGTTTGTGAAGAAACTATCCTGAAGAACAAGAATGAGAAAATAGAAATTACAAAAAGCCCCCAACAACTCTATCAAAATTACAAACAGCCCCCCAATTTTATTTTTTACCTGCATATTCCCTGCGAGGAGAACTGGCTTCAGAGAATCGTACATCCCGAGGCGAACCACTTCCAGTATCTGTCTCGGTCTTTGTTCAAGTCGAAGAGCCTCTTGAAGTGATCTTTGAAGGCGAAGTTGAAGGCTTGAGTCGGGAAGTAGCGGATCAAGTTGAAGGCCTCAAGATCATCGATGCGGAAACCTGAAATAGTTGGATAACAAGAAAATAAGTATATATGAGCTGTAGAAGAGAGAAAAGAGAAATATGAAGCACAACTATTTGACAGCATAGGCAAAAATAGTTCAATACAACTCTAAAATTTTAGAGAGTTGGTATTTTATTGTAGATGTGAATTGTTTTTGGAAAATTAAAATTTCCTCCAAATTAAAGACCTTCTAAATTTAAAACCCTAAAATCCTTTATACAGTATATACCTTCTTCTCACGTTCATCGTGTCTCTCGCGTACCCTATAGTACTATAGCCTGTTCGTCTCTCGTCGGCTGTGTCTCGTGTACCCTATACTATAGAATCGATCAATCTTTCGCCGTCTACTCCTATACTATATCGATCAATCTTTCGCCGTCTACTTTTCGAATATGGTGTTCGACATCACTAACGATATCGCTTGGAATATCGACTTCATGAAATCATTCTTTGCAGAACGAGAGGTGCAGGTGGACAGAAACGTGGCCATGATCATGGGCAGGAACAACGCTTTGGTTGGTAATAATCCTGATCGATCGATCTCAGTAATTATGCATAATTTGGGTTATGCTTTATAATCTCAATTTCAATTTCTTCTTTTATTTTTCGTGTTAGGGCTAATAATCTCAATTTCAATTTCTTCTTTATTTTTGTAGAAGGCAATCCGTGTTCTCTTGAGGATACAAGTTCTAAACCGAGTTCTTTAAGGGCTAGTATGAAGGTAAGTTTTATCTTCTCATTACTACATGAATATTCCTATTTCACAATTTTTTATACTTCTATTTTATTTTTATTTATTTTTTCTGCAGAATTACAGTGACACCGAGAAAGAATTGTATAGGATTCACGTGAGTTTGTTTTCATTTTTTTTTTTTTTTTTTTGCGTTTCATATAATTATTGATCTAAATTTCAGCTTGAGATCATCCACGTCGAAAAGTTGTTTTTTGAAGAGAAAAGTAAATGGATGGCCAAAAACTATTGTCCGGACATGGTATGAACTATTTTCATATATTCTACTACATTTTCTTAGATGTCAAATGGGCTCATTATTGATATGATTATGATTTTCAGGATCAGGATAAAGAAGAAGTCTTTTTCTCTAAAAGACGGCAATGGGAAATTGATTTTACAGAATCACATCTCCAGGCTCTCTATAAAGAGGTAACCTTCATTTCTGTACATTGATATAATAATTTTTTTTTTAATCTTGTGGTGGTATGTCATTTTGGTTTTTTACTTATATGCAGAGGCGTACCCTTGCACAAGAAGGATCACTCTTTTGGCCTAGTGCTGTCGCGTTCTTTACCAATATGCATTTTCGACACAAAGTATATAATTTCTTAGCTAAAAATATTTCTTACTTATATGTTTTTGTAATTGTATTCATTATCTTTTTTTTTTTTTTAAATAGTTTATCAAGAAAGATGAAGACATATTCAGGTTTTTGATTGATATCGAAGTCAAGTCCACTTAGTCGTCTGATTCAAAAGGATTTCAGCTCAAGTTCACATTTCATAAGAACTCGTTTATTCAAAACGAGTATTTGACTAAGACTTATGAAATAACCGGTGACAACAAGTCAATTACATTGAAAGGAATTGGGTATAATATTTGTTCCTCTTTTGGTTGTATTGTTTTTTTTTTTTTTTTTGTGTCGCTCTCCCTATAGTGTGTTAGTTTCTTGCAGGTCTGAGGTTAACTGGATTTCTTCTTCTTGCCCCTTGTCGCGTCTTCAACGCAAAAAAAGTTTCTTCGCCACTTTCTTTGATTCATACTATGCTACTATAAATCCTATTTCATTAAACACAAAAACGGTAAGTTATATTATTTTCACATTAGAATCAACTGGAAGGCTTGTTACTTACAATAGGCTTGTTTTGTTTTATTGAACTTTGATATAGGGTGAATTGGAAGGCAATGTTCCGAGTGATTACATACTTGGGTACGTAGTTTAGAGTTTATTTTCTTTTTTTGCTTTGTGAAATTGAGTATATTTTTTTGTTATTATTAATGACATTTTACTCGCTTATTGTAGTACCATTTTCCGAGACAAGATCATACCGCATGCTACTTTTGTATCCCTTCCACCATCTGTGAATCCTTATCAAAGGAATAGGAAATCTCTTAAAAGGTTTTGTGATGCTGGTGGGGATAGTGGAAGGAAGTCTCCTAAAAGGTGTAAGGCGTGATTAACGAAGTGAGATTTGTGAGATTGGTGTGCTTTGTATTCATTTTATTTGTTTCTATATATTAGTAAATCAATTAAACTGTGGATTTGGGTATTGTAATTTTATTTTCAGTCCATTAAGAGAATATTCCAGGTTTAAGATGGCATCGTAGTCAATGTTACTCCACAACAATGTTTCTTTAATCAACGTGTATCTACTTGGCAGTAGCCTATATTGAATGGGAAATTTTCTTTGTCATACATAGTGTACTCTTTAGCATGAAACCTATCAAAATTACAAACAGCCCCCCAATTTTATTTTTTACCTGCATATTCCCTGTGAGGAGAACTGGCTTCAGAGAATCATACATCCCGAAGTAGAGCCCTCTTTGAAGGCGAAGTTGAAGGCCTGAGTCGGGAAGTAACGGATCAAGTTGGTGGTGTTGCTTCTCCAGAGGGTGATCCATTGATGTGTGTGTTGAAGAGTGTTTGGTGAAGAACTCTAATATATGAAGTGCAGCTTTGACAATTTCAGTTCAATCAACCCATCATTCTAAACGCCATATTTGAAAGTTTATTCATTGTTCTATATATAAGTACTCCTACTAATATACTGTACTGTATAATGATGACTTTTCAATTGTGGAAAAAATCAAATTTGTACGACTATTGAAATAATGTTAAACATGACTAAAGACATGTTATTTTGAACTCGATTAAATTCATTTTGAACTAGACTAAAGACAAGTTCATTTTAGTATTAAATTCGTTTCAAAAATAAATTAAAATAAAATAAATAAATAAAATTTTGAATTAATAAGTTTAGCTATACAATCTAGTTAATAATAGAATATTATTATTTTTTGTTTTAACAACTTATAAAATTTATTATTATTTTTATAAAAATATTAATTTTTCAAATAGTTTCAATTTAGATCATTTCAATTCGATAAACCTATACTAAATTCTCACTAAAATTTTACGTCTATTCTTTTAATCAATTTTATCACAAACTTTAAAAGACATATTTAACTTTTATTTTTTAATAAAAAAAATAATAATATATATTTAATTACTCCTCTCCCGAACACCCGAACTCCGCTCATATCCTTCATTCACAAACCGGCATACAACAACATTCTAAAAATAGTTGAAGTATCTAAAAAAAATACTTCTAAAAATAGACTAATGCCCTTATAAAAAGTTCTCATGCAATCACCATATTAACTCACAAGGCAAGCTAACACACACGCAAATTATTTATAACTAACGGCAATTGTATTTGCTTATTTATTTTCAATTAATCCAACAACCATGAAAATGAATAAGATTGCATTTGCCGTCCTCATCCTTGCCATGGCCGCCACCGCGAACGCCGCCGTTGCCGTGGACGGCTCTGATGTCGCTCCGGCTCAAAGCCCGTACATTGTCCCCATCAGCGGTGCATCTTTTCCGGCCATGGGGTCGTTCGTCGGGGCCTCGATTCTTGCATTCTTCGCCCTCTGCATGCAATGAGGATCACGTGGTGTGTGTGGCGTGGATCGAAATATCGAACCGATCCCACCTTGTGTAAATTTCTTGATATTGATTAATAATATATAATAAAAACACATTAATTTATTTCGGATTCGCAAACAAAAAAGACATTGTTTTTTTCTTAGAATTTATTGAAATAAGTATCATGTTTTTTTTTATTGGTTATAAATATTTATGAAATACTTAATCAATACACATTAATTTATTCGGTAATTCGAAGACTAAAATCCAACGTAGACCGGTGGGAATTGCATATGAAGCTATAATGTATCCGTCCAATAGTTGATCTAGCTGCCCACATTAAATTAATTTAAATAAATTATAAATTTAAAAGATATATAAGTCTCTTTATAAATATCTTTTTTACCAAGTGAAGGTTATAATTAAAATAAAACTTAGGGATAATTATAGTTTAGTGCTTGAACTTAGAGTACTTTTGTACTTTCATAACTGAATTTTTGTTTGTTACATTTTAGTAACTGAACTATTAGAATATTGCATATACATACCTGGATGGCCGGAATCCGGCAACACGTGATGCTCACATGATTTATAGTGGCATTTTCATAATTTTTCATATATTTGATAAATGTTCAATTACACATGTGCCCTTATCTTCTACCTTCTATCCGGCCCTTTCATTATCCATCATCTTTTCAGTAATTCTAAAAATAAAAAATTATTAAATAATTTGATTTCATAAAAAATCACAGCTTCCATCCCTTCCTAAAAATCATCTTCATCTTAACAAAAAAACCTATAATTTGTTTATTTAAATTTAAAAAAAAAAAAAGTTTTCGCTTCTGCTATAAACGCATTCGGTCAACGTTGTGAATCTCAATTTCCGGCGAGTCATGGAGCACTTCGATCGGTCCAGCAACAGATGCCATTAGATCCGATCTGAAATCCATCACCCCCGTCGCAAATCGCCCACTATCACTTTCCTGGTCCACCTCACGAGCAAATCATCCACAGATTGGGGGCCCGCCAAGAAGAAATCGCCGCCCGATAAGAGCTCGATCTACGAGTTCTACCTAGAAAACTTAGATCTCGACCCGTTTCTACTTAAAGATCAACGAGTCTCCCTCAAAAACCCAAATTTGACCTCTTTTTGTTGGATGTGAAGGACTACGAGATTCGCACCTACAAGTGCTTTGAGAAATGTGCCGACAACGGAGTTTCAAGCCTGGGTTTTAGCGATGAAGCTATACGGATGGATTGTGTTCTTTTTAATTTTCTGATTTCCAAAAATTATATTTTGTTTTTTTTGAGTTGTATATATATTTTTTTAATCTTCAACGTTTTGTAGATGATCTTAAGTTTGGATAAATTTGTGGTTTTAATTTTGTTTGTCAATAAATTTGGATTTTCAGTAGAAAAATACGAAAAGAAAGAAGCAGATATTTATTGAGAATCACAGTGGATTTATTCATTGATTCAGTTAATTATCGATTTTAATTGAGAATCGAAGATGAGTTTTTGAAGAATTTGAATTATTTAATAATTTATTTTTTATTCATCAAAAAAGAGATGAGAGATGGAAGGTAGAAGATAAGGGCACATATGTAATTGAACATTTATCAATTATATGAAAAATTACGAAAATGCCACTATAAATCATGTGAGCATCACGTGTTGCCGGATTCCGGCCATCCAGGTATGTATTTGCAATATTCTAATAGGTCAGTTACTAAAATGTAACAAACAATAATTCAGTTATGAAAATACAAAAGTGCTCTAAGTTCAGGTACTAAAGTATAATTATCCCTAAAACTTATAACAAGGATAATGGGGGATTATTTCTCCAAGCGTTTTGTTGCATTTCTTGGTTTCTCCAAAGCTTCTATGGAGGAGAAAAGACGCCTGCGATTGAGTCCTCACAACCATATTTGAGTAAGAATCAAGACACATACCACCGGGTTGGATGATGCAACATCTATTCGGATTCTTTCAACAAACGGACCTAACGTAGTCACTCAAAAACTCAAATTCAGAACTTCGCCGCACGCCAATAAGGATATCAATCGCCCTATACGACATATACATGATCACAAATTCAATAAGGTATATATTAAACTTGAGAAAAAACAGGTAATTCATGATATAATAGTTGTTACCTCGGCTAGGGCTCTTTGTTTAAGTGAGCTCATTTAAAAAAAAAAACTACTATATATATACTCAAAATAAGTAATTAATTTGCACAAATCTAAAAAGGCAGGTAACAATAAAATTCACTTAAAATCTAAAAATAAATAATTTTGTTATGCGCATTTTTTATTTTGTGCAATTTACGTGGATTTTAATATAATATAATAGTTATATAATATAGTATAATATTTATATATTAAGTGTGTATACTTAGTTTTATACTTAAAACTAATAAATTCATAAATATTTTTGATAAATTTGTTTTTTAAAACCGCACCCCGCCTCCACGCACTCCCGGTACCTTGTATTTTGTTATGTTCAATTTACTTTCTTACAATAATACTCCATGTTTAATTATCATTAATCTAGAATCTTTGTTCAATTTTTAATTTTTCTTATGCAGCTACGGAGACACACTTGTGTCAGTCTTCGTGTAGTCCAGTGGCCGAGCAACATAGCCTAGCTATTATCTACTTGGCTCCTATGTAAGTCTATTACATTTATAACTATATGTTTATTTTTACTAACTCGTTAACTACGCCATTATTTATTTTGTATTATTTATTCAGCCTCTCTTTTTGGCCGATCGGACATGCAGAGATTTGAGTAGGTCATGACCTGGACTCTCACGTGGTGACATTGGTGTGCAGTCTGTTGGAGTTGTGTACTTAATGTCTAGATTTAAGTAACGGTAAACTCCCGATCATAGCATTTAATCTATTAAATTAACGAACAATTGTTTTGCGTTTAATTATTATTAATTAAATATATGCAAAATATAGTTCTGGATTTTATACGTTGTAGTTAGTATGGTGCAAGCATGGGCGCACAGAAGATCATACTATTGGTTACTCGTATTTAATCAAACAGTTGCTCACGACCTAGATGGACACGGACCAATCCATCGGTATAGTCGTTGTGTGAGAGAGAAAATAATTTATCTTAATTATTTTATCACACTTGTACACTTGGTGTATTGAGCGGATCGTTGAGACTCATCGATTAGGATTGCCGGCGATAATCGATTCGAGACTCAGTGTATTTTATTCTTAATCCCCGATATTATTGCGGGTGTGTATATTTAATATAAGTAACTTTGATTTACCAAAGGAATTAACCGATTTAATTATTAGGTTAATTTCCGGTTAAGTTGGGTCACTATATTTTATATATGACATGCCGTGAATAATTGACCGGACAGTGTATCCCGTAAGGGTTGATAATATCCCCGAGATGAGTTCATAAGGAATTATTGTGTAAACCTCATGAGTGGATTCGTTCCGCACAATAATTAAGGTTGAATGGTACTAGTCTCGGATTAAAGAGATGAATAAATTAATTAGCAATAAATTAATTTTATTCATGGATATTTAAATCTTAAATACACGGAATAAATAAATACTACCGGAGAAATATTATTTGAAATAATATGGTTTAATATTGGGAGTGCAATTAATTTATATAGTAGAAAATAAATTAATTAATATTGATAAGGATTAATGGACTTGGGCAGTGGGCTCAATTTAATCTTCAATATTGGAAGCCCAATATTCCACCTCCTTTAGATCCCCTACGTAGCCTATAAAAGCACTACATGGCCTTCATAAGTAAATAAGACAAGATTATCATACTTGATATTCTAGAGAGTTGAAGGAGATCCATAGGAGTTCGATAGATCGTCGCCCACCCGACGTTCGAACGAAGTGCAAGGAATACGTGGGAAGATCCAAGGGTATTCAATTGATTTCGTTTCTCCGCACAACGAATCAAAGGTACAATCATAAACTCCTTCGTGTGAATTTATGTGATTTAATTGTGATATATGCATGAACACAAGATCCGGGAAAAACGACGAACTTCGGGGATGGGGATTCGAGATCCCCAGCGAAGGTTCGAAGGACCCTCGGCTGGGAGCCGAGGGGTGCGATCGAGCCCTAGGGGCGTCGATCGCGGGCCCACACGAGGACGCCCCGGCTGGAGCCGGGGCATGCGATCGACCACGTGGTCGATCGCCGGGCGAGCCGCGGCTGGGCCGCGGCTGGTGCGCTGGGCGCACCGCCCTCCTCGGCGGTGGCGGTGAGTCGCCGGACTCACCGCCGGGGGCTGTTCGGAACAGCCCCACGGGGATGCGCGTGCATCCCCGGCGATCGCTAGGGCTAGCGATCGCGAGCCCCGACGGGGGCTCGGCTAGGGTTTAGCCGCGGGTTTATCCCGCGGCGATGCTCGGGTCGAGCCCGGCTCCGTTTGTTTGGTTCGCGTTCGTGGATCCGACTCGCGGGAGAAAATCGTCTGGGGGCGGGCTGCGTGTCTTCGGGCGCGTAGTCTCCAAAGGTCGGACTCCTGCGGATGAGTCGGGGATCCAGTTTCCGGCGACGGGATTTCGTTCGGGGTTATCGGTTCCGCAATTTTTGATACCCCGGGACATCGAAACCCAGCAATTGGTATCAGAGCGTTTGGTTCGTGTTCATGTATGTATTCAATTGTGTTCTACCTTGCAGGGATTCCGACTATCATGGTTTAATTAATTGTTAATTATTCGTTTAATTAATTGCTATTTAATTTACCATGATTGTTCGTTTATTAAACTCTCGGACATGTCGAGATTCGTTTTGTGTGGATGAATGCTTGTAATAGTAAAAATTCGGGGGTTGACCGAATTTAGATTTATTATTATTGTTCTATGTTTTTCCGGAAAATGTATAGGGTCGATTTCATGTATAGAATCGATACCGGAATTGTAAATCTATTTCTTGTAATTTATTTACGTTGGATCGATGCCGAGATGACCGCCGGAAAACGCGTGTGACGTAGAAGACGAAGAGGACGAAGGACCGGGATCGATCAACCTCTTGATCGACCCCAATCGATCGCCCAAAGGGTGGGGGCGTCGCGCCCCTTCGGCCGTGGGTCGTCGCCGGCGACGGTGGCGGCTGGCCGGCTGAGGCGGCGGCGGCGGGTGCTCCCTCCCGGTGGTGGTCGGCCGATGATGGTGGGGTGGTGCGGGAACTCCCATCCCGTGCTACTCCTACCTAGATACGCTTTCCTAAATTAATTCGGTCTTCCTATTTTGAGTTCTCCTATTTTTGGGAATTCTCATGGATTAGGAAAAGAATTAATTAATGTTAATTTTATTCCTTATTCTATTATGGAAGTCTTCTAGAGTATTCCGAGTTCTACTTGGAATAGGATCCTAGAGATTTAATAGAATTAGAAAGGAATAATAAATTAATTTAGGATTAATTTATTTCCTAATTGATTATTTCTATTTTATGGGAATTTTCATAGAAATGGAAATTAATTAATCTTGGAAAGTAGAAGAGTCCTAATTTATTTTATTTCCTTATTCTATTTTTCTAGAATATTCCAAGTTTGACTTGGATAGATTATTCTAGAGATTTAATAGAATTAGATGGGAAAAATAAATAAATAAAAATATTAATAATATTTAATTTTATTTTTGATTTATTCGATTGACTTAATTTTCGAATTGAGTATCTTTTGGATTTATTAAAAATAAATAGATTTAAATATTGGGATTAATATTCTCGTCACATGGAGCATTCAAAAACGAAGACTGAAGACTAGAAGAAGCATACGGAGATGGAATAAAGCCATGATAGTCGGAAAATAATTTTTCTAGCATTATTTTGACTATGTGCTATGTGCTTTATTACTTGTATGCATGCTTATGTGTTTAATTATGCATTAGATAGCGTATCCCTTTGTTATAAAAAGCTAAGTGGGAGAGGGGATGGAAACATTCCCGTGGTCTCCATTACTGTTCTCTTGGTGACTCTTATGGACTTTTTTGAAGTTCGTATAGATGTGTCATTGTAGGAGAATTCTTGTAATTCCTTTTGCAAGAAACATTGATTAAGTTTATCAAACAATGCCTAATTTGTCTTTCTGAAACTGACTTCAAGTCGACTCATTCTCACCCCGGGGAGTGGAATGGAGCCAGAGCCACTTGGTCATGTGGATGACACAAATTAGAGACATTCGTACCATCTTTAAGGTGGATCGATTGTCTGCTCGGCTCCCTCATCTAATGAGAGATAGGGTTGTTCGCATGGTGAATCACTGGTTAGAAACTTCGAGTTTCACTTATGATTCCCCGCGTCTTGATTTACGAAATTGAATGGTTCAAGTAATTGGATGTCAATTGTATAAATCTTTTGGTGTAGTAAACGTCCACACTATCGTGGCTTGCTGCATTGAATGGGATTTTAGAACGATTGATGTAGACAGTTATAGAAGAAAGTGAAGGATCGTGTGTTAACGTAAACGTCCACACTATCGTGGCTTGCGCTGATATGCAGTCCCAAACAATCTTCTTAGATACTGAGTAATGGTTTACACTTAGGTACGCTCTATAGTATTCTTCCCATCGAAGTAACGCTATAGTGATGTACGACCAAAGCAAATCTAATTGCTAAATCATTTGGATGGGTAAACGTCCACACTATCGTGGCTTGCCTTATCTGATGGGATTTTAGATGTGATTAGTGATTTAATGATATTATTTGAGGGAGATAATATCGGATATTAAATTAATTGTTTGTTTAAATGTGCTTATAGGTTTAGAGAATTGCTATGAATCCACTTGAGTTAATACTTGAGGAATTTGACGCACTGGTTCCATACTGTGTTGAATGGAAAGAAGGGTTAGACATTGCTCAGACTGTGAAGGAGTACAAAGACGTACTCAGTGAAACTTGTCCTCCCGGACTCACCATTAACTCAACTGAGGATGAGATTTTTGATTTTGAAAAATGGGAAAGTGCTCGTTCATTAACCATTAATCATGATGTCATGCTTAAACTCAAGTTGATGTTTGGACATGATGGGGAGGCTAGAAAAGAGGCGATGAGGATACTCATAAAGATCTGTTACTTCGATGAAACACTTGATCATGTTTTTGAGATGATGGATCTTTTAGACGAGTTGAAACAATCGCAAGCTCTTATAGCCAAAGCCAAAGGTTTCGGACCTAAAGGCAAGGAAAAGGAGAAGAAGACAAGGGGGTCCAATGGTCCTAAGGGACTTGGACCAAAGGGTGGGATAAAGAAGCCTTCTGGCAAATATCCCCAAAGGAAGCAGTCTGAGTACTGGGGGTCTACATCTTGTCCTCTCAGAGGTACGAATTTTTCTTTAGTCGTAAAAACATAGTCAGCGGTATTATCTACCAGAAATCTGGTGTGTAGATATGGAACCACTGACGGTATGTGCATTTTGAATGCAGGGGTTCCAGAAAACCCGGCGACTTAGAGAAGGAGAGTTCGAGTCTACACGGGCAAAAGCTGTAGAGGAGGCAGCTGTTGCGGTGGAAGACATTTATCTGCTTTAGTAGTTAAATAGGATTTCATTTCAAGATTATTGCATTATGTACCCTCTATTTTAGAAAGAACGTTTTGTTCTGGATTTCTATTATTTATGAATGGATATTTTATTTCTTTAATCATTGGATGATTTTGATAAGAAATGATGGCATTATCTATTCTGGTACATTAGATAGCAATATATGAATGATAGATCCTAAGTCTACCACAATGCAACAAACCGTTCTATAACTTGTTTTACTTGATTAGATATGTTTCTTTATTAAATCATTATACTTGTGAATTCTTGTACTTAGTAGTATTTTCAAATAAGATTCAAAAGGTCGAAATTGATTTGATCAATTATATTTGAAGGAATGGACCTTCCGACCTAAGAATTGAATTTGGAGGATAATACATCTAAGCAAACCTTTCTTCATAAAGGATAGAATTCGGACTAGTACTGGAAATGATTAGATATGCAGACACATGTGTGAATTAGAAAGGCACGAGTAGTTCTTTCAAGAATACTCAATGATGGATTAGAATACTTAAATGTACCATAAAAGCAAAGTGTTTTGACTAGTCAATGGACACATAACTATTATGGGGAACCATTAAAGTATATCCATTAGAAGCCTGCGACTCGGTCGCGGAGGCCATCGCCTATCTAAATAACACATAGCATAATCAAAGATTGGGATTCAATCCCAAGGGGCCGCGCCATACACTTACGTGTAGAGATGGTGTGTTGAAAATAAGAAATGGAAATCTAAAAGTAAAAGAGAACAAGTTGTTCGGAACTACCTATGTTCTATGGATATTTCTGGAGACAATAACACATTCTGTGTGATTGTAGGATATCCTAGGTGAACGAAGTATTGTGTGTTCTATAGTACTGTGAACCAGAAGAACTTTCGTTCGGTTCATAAAGGAAGACTATTAGATGAACCACAAAGCCTGAACTGAATTAATACCTTGGAATGAGAAAAAGGAC
This sequence comes from Euphrasia confusa, assembly GCA_954870475.1. NCBI lineage: Eukaryota > Viridiplantae > Streptophyta > Magnoliopsida > Lamiales > Orobanchaceae > Euphrasia > Euphrasia confusa. The sequence goes on from OX940961.1 coordinate 1,858,678, forward strand.
AAAAGACTGGGAACCAGCCAAACCGAGTAGAAGTACACCACACACTACACCTATTGTTATTACTGTTATACACAAGGACGCCATTGCAGTGGGAGGTTGTTGAACAACCGGAGATATTCATAAGACTAGAGGAGTTCGGACTCTGGATCTAGTAAACATGAAATCGATCCCTAGCTCTGCATGAAGGCAGTACTAGATCTAAATGAGCCTGTTTGAAAAACAATAAGGATTATTGTTAAGAGGCTAGATCATTTAGAGTACGAGCTTGGTAAATCCATTTATGGATGGTTACAAAGCTATGAATCGTGGAACTTGCGAATTGATGAGATAATCCATTCGATGGATTCATCAAAAGGCAGAGACGATAGGTGTATTAGAGACGTAATGGAAACAAGGTGGTGTTTCTCGGAGATTTTGTGTAGATAATATTTTATCATTGGCAACAATGTAAAGATATTATCAGGCATAAAATAATGGTTGTCTAAATGAATCGGGATATAAGATTAAGTAGAAGTTAGAGCATGTTCTTGAGATCTTATGATCTAGGGATAAGAATATTGTACTTCTCCTGGATATCTTATACGATTATGGTTTGTTTTAACATGCATAATTCTGAGAAAGGTCGTTGCCCTTCAGAGACAGAATATGTATATCTATCTAAGGTTATGTGTCTTGAACACATTAAGGAGATAGATGATACTAAGCAGTTTCCTACACCTCGTGTGGAGAGCTTAAATGCAATGTTAGAAAAACAAGAAACTGATATCAACTATGCGGTTAGCGTAGTGGGAGGATATCAAAGTAATCTGGATAAGAAATATTCAAAATGAAATTTTCTTAGATTACATATTCTCAGATTTCAAATCAGAGAAGGACCAGTGTAAGTCGATATCAGGCTATGTGTTCACTTTTGGAAAAGGTGGAACCTTTAATATGTAAGAGTGATAAGCAGGATGCTTCTCAGACTCTCTCATAACCGAATAGCAGCCTCAGAGGCAGCGGAAGTTTTGGTTAGGTTCCGGGATAACCTCTAAGACTTGGAAATGACTCTTAGTTTATCAAAGGCTATTTTATAGCGGTGCATGATAAACTGGAAGAAGTCATAAGTCTAAAAGTGATGATAACACATAGAGCAAGTACCACCTGATACGAGTCATCGTCAGGGAGACGACGTAGTAGTCACCAAGATAACTTCAGAGCGGCAACCTAGAGTGCTCATTCACATAGTACTTCTCGGAAGTACACCTTAAGCACGTGATGAGTATGGGAACCGGGAGTTTGGAGGAAATGACTAGACCTTAGTACAAGTGGGAGATTGTTGGAGTTGTGTACTTAATGTCTAGATTTAAGTAACGGTAAACTCCCGATCATAGCATTTAATCTATTAAATTAACGAACAATTGTTTTGCGTTTAATTATTATTAATTAAATATATGCAAAATATAGTCCTGGATTTTATACGTTGTAGTTAGTATGGTGCAAGCATGGGCGCACAGAAGATCATACTATCGGTTACTCGTATTTAATCAAACAGTTGCTCACGACCTAGATGGACACAGACCAATCCATCGGTATAGTCGTTGTGTGAGAGAGAAAATAATTTATCTTAATTATTTTATCACACTTGTACACTTGGTGTATTGAGCGGATCGTTGAGACTCATCGATTAGGATTGCCGGCGATAATCGATTCGAGACTCAGTGTATTTTATTCTTAATCCCCGATATTATTGCGGGTGTGTATATTTAATATAAGTAACTTTGATTTACCAAAGGAATTAACCGATTTAATTATTAGGTTAATTTCCGGTTAAGTTGGGTCACTATATTTTATATATGACATGCCGTGAATAATTGACCGGACAGTGTATCCCGTAAGGGTTGATAATATCCCCGAGATGAGTTCATAAGGAATTATTGTGTAAACCTCATGAGTGGATTCGTTCCGCACAATAATTAAGGTTGAATGGTACTAGTCTCGGATTAAAGAGATGAATAAATTAATTAGCAATAAATTAATTTTATTCATGGATATTTAAATCTTAAATACACGGAATAAATAAATACTACCGGAGAAATATTATTTGAAATAATATGGTTTAATATTGGGAGTGCAATTAATTTATATAGTAGAAAATAAATTAATTAATATTGATAAGGATTAATGGACTTGGGCAGTGGGCTCAATTTAATCTTCAATATTGGAAGCCCAATATTCCACCTCCTTTAGATCCCCTACGTAGCCTATAAAAGCACTACATGGCCTTCATAAGTAAATAAGACAAGATTATCATACTTGATATTCTAGAGAGTTGAAGGAGATCCATAGGAGTTCGATAGATCGTCGCCCACCCGACGTTCGAACGAAGTGCAAGGAATACGTGGGAAGATCCAAGGGTATTCAATTGATTTCGTTTCTCCGCACAACGAATCAAAGGTACAATCATAAACTCCTTCGTGTGAATTTATGTGATTTAATTGTGATATATGCATGAACACAAGATCCGGGAAAAACGACGAACTTCGGGGATGGGGATTCGAGATCCCCAGCGAAGGTTCGAAGGACCCTCGGCTGGGAGCCGAGGGGTGCGATCGAGCCCTAGGGGCGTCGATCGCGGGCCCACACGAGGACGCCCCGGCTGGAGCCGGGGCATGCGATCGACCACGTGGTCGATCGCCGGGCGAGCCGCGACTGGGCCGCGGCTGGTGCGCTGGGCGCACCGCCCTCCTCGGCGGTGGCGGTGAGTCGCCGGACTCACCGCCGGGGGCTGTTCGGAACAGCCCCACGGGGATGCGCGTGCATCCCCGGCGATCGCTAGGGCTAGCGATCGCGAGCCCCGACGGGGGCTCGGCTAGGGTTTAGCCGCGGGTTTATCCCGCGGCGATGCTCGGGTCGAGCCCGGCTCCGTTTGTTTGGTTCGCGTTCGTGGATCCGACTCGCGGGAGAAAATCGGCTGGGGGCGGGCTGCGTGTCTTCGGGCGCGTAGTCTCCAAAGGTCGGACTCCTGCGGATGAGTCGGGGATCCAGTTTCCGGCGACGGGATTTCGTTCGGGGTTATCGGTTCCGCAATTTTTGATACCCCGGGACATCGAAACCCAGCACAGTCTACTATGGGGCTCTTAGACCACCTCCAATAGGGAACATTTGAAGATGTATTTTGTTCCAATAGGAGTTATTTCATGTGAGTATATTTCCTTCCATTTTCAAGAAAATTATTGAATAATTCCGATATTATTCTGACAATTTGAAGTGAATGTGGGACATGGGTGGGAGGGGTGAGCGGTGGGTGAGAGATGTTGTGATATAATTTGAATAAAATAATGTTACGTGTCAATTTTTTATTGAACATCTATATTTCGTTTATCTTATGTTTTAAATGAGATTTTTAAATATAATTAAAAATAAATTTTCATTTTTTTTACATCAATATTTTTAATTTTTCATGATCTATAAATAGAGACCAAGTTTGTTTGATTTGGATACCAATTTTTTTTTTTTACAATTTTCTCCACATTTGTTTGTATAATTTGTGTTTTTGATTTGTGTTCACAAAACGTACTTACGTATTATATTTTGTTCAAAATTTAAAATCCGACTTCACGTAAAAGGACTATTCGGGTTTGTAAAAGGGCCTATTCGGGTTTGTAAAATGGCCTATTCATTTTTTTAATAATATAATTTATTTTGATATTTTTCTAATTATATTATTTTTATTAAATAATAAATAAATAATTTAATTATTTTTATATCAATTATTATTTAACAAATATTATTATTAATTAAAATTTTATAAAACATGCAATTAAAAATAAAAAAGTAATATATAGTGAGGTATAGTGGAATAATGATGTGTAGGAAAGAGAAAATGAAATATTTTTTGAAATATTTTCTATTGTAGAATATGAGATATTTGAAGGATAATTGAAGATATTTGATGAGGTGTAAAGTGGAATAAGCTGACGTGGCAAAAAATATTTAGTAGTTGAAATATTTGCTGCTGGAGATGGTCTTACTAGATATTGAAGAGCCGCGTGGGAACACATGACTATAATCATCGTCAACAACTTCGCTAGGGTCGCATTTCAGATTTTTTACATCATCGTATTTTGTTACTATTCTGCACGTCCTGTTTGGGTATCTTATATTTATTACGTTGTTTATTTATGAGTTAAGAGCTATAAACCACATTTTTTAAACATTACAAAATATATATCACTAATTCTTACTCCCTCCAATCTTTTTTATTTGTCGCCCTAAGCTTTTGCACAAATATTAATAATAATTATAACTTCCTAATTTAACCCTATTTAATATTAATAATTATTTGACTTTATCTTTTAATATCCCTTATTCCTTTGTAAATTTATATAATAAAATATGAAATTTAATGATTCTTAATTAATAAAATAATAATTAATGAAGGATTAAATAGGGAAAAAAATTCAAAACGACAATTAAATTGACAAAAAGCAGAAAACCTATAACGTCAAATAAAAAAAATTGGAGGGAGTATATATTAAAATTATGTTAATATTTACAAAATCAATTATAAAGAGTATGTTAGGAATGATATTAATATTTTAACATGTACATATTCTTGTGGGTGCAAGGGTTCTTATTGTTTTATATTGTTTTAATAAGTTGGATTATCATCGGGCTACATCTCTCATCCACGATTTCTTGAGAATTGGTACATCTCTCATCCACGATTTCTTAAGAATTGGTTGTGGAGTTGATTGCCGCCTTATGCAGTGTAATTTATGTGGATATGATTTTATTACATATAATTTAATAAATCACGTGCATTTTACTATAATTTATTATAATTTAATAAATTACGTGGATTTTATTATAATTTAATTAATTACAACTATTTTATTACAATTTAATGAATTATGTGAATTTTATAGTATAATAATTTAATAAATCACCTGCAATTTATTACTCCCTCCCATTTTTTATATAAGTCGTTTTAGTGTTTTTTACTTTTTTGTTTTTATTTGTCGTTCTATTTATTTATCTCATATATACCCTTATTTATTACCTCTAATTAATACTAATAACTCCCGAAAATAATGAGAACTGTGCAAAACTCCGAAAAGATAATCATTAAATAGGAGATTAAATAGGGGTAAGATTGGTTTTATTTTATTTTATTAAGAATTGTGCAAAACTCCAAAACCACTTATATAAAAAATGGGAGGGAGTATAATTTAATAACCAAATCAAAATTTAAATCACGTGCATTTTATTATAATTTACTATAATTTAATAAATTACGTAGATTTTATTATAATTTAATTAATTACAACTATTTTATTACAATTTAATGAATTATGTGAATTTTATAGTATAATAATTTAATAAATCACCTGCAATTTATTATAATTTAATAACCAAATCAAAATTTATATTATTAATTACAACTATTTTATTACAATTTAATGAATTATGTGAATTTTATAGTATAATAATTTAATAAATCATCTGCAATTTATTATAATTTAATAACTAGATGAAAATTTATATTAAATTACAGAAAAAATAACGTCAATGAGATCCAAATTAAATTACTACATATTAAAAAACTTTGTTAACCTAAAATTTTATATAATTTGAACAAATTTATCAAAAAAATGATATAATTTTATTATAATATTAAGAAATACTAAAATTATTGTTGTAGTACATAAAATTTCAAAAAAAATACAATTTTTTTGCAAATTAAAAAAAATTATCAAAAATTTAAAAGGATTGAAAAAATTTGACAAAAAAATCAAGAATTCAAGAATTCAAGAATTAATTATTATTTATTTTTAATAATGTAGTCTATTTTTTTTAATTTACTACTTATAATAATTAAGATAAGAAAGATTTAAAAGAGATTTAAGATTTTTTTGTTACTTAATAAAATTTAAAATTTATTAAACAATTTTTGTTGAAAAATAAATAAATTAAGTTGACAAAATTTAATATATATTTTTTTTGTTAAAAATGTAAAATATTAATTTTCAATTTTTTGTTAATAAATATTAATTTCCAATTTCTCTTTGAATGGAAAATTAAATGTTTTTACAATTTATATTGTCATTTTGGAATTCAAATCAATAATTGAATTTTGTTATAATCTGAGTGAAAAGCAATAACAATCAAAGACACTTGTTTTTATCAAATAAATAAATAAAATTTATTTTTATTTAACGTGATTTTGTATCGGTTGAATTCATTAAACACAAAATTAATAATAAATATATTCTAAATTAATAAATTCAAATAGTTGTGTGTAAATTAAAAAAAATTGTATTTTAAAATGTACAATTAAACAAGAATTGATATGAAGTTGCAGTGATTTTTTTTTTAAATTACGCAAAATTTATAATCTATTCTAATTTCAATTTGCAAAATTAAAACTATTTTTTATTAAATAATAATTACAGTATATTTTTCGTTTTTAAAATTTGTTAAAACAATTGTTGCCAAAAATGATTCATTTTCCTCGAGAAAAAATAAATTATACTCCCTCCGTCCCATTGATATAGTCACACTTGCCCTTTTTTGTTGTCCCATAAAAATAGTCACACCCCTTAAATGTAAATAATTTATACCATAAATACCCTTACAACAATTTAAAACCAAACATTAATTTTAATTAAAAATTCTTTAATTCTAATTACCAATTATACATCTTCCACACTTAAAAACACTAAATTAATCACAATATTCCACCTTTCCATATTCCAACTACCCTAAATAATTATACAAACAAACCTTAAATTATTCATTCACTCCGACCTTCAATCTCTCTTCTTCTTCTCTCTTTCACCATCATCGCATCTCCATCCTCCAACAATTAATGTTTTTCTCCATTTTCGAAAAACAATTTTTTGATAAATACGAAACTCGTCCCCTAATAGTAATATCCATTCAAATTTGTACTTCTCCACAATCTCTCTTTGGATGATTTACAATTTTGTGCTTGAAACTTGTTCGTATTCAGAGATCAGAGACGATTTATCAATTTCTTGGATTTTTTGTCACGATCTCAAGATTCAGAGAGGTATTTTTTTATAGTTATTTGTGTTCGCTTTTTGTAGATCTGAAAATTTTAACCAAAATTTAGATCTGAAATTTCTGTGTTCAATTTTAGATCCGAAATGATCTTAAATCCATTGTTTTTGCATGTGAGTTCACACAAGATTAATTTTAGATGTGATGTTATTCTTACGGTAATTATTAATTTGATCTAATAAGTGTTTTTTTTTTTGCAGATTTTTACGGCAACAAAAACCATTTGAAGATATGGAAGAACATGGATAACACAAATTAATTTTACTTTTTAAACCAATGAACTGTAATTTTTAATTGTAAATATTTCTGTAATTGTTTGTGTTTTTTTCACTCTAATTTCTTTAATTAGAGTTCTTTATGATAAAATATTAATTAAGTTTTAGTTAATAAATAATAAAAGACTACTTTACCCCTAACATTTCAGTGTTTAAAGTCCACAATTCAATGTTTCTTAAGAACTGTGCCCACTCACCTCTGCCTATTCCAATGGGACAGAGGGAGTACTTTTGAACAAGTGATTAGGATTTTAGCATTTAGAATTTTAGACAGAAGCGCCGCATATATAAAGGCTAAACTCTTCTTCATCTCCTCTAAAAAAAATCCCCAAATTACTTTCTCACACTCAGATGTCGACGATTTCGGAAGATCTGTATCCGACCGAGGAAGACTACGTCTACGAAGAAGAGGTCCTCCGAAACCCCAACAACCTCAAGCTGTGGTGGCGATACCTAATCGCTCGGAGCGGCGCTCCGTTCAAGAAGCGCTCGATTATTTACGAACGTGCCCTCAAATCCCTTCCCGGAAGCTACAAGCTCTGGCACGCCTACCTCCGCGAGCGCCTCGAGATCGTGAGGAACCTTCCGATTTCGCACCCTCAGTACGAATCCCTTAACAACACTTTCGAGCGGGCACTCGCCACAATGCACAAGATGCCTCGGATATGGATAATGTACCTGCAGTCGCTGACTCAGCAGAAGCTGGTCAACAAGACTCGCCGGACTTTCGACCGAGCTCTGTGCGCCCTTCCGGTCACACAGCACGACCGGATTTGGGACTACTATTTGGTGTTCGTCTCGCAGAAGGGCATTCCCATCGAGACCTCGCTGAGAGTGTACAGGAGGTACTTGAAGTATGACCCGAGTCACATCGAGGATTTTATCGAGTTCTTGGTTAATTCCGAGCTGTGGCAGGAGGCGGCGGAGAGGCTTGCGGGGGTTTTGAACGACGACCGGTTTTACTCCATAAAGAGGAAGACGAAGCACAGCTTGTGGTTGGAGCTGTGCGATCTTTTGACTCAGCACGCGAGTGAGATATCAGGATTGAACGTGGATGCGATCATTAGAGGCGGGATACGGAAGTTCACGGATGAGGTTGGGAGGCTATGGACATCCTTGGCAGATTATTATATAAGGAGGGGTTTGATGGAAAAGGCTAGGGATGTATTCGAGGAAGGGATGACAACAGTCGTTACCGTGAGGGACTTCAGTGTGGTGTTTGATGCGTACTCACAGTTTGAGGAGAGTATGCTGTCAATTAAAATGGAAACTCTGGAAGAAAGTGAGGACGAGGATGACGAGAACGAAGATGAAGATGAGGAGGACGAGGAAGACGACAGGCTGAATATTGAGAAGTTGAGGAAGAAGATTGACAAGTTTTGGTTGAAGGATGACAATGATGTGGATTTGAGGCTGGCTAGGTTAGAGCATTTGATGGATAGAAGGCCGGAGTTGGCTAATAGCGTGCTTCTGAGGCAGAATCCTCATAATGTGGAGCAGTGGCATAGACGAGTTAAGCTTTTTGAAGGAAATCCCACGAAGCAAATTTTGACTTACACCGAAGCCGTGAGGACTGTGGACCCCATGAAGGCTGTTGGGAAACCACATACTCTCTGGGTGGCATTTGCTAAATTGTATGAGAGCCACAAAGATGTTTTGAATGCTCGGGTGATTCTTGATAAAGCCGTGCAGGTTAGCTACAAGGCCGTGGATCATCTCGCCAGTATATGGTGTGAATGGGCAGAGATGGAGCTCAGGCACAAGAATTTTGAGGGTGCCCTGGAACTGATGCGCCGTGCTACTGCAGAACCATCGGCTCAGGTGAAGATGAGAGGTACGTCTTCAAGCCTATCCTGTTTTTCGGCTATTATTATTAGTTTTTATTTCCTTAATTTTAGCATTGATGGATATGCTATTCTTTGAAGTAGTGATTGTATTATATAATCATGAGTTTTTCGGACTTACATTTCCTACTGTTTCATACTTAGAAGATTTTGCAGTATGCACTTTTAGATGCTTCTGTATCCCTTCCAAGGGATAAGAATATTACATTTTTGTGACGAGCATTGACCATGATACGAAATCATGACATATCTGAGATGTTTTGTTGCATTACTTCTGTAAGGGATTTTTAGGGAAAATGATTGAGACAGGAAAATAGTATACTCTCTTCCAACAAATTGATATGATTAAACTTTAATTTATGCTCTGCTTATTTTCTGCAGTGGCTGCTGATGGCAATGTACCCGTGCAAATGAAAATTCACAAATCCCTAAGGCTTTGGACCTTTTATGTTGATTTGGAGGAAAGTCTAGGCAGCTTGGATTCAACACGTAAAGTTTATGAAAGAATTCTAGACTTGAAGATAGCCACACCGCAGATCATAATCAACTATGCATTGTTGTTAGAGGTATGTTAAAGATCCTGCGGTGCTACTTTTTCCTCCTCTACCCACTTTCTCCAAATATGATTTTAGACTGGGAATTGATTTTCTTTTGGTTTGTGTGCAGGATAACAAATATTTTGAAGATGCATTTAAAGTTTATGAAAGAGGTGTGAGTATATTTAAATATCCACATGTCAAAGATATATGGGTTACATATCTTTCAAAGTTTGTCAAGCGATATGCAAAGTCAAAACTGGAACGTGTTCGGGAGCTATTTGATAATGCGGTCAAAAAGGTATGTTTATTTCTACAGTTTTTCTGAATTGTAACATTTGTTCAGTTCCTTGCTAATTCTTTCATTGTCAGTCATGACCTGCAGAAAATTTAATTCAAGGCTTCAATATCCTGGGAACTTTCATAGTTGTTATATCTTGTTCTACTGTTACCATATTTGAGATTTTTTTATTAATTCGTGTTTTCCACACTTCATTTATCAGTGCATTAGCATGTTAGATGTTGATATGCACTAATTTTAGGTAATTTAAAACTTGGGGATTCAGCTAAGTGGAAGTGCCAAATATGATAAACAACTTCAAGATCAATGTAAGATGAATATTATGAGAGTTCCATTAAAAATAACCTGTTTTGAAAAAAAAAAAACTCTGTAAATTTGCTGCTGATTTTGTTAACTTGAGACTTAACAGATACGCATAGAAGATAACCATTTGTTTGAAAAACTAATCCTTAGTAAGTATTTTTTTGTCCTGAAGTTGTCATTTAGTGATCTGAATTGTTTAAAAAAACATGTATTCAAAAAATTATTTTAGTGTGCCGGCCAAAATTTTCCTCTTTAGTTTGTCTAGAGACTATTTTTACATTAACTTGCTGTTTCTTTATGAGTTGTCCATACTGTTTTCTATGTCCTTGGCCTTGTCCTTAATGGTTCTTGAACCAGTCCTAACATATCTTATTGGAACCAGCATATTTTATTGCAAACATCATAGAAGTTTTTCCTTTCTATTTGCTTATATTAAGCGACCATAAGGTTGAGCATAATTATGCTACTTTTCTCTATGCAACCACAACACTTGCAATTATTCGTATAGAGATGCTTGATATTTTATTTTTCTCTTTTATTAGGCTCCTGCAGAATCTGTGAAACCTATTTATCTTCAATATGCAAAGCTTGAGGAAGACTTTGGTATGGCGAAAAGTGCAATGGCAGTGTATGATCAAGCAACAAAGGCTGTACCAGACAATGAGAAGTTGGGCATGTATGAAATATACATTGCTCGGGCAGCCGAAATATTTGGTGTGCCAAAAACAAGAGAGATTTATGAACAGGCTATACAATCTGGCCTGCCAGACAAGGATGTGAAGCATATGTGTATTAAATTTGCTGAACTAGAGAAATCTCTTGGTGAAATTGATCGGAGCCGTGCCCTATATAAGCATGCTTCACAGTATGCTGACCCTAGATCTGATCCCGACTTCTGGAACAAATGGCACGAGTTTGAGGTGCAGCATGGAAATGAAGATACTTTCCGAGAGATGCTCCGAGTGAAGAGGAGTGTTACGGCCAGTTACAGCCAAGTAAGATAATGAACTTCCTCTTTCTCTCTTACAGAAATGACTGCTAATATTTGAAATACTACCCTTTGGGATTTTAATGTATAAATGTGTTATTTGTATTTCCATGTTTTTTGTGACAACATTCCTGATCTTGTGTTTCACTGTCCTCTCCAGACTCATTTCATCCTTCCGGAGTATTTGATGCAAAAAGACCAACTGCAAACATTAGAAGAAGCGAAAGATGTTCTAAAAATGGCTGGCGTCGATGAGGACGATATGAAAGCTCTCGAAATGCAAATAGTACCCTCTGCAAATGACACCTCGGCAAATGATGGTACCCGAAAATTGGGATTTGTAAGTGCTGGGGTGCAAACTGGAGGAGAGACTACTGCTAACAAGGAGGATATTGAGCTACCAGAAGATAGCGATTCCGAAGATGGTGATGAGAAGATCGAAATTGCTCAGAAAGATGTGCCGGCAGCTGTATTTGGAGGCTTGGCTGGAAAAAGAGCAGAGATGGAAGGGGATGATAGCGCTGTTGCCGATGATAGTGCTGAAAAACTTGGTGCGTTGGAAAGAATTAAGAGGATGCGCCGGGGCGCATAATTGTTGGACCTTTCAAACACGAGTTTTACAATTTGTTTCTTGTTGACTTGCGTTTTGGAGTAATGGAGGGATTTTTGTAAGAGGATTAGCTTGTATTCAGTTGGTGTACTATATCTATATATCATGGAGCCTATTTCCTAAACCTAAGATTTATTCGTTCATGTATCGGTATATTTATGTCTTATCTGTTTATATATCGGTGCATTGTTGTTTCAGTGTTATGGATTTCAGGCAAGGGCTTTGAAGCCAATGTAGTGAAAAATGAACTCTTCCTGTATGAACAAGAATTTAAATGTCTTGAGAAATAAAATTAATTAATGTAATGTGTGAGACCAAGTGACAACGTTTCACAACAATATTTGTCCTTGACAAGACGGACCAAAAACCAAGCTACAAAGTTTTCTAATTGGAATGTAAGTGCAAGTGTCAAATAGCAGTTAAATATAATATATTATATATATATATTGGTTCCAACAAGAAAAATTGAAATATAAGGACTACAATTCCATGAAGACTAAGATTTTTATTTTATGCAGCCCTTGTATGTATTTTCCTTCCCTCAGTTTTTCGCACTTCCACCCTTGGCTAAATGTATACTCACTAAGCAGGGCCGGAACTACCGTTTGTCTTATTAGCTTCTGTCCGAACATAAGTCAGACCACGGGTAGTCGATGTTGGAAAATGACTGTTGGAGACCTGAGGAGAGGCATCAGCCCCACGCTTCCACTGGAAGCTTCTTGCACCGAGTTTGGATGACCCGTGGGCTCGATAAATATTGGGGACGCCTCTAGCAAAAGGCGCTCTACTGAATCTTGGAACGGGGAAGGAAGACGCTCGGGCAATATGTGGCCATGTAATAACAGGTGCAGCTTCAGGTTGAGCAGAACTTTTCCTCACGACCTGCAAAGATCATAATATAGTATGACAAGAGATTAATCTCCAAACAAATTTCGGGAATCATTCTTTTCTAGAGTATTACCTCAGTCCTCACACCTTAACAAAAAAATTAACTAAAAAAGGCTTATTCATTTATGAACAATTATTTCAAGACAAAAACAAAATCAAGCCCCAAAAAAAACATTTTTTTTTTTTTTTTTTTAAGAAACATACAAGGAAAATGCCTTTTGGGAGTGGGCATTTTTGTTATTTTTTTAAGAAACATAATGCTTTGATTTATTAAAACCCACATGTAATTCTATTGTTCATAATAGGTGCCCATCTTTTCATGAGAGCAAATAAATCTTCCAAGTAACATAGCAATAGGATACCTAACCAATACAAGTTAGACTTTAAATAAATGAAACAACATGAACTGAATGGTTTAACCAGTTAACACTATATAGCCAAAACAAATTGCAAAGATTTATCGGCTATCGTAGCTTCAACATTTTATTTTTTATAATCACTTAAAATTTATTTTTTATTTTAAAAAAAAAGGTAAAAGAGAGATGGCAAGTACAGAGAGAAATTGGTTAGAAAACACTTAAAAACCCTTTAGTTACAACTTTTAAATATATCCTTCAATCACATACCTTGAGAAGGCGAGACATAAAAGAGGTGCCATCTAAAGATAAAGCAATCTCAGCAGCTTCCTTTCTCATAAACTCTATATAAGCTGACCTGAACAATCAAACACATTTTTAGAATAATATTCGAAACCACTGAAGGGAAATGAAGAATCTGGAAACAACTTACCCTTTTGGTTGTCCAGTAGCCGGATCGGTTAAAATAATAACTTTAAGAACTTCTCCAAACTTGTTGAAATGACGTGAAAGGCTATCCTTGGTGGCAGCGAAATGAACCTGAAACATGAAACATGGTATTATATCAGGAACATGGAAAGCAAATGGACAAAAGTCCTACTCCAAACAGAAGGTTTAGAGTCCATGGGAAATTTATTACATTGCTAACAAAGATAGTTCGAGAATCAGCATCTTCAGTTGGTGGGCCAGTATTTTGTAAACCTGCAAGAAACCAAGCTTTCAGGTAAATGATTAAAATAATTGGATAGCAGAGATGCATGCAAAATTTAAAGTTAATAAGGTGTTGGAAAAGATATTAGGTATAAATCTATGGAAATAAAACAATTTGGCTGAAATAAAAAACATATATAAGATACATGAAGGCGAAATGCAAAGCTTACCAGTTGGTGTCTGAATCTTTTCAGGATGTTGTTGGGTTGCATCAGGTTTTGTCTGTGACAACGTAAGTCAGAAGAAACCGGTGAAAAAAGGTATACACAAAACATAAAACCAGTTTTAATAAATAAAATAGAAAATGAAGAGAAAAAAAACAGCATGCATGATCTCACGAGTTTCTTACATTTCCATTGAAGGCTAATCTAGGATTACTGTTCTCCCTCATCAACAGAACTTCGGATTTAGTAGTCACAGCACTACCTAACACCCTCTTGCGATTATCCATCTCAGATATAACCCTTTCCTCTTGATATTGAGACCTCCTAGTACTCAAGCTTACAGACGAAGCAATTCCAAGAGAAGCATTGCGCCCAGTCACAGGCAGCATTCCATCAACATTATAACCACCAGCACCATCATCATACTGATCTGTTAAAGAGTTCTTCTTCTCCACCCAGTTCCTATCTGACGTGCCTAACCAAGACTTGTCCGTGCCATCTCCATCCCTCTCATCCATATCATCATAACCTCCACCATCATCGTATTCCAAAACAGAATCCAAAACATTGTCGTGAAAAGGCGTCACGTGTCCTAGTCCCCTGCTAAATTCAATATCTTCAACAATAGGTTCATATTTAGGATGGTGCGTAGTGTTTGGGACATCAGTAGCATGACCAAGCCTATTAAACACGCTGCGCGAGGGTCTGGCTTTGGTCACGTCCATGACTGCCTCTGCTGCAGCTTTAATGGCAGCAGTCATGGAAGTACGTTTTATTCTCTGAGAGCGTTTTTGTTCTTCCTGCAGTAAGTCCCCCACAGAAGTGGAAACCACGGACCTCAAGCGTTTTAGCGAGGTCTCTGATGTGGCGTTGAATGGCCTGGAAGTGCCGACAGCATCGCGTACAGCAAACTGGAGCAGCCTTCTGGGGGCACTGACAGATGACTGAGAAACTACCCTCTGCCAAATTTAAACAAATAAATTAAGAGAGAGAGAAAGAGAGAAAGAGAGAAAGAGAATGCAGGCACTTCAAATGATGTCAAGCCATCAAGGGAAATAAAATCCGAAAAGCGATGATCAATTTTATAAATTATACTGCCCAGCCTACAATAACTTGCTTGAATAGCACTGCCAATTCTCTGTAGAGGTATAATATATTGCACAAGAGAAATACCAGACGAAGATTAACGCAAACAAAAAAAAAACAGAATGTGTATATTCAAATCTATCTTATTCCTTTTCGAAAGGGAAAGATTCATTGAGTGGGTTTCATGATGGTGCGTAAAAGAGGGTGAAGGGTGGTATTTGCAGATTGGTAATATTATTAATACGACTACAATCACAGAGCTACTGACCAACTTAAAAAGTTATCTCGATAAAAATAAAAATAAAAGTGTGCGATCACATTTCGTCAATATTCAATGAACCAATATGTCAAACAGGGACAAAAAAGATCGACTGGAGTAAGGAAAGCTATAGTGAAAGTGCCAGCTGCGAATGAGCTGGGAGGGGGAGAGATTATTACCTTTCTTGGTTTTTGCTCCTCAGTTGACCTTCTCTTTTTATGAATTGATGGGCGAGGTGAAAGAGATGGCTTCGTTCGCCCAACTCTCTTAGGAGGTTCATCCTGGGAAATCTCATTGTCAGCAACAGACTTTCGGGAAAGGTGTGCGTCGTTATCATCCTCATCCCTCGCTCGCCCTTTGGGATGCCGACTGTTAGGGTGCACATTTGCTTTAACAGAAGTTACTTTCTCAGCTTCAGATTCAATTTGCTGAGACTTGGTATTTCCATCCTCATCCTCTGTTTTCGATTTTGTCTTGGGGGGACCATCTGGATGCGGTTCTTGTGGTTCCACATATAGTTTTATACTAGATCCTAAATGATCCCAAAGCCTGTGAGCAGCAGTAATAGTAGTAAGAAAGCATAAAGCAGAGTCTAGTACCAACAGATTATATGATAATGACAGTTGGGACTTAGGAGAGACTCACCAAGAAACAAACGAGTCACTGTCATCATCTCCCAGAAAGACATTCAACTCACTTTTCGCTTCATCCTTAGATCTACCATTTTTTAGCAAGACTATCACATATTCCTAGGAAACAAATCACAGGTCAGATAAATGAAATAAAATAAAAAGGGAGAAAAAGGATAGAAGTAAACGTGCGCATATAAGAGGATCATAGTTACTACAGTACGGCAGAAGTGGCCCATGAATATTAAAAACAGCATTGTAAGAAAAAAAAATGGAAAACAGTGAAATTATAGGTTAAAAGACAAAGGTTACAGTGCAACCTCACGCACATTGACATTAGAGAAGAACGTCCAATCGCTAATGAGAAAAGAGTGTAAATTTTCAGATTATAAAAATAAATAAAGCATGCATATGAAAGGTGTGGCTTAGTAAAAATAGTCATCCTGAAGGTATCAACACTGCTCAGATTTAACACTCATATTTCCTAGAGAGATGTCTTAGTTTCATTGGCATGCTGATGGAGTGTAGCCTCAACACAATACAACCAAAGTTAGTAACTGAAGGAAATGTGGGAAGCAAACAATACACTAATATGGTCATAAGCACCATAAATGCAAGCTATAGATAATCACATAAACCCACTATGTTTCTAAGTTTTATGCAGCTCGTTCATCTGAAAAGCAACAAAAAGCACTGGAGCAATTCTATTCTGAAAATTGGTATGAAACTGACAAATATCATTAGCTGAAGTAGTAAAAAAACATTAAACACTTGTAACAGCATCGAGATCCCTTCGCAACTTAATTGATTATTACTTTTATATGGATCTTTACCACCACTGGATGTTAGTTTGGAGTCCATTTCTAGCTAAACAACATTCTGAAAATCATAAGCAGGTCCAACTGGGCATCAACCCTATCAACAACTTGATTTATAAGGCGTAACTAACTATTTAGAAGAAAAAAAACTCTACTAGGCAGATATTCGAAGACAATACAACTTTTATGGCTCAGTAGTTATGTCCTTCCATATATCCAACCGTATCCTATGTATTACACTAAGTAATCTTTCCGCGTAACTTGCTCTAGGTACACTGTATCCACAATTCCACTGCAGTACTCTCCTAACAAGAACACTGCATTTACATCTATAATGCATCACATTGCTCTAGATACACTAAATTCAGAAATCCAAGTAGCAACTGCGGTGTGAGAATTTAGAATCCATGGAAACAAATAACTCGCCGTCTACCCGAGAGAGGCAATCTCAGAAAGAAAAACAATTAGCACTAAAAACCCAGTTGACACCATACAATTTCTCAAATCAATAATCTTTTGCAGCTTAAAAAAAATACAGTTGCTGGTGAGAGAATATCCGTTTTCATACCACTAGAGTATCATCCGTGTAGTCGCCCATGAACTCCTTGAGCTTCTCGTTGATAACTTCGCGAAGCTTCGAAACTCCTTCGCTAGTGAAATTAACCCTAAATGACCGATTACCTCCCTCCATCAATAAACTAAAATTGAAAAAATCCCTAAAACCCTAATCGCAATTTCTTCGTTAACACTTCAGCAATTCACTCCGATGATCACTAGGGTTTCCCAAACAAAATCAAAATTGAATGGAAAACAGAAAATCAGACTACTTTATTTTTAAATCGAATGTTTATTATACACATGTGATCGATTATAATCTTATAGAGAGAAACACGTGAAGCGTTCAAGGAAATTGATGGATGGAAATTATTCAGGGGAAGAAGGAGATGAAAAAAAAATCTCTTTCCCAATATGATGAACAGTGATTTACACCGTAACCCTGATACTTTTATCGTGAAGGAGGAAGCAGCTCTTGGGTAATGACGAAAATAGACTTCGAACCCTCTGTCTTTACTTAATTTACTATACCGTGTCGAGTTGGGGTAAATTGGTAAATTAATAGTACAAGATTAATTTACGATGGTTATGTTAACAAATTAAAATTAGTTCTAATTAGAAAGAGGTGATTTAAGATAAATTTACTCCTACTATTTATACTAAAAAAAACTTTCCCCTTTTAATTTTTAATATATTTATACTTTAAAATTTTTATTTAGTTTTGTATTATACTCATAAAATATTTGTGAGGTAAAGTTTACAAAAATAAAAAATACAAATTTTAAATGATGTGTTTGTTTCTTTGAATATACAAAAAATATACTAATATAAAGTATTATCAAAATGATAGAGTTATATGAAATGAAAATGAAAATTAAATCAATTTGCAGTTAGACAAAATACAAGACCTAGTACATTTTACATTTTATGTTAATTTTTTCTTATATTTTTAAAATGAAATAACTATTATTATGTAGTATTTTTTTATTATAAAAATACAATTTTAATTTTTTTTCATAATAATTTTACTTATTTTACCTTAAATTACAAATTACAAAACAGAAAATTAATAAAGGTTATATAGTGCCACGTTTCGTGTGAATTGCGTATGAGCGCGTACTACAATGAATTGGTAAACAAAAATCGCACGAAATATAATGTCGAAACGAAAAAGAAATGCCAAAAGAAATTCCCCTACTCCTTTTTTCCGTCCCCGTTCAGTGCAACCGGATACACGACGGGTAAGAATTCAAAGAATGATGCGGTGTCTCAATGGCTGACTGACACGTCGACGCGGCGTAGATACACCGGTAGTAGAGGAAAATTTTCATTTTCACCGTCTACGCTCCTACCCTTCACCTATTAATAGAGTTAGTGGGTGAACCATTTTTCTCCATCTCATTTCCTCTCTCTCATCCTGTTCGCTCCTAGGGTTTGTCTCTTTTTCACTTTCTCTCTCTAGAAAAGAAGCTTTTAAATCGACAATTACGTGTTTTTGATTTTTTTTTGATTGTTTGTTTGACTTTTGATGAACAGGGGATTTGAGGTGAAAGCTCTCCCAAGGTTTTTCATATCGTTTCCTCGGCGAACAGGTCGGTAAGATAATGAATTCCATATCGCTAAATCATATGCTCTGTTTTGCTTTTTAAAATTTCAATTTCGTGTTATAATTCAAATTGTTATTCACTATAAAAAAAATAATTTTGATGGTCATGAATTAGAATTATCTGATCTGGGTCTATAAATTGAGTTTTGTTTGTTTGGTTTGCTTTGATTTTGGTTCTGTTTTTTCACTTTTTTGATCCGAGTCTATGAAAAGATCTGATTTTGCTTTTAGGGTTACCATGAATATTTGATCTGGGCAATAATTTGTTTAAACATAGCCACATAGTTGAGGTTTGTGTGTTATTTAGTTGGCCTTTAATGAATTACGAATGCAGTGTGAGGAATTTTCCAGCATATCCTATTGTTTTCTGATCCCTGACCTCCTCCCAAAGGTGGCACATAACATTTGAGAGAAATCTCTCGTGGCTTATATGTTCACGATGTACTTGTATGGTTCTCGATAATAGCTTTTGAATTTTACAATTTGATTTTCATAGCTTTTGTCCATTTAAGCCATCTTTTCATGTTTTGTGGTTGTTGTGCATTCCAAATTCGACTTGGCTCTGAATTCCTTAAAGCCTTATTATGATACAGTATATCTTATCTCAATTATTATTCTTCAACCACCCTTCCTTTCTATCTGTCTTTCTGGTCAGATGTCCTACATTCAATCCTTTTGTTTTTCCTCTTATCGTCCTTTTCTTTAACGGTTGATTTTTTGGTTGGATCAATTCTAATTTTACATGGCACCTGACAGACTTTATTCTATAGTCTGTTGTAATTCAGAGTTTTTCAAATCGATGCTATATCCTCTAACAAATATCTTAATGTATATTTGTTGAAAATATATACCCTTCCTTTCTTATCAGTCTTGTTGTTCAGATGTCCTAGATGCAATCCTTTTGTTTTTTTCCTGAACATATTATTCTTCAGCCAGTCGTCTTTTTGTTCAGATGCCCTACATGCAGCCTTTTTTTTTTATCTTCTCATTGTTTCCTCTTGCTTGGTCTCTTTCTTGTTTTTAGTTTTTCAAGGGATGTCTTCTGTAAAATGATTGCTGTTATTGGCATGTCATTTCTATTTTTCCATGATATCTGACTGTCTTCTTTGATATCCTGGAACATATGTCCTATGTATATTTCGTTAGCAGGCCATCTCACAAGGATTCATACAATTGAGTAGTTATTTAGTGTTTGTAATTCTCCTATGTTGATAATATCAGCTATAAACTTTATATTTATTTCGTCTGTGGTAATTGGATGGCATGCATTGATGAACTTGGATAATTATTTTGAGCTCCATTGTGGCCTTAATAGTCTTCAATAACAGAGTTTGTTTGGGTATGACTGTATACCAGTTGCCTTGCCTACTCCTTACAACCTAACTTTCGTTCTAATCGAATCATAGCTAACACCTTGTGAAATTAATCGGTTAGTGCCTGCTGTGGGAATATAATGAACTTTTAAGCCTTTTGTTGTGTACATGACTTAATTGTGTATTTGCCCTCGCCTTAATTTTAAAACATGTGTTGCAGGAAAATAAATAAAATTAACTCCAAAAAATGGAACAAAACGAGACCGGTTGCCAAGCCCCCCAAGCTCCCATCCTATGCGTCAACAATTGTGGCTTTTTCGGCACAGCATCAACCATGAACATGTGCTCCAAGTGCTACAAAGACCTCGCTTTGAAGCAAGAACAAGCTGACTTTGCTGCCTCATCCATCCAAAGCATCGTGAATGGGAGCTCGACAACTGCAGAGAAAGACATTGCTATCGAAAAAGGTAAAACCATCTTACTGCCGGTGGTCAATACATCTTCGACGAAAACATCACTAGCACTACCGGCAATCGCGGAGAAGCCCGAAGAGGTCAAAGATGGCCCGAAAAGGTGCGGCACTTGCAAGAAGCGAGTTGGGTTGACGGGCTTCAACTGTCGTTGCGGGAGTATTTTTTGTTCAGTCCATCGGTACTCGGATAAGCACGAGTGCCCGTTCGATTATCGAACTGCTGGCCAGGAAGCTATAGCCAAAGCCAACCCTGTTGTGAAGGCAGAAAAACTCGACAAGATATAGGAAATACGAGAGTTTGCTTTCTTGGAGGTGAATGGTCTCGTATTTTGGTCCTTAGAGGGTGTCCTTAGGCTGTCAGTGTTTAAATGCGATGTTTGGGGCATTCCTTTCGGGGCCGAACGAAACAAGACTTGGTGATCTTTTGTGGTTTCTGTACTACTGTGTCTAGTGCTTGTTTGAAGTTTGGTATGGTTTGGCTTGCTTTGCTTGGTTATATTTATAATGGTCTATTTGTATTTTGACTTTTGTTGTGGCGTGTGTGGCGTTAGGTTTAGTAATAATATCATTAGTTCCGTTTTATGTTTGATATTGCTTTACATCAAAGGTCCTTTGCATAAAAGTAAGATTAAATTTTTATAAAAAATGATTTTTAGATTTGTCAAAAAACTTGTAATTATTGGTTGGTGATTTGTGATCTTTTGAACATAAGTGAGTAGATCTCATGTTCAAAAAGTATATAAAAAATATACTGCTTTAAATTCTTGTTACTTATTTGAAAGTTAAAAAAATCTAATTAATTAATCATTTAAAAAAATTATACAAATTTAATGTACTATTTTAATTTTTCACTTTAAAATACTAGTCTCAACTAATTTGTCACTTTTCTTTTGAAATTAAAAAAAAAAACTAATATATAATTAGTTGTTGAGACCAAAGTAATTCAATTTTAATTATATTTTATTTTCATGTACTTTAAAAAATATTCACAATTACTTAATTTTTGTACTTTAAATTACATTTTTACCATTAGATCAATAATTACTCTTATTTTTTTTGTTATAAAATACAATTATATTTTTTATTAATAATTATTTATTTATTTTTAATTTAAAAATATATTTTTATAAATATTAGTAATAGTTTTTTTTAGGGAAAAATGGCAATAAGGCCAATTTTCAACATTTTTTGATCAATAAGGCTTTCGAAAAATTACGCGTGTCAATTAGGCCGCCTAAAAATATGTAAAGACATTCTTACCCCTTACTCCACACACCCACCCGCTTCTTTCTCACACTCTCTCGCTATTCTCTCTTTTCGTGAGTACAGATCCAAACCAAGCTCGACGGCAACGACGACGGAAATCTCGACTCCGTCAACATCACCGATCTCAAAGGCGGCAAGGCCGGATTCGGCTCCGCCGTCCCTGGCTCCCCCCTCGGCTCCCCATCCCCAGCTCGATCGGCCCACCGGATGAACGTGCGGTCGTACGTCAGTCGAGTCCCCCGATCTCGGCAACCCTCGCGAATTGCACGAACCTGAGGGTCAACATCCTCAAAGGCGAGACCTCCCAATTCGATTTCTCCAATTTCGCCCAATTCAAAACGATCGATCTCGGAAGATTCGTCCTCGTCGGCTGTCGGAGCCTCACCGCCCTGATGCTCGCGAAGAACTTCTACGACGAAGCGTTCCTCGGCTACCATCGCCTCCCCGACGTCGGAGTTGCTGTGGTGGGGTGGCAGCGGCAGAGCCACGTCGACAGTCGCCTGACGTCCCTGCTGACCGATTCCAGGGAACGCGCGGCGTCGAGGAGGGCGGCCGCGTAGCCGGTGGAGGGGTTCTGGTGGGACCTGGGGTTAATTAAGGGTGGCAGATCGGTTCACGGGACGGTTACGAAATTTGGGTTGCCAACGCGATGACTCATGTGTACTGCTGCTGCGAGAACGGGATTGCATTGGCAGAGAAGGTGTTCGATGAAATGTCCGAGATGAATTGTATACCGGAGATGGACTTTTGAATGTGAACTGTTTAGTTCTCAAGAGTTTGGAGATCAGGTATTGGAGGAGTCCTTGGAAATGCTTTGATGAGCATTTCATCAATATTGATTAGGTATTCATTCATCCCGACGAGCGCGCGAAATCGATCGAGAATCACCACTGCCTTCTCCTTCCTCTCGTCACCCAGCCACAGTCGCCGCCCCATGGTCGATTCGAATCGAGAAGAGCGAGTCTACACAAGGGAAGCTCTCAAAACACGAAGCGTATCCTCTCTCGTCGTCTCAGTTTGAAGTGATGAGATGCCTGAGAGAGGTCAATGTCGACAACAACACTGTTGGATGTGGTGAAGTACTCTCCTTCCCGTAATTGACATTGAGTTATTCGCAAATCATTTTTTCCTTACAGAAGTAGGCTCTCATTAATGTATTGTTATCTTTTGTTGTTTTTTCGACCCGTACTGTTTTTATCATTCCGTTTCCTTTGGATAGTTTCATAGACATTTGCATCAGTTTTCAATTTTGTGCTCATGGATTGTTAATTTGGTTTTCTCCGAAATTCATTATCTTTTTATTTTGGAAATCAGTTGTGTGTTTCTTGTTACTTCCTACTATCTGTTTCGTTCATCATGAGTAATTAATATAGGTTTTGTTCATCATGAGTAATTAATATATCTTGGAAATCATTCATTTGCTGCTTCATATCATAGCAGAATTAGCTGATAAGTAGTTTCAAATGGGTGGAACTGTAAGTTGTTTTCTAATGTTTGCTAAAATTATAAGCCTGTTAATAAGTAAATTTAATATATTTGCAACTAACATTTTGACTAATTTTAAAATGAGTAATGTTTTCTTAGTCATTCAAGTAAATAATATTAGTACTCATAAATTTTAGACACTGTCCAATTATGTTCCAGGTACCAATCAACTTTGTTTGGCTCCTTCCAGACGGTTGAATTGATTGAAACTTTTATGAATTACCAGGTAGGCTATTCATTCGGGAAGCGACGAACGACGTCGTGCGAGAGCGAGGTCTTCATAAATACCTCATCTCCGCCGACTTCATGGACAATCTGCTCCTTCGAGAGCTCATCGATCGGAGCCCCGGCGGAGGCGACGAGGAATCGGTGACGATCGCGATTCACTCTAAGGTCAACTTCGGTGACGATCGGCGACGAGGAATCGGTGACGACGAGGAAACTTGGTTGAATTTTTCCTAATTTATAGACACTGAATGTGTGAGAAAGAAACACTGAATGTATTTTTTGTCAACTTCAACACTTTCTGTACTATACTAATAATCTATTGGTATTTGTTGTATATTTAGTGTTTGTATTTTGTGGGCACTGTACTGACATTTTGGCTGTGACAATTCAGAGAAGGAACAAAGTGAAAAGGCTGAGAAGAGTGCTTCCCCTGCTGCCTAGAAATCTCATGATGAAGTTGTCTCTTCCCCTGATAATATGGAGGTGGATGATTCAAGTTGATCTCTTTATATATATATTAAACGAAAGGAACTTCACTTGGGAAAGTAATATGCAAAATGTTCTACTTAGATTATTCATTATTGCACTAATTTCCCTTTTCATTTTTTGGTGTGCAGATCACGTAGAAGAAACGGGCGGCAAAGAAATAAGGTAGTGGGAGTAGTTTTGTAAACAGCTAGGTTTACCGGGCAGATGTATCTATTGATCTTGGCAAGCACCATGTTCCCACGACATTTATCGACAAAGTGGCATATCGAACAGTGAAACTTCTTAGATTTTCTACGGGCTTGTTTTTCCAGGTTTGTTGTCTTGCCTTACTCCGCTTTTAGCTTTTGGAACTCGTGTGTAGGATGATTTTCTACGAACGAACCGTGCCCTGAAATATGCAAAGCATTAGTGGTATCCTGCTACTAATTTTCACTGTGAAGTTGGTTGTGTAACATACAAAATTATGATGATTTCATTGATTAGTGATTTTGAGTAATGATTGGGAAATGAAAACTTAAAAATATTTCTAAAGAAACATGAATTTATGTTTATGAATAGTTGGGATTTTGGAAATGGATGGCCACTTCTTCTTTTGCAGAGAAGTATATTATTATATATATATATATATATATATATATATATATATATATATATATATATATATATATATATATACTGATATGCATGTGTTATTGTAGGTCGCGGCATTAATGTTGGAAAATACTTTCACATCCATATTGGACATGGCTGATGTTTTGTTACCATTTCTGAAGTGGTATATGCTTGTGTGTGTGCCAGTGATGATCAGACAATTAGAATATGGAACTGGCAATCTCGGACTTGCATTTCTAGCAATTAGAATATAGTTTTAATTTGCTAAATGCTTTTTGAAAGAAAAAAATAGATATCAGACTACGTACCATTTACGAAATTCATTGTATTTTTTATTTTTTTTATTATTTTTAGGATATTTATTTCATTTTTAGTGTTTTTTTAAGACGTTCAGTGTTTTTTTTATAATACTCAGTATTTTTATAATATTTTATGTTTTTTATGAGATCAGTGTTTTTTAATGACATTCAGTGTTTTTATAATATTCAGTGTTTTATAATGATATTCAGTGTTCTTATAATATTCAGTGTTTTATAATGATATTCAGTGTTCTTATAATATTCAGTGTTTTATAATAATATTCAGTGTTTTTTAATGATATTCAGTGTCTTTTGGGGTGGGGTGGGTTGAGTAGAAGAAAAATTCTGACGTTCAGTGTTTTTTCATGGTATTCAGTGTTCTTATAATATTCAGTGTAAAAATCTGACGTTCAGTGTCTTTTATGGTATTCAGTGTCTGATGGGGTGGGGTGAGTTGAGTAGAAGAAAAAATCTGACGTTCAGTGTATTTTCATGGTATTCAGTGTTCATATAATATATTCAGTGTAAAAATCTGACATTCAGTGTTTTTTAATGACATTCAGTGTCTTTTAATGGTATTCAGTGTCTGAGGTGACGTTCAGTGTCTTTTAATGTTATTCAGTGTCTTTTAATGGTATTCATTGTCTTTTAGTTTTATTCAGTGTCTTTTAATTTTATTCAGTGTCTTTTAATGGTATTCAGTGTCTTTTAATTTTATTCAGTGTCTTTTAATGTTATTCAATGTTATTCAGTGTCTTTTAATGTTATTCAGTGTTATTCAGTGTCTTTCAGTGTTATTCAGTGTCTTTTAATGTTATTCAGTGTTATTCAGTGTCTTTTAATGTTATTCAGTGTTATTTAGTGTTATTCAGTGTCTTTCAGTGTTATTTAGTGTTATTCAGTATCTTTTAATGTTATTCAGTGTCTTTTCATGGTATTCAGTGTATGACATTCAGTGTCTGTGGTGGGGTGAAGTGGATTGAGTAGAAAAAAAAATCTGACGTTCAGTGTTTTTTCATGGTATTCAGTGTCTGGGCAGGGGTGGGGTGGGGTAGGTGTGGGGTGGGTTGAGTAGAAATAGAGTAAGGGTATTTTCGTCCTTCCATATACATTTTTTTGGCCTAATTGGAACAAAAAGGCCTAATTGACACATAAATTGAAACTTGGCTTTTTTGGTCAAAAAATGTTGAAAATTGGCATTATTGCCATTTTTCCCTTTTTTTTAATATTCATGTCTGAACTCAATGATAATGAGAGAGCAAAATACAAAAATATATACAAAAATATAATTTTATTTAGTATTCTTTTTGTTCTTAACATATAGTACTGTATCCAACAAAAATAAATATTTTAAAAAATTAAGATTTGAATTATTTTAAAAAATCGAAAATAAAATAAAATGTGAACCGCCTTATGAATGTCCATGATTGAGTTGCACATGCTATTTCAATTTATTTATTTTCATCAACTGAAAAGGACGGCTACAATTCGGCTACCTGTGTGAGCTGTCCCTCTTTATTAATTCAGCTTTATAAATAATTTCCTGATTTTGATTCTCAAATGTTTTTCTTTTCAAATTTAATTAATCAAGCACTATTATTTGGTTTGCTGATGGGATAACCGGATAAGGCGTGGTAGTACATACTCTTGATAATTGAAGTGTTTGATCTGCTTAATAATTTCTCATAGAACTTTATACATTAATTATTTATATTCATACAATATTTATCCCAACAAAAATCAAGCACTAAGTATTATTTACTCTGAGACCACAACACCATGAATTGAGATTCACGAGGTGGACCATAATCTATTATCTATTCTACCCAACTAAAAATAAATAGAGTAGTTCCACAATTTAAACAAATAAATTAAAATACGGAGTACTACATAAGCTTGACTTAGTGGGACCCACACAGAGTTTGAACGGGTCGAGTCAAGTCAAGTCGGCGGGGCTGGCGGCTGGCCGCAGAATCACTTAATTGCCAACCCATTTCATTTTATTTTTTAATGGATAAATAAAAAAAATTATTGTTATTTTATTATTTTTTTTCAAAATATATTTCTAAATTTTGTTTTGATTTTCATATTGATTAAATAATAATACTATAAATCAACTCATGTTTCTCGCGACCGTAAAAAAAAACAATTTCTCTCGACAAATACAAAAAAAATACACCCACACCCGTAAATTCCACGTCATGCTTAATCTAGAAAACGCAATTCCATCAACTTCACGAGGCTATATTCGTCAATTCACAACCCCCATTTGCCTTGTACGCGTCCGGACTGTGTGCGGCCATTATTCTTTCTCTCACCATGGCCGACTTCACGCCCTTCAAATTCAAGCTCGCCCACCCACCCAATTTCACTCTCTAAATCAAACAGTTTTTCATTCTCTCTCTCTTTCTCCGACGAAAATCGAGTTTCAAATTTAATTTAAATAATATAATAATCTCTGGTATTTTATTTATTTATTTAATTTTTTTTCAACGTCAATAATGGCTCAGAGAACGGAGAAAGAGGAGACTGAGTTCAAGGCCGTACCGGAGAACATCACGCTCTGCGTCAATTGCCGTGTCTCCGGGAATTACGCTTCCTCCGCCAATAATTCGTGCCAGAAATGCCTAAATGCGGCCGCGGAGGCGTCGATCTCGGCGGCGAAGAGCCATCTCCTCGGGGAGCGATCGTTCAGATCCAGCTCATCCGCGAGGCTGAATCTGCCTCAGACGAGTGGAGATCCGAAGAAAGAGCCGGCGTTGGCGGTGGCCGCGCCGCCGGTGAAGAGAGAGGTCAGCCGATGCTCCGGATGCCGGAAGAAGGTCGGATTGACCGGATTCAGATGCCGATGCGGAGAGTTGTTCTGCGCCGATCATCGGTACTCCGATCGCCACGATTGCAGCTACGATTACAAATCCGCCGGCCGAGAGGCGATCGCGAGGGAGAATCCGGTGGTCAAAGCCGCGAAAATAGTCAAAATTTGATGAGTTGATTTAGTTTTGGCACAAATGAAACGACGTCGTCTACAGGCAAGCGAAACGAGATTATCGTGATATTTATGATGATCGGAAATATCGCTGCTCGATCGATCTTTGTATTATTTCTGCAACTCTTTCTCTGTCCCTTCGCTCAAAGTCCGCTGCCTTTTTAATGATCTTTGTATTAATTGTTTATAAAGAAAAAAAGCGATAAATTATAGTGATAAATATGGCGAATATTTTCTCATTTTTAATTTCTTTTCATTTGTAAAAAAAAATATTTGACATTGAAAAAACATATTTTTGCATATTTTTCTGGGAAGAAAAAAGACGAGAAATTGAGGTGTTGGAATGTCAATTGACACCGTGTGAAATTACTATAATGGCAAGTCAAATTTATTTCCGGGCTTCATACAAATTTAGCTCCGTGATGGAACATAAACAAAAGACTCAGATCCGATATTGAAACAACATATCTATCACAGGGGAAAAGCAGTAGCAACATTTTCAATTTGTCCCGATTGTGACATTTAAAAATACAGCTGCATATCCCGGATATCTTTGCACACATTCAAACCAAAATCCTTAAGTAAGATTTCAATTTTTTCAAGTTTGAAAGTGTTAATTACAAAATTAACCCTAGTCTAATAATAATATTATTATTTTTTAAGCAAAAGGAAGAACGAAACATAACTGGAGAAGTGGACACAACATAAAGAGTCAGAATTCCAGAATCTAAGGCAACAGAACCTCAACAAAATGGAATAAAAGTTTTCATTACAAACGAATTCATTGATCAGCCACAAAGTAGGGAGAACTGGAAAGTGATTCTAAAGTTGCGGAGCCATGCACAATAATGACTTGGAATATTCCCCAAAAAAGTAAGGAGTCATTACCAAGGGAAAACGGCTAAGCCCCATCGGGCTGGACAAATGGGTTGGCAATTTCATCAGTACCGTCTGTTGGGGAAACAAGCATCACAGCCGTTCCTCGGCAGACCTGGAGTTAAAGAGCCACACAAGATATACGTGTAAGCTACCAATAACGAGTAAAAAAAAATGAACTATAAGTTAATGACCAAAGAATAAGGTAAAACTCCAAAATCTCGATTCCAAAATAAGTTCTCAAGTTTTCCATAAGAAAACCTAAATGAAGGATAGAAATATCTTCCCACAAATCAAGAAGTTACTTTATTATTAAGACCTGTAAGACTGCAACGAGTCAAAGCAGAAAATATGCCTTGTGCATTTTATATTTTTGTATGAGATTATAGTTGTTTTACCTTGTTTTACTGCATGAGTCTATTGATTTATTCATTTAGTGGTCCAGTTTATTATATTAATTAGTGTGGGCTAGGGTCCATTTAAATTAGGATTAAGACACCGTAGTATTATATTACATCTTTATGTCTGTCATCTTCATAGGAGTAGAGGAATGTCTTGGGCATTATTAATATTTTGGCTTTAGTCTTGGGAAGGATCTTCCTGGGGAAATTCGCTCCGTGCATTTGGGGCAGGCGTTTGCCTGTTAGTTTTGTTTCTTTTCATCTTATAAATAAATACTAATTTATGATTTATTTTCTTTTATACACTTCTTGACTTATAAAGTTTTAATTTTCTGAAACATAAATACACAAAAGAGATGCACATAGTTATGCATGCGTAAAGAGAAGACATACTATTAAACGAAGAGGACGGGTCTCATCAGTCGTCTTCAGTGGGTCTTCTGGATCTGTAGACATTAAATATAAGTTTAGTAGGACCTAAACTGCACCTAAAATATTCCTCAACAATGAAAACCATCAGTCATGAAGAATTATAATGCATACACAAAAAGGATCAAACATTAAGCTCTGTAGCCAATAGCCATGAAATTTATAATTCAACGCTGTTTGCCTATTATCAGACATCAGCTTCATGAGTAAAAAGACATTGTACTATAACCTTAAGGATTTTCAAATACGCGAAAGAAGATACATCATTAGCAAGTTGCAGTCTTTGTAAGAGACTCCTGAAATTAGTTCATCATTATTAGCATCAAATCAAATCAAATCAAATCAAATCAATTTTATTTTATTTTCATGTTGAAAACTGAAATGAATGTAAAATCTAAACGACTAGATTTTGAATACAACTCAACCAATATTCGCTAATTGTGTGAATGAAATTTCACCAATGGGTTACTCGCAGCAGAGGATAATATCCCACATCATGATACATAAGATAAAACATTATTTAATTTGTAGATATGTTTCTTATATTGTGCAGAAACTACTGTACAATGAAATCATAAAAGATTGATTTTACCTCTGAGAAATTCAACCGCTTCATCCAAAACTAGATTCAGCAATTGGTCATACCCTTTAAGGATTCCAGTAACTGAAAAGAAAAGATAGAGATTGAGATTTAATGGATTTAGACATTTTGACTAAAAAGTTTAATGATGAAAATAAAGAGAATCCTTTCCTCTCAAACTGAAGCTACCTAAGTATGGATAACAAACATAATTTTACACATAGCCATATCAAATACCATGAACTTATTTTGGATTTTAAAGGGATTTGTAATACAAAAAAAATAGAGCCAAAGCAGTTGCCAGAAACATAAAAAAGGTAGGAGGATGAGAACATAAGCATTCACCCACCTCTGGTCATTTTTAGATAAAAGGGGCTCATGTACATAATTATATCAATAACTTGCTATAATCTGCCGGGATAGAAATAAACCATAAACTTGAAGGAAATGTAAAAGTCTAGTTATCTCGATGCAAATAATGTTAAACACGTGTGCTTAAGGAAACATCTGATTATGATATCTAGGATGAAAACACTGCAGTATTTGCTTCTGAATTTGAAATCAAAGGGTTGGTTTAGTATATGCCAAAAAGACCCTGAGTAAATTCAAATGTTATTATCCTCGTTTCATTTGGAGAAGGTCAGGGGATCAAATATCCTTGTTCAGTGTGTGTGGCGCCATGACAAGAAAAAGAATATATACAACACTTAAAGAATTTGATTCATGTTCGTCGTCAGCTATGATTATGGCGCTACAACCTAAGTAGAAAAACTCAATTATACAAGACAAAAAGCATTACCCGAAGCAAAATATCACAACCTAATGTGAAACCTACAACTAACTAGTAGTATTAAATTAACAGAGGCATATTGTAAAAAAATAAAAAGATTGAACAAACCTTGTCTTCCACCAGTTAGTTTGACTTGCACACCCTTGTCCACAAATTTCGCTAAATCCAGAACTGTTTCCTTGCGGCCCGACTGAAACACAAAGAAAATTCTAAATCAAATTTGGAACACGACGTACGATAATTACGTAACCAGCAAAATTAATAACGGCGAACGTACCATTGTGAGTTTCGACCGACTGCAAATTAGCTAAACGAGTTGCAGCTTCGTTCTGCCAATATAAAATAAAATTAATAAATAAGTAAATTGAATTCAGATTCTCGACGATAATTAAGAGCAATATTGTTCTGAAAGCTAGCTGAAAAAGTAAGGTCGGACGTGAACTTACGATCCTCGATCGGGAGCTGAGAAGAACTTGCGCCCTAATTTTGCCCCCTCCTCTCTCCCGCCTTTTTGATTCACTGAACGAAAAATGAAAAAAGAAAATATAATCAATTTTCTTATATTTTGTGACATGGGCCGTATTGGGTTGGGCTTTGAAGCCCAACAAGCTTACACGACCCATCTAATGAAACTACAACTTTACGCATTACGAATAAAACCTCACAGCTACATTTCTAGGGTTTCACACCTCAGAATCTGCAGCGATCGAAACGCCGCCGTGCAACAATGGTGGAGAAGGGCAACAAGGCGAGGAAAGAGGAGGTCGTCACTAGGGAGTACACCATCAATTTGCACAAACGCCTCCATGGATGGTACTCTCTCTCTCTCTCTCTCTCTCTCTCTCTCTCTCTCTCTCTCTCTCTCTCTCTCTCTCTCTCATTTATGTGTGTGTTCAATTTAAATTTGAATTAAATATTATGAATCTAACTGATTTTGATAGAGAATAGATCATCGTAAAAAAGTAATCAGATGAATCATCGTAGTATCAATTTTCAGCTCATGAGATAAAAAGAAAAAAAGGAATTCAGAATCAAATAATGATTGTGATGTGTTTGCAGTACCTTCAAGAAGAAGGCTCCAAATGCCATCAAGGAAATAAGGAAGTTTGCCCAGAAGGCAATGGGGACTACCGATGTCAGAGTTGATGTGAAGCTGAACAAACACATCTGGAGCCGTGGGATAAGAAGTGTGCCCAGAAGAGTCCGCGTTCGGATTGCCAGGAAGAGAAATGATGACGAGGATGCCAAGGAGGAGCTTTACTCGCTCGTCACTGTTGCTGAAGTTCCGGAAGGAGGGCTCAAGGGATTGGGGACTCAAGTCATTGATGACGAAGAATGAGTTGTTCTTATTATAAGTTTAAGCAATGCTCCATTGTTGAGTGCAGTTTCTTTAGTGATTAGTGAAAGCCCATATTTCACCTGTTTTTGAGGTTCATTTTGTCTAATTCAAATGCTTTTATTCTCATGAATTTGAATATGAAATCTGAATGATTAATTTGATTCTCTACTTCTCAATATCAATAATTTGCTAATTTTTTCTGTATTTTTCGATAATTTGTAATCCTACAACACTTTTCTTCTTGTCAATTGATGTTTTAAGGTTTTAAGCAAAGGAAAATATTGTAATACAACAAAAAAAAATTGAAGTCTTTACAAGGGCGAAGACAAATTAATAATACAATGGACGAATGAATAACTAATTGAGATCACTGTCTACACAAATGTTTTGCCCTTATCGGTTTTCCCTAACTAACTTGCAATCGCAAGATTTGACATGGGAAAATTCACGCAAAAATGTCTTCGGTTAATATAGGTGCTTTACCATCACAAGGCTCTGGTGAATTTTGGATGTGTTCGTAGTTGAGCTGTCTGGAAGCCTCGTATAGAGCAATGCCAGCACTCACAGACAGATTCAGACATCTGACATAGGTTTCAACCATAGGAATTCGAATAGTACCACCACCAAGCAATTCGCTCTTACAGTCATCCAGGGCATCAGGTGGCAAGCCACTAGTTTCCGAGCCAAACACAAGCCAATCACCAACCCTGTACTTGAACTCCTGCACAGGAACTCATTGTTGATAAATGAAAAAAATGCTTGCCTTAAAGAATGGTAATTCTATAGAACTACAAGATATTTTTCAGGCTATAAGATGAACAATTATCTTTCGTCTCATTTGATAATTATTTTTAATGTGGTGTTGATTGAAGGATAACACTTCCTATAACATTTTAGATATTTTGGTTCCTGAGTATAAATGGTTCGGGAAAAAGCCTGGGCCAGAATCAAGATAATTAATAGTGAAAACAAAACTGAAGACTTACTGAGTGGATATTTGTCCCTCTCTTTGTGAATGCCAACAACCGCTTTTCACCCTCCTATATGATCAAGATCGAGCGTTCAGTAAAAGGAATGTCACATTCTACAGAGAAAGAGTTGCAAAACTACCCTTGAGGTTTGGCCAAATCACAAAGGGAAAAATGAGAAATTTTAAGAAAGCTTATTTGTAATTTGAAAGGATAAGGTGTTGAATTGTTAAACGTTTAAGCAAGTCAGCAAATCGTGTTACATCGACTATCAGTTGGAGTAAAATATAATACTACAAAATAAAAACTTGAGCTATTAAATCATAGAAGAAGAGAAAGACCTGTTGAATGAAGTATTCTCGGAAATCTGACCATGAATTGTGAATTTTTACAACAACATATCTAATCTAAGGAGTTAATCATTTGAAACACAAATAAATCACGAACCTCACTTTTTTCATAAACTAGCAAAGATACGGAACTAGTTCATTTGCAGTTCCACTTGATTATGCATAACAATCTTAATAATACTTGAGGGTGACAATTCAGAATCATGACTCGTGAGATATTTCCAATAGATAAAAAATGAAGGCTTAGGTAGCTGATAGCCAATCATCTGTAAAATGCATGAATTTCAAAAGGATACGGCCAGTAATCGAGTCCAGCACGCCTTACTTTCGCATCATCAACCTGAAACCCCAATGGCTGTAACCAGGAAAACGGCGTGAAAACTTCCAGTATATGATTCCATTTATCAAACCAAAAAGCATTTTGAATGAAAAGATCCGAAATAGACAAGTGAACACCTCAACTAAGTGCAGTTTGACAGCTGACGCCGCACAAGTTCGGGCAATGCATCCAGTGTTTCCAGGAATCTGTCAAAGACTCGAGATTCAAGAATGCCAAGCAGTTTAACCAATATTATAGAATCGATCGAAAAATGAAATACTATCTGAGCCTAAAAAACGACAAGCCTTGTGTCAACTTCACCGCCACATTTAACATATACTCTCTTCGATATTAGCAATTCAGCAACACAGATTCAATGATTTGGGGCAAGAAATAACAAAATAATATAAAATTGGCGCCCTAAAAAAATACTAGCAACCTAATTAAGCAGGAAAACAACAACAATGATACAAAATGGCGCAAACAAATTAATCAGTAAGTAAATAAAATCGACATATAAATCGCAGCATTCGTACCTGCGGCGACACGAGCACGACCTGAAGAAATTCTTTGCTGGCCGGCCCAACAATTCCGTTCGGCAACGCGTCCGGTCGGCACCTTTCGGCTGAAATTAAACATCGATTCATACATAAATTAGTGATTTTCAGTCAGTGAAGATTGATTCGGAATGGAAAGTGAGCGAGAGAGACAGAGAGACGTACATGAAGAACACAGAGTTGAGAAGCGGGTAGAAGGAAGGGGTAAATAGGGAAAGCGGAATGAATTGGGTTTGTTTTGAGCTGAGAAAATATGGCGGCGGCGGCGAAGAAGAGGAGAAGCTCTATGGAGGAGCGGGAAAGATGATGAGGTTATGGCGTTGAGGGCTCTCAGGCCCGTCGGGTCCATTTTCCAACCGAAATGAAATGAGGCAGGCCCGATATTATTTATTCTCAATATATATACGGAGTAAAAGTTTAGACTTTGAGTTTGTGCCGGAAATGAAATAAGAAAATAAGAAATAATTTAATAATTGAAAAAGAATGCAATAAACAGTGCCTTAAAAATCTTACTTTACAAATATGTTTATGTAAAAATATAAAAATGAAATTAATTTATAGAATTATATCAACAAGTGTACTTTTGTAGATACAATATAAAATAAATAAATTATGTATTTTATAAATAAATGTTATCCTAAATGAAAAATTATTGACACACTTTCTAAATTACTTTTTTATTTAACTCAATTATTATTTTTACATCAATATACACATTATACTTCTGTATTAAAATTATCACTCTAAATTATATATATTATTAATTATTAATGTATCATTTTTTACAAACAATTATTAATACTTTTTGTTAAAAAAATATTACTCCTGATTGTATTATTAATACTTTAAGAAATTTGGCTCGTCGAACTCGTTTAAATTTTTATCGAGCACCCGAGACCGGCTGCCCAAGTGATGACATGGGCCCAGTGACATGGCAAGATGGATATGTGCACAGTGCATTCTGTTGAAGAAAAAGGAGAATCAATGTATCTGCCCAATCAATAATTTCACGTGTAAAAATAGATAAAACCGAGGCAAAATCTGCACCCAATAATCAATTCAATTTCTGTTTTTATTTTCCATTTCTCTTTATTACAGAAAAAAATAATAATACTCCTCCTTGACGATTTCCATTAATAGGTTTCCACTAGATTTCTTTCCATATATCTCCACCGTAAAAATCTCATCTTTTTAAACTTTATTCTCCAGCTCAGTTAAATCATGCTCACCTCAGGAGGATTCAACGGCTCAGATTTCCTGGAGGCTGAAAACGATCGTGGCCGTGGATTAGCCAGATACAGATCGGCCCCGAGCTCGTTTCTCGCGGCCCTTCTGGATTCCAACGCCAGCGACAACAGCAGCAGCGGTGATGATGAATCCGATGTTTTTTTCTCTGCTTTGATCGACGACGATGTGCCACGTCGACACCCGAATCAAGAAAGCAGCACTCCGGTGCACTGCTCCGCGAAGCAGGAGATCGGGCCGACCGAGACGCCGGAGCCCCATACCGGGTATGTCGGATCTTATCCGGTGGGGATGGAAAGTCAAGTTCTTGTGGGGCAGAGCACCTCCCCTGCTATGTTTTTCAATGGTATTTTTCTTTGATTTATTTTTTATTTATGGGTTTTTATTTTTTGTATGTTTCTGTGAATATAATTGAGCTGGAAATATATGATGGGTTGTGTTGACTTTGAGCTTGCTTTTGGGTTGACTTTTTTGTTTTGGATAAGATGAGGTAGTTTGTTTGAACTGAAATTGCTTGTTTGGAACTCATAAGGATTTGGTGTAATGGGATTGGGAGAAGCCAATCATCACACGAGCTCATCAAGATTCATGCCGACCATACCCGAAAACGTAAACGAGAGCCTAATCGCAACGAGCACCCCCGAAAATGGCCGGTTGAAGAGAAACCGAGATGGCGATAGTAAGATGTTCCCTGATTTTAATGGATTTGGAAATCAGGTAATTAAGGCCTGAATGCACATACATTTGTTTCTAAAATCCGAGTTTTATTTTTTTGTTTATCGTTCGATAGTTTGTGTTTTTTCTTATCTAGGATGGGCAGAGTAAAAAAATGGCGACGGGTTTAGTTTCGCACATGAGCTTGCCTAAAACTCGTGCGGAGATGGCTGTGGTGGACAATTATCTAAATTTCGAACAAGAGACGAATGGCGTTCCCTGTCAACT
Organism: Euphrasia confusa; assembly: GCA_954870475.1. Taxonomy (NCBI): domain Eukaryota; kingdom Viridiplantae; phylum Streptophyta; class Magnoliopsida; order Lamiales; family Orobanchaceae; genus Euphrasia; species Euphrasia confusa. The sequence goes on from OX940961.1 coordinate 1,895,621, forward strand.
TCGAGCCAAGCGCGGTTTTGCCACTCATCCCAGAAGCATTGCTGAAAGGGTATACAAATCTACAATAAGATAATGCAAAAAAAAATATGTTCTTTCTGTTGAAAACAAGGTTTAATTTGTGCTAGCTAGGCTCCTTTTAGAGTGTAGACTCTTCAATAGGGAATGTGAATACAGAGTACTTCATATGATCAAAGATTGTCACGAAAACTATGGATAAACGAATCCAATGCTAAGTATTTGATGTCACTGATTCGCAGATGAGACGAACCCGGATTAGCGACAAAATGAAGAAGCTGCAAGATCTTTTCCCAAATATGGATAAGGTATAAAACAGAAATAAAAAAAAATAAAAAAAAACTTTTACCTTTTTTTTTTAATCTGTTTTCATATTTTTTTTCACTGGCAGCAAACGAAAACAGCTGATATGTTAGACATGGCAGTTGAGTACATTAAAGACCTTCAGAACCAACTCCAGGTAATAAAAACTGATGCATATATATATTTTTCTATCAACGACGACGAATTATTCTACCATTCCCTCATTACATTTATTCTTTGCCTTTTTCTTGTAGACTCTGACCGACACAAATACAAAGTGTGTTTGCGTTAACAAATAATCTCGGCAAACATTCCCGTGAGAAAGTCGTTCTGTCTTGAACTTGATGAGCCTACAAAATCATATCCTCGTTGCTTGCTTTTGCCCGAAACAAACACACAAGCAGCCTATTTGAACAAGATAAGTCAGCCGGCCGAATTTTCTTGCAGAAAAATGGAAAACAAAGTACTATGTAATCAGACTCAATGTAGTGTTTGATCTAAATATTGATTCAGTCGGTGTTTCTATGAACAATATGTGAATAGAAAAATGGTTAATTAGTGAGTTTTATATGGCCTTATTTTGGTAAGATACAATTAAAGATTTCAAGCAAGAAGTGAACAATCACCGGACAATAATGTGTTCTTACAGCAAAGAGATTGAAAAATGTGCTCCCACATGGGTGCCCGTTGCTATATAATTCGCTAGGGAAAACGTCACCAACACCATCGTCATCAGCAGGAAATTAGTCATATTTTTGTTCGTGTTCATTTTTCATATATCAGGATATTTCGAGTCATACACGGTCGATTGCTTGGGGTTGGGGGTATATAAGGGGGGCGTACATGAACATGAGCATGCCTTTTGGTGCTTGTGTCCTAACTCATAGATCACACTTGATTTGTGGCCCTCAGACTTGTGAATCAATAATTAATGTCTGTGTTGACTTGATTTACCTTATACTGTATATTAATTATGAAAAATATTATATTTTGAACTTTTTGATTAAAAAGACTACTTAGTAAAAATAAAAATAAAAAGTTTTTCTTAAGTTTAAAATGAATAATTATGAGTAAAGTAAATTTTTTTTTTAAGTTTTTAAGTTAAAAAATAATACAGTAAAACCTCTATAAATTAATAGTCTCGTAACCGTGAAATTTTATTAATTTTAAGAGATTATTAATTTATCGAGTATATTTTTTTATTTAAAAGACGAAATCGAGAAATTTTATTAATTTAGAGAGGTTATTAGTGTATCAAGTATTAATTTATAGAGATTTCAAATTGTAATTATGAATAAAGTTTAAAAAATAATATATTTATTTTTAAAAAATAAAGTTTAAAAATTATATAGTAAAACTGAATTTATATAGTATTTATGTATTTAAGAATATCATAGGATTCACGAGAGAATCATTGAAGAACCACTGTGATGTTTTTATATAAAATATTTACTTTTCATTTTATTTATCAACATTTACTTAGTTTTTATAAAATACTTATTTTTTATTTTATTTTTTTCATTTTATTTATCAACATTTACTTAGTTTTTATAAAATACTTATTTTTTATTTTATTTTTCAAATTTGTAAGTAGTCTATTTACATGGATTAGCTTAGCTTTTATACTCTTCTTATTTGTATTTATAGAAAATTCTAAATCCTAAACAATATTAGGAGGAAGTATTTAGATTACACCATAAAAGTATCACATTCCATTATGTCCTAAAAACTTCATCACATTCCATTCTATCATAATAAGAACTTCTAGGACATTATCAGGCAAGACAAACAAGTTACCGTAATATTTTGTAGGTTTCAATTCCAACATCTTGGACATACAGTCAGCTAGGCTTGGACATGAACTTCGATCCGTCCAAACTTTAGATTGACTCATTACTATTTACTCCTCTAACTTTGATCCGTCCAAACTTAGATTGACTCGTTACTATTTACTCCTCACATGATTCTTCACATGCATATTTGTACTCTAATTAGTGTAATATATATTTTGTTGATGTTGAATTTTAGCATGACCCTCAAAACAATTTGAGATTTGATTGTTTTTAGACGGAATTTGACTAATTATTGATGACCCTCAAAACAATTTGAGATTTGATTGTTTTTAGACGGAATTTGACTAATTATTGAATTGAGTGAGTAAATAATATTTTCACTTCTTTTTTTTTTGGTAAAAACAAATAAATGTAACCAGTAAAATTGTCAACTTTGCTAATGGAATGGGAACTGTTGAGGATTCGAACAAGAAAACAAACACCACACAATCGCAGCCGCGGTTTGCCACAAAAGCTTGGCGCCGGAAAGCTTCGAGCTCAAATGGTGAAATCGGGATACGACGACAAACACACGATCTGAGGATCCTAGGAGTATCTCTGAACTCCAAGGAACACAACACAAAAGAAATAACACGAAATGACACAAGATTTTACGAGCTTCGATCGATTGAAAATCGATCTACGTGCTCGGGGAGGGAGGTGGTTCTAGCGTGTTATTCAAGCTCTCAAGGCTATGAATATGAGTTCAGTCTCAGCTCTACATCACACACACACGGTGAATTACATTTATACTCATGCACACAAAAAACCCCAAATCTGAAACCCGTAAGAACCCTACGATCAAATCAGATTGGGAAAATCCACACCACACATTTCTAACAGAAATTGTGAACGTCATGATGTGCGTGAGCTGGCGAGGAACTTGGAGCACTTGGAATCTCGCATTTTCATCCACTAACACGTGAGAGAGGGTCGATCTAGTGCGCCGCGACATTCCTGTGAACCCAGGTAAAACGACATCGTTTTGCCTTGTTGGCGGCAGATTTAAATGAGATGCTGGAATGGCCACTCTGCCCAAACTCAAAGCGCGGTGAGACGGTCACTTTGCCCAGACTTCCAGAATGTAAAGATTCTAGAATTCAAATCTTGTGTACATTCCAACAAATCTCCACCTTACACAATATTTGCAATTCCAGCAAACATCATGTATCAACCAATCAACACCTGATCACCTCCAGAATCAATAATCAAGAAACTGACCTGTTCTTGAACTTAAAGATTCAAAATGCTAACTTTGGACCCTCCTCCTGGAAACTCAACCAAGATTCAAACTCTCACAATATTCAATGCAGATTCCTCTCCTTCTCCTCTTTCTAGCAAGCTATAGACCATGGATTATCTCCAACCACAGCCTCCACAAACAGCAGAAAACCATAGCAAGCCAAACTGGTTTTTCCAGAAAAATACCCAAGAACACAAACTGGGATTTTCTGAACCAAAACCTCTAATGTCAGAACCTACACACTCCAAACATGCAATGTGACTTCCCAGCACATCACCATGTCTCAAACTCCCTCAGCAACTCAGAAACACCAAGTCACTAGACCAAACCAGAAAACTGAATCCAAGAACTCCATGCCTCAAAATACAATTCTCTGAAGTAACCATGCAAACCTCAGTGCATACAAGTCACTATAAACAACATGAACCTCTGGTCATGCCCAAACCACTTAGAAAACCACTGAGTCAAAAAACCATCAAGCCATCACCATGAAATGCTCAAAACTGACCTGTTTGAGTATTTTCTTGGATAACTTGATAACCACAGCAGAACTATCATGCCTGCTGCTACTTCCACACTTCCATCTTCACTGAGATTGTGGAATGTCAACCAACTGGACCAGTTGTTGACACAGTTGAAACTTATCACTTGGAATACTCTTGGTCAAACTGTCTGCAGGGTTAATTTCAGTTGCAATTTTCTCCACCTTGACAACACCCTTGTCAACCAGATCTCTCACAAAGTGTAACCTTACATCAATGTGCTTGGATCAGTCATGATAGACCTGGTGCTTGGCCAAATGCACAGCACTTTGACTATCACAATGCACTGACACCCTTTCTTGCAGAACCCCAAGTTCCTCAAGCAATCCTCTCAACCATATAGACTCCTTGATTGCCTCAGTCAATGCAATATACTCTGACTCAGTGGTACTCAAAGCAACCACTGACTGCTGGGATGCCTTCCAGACCACAGCACTACCATACAAGGTAAACACAAACCCTGTGAGTGACTTCCTGGTATCCACATTGCTGGCATAATCAGAGTCTACATATCCAGTAAGAGCATCTCCAGAGCTCCTTACTCTCCTAAACATCAAACCATAATCAGAAGTGCCCCTCAAATACCTCAGTACCCATTTCACACCTTCCCAGTGTGACTTCCCTGGATTAGCCATGTATCTGGAGATACAGCTTAGGGCAAAGGCAAGGTCAGGTCTGCTACACACCATAGCATACATCAAACTGCCAACAGCTGAAGCATAAGGAACCTTACTCATGGCAACCTCCTCAAACTGATTCTTTGGAGACTGATCCACTGAGAATTTTAAGTGAGCCCCAAGTGGTGTTGTCACTGCCTTAGCCTCATGCATATAAAACCTTTTGAGAACCTTCTCAACATAAGAAGTCTGAGACAAGAACAAAGTCCCATTTGACCTGTTCCTGGAAATATCCATTCCCAGAATCCTCTTTGCCTCTCCAAGGTCTTTCATCTCAAACTCAGCACTTAGCAACCTCTTCAATGACTCTACCTCCACCTTGGAACAACTGGCAATCAACATATCATCCACATAGAGCAGTAGATAGGTAACAACCCTTCCTGTCTTCAGTTTGAGATACACACAACAGTCAAACTGGCTTCTCACAAAGCCTATCAACAACATATAGCTGTCAAACCGCTTATACCACTGCCTTGGACTTTGTTTGAGACCATACAGGGATTTCTTCAACAAACACACCTTGTTGACATCAGAGCACCCCTCTAGACCATCAGGCAGCCTCATATAGATCTTCTCCTCCAACTCCCCGTGGAGAAAAGCAGTCTTCACATCCATCTGTTGAAGCTCAAGGTCAAACTGAGCAACAATGGCTAACAGGACTCTGATTGTACAATGCTTCACTACTGGAGAAAAGATCTCATTGAAATCAACTCCCTCCTTCTGAGTAAAGCCCTTAGCAACCAACCTTGCTTTGTACCTTATACCAGATCCTTCCTGCTTCTTCTTAAAGATCCATTTACAGCCAACTACCCTTTGATTCTTAGGTCTCTGCACAACATCCCAAGTATGATTCCTATCCAAAGATTGGAGCTCCTCCTGCATAGCTAGAAGCCACTTTGCCCTATCTGAAGACCTCAATGCTTCAGAATATGAATTTGGCTCTTCACTAACCATGTTCTCAGCTACCAATAGGGCATAAGACACTGTATCTGCCTGAGCATACCTCTTAGGAGGTTGTATCACCCTTCTCTCCCTGTCTCTTGCAAGTTGATAACCATCACTGACTTCAGGTACTTCACTGACCTCAAAGTCATCCTCATCTTCACTTTGGGCATCTCTCTGAGCTCTAATTACATCTCTACCATGTAACTCCACCTCAAACTGATCCATCTCAGTTGATTCTTTCTCAGAGAGCATGGGCATAGTGTCTTCATCAAAAGTCACATCCCTACTGACCACACACTTCTGGTTCCCAGGTTCAATGCACCACAGTCTGTAACCCTTTACTCCCTTTGGGTAACCAAGAAACACACACCTCAGTGCTCTGGCTTCAAGCTTGTCACCCCTCACATGAGCAAAGGCCAAACTGCCAAAGACCCTCAGATTATCATAGTTTGGAACTTCCCCTGCCCAAACTTCCTGAGGTGTCTTCATGCTCAAAGCTGCAGCTGGACTCCTGTTGATCAAATAGGCTGCAGTAGACACTGCTTCTCCCCAAAATGATTTACTTAGCCCAGAGCTTAGAAGCATACACCTTACTCTCTCCAGTAAGGTCCTATTCATCCTCTCAGCAACTCCATTTTGCTGAGGAGTAGAAGCCACAGTCCTATGCCTTGAAATCCCATTCTCAACACAGAAGGAGTTAAACTCCTCAGAGAGAAACTCAAGACCATTATCAGTCCTCAAGTTTTTAACCTTCTTCTCTGACTGCCTCTCAACTTCAACTACCCAATCTCTGAACTTCTCAAAGGCATCACTCTTGTTTTTCAGAATGAACACACATACTTTCCTTGAGAAATCATCAATGATGGATAAGAAGTACCTGCCTCCACTCTTGGTATTTGTTCTAGCAGGGCCCCACAGGTCAGAGTGAACATAATCCAACACTCCCTTGGTTGTATGCCTTCCCACTCCAAAACTGGCCCTAGTTGCTTTGCCCAGAACACAATACTCACATACTTTGAGCTTGTCAAGTTGACCATTCTTGAATGCACCCTGCTTAGACAACTCATGAAGACCCTTCTCACTGAGATGTCCAAGTCTCCTATGCCATAACTCCACCTTCACTGAGGCAGCAGCTAAGGAGTTCTCACCAACAACAGTAGAACCCTTCAAGAAATACAAGTCATTCCTCTTGACTCCCTCAAGTACCACAGTAGTGCCTTTCTTAACCTGAAGGCAACCACCAACTGAACTGAAGCTCATGCCCAAACTGTCAAGCATTCCAAGAGAAATCAGATTCCTCCTGAGGGATGGAATATACCTCACCTTAGTCAGTTTCTTGATTGATCCATTTGAGAGTCTCAACCTCACTGAACCAATACCCTCCACCTGACATGTAAGATTATTTCCAAGAACAACCGAACCACCATCTATGAACTCAAAGTCCTCAAACCAATGCTTCACAGGACACATATGAAATGTACACCCAGAATCAAGCACCCACTCCTCATTTCTAGAGTTAGAAGTAACTGCAAGTACCTCAGCATCCTCCAAATCAGAAGTTGACTCAACCACATCCACGGATTGAGCTGGCTCTTTCCCTTTGCCCTGCTGATTCTTCAACTGGTAACAATTCTTCTTCAAGTGACCTGTCTTATTGCAATGGTAGCACTTCCTAGATTCTGAGGTTGATGCACCTGCATCACCACCTCCATGTGGCTTCTTCTTGTTGTCCTTCCTTCCCCATGACTTCTTCTTTGTGACAGTTAGACCCTCTGGACTTTGATGCTGTTCCTTGGTCTTAGAATCCTTCTTGTTCAACTCCTTTGACCTAAGTGCAACCTGCACTTCCTCCAGAGTCAAATCATGAACCCTACCATACAACAATGCATCCTTAAACTGATCATAAGAGGAAGGCAAAGAACTCAGCAACAACAGTGCTTGATCCTCCTCCTTCATTTGACCATCAACATTTTCCAGATCATCCAACAACCTCACAAAATCATCCAACTGGTCAACCACAGATCTATCAGAAGACATCCTAAAGGTATACAACCTTTGCTTCAAATATAACCTGTTTGCCAAGGATTTAGTCATATACAGGCTTTCCAGTTTCTTCCACAAACCATAGGCAGTCGACTCCTTGCATACTTCCCTCAACACTTTGTCCCCCAGGCTCAAGATGATCACACTATGAGCACGCATGGAAATATCCACTGGATCTGGTGTTGATTCTGCTGAGCTCGACTCCTTTGTCTCCTTCCCTTTGCCCTCTGGCGCTGACGACTGCAACGGGGCATCTAACGCTGAGATCAAACCCTGTTGTACCAGAACCGCCTTCACTTTGATTCGCCAGAGGTTAAAGTCATTCTTCCCCGTGAATTTCTCCAGATCGACCTTCGTAGATCCGCCCTTCATCATCTTCACCGCAGCTGGATTTGATTCCCACAGACGGCGCCACTTGTTGAGGATTCGAACAAGAAAACAAACACCACACAATCGCAGCCGCGGTTTGCCACAAAAGCTTGGCGCCGGAAAGCTTCGAGCTCAAATGGTGAAATCGGGATACGACGACAAACACACGATCTGAGGATCCTAGGAGTATCTCTGAACTCCAAGGAACACAACACAAAAGAAATAACACGAAATGACACAAGATTTTACGAGCTTCGATCGATTGAAAATCGATTTACGTGCTCGGGGAGGGAGGTGGTTCTAGCGTGTTATTCAAGCTCTCAAGGCTATGAATATGAGTTCAGTCTCAGCTCTACATCACACACACACGGTGAATTACATTTATACTCACGCACACAAAAAACCCCAAATCTGAAACCCGTAAGAACCCTACGATCAAATCATATTGGGCAAATCCACACCACACATTTCTAACATAAATTGTGAACGTCATGATGTGCGTGAGCTGGCGAGGAACTTGGAGCACTTGGAATCTCGCATTTTCATCCACTAACATGTGAGAGAGGGTCGATCTAGTGCGCCGCGACATTCCTGTGAACCCAGGTAAAACGACATCGTTTTGCCTTGTTGGCGGCAGATTTAAATGAGATGCTGGAATGGCCACTCTGCCCAAACTCAAAGCGCGGTGAGACGGTCACTTTGCCCAGACTTCCAGAATGTAAAGATTCTAGAATTCAAATCTTGTGTACATTCCAACAGGAACAGAGAGCAGAGTGGAATATAATTTCAAAAAGGATAAAATATCCTCACTCGGCATTAGTATCCGTAATTTCATTCTCTTTTCAATGGCCACATTTTCTTCTTCATCCTCATTTCTAATTCCCCATAATTTCCTGCTAAATCCCGCAAAACCCTTCAGAACCCACCTCCCTAAACTCAGTTTCCAATCCCTCAATCCCCAACTAACCCCTCTGAAATTCACTCCCAGAAAACTAAATGCCGTCGCCGAGGGCACTTCAGTTGACACGGCGGACCCATCGTCTCCGGCCGCGAGGAGACTGTACGTCGGAAACATTCCGAGGACCGTCACTAACGACGAGCTCCAGAAAATTGTTGAAGAACACGGCGGTGTTGAGAAGGCCGAGGTTTTCTCTTTTTTTTTCCTGACTGTTGATTTTAATTATTCCGTGGTAGATTTCAATGGGTACGTTTGTGAATTGATTTGTAAATTAATTAATCTTTTTTGGGATTATTTTGTTGGTTAAATTAATCCTTATTTGTCCATGTTTGTATGTTGAAAGATGCGTAGTTAATGTGGGTAATGTTCATTTCGATTTACTCATGATTTATCATTTAGATTAGTACTGGCTTCCATTAGCAATTGCAAAAAGTATCGGTGTCAAGTAACTTCAATCGACATTGAAAAACTAAGCTCGGGCTCGGCTCATATATCTCCACAGATGTTTTCACAACATTTATGATTAATCCATAGGTGTGATCCTTGATGTATTAATGCCTCTTCTCCAACAATTTTGCATAAACTGCTTAACAAGAAAACCGAGTTATATTCTATAGGTAATGTACGACAAGTATTCCAGGAGGAGCCGGCGGTTTGCCTTTGTGACCATGAAGACTGTCGAGGATGCAAATTCTGCTGCCGAGAAGTTAAACGGCACTGTAAGTTAATGAATTTTTTAAGGTTGACAATTACTGTACTAATGTTATCCACGAGGTTTAGTTTAGTTAAAAAATAAAAATAAATTAAGAATAGCCATTCAACACATGATTCCTCTTTTACTAGTTGTATCCTCAGCAACTACAAATCTAAAGTTTTTGTTCGAAAAATATATCGTGTTTTTTCTTGTAATTAGGCCAAACTCCAAGGGTAATAAAAATTGAAGAATACCAGGAGAGTGTTTGTTGGTGCTATTTACTCTGTTCAATCAAGCATTGACAGTGAAAACAAACTGGGATTTTTTTATAATTACTAAGAGAGTGATTTTTTGTGCTGTTTACTTTGCTCAATTAATCATTTCCTTTAGGTGTATATTTTTTTTTACCTATGATTTAAGATCATGAGAAGAATGAATGTTGGTGCTGATTTCTCAGTATCATTTTATTTTTACGTAGGAAGTTGGAGGACGTGAAATAAAAGTGAATATAACCGAGAAACCACTTACGCCTGTGGAACTGTCACTCCTTCAATCCGAAGAATCTCAATTTGTGGACAGTCCCCACAAGGTATACGTAGACAATCTCGCGAAAACTGTAACTACAGAAACCCTCAAAGATTTTTTCGCGGAGAAGGGGAATGTTCTAGGTGCAAAGATATCTCGGGTCCCGGGAACTTCAAAATCCAGTGGCTATGGATTTGTCTCGTTCGCTTCGGAAGAGGATGCAGGATCTGCCATATCGTCTCTCAACAATGCTGTACGTTTTTCTACAAAAAACTCTCACCATTCCACATCTTGAATCACTCTTATAATAACTATTGAACTGTTTATACTGACCGGTCTTTCTTTCTATGATTTTGGTTTCTCTCTTAGGTGGTCGAAGGTCAAAAAATCCGTGTTAATAAAGCGTAGAAGGTTAAGCATGGTTTATCTGCTTCAAGGAAGGCAAGTGCGGCTTGGGACATCCTTATCATCGAGTTTTATTGTTTGTTTAGGGAACTTGTGGTTAGAAGTGAGTATGAGTTGAAGTTTTGAAGCTCAGCCGTGTTCTTATTTTTCGTCTGTTTATTCCACGCTTATGTCTCAAGTCTCAACCTTTGGAATGCATACAATATGAACCTGTGTCAATTGACATGCCATTTTTAGTTTGAATTATAGGTGTTGAATTGAATGTCCATAAAGTGAATAATGTTTTATATTAGAAAAATGATATAAAAAATGAAAATATAGTACAGTATTGTAATTTGAGAGGGAATCCAAATTTTGAATAATTTCTTTTTCACATTATATATTTGACCAATTAAATTAAACATAGTTCCATCAAGTAAACATCTTCCAAATTGCAATGTCGAATTTATTGCTGGGTCACACTTCCTTCAACAAACATTAGAAACATTATACTAGTTCCCAGCTGATTTAAGAATCGTGTCGATTTTGTGCTCAATATGGGCTTCGTGGTCTTCAAGACGACCTTTGATGGCCCCATCTTCCCAACGTGCCAAAGTCGGAACCCCAGTGAGCTTGAAAGTTGAGTCAGCCCTCCATGGGTGCTGGGAGTTCCTCCACGTGGGCCTATCCCCAACGTACGCCCTCAAAAGTGCCACATCATCAGAAGACGATTCTAGCTTCTTGTAGATCACTGGCTCAGCTCTGACACAATCTGAAATAGAAAGATAGATGTTTGCATTTGATTTTTAAAAGAGAAGACAATCCATGTTGATTGATCTTGATGTTGTAAGGAGATAATTACAGCAAATGCCCCAGAGATTTAGTATAATTACAAAAGAAAAGAACCAGCTAGCTGAAGACTGATCCCAGTTAAAAGTGGTAGTATTTTTCTGAAAACTCAAACCTCAACTTTTCAAATCATTGCAAATAGCACAATTTTTCGTCTGCATATTTTCGATACTTAGAAACAAGGATGACCATCAAGTTCAAGTGGTATATGAGCTAGGCATTCTATTACTGTACTAAGTTCGTACCATTAACAATTCACCAATTAACACGAAACCAAACACACAATTTTTTTCGTTCCAAATGCATCAACGATTCAACATACAAGCGAATTCGAGCAAAAACCAAATTTGCAATAAACCCTAAATTTATTATATCTCTAACCCTAAATTAATATTTCCAGAAAATCCAAACCCAGAATCCGGACCATATATCTCTCCGAATAAAACATTCAAAAAACTAATTTATATAAAGTACGAGGAATTAAAAAAAAGAAAAAAAAGAAAGAGGGTTTACCGGGACACCAGCTGAGATCGGTGGCTGGGTCCTTGTCGGCCAGGAACAGGATGAAATTCGCCTTGTTGTTCGGAGCCTCGCTTCTGAATTTCTCGAACACGCCTTCAAACGAAGAGACTGTCGCATCGAACACCTTCATCGGCATTTTTTTTCTTCTCAAATTGTCGCGTTTTTTTCCACTCTTTTCGGTTTTGCTGGAAAATTCGAAGCCGGGGCGGTCGTTGTATAATAGGCGCAGCTTAGATTAAGAATGGGCCTGAAACATAGATTCATCGCTTTTATAATTGGGCTCTTTGTCGAACTGGTCTTTCAGTAATTAGCCCAATGGACATGTTAACCAAGGAATGTATAGGGAATTGCTAACTAAAATACAGTATTGAAAATAGGGATAATTTGGATTAAAGGTAATAATTATTTGTAGTTTATAAATAAATAACTTATTTTATCCTAATTATAAGTTAGAGAATGCATACCAAACTTACCCTTATTATTTTCGTAATAAAACAAAATTTTAATTTTCAATTAAAAAACAGTAAGTAACTGTAACATACACAAAAATCAACAGGTGAGAGAAAAAAAATCTACAAAAATATAGAAAAAATAACAAATCTACAAAAATATATACACAAACACCAATGGAAAAAATAAATCTGCAAGAATATATGAAAAAGAATAAATTTTAAAAAAATGTAGACAGAAAATAAATAAATATGCAACAAATAAAATAAATCGGCAAAAATAAAAAAAAATGCAAAAATATGAAATATGACAATTAATTTCATTAAAAAGTGTTATATTTTTAGTAAAGGCAATAGAGTAATTAGACTTTTTAAAATTTATTTTTTATTATAATTAGACAAATAATACTACCCTAATAAATAAAGAAAAAAACAATATTATCCCTTAAATGCCAAGCGTATTTTATAAAGTTTACGTTCTAAATTTAAAAATTAAAATACCTTTTTTTCTTAATATTTCTTAAAAATATCAATATTACTTTAAAAATGTTTATTAGTCCATTCAGATTGTGCTCGAGAAATCTGCAAAGTTCAACTCTCTTGTGAGCGCAAGCCAAAACCATGTGAAAATACATCTGCTTATTTTCTTTTAGTTTATCAGAAAAATTTATGTATTGTCTCTCAATGTATTGATTAATTTCAAATTACAAAATTAAGCAAATTAATTAAGCACGTGCCAAAATTGATCTGATACTGACACTCACACTCTATTCAACTGCTCAACCAACTGCGCTAACAATCAATTGTTCTTACTTCAATAAAGGATAATTTTGAAATTATTTTTATATAAAACTTTTTTTTTTATTTATTTATCTATTTTTTAATTTTATTTTATTTTATTAGGGCTATAGAGGAGGCAGTGAATGGCGATGAGAATTCATGGTAGCAAGCAAAACGAAACTGAGGGAAAAACATTAGCCGTGGAAAATTACGGTGATGTTGAGGTAGCAACCAATCAGAACTCTGAGTGTAACACACAAGAGGCATGTTACCTGGTGATGTTGAGGAAGCAACCGGTTCGAATCAGGACTCTGAGTGTATCACACAAGAGATATGTTACCTGACGTCAAAATATGGTATTTTATATAAACAAAATTCAAAGATCCAGTTTTATTTGTTAGATTTTATTTTATTTGTGTAGTATTTTTTTAATTTTATTTTATTTGGAGCTTTTCGAGTTATTTAAGTTTTTTTATTTTATTTGCGCTATTTTTATACTTTTGTTTTTTTATTTTATTTGCGCTAATAATTGTTTTCCCCGACATTGAAGGACAATTCCTGTATATACAACCTCTGACATTGAAGGACAATTCGATTGAAAATACAAAATTTAAGTGTTAACAAAGCAAACAATCTTTCAGCAGAGAATGACCATTGAAATTCATGGTAGGAAGCCAAGTGATTTCCTTAGAGCTATAGAGAAGACAGTTTCAGCAGAATTTAGTTTCATGGTAGGAAGTCAAGTGATTAGCCGTGGAAAATTACAGGACAATTCGATTGAAAATACAAAATTTAAGTGTTAACAAAGCAAACAATCTTTCAGCAGAGAATGACCATTGAAATTCATGGTAGGAAGCCAAGTGATTTCCTTAGAGCTATAGAGAAGACAGTTTCAGCAGAATTTAGTTTCATGGTAGGAAGTCAAGTGATTAGCCGTGGAAAATTACAGTGATGTTGATGAAGCAACCGGTTCGATGAAGCAACCGGTTCGAATCAGGACTCTGAGTGTATCACACAAGAGGCATGTTACCTGGTGATGTTGAGGAAGCAACCGTTCTAATCAAGACTCTTAGTGTATCACACAAGAGTCATTTTACCTGGGATTTATTTGTTAGAGTTTATTTTATTTGTGCAGTATTTTTTAATTTAATTTTATTTGGAGCTGAGTTATTTAAGTTTTTTTATTTTATTTGCGCTATTTTTATAACTTTGTTTTTTTATTTTATTTGTGCTAATACTTTTTTTTCCCAATTATGGTATATACAACCTCGACATTTAAGGACAATTCTTTTTATACCTTCTTTTTTTTATTTTATTTGCGCTAATAATTTTTTTTCCCAATTATGATATATACAAACCTCACATTGAAGGACAATTCGATTGAAAATACGAAATTCAATTGTTAACAAAGCAAACAATCTTTCAGCAGAGAATAACCTGTTAGTGTGTAGTTCTTCCTAGTTCAACATAGAACCACGTTGTTCTTGCTTGAACTACGTTGAACTATACACTTTGTTTTGTAGTAACTTCATGTTTCATGTTTGTATGCTTTCCATTCAATAACTCATACAAGTCTGCTAGGTCTACATAGAACAAGCTGGTTATACTGTGGATTTAACAAGTGGCTCAACGCGTGACCACGGTTCACCAGCATGGAGCAAGCAGACTTGGCCATTACAAACAACATGGAGTTGCATCAGTGCGTGAGCATAGAACGAGCTATTCTATCAACGTGGTTCAACGTGGATCAAGAGAGAATTGCGAGTTTATCAACGCACTACAAATCAGAAAGTTCAAGTCTTACCGTGAAGACATTGAATCAGAATTAACACCTTGACGGACGCGGTGCAAGCATAGCTATGCATACAGCTGGACGAATGACTGCTAAGGAATGAAGCCAGCGATGGGTATGACTAGAAGACTTCGCTAGAAGAATTGTAGTCCAAACAAATACATCAAGTATTCCAGCTATGCCCGCCACGAGCTTGAAGCACGAAGACACGCTAGTGTGGTAGTGCGTAGAGCTGGGTTCGTCAAGCACGGAAAAATGGAATCTCGAATATTTCATGAAGATGCTTTGGGCTCGGCCCATTAAGCGTGAATTCCGGAAACCCTATTTATCGACACCTATAAATAGCGGGTAGTTGGAATTCATTACCAATGATTTGATTTGACATTTTCTAGAGAGAGAAAATTTGTAGACCGAGAGACTTCGCTAGAAAGCTCCGGTGCTATTGTCAGTTTAGTCTTGGTAGTACGAGTCGCTAGATTAGTTCTACATAGACTTAGTTTTTGGTCGTGTGACCTTTCTACAAGATTCGCTAGAATTTTGTAGATGTGTTTGTAAGTGGTTCAACCCTTTACGAGTAATACAAAAGAGTTTTTCTTTAGAATCTCCAAATTGTGTTAAGTCTTTGTACTCTACTCTTTACTACTCTGTTCTAGGTAGAACCAAGTACAAAATACACAATTTCAATTGGTATCAGAGCGAGTTCACCACCTTTGGTGTGATCCTAGGAAGAGATTCTACGATGGAGTCATTCACCGTCGTCAAGCCCGTCATTCTCAACTCTACGAACTACTCCTATTGGAAGAGCAAGACTAGATTGAAGTTGAAGAACGTAGACTCACGCGTGTGGGGAGCTGTGTTGAACGGATGGCAAGCACCAACCGTAGTAGACAAAGATGGCGACACGATCGCGAAGGATGAGTCTACATGGACCACGGCCGAACATGAAGCCGCAACATTCAACTCAAAGGCCATTCACATTATTACTGATCTCATAGATGTCCACATGTTCTCTGTGGTGAGGCATCTCACATCGGCCAAGCATGTGTGGGATACCTTGGAGCGGATGTGTGAAGGGAGTGACAGCATCAAGAGGTCCAAGATCAGAGGTCTTACTACTACCTTCCACCGGCTCGAAATGAGGGAAGATGAGGATCTTGATTCTTTCTTCAATAAGATCATGACCATCGTGAGCGAATGCCAAGAACTTGGAGATCCTATCCCTCCACCGCTCATTTGCACCAAGGTTCTACGAGGTGTGACAGAGAAGTTTAGCGTCAAGGTTACCACCATGGAGGATACGAAACTTGGTCTATCGGGCGACTACAACGAAATCATGAGCCATTTGAAGAATTATGAGTTGAACCTAAAATTGAAGGACAAGTCGTTCACCATGACTCCATTCGAGAACTCTATGAAGGCTCTCTCTATCTCTCAGAATGCCTCTAGCTCTACCCCCAACAGGGCCGGCTCTACCCACTCTCCTCTCTCTGCTGAGAATAGTGCTTTTCTTGCCGAAGACTCCGATGATGAGAGTGAAGCTCTATCACTCCTTGACTCTCCTAATCCAGACAAGTTCATAGCCATCCAAGATGCCGTGAGCTACCTTGTTCGTCAAGACATCAAAAGGAAGAGGAGGTTTAAGCAATTCCGAAATCAGAGGAGCCCTGGAAATTCCTTCTCTACTCCACCCGCCACTAACCGCAGTGGGTATACCCCAAGTCGGAAGTTTGTCAGTGGTGCCCCTAGCAAGGATATGTCTAAGATCAAATGCTTTGAGTGCAAGGGGATGGGACACGTGAAGAATGAATGTCCGAACTTGCATCGGAAGAACAACATGGATGTGAGTTACTTGGTGTTTGATGGAGATGATGAGTTGTACTCCTCTGAGGAAGACAAAGGAAGGAAGGTGGAGCCAAATGAAGTCAATGCACTTCTCAGTGCCATTGAAGATGAGAGTGATGAGGAGTATGAGGTAGATCAAGGTGACTTGGCTACTCATGAAAATATCTTTTGCTATACCTCTGTGGTTGCAGGTACTACTGAGAAGGGTGCTAGTTCTACCCCCAGATCTCTGGCTGGGGGCATGACCAAGAAGATTGCTGAGTCTACCCTCGATTCTGAGAGGGTGAGCAAGAGGGAGTTCGAGATCGTGAAGCTGGAATTGGAGAGGGCATTGAAGAAGGCGAGTGAGCTAGAAGCCATTGTGAAGAAGGAAGATACGGAGAAGGACTTCCTGAGAGACTCCCTTGCTAAGATGGAGGAAGGCTATGCTATGCGTACCAAGGAGCTCTACCAAGTGAAAGACAAACTCGATGTTGCTAATTGTCTTTTTCAGAAGCTTAATACTGGCACCTCTAAACTTGATAACATGTTGAACTGTGTTAACACCAAGCACTTTGGGCTTGGATTTAAGGAAACTTTTGATTCTGTCTACTCCGATTCTCCTTATGTCTTTCCTAAGTTTGTGCATGGTAGAGATAAGGCTATCACTAAACCTAATGAGGCCAAGCCAAAGGGTGTTAATACATCCAAAGGCAATGTGGCTTCTACATCAAATATACAAATTCTCAAACGATCTTCCACTCCATTGCCCCAAAATGCTTCAATGTCCTCGGTGACACCGGTCTCTACATCTACTCTACCCGTGAATAGATCCGGGTCTACCCATGACAAGAAAACTTTCACGCGAAATGTCTCTAATAGATCAAAGCTTTCAAACTCGACAACTAAATCGACTCTAAAGTTCCAATCTCCCGGTGCTAACCTCTTGACACACCCTGCTAAGGGCTTGGCTACTCACAGAAGGAAGACTCCTTCTACTCCCCACAAGCGAATCTTTGTGTGCCACTACTGCGGGATAAAAGGGCATATCAAACCGTATTGCTACAAGCGTGCTGAAGATTTAAGTCCTCGTACTATGGTTGTTAGAAAAATATGGAGACCAATTGCCAAGCATTCGCATGACAAGGCTACTCAGGTCTGGAGAATTAAAGCTGCTCTACCCATAGCTACAAACATCACGCCAAAGCAAGTATGGAGAAGAAAGCAAGAGGTGATATGTAATGTCGCATTCACCGTGGCCAAGGGCACCACAAAGGAGACGTGGTATTTTGATAGCGGGTGTTCTAGGCATATGACCGGAACTAAAGACTCTTTGGTCGATTTTGTTCCTCACTCCGGAGGCCCCGTCACGTATGGAGGTGGGGCAAAGGGGAGTATAATTGGGAGTGGAACTTTGAATGTGAAGGGTCTACCAGCACTCAAGAATGTTCTCTTGGTGGATGGACTATGTGCAAATCTCATAAGCATTAGCCAACTTTGCGATGATGAACTTAATGTGAAGTTCAATAAGGAGAGCTGTGAAGTGTACAACGCTAAGGGAGAGTGCATTCTCACAGCAGCACGTGCGAAGAACAACTGTTATGCCATCAATGAGGCCTGCCTAAGTGCCTCTACCCATGACGAGATTGATATCTGGCACCAAAGGCTTGGTCATACGAGCCTTCGGAATCTAGAGAAGTTGGTTCAAATAAAGGCTGTCAGAGGCATAGTTAGCTTGCCAAAGATTGACAAGAGAGTGTGTGGTGAATGTCAAATGGGTAAACAAACTAGAGCTCCTCATCCCGCTATCTCTACCCATAACCGCACAACAGAATGTTTTGAGCTACTCCATATGGACCTCATGGGGCCCATGGAAGTACAGAGTTTGGGAAATAAGTGGTATACTCTCGTCATTGTGGATGACTTCTCGAGATACACTTGGGTAAATTTCCTTGGAACAAAGGACGAGGCATTCGAATCCTTCCGATCCCTAGCTCGACGTATTCGAACCACCTACGCCAAACGTGTCCAACGCATTCGAAGTGACCATGGAGGTGAGTTCCAAAATGGGGTGTTCGTTGAGTATTGCACCCGCAAGGGGATTCACCATGAATTCTCTGCACCAAAGACTCCACAACAAAATGGGATCGTAGAGAGGAAGAACAGGACTCTACAAGAAATGGCACGAGTTATGTTGGTGGCCGCGGGTATGGCCAAGGGTTTTTGGGCAGAAGCCTTGAGTGCGGCTTGCTATGTGGTGAATCGGATAAGCATTCGTGCCGGGACTCAATGTACGGCCTATGAACTACTCACCTCTAAGAAACCGAACGTAGCTCATCTTCGTGTCTATGGGTGCATTTGCTACATTTTGAATGACAGAGATGCCTTGAAGAAGTTTGATGCGAGGTCGGACAAAGCTATTTTCGTTGGATATTCCCTCAACAGCCATGCCTACCGGGTATTCAACTTGCGAACGAAGACCTTGCAAGAATCGACTAACATCAAGTTTGATGAACATCACTTCAACGAGAGTTCGTCCAAGTCTACCTCGCAACAACAAGTGTCTAATCCTGTTCTACCCATAGCAGAAGTACTAGTTGAGGGGGAGGTAGATCAGGGTGTAGGATCACCCATACTACCAAATGATAATAATCACAACTCTTGTGATCCTACTCCTTCAGAGGGTAATGATGAAGGGGTGAACGGGGGTCCTTCTAACCCTGCCATGGGTACCACTGGAGCTTCTACCTCTACCGGAGTTCCGAACTCGGGCCCTCCTGCATATATCCGAAAAAGACACCCGGACCAACAAATGATTGGGAATCTAAATCAACGTGTCACTCGTTCTACAAACTCCATCGACACATTGCCCGCTAGCTATCCCAACACATTCTCTAATTTGGCTCTCCTATCTCCGGATGTGGGTATTATGAGCTTTGTCTCCGAAATTGAGCCCAAAAACATAAAGGAGGCCATTCTCGATGATTTTTGGATTGCGGCTATGCAGGAAGAGTTGAATGAATTCGAGAGAAACAAAGTTTGGTCATTGGTCCCGAGACCAAAGGGTGTCAATGTTATTGGTACTAAGTGGATCTACAAGAACAAAACCAATGAGTTCAATCAAATAGTGCGCAACAAGGCACGACTAGTTGCTCAAGGGTACACTCAAGTGGAGGGAATAGATTTTGAAGAGACCTTTGCTCCTGTGGCACGCATAGAGTCAATCCGGTTACTCATTGCGGTGGCGTGCTACAAAAATATTCCGTTACGACAAATGGATGTGAAGGCGGCTTTCCTAAATGGAGTGTTGGATGAAGAAGCATATGTTGAGCAACCTAAGGGGTTTGTGGATCCTCACAAGCCAGATCATGTCTATCTCCTTCACAAGGCCCTCTACGGGCTAAAGCAAGCACCTCGTGCATGGTATAGCTGCCTCACGGATTTTCTCTTGAAGTTTGGATTCACTCGTGGGAATGCCGACACTACTCTCTTCATCAAAATCGTCAAGAATGAAATGCTTATCGCTCAAATCTATGTGGATGACATTGTGTTTGGTGCTACCCATGACCGCTTGGTTAAGGAATTTACTAATGCCATGGCTTCCTCTTTTCAAATGAGCTTGGAGGGGGAGCTAAGCCACTTTCTTGGCCTTCAAATTTCTCAACGACCGGATGGCATGTTTGTCTCTCAGACCAAGTATGCTATCAATATGCTCAAGAAGTTCGACATGGCGGATGCTAAGCCCATGAATACTCCTATTGCTACCACTGACAAGCTGAGTCGAGCGGAGAAAGGCAAAGATGTTGATATCTCTCTCTACAGATCTCTTATTGGTAGCCTGCTCTACCTCACAGCAACTCGACCAGACATCATGTATAGTGTGTGCCTCTGTGCCCGCTATCAAGCTCAACCAAAGGAAGAGCATCTCGTTGCCGTGAAGCGTATCCTTCGTTATGTGGCCGGGTCTACCAACCTTGGTTTGTGGTATACTAAAGATACTTCTTCTTACCTTGTTGGTTTTGCAGATGCTGATTGGGCCGGCGACAATGATGAAAGAAAGAGTACTAGTGGAGGGTGTTGCTTCTTAGGAAACAACCTTGTCTCATGGCATAGCAAGAAGCAAAATTGCATTGCTCTATCCACCGCCGAATCCGAGTATGTGGCTGTCGGGAGTTGTTGTACCCAAATGCTATGGCTTCAACAAATGCTTGCCGACTATCAAATTCATAGCACGCCATTAACCTTGTATTGTGACAACCAAAGTGCTATAAAGATAAGTCAGAATCCGGTACAACACTCAAAGACCAAGCATATTGACATACGACATCACTTCATTCGAGACTTGGTAGAACGGGGTAAGGTGGTAATGGAACATGTCCCTACGGAGAATCAACTCTCAGACTTCTTCACTAAACCACTTGCTTCGGATAGATTTAAGGCCTTGAGGACATCTCTCTGCATGGGTGCCTTTTGAAGGGTAGTGGGCCGCAACTGACTACCTCTACCCACAGCCGTTTATTTTGTCAATGGAACCATGAGGTAGAGCAAGGTGAGGTTAGTTGTTGACAGTTGCAAAGTGACGTAGTATTTGGACATACTGTTCTTTAAATATCTATATAAGCAATTCATTGGAGTGAACTTAGTTTGCTCTATGTCTAGCAGGAAAAGTCGGCCTAAAGATTTCCTCGATGGATCGGGTCTTGACTGACTTGGTCTTCGGGCAAATGCAAAAGACATGGCCTTATACATATAATGGTGAAAACACAAAAAAAATACATAATGAAACACCATCTATAACACCCCTCCGATTGGGTACTAATAAGCCTGTTCTATGCTTGAAAAAGCTAAAGAAATGGTCGTGGTTACACGTTGAACTGGCCAAAATAGCAATACCGTCCATAAAGCACTGTCACTCTACCTCCAATAACTCTACTTAATGTTCTTTCCAGCGATTTTGATTCACTGTGTGGTGGTACGTATGTCCACGTTGTGTGTGCTTGCTATGCCTTTAACTGTATTTCGTGTTATAAATTTTTGCAGAGTACTCCTGGTCTACGAAGCAAGGCTGTTCTATGCTGAAGTGCTTACTTAGACTTCGTTGCATAAGTATTTTTATCAGTAAATTTGAAATCTGGGTAATTCAACGTATGGCTATGTGTAATAACCCCTGCTCTACGTGTGCTACTTTGAGTACTCATGAAAGTCGTTCCTGTCTTACGTGTTACTCTTTGCTTGTTGTGCTGTTTGCTGATTTTACATTATAAGTATCACTGTTCTACCCATCATCTATTTTGTAGGGCGTGCTATCCTTTGTAACATTGCTGCTACTGATGCGTTGCACAACCTAGCCTGTACACTCTCTATGGCAGCCCATATCTCTCTGATTATGCGTCGCACCATGTTCATCGCACCATGTTCATCTGCCCGCTGAGCCAATGGACGAGGTGGAGGATAAGGTGCCGGAGAACAGGATGGTAGTTCCTTCTCCCGCACGCTACGTAGGCGAGGGTTTTTCGGCTGACTTCTTCTACGAAGCAGCAAGTGATCGTTTTGACTCCCTGGCCGAACAGAAAATCAATGCCGAGCGGCACTACGCTGGCAAAGTGAAGTGGGTGGGACGCGGGCTACACGCGTTCATGCAAGAGATGGAATTGTTAGACGCCATCAACTTCGACGTGGACTACAGTCACTTTGTCCACCGTATGGTCTTTTCTCACATCGATCAAAATTTTGGTGACCCCAGTCATCCGTCCTACGGGAAAGTTATTATTCGTGAGAGGGAGTATGATCTCTCCCCAAGTACGTTGAACAAGATGTTCAAGCGTACACACATTAAGGCCACTTGGGAACCTCCCTCTCCGCAGCACCCCGACAGTCAAATGATGGGGTTCATTGTGACTGGTGGTCTTGCCTCTACGCCCCAGCCGGCCTGCACTTCGTTGACTCAGTTCTTCAGCCATCTCAACAAAATAATTGCTAACAACTGGATCCCTACGTCGAGCTGCTCGGTGGTCCACGCTGACGCACTTCATTTAATGTACAAATTGAGCCGTGGCATCCAGGTGGATTTGGGCCAAGTGGTGTTCAATAAAATTGCTTCGTATGGGGACATGTCAGATAATGAAATTGCCCAGGCCAACCTACCGTGCCCCCACCTGATCAGCGCCATTCTAGTGAGTCAGGGCTTCGAGTACGACAAAGATGATGAACCGTTGATCCCCCTCACTTCTTTCCGTTTTGATTCCAAGTACATGGCGCCCCACAAAGTTAAAGATCTTCCATGGCGTAGACTTGGCAATATGGAGGCGGATCGTGCGTTGTTCAACGCTGCACAAGCCATCCCTCTGCAAATTCAACACGCTCACAGGAGCAAAGGAAAAAGAGCCAAGTCCAGCCGTGCCACGAAGAACAACATTGATGCCACACTTGACTCTTCGTCGGACGACTCCGACTCTTCGTCGGACGAGTTGTATCTCTGTGAGCCGACCTCGCTTCTCCAGGACTTCGTGCAACTACGTGGCACGATCGATGCAGTAGCCCGTCTCTCCGCCCACATGCATCGAAAAGCCCGTCGAGCGGCTCGTCTAGGGGGAGATGGGTCCTCGTACGCTGATCTAGGGCCATTAAAAATGCTCCACGCACGTCTGACTGGCATAGTCAATCTCGTGGCTGAACAGATGGAGGCATCGAGGAACGCTGATGACCGTCCCACAGAGGCCAAAAAGAAGAGTGGGAAACGTAAAATCAGTGAAGTGGACGTAGAGGAGGAGGTTGAAGAAATTGTTGTTGATGAAATGGAGGATTTGCGTGCTGCGCATAAGAGGAGTAAGAAAGAAGCCGGTGATGCGCATAGCGGCTTAGTCAAAAATGCTGATGGTACGGTGAAGGAGCTGGACGCCGTGAAGAAAGATGAAAAGGCCAAGGGTGCTGGCTCTTCGGGCACCAAGGAAATTGAAAAGGTTGCCCCTACGGTTGACAGGCCCAAAATGCCAAAACTTAAAGTCACCAAGATGGGGGTCACCAAAGAAACGCCAACCAAAACTGCTCCTGCTGCTACGCCCAAAACATCTGGAGGTAAAGGTCTAATGGTTGCAGGTCCAGGTGGTGCTGCTACGCTGAGCAAGAAAGAAGTTGCAATTAATAAAGCCATGGGCCAGCGTAGAAAGCAAGTGGTGACGAAGAACAAGCCCAAACCTACACAGCAAAAACGCAAGCTTCGTGATGAGCCGTCTGACGAAGAAGGATCAGAGAAGGATCTTCGTGCTCATACGCCGGTCGAGGACTCAGATGCTGAAGCAAGCCAATAACCAATTTGACAAGTGTTTTCTATCCCTGCTCTACGTATTTGAACATAATATTTCTGTTCTTATTTTTGGAATATTTAATTCTGTTCTTCGTATGATATGTTTGAGACAATTATGCTTTGATCGTTTTGAACTATGTAATTATTTTGCAATCTTTCTTTGTTCTACGTATGCTTGTTTACTTCTCATGCTTTATTGATACGTATGACTGTGTTCTTGTTGTTCCCTGCTCAACGTTGAACTTTTTGAGTATGATACTAGTTTGAGGGGGAGTTTCTCTACGAACCCCCGCTTATGAAGTTGACTCAAAAAGGGGGAGATTGTTAGTGTGTAGTTCTTCCTAGTTCAACATAGAACCACGTTGTTCTTGCTTGAACTACGTTGAACTATACACTTTGTTTTGTAGTAACTTCATGTTTCATGTTTGTATGCTTTCCATTCAATAATTCATACAAGTCTGCTAGGTCTACATAGAACAAGCTGGTTATACTGTGGATTTAACAAGTGGCTCAACGCGTGACCACGGTTCACCAGCATGGAGCAAGCAGACTTGGCCATTACAAACAACATGGAGTTGCATCAGTGCGTGAGCATAGAACGAGCTATTCTATCAACGTGGTTCAACGTGGATCAAGAGAGAATTGCGAGTTTATCAACGCACTACAAATCAGAAAGTTCAAGTCTTACCGTGAAGACATTGAATCAGAATTAACACCTTGACGGACGCGGTGCAAGCATAGCTATGCATACAGCTGGACGAATGACTGCTAAGGAATGAAGCCAGCGATGGGTATGACTAGAAGACTTCGCTAGAAGAATTGTAGTCCAAACAAATACATCAAGTGATACGTATCTCGTTGGGATACGAAGAATAGAAAGACGAAGAAAAGAAATTAAGAAAAGATACCGGCGGAAGTCCCAAAACCTCTGAATCTGAACCGTGAAATAATCTAAGGACGGAACCCTAGACCCCAACACGTGATCGACGCAGCAACTCGGGGATAATGAAGACACACGAACGAAGGGTGGATCGCTTCGTTGATTCGTCGGTTGAATTCTTTGGATAATCGGGTAGAATTCGAACCCGAGAGAGATTTTTATGAAAACTCACGAAACATAATTATTTTATTATCAAAAGTCTTGTTCTTATGTAACAATGTCTTAGGAAGCCTTTATATAGGCCAAACGAAACATAAACGTAAAGAAAAAGGAAAGAAAAGCAATAAAAACGCTGAAAACCCTAAAATCCGCCGCTGCTGTGAAGATGTCGCCCGACATTGTATTAGTCTACATTCTCTGTCGCCCGACATTGTCGTAGTGCAAATCCTCTGTCGCCCGACATTTGACCCGAAGTGCGGATTGATCCTCGGATTGATCCTCGTGTTCCGCAGAAGGTCGCCTCCCTTTTTCTGAAGATGTCGGCCGACATTCTTGTAGTGTATTTTGGTGTCGGCCGACATTAGGCCAATCTCTTGGCTGAACTCCGCGGCGCGCCCTCGGCTCACGTCTGACTTCCGTTTCGGCCTCTTCTTCGTCATTCCAACCAGAAAACCATTATCTTGCCTCTTCGATGGATCTCGGGATGCATCATTCCCCTCCTCTTCAAGAGGATTTGTCCTCAAATCCACGCCGATGCCGGGATCGAACACCACTCTCACGAACAAGCTCGGAACTACGTTAGTCTGCAGCTCACACCCTCGATGTAGTGGAAATCCAGGAGACTTATCGTCAAGGAAGACGTCATGAATTTCCTGCAATGCGTAATGAATAAAAGGGTGTAGAGACAATAAAACGTTAGTGTAGCACTTCGCCGCCTCGCACAACTCCACAGACGTCGCTTGTCCCTCTTTCGTTGCTTGTTCCCCCATGGGTAACTCCAATTGCGGAAGGTCCTCAGATTTCATCAATTCCTCCGCCTTGGACTCTACCGAAATCTCCTCCTTGGACTCTGCTGACTCCTCTGCGACGTCAAAATCCACCGAAACCTCCTCGATGTCAGAAGCCACGGCAACCGATGGTGTCGGTTCGTCGAACTCCTCCAAAGTCAAATCCTCCTCGGAATACACCAAGACTGACTCTTCTTCGGATCCTACCAAGGCCTTCGGTTCTGGTTTCTCGCCGTCGTCATCAGTCGCCACGTTCTCAGGCTTCAGTGCCGCTTGTATCTGCTCCCTCATCTGACGCCTAATATCGCTCCAAAACTCGCCCCAACGCTCAGCGCTGGCCCTCCTCTCGTCGTCCCAACGCTCAGCTCTGGCCCTCCTCTCTTCGTCCAAACGCTCAGCTCTGGACCTCCTCTCTTCACGACGCTCCCGACTAAGCTCACGGGCTCGATGATAGCCACTCTGAACTTCTCGGTATCCGTTGCTACCTCTTCGATTCCAGGCTTCATCATGACCAGCTCTCTCCTCTAAGGCGGTAAGTCGCTCATTCACCCCCTTCATCTTCGATTTAAGCATCCCTTCGAACCGGGCAGTCGCCTTCTCCATGATGAGCTTAGCTTCGGTATAATCCATGTCAGCTATCCTACAAAAGTGTTAGAACACAATAGAAAATTCCTCACCACTCTCGTGTATCACTCAATATGGTAAGTCACTCAATACTCGGTTCTCTCACTTTCTCTCTCTCTCAAGAATCGAAATCTCCCAAATCACCGATCGAATTCAACTCCAACAAAATCCACGACACCACAACAACGCTCGTCGGAAGGAAAGTACACAGAAAGTGCGGAAAAATCGGAAATCTCAAAAGGAACACGGAAAACGTAGATGACTCTATACGATGTCCGAAAACCCTCGAAAATCAACGACCAAATTATGCCCAATTTTTTTTTTTTTTTTTTTTAATCAGATGAACAGTAACGTGAACAGTACCGTGAACAGTACTTTTCGAAAATAATTTTTTTTTTTTTTTTTAAAGGAAGAAGAAGAAGAAAATAAGAAGGAACGAACAAGAAAACGAGGTTACGTAATCGAAAAATAAAGAACCCGAACCTGGGCTCTGATACCAGATGATACGTACCTCGTTGGGATACGAAGAATAGAAAGACGAAGAAAAGAAATTAAGAAAAGATACCGGCGGAAGTCCCAAAACCTCTGAATCTGAACCGTGAAATAATCTAAGGACGGAACCCTAGACCCCAACACGTGATCGACGCAGCAACTCGGGGATAATGAAGACACACGAACGAAGGGTGGATCGCTTCGTTGATTCGTCGGTTGAATTCTTTGGATAATCGGGTAGAATTCGAACCCGAGAGAGATTTTTATGAAAACTCACGAAACATAATTATTTTATTATCAAAAGTCTTGTTCTTATGTAACAATGTCTTAGGAAGCCTTTATATAGGCCAAACGAAACATAAACGTAAAGAAAAAGGAAAGAAAAGCAATAAAAACGCTGAAAACCCTAAAATCCGCCGCTGCTGTGAAGATGTCGCCCGACATTGTATTAGTCTACATTCTCTGTCGCCCGACATTCAAATGTCGCCCGACATTGTCGTAGTGCAAATCCTCTGTCGCCCGACATTTGACCCGAAGTGCGGATTGATCCTCGGATTGATCCTCGTGTTCCGCAGAAGGTCGCCTCCCTTTTTCTGAAGATGTCGGCCGACATTCTTGTAGTGTATTTTGGTGTCGGCCGACATTAGGCCAATCTCTTGGCTGAACTCCGCGGCGCGCCCTCGGCTCACGTCTGACTTCCGTTTCGGCCTCTTCTTCGTCATTCCAACCAGAAAACCATTATCTTGCCTCTTCGATGGATCTCGGGATGCATCATCAAGTATTCCAGCTATGCCCGCCACGAGCTTGAAGCACGAAGACACGCTAGTGTGGTAGTGCGTAGAGCTGGGTTCGTCAAGCACGGAAAAATGGAATCTCGAATATTCCATGAAGATGCTTTGGGCTCGGCCCATTAAGCGTGAATTCCGGAAACCCTATTTCTCGACACCTATAAATAGCGGGTAGTTGGAATTCATTACCAATGATTTGATTTGACATTTTCTAGAGAGAGAAAATTTGTAGACCGAGAGACTTCGCTAGAAAGCTCCGGTGCTATTGTCAGTTTAGTCTTGGTAGTACGAGTCGCTAGATTAGTTCTACATAGACTTAGTTTTTGGTCGTGTGACCTTTCTACAAGATTCTCTAGAATTTTGTAGATGTGTTTGTAAGTGGTTCAACCCTTTACGAGTAATACAAAAGAGTTTTTCTTTAGAATCTCCAAATTGTGTTAAGTCTTTGTACTCTACCCTTTACTACTCTGTTCTAGGTAGAACCAAGTACAAAATACACAATTTCATAACCATGGGGATTTATGGTAGCAAGCCAAGTGATTTCCCTTAGGGCTATAGAGAAGACAGTTTTAGCAAAGAGTGACCATGGGGATTCCGCCTGAGGGAAAAACATTAGCAGTGGAAAATTACGGTGATGTTGAGAAAGCAACAAGTTCAAATTCTGAGTGTATCACACAAGAGGCATGTTACCTGGTCCAATATCTCAACAAGTCTATGTAATTAGGAAGTCAAAATATGGTATTTTATAAAACAAAATTCACCATGGGGATTTATGGTAGCAAGGCAATTGATTTCCCTTAGAGCTATAGAGAAGACAGTTTTAGCATAGAATGACCATGAGGATTTCGCCCATGAAACTGAGGGAAAAACATTAGCCGTGGAAAATTACGTGATGTTGAGAAAGCAACGGGGTTCGAATTCTGAGTGTATCACACAAGAGGAATGGTACCTGGACCAATATCTCAACAAGTCTAATGTAATTAGGAAGTCAAAATATGGTATTTTATAAAACGAAATTCAAAGATCCAGTTTTTTATTTGTTAGATTTTAATTTATTTGTGTAGTATTTTTTAATTTTATTTTATTTGGGGCTTTTCAGTTATTTAAGTTATTTTTAATTTTATTTGCGCTATTTTTTATACCTTTGTTTTTTTATTTTCTTTGCGCTAATAATTTTTTTTCCTTATGGTATATACAACCTCGACATTGAAGGTCAATTCGATTGAAAATAAGAAATTCAAGTGTTAACAAAGCAAACAATCCTTCAGCAGAGAATGACCATGGTAATTCATGGTAGTAAGCCCAAGTGATTTTCTTAGGACTATAGAGAAGACAGTTTCAGCAGAGAATGACAATGGGGATTCCGCCAAAAAAACTGGGGGAAAACATTAGCCGTGGAAAATTACGGTGATGTTGAGGAAGCAACCAATCAGGCGGTACGAATCAGGACTCTGAGTGTATCACACAAGAGACATGTTACCTAGTCCAACAAGTCTAATGTAATTCGGACGTCAAAATATGGTATTTTATATAAACAAAATTCAAAGATCCAGTTTTATTTGTTAGATTTTATTTTATTTGTGTGGTATTTTTTAATTTTATTTTATTTGAGGCTTTTCATTTAAGTTTTTTTATTTTATTTGCGCTATTTTTATACCTTTGTTTTTTTATTTTATTTGCGCTAATAATTTTTTTCCCCTTCGACATTGAAGGACAATTCCTGGTATATACAACCACTAACATTGAAGGACAATTCGATTGAAAATACAAAATTCAAGTGTTAACAAAGCAAACAATCCTTCAAAAGATAATGACCATGGGAATTCATGGTAGGAAGCCAAGTGATTTCTTTAGAGCTATAGAGAAGACAGTTTCAACAGAGAATGACCATGGGGATTCTGCCAAAGGAACTTAGGGAAAAACATTAGCCGTGGAAAATTACTGTGATGTTGATGAAGCAACCGGTTCGAATCAGGACTCTGAGTGTATCACACAAGAGGCATGTTACCTGGTGATGTTGAGAAAGCAACCGGTTCGAATCAAGACTCTTAGTGTATCACACAAGAGGCATTTTACCTGGTCCAACAAATCTAATGTAATTGAGACGTCAACATATGGTATTTTATATAAACTAAATTCAAAGATTCAGATTTATTTGTTAGAGTTTAATTTATTTGTGTAGTATTTTTTAATTTAATTTTATTTGGAGCTGAGTTATTTATGTTTTTTTGATTTTATTTGCGCTATTTTTATACCTTTGTTTTTTTATTTTATTTGCGCTAATAATTTTTTTTCCCAATTATGGTATATACAACCTCGACATTGAAGGACAATTCGATTGAAAATACGAAATTCAATTGTTAACAAAGCAAACAATCCTTCAGCAGAGAATAACCTGTTGAAGGCCACTTGTGAGTTGTCCCACATCGAATAATTGTGAGAGGGGAGTCTATGATATAAGCCTAGGGAGTTCTCCTACTTGGTACCATATGGTTTTGAGATAGATTGAGGCTCTCTAGTGCATATTCAAGCTCCCGCTCTCGTGTGTGCGCTAGGCGTGGGACCGCACTTGAACACCCCCGTTTGGAATTTGCATATTCAAGCTCCCGCTCTCGTGTGTGCGCTAGGCGTGGGACCGCACTTGAACACCCCCGTTTGGAATTTGACATGGTATCAGAGCAGGTTTCGATCCTGTTTGTGAACCACCTTTGACTAGGAGGAGTCTATGATATAAGCACAAGCTCCCGCTCTCGTGTGTGCGCTAGGCGTGGGACCGCACTTGAACACCCCCGTTTGGAATTTGACATAACCATAGGATATATCGTAGCAAGCCAAATGATTTCTTTAGGGCTATAGAGAAGACAGATGAAACTCAGGGAAAAACATTAGCCGTGGAAAATTGAGAATGACCAATGGGGATTCCGCCCATGAAACTGAGGGAAAAACATTAGCCGTGGAAAATTATGGTGATGTTGAGAAAGCAACGGGGTTCGAATTCTGAGTGTATCACATAAGAGGCATGTTACCTGGTCCAACATCTCAACAACTCTAATGTAATTAGGAAGTCAAAATATGGTATTTTATAAAACAAAATTCAAAGATCCAGTTTTTTATTTGTTAGATTTTTTTTTTATTTGTGTAGTATTTTTTAATTTTATTTTATTTGGGGCTTTTCGAATTATTTAAGTTATTTTTAATTTTATTTGCGCTATTTTTTATACCTTTGTTTTTTTATTTTTTTTTGCGCTAATAATTTTTTTTCCCCATTATGGTATATACAAACCTCACATTGAAGGACAATTCGATTGAAAATACGAAATTCAATTGTTAACAAAGCAAAGAATCTTTCAGCAGAGAATAACCATGGGGATTTATGGTAGCAAACCAAGTGATTTCCCTTAGGGCTATAGAGAAGACAGTTTTAGCAGGGAATGACCATGGAGATTCCGCCCATGAAACTGAGGGAAAAACATTAGCCGTGGAAAATTACGGTAATGTTGAGAAAGCAACAAGTTCGAATTCTGAGTGTATCACACAAGAGGCATGTTACCTGGTCCAATATCTCAACAAGTCTAATGTAATTAGGAAGTCAAAATATGGTATCTTATAAAACGAAATTCACCATGGGGATTTATGGTAGCAAGGCAAGTGATTTTCCTTAGGGCTATAGAGAATACAGTTTTAGCATAGAATGGCCATGGGGATTCCGCCCATGAAACTGAGAGAAAAACATTAGCCGTGGAAAATTACGTGATGTTGAGAAAGCAACGGGGTTCGAATTCTTCTGAGTGTATCACACAAGAGGCATGTTACCTGGTCCAATATCTCAACAAGTCTAATGTGATTAGGAAGTCAAAATATGGTATTTTATAAAACGAAATTCAAAGATCCAGTTTTTTATTTGTTATATTTTAATTTATTTGTGTAGTATTTTTTAATTTTATTTTATTTGGGGTTTTTCGAGTTATTTAAGTTATTTTTAATTTTATTTGCGCTATTTTTTATACCTTTGTTTTTTTATTTTCTTTGCGCTAATAATTTTTTTTCCTTATGGTATATACAACCTCGACATTGAAGGTCAATTCGATTGAAAATACGAAATTCAAGTGTTAACAAAGCAAACAATCCTTCAGCAGAGAATGACCATGGTAATTAATGGTAGTAAGCCAAGTGATTTTCTTAGAGCTATAGAGAAGACATTTCAGCAGAGAATGACCATGGGGATTCCGCAAAAAAAACTGGGGGAAAACATTAGCCGTGGAAAATTACGGTGATGTTGAGGAAGCAACAAATCAGGCGGTAGGAATCAGGACTCTGAGTGTATCACACAAGAGACATGTTACCTGGTCCAACAAGTCTAATGTAATTGGGACGTCAAAATATGGTATTTTATATAAACAAAATTCAAAAATCCAGTTTTATTTTTTAGATTTTATTTTATTTGTTTAGTATTTTTTAATTTTATTTTATTTGAGGCTTTTTATTTAAGTTTTTTTATTTTATTTGCGCTATTTTTATACTTTTGTTTTTTTATTTTATTTGCGCTAATAACTTTTTTCTCCTTCAACATTGACGGACAATTCCTGGTATATACAATCTCTAACATTGAAGGACAAATCGATTGAAAATACAAAATTCAAGTGTTAATAAAGCAAACAATCCTTCAACAGAGAATGATCATGGAAATTCATGGTAGGAAGCCAAGTGATTTCTTTAGGGCTATAGAGAAAACAGTTTCAGCAGAGAATGACCATGGGGATTCTGCCAAAGGAACTGAGGGAAAAACATTAGCCGTGGAAAATTACGGTGATGTTGATGAAGCAACCAGTTCGAATTAGGACTCTGAGTGTATCACACAAGAGGCATGTTACCTGGTGATGTTGAGGAAGCAACCGGTTCGAATCAAGACTCTTAGTGTATCACACAAGAGGCATTTTACCTGGTCCAACAAGTCTAATGTAATTGAGATGTCAAAATATGATATTTTATATAAACTAAATTCAAAGATCCATTTATTTGTTAGAGTTTAATTTATTTGTTTAATAGTTTTTAATTTAATTTTATTTGGAGCAGAGTTATTTAAGTTTTTTTGATTTTATTTGCGCTATTTTTATACCTTTGTTTTTTTATTTTATTTGCAACAATTCGATTGAAAATACGAAATTCAATTGTTAACAAAGCAAACAATCTTTCAAGCAGAGAATAACCATGGAGATTTATGGTAACAAGCCAAGTGATTTCCTTAGGGCTATAAAGAAGACAGTTTCAGTAGAGAATGACCATGGAGATTCTGCCAAAGGAACTGAGGGAAAAACATTAGCCGTGAAAAATTACGGTGATGTTGATGAAGCAACCGGTTCGAATCAGGACTCTGAGTGTATCACACAAAAGGCATGTTACCTGGTGATGTTGAGGAAGCAACCGGTTCGAATCAAGACTATTAGTGTATCACACAAGAGGCATTTTACCTGGTCCAACAAGTCTAATGTAATTGGGATGTCAAAATATGGTATTTTATATAAACTAAATTCAAAGATCCATTTATTTGTTAGAGTTTAATTTATTTGTTTATTATTTTTTAATTTAATTTTATTTGGAGCAGAGTTATTTAAATTTTTTTGATTTTATTTGCGCTATTTTTATACCTTTGTTTTTTTATTTTATTTGCGCTAATATTTTTTTCCCAATTATGGGTATATACAACCTCGACATTGAAGGACAATTCGATTGAAAATACGAAATTCAATTGTTAACAAAGCGAACAATCTTTCAGCAGAGAATAACCATGGGGATTTATGGTAGCAAGTCAAGTGATTTCCTTAGGGCTATAAAGAAGACAGTTTTAGCATAGAATGACCATTAGGATTCCTCCCATGAAACAGAGGGAAAAACATTAGCCGTGGAAAATTACGATGATGTTGAGAAAGCAACGGGGTTCGAATTTTGAGTTTATCACACAAGAGGCACGTTACCTGGTCCAACATCTCAACAAGTCTAATGTAATTAGGAAGTCAAAATATAGTATTTTATAAAACGAAATTCAAAGATCCAATTTTTTATTGGTTAGATTTTATTTTATTTGTGTAGTATTATTTTTAATTTTATTTTAGGGTGTTGCTATTCGCACCCCTCTTTTTTATAAGTACACCACTTTTACTGAATACACTTCTATATAAAATATAAATCATTTAATTTTTACTAAATACACCTATCTTCTATATAAAATATAAATCATTTAATTTTTACTAAATACACCTATCAAACTGCCTAATATGTTCCTATATTAAAAAAAACAAAATAATTAGCTTTCTTTACACAATAAAATAAAAATCTACTCAAATTAAAAAAATAAAAACAACACATAAAGAAAATCAAACAAATCAAATCGAGCATTGATGAAAAATAAAAACAAAAATTGAAATAATAAATGAGACATATCTCTTGTTTTAGGATAAAAATAATTATTAATAAAAAATAAAAAATAAAAACAAATAAAAACAAATAAAAAAAGAAGCAAGATTTAAAAAAATACATCAAAAATATTTGAAAACAAAATTATAAAAAAAAACTTCAAAAAATATGATAAAAAATCACAATTAAAAAATCCATTAATAAAATCTAAAACAAAATAAAAATAAAAGAAAAAATTTTAATTTTTTAAATTTTATATTTTAATAAAATACTTTTGAATTTGGATGTTTTAATATTTATAAACAAAAAATTAATTAGACGTAACTTAAATTTTAAACTTACGTAAGATTAGTGTTTATTTATTCTAAAATTTTAATTTTATATATTGATAATTTTTAAATATATATATATATATTTTGATCTATGTCAATTGCAGTGTTTTGAGATATATATATTATTAGTAAGGATATTTTAGACTTTTTTTAATGTATTATTAGTGATATATAAAATAGGGGTGTACTTATAAAAATTAGGGGTTCAAATAGCGTTACCCATTATTTTATTTGGGGCTTTTCTAGTTATTTAAGTTTTTTTAAAATTTTATTTGCTATTTTTATACCTTTGTTTTTTTATTTTATTTGTGCTAATAATTTTTTTTCCCGATTATGGTATATATTGAAGGACAATTCGATTGAAAATACGAAATTCAAGTGTTAACAAAATAAACAATCCTTCAGTAGAGAATGACCATGGGAATTCATGGTATGAAAGTGATTTCCTTAAGGCTATAGACAGGGACGTAGGGACTTGGTCCCGAAGGGGTGCGATCGCACCCCCTCAATTTTTTTTTTTTAAGATTAATTTTATATTTTAATTTTTATATATTAAGGTAATTAATTATAATTTATGTAAAAATAATTAAAATTTTGTTGAAATATTGATATGTTTTATTAAAAAAAATAAGATAATTAACTATTTATTAATAAAAGATTATTTCTAAAATACTACATTTAAAAATAAATTAATATATACTCATATATTGTTAACCTACATACTTATTTATCATGTTTTACAAAAAAATAGAATATTAATATTAATTAATTATTATAAAATTTCAGTACTAATTGATTATTAACGCGATATTTTATCTATTAATGAAGTAAAATTATAGTTCTCTTCTCCTTTAATTTGATATTTATATATAATATTGATTAAATTTATATTTGTCTAGTTTTTCACAAATATTTATACATTTCACGCTAAAAAAATCAAAAAGTAACATTTTTTGGCGAAAAAAAGATATTTATACATTTCACGCTAAAAAAAATCAAAAAGTAATATTTTTTGCCACAAAAGAGTTTTATATTTCTGAAATGGAAAGAGTTTTTTTTTTTTCAAATTTGCACCCTCTAACTAATTTTTCTAGCTACGTCACTGGCTATAGAGAAGACAGTTTAAGCAGACAATAACCATGGGGATTCCGCAAAAGAAACTGGGGGAAAAATATTAGCCGTGGAAAATTAGGTGATGTTGAGGAAGCAACCAATCAGGACTCTGAGTGTAACACACAAGAGGCATGTTACCTGGTGATGTTGGGGAAGCAGCCGGTTCGAATGAGTGTATCACACAAGAGACATGTTACCTGCTCCAACAAGTCTAATGTAATTGGGACGTCAAAATATGGTATTTTATATAAACAAAATTTTAAGAGTCAAAATATGGTATTTTATATAAACAAAATTTAAAAATCCAGTTTTATTTTTTAGATTTTATTTTATTTGTGTTGGTGATTTAAGAGAAATCGCTTTCCATTTAATGTAATTGGAATCATTCAAGGCTTCAGATTAAATCTAGTCGATATAATATAACTTTGGAGAAGTGTGGAGTACACGGTTATATAAAATTGATACGATTTAAGTATTTGGATAAGCATAATAATGCATGTCGAGTGTGATCTCGTGGTTGCATGGTTGCATGGCTAGATGATGATATTACATCATTAATATGATGCAAATTCGAAATTGCATGGTTTGCCATGCAAGACAACATGAATAGGTGCCAAAGTGAAAGGATGTCTTCACTAAAAGGTACCTATACATGAATAGGTGCAAAATGAAAAAGTACCTTTTCCAAAAGGTACCTATTCGACCAAGGGGTGCTTAAGTCCAAATGAAAGGGTATCTAATACCTATATAATGAAGTGAAAATTCATTTGTTGAACACACTTGAACACACAATTTCACCTATGAAATTAAGAAGCTTTGAAGAAACAAATAAAGCGGAATATTCCATAAGTTGCTCGTGTTCTAAGCCTAAGACTCGAGTGTCGATATTGTCTTATCCTGCGAGGGATTTCGTGATACCCAGGCTTATAGGGTTGAAATACTCTTTAAGGAAAACGTGTTCAACGTGATTCAATTATCTATCAAAGTCTCCAATCCAGAATTCAAGACCGAAGAACCCAACAATCTTAAAGAGTATTTTCATTTTCTGGAAATATGGAGAATGCTTAGATATAATGTGGCTTGAACAATTTCGATTGAGTAATGCATGAAGACAAGAGAGTGTGCGGGGCAAAACCATAATGGCTTAAAGGCGCGAGTAAATAGAGGGCAAGGTGCGGTACTTAAAAGAAGAAGTGCAAACGCTCGTGAAAAAGGTAACACATTTTCAATGTATTAATTACGTAGGAAATTCCAAGTAATCTCGATCAGTCAGGGCACGGTTGTGTTCTGGGCATAAATTGCAACGAGTCTCGACTAGTCAAGACTAAGGTGCGTTCTGGAAAGGAAACGCCGAGTAAATTTGACCGGTAAAGAGCGCGGTGTGTGTTTCGGTTAAGGAACACCAAGGTGTCTCAAAGGTCAAAGCGAGGTGCGTATTTCAAGCATGAAACGCTAAAGAGTCTGGACTGGTTGGTGTCCGTTGTGCAATGCAATTGAGATGAAACGAATATCCACGACTTGACTCGAATGATTTGGACATAGTGGTTATACTATGGATATTATGTGCAACATAATTATGTCTCATGAATGAGACATCGAGGCGTACCTTGTAAAAGGGTGTACTCGGAGGAAATCAATAATATGGAACCTTGTAAATGAGGCATATTGACTGGTTGAGACAAGTGTCTCGGATAACTCGTGAATCGCAGGGGCATTGCGACTCGAGGATGCACATAGGCATGCGACCTATGGTGATCTCATCTGTTTTATGTTTAACAGTGTAATGACCTTGACTAAAGTATATAGTCATGAAAAGTCAAAGTACTTTGACGTTATAATTAAACGTGGTTCATGAACTGATCACTCATGGAGAAATCTTTATAGATTTGATGAGACGATTAAAAAGAATTTAACTAATTTTCGTTGACGAAATGATTAGTTAGTGACTTGGTTGTAAAGTCAGTTATTGGGATGAGTTTAAAGCCAATTTTAATATTCAAATATGGGATACCCAATTCATTTCTAATTGTATTAGAACATGAATTCAATGTGGAAAGCCTATATTTGAAATTGAAACACAAAGTATATGTCCCAAAAGTTTGTGTTTGAACCTGCATGTCATAGGTTGAAGTTTATCTTAATAAATCTTTTGAAAAAGTGCAATTGCAGGGCACGATAAAAGGATTTACCTATATGAGTGCGAAGTTTGGCAACTTCGGAGCTGTGGCTAAGCTTTATATGCACTCACGAATGGATAAGGACACATGGCCTATTTTGTGTCGGATTTCCTTATGGAATTGTATTAAACATGTGTGTGTTTTATCTTCATGTATTCAGATGGGTTGAACGGTTCAATCTTTAAGACACCGTGATTCTCGAATATATGTTAAGTATAATTCACTATGATGAAAATTCAATCTTTAATACATTTTCATCTTAAGCACGAGTTTGGTTTTATTTGTTGAATTTGTATGATTCAAGGATTGCACTTAAATGGGGGAGGATTGTTGGTGATTTAAGAGAAATCGCTGTCCATTTAATGTAATTGGAATCATTCAAGGCTTCAGATTAAATCTAGTCAATATAATATAACTTTGGAGAAGTGTGGAGTACACGGTTATATAAAATTGATACGATTTAAGTATTTGGATAAGCATAATAATGCATGTCGAGTGTGATCTCGTGGTTGCATGGTTGCATGGCTAGATGATGATATTACATCATTAATATGATGCAAATTCGAAATTGCATGGTTTGCCATGCAAGACAACATGAATAGGTGCCAAAGTGAAAGGATGTCTTCACTAAAAGGTACCTATACATGAATAGGTGCAAAATGAAAAAGTACCTTTTCCAAAAGGTACCTATTCGACCAAGGGGTGCTTAAGTCCAAATGAAAGGGTATCTAATACCTATATAAGGAAGTGAAAATTCATTTGTTGAACACACTTGAACACACAATTTCACCTATGAAATTAAGAAGCTTTGAAGAAACAAATAAAGCGGAATATTCCATAAGTTGCTCGTGTTCTAAGCCTAAGACTCGAGTGTCGATATTGTCTTATCCTGCGAGGGATTTCGTGATACCCAGGCTTATAGGGTCGAAATACTCTTTAAGGAAAACGTGTTCAACGTGATTCAATTATCTATCAAAGTCTCCAATCCAGAATTCAAGACCGAAGAACCCAACAATCTTAAAGAGTATTTTCATTTCTGGAAATATGGAGATTTGTTCGTGAGAAGACAAACAAGTATGGAAACCTCGAAAGGTTTAAAGGCGTCGATTTATGTCGCTGGTTAAAGGGAGATTAAAAATTAAATATGTCGTGGACACATATTAAACGGTATGTTTGATTTTATTTTGATATACGTATTATAGATAATTTCAACAGAGAATGACAATGGGGATTCCGCCAAAGGAACTGAGGAAAAAACATTAGCCGTGGAAAATTACGGTGATGTTGAGGAAGCAACCGGTTCGAATCAAGACTCTTAGTGTATCACACAAGAGGCATTTTACCTGGTCCAACAAGTCTAATGTAATTGGGATGTCAAAATATGGTATTTTATATAAACTAAATTCAAAGATCCAAATTTATTTGTTAGGGTTTATTTTATTTGTGTAGTATTTTTTAATTTAATTTTATTTAGAGTTTTGTCGAGTTATTTAAGTTTTTTTAATTTTATTTGCGCTATTTTTATACCTTTGTTTTTTTTATTTTATTTGTGCTAATAATTTTTTTCCCAATTATGTATATACAACCTCGACATTGAAGGACAATTCGATTGAAAATACGAAATTCAATTGTTAACAAAGCAAACAATCCTTCAGCAGAGAATAACCATGGGGATTTATGGTAGCAAGCCAAATGATTTCCCTTAGGGCTATAGAGAAGACAGTTTTAGCAGAGAATGACCATGGGTACTCCGCCCAAGAAACTGAGGGAAAAACATTAGCAGTGGAAAATTACGGTGATGTTGAGAAAGCAACAAGTTCGAATTCTGAGTGTATCACACAAGAGGCATGTTACCTGGTCCAATATCTCAACAAGTCTATGTAATTAGGAAGTCAAAATATGGTATTTTATAAAACAAAATTCACCATGGGGATTTATGGTAGCAAGGCAATTGATTTCCCTTAGAGCTATAGAGAAGACAGTTTTAGCATAGAATGACCATGAGGATTCCGCCCATGAAACTGAGGGAAAAACATTAACCGTGGAAAATTACGTGATGTTGAGAAAGCAACGGGGTTCGAATTCTGAGTGTATCACACAAGAGGAATGGTACCTGGGCCAATATCTCAACAAGTCTAATGTAATTAGGAAGTCAAAATATGGTATTTTATAAAACGAAATTCAAAGATCCAATTTTTTATTTGTTAGATTTTAATTTATTTGTGTAGTATTTTTTAATTTTATTTTATTTGGGGCTTTTCAGTTATTTAAGTTATTTTTAATTTTATTTGCGCTATTTTTTATACCTTTGTTTTTTTATTTTCTTTGCGCTAATAATTTTTTTTCCTTATGGTATATACAACCTCGACATTGAAGGTCAATTCGATTGAAAATAAGAAATTCAAGTGTTAACAAAGCAAACAATCCTTCAGCAGATAATGACCATGGTAATTCATGGTAGTAAGCCCAAGTGATTTTCTTAGGGCTATAGAGAAGACAGTTTCAGCAGAGAATGACAATGGGGATTCCGCCAAAAAAAACTGGGGGAAAACATTAGCCGTGGAAAATTACGGTGATGTTGAGGAAGCAACCAATCAGGCGGTACGAATCAGGACTCTGAGTGTATCACACAAGAGACATGTTACCTAGTCCAACAAGTCTAATGTAATTCGGACGTCAAAATATGGTATTTTATATAAACAAAATTCAAAGATCCAGTTTTATTTGTTAGATTTTATTTTATTTGTGTAGTATTTTTTAATTTTATTTTATTTGAGGCTTTTCATTTAAGTTTTTTTATTTTATTTGCGCTATTTTTATACCTTTGTTTTTTTATTTTATTTGCGCTAATAATTTTTTTCCCCTTCGACATTGAAGGACAATTCCTGGTATATACAACCACTAACATTGAAGGACAATTCGATTGAAAATACAAAATTCAAGTGTTAACAAAGTAAACAATCCTTCAACAGATAATGACCATGGGAATTCATGGTAGGAAGCCAAGTGATTTCTTTAGAGCTATAGAGAAGACAGTTTCAGAAGATAATGACTATAGAGATTCCGCCCAAAAAACTGAGGGAAAAACATTAGCCGTGGAAAATTACGGTGATGTTGAGAAAGCAACCGTCAGAACTCTGAGTGTATCACACAAGTCTAATGTAATTAGGACGTCAAATAAATGGTATTTTATATAAAATTCAAAGATTCCGTTTTTATTTGTTAGATTTTATTTTATTTGTGTAGTATTTTTTAATTTTATTTTATTTGGGACTTTTCGAGTTATTTAAGTTTTTTTGATTTTATTTGCGCTATTTTTATACTTTTGTTTTTTTTATTTTATTTGGCTAATAATTTATTTGTCCCCGATTATGGTATATACAACCCCCTACGGTAATGATTGAAGCACAATTTGATTGAAAATACAAAATTAAGTGTTCAATAAAGCAAACAATCATTGACTTACTAAGTATTGGGACGTTGTATTTTATATAAATGAAATGTAAGGATCCAATTTTTATTTGTTGGATTTTTCTAAATTAATAGTAATAATTCCACTTATAGAAGACAAAAAAATATAATGTATTAAAAATATACTTATTACAGAATAAATAAATATGTTTAAGAGAAATTTATAATAACAAACAGTTCATAAATAGTGCAAAAAAAAAAATATATATATATATATATATATATATATATATATATATATAATGTATTAAACAATATACTTATTAAAAAAATCATTGCAAATATAAAACAATAGCATTGAAATATAGAGTAAAAATAAATTCATATATATATATAATCTATTAAAAATATATTATTAAAAAAATAATTGCAAATATAAAACAATTGCATTGAAATATAGAGAAAAAATAAATTTATAGTGAAAAATGTTCATGAAATGCCGATATTTTGTTCTTTGTTATTGTTATGTTTCGGCGTGGTTTTGTATATTTTAGGTATATATGTATATGATTATCGAGGGTTTGCTTATTATTGAGGTGACGGAACTTATGCACAGTATAGTCGAGTTTTTGTGTGAAATGTAGGTGAAAACGAGAGATACGAGTAGAAGATCCAAACCCGAAATATGCAGCAACTTCCTAACGAAAACTGCTATTGCTCGTCGAGAACTAGAGGTTGTGACATACATGAACGCGAAGATCTTGAAGTCGAGAATCCGGAGAATTTTGAATCTCGACAATCGGAGTTCGGATGAGAAAGATATGACGAGAATCAGTAAACTGCGCAAGCAAGTAACCAAAATTCAGAGGGAAGAAAGATGTTGTAACAGTTCAACCCGGGTTGAAGCTCTCGGACAAACCCGCGTAGAACTTGCAGCAGCCAAATTGTTGACCAGCGTTGACTCTCATTTAACCAGGGTTGACTTGCGGAAGACTAGTTCAATGAGAGTGATTGGGAAGCAAATTCATTGATCGAGCGTTGACTTCCATTGACCGAGCACAAAATGCATTGACTCAAGGCTAAAAGTGGCATTTCACATTTCACTCTAAAACATGTAAACGCAGAAAAAACAAAAAAATAACGGCCTTTAAAAATTAATAAATAAAGATTGAAATTTCTATTTAATTTAATAAATTTAAATGTACTTTTATTTAAAATTACCAAACTAAAATGTTCACTATTAGCGCCAAACAAAACATTACCCAAATTTTTAAAATTTTATTTATAGCGCAAAACAAAAAAGTCTTCTTTTTTAATACAGTAGAAACTAGGAAAAAATATGAAAGTTATTCTTTTACAAAATAAAATTATTTTTTTCGTAAAAAGTAATATAAATATAAAAATAATATACATACAATATTATCTATCTTTAAACTCACAAAATCAATTTAATATGAATAATATAATTTGACCGGTATAAAAATTGTGTTTAACATAAAAGAATAAAATATTGATGAATCTAAGAATTATAAACTTTGACCATATATTATATGTTATTAATTTTGATAAATATTTTAGGTTATATTAAACATATTATTAATTTAATAAATAAAAATATTATTAATAAATATTTTTATTATATATTAATCATTTATTACTATATAAAAGTATAAAATGGGACTTAAAAAATGTATGACTTTAACAATATGAAGTTTATTAAGTTGTCGCATTTTTTTTTGTCAAGGATTGTTAGCTCAGTTGATTGAGTAATTGAATTGGAGACTTGAGGTCTTTGATTCAAATCCCAAAACATTGCAATTGACATAAACCAAAAAAAAAGTTGTCACGTTTTTTATTAATGAGTTTATGTATTACTATATAGAGTTATCATTGTAATAATAATAATAATAATAATAATAATAATAATAATAATAATAATAATAATAATAATAATAACTTTGAATTTAAGAATATTCCGATCCAGGTTGCAAAATGAAAATCCGTATACTTTGGGTTGCAAAGTGTTACGAAATTCCGACTAGGTTGCAAAGTGTAAAAAATCCTATACATGGGGTTGCAAAATGTAATAAACTTTTAATTTTAATATCGAAAAATAAAATAATTTTTTTATTTTTCGATACCAAATTAAAGTGCCTATGTATCCTCGGAATCAAAGTCCACGTAGTTCTTAGTTACTTCACTTACCCAACTTACCTAGACGGCTACTTTTTCAAATTTAGTTGACTCTAAACCATAAAATCAAATAACGATTATTTTTTTCAAATTTCAAATTCAAATATTTAGTAA
Source organism: Euphrasia confusa (assembly GCA_954870475.1). Taxonomy (NCBI): domain Eukaryota; kingdom Viridiplantae; phylum Streptophyta; class Magnoliopsida; order Lamiales; family Orobanchaceae; genus Euphrasia; species Euphrasia confusa. Next base: position 1,939,209 of record OX940961.1, read on the forward strand.
ATACAAATTTAAAAATTAAAAAATTTAAGAATATTGTAAATAAGTTTATTTTTAATTAGTATCTAGGAATACATTAAAAAAAAAATTATCCGGACCGAACCAGCCGGTTCAGGTTCGGAACCGGACCGGATCAGCCTTGAACCTAACCCGAACCGGTTAAAACCGGTCCAAGGTTCAGGTTCAGGTTCCGAACCGGTCGGTTCAGGGTCGAACCAGACCGGATGTACAGCTCTAACTATTAGTACTATACTACTATCATGTAAAACAAGAAGATTAACATACATCCAAATTTTATTACAAAAACATACATGGAGAACCATAATTTTATTACATGCATAAATGCCCTCGGGCTCGTCTGACACATATCTACTTCTTGGTGAGAGAACCCTTGAACCACAGAGCAGATCTCTTGGGAGTCCTTTTGAGCCCGTTTTTCCGATCCACATAGCAAAGCCCGAACCGAAGCGTGTAACCGGACGACCACTCAAAGTTGTCCAAAAATGACCATGCAATGAAACCCTTAACATTTACACCTCGCCTGTCGAATAAAACCGAGCGAGCTCGACTTGTCAAAAATATGAACCCGATTATTTCATGCAAAAAGCTCGACTTACCCAATCGCTTGACGAACGGCATGCAGGTGATTAGTGTAGTAATCGATTCTTTGCGGGTCGATGATGCTTTTCGACATGGTTACGTTGTCTTGATCGCCCATACCAACTTCCGTGATGTAAATCCGAGGATTTTTGTACGTCTTCTTGGTGTAGACTAGAAGATCGTGAAGACCTTTCGGGTAGCTAAAAAATATCGACACTCCCGTCTGAAAAAAAACATAAGTAAATAAATAATTCGACGAAAGAAAAATAAAAAAACAGTGAGATCGATGTTATCTGATGACAACTTACTGGAGTACCAATGGGTACACCTTTGATGTCAGCTGCAAAAAAACATAAAAATTTGAAGTTAGGGTACATCAGGGGTAGTTTTGTCATTTCAGTAAGAAAGCAACCTACTTGTAAGACGGGCCCTGATGTCTTTTGTGCTGCTAGCATTTCCCCCGTGACTGAAAACGTGGGCCGCGTAGTTCCCAGTGTAATAATTCAAGCCTAAAAAGTCGAAGGAGCCCCTGAGCAACGCGCTTTGCTCCTTGGTAAATTTTGGCAATCGATCTCCGACTAGGAATTGCATGCTTCTTGGATAGCTACCGTACACTATAGGATGAATGAACCTAAGTCAACGAAATAAAAAGTTAAGTTGTTTAAATCATACTACTATATATTAAATTTTTTCATCGAATGTTTTGAATTTTGATTACTCACCACCCGTAGACAAAATCGAGAGCTCGTTGTGCTGCTTTAATATCAAGGGTGCTATTCGAGTAAGGTACGAACCAATGAGTCACTAGTGTAATACCTATTTCGCCCTTTTGAGTTGCCTACAAGTGATGGAGATCGTGGTAGTAAGAAAACAAGCAGTACTTGACTAGGGGCAAACGTGTAATTTAGATTTAACCTGATATTTGTCCTTGTATAGTTTTACAGCTGTAGCATGTGCCAGGAGCAAATTGTGGCCGACGATGTAAGGCTCGGTCGACGAATTCCCTTGCGGGCAGGAAGAGCACCTGCCCGGAGCGTGGTTGCCGATGAATTCTCCGTCGTACCCAGCATTGGCGAAGGAAAAGGGCTCGTTGAATGTGATCCAGTGCTTCACACGATCGCCGAATTCCTTGAAGCAAAGCTCCGAGAAATCTTTATAATCGTCTCTGCATGAATGCATCATCCACGCAATCGTATATTTTTATTAATTATTGGAGAATATATTCAACACACTAATATATATATTTATATATAAATGTCAAAGTTGTCTAACTTCTCTAGCCGTTCGAGCTTTTAGAGGAAATCGACTTCTAAAACATGGTATCAGAACGTCAAAGCTTAAGCTGAAGCCGAAATCCAGGGTTCATTCGACTCCCGCTAGAAGCAAATATTTTACTCCTTACACTTATATTATACGATTCGGGCGTATAATTCATGACATTCCCCATTTTCAATAAGATTTGAAACTTACATGATGTTATGACTCAGAAAACCCGTGTACTCGTCTTCTAGGGCTTGAGGAAGGTCCCAATGATAAATCGTGACGAACGGTGTTATGCCGTTTGCGAGAAGCTCGTTGATGACGTTGTTGTAAAACGCGACCCCTTCTTTGTTCACTCCTTTGCTCACCTTTCCATCTGATCAAAATTTGTTCCATAATTACAAATAAGTAAATTAATCAAAGTGTTTTAATATAATTAACCCTTTTCAACACAATCTAACACAACCGATCAATGAACGAACAAACTCTATTACATACGAGGTAATACTCGTGACCAAGAGATGGACATTCGGAAAGCATCAAGTCCTACGTACTTGAGCAACTTCACATCATCCTACAGCAGCCATATAGCCCACATGAACATATATATATATATATCATGTGACCAGCTGACATAAACCAGATCGACAGTATGTATAATCATGTAATGTAAATGTAATCAGTACCTTGTACATATGGTAAAAGTCGTTGGCCACGTCACCGTTGCTCCGGTCCGTTATTTTTTCTGCAATATTAAATTATTAATTATTATTGATCATCGAGGTATTATTAATAGAATTAAACACGTTCGATCGATTAGATATGCACCTGGAAATTTGTGGGTGAAAGTATCCCATATGCTAGGTGCTCTCCCACCTCCCGATGCAGCGCCTTCATACTATATTAGTACAACAATATGAAAATTAATCGATCAATTAATTAACCTGCAAAATGTATACGTATATATATATGTATTTTATACGTACTTGATACGCAGCGGAGGCAGCTCCGAATACGAAGCCCGGAGGAAAGCTACTGCGGTTGAAAGGCGCGGGGTCGTGAACATACCCCGCCCCTTTCTTTGCACACGAAAGAAACAACACAAACAATAATGTGAAACTCATCGTGTAACTTGACATGCCTGTTTTTTTGGGTGTGATAAAAACTTCATTTCAGTATGTGGAATTAAATAGAAGTTGAGTTTGGGAAAAGAGAAAAAAAAAAGATGTGGGGCCCATGTGATGGAGGCTTTCAAAAATAAATATAGAACAGTTGAGATGTATGGTATTCCATTTGATTAATAATGTATATTTTTTGCGTATTATACACGAGTAACACGACAGATTGAAGTAGGGGTGGTGTGATGCGATCTTAATTTAGGGTATGAATGAATAATCATATGTTAGCGTGGTACGCGACGCGTGATAGAGATTACAGAGTTGAAGTGGATTTAATTATTTATTTATTTAATTAATTAATCAAACGTGAATCGTATGTTCGTTCATTTTGAATGATTTATCTCGTAATCGCTATATATGTCCTATTATGAGTCCTGCATAATAAATGGGTCCACTTGTGATTTGTGAATCTTATCAGAAGATATGGTATAAATGAGAAATCACGAATCACGTGCTTGTTTAATGTTCTGACTTCATGCATATATGATCAAGCGGGCCCTACACCACGTTGCTTTTTATAGCGTTGCCTCTCAAAGGAAAACATAGCTATTTTTAAATTGCATTTATTGGTTTTTAATTTTCCTGAAATTATAAATTTGCCCTTCAAAATAAAGTAAAAAATCTAAATTTAAGTTTACTTCAAACTAAAACTAATAAATATTCTTTATTTATAAAAAAAATCTGTTTTTTGCAAATTAATAAAAATATCAAATTAATTTATATTTTTAGTTTCTTATTTTTTTTAATAATCATATTATTAATAATTAAGATAATTTTTAATAAAAATATGTTTAATAATGAAATAAATACACATTATAATATGAAATTACATAAAATACTAAATTTTCATATTTAATTAATATTTTATTTAATATTTTTTAATATTAAAAATTATGAAGTTAAATTATAAATTCGAGTATTGATTTGTTAATTGGACTTAAATTATTATAAATTTAAAATTAAACTTATTTTGAATTTTAATTTGAATTGTTCTGTTGAAAATAGAACTTTGTTAATTTATTACAATAAAAATGTTGAAAGAGGGTACAATTTGAAAAAGTTGATAAACATATCCGTACACAAACTGGAATTTTACACTGCAAATAACTTTCGTACAATAGGAAAACCATAGTTCATTCCATTTCAATTCAATCGACTTCTGTTCAAGAACAGATACCAAGCGCATCCACGCTCCCCGACCTTCCAAATCACGTTGCTCGGCTAATTCCTCGAAAAAAACAAACAATTCTACCCGCTTGAGAAGCTACTCGCCGAAATTGTATCCATAAGTTCATCCAGGTACACCTCTATTGAATCAGGCTCAATACCGATATCAAAATTTGAATCTCAAATCTCATTTGACGATCTGCAACAAGTGTCAACACAAGTTTATCCGCCCGATTTCCCTATTCTCATAGGGACTGTTTGCGAGGTCCGAAACCAGAGGATCCAAGCACTCATCATCTTCGATTTCTTCCTCCTTAAATCTGACACCGTTAGCGATGCTACTCGGGTCGACATCGTGAAGTGTGAGCTCGTTGGTCTCTGTTTTACGTGGAGGGAGGTCGTTTACTACGTCAAAATCGTGGGCGTGGGAAGGTAGGTAGACGTGGATTACAGGGTACTCCAAGATTACTACATTGGCCAACTGTTCACGGATTGGCGAGCTTATATTTAATTGACGGTAAGATGATTTGGGTCCCTACACGGAGAGAAGAAAAGTTAGACGAGTAAATCGAAAATAACAATGTATCCTCAAAACAGAAGGAAAAAAACCTTTTGATATTTCCGGATGAAGAATTTGAGAGAATCCAGTGTCGGGTCACAGAACTGTTTCAAGGGGTGGTTCCATGGACCGGGCTTTAGATGGTTTTCGATCACAGAGGAGAGTGTGGTGTTCTCATCTACACTGCATTAATAAAAATGAAATCTTTACAAAAAATATCCAGGTAAATTTCACACATGATCGACTATAATATTCTCACCCATGATCAACCAACACCACATCAGACGAATGGAACCGCCATTCTATGGTCCAGGATATGAGCTTCTTCCTGGAAAACGAAAAAAAAATCAAGAGAAATTAGGTTCATCTTCGCAAGACAAACCCGAACAGTCTGAAACTTGAAAATCATTACTTCTTGTTGTAATATGTCTTATTTTTTTGTCTCCTCGACATTCCATCGGAGAGCAGGAGTAATTTCGTCCTACGACTTTTGGCAGCATTTTTTAGGCTCTTTAGGGGAAAAGGAAGCCTGAATTGGAAATGCCCACACAACTTGACTCTCGTCCTCTGAGCGGAGTCGGCAATTCGTTTCACCTCCTCAAGCATGTTGTAATCTATCAAATTGAGGAGGAAAATAAAATCAAAAATACAACCATACACCTGAGCTTTTGCATATAGGACTATAGGAGTACATTTTTTTTATCGTTTAGCTGCCGTAAGATAGAAAACCGGGATTTATCGATACATTAATCGGATTATAATCAATCAAAAGTGAGGTTGAGCTGCATTTTTTAAAATTATTGAACTAAGCAATTCGAGAATTACATGACAATAAAAAAACAAATAAAAATCACAATTTTTCCATCAAAGATCCCACTTTTAACTGTATTGAAATTGAGATTTTTTTTAGTGAACGGAATTTATCACCTGAAATTAGAAGATCATTATCGAATTGAGAAACTGGGACGAAGCAGGTGAGGGGTCTTTTTCCGGTGCAGTCGGTGCGTTTCTTGTGGGAATTGACGCACTGTAGGCTACACGACCGGAGAGAGCATCGGGGGCATCTGTACTTCGGTGGGTTTGTCTTGCACTCCTCGCATGAAACGGGTTCTTTTTTGTTGTCGGAATCTTCTGGGTTTTCCTCCATTGCTGAAGGAAGAAAAAAAGCTGATTTTTCGCTCTTTTAAATTCAGGGGTTTAGTTAGGGTTTTGTGAATTTCCATGGTGGGAGCGAAGGAGAAGGGTTTCTGAGGTTTGAAAGCTTTTAGTGATATTTCAAATTAGTCCCTCAAAAACTTCCTAATTCGCACGTGTCGAATGTCGATGATTTTTTCGAACAAAAAAAAGTCGGAACTCTTAACCGGATTCGATAAACTCAATTCACGTCCGCTACCCCTAAACACGAACACACACACTCGAAACCTAGCAAAATCACAGAATCGATTCGCGTAAACCTCTCGTTCATTCTGTGGTTTCTCGCTGAAGTTTTATTGTGTTCGAGCTCCATTGCGCGATTTTCTAGGTTTTTTTTTTGTTCTTGTTTTTCTGAGCTGCGATTTATTTGAATCTTTCGTCTGTGAAAGCTGGCCATGGACTACGAGCCGTACGACAGTAGTGGTGAGTTGTTCATTTCGGAGGGACCAAAAAGATTTGATTTTTTCACCTAATAATTTAGGTTTTGTAGTGGGTTAGATTTTGTGATTTCTGAATCACGGGCATTGGTGTTTTTGTGAGGATGACGGTCATCATCGGAAAGTTAGGGTTTCAGCCTGTTTCCTTATTTTTCCTGGAAGAGTATTTTTCACTAGTTTGCTTTTCATCTTTTTTGTGATCTTTAAAGTGATATTTGCAGAGAGAACTGCACTGATATTTAGTTTCTGTATTTGATGACTGTGAGTATGGTTTTCTTTAAATTTTGCTTATGTCAATTGTGAATCGAGTTGCACACTCATGCTAGGCTGATTCTCATTACAAAAATGGGTTTTGAAAATTACAAAGATCTGTCTACCTCTTCATAGACAAACACTTCAAGCACCCCCTTGCATTTCTAAATATATTACGGGTACCCCCGCACATCCTTTTTCGATTTTCAGAAACGTTTATTTTTTGGTTATTTGTAATTACACCTTGTATATTTATTTAATTATCCTTTATATGTTACGTGGGTGCCAGAATTAAGTTGTTGCTTTGTTGTTTCATATGCTTTGTATGTAATTTTTTATGCGATTTTAGGGACCGATGATGATTTGCCTCCACAACATCAAAATAGAATGTCTAGAGGTGGGCGCATTTCTGGAAATGGAAGACCTCCACCCATGGGTTCTCAGAACCCGTATTCAAGGATGTATGATAATGCTGACATGGAAAATAAACTCCACCAGCTCGAACAAGAAGCGTACATTTCCGTTCTCAGAGCTTTTAAAGCACAAGACGATTCCCTTACTTGGGTACTGGTTCTCTATAGCGCTCATGAAGCTATATATATATTACACGGTTATTTGATTGGGTTTTGTATGTATGCTCCTTGAAATGTACTGTAATTTTTTCATCAGGACAAGGAGAGTTTGCTAACGGAGCTTAGGAAAGAGTTGAAATTATCAAATGAAGAGCACAGAGATCTTCTCGGCCGGGTTAATGCTGATGAGTCAATACGAAGAATAAGGTTTTGTGGATATATATACCTTACCTTAAACTACCCTTGAATTTGTGTTATTTACAGAAAACCCGGTTATTTTCGAATATTACAAAAATTACCCTTGAGGTTTGATTCTGCTTATAATCTAAGTATTTCAGTTACACCTTTCAATATAAAGTGTAAGATGAAAGTTTTGATTATTTTGACAAACTTAGGGATGTGATTGCATTGTACATAGCATATTTTATGGTGTCAACAATTTCCATTAGCATCAGTAATGGGGGTTAAATTGGCCTCAAGGATGTATTACAATCATCGAATTTAGCTTCCCCTTTTTTCCTTTTGGTAATTTGGAAAGCCTTACGGGCATTTCTGTAAGTATCCCTACGTAGAATAAGCTTTTCGAAAGTCATGCTGTCTATTAATCTAGTAAAATGATATTTTTTCCTTATTTTTTTTAACATTTTTTTTAAATACTACTAGGGAGTGGAAACAGTCACTTGCGCAAAAACCGGGAATTCATGTTGCTGGTCAAGCTGCTCATGATGCAGCACCCAGTCCTTCCGTTTCAGCTTCTCGTAAAAAACAAAAAGTAGCCCAGTCATTACCTTCTCAATCCTTTGGTGGGCCTTCTCCTTTCCACCCTCACACAATGGCCGCAACAAACCAACCTTCCTCTTCGGCTGCGAAGCGTGGGCCCATGATGGGCGTGAAGGGCAAAAAGCATAAATCTGTGAGTTAAAAATTTCTTTACTGATATAATTGTCACTTTAAAAAACTCCCTTATATGGGTAAAAAAATCTGAAATAAAATTGATTTTTTGTACAAACTAGATCAGACCTAGCGGGTTGTTTTTGTAATTAAAATCTTTACACCACATCTCTGATGATAATTTTGTTTCTTCTTTCAAAAAATGACTTACTGGTCAGATTCCACCAAGCTCTTCTTCAATGAAAATGCAGTATCCCCCGGGTCCCGCTGGAAGAGGTCAATTTGGTAATAACCGAATTTCTTCCGGTGGCCTTATGAATGAGCCAGCGGAGAAGGGTTCTCCATATGCATTGCTCGGAAGGAAAGTGAAGACTAGATGGCCCGATGACAATAATTTTTATGAGGCTGAGATAACTGAATATAATCCAGTGGATGTAGGTATTTCTATCTTCTCGTTTGTTTCCTGGATTTACTTTTTTGGACATTTTAGTTCATAAGTTTTCTCGTGTGGATTTCCAGGGACGGCATGCTCTTGTATATGACATCGGTACTGAAACTGAAACATGGGAACGGGTCAACCTATCTGAGGTTTGTATACATGCCCTTATTCTCCCTTGGTTTTTTTCATTTCAATTTTCAATTTTTGGATTTGTTAACCATGTTGTCATTATATATGTGAGAACAGAATCACATTAAATTCTCATGCTATGTTATTGTTCAAGATATTTACTCCTTGGCCACACATGTCCTTTTTTTATATCATGAGCCACCTCTGTAAACAATGAAAATTTTCCACTTTTAGTCGTGTATTTCATATTTTAATGTCCCAAAAATATATAAAAGGAAGTAATATTTGTTAGATAAAACTATAATCATCTTAGCCTGTTTTCTTCTCTATAGATATCTCCAGATGATATAAAGTGGGACGGTGAAGACCCTGGGGTTTACCGACATGGAAGCTATGGTGGGCCCGGGCGAGGAATGGGCCGACCTCGAGATAATAACAACCCTCCAGGTTCCGGAAGAGGGAGGGGCTTGACTAAAAGTCAACCGAGGAAAGATTTTCCACCATCGCAGAATGGCATCGGGAGGAAGGGGCCTGATGATATTCATTTGCTTCATACTGATACCCTAATTAAGGAGGTATTGAAACGTGTTGTCTTTTTTTTAAATGCATAATCTTAGATATATTTTGTTAATCGAATCGGTTGGTCCCTTGGGCAGGTGGAGAGGGTTTTTGGTTCCAGTCATCCGGACCCTGTCGAAGTAGAGAAGGCAAAAAAAGTGTTGAAGGTTGGACATTCTTTAAAATTACATAATTACCCTATTCTTTCTATTCTTTCAGATTTAATATATAAATTTGTACTGTTGTCAAAAAAAAATACAGGAGCATGAACAGGCACTTGCTGATGCAATTGCAAGGCTTGCAGATTTATGTGATGGTGACAGTGGTATTATTTTACTACTCTTGGTATTTTATGATTTTTTCATTTGAAATCCCTATAAATGTATCTAATATTTTTTGATAATTTCCTTGTTACAGACGGGGGTGGTCGTTTCCTACACCGGCAAGCGTTGGACAGGGAATGAACGAGTTTGATGGGTACATTTTTTTTGAGGGAAAGGTTGTAGTAGTTGTTAAAGCTTGTGAAGCTAGGGTTGGAGACGAAAGGGGAGCAAGCAGGCATGTATCTAAGTATTATCAATGAAGGTAAAATATGTGTCGACTGATTTAGGGCAATGTTGTAATCAAGTTATCGCTCGGTTACCTTCCTAACATCTTTTGATTGTTTCTAGTTGAGTAAGTTATCGTAGGCCGAGTTTGGGTAGCTGGGTATGTCCTTTTATCCCCCACCGTTTTGTGTAAAATGTTAGTCGAAAGTAACGTGTCATGTAAAAAATTGTTCGTGTTAGAAAAATAATTGAACATAATGATTCAAACTATTGCACACAATACCAGAGCCTTATCTTCTTAGATCATACAATGAATGAAATTAGAACACCATAATTGATCAAGACTGTTCGATGTGGTTTTTGTCGATTAATTTATGAACTATGATCATTTTTGAGTTTTTTGTTTTTTTATAAAGATTATGTTAATATACATACTTCTTATGTCATGAAATAATTGTATAACGTTTTTTGTTTTTTTATAAAGATTATGTTAATATACATACTTCTTATGTCATGAAATAATGAAATAATCGTATAATCTATTTTAATGAAAATTTGTCTCACTCAAGTTCAAACATGTGTTATTGTAAATTATATATAAAAAAAGAATTAAAAAGGGAAAATATCAAAATGTAGAAATATTATGTAAATAAATTACTGTATTTCAAATTCAAGTTCTCCACTCTTTCAAAATCACAAAAACGCGCCACCTTACGCCCACAGTTACGTATGACTCCCTCCACCCCACCGCCGCCGGACACCTCTAGCACCGCCGCCCCCGCAAGGCCCCTCCTTCAAAATTCCCCCCGGCCACCACCCCCAAACACTCGCCTCTTCTATTCGCCGCCCCCATCCAGGCTCCCGTCCAACCCAAACCCTAATTATCCTCAATTGGCCCCTCGCCCTCCGGATCCATCGCACTTTCTCCATCCCGTCGCCGCCGCCTCCGGTCGTGGATTTCTATCAAGGACGTCGCCCATGCCAGCTGCGGGTCCCAGCCCGAGGCCGAATTTTGTTTTCCCCAATTTGGATCCGGGTCAGGGCAACCCGGGATTCGGCCGGCCGATGCACTTGCCTTTAATCCACTCGAAGGTACTTTCCTTTTCTGCTTCTGTTCCTTTTGGTGTTTTCTAGAATGGATTTCTATGATGTTGAAAGACACAGCGTTAAGAATGAAAACATGTTTTTGTTGAAGTTCGTTGGTTTATCTACAGTTATGTCGTTCGATTTATCAAGACGAAATCCTGATTTCTGATTATATTTTTCTTAAGGCCATCAAACTTTTGCTTGTCAAATGAACTCAGATCGTAGTCTGGTTTTACTCATGGACTGGACACTGCTTATAGAAGCAATCATACGTTTTTATCATCTCTGCTTTCTTTTTATTTAGTTTTCTGGATTTTAAAACAACAGTCAGTATCATCTGCTGACGATCTTTTTTTTGTTGTTTTTTTGGTAATTTCTGGACTGGTTTTAGGCCATTGCCCCTTCCAATTCAGTCTCCGGTATTAATGGCCATATCAATCTAAGGTTAATTTTTACTACACATCTCTGTTTTTTCCTTCTCTTCCGTTTTGGGGCTGATCTCTGTACTTCTTAATTCTAATTACAATGCTAATTATTCATGTTGCAAATTTTTGATAATGTTTTTATTATGTTTGCAGGGATAGAAATAGAGATGATACACTCACAGTTGTCAGAGATAGGAAGGTAGATTTTCTTAATAGTTTTAGTCTTATTTGATTAATAAGATGATGGATTTAGTTATGAATTTTTTATTTTATTTTTCATAGTACCTTTTTTGTGATTATTTTCATGTTTGTGAGAAAGTCTTCTTCCTGTTGCAGGTCCGGATAACCGAAAATGCTTCTCTTTATACTCTCTGTAGGTCATGGTTGAGGAATGGTTTTCCTGAAGAAACCCAGGTGTGTTTTGGCAAGTTCGTATGGGTACTTTGCATATGCACTTATTCTATACTCTATTGTAGTGCTTCAAAAGTGGTATTGATTTATTAGGGGGCATATTACAAAAACAATTGGTAGAGAAACCTGTGATAATTAGTGTCGAAATTACAAGGGATATATGTAAACGGTCTCTTAGTTCTCCTCGTGATCTTTTGTGTAAATGTCAAAAAGTAGACGTTTCAAGGGTTTTTAAACGCAGTGCGCAGATTGTTCTTGGACTATTTTTTGCATCTCACGATCCACTCTTTAAGCAGCAGCCACAGTATCTGGGTGCTGTCAAATCTCTTCCCAAACCTTTGCCTGTAGCAATTTCACAAGCTGAAGAGTCACCAGATAAAGTTGCGGATGACAAAGAAGAGGAAGATGAGGTCGGTATAATTTTAGATACATCTCTCTGGAAATCAACATTGTTTTTCATAATTCTGCTATGTAGTAGTGAGAATCGTGAAATAAGTTGGATTTAGCCAAAATCACATACTAGTATTTTTTTATTATGGCAACCTCTGGAAAGGCTGGGCTTTGTGGATGAATAGAGTGATTTATATATGGCCAAACAAATGGTGAAATTTTATAAGAATCAATAATCTTGAGAACCGAGTTTTTGGTACTTTGATGAGTTCACGTTAACCTTCATTTACTTTCAGGCTAAAGAGTCAATTGAGCAATTGTCAGAGAAAGAGCTCTTGCAAAGACACATCAAGCGTGCTAAGAGGGTTCGATCACGGTAAGCCTAATTCACCCCTAGTATTTGTGTGTGTTGCATTTGTTTCACTCGCAGGCCGCAACCATTTCATTGTTTCTATTTTTTTGAAATTTTCTGCAGGCTGAGAGAAGAACGACTTCAACGAATTTCAAGATACAGAACCCGGCTTGCTCTTTTGTTGCCCCCAACTGTAGAACAACAATTCAAGAATGAATCCACCGATGCAAACTGAAAAATGATACTATAATTTGATGCGGACCTTGTAGAGAGCATACATAAGAGGAATTTCACTTCGTTTTCCCGTGGACAAGTTTTGTTGCCTTGTAAGTTCTTAAATTGCTATTTATGTAGCCTTAAAATTATCCTATTTCTAGGATTAGACTCTGTATTGCTGTGCCTGTATATTTTTGTCTGTCTTTGTAGTGTTTGCTTTTATATGGTTGTTTTGTATGAAAGTTCATATTCTTATACTTCTATCATAGTTTTCATTTTATATTTTAACATCATTAATCTTAATCAATTTGATGAGAATGTAACGGTGAGAATCAATAACATTTTTGTATTTCTTTTTCTAGTAAAACCATAATATCCATTCATTCAAAAAACCAACAACACACTAAAAACCCTGTATTTTACATAATAAATCAGCTAGGAATTGTATTTTACACTAGCTGAAAATGTACAACATTAAATCAGTTCACAAACACTAAACAAACAACAGAAAACAAAACAAGAGTTCACTCAAGTCAAAAGCCAAAGCACTGTTCGTCAAACCATTAGATCTTTACTTCAAGCATTCACTTCAATTCAATCTCCTTCTTCTCGCCCCACGCGTACGATGACTGTCTGAATCGAAAGTCCCCCACACAATGCTCCTTCCCCTCGCAATCGAAGAAGAAGTGGGGCCCACAGTCTCATCATCAACGGGCATAGCCAGCGCCTCATTTCCCAGCACTCGATTATTAATAACCGATTCCAAACCTTCAACCAGCCTCTCCGCATTGTTCAAAGCAGACGACAGCGAAGAAAGAGACGCGGCACTCTCAGACAGCACCCTCGACACCTGATGGATCCTCGTACTGTGGTGGTCCCCACTCGCTGACTCAGCCATCCCGCCAGTCATTGCACCTATTCGAACCCTAATACGCCTAAACGCCTCAGAAACAGGCACTTCGGACAACAAGCTCTGCTGAGTCACCTGCTTCTGCCTAGCACCCTCGACTCTACTTGCTCTCGGCCTCTGAGGTATTTGCAATCCAGATTCCGTCACTCGAATGCTCTCGCTGACATCATTCCCGTAAATCGGAGTCACGGTGGAGTCCGAAACCTCTCCCTTACAGACAGGACACTCTTTGGAAGACGAGTCGATGTTTGAAACCTGGAAGAAGCAGGGCCAGCAGAAGAGGTGGCCGCAGCAAGTCAGCACGGGGTCTTTGGCTACCTCCAAGCACACGTTGCAGTCGTAGAAGCTCCCGCCGCCGCCGCCGCCGCCGGCCTCTTTGTCGGGTTTCGCCGCCGCGTCGGAATCCATCTCCAGGGCCTTTGCTACCAGATGCGAGCTGTCCCTCTTGCAGCCTTTTCCGATCTCGGGTGTCCTGTGGACGAGGGGCGGCGCGTGGCCGTAGGAGTAGGCGGTTTCCGAGGCGTTTCTGGACTGGCGCCACCGCTGGCGCTGCCGGGCGCGGGCGGTGACCGCCTCCAGCTGCCGGATTCGATCCTCGATCGTGCCGTCGGAGGTTCCCATCTCGTTCGCCGTGGAACCGCGGCCGGTGAAACTGTGTGTAGGATGGTCCGATGTGGGCTCCCGGTTCAGATCGAGACCCGTCAGAATCACATCCATTAAATCGCCGTCGTCGTCCATAGCTTGGGAAAAAATCCAAAAAAAACTGAACGCACTTCAATCAATCGAAGAGAATTGAATTACCAGAGGTGGGGATGGAGATTGAAGCTCGGAGGTGGGGAGGTGAGATTTTATGTGCGCAGAGACATTTGGGGATCTGAGATTCAGAATCGAAAGAAAAACATAAATGAAATAATTTACGTCAAGTTGAGGAAGAAGAAGAAGTAAGAAGAAAAGACTGAAGTACCGTTTTGGCAGAAATGGTGATTCTCCATGGCTGAGCGGCTGAGCCTGAGTTGATGAACTGGGTTTCTGATGGTAGTTCAGGGGTGATACCACCATTCGATTCGATTGAAGATCAGGGGTAATTTCGTAATTTTATATAAATAGCCTTTTTTTTAATTATAAATTAAATTGTTTATAATTATTTAACAGTATTCTTCTAATTTTACTTTTACAATTTTTTTTTTTAATTCTAAGTGTGAAAAAATATTTACGATTTAGAGAAAGTACAGTAAAGCCTTTCGCAGCATTGAAATAACTTGTGATACTGCATTTACTGAGTTAACATACCATTCTTAAACATTGTTTTGATCGACCTGACTTGAAAACAATAAAACTATGCCCAGAAACCGGAAAATAAAAAGTGAATAGCAAACTTCAACTCGACCAGCCCACAAGCCGAATGAGTTGATCGAGCTCGAGTTTGACTGCACTTTAGTCTCTAGCAGCCCACAAGCAGCTCAGCTCGTTTGCGACCCTAACCCTTAAGTGTTCTTTATAGTTAAACATAAACAAATACTTCAAGGATGCATTTGAAAATATTCTTGATCCCTTGTGATGGTTCTAGGAAAAATTCAAACCACTTGTGTCGAAAATTCAAACAACATTTCCCCAAGAATTTTTATACAACATGAGGTGACATACATTATTCAAGAACCGAGTTGGACAAACTAAGCTAGCATTCAAGTACATACAAGATTTATTAAACTCGTGTTTCACTCATTTTAAAGGAGGTGGATGAACAATCAAGCCGACAAGCCACATTAATATGGATCCAATGCTCCAACACACGAACAAGAAGACCAACGCACCAGCCAAAATGGTTAGCAAAGGAGGCCCTGGAGCAGCATCGCCTGTTTTTACATTGTTTGGCTCGTCCGAAGGATTCGGATTTGACGCTAAAACGCGACTAAACCTTTTCTTCTTAAATTGCACTCCTGGTTCTATTTTCAACCTAAATGAACAAAACCGATATATATTTTGCTTGAATATATATGTGAACAAACACTAAAAAAAATCATGTGTTTGATCACTATTAGTGTCACTCGCAACGAGAAATGTAAGATCGAATCACATTTTACTGACTTCGGAAATATTTAATCAAAAGTTCAGTCAAAATTAGATACAATGAGAATCAAAATGAGATGAATCACACATTAAAAACTCCATATATCGTGAAAAATATTACCCAATAACCTACTTTTCAGCTGCAAACCAAGTACTGTATAATCGATGCAGTTAAACACTATTATCGGCTCAATTTTTCTAAATAAAATTAAATAAACAAAAATTAAAAACCCCCAATTGTAAGAAGAAAAAAAAGCAGCTTAGATTTGGAGGGTGAAAATGTACCTTAAATTTAGATGCGAAGGAAAATATTGGCGAGTAGGAGTACTGAAGGCACGGGATGAGGCACGAAGTCCGGCGGAGGGACGGCGGAGGGTTTCGATCGAATGCGACGCGGGTGCACAAATAGGTAGAGAAGCCATATCTTAGCTCACGAGGAGAATGAAAAAGTGAAACGCAATTAATAATATTGAGATATTTATAATATAGTATGATACAGTATATATACTGTGAGCCATATTTTGTGTGAAATCTTTATTTTATATGATACTAATATTTTTTAGTATTTAAAAAAAATGATTTTTTTTAAATTATAAATCAAAATTAATTTTTATTTATATCATTGGCTTGTAAGTAATACTACTACTCTTTTCAACTTATTTTCTATTTCAGCTAGATTCAATTCATTTTGATTTTTTTCTTTATAAAAAATAAATAAAAATAGTATTTGTTCATTTCCTCACTATAGGATCAAGTTACTTTGCCAAAAATTAACCAACATATTTCAAAAAACATACTGTAAATAGTATGGGGCGGCAATTATATAGAAAATTGTTTCCCCAAAGTTTTTCCCACAGGAAAATAATTGATTTTCTGGGATGATTATTAAGAAAAATGTTTCAAAGTCCTCTATATAATTGTCTAACGAGCTTAAGCTGTTTTATCCTTGCAGAATTTCTCAAGCCATTCCATGGTGACACTCTTTGGCCTCTCGAGCGGCAACCCGAGAGCTCGATCCCATATAAGCTACAAACCAATAAACAGAAACAGAAAACAAAATTAAATTCAGAGGTGGAATATTAGCAATCTGGTATTACCAACTTATTACAAGGATGACAATATGTTATGTAAGAGAACCTGAGCACAAATGCCAATAGACCTTGATACTCCAAATAGAACCGTGAAATATCTGTCAAGCACGAGAAAATCGACACTTCAATTCAGTATCTTTTTATTTTTCTCTATTCAATTGTAAGCATTTGAGTGTTTTTTTTTTTACCTTGCTTCAGTTAAACCATAATAATTAAGCAACACTCCACTGTGGGCATCAACATTCGGCCAAGGGTTTTTAACCTACGGAAATGACAATGTAAGATTAAAGGAGGTTAACAAGAAGGTTGAATCGTAAATTTATCAATATCTAATTATTATAAATCAATTGTGAATTCACTCCGGATGGAGAGTAGATTGTCTAACTTTCTAAATAATTACAGTAAATACTAGCAGAAATCCAGACTTGCATATATTACAGTAATAGATTTACACTTCATGCTTATCCCAAATCAGTCAATGGAACCTAATTTTAATCCATTAAAAAAACAATATTGAAGTATGTAGAAAATTCGATCAGTATAGAGGAATGCTATCCCAGGCATAATTAGAGAATATTCGTAAGTTATAAATAATCATCAGTTACCTTGCCTAGTTCCAACAGTATAGGAGGCACGACTTCATATAGATTGGAAACCTACATAGAAAAACAACCAGAAAGTGTGAAGTTGGAGGGCATGCCAATTAATAAGGTCCTGTGCAAAGGCAAAACTACATGTATATAATATCACAATATGTATCAAGGTTGATTATTGTGTCACCAGTTTAAACAGTGGGTCATCAGGCAAGTGCTTCAATGCAAATTCTCTCTGGCACGTGTATCGTGGATCTGTCTTGCGCAAGACACCGTGCCCAAATCCTGGAACAACCTGCATTATCAATTTTAAAACATATTTCAATGTTGATATCACCTCTAACTCTTATTGGTTGATCTACTGATCCTTTTTGGCTAAAGATCGTATAAATCCAATCGTGAAAAACAATGCTTTTTGATTAACCAACACACTATAGATCTCCTGACTAGAATTTTGAGAGGCCGTGAATCTACATAGCTTTTAAGGTTTAAGTATTGGTTATCAATTACAAACTGAATTCGAGAGACACTCGAGAGATTTCACAAATTTCAAATGACATTATATTACCTTGCCACTGTTCAATGTCTTCCAGACATAGTCTTTCAAATGTTCTTTGCTGACATTCTCCCCACACTCTTCCACCACAGACTTAATCCATAGTAAGACTTCCTGTAATAACACAAAAGAACAAGGTTAAATAAACAATATTTCCTTCTGATGAAACATATACTTCAAGGGATTCAAATAAACAAAAAAGGGAAAAAGAGCTTAGCATATAATCAAACGAAAGATAGGGATTCTAATCATATACCTGATTGGCCAACCCATGAAGTGGACCCGCTAAACCATTTAAAGCTGCGGCAAACGAGAGATAGGGATCTGACAGGGCACTGGCAACCTGGCA
The DNA here is from genome assembly GCA_954870475.1 of Euphrasia confusa. Lineage (NCBI taxonomy): Eukaryota > Viridiplantae > Streptophyta > Magnoliopsida > Lamiales > Orobanchaceae > Euphrasia > Euphrasia confusa. The sequence goes on from OX940961.1 coordinate 1,957,436, forward strand.
AGTAAAAGAAAAATCAATTTGAGTAATTTTTAATCCATGTTTATATAGCAACTCTACCAGATTCAAGCAATAGCATATAATTAGAGTCATAAGCCTTTTGAAATGAAGAAGGAAAACGAACGTGAGGTCACTTACTAGATGACCAGTATGTGCACTAACATTCCCACCTTCATGGTCACTGCAACAAAAAATATAGACTTCAAAATAAACACAAGCTTATCCAGGGTTTTGACTTTTAAGAAATTGCAAAGTCTTTAGAACATAGTTGTACTCCTGATAGTTTGAAATAGCATAAATTACCAAAACACACCTGTGTATGGTCACATAGAGTCTCATGAGTTCGAGCATAGCAGGATCATCAAATCCCAACATGTGAGCGAAATTTGCACCGTAATCCAGGGAGGCATCCCTTGGTATAAATTCTCCATTCTTGTAAATCCTTCACAGTTTCAATGAAATGTTATTAGAAATTCATAAATAAACAAAGTACAACAGATCGATTGTCCTACAATGATAAAATCCAATAACCTACCTTCTGTAGACATAAGCGGCAACAATTGGAACTTGAGCAATCAAACTAAGGGAGTCCTCGTAAGTTGGTTCCCAGTACCTAATGGATAAACCATAAACTTTAATTACAAAAAGGTGTAGGCGGGATGGGGGTGTTATATTTTCATGATCCTCTTTAAAAACTCACAGAGATTTGTGGATTCCTTTCTCGTAAGCCTTCTGGAACTCACTTTGAACCTTGAGGATACATAACAATATGAATTTCCAGTATTTATTCCTTTTAAATTAAGGCTTATAACGGCTCAACACAGTTTGATATTTTAAGTAATTAAGGAACATAAAGCTTGCTGAAATGAAACTTCTTCTGTTCATCATGAGAAGTCACACAATACGCAGGAAATGGAAACAAACAGCACAAACAAGATCATCCTAGAGACGAAAAAAATGACCCACACAAAATCCTATTATCTTTGTGCCCTTTCGAAGGGCCACAAACAAGAAAGATTCAATTACACTTAGACACCTTCCAATCCATGTACCAAAACTCTACAAGAACGATTTCAATAAGGATTAACACAGACACACAAACTTAGATTAAGTATATCGTTTAAACACATCTCGATTGCATGGGTAAGGATGCATTCTAAGTTTTATGGTACTGTGTGGCTGAAGTAGAATCCTAGATAGATCTAAGCATCCTATCATTTGCACAATGCAAGTAGGTGCTCCTGATCTTCAAACTACTTATACGAATTACTTCTAAATTCTTGCAATAAACAAGGTATCAGAAGTATGAGAACAAACAAACAAAGTTGACAATTACCTCACTGAAAGCATGAAAAAAATAGAACTAAATGATGCATAATAAGAACGAGGATTTGACAACATTTAGGATGGAAATATTCCTAAGAAACAGTGGTTGTAAATTCATGAGAATTCCAGATCATGAAGACAAGATTTAAACCTGAAGAGCCATGACGCCAGTTGTAAACTGAGTCATTGGATGAGCAGTAATAGGTAAAGCATCAATGGTTTTGTATACATGATCTGCAATCAAAAGTACAAATTTCAACAGTGAAAACATTTTCATGGTTTCAGAAAAAGGCTAGAAACTTCCGCCCTCGACCCTATAACATGAAAATGGATGACGGATGACAAAAAAAAAGGGTAAATACATAAAAATAAATAAATAATATAAGTATAGAACCACTAAAGAAGAGGTGGGTGTACTGCAAAAACAATGAACTTTAATACTAGATAATACTTCTGCACAAGTATTTGAATTTTGAGAGTTGAAGAACCTGGGACAGTAGCACGATTTTGTAGTTCCTTTGACAAAGCGTCCACTTGCTCTTTTGTTGGCACCTTCATAAAGCGAGAAAACAAATTAACATGATTAGTTTTTTAAATTGTCACAGAAGTTAGAGGGCCCAATAAATAAATAAATAATTCTGAAGAGAAGGCTCCATGGCAAGTAATTTCAAAACAGTTGTCAATAGTACAAAGGTACGCTGTATACATAATCAAAATACAAGTTCGAGTATTAATATAGCTCCTATATAGATTTGCAAAGATGCAGTGAGAGCAGCACGCAAACTACCTTTCCTGTTAAAAGAAGCCAGAGGAGACCCTCAGGCAATGGTTCTCCACCAGGCTTTGCAGCAGGTAACACCTTCTGACATTCAGGAATAGACAAGCCCCTAAAGCGAATACCCTTAGGAAAAAAAAAATCAATGAATTGATCATACATATTATATCGAAGGTTCTGCAAGAAACATGTATTCATAAACGGCAAAATTTTGTTACAATCTTAGGGGAGTCGAACGGTGTGTACCTCATCTGCATCAAGCAACGAGGTTTCCCACAATAACCCTGTCATTCCTCTCATACCACCAAGTACCTGTTGAAAACATTCCAACATATCATCAATACCTGGGCTGTCCATTTCTCTAAAACCGACAGAATAAAAAAGACATAATAAACACAAGAACATCCGTACCATGTCTACAGTGATGTTCCCGAGTTGAACCTTTCCATGTTCCGACTTAAACTTCTTTAGGCGTTCCTGCAACAAATTAAAATGGGCATGTAAGTATCAATCAAGCAAGCACGAATGCACATTACTACATATTTTTGTAATTGTCTGAATAGTCTAAAATCAGTAATTGTTGGCATTACCTGCTGTTGCGGTATCAATTCCTTCAGCTGAGAATGAAGGTCCTACAGACCAGTCAATAGCACAACAAAATCAGATAACATTAACATAGCTGCTCTAAGAAAAGCAAAAATCAAACGTGTGATTCTTTTCCACTAGTATAACATCATCTTTATCGGAAATATCGTTTTATAAGTTTATACCTAAAATACGTTTCCTATCCGCTTGTGATACTGATTTACACATTTATTAAGGATTTCGAAAAAATGAGACAAATACGAGACTCACAACATCAGAGGACGTTTGGACTTGAAAACATCGAACGGAATTCAGTAGACCTGGCTGCTGGACCTATTAGTAGAAACATATTCCAAAGTTAAGCTAAACAAATTAATTACTGCAAAGCGAGAACCAAATCAAACCATTTAACTCAAAATGACCGAAAATGAAATAAACTCACGGAGCGCGATCGAAGCTTGGATAACAGAGAAACACTCCTATAGAACACCATTGCTCGCGAACAACAATTTTTTCACTGCGAACCACATAAATCATTCGGATTCATCAAATCATTTAACACAAACACAGATATTATGCATAAAAATATGTGAATTAAATCAATAATTAAAAGATAATCAAACATCAACAAACGGAAGATTTGCTTGGGATTCTGCGGCGATTGCCAGCCGGTAGAAGATGACGGAAATATTAAACCGAGAATTAAATCGAAATACATATCGGAAATCGCAGAGCTAAATAGTGAGTACCTCAACGCCGGGGAATGATTTGAAATGTCGAACGATCGCTAATGGAGAGAAATGGTAGAGGTATACAGACTTTTAGATCAGTTGAGAACAGCGAAAATTATTCCGCACGGCAGCCCTGGTTTTTATCCGGCTCTGACTTCCAAAATGTCGGGCGGGCGAAAATTTAGATCCGCGGGTAGTCGGACTCAATCCAGGTAGTGAGGGCAGGAATGTCAATTACAATTAGGTCAGGTCAAATTATCTAATTTTGTCCGATACATTCCAATTATGGTTCGAGAATAGAGTACTATTTTTTTTTCAATTTATAAATAATTAATACAGTATATTGTGTGAACCGCAATTAACTATATCGAATTATCCAACAACAATTTGGTTTAGCTGCATTATTTTAAATTCATATATTAGCAGTTACAGTATAATCTTACAAAATCGACACAAATGTAGTAATTAACAAATGCAAAATTAGATATTCATTTTGGTTTATAATAATAAAATAGTATATTTTAGGTGGGTAGAGTTTTGTATCATTTCTTCTTGGTTCCGAACTCTTATTTCCATTCTTTCATCTTTTATTGATTTCGTCTCTTTATTCAGTCAATTCACAGCCAGAACAGAACGCTACGAAATTTATTTGAACCCACCCCAAGCAGTAGGGAAAATAAACTATATCTTATAGTTCATATATAATTCGTTAATAGCTAATATCACATATATTTGTCTTTCTTCCATAACGGAAACCATTATTGGATTCGACAATCCATTCATTTTGCTCCTTTTTTTTAGGTAAATTCTTCTCTCTTGCGTTTTCTTTATCATTATTCCAACCGAATACATTCTAAATGGCGTGATTCGTGTGAATTATATATTTATATTTATTTTTAAAAATAAAAATAACCAAAAATAAAAAATCACACATTTTTTCACGACTTTTCTTTGGTTTAAACATTAACAAACTAGGAGTTTTGTTGTTAGAAAGCAATAATTTGGTTGTTCAATTCACACGTTTCTTGTTCATTCTGAACGATGAGGTCATGGATAGAAAAAGGGAAGATCGCTCGTTAGCACAAGTCACTCAAGTTTTGCGTGTCCAATATTAATATTTACTAGTAGTAATTATTATATTGAGTAGTTATATAGTTAATTATATGTGTTTATTTAATTTAATATAAATAAAAAACACGCAACGTACATTTAATTTTAATTTTGTGCTTCATTAATTTATAGTTGAATCAAATAAATTAAACTGCAAATTGCATCAAGGAGTTATGAATTATTAATTGAATTCTTAATATACAAATTAACTCACCAAATCAATAAAATAAAAAACTTGTTGTTGGAACAATATATATAAATGAAGAATGAAACACTACTAAAACTTATGAAGTAGTAAGAGATGGATGATCGTGATCTCTCCGGGTGAATGACCGGAAAAATCCATTGGCCGGAGACGACGGAGAGGGCTCGCTGGCGGCCGGAACATCGCCGATGGCGGCAGCCCAACGACGGATGCTAAGAGTGCGAACAGTCTTGAAGCTGTGGGATCCAGTAGTCTTCGAGAAAACGTTTGAAGAGTTGGAGAGGATTAGATAAACGAGGGCTTGGACGAGAATGAAAAGGACGACCTTCAAAACCATGCTTACGAACTCACCTTCCATGGCAATTTGGTAATTTCGAAATTTGTATTATATATGTATGGTTGAATTTAATAATTATGATGGATGATTTATATATATAGATAGATAAATATTGGAGTCTCAAGCACGACACCTTTGACTTGGCTTCTCGTGGACTGCATGGTTTTTATAGAGGCGTGACGGCAATAACAATTACTAACAAGCAAAAACACGTGATTGATTTTAATTAAATAATTAATTATTGAAGTATTATATGATTTCATGAAAATGAAAAATGAATTCCAGAATTTTTTTCTAGATAAATGCCATAGTATGTTTTATTCAACAATGGCATCTTATATTCTTATACTTTTTTTTTTTTTTTGCTTTTTCAAAAGAAGACGCAACAAGGAAGAATATTTTATCTTTGAAACATATGATGCAAATAATTTTATACATTACTTAAAAAATAATATTGTATTTTTGGGTTCAAGATACATGACAAATTTTAATTTTTTGGGTGTTACAATAGTTGACACACTGCACTTAAAAAAAATAATTTAATTTTAAAATATAATTTTATCTTACTTTATATATTTATTTTTTAAACTTTATTCACAATTACTTTACTTTTTACTTTTTACTTTAAAATATATTTTTAATTTTTACTTTATTTTTATCAAAAACTAAAAAAAAAATGACATCTATTTTTGAATTAACTGAAGGAGTACTTTATATATATATATATATATATATATATATATATATATATATATATATATATATATATATATATTTCTTAAATAAATAAATAAAAACTCTTTTCCGCTAGTATTCCACGAGCTCTTCCAACTCTAGAATGAGCTCTTCCATGAGTTCTTTCACGGTAATTCACTTAGCTTTTGTCTGTTTTTTCATTATACATACAGTATATTTGCAAAATTAAATTTATTAACAATTTTGCAAAAAAAAATTAACTTTTGCAAAATAGTATTTGAAGCTGGCCTGCAGCTGTCGCGAGGCCGTGCGGAGCAACGATCATGCATGTATAATAAACGTTGGCCGGGCCATACGCTTTGTTACCTTTTTTTCCCGTTAGATTCCACCTCTTCAAGACGCAATATAATCAATCATCAATGCATCAAGAAAATGAAATGTACATTGAATTTGAATTTTGACAGTATTGAAACGATTTTAATTAGATGAAATATTAAAATTTGAACGATTGTTTCTTCATATCTTTTAACCCTTCAAATTAAATTTAAAGAATTTATTTATAAAATAATTTTAAATTTCTTTTGCATACGATTTTGATCACAAAATAATTCAAACTAAACATAATGGTAGTTAGGAGTTCATCAAATATGTTTTTTTGAATATAGTTGATCTACTTTTTAAGTTTGTTGATTAGTATTGTATAATTCATAAAAAATGGAGTATGAACAACATATTATTCATAATTTTATTATTTAACATTTCTTTTATATATTTAAACAAATATATATGTGACTTTCATTCAAACCTAAAATTTCAAATTAAAATATTTATAAATTATTTTTTTAACAGAATAATCGATAAATTTTCAAATTAAAAATATTTATAAATTATTTTTTAAATATAATAGTGAAGGTATATGATTAATTTATTCTTAATTTTGATTTTTTAAATTAATAATTCAAATTTTAAGTGTAATTAAATGAATCTAATATGAAATTTCAAATTAAAATATTTATAAATTATTTTTTAAATATAATACTCAAAGTATATGATTAATTTATTCTTAATTTTGATTTTTAAATTAATAATTCAAATTTTAAGTGTAATTAAATGAATCCAATATCATGATTACTTGATTCCAATCGTACCCAATTCAATAAATTTATATATTTATATATTGTGAAATCAAATAAAATATAAAAATTGTGTTAAATATGTATTTGTTGTGTATAATATATATAATAAATATTATCCAATCCTAATAAAATTATATAATTATATATTGTGAAATCAAATAAAATTTAAAAATTTGTGAAATCAAATAAAATATAAAAATTGTGTTAAATATGTATTGTTGTGTATAATATATATAATAAATATTATCCGATCCTCTAGAACCAGAACCAGATTCAATAAATTTATATAATTATATATTGTGAAATCAAATAAAATTTAAAAATTGTGTTAAATATGTATTTGTTGTGTATAATATATATAATAAATATTAGTTATGGTTGTTTTGAAATAACATTAATAAAACTGAACTGAAAGAGAGTTTTATTTGTATTTATATATATTTAAATGCAAACATTGGACAACTTTAATGTGTTCTTACAACTTCTAAAAATTACACCTCACATTCTATATCTTGATCTTATACTTAATGTTCTAAAATTTAAATACATTTTTTCTACTTAATTTTTTGAGGGATTTTACACACATTTTTGCAATATTTTGTTTCATGTGATGTCATTGAACCAATAACTAATCGATGTCAACATGTGAGTTTAAACCGAAGGAAAAAAAGATGCAATCCGTAGTGGGTTGGTGAAAGTCTTATTTTATTTAATAAGCACTTCGTCATTTTAAAAGTTGTGGAGAGACTAAAATATCAAAAATGGAAAAGTGTGTGGGCACATTTGTCTCAAATAGAAGAAAAATTAAAATTTCTTAAGGTATATTTATAACCCTATATTTATTGCATATCTTATGACATCATCATAGTTAGGCATAAAACATGTCACAAATTCCATGTGAAATTAATCGAGCAATTTTATCGAACTTTAAACCAATGGAATAATTTTTTAAATAATATTCAAAATTTCGATCATAATTTGAAATGCTATTTAAAATACTATTCCGTCTTAAGTTCTAGGACAAAACATTACTCGATTAATTTCACATTTCGCGTCTTCCCAATAATTAAAACCAAGATATTGAAAGAACTAAAGTCTAAACTATAGAGTCCACATGCCACATTACCGCCCAATACCCCACAACACCTACCAAGTCCATAAATTATTTCGAGTCAATCAAAACCACTCAATTCCCCACTACAAAAATCCATCATCATCCTCTATTTAAATCCTTAGTTTGCAAAAACCACAAATTCTCAGAAACTCCAAAATCCCACCTCATTAACCAATCACAATCATGCGTTTGACGATTTCATTCCTCTTGGTCGTCCTCTTCCTCGTATCCCTAACATCATCGGACAACTCCAAGGACAAGGAAGAGTGCGTGGAGTCGTTAGTCGGACTAGCCACGTGTCTCGCTTACGTCGGCGGCGACGCGAAAGCCCCCACCGCCGACTGCTGCAGCGGGCTGAAGCAGGTCCTGAAGAACAACAAGAAGTGCTTGTGCGTGGTGATAAAGGACCGAAATGACCCCGATTTGGGCCTCAACGTCAACGTCACGCGGGCCTTGGGCCTTCCCGACACGTGCAATGCGCCCGCTAACATTTCACAGTGCCCCGGTTCGTAAATTGAGATTCAATTCAAATCCAATGTAAATTAAATTAAATTAAATTAAATTCATTTGTTTGTTTTTGCAGCTCTATTGAACTTGCCTCCGAATTCACCGGACGCTCAGGTATTCTATCAACTTGGGCCGAAGCCCAACAACCACGCGGCTGCTAATGGGCCTGTCGCGGGAGGCCCAACTGCCAGTGGTACGTTCACGTGTGCGGACCATCTTTTATTTTGTTTGTGGACCAATTAATCATTTTACTTGATGCAACAGCGGGGCCCACTAGTGGCGATCCTCAACAAGCGAGGGGAGGTGGGTCTGGCCGGGGTGGGTCCGGCTCCGGCTCCGGCCGGGTCTTTGGTGGTGTCGGTGGGAGTATGACTCCGACTACTCGGTCGTCGAGTAACGGCTGCGGCAAAGAGAAGAGACTGCTCGGAATGGAAATCACGTGCGGACTGATCATGGTTTTGTTATGGGCGTTGAACCTGTATTAATTAGCTTTCTTCACTCGATCTATTACGTTTGTAACACTTCTTTGTCTGGACATTATTGGTTTTTCGATAATCATCGTAGTCGTGACTCGTGATCGTATGCAAATAAGTTGAACGGAATTGTTGAATTGAGATCATGAATGTTGGTACATTTGTAGATTAGGTCGACAATGTAACGAGCAATTAATCGAGTATCGACGAATACGAATAACTTACCACTAGGGATGTAAATGACTCGAAAATTGAGATATTCGATTCCATTCGTTTACATTTTTACCTAGGCACGTGTACCTCGAGCTCATATGAGTCTATTTTCAACTAGGGCTGGAAATGAGCTGATCAGTTGAGTCGAGCTTTGAGCTTATCGAGCCGGTTCGAAAAAAAAATTAGCTGGCTCGAGCTCGACGAGCCGCTCGGGAGAGTGCTCGAGCTCGGCTCGATCGAACCGCTCGACTTTTGCTCTCTTGATTAGTTCAACACCAGTTGTTCGAGTGACTACTTGTATTGCTCGAGTTCGACTCGACTCGAATCGAACTGCTCGAAAAGATCGACTCGACTCGATATATATACACATATTAATAATATTTAATTAAAAATTTATATATACGAGCGGCTCGCGAGTCGTTCGATTCTTCAATATTGAGGCTTGAGCTCGACTTGAATAGAATAATGCCTTCGCGCGAGCTGCTCGGTTCGTTTCGAGTCCTATTTTCCATAACACAGTTTAAAAATGTGGGTATTAAATATTTGAATTGAAGCGGGTATTAAATAATTTGGCTAATAAGGATATTTCATAACTAACACAGTTTAAAAATGAATTTAAATTTAAAGCATATGAAATGAAAAAACTCAAAAAGAAGCCTGAATTATTTAATAAAATAAAATAAATAACAGATCGACAAATTTCAATCGCTGTCTCTCGGCCCTCTCTTCCTCGTTCACCATCTCCCCCCCTCTCTATCTCTATAGCTCAATCTTATCGACTCACCGTCAGAAAGCGACGCCGTATTGAAGAACGGCGCACCTGATACAGACCAGGAATTGAATCAAGATGAGCGCGGATCTGGTGGCTGCGAGTTCAAATGGAAATCTGGACGAGCAGATTTTTCAGCTCATGCAGTGCAAACCCTTGTCCGAGTCCGAGGTTTTGTTCGCTTCGTTTTCGTTGTTATTGTATCTTCATTTTCGTTAGGTATTTTTGGGTATGTGGTTTTATAGATCTGAATAGATATGGTGGTTTTGTGTTCTTTACATTCTATAAAAAAAATTCTGTTTTTACAATGGCACAGAGCTAGGATTTGCTTGGATAATCAATTTTTATTTATTTATTTTGGGGAACCGTTCGATACATGGTAACATAGTTTCGAGGTACTTTTTTATGAAGATTTAAGAGTAATAGATAAAACGTAGTATAAACATTAGGTATTGTAGTAATGGTTGTTGTGCATCAATAAGGATTGGGAATTTGGAAATGTATATGAAATTCAACGGTACATTTGAAGTGAGATTTATCACTTTAATGGGACTGAACTATGAAGATTTGACTTGGACTAAGGAAAAAACCTAGTGAAAGTAAAGAGAGAGAATGATACAGCGAAACAACTAATTTTGAAATGTGTTGGAATTTGTATCTTTTGAGCATTTAGGCCTGTCATATAATTTATTCACGATGTACCCCTTTTTTGGTGAACATAAAATGGTTAATCTCTGTTGAATTAGTTCATTATTTCCAAATGTAGGTTAGAGGCTTATGTGGGAAGGCTAAGGAGATACTAATGGAGGAAAGTAATGTCCAGGTATGAATTTATGTTTTTGTTTATTGTTCTAATTTGGTTTTCCTGTTAAAGTATGCTATATAGCCTGACACAGTATCTGTGCCCTTTGATTATTTTGTAATTTCGACTTGAAATATAGCATCTGCCTTATTTTTGTGTTTTTTTACATTTTCAACTTGTCTTTTTGGTACCCTATTTTCTCTTGAAAACAAAAATATGGCTAATTTGTCGTCTGGCAGGGAATTGTTTATGATCAACCAGGAGTGCCATTAATTTATTTATTTGAAGTTCATTACTACGTGTGTATGGATTAATTGCAGGGACATTTACAGAGCATATAGAAATTTGTTACTTTGTGTGATTGAAACTCGAATGAGACTTCTATAAATGAACTTGATTTGGAGAATCAGTTAGTTTAGTGTCCTTTTTATTCCCCCCCCCCCCCCCCCCCCCCCCCCTTCCCCCCTTCTGGGAGCCCAGATTGATTCTCTGTTACTGGATGCAGCCTGTGAGAAGCCCTGTGACAATTTGTGGTGATATTCATGGCCAGTTTCACGACCTTGCTGAACTTTTCCGCATTGGAGGCAAGGTATTAAAGTGACCATGTAATACATATGCTTGTATCTCCTTTTTCTTTTTAACTAGGAAAAGTGATTCCTTGAGAGCAGTCAACGGATCAGACTTGAGGATGGAGTGTCTTACATACGTAACAGGTCAAATTGATCTATCGTGGGATCTAGTTAATATATTAATATACAGGTCGCATGACTTTTTTAAAACAAAAAAAATTGGATAATTTTGCTTCCATGTTTTTGCTGCATATTTTCACTTTTCATGATGGTCTACTTCTGGTTCGCTTGAATCTACATGCAAAAGTTGTCTAGAATGCATTTTTTTTTATCTGACATGTCTGGTCCATAATATTTGATTTCCCCCCCAAAATTGTTGTACAATTTGTTTATACCACATTCCCACCTTCTGTGTATCTGACATTTTTGTCCCTCGTTTTTTGTGCAGTGTCCTGACACAAACTATCTATTTATGGGTGATTATGTTGATCGCGGATACTATTCAGTTGAAACTGTCACTGTAAGTTCATCTAAAAGACCTATGTTGCATGTTTAGATAATTGTATGGCTACTTCATGCTTCGCATTCTGAATACAATTTTCTCTTAATTGTCTATAACTTCCCATATGAGGGATCAGGGAGACGTGGGGTCATAGAGTTGTTTAGTGTTGTGATTAGTAAAAATATCAATGTTTCAGTTGCTTTGCTTTATTTAATTGAAACAACTAAATACGATTATGCACTTATTCCCTGCAGCTGTTAGTAGCTCTGAAAGTGCGTTATCCTCAGCGGTTAACTATTCTCAGAGGAAATCACGAAAGTAGACAGGTATTAAGTTACTTTAGAAACTTAACTTTTTTTTTCTTCCGAAAAACCATACAGATCCACACAATGCCAAATAGAGCGATTGATTACTGTCCTCACAGCCCATTGTTAACAGCTTTTTTCTTTTTAGCGAAAATGTTTTTCTGGATTCTGTGTTGATTCTTGTGCTTAATTTAGTTTTTCATTCGGCTTGCAGATCACACAAGTCTATGGATTTTATGACGAATGTCTGCGGAAGTGAGTATCTTTATGCCCCCGTGAAAGCAATCTGTTCTCATCTTGATTTAGAGTATCTCATTTACTTGCATTCTCTTATCCAAAAAGCTTGAATTGATAATTATTTGGTGCACTACAATATTTGTATAATACTGATACTGTCTTATAGGAGTATAAAGCAAGCATTCCTATACCTTTTTAAATGCCAATATTTTGGACCTATAATTGTGGATGTATAATCTCGATTCTGGTCTGCATTTAATTTTTTTTAAAGCTTCCGAAGGAAATAATACAAGTAGCCGGGAAGGCAGTTTGAATGTATTTTCTGTATAAGCATCTCTGTAGTCTGGCTTATATAACCTTGAGCACAATCACTTCCTCTGGTTATTATGAAAAATGTGAGTTTTAGAGTTTAGTCCATTGGTTTTATTATTATAGATAGAAATCTGTACACCCATTTGGTTTGTGGTTTTTATCATTCTATCTTTAATTTCTACCTGTTCTTATATTAGTGCTAATACCTTGGATGTTTCCTTCTGATTTTAGGTATGGAAATGCTAATGTTTGGAAGACATTCACTGATCTATTTGACTATTTCCCCTTGACTGCTTTGGTCAGTAAAAGCCACCTCCTCTTATTGTCGTCATGTTGTTTTGGGTTGTCATTTTTATCTGTTAAATTAAAAATGATTTTCTTCGGTTTTACTATTATCTGGCTGAGAGTTAAATCACAAATTTCCCACTGTTTCAATTCAATCACAAATTTTCAATTATTCCAATTTATGAATCATCACGTACAGCCCTATTCGTAAAAAAAATTATTTTCATGTTATTATAGTAGGACTGAGTTATATTTTGTGAATTATAATTTCTTTTTATCTGCATTGGTCCTATTAACATGCGATTGAACTTTATATATTGATCTTGTGTAATAGGTTGAATCAGAAATCTTTTGTTTGCATGGTGGATTGTCCCCATCTGTTGAGACCCTTGACAACATAAGAAACTTTGACCGTGTGCAAGAAGTTCCACACGAAGGTCCCATGTGTGATCTTTTGTGGTCTGATCCCGATGACCGTTGTGGTTGGGGCATATCTCCGCGTGGTGCTGGCTACACTTTTGGCCAGGTACCCACACATCAACAGATTCAACACTTTTAAGATAAAAAAATACTCCGACAACATATTTACAGTAATTCTCATCACAGGATATTTCGGAGCAATTCAATCATACAAACAATTTAAAGCTAATTGCCAGAGCTCATCAGCTGGTTATGGAGGGATATAACTGGGCCCATGTAAATCTTTATCTATAGTTCTTAAGACTATATTCCTATGTTACTTGTACTCATAGTGTTTAACTGCATTCTTATCAACAGGAACAAAAGGTTGTTACTATTTTTAGCGCGCCAAATTACTGTTATCGCTGTGGAAATATGGCTTCCATTCTGGAAGTTGATGATTGCAGAGAGCACACATTTATCCAGGTTCTGTCTCCCCTTTGCCTTTTCCCAGACCCATTAACCAAAAAAAAAATAAAAAAAATAAATGAAAACTAAAAATCTGAAGGGAAAAAAAGCCCCTATAAAACCGCAATAAATAAAATGGAAAACAAAAATAATACTAAAACACAAACTAATTTAAAATACTACAAAGGCTAACAGAATTACAACACTAAACTAAAATAATGAATTAATAAATAAATTTGGTCTCCATCCGATGAAAGGTTAATTGCTGATGTACCTTTGTGATGGCATTTGTACAGTTTGAGCCAGCTCCAAGAAGAGGGGAACCCGATGTAACTCGGAGAACACCTGATTACTTCTTGTAGAACCGACTCTTGTCTGCATTGGCTGGTCAGTTTTGAGGTGCTTGCACGCCTTCATCAGATTTGAGTTCCAAGTTACCTAAGCCCTTTTGAAGTTATATGCAAATGCAGAGGCATGTTATGTGGACTTTGTCTACACTCACTAACCTATTTTAGCTCCCCCATCCCCATATTGTTGGAAGTTTAGCAATGCTTTTTCTGTATTCGAATTCCGTATTTATAATATTTGATATAAATGTTTTTTCTTAGCTGTTCTATTAATATTATATTTTCTTCCTTTTTTACCTTCTTAATCTCTGCCATCTTGATGGACATGTTTCCTGTACAAGTAGTTGATGAAAAGACACTGTTAGTTGCTTAATATTATTTCTTCGATTCTTGTTTTCGCTATCGTTGTCATTTTTTTTTGTTGCGTTGTAGTTCAAAAACTTTAGGTTGATTAAATCACATAATTCATATCTAATTATATAACGATGCCATCAGAATTTTGTTTCTGGGTATTTATAACAAACCTCATTCACTGAATTCATACATCGGATCTGTTTTTACACAAAACATCTCAATTAAATTCATCTTTTCTTTAGGCAACTTTCACTTGTGCTTAATAAATTTGAAAGATGGTGCAGCTTTTCTCCATGACCTAAAATAAGATTCTTGATTTACCTTGATCAAACGACTCAACAATTTTACGAAATTCTTCCCAATTTTTTTCGATGTCCTTCCTCGTAATCCATCATCTTTGTCGGGTGGTTTACCCAACAAACCTTGTTGATTTTCTTCCTCTTCGAAGTGTTGAGCCAGCGAGCACCGCCCTTCAATAAGCTGCTTCAGGCTGATTTTCTCTTGATGAATCTTCTCCATGCAATCCTTATTCTCCCGATCAAAGCTTCCCAACGGTTGTACTTTGAGATACTTAGGGGACTTTCTTGTCCTTTTTGACATGGAGATGTCGTAACGGGGTTTGACAAGATTTGCTTCCCCTTGGCTTCCCATTTTTTCTAATGCAGGAAATTAAGTTTTTTATGTTTTTATTTGGTTGATATAATGGTGATTATGGTGAAATGTCACTTTAATTTGGTTGGTGTATTTCAATTTCATGAAACAAATTTGATTGACACACACCTTCATGAAAAAGGAGAAAACCAGTTTTTTTTTTTTAAATTTACTAAATCTCTTTATTCTTATTTTTGAATGTACAGTATTGTAGAGTAATGTAGAGTAATTGAAAAAAAAAATCCATTTCAAAAAACAATAATTTGATTACTTAGGAAAAACAGAGAGAAAATTAGAGCCCCTGTTTCTTGATGCTGCTGATGATATTTGTGACTTATTCTCAGCAACACACGAAAAACTCGCATGACTAGAAGCGAAGTTTTTCGTTCCCTTGCACGACTTCATATGCGAGTGCAGTTTTTCCGGCTTGAAACCCTTCCCACATTGCCTGATATGATGCATCAAAACATATGGTCATATTATATACTGAGTGGCTTTTATAAGTCGACTTGTAGCTAGTAAACTTACGCGCAATTAGGCCCGTTGAGCGGCTTGTAATTAACTCCCCTATCCTCTCGGCGTTGAGCTTTTCTCTTCGTCGGCTCATACACCCCATCGCGCGAACTCCTACTGTCATTAGTCAACATAATGATTAGTAAACCTCAAATTTACGAATTTAATTATAATTTCGAAATACGAAGAATGTGAAATTACTTTATTACCCTTTATTACAGAGATTTCGAGTACTCCTAGGAGCTTTTCCGAACCGGGACGAGGCTAGTTTGCCATAAGTCGTCAAGACAGCTGAGTCCTTCGTATCCACACCGCCACAGGTGATGAAGTTGCGGAAGCTCATTGTGGAACGAGGTTTATCTGATGAGGCTACGCCACTCGTACAAATAGAACTCTTTCCCTCGGGTTTTTTGTTATTCTTAGCTTCTCTGTTCTTGTTCGAGTCGACATTTGTTAATGTGGACAATTCTTTGATTATGGATGATAATGGTGTTGAGGTTTCTGATGAGGAATATTGATCTTTTTGGAAGGGGGTTTCTTGATCAGAGCCTTTTAATTAATTAATTGCAATAAATAAATGAATTCAGAATGTAAGAAAAATGGTAATTAATTAAATAACATATACTATATAAATTGATTTTATTTATTTTACCAGCTGCATTATTAGTGGTGGGTGAAATTTCAGAACCTTTGAGAACAAATTCATTGTCTGAGACAGGAGTAACAAGTTCATCATCCAGCAAGTCTTGCCAGATATACCCTGTTTTGTACCTCCTGCAGAAAAGTTTGTACCCTCTCGATTCAATGTTAAAATATGAATGACCGGATCGTGTATTCGTACGTATATACGTTACTTACCTTTTGTATGACCATGCGAACGATTCCGGCATGTGCGTTCCTCGCAATTCTCCCAACCATTTTTTGATGTCTGACACAAGTAAATATACGAATAATAATAATTACGTACACTCGATTACTTGTACGATTGATTGTGAAAATCAAGGAAGCCGTCTAACCGTGTAATCTAACACCGGTGTTGGAGTGATGGTGAACTCGGATGAGATGAGGGTGTTCGGTGAAACCCTTTCGACTGAGAAAGTACACTACGTGAAGTCGTCTCACCTCTGCACCACTTTGTGCCTCCATTATAAGCGCGCTTTCAGATGATCTCGATCTCCTCCTGTTGAATTGAAGTGAAATTAAATATATATATATATATATATATATATATATATATATATATATATATATATATATATATATATATATATATATATATATATATATATATAACATGTTTTGTTCTGATTATATGATAACAAATATAGACTATAAAAAGGGAAAACTTGGTCATGACTTGTTCTGTTTGGTTATTTATTTTTGACTATGTAATCTATGAATTGGTAAATGATTGATGTAATTTTTAAATTTTTAATCAATATTGATCGTGTCAAACTAGAGATTAGAGAGAAATAGTATTTCGTGTCTTTTCATTAGCGTTTAATCGATATATATATACAACCCATATGATTTAGGGCTTGACCTATTTACTAAGTAAATAAAGTCCAACACCCTCCCTCAAGTTGGAGCATGCAAATTACAAATGCCCAACTTGCTAAGTAAATACAAGAATTGATTCCTGCTCAAAGCTTTAGTAAAAATATCAGCCAATTGATCCGTCGTTTTGACATAGGACGGACTAAGAACCCCTTCTTGAATCGCATCTCGAACGTAATGACAATCAACCTCAATATGTTTAGTACGCTCGTGGAACACCGGATTTCGCGCAATATATAAAGCTGATTGACTGTCACAAAACAAACTCATCGGACGCGGATGGGAAACGCCCAAGCTGGCGAGAAGTGCTTTCAACCATTTTAGCTCATCAGTGACTTTAGACATGGAGCGATACTCCGCCTCCGCAGATGACTTGGAAACCGTATGTTGCTTTTTAGTTTTCCAAGAAATAGGGGAATCACCCAAGAACACCAACCAACCAGAGATCGACCTCCGTGTCACTGGGCAACTAGCCCAGTCCGAATCACACCACCCCGTCAAGTGCAAATTGCAATCCGAACGCAATAGAATTCCTTGCCCCGGGCTCCCTTTCAAGTAACGAACCGTACGAAGGGCGGCCTCCCAATGGTCTTGAAGAGGCTGTTGCATAAATTGTGATAGGACATGAACCGTGTAGGCCAAGTCAGGTCTAGTGAAAGACAAATAGATTAAACGCCCCACAAGACGACGATACATTTCAGGATCTGAAAGAAGAGGGGACTCTGACCGAGCCAACATATGATTCTGCTCAATCGGAGTACCAGCCGGACAGGCCCCTAGCAAACCAGACTCGGCAATAATATCAAGAGCATATTTCCGCTGACATAGATAAATACCCTCTGGACTCCGTGCAACCTCAATGCCCAGAAAATATTTCAACAAACCCAAATCTTTCATATGGAAACATTGACTCAAATAAGACTTGAAGTTGGAAATTGCGGAAGAATCATTCCCAGAAATTATTAAATCATCAACATAGACCAGAATACTTAGATGAGTATCACCGCGATGCAGATTAAACAGAGAATAATCAGAGAGCGATTGCGTGAAGCCATACCGTTTTAGAGAAGTGGCCAATTTAGAAAACCAACAGCGAGGCGCCTGTCGTAGTCCATATAAAGACTTGTGTAGCTTACACACCATACCATCTTGAATGTCAAGAAAACCAGGAGGAGGCTTCATATAAACCTCTTCATCGAGATCTCCGTGCAAGAAGGCATTATGAACATCCATCTGATGTAGTTCCCAGTTCTTCGCGGATGCCACAGCCAGAAAAACACGAACAGTGACCATTTTCGCAACAGGAGCAAATGTCTCATTATAATCGATACCCTCCACTTGATGGTTACCGAATATGACAAGACGAGCCTTCAAGCGTTCAACCGAGCCATCAGAATTAAGTTTGACCTTGTAGACCCAACGACACCCTAGAGCTTTCTTACCCGGCGGTAATTTTTCAATCACCCAAGTTTGATTACTTTCTAGAGCAGATATTTCCTTTTGCATTGCCTCGCGCCAACCCTCGTTCTGCATAGCCTCCTTGAAATTACGAGGCTCAACTACCGTATCTAAAGCTGCAATAAAGACACGGTGTCGCATAGAAAATTTATCACAATTCACATAATCTGCTAAAGGATAAGGAGTACCTGAGGAGCTGGAAGGAGGCGATGAACTAGAAGAAATAGATGGACTCGGGAGAGAAATAGTATGTGCGACGTAGTCATGATGCCAATCAGGGGGACGACGGACCCTCTGTCCACGACCCAAGTCATTTGAGGGAGAAGTAGAGGGGCACGGGTCAGCCGTGAGGCTGCTGCTCGAGGGGCTGGCAGTAGCCTGGGAGCCGTGGGGCTGGCTGCCGAGAGGGATAGGCGGGGTGTGGGTAGTAGTGTCGGTTACATGGAGCTCATTCCCATCCTCCCAAACCAACTCCGAATCATCAATGAGGGCATGATCCACCCCAATATGCTCATTAGACATGCCTTCTGTATCCAGAGGTGTAGAAACCGATCCCCCAAGGTCCACAAAAGGAAATTCATACTCATAGAATTTGACATCGCGGGATACAAAAATATCTCCTGTTTCCCAATCATACAACTTCCAACCCTTCTGACTATGAGGATAACCCACAAACACACATTTCCTACTGCGAGGAGCAAATTTGTCACCCTTTGTATTTTGATTGTGAGCAAAACAAAGACACCCAAAAACACGCAACTCATCAAAGTTAGGTAGCTTACCAAAAAGACATTCAAAAGGAGTTTTATTGGCGAGTAAACGTGAGGGTGTGCGATTAATTAAATAAACTGTATTTCGTGTCTTTTCATTAGCGTTTAATCGATATATATACAACCCATATGATTTAGGGCTTGACCTATTTACTAAGTAAATAAAGTCCAACAGATCGTATACAATAACTAATACCCTACACTGGAAAAAGCAGAAAAATACTCACATTCTCTAGAAAGAATCCGTCATATGAATGGAAAAAATGAAAGATAAGAGTGTCGTTTTCGATTACCTAGCTTGTAAATTTTCGTATGACCGATGGATCTTGAAATCTTTACAGAAAATCTCCCAAAAGAGTGATTATATAGTTTGTTTGATTGGATGATTGTGAACTTGTAACATTTATATATATGCAGAATATCAATTATTACACATACTCCATTTTTGTTTGTGTGATTATATAGTTTGATTGGAGTATGTAGGAGGGCCATCAACCATTTTTAGTTGAGCAGATGCAAATCCATTACATTAATTTAGTACTCTTTCGGTCACAGAGCTATAGGTACGTTGACTTTTTTTTTTTACCGTCCAATACATATGATAAACAATATACAAAAATTATGAAAAAATTACTAAAATAAAATTTAACTATTAAATTTAACTAGTTAAATTTTATTTTAGTAATTTTTTCATAATTTTTGTATATTGTTTATCATATGTATTGGATGGTCAAAAAAAGTCAACATGCCTATAGCTCTGAGAATCTGAGACGAAGGAGTATATAATTATAATTTGAGCATATATAATACCTGTTTGAAAATGAAAGTATTAATTAAATACTGATTTAGGTTGATGTTTGGTTTATGAATTATGATATTGGCATTTTTGCATGTAGGTTCCACTTAATATTAAAAGAATCTAAAAAGAATTTATAAAATGTTTTAGATGTTTTTGGTTAATTAATTTAGGCTGATGTTTGGTTTATGAATTATGATATTGGCATTTTTGCATGTAAGGTTCCACTTAATATTAAAAGAATCTAAAAAGAATTTATAAAATGTTTTAGATGTTTTTGGTTAATTAATCAACGGACATAAATCAAACATAAATATGAAGGTTTATACACTACTTATCTTTATATATACATTCCAATAATGCACTTAATTTTAAAAACAATAATAAAAAAATACTTATTATATATAAATCTAATATTATTTTATTTTGTAGATTTGACGCATTGTAAATTAAAAATTAAAAAAACCACTATGTGAGACACTTTGATATGTGCTTTTTTTTATCTCTTTTTTCTCTCTCCAATAAAATTATCATCCACATTTTTATTTCTCTCTCCAATAAAATTATCATCCACAATTTTATGTTTTTAATTAAATTGTATTATTATTTCAAAATTATTTTAACAAGAATTAGAATATTTAAAAAATTAGAATATTTAAAATCTATTTCTAATTATTTAAAATTGTAATTCAAATCAATATTTTTACAATTTGAGGTAATATTGCTTTAACATAAAAATAGATATAAATTGTGCCAAGGAGTTTAACTTATTACTTATGACTTAAAATCGATCTAAGAGCCTAGTCGTTGAAAATTTTCAACTTACCCTAGAGAGGAGTGTGTTAAATACTCCCTCGGTCCAAGTTGTCATACTTTCCTTTTTGGGGTGTCCAACAATAGTTGACACACCCCAAAAAAGGAAATAATTATTCTAACTTTTTCATTTTAATATACAATTTTATTCTACTTTACCCCACTTACTTTTTAAACTTACTCACAACTACTTTACTTTTCACTTTTAAAATATATTTTTACATTAAAAAATAACAATTTTCTTAAACTCCGTGTCCAGCAAAGTATGACATCTATTAATGGCCGGAGGGAGTATCATACTTTAATAAGAGTACTGTTAAAGACTTAAAGTGTTAAAATTGTCCAACTTATATTTGAATTCAAACTCCTTTCAATCAATGTGAGATATCTTACTCAATCAATACACAAATCAATCATCCTCGATTTCTTCTTACATGTTTTGCCTCGTGCCTGGAGTACTGCTATCCATATATGTTGATTGTCGACCCCCAGATCACCTGCTACTTTGTCCAAATTGGCAAGAAACAATCCCTCTCCATGTTGACAATCGTTGCTCAAGTGGTTTAACCTAATTACAAAAACACCCAATTCCATTTCAAAAATTACATTTAATCTCAAAATTTTATGTCTCTCTTACAATAATGCCCCCAAAAACAGAAAGAATCAAGAGGGGCTATTAGTAATTTTTCAATCTGTTCAGTGTAGTGGGGAGTAGGTTTATGCTCACTTCTTCAAGTTAAAACAGCAGCAAACCCGTAAAAATAGACTAAAAAAATGAAAATTTATTATTATTCAAATAAAAAAAAAAAAAACATATTTCTTGCACTCAATCACTTATTACTCCTAATATTCATTTCTTTATTTGAGCCTATAAGTATCTAGCCACACACAATCAAACATTAAACCACATCTAAAACACAAACTTCTTTAACCTAAGTCTAAGCAAACCATGGCATTTTCGACCTCGTCTCTTCGCTTCCTAGCTGCTTCTGTTGCGATGATTCTCCTAATTTCGCCTCCACACGCCACCGCGATTACATGCGGTGACGTGTACAAGTATCTGGCCCCGTGCACTACCTATTTGAAGAGTGGGAGTGGGAGTGGGACCCCACCAGGCCCCTGCTGTAAAGGGGCCGAGAGTCTTGCCTCAGCTGCCAAGTCAGTGATCGACAAGCGGACTGCCTGCAGCTGTCTGAAGACTGCTTCAAAATCCTTGAATCCAAAGCCTGCTCTTGCAAAATCCCTTCCGGGGAAGTGTCAGATTAATCTGCCATTTGAAGTATCTCCTAGCGTCGATTGCTCCAAGTATATAATAATCATTCCATATATAGCACTTATTCATATATGGCATTTGAAGTCTTTCCTAAGGTTCTTGTATATATTTTTATTTCCTTGCAGGATCAGTTGAGCTACATCATTGTTGAAGCAAGAAGGCGCGTAACAAGTTCGGGTCGTTGATGTCTCAAAGTTTCTTATATTGGTGTTTTTTTTGTGTTGAATAAAATGTGAGTTTATCTACAGAGGAAGGGTGTGTTCTTCATGATAATGAAATATTTTCTGTTTTTTTTTTTAATTTTATTTGATTTGATGATAATTAATGAGATTTTTTTTGACATAAACAAAAAAAAAATTATAAGAAAAAAATATAAAAAAATCTCATAATATTCCTTCGGGACAAACTGCATAACATTAATAAAAAATTACAACTGTTGATACAATCCATGTTTATAATCAACACTATATACCACCCTTTCTATGGATAAAAAAACTCTTGCTTCAGCGCCTTCTCGGTTAATGAGTGTCGGTCACGTTGGACTGTATCGTAAATTTTTCTCGTAATAGTCTATCAGCTGCATAATGACCAATCGGAAATAAGGTAAATAACTACATTCAGAGTTTAAATAACGAGAAGTATGCAACACTTACCAGAAGAGGATTGCTAGCTTTTAAAAATTTGTTATCGACTATAACCTTGGTCCCATCAGATCTGCAAGGAAGTAATAAAAAAAATCAAAAATATTTAATCACTGTTTTTCATTTATTCTGAAATAATTAATACTATTAAAGGCATGATGGCATTATAAAAACTCGACTAATTTTGTTGGGTAGTATGCAACAAAAAGAGTAAACAAATTATGTATTTCGGGTATAGATGAAAGACCACAAACCTGAGAGCCTCGAAGGCCACTAAGACATCTTGCACGTTGTTTGCTATGGAAGCTTTATAGCTAATGGGCTTCACAATCTGAGTGATGGTGACTGCAGCACCTTTTGGTTCCTCAGAATTAGTCGAATCCTTCCCAACAAAATCCAGACACTGATCGTTCATTGGCACAAAGGACCCACATCCCGAAACTCCGTTCACCCCATCATCATCCACAGAGCAAGAGACTAAATCATCTTTCTTAAATCTCTTCACAGAACCAGATTTCCTCTTCTTAGCCCCAGTACACCTGCTCAATTGGGCCTGGCTCGATTCGGCCTTTCTTATATCATCCTGCACTGACGGGCCTTCTTCGGATGTTACTGTAGCCGGTCTGTTAGCATCACCATCGTCATCTCCATTGGTGGTCAACACTGACGCACGTTTCAGTTCACATAACTTTAAATCCAATTCATTTTTTTCCTTTTCTTCCATTCCTACTCTCTTTGTGGTCTCGACGGTGTTTACAATATCAGTCTCGTTTATGGAGGCAGAGTTGTTAAGACTGGGTATAGGTATGTCTCTGACTCTGTTCACGCGCGAAGGCACATTGTAAGTCGTAGAAGCAGGAGATCGCTGCCCAGGCTGGTATTGATGGTGAGGTTTTTTTGTCTTGGTTGGAACGTGAGTTATGCTGCTGGCCTTGCGTTTTCTCTTGCGCGTAAGTTTGCTTTTCCCGCTTTTCAGCCTTCGAATCGAAAAAAAGGAGAATATGGAAAACATGAGTTTACGATCACAAGAAGAACAAAATGCGGTTACAATAGAAAACGGATAAAAATAGAAACCTTTCTTCGAATGCGTCTATGATATCCGAACACTGCACGAGATTTTCCACGGGCTCCCAAGTATTTGCTCCCTCCGACCAGCCTCGCCTTTTTTTTTTCAAACAAACAGATTCGATAATCAACGAAAAACATTTACACCTATGAGATAATGATGTGAATTTTCCATATAATGGATTACTCACCATTTGATGAGATACTGCACTTTACCCTTTTAATTTTTCGCCCGGCATTCAGAAATCCAAATCGTCCCACGCAAATCAGGAAAAAAATAGCAACAAATCAAGGGCATGTGAAATTTAGTTAAACCCTAGAAAAATGTTTTTTTTTTTCTCGAAATTAAAAAATTGGAAATCACCTTTCGAACGCGCTTCCTGCGGACGGCCTCAATCTCGTAGTATCCATCGGCGAGCATCGTCCTCTCGCCCTCCGCCACTTCAATTTGTGCGTTTTCCGGCGGCGGCGGCGGCGGCGGCGTTTCTTGCTCTTTCTCAGCTTCCGAGAAGCCCTCCTCCTCTCCTTCACCTTCTTCGTCTTCAAATGACTCCACCGCAGCTTCGAAAACATCGTTTTCCTCCGGGTGCTTTGTCCTCTCCTCCCCCACCGAATCTCCGCCGCCTTCGACGGCGGTGTCGGGAGGCACAGGGTCAGAATTGGTATTTCTCCTTTTCATGTTTATTTTTCTCTCTCTCTCTCAAAGATTCCACGGGTGGGGCTTATAAAATCTGGGTCGCACTGTTTGGTACACAGTGTCACAGTCGTAACCCTTAAATAATTACAGTTACGATTTTAGACGTAACTGTAATTCTTCTACGAAATGTGAAAATTTTGAAATTTGGAAGGACATATTTGTAATTTCCAAAAATATTTATTTTTTCAAATAAAAGAAACAATCCCTCCATGGCCCATCTAATACGCATAATTACATCTAGGTTCATTGTTCTTCTAAAATACGCATAACCACTTTTATATTTGGAATAACTACAAAATTAGAACAAAGATAAAAGATTTGTTTAATTTGCAAAGTACCAGTGTTTAATTACAAAAATAGTTAATTAGAATAAAGTAACTGTTAAATGCATTAAGTAAATTTGAAATTATTAGCAACACCAAGGATGTGAATTAGTAAAAGATTTTTTTATATTTAAATAAATTTATAATTTTTGTTTCAGTTATATATTCAATTTTTTTTTAAATATTTAACATATTTTTACACTTAAAATAATAAAATAATTATTCTTCTTACTAAATTTTCACTTTAAATTATACTCCGTATAATTTTTAGTTTTACTTTTATAAATCAATTTAATATATTATTTTTTTTATAATTTCACGAGTATAAAAACATTTATTAATATTTAATATTAATAACATTGTGTGGGAGTGTTGGGCAAAGTCATGGGACCCGCGCGCCGTTAGTTTCACATGCACATGAGTTGTCGTCTGTTCTATCAACAATCCGCGACTTTAGTTTTGCTCTGAACCCGAACAAAATTAATTTCATCAAAATTAATCTAAATCATTTATTTATATATTTAAAAAAAAATTCAGTACTTCTTACTCTCAAGTTAATACTAGTAAAATGATCAATAAATTAAATCGTAGATCGGCCGACGAAATCAGGTGGAGCAGATGGAAGAGAGAGGTTTTTGGTTTATTCTCATTTTATGAATATGCTGTTATTGATTGAGTGCAAGAATAAAATGAAATAAATATACAATTTAATTACAGAATTTATAATTAATTTGTGGAACAGAACAAAAGAGTGAGTAGGCAGTTAGGAGATGACGTCATTCCTTCCGAAATCACAAACCTATCCTGAAGTGAAAACGATTCTGGGTACAGAGTACAAGCCACTGGTTACAGCTGTAACCCACTGCCCTCATCCAGCCCCTACCCCACCCCACCCCACCCCCACCCCATTTATAAATTACACACACATAGCATAACAACACACATTATTTATTTTAATTTTGTATTATATTCATATTTATTGAAATAAATTTATTTAATATTTAAATGTCTAATCGAAATTATTTCATTTCCTATTACAATCACAAAATTATTTTAAGAAAACATGTCTAGAATAATATTGTAGTAGTATTATTTATACATCAGCTCAATATTTTTTTATTTTTTGTGATATTTTTCATTATTGTCATTACTCCGAGTTTATGAATCGAATTTGTAGAATATAATGTACATTTTATTAAGGAGGTGTGATCATCTTATACTATTTCATAAAATATAAACCTAATTAAGTAAAAAAGTTGTTCATCTTCAAATTTGTAAATATGCAAATATGTAAAGTGACTTAAATATGAAATTATTGTCTTTATTACATTTTTTTCTATTAAATCGCCCTTTTTCTCTTCAACAAATAGAGAGATAAACAACTAAACATACATATACATATACTACACATACATGATACATCCATCTCAGTCTATACAATGTTCTTGGAGGTAGTGTGTGGTGTTGTGGGATAATTACAATATTGTAATTATATATTTAAAAAAACCTTTTCTTGATTTCTCATTATCTTCATTGGATCGTAAAAAAGAGAGGGAAAGAACAAAGAAAGAAATAACCCATTTTGAGTGTGTTTTTGGTGTGAACACACTGAAAAAAGTTTCAATCTTTTTTCTTGCTACCTTATTTTTCTTGGGAGAATTTGTAGGAGAAAAAGGGAATGAGATTTTTCACAGCTTTTTGGGATGAAATTTTCTGTGGGCTTTCCAAGGAAGTGCTTTTTCCATAGCAAAGGTTCATTCTTTTTGTTTTTGTTTTTTAATTATCTTGTTTATTTCCAGTTGCCTGTTAGAACTATTGTAATGGGCTTAATTTTCTGGGTTTTTAGTCAATTGATTTAGTTTGATGTGTTCAATCTTTTTTTTTTTTTTAATTTTCATTTTTGGAGAAATAATTTATGGTATTATTTCAATTTCATCTGTTTTCTTTGACCTTTAGGGTAATGATTGCAATCTTTTTGGGGTATAATTTATAAAAATTTTAATTGAAAACCTTGTTCAAGTGATGTAATTTATGAAAATTACTCTGTAGCATAAAGATTGATGTAAATTGAGCCAGAATCTACAATCATGAATTGTTGATTAATCGAAAAGGGACGGATTATATTTTCAAACGGGATTGACTGAAAAGATATGCATGTAGATTTCGATTAACTGTTGAACAAAAAGAGTCTAATCTTATGGCTACATATATGCATATATCTATGGCTACCAGGTTTTCTGAAGAAGTTCAATGTAGTTTATTATGTGATTCGATGCATTAAATAAATACAAGTGTTTGGAGTAAAGAAAAGTGAAGGATAATCAATTTTCCGTTAACGGTTGAGTTTAAATTTGGATTTAGCTAGTGTAGTCGCATTCCTCAGATTCGTGTACATTCGATTTAACATAGAATGCAATATATTCGGGTTTTGACTGCACGTATGTGAATAAGAATGGAAACTATCCGTACCATTAAACCATTTCCATTTTCGTTTTTATCCACTGTTTAAGTCCAGTCTAGTGATTTTTCATTTGTACACGCGTTGTTAAATTATCTGCACGAGTTTGAATTCTATTTGGCATTTATCCAAGCTTATTTGTCGCAAGTTCTTAAAGACTGATTATATATAGTCATAATTGAAGGAGCATCATTTTTTTCTTTGTAAATCCGACATTTGTTATTTGTTAATGTGACAGGATTTTGACCTCAACTTAAGAAGAAGAAAAAACTCTCGGAAAATGAATATCGTTTTCTGACAGAAGACAAAAGAGAAAAAAAATGGATCCTCAGGCTTTTATTAGATTGTCAATTGGATCTTTAGGCCTCAGAGCCTCTTCATCGTTCTCTGCTCCTTGTGTGTGTGAATTACGTCTCAGAGGCTTCCCCGTTCAGACTGCACAAGTCCCGTTTATATCCTCTCCAAGCGAAACAAGCCCGAACTCCAAAAGCATTTTCTATCTCAAAGAATCCGACCTGAAAGCTTTGTTAATATCACGCGGGTGCTTCTATAACCCAAGCGCTTGTTTGGAGATAGCCATTTTCACGGGGAGAAAAGAGACCCACTGTGGGGTGGGTGCAAAACGTCATCAAGTTGGGACATTCAAATTGGATGTGGGCCCCGAATGGGCCGAGGGGAAGCCTATTGTTCTTTTCAACGGATGGACAGGTGTCGGAAAAAAGGAGAGTGGGAAATCGGGAGCTGATCTTCATTTGAGGGTGACGCTTGATCCGGACCCAAGATATGTTTTTCAGTTCGAGGACGAGACTAAGTTAAGCCCTCAAATAGTTCAGCTTCAAGGGACCGTGAAACAGCCAATTTTCAGCTGCAAGTTTAGCCGGGACAGGTGATGCAGATTTTATTCTTACGCTCTTTCACATTTTTCATATTGTTGCACTGTATATGTTTCCGAGGAATAATACAAAAAACACCCCCAATGTGTTATTTGTAGTGATATCTTCTTCTGGACTATGATCCTGTCAATCTTCATTCAGATATTTACGAAAAAGTACTCTTGAGTTCACGTAAAAACCAGCTTACTTTCCAGTGGCAACATTGCGCGACTAACTGCTATATTGTAAATGTGAAGGGGAGTCTTGAATTCGTTTTGCTTATGAAGGGGACAAATGTTACAAAATAAAATCTCAGTGATAAGTTTGTGAGATCTTGAAAGTTGGTTGTTTTTTTTTTTTTTTTTTTTTTTTTTTTTTGTAATTATGTCAAACCTCAGGGTACTTTTTGTAATTAGCCCATTTTTCATATGCACATTTTTTTTTGACATTTCATAGCCTTGATCTAAAATTTTAACAGGCATGTCTTTGTATACATAAGTATCTCACAACAACTTTTATGTATATTACACAGAGTTTCCCAGGGGGACCCACTCAGCACCTTCTGGCCCACCACAACCGTCAACAGCTCCTATCAAGAAACCGACAGAAGGGAGAGGAAAGGCTGGAAGGTTAAGATCCATGACCTATCCGGCTCAGCCATTGCCGCTGCCTTCATCACCACCCCCTTCGTCCCATCCAACGGCTGCGATTGGGTCGCCAAGTCCAGCCCGGGCGCCTGGCTCATCGTCCACCCGGACCCTTGCCGCCCTTCCAGCTGGCAGCCGTGGGGGAAGCTCGAGGCCTGGCGAGAACGAAAGGGCATCCGAGATTTTATTTATTTCCGTTTCAATCTTCTATCGGATGGTCAGGATGACGGGAAGCTTTTGATGTCCGAAATGTCGATCGGGGCCGAGAAAGGCGGCGAGTTCTCGATCGACACGGATTGTCGACAGGCGGTGGGGGCGGGGGCCCCCGCCCCGGTTGTGCCGAGTAGTAGTAGTAGTGTGGATGTTTTGGATGTGGGCCCGGGCGGTGGGGGGTTTGTGATGAGCTGTCAGGTGGGAGGGGAAGGGAAGTGTAGTAAGGCTTTGGTGCATTTGGCGATGAGGCATGTGATGTGTGTGGAGGACGCGGCTATTTTTATGGCTTTAGGGGCGGCTGTGGATCTCAGCATGGAGGCGTGTAGGCCGTTCCGTAGGAGGGTCCGGCGGGGTGGGAATCTGAAGTCCTGGTGATTTTCAGATTTGTGGTGTGGATATATGGATTGTTCTAAGAATTGGCAATGGTGTTGTAATATAATGATGTTTGATTTTGGGAAAGGACAACCTGTTGTTGGGATTGTGATGTAACTGATTAATTTAACTAACCATACTTTTTTTTTTCTCTTTCAATTTCTGTACAAAATAATAAATAATAACCCACAATCAATTACCATGTATCATAACAAATCAAAGTAACATGAATATAAGAATCACACTTTTAAAACATTATGTGACAAAAGATGGAAACTGTGAGCCATAATTCTCACAAGTTTTTTCTACAACAATTCCCAGCACCTACTGTATATAGCTTTGCACCAATATTACACACCAACATGGCAACATTACACATTCTACAACACCCAAACAAAACTAGTTAAGAAATATTCTAATGTTTTCGTTCCCATTTCCCTTCGCGCCTACCGTCCCTTTCTCTCCTATCCACAATCTGCCTCGACTTACCACCCCTGGATGATGACTGCCTCTGACCAGGAGACCCAAAGCCAGCAACACTCTGCCCATCCATGTCTGGATCTCCAACACTACTCGTGTCGCCTGAGTCCTTGGCACTGTCAAAATTCTCTTCGTAACTGATGCCACCATCTTCCGTTCTGTCACGCTGTTGGAGGATAATGGGTAGAGGGCCTGAGAATGAGCCTCGCCCGGAGATTATGCCTGTTGTGTTGGTGGTGGATTCGGGTTGGGCACGAGTCGAAGGGCTTGTTCTCATGCTGCCTTCGTTAGTGTCCCTGCTGCTTTCTCTGTCACGATACCTGTCTCGTGGCCTTTTGGTAAAAGAGCAAAAAATCAGAAGAATAAGAATTAAAATGAAATAGCAACTAGAGTAATGAGCAACTATAATAATCACTTCACGTTAATTACAAAAAAAAAATCCATATAAGTTTCTACAGTTAAATGCTTCAAATGGAAATTATTAAATGACCAAATCATTTAATCAAATGAGAACTAAAAAAGGTGAGAATTGAAGATAAATCACCCACTGCCGCTACTAAAAAAATTATCACTATATCAAGGTTGCGCGGAATCACTTCCTAAATACATCTGTAACTGAATATTGATTAAACCATTCAACAGATATATACCAATTAAATAATAATAACAATTACACTGCCATTCTTAAAGCTACTGTCCATCTCTTGCAAACCCTAAACATGATGATTTTCAACCATATTCAATATATGCATCCATACATTATTTACATACTATACATAGACAATTTGGTTAAGGCATTAGGGATTTAAATGGGAGGGATTCACTGTATGTTTCAGCAACCAATTTCTGCTTCTGGACTGCGTGTGCATGAGTGGAAGTCTAACCATGGTGTAAAATTGTGGTTTCCGATGCACGCCAATTCTCAACATTCTTGGGGCAAGATAGCATTCTAGTAGTTGGATAATATATATTAGGAACATAGGGGACTAGTTGGGTTAAAAGAAATGGAAGAAACAAGAAAATTTGCGAGGAAAAGGAGATGTAGAGTGCAAGAAAGAAATACAAATGGAGAATTCAACTGATTATTTATATTTCAATATTTCATTTATTATATGATTGACACATCATTAACAATACTTGGCAAAAAGCTACGCATGCATAAGCCTAATTGCCCTAATTTTGATCTAATTGGGTTCTGATTTATCCCCTTTTCACTCTGTCAATTTACGGTTTACCCTGTTATGGTGACCAGTGATAAGATGTGCTTGTACACATGATTAGTACATGCGTAGCCTTTGTCTTCTAGCTCATATTAGGGTTTAGGCTACAGCTATATACAGTATAGCTATCTTTCGATAGCCGCACTGTATAAAAACATCTATTAATAAATGCAATAGGCTTCAGTGCAATGTTTCGGGATTGAAGATGCAATTCAGAAAAATAAGTATAACCTACCTACTATTATTTGAGGATGTGAATTCTCGTCTCGATGGACGGGCCCCGGATTCAAATTGCTCGAGTTCCCGCTGGAGATCTCTCTACATAAGAATACATCATTGAAACCATGTTATCAAATATTAAATAGATAAATAATGAATGTGAAATTATCAATTTTAGCCAAATATAATATTGACGCCTTTTTCCCACTGGTGAAGTAAGGTTAATAAGCACATAAACTTAGAGAGCATGAGTACGGAAGCACTTAAGATAAAAGTTTGTTTAATAATTAAGTTCACACTCAGATGAGATTCCTTGAATAAGAAAAGAAACAACAAATAGTTTCTTCTTAAATAAACTATCGAGTAATGCACCACTGATAATTTATGGGCAAATAGTTATGCGTGATCTGATATTTAAAAAAATATTTTCTTATTCAAACTGGGAGAATAGTAGTCAGTTACCATCAAGGTACTTTAGGAGAAAAATATAATTATACAGGATGAAGTTTTTATATCAATATGGGGACATTTGTGGAATAACAAATGAATAGATTTCTTTCAAGTTCCATGACTATTTGTAGAAAGGTATTCATTGAATTACAGATGCAAGGTTTGTGACTCCTCAACCAACAATAGTAATAAGTAAATTCGTAACTATGTTCACAAAGATCTCAATAAATGGAGACATTGTCGAACCGTAATGCAAGGAAATTCTTATCAGAGCAATTGTTTACTAATGTAAGCCTTGCCTGAGCTTGCTTTTCTTTCTCGATTTCAAGGTTGTGCTGTAATTCTCTTGTTTTTGCTCGCTCAAGCTCCAGTAGCTGCTGTCTCTCAAGCTCCTTTTCTGCTTCATTTGCTCTCTCTCTAATAAACCAAAAAGAGAGGACTTTCACAGAAGAAAAATGAAATACATATCAAGTTGTGGGTACGATGATCGGAAAAGGAAGACAAACCTATCAAGATTCTGAATAAGTTCTGCCTCTCGTAAGGCTGCCTCCTCCGAAAATTGTTGACGAGCACGCCTCAGAAGAAGCTTTTGTTGCCTGCGAGCCACTATTTCTTCCCTGACTTTTGCCTTTTCTCTGGATAAATAAGACCAGAAGTTGATGTAAACTTAGAATGCCCAACACACAAGATGGATGTAATAAAAAGATAAACAACACATACATGGATCTAATTCCATCCTTGATTATCTGTAATCGGTGATCGTCCTTTGCATACGCTGCATGGAATAAATATTAACGCAAAGCATGATAAATTAAATTAAGTGACTTACGAGAAAAACTAGTTGCAGTTAACTATCAATCGGAAAAAAATAGTCTTGTATGGTTATGCTAGGAAATTACTTCTAAAATAGCTAATCACCATTAACATTTTCATTCTAAGGAAAAACAAGTCAGGGTCTGAAATTATTACTCGATAAAAGAGGCAGCTTTTGCCATTCTTGGAAATTAAAAGATGAACCCGATAGCTTGTCTTCTTTTTGTAGAAGTTCCATTTCTATTTCAGCTTCTTCCAATTCCTAAAAGCAATGTAAGTAACTATTAACTGATTGAAGTAGATTAAGATAAGCAATCAAAAGTGCGCAAAGACGTACCAGGATCTTCTGGTCAGCATCCTTTGAGAAGAACTCAAAATATGATTTGGCAGAGGTTAAGTTTCCAATAACCTAGCAAAACAAATGGACATTGAAGTGGGATGCACCAACAATATGAAGGTGATTAACAAGTGTTTTAGCTTAAAGCAAACAATATTTCTAATGGAATTTACAATATAAATACTACGCAAAGAAATATCTCAGCAATTTAACCGGAAAAATGAACAGGATTTTCTTCAAGCTGGAACTAATATATCAGACCCTATTTTACCAGAAATAGCAACACAACAGTACATGCTGAAATGTTAAACATTCTGGATTTGCACTTCCAAACGGACATGTTGATATCTCAGAAGCAAACCAATATACATGCTTTCCCTTTTATTCTATCTAGGAAATCACCAAAAGGTTAATTTTAAAAGATAAATCCCTTGGTACATATACAACATTAGGAAGCTCAGTGGATATATAACAATAAAATAGGCGGGCATGGTAACCCTCTTTTTTCTAATAAGAAAGTTTTTCCATGTAAAATTAAAATTTTCAATTAGTGAATATCACAAAAGACCATGTTAGCGAGACTAGAATTTCGTAGTGCAGCCTCCAATCTCTAGTCAAATATGACACAAACAAATCATTAAGGTCCTATTGTGCTACTACCCATTAAGCTACCCTAGAATTAATTATATCTAAGCACTCTAAAATTGTCTCTTCAGTGCCGTTAAAATTTCTTATTTTCCTTTCCA
Organism: Euphrasia confusa; assembly: GCA_954870475.1. NCBI lineage: Eukaryota > Viridiplantae > Streptophyta > Magnoliopsida > Lamiales > Orobanchaceae > Euphrasia > Euphrasia confusa. The sequence continues at coordinate 1,991,374 of OX940961.1, forward strand.
ACCAGGCAAACGAACATATGATAAGGACAAGTGCTCCATAAATTCCTTTCTTTAGACCCAACAACCATCCTAGATTTAATCTAAAAAGATCTGAGCCCAGCCGAGTCACCTTGACTAAACTAAACTCAGTTAAAACTTTGGAACATAACTGCCTCACAAATGAACAATGTAAGAAATTGTATACCTGAAGAATGGATTCTCGTGTAGTTGCAAAATCATCAGAGCTTTGCTGCTTATGAGAGCTTGAAGAAAGCACTTCCTTTAATAGCTACATTCAAAGTATTTAAATGAACAACAAAAGATTAAGATGTGGGAAACTAACATTGATATACCAATGAAAATGAAATACTGATAACTCATTGCAGAATTTATCGTATAAGCATTCTGATTATATTTCGTTGCCATACCTCTTTGGCCTGTTCTCCATCATTTTTTACTCTACATAGTGCTTCACAGGCCTTTTTTTCGAGGCTGGTGCAATACCTATCTACAAAAACAAATAAAAACAAAGGAATGCAGTACACTAAAATATTGAGTCTGACAAGTTACATTGAAAAAAAACTTGCTAGAATCCTGTAAGAATTACCAGTTTTGGACATCCCAAAAGTTTCAATATTTCTCCAAATACTTTCAGGAATCATTGACAGATCTTCAGATGGAGAATAAAGGCAAACACTGGCAATGAGTGCTAAAGAGAATTGTGTCAGTGGTCCATAAGACGTTGGTTGTGTAAGAGTCGTCAAACACTGAAGAATAGTGTCAGCTGCCGCAAGAAATGACTGCAATTTAGATTTCTCAGCAAATGGTATGAAATGGATAAGAAGGGCCATTGCATTGGTTCTTAATAGCAGTGATGATTCAGATGAAGTCATCAAGACGACCGTATCCCAGATAGCTGAAACCAAAGAACATAAAATCTGCTCAGAAGTCGAAAGAAGTGAATCTGATGAAGCTATCACAGCTTCAGTTGTTGAAGACAAAAATAACTTTCCACTATCGACATCTTCTCCAGCGAGTCTTCCCAAGTGCTTTAGAGCAATATAACGTTGTTCAGGCTCAGGGTGCCCAAGAAGGGCAGAAAACAGATCGACCAGGGAAACTTCATTTTTACAGATGTTATGTATACCTCTCACCAATAACAATGATATCATCCTATCAGTCTGCAGCCTCCAATAGATATTAGGTGCATTATTGGAAAAATTCTTCAAGGCTGAACAAATGTCATCAATCAAATTATCCAAATGAAAGCACTGAGGCATCCCCAAAAGTAAGTCGAGTACTACAGAAGCAACCTCCCAACAATGCTTTTCCTGAAGCACTAAGATCATTTCAGAAAGTGCACTGAGACTGGTCCTCCAAGGTTCTAGTAATTCATCAACAGATTTGCTAGAAACAAGATTCTCTTCTATTGAAGACGCAGGACCTTTCTCAGCGTTAAAACATAGGCATTTTGCATACACATAGCATTCAGCACTTGCGAACACCAGATTTTTGGACAATTTAGGATGCAGTTTCCAGCATTGCTCCAAGGTTGGGATGAGCTTCAATATGAGGGCCTCTAGGTCTTTAGAGAAACTCTTCACTTCTTCTGAATTCAAGTGAGAAAAAGTTTGACTGGCATTAGTAACTGCATTATTTTCATCTTGATGCTTCTCTGACACCTTTGTATAAGTAAATGAGTTGCATAGATCATTGAGAAACCAGGAAGATGATTTGGAAAAATCATCAACTGAACATATGCTAGTATCTGCATGTGAAGAATATTTAAGAGGAATGATACCCCAGATTCTTGAAGCAGCAATAAGTAGGCCTCTACAGTTTTCCATGAGAACCTGATATGCACTTATATAATCATGAAAATAACTTGACCCCTCAAATGATGCAAACTCAGCCCATAATGCGGTGGATTGCAGCAGTTCTATTTTCCGAGGGCAGGACAAGTCACAAAAAATGGTAGCTAAAACATATATTGTCAAAGCCTGGCATTTTCCTTTTTCAATCGTAGTACCTTGAGTATCATCAACATATTTAATATTGCTAAAGAGCTCACCGAAGCATAAAGATTCAAAATTATCACATGAATCATCTACCAATGACCTTTCTTCATCAGACACCTGATTTAGGGAATATGCTATGATTGGCTTTAACAAACACATAATGGAATCAAGAAATGATGTGTCGCAGTATGAAGTCCTGCATAGGGACACCAGCACGTGCACCACTCTAGGTATTTCGGGAGCTATTACTTCCATGTGCTCCACTACAATTGCTTCAAGAATGTACAGAATGACTGCTTTTGCATTTTTAGCAACAAAACCTTTCAAATAATCACGTTGTGGATTCTCACTTTGAACAAATGGCCATGCGCATAAATCAGAAAACCAACACATCAGATCTGGCACAACAGAGGAAGAAAGCAGTTTCAACTGCAAACCAACTGCTTCCAATATAGTTTCACCAAAACCTACAAATTCGTTCTTCAAATTAGGAAAGAATTCACTGATATCAGGATATAGAGCATGAAAAGATTGCAATCCATCTTGATGGCCAAGAATTTTTCCTCCATCCTCAATATTAATACCCTGGTTAACTCTCTGATCTTCAATCATCTTCTCCATCCCTTTCTGCTCAATGATGTTCTCTACTAAAGAGAGGTCATCAGAAAATATAGATAAAAGATATGTTAATTGTGAGAAATCAGAAACTAGGAAGAGCCGCTCTTTTAGAAATTGCTTCGCATTGGATGCAACGGCCATCCAACCAAAGTACCTAACCATTGGAAAAGGAGAAGAAAATCCAGGAACTTTCTGCAGCCAGGCCAAAGGAGGAACCAAATTCGAGAACCGGAAACCATTTCTAACATTGATTGAAAGCACAGATCTTTCATCAGTACCACTTGAAGCAGTGACCAACCTGTGAAGAAGAATCCAGCGGCGTTGCACCTCATGCTTCTTGGCATGATTTAATTGGGTGTTTCCTTCCTTGAGTTGGTAATAAAATGATTTCAACTGCAAGTTTAAGGATTCAGCAAAGTATAATATTACATCAACGACATGCTCAGGTGCACAGGACAATTTAGTTGCTGAATGCAACAAGAAAAGAAGACACCACATCAGAATCTCATGCCTCGGGTGTTGCCCCTCATGTGAGTCTCTCTGCAAACGCTGAATTAAGAAATTGCATAGAAGTGCTTGATTTTGACGAACCAATGTAATGGCATCAGCAGAAATAATATCCTGATGTGATAAACTAATAACATCCTTATCCCCTTCAACATACAACCCATAAATCTCCCCACCGGATGCCACTTTGTGAAATTTCATATCTAACTCGGCTGCCTCAATTAGGATTTCAAGAACAACTCTGTCCCTCTTCCTTTCAATATCAGCCACATGTTTAAAATCATTTTCTTTCTGTCTGAAAAATTTCTCAATTTCTGTGGTTCCATTGTTCTTACTCGAATATGTAGGGTAGGTTTTGCTCATTGCAGGTAAAATGTCCTCAACAGACATCATAAAGCAGGGATTAATATAACATTCGGCCGCTAGAAGCAAAGCATCTATGGCTACATCATGACCCTCCTGAGAAATCTCATTCTGAGAACTCAAGTCAAGGGCTAATCGCCTAAAGTCAGAGGCCCTCAGCTCACAATCTCGGTAGTTCAAAAGTAGTGAATAATCAGCCAGCAGATTATAGACTTCAATTCCCTGACCAGCATCAAAATCACCACCATCGGGAAACTGTTTAATTATTTTTTTCTGAACAACATGGTTACCCTCTGAGCCTGCATTCAAACGGTTTGGATCCAGAATCTTTGTGTTTGTATCGGCAGGAACATGAAAAAGAGCCATTCTATTCAGTTCTGGTGGAGCAAAGAGGAGACTGGCATCCTCAGAAACATCTATTTTACCATTAATGTCAATACCATCAACCTTTGCATCGGCAGTCTCTTGGTTATCTGATCTTGAAGAGTTTATCCCATTACGTGAGGAAGGAGGCAGCGTAGATGTTGACTCTGGATCCACATTGTCAGAACAAGTAAACTTGCAATTATCAATATCAGGAGGTAACTGCATCTGAGCATCTAAAACTTGAAGAAGCACACTGCATAACAATCACTTCAAGGTGTTACCAATACCATAACTGTAAGAAGCACTAAAAATGCAAATTGCAGTCGACAAGGTAACTGACTACATATTTTGACACACAAGTCAGAATGCAATTCTCTGATGTATTCTTTCATCACACAAAACATGAGACAGATTTGCAGTGGTAATGAAGAAAAGCCAACAAATAATGTCACGTCAAGTTACTGGAGTACTGCCATATTTATTTTTATACCATTTCTACAAGAAAAATGACTATAAATTCAACATAATTTGTTTAAAAAAATGCAAGGAATAATATTTCACAAAAACATGTTTAATACTAAAGCGGCGAATTACTGAAAAATATGTCTATAACGATAATCTACAAGCAGTGCTACTGGAAAGTACACCAGTAACCAACACAAGATATATCAAATTCCATAAAAACAAACTAAGAAATACTTGTTTCTTTTTCTCAATCACAAATCTTGCCGAATGTATCCCATCCTCATATTTACCCGGCATACCAAAATGAGTAAAAGATTAACAATCTTAAACTTGAAAATAGTCATTATAAAACGTATGGATGTTTTAATAACACAATACAGCTTCCATTCCAATTAATTACTTGAAAATGTGACAATAGTACAACACTGGAACAAACAAGTCTGAATTTACCTTGGAGCAACTGACGCATGCCTCCATTCCGCCTCCAATGATGGAAGAACAGCAGACTTTCGTATGGCAGTACGAATAATATGTAATGCCAAATCACAATTATGTTCCTGATGTTCAGTAAAAATGGACGATATATTTCCAAAAGATATCATGCCCTTTAAGGGGGTTAAGGAAGGATCCAGAAAAGGTTCTAGCATCTCTACCAAGAAAAGTATTTGGAGCTTAGCTTCCTGAAACATATGCAATTAAAAATTTAACGGAGCAGTGCAAGTTTTCTTTACAAAACAGAATTAAACATAGTCAAAAGGGAAATATAACTTTGGGAGTAATTTGTGTTTGGACTTTAATTCACTGGTAGCACTACCTTATACTTTGCCATTATATCATCCATGTTCCCAGATAGTGCCAAGATAATGTACTTGAGGGCAGCACGAGCTCGGGAGAATGAAAGGCGGGCACCCTATCGAATAAACGATGGAGATGGAACAATTAAGAAAAAAACAAGCAATGCCAGCCAACAGTACCAAGACATGATAATGTCAAAGAGATCTTTATGAGCCTTAAAAATTCCTCATCCTCACAGAAAAAACAGTCAATCATGTGCTCTTCAGTGGCTGATTCCAATACCCATCTCGAGAATGTGGAATACGCACAAGTAAAAATATGCAGACTATGACGAAGCAACTATAAGAGAATATGTATAATAAATAGGTTCAACTACAATAAGCTACAAAGGAGGCAATAAATCACATAAAAAATCATGGGTGAAATGGCATCTATATTAACTAAATTTCTATTAGACCAAAACCCTAACTCAATCTTCATCTGCTGGCAAGAGTAAACAATTCAGATATGAGCACCACAAATCTTTTAATAATAATCCTTTTCTTCTCAGTCTTTGGTTAAACCAAAAAAAAAATTAAAAAAAGTACAATAAACAGAATGAACAGGTTTGGTGCAACAGTAAAAACAAAATGAGTCCATTTCTCCAAATGTTCTCAGAAAAAGAGAAGGAAATTCTCTAAAAAACTATACAGCAGGATATAGACAACAGCTAGGAAACCCTTGGATATACCTGAATTATGCCAAAAAGATCCTCCAAGAGCTCCACAATCAAGTCCAACTGCAATCCAGACCACAAAGAAGGGTAATGCATAAAATGGGTAGAACAGAAGCAGCCAAAATATATATATTTCAAATTCTCTTCCTGAAAAGTTTTACAACCTTTGCAATCACTTGAGCCATCCATGGTGCCAAGACACCAGAGCACAGATCAATAAGAACACATGCTGCCTTAGCCTGCAATGAGTCATTCATCATTGTCATTTTAAGCATAATATTTGTCACTGGACTTCTATCGATATCAAGAACTCAACCTTGAAATAGATGTTAGTGATGAGAAAAATGATTTTGCTTTAATTTTCCCTTTCCCAGAATCAGTCTTATTCACTTCCATAACTTTAAGATGCTCTTAAACTAAATCCATGAGATAGTGACCATATCAAAGGTATGTATCGTGACAGTTTTAACTTTTAAGGCACTTGAAGGAAAATATACAATAACCATGGACCCCATCACCTACTATGAATTGAACTTATCATCAGCAAGAAGGATAATAATCATGTGAGAGGAAAAAAGGAGGAGGTTGAGATAAGTGATTAGTATGCATGTAACCAAACAGAAAAAAAAAACATGGGGTCAAAACATAAGAAGCAGAACTGCAGAAGTAACCAACATGTGATGGTGAGAAAGATGCTAAATAGCCAGCACAAGCACGAAGCAGAGGGCGATAAATTGCTGAAGATGAAGTAGCCACAACCTGCAATTAAAATTAACAAGGTTAAAGTAGTATCAGATTGTAGACAATATATGCAAAAAAAAAATCATAAACCACTTTAATACCTGAGAAAGTGCATTTTGTACATATGATTGTTTCCAGAGAGAGAAGTTTTCGTCAATTTGGTATGAACCATTGACATTAGGACGAAGTGCTATAGCAGCTCAAAGGAAAAGTGTCAAGAAGGTATCCTTTTTCCAAAAGCAGATACAGTAAATATAGTATAACGTAAAAAATTATTGTGCCATCATACACAACTAAAGTCGCTCCATTGTATACGGATGAATATTTAAAATTATGTTGGAAGTTGGAACAAATAGTGTAGATTCCCTGAAATCAGTTCTTGAAAACAAAATGTGTTTTGTTAATGTTTTGTGTCTTTATTTTCTGTATATCTTAATGCAGCAGGCAGCAATTCCAAATTGTAAAAGCAATAGTAATCAAACCTGGAAGCAATGCTTGAATTAACGGTAATGACAACCAAAAATCTGAAGTGTTCTCGGCAAGCTTGCTGCAGTGCAAATGCTGATTCAACATTTTACAGAATTTTATTATGGTGAATAAAGAGGGTAACATGCAACATCAGTACATGTTTTAGAAAAAATCACACAAAGGTACTTGGTTCTCCTGTGCTGTAACAAACCTGGGAAGCAGAGGCATAAAGAACATGCATCATTCCTTCTTCCACAGCAGCAGAATCCAACACATTCAAATAGGCAGGATCCCAAAAATCATCTGGTATATGAAATTCCTCTCCAAATAAATTTGAGTAGTCATTTAAAGCAATTGGACCAGGTATAAAATTTTCATCAGCCACAGAAGATGCAGTGTCAGAAGATATAATAGATACTTCTTGAATTGTCATGGGCCCCATAAGCTTCAAAAGAATTCTTGATGCCTATAATGTTGCAAACCTCGTATTAAGAAAACTAGGGAAGTGAAGCAAATAATGGAATAACTTGATTTTCATAATCTTTTTTTTTATCACTAGCCGAAAGTATATGATGAAATAGCAAGCAGATCTCACCATCTTACACACATTTCCCAGGTTAGAATCTTTAAAAGCCTTTCTAAGCAGTACAAAAATTGCATCAGGACGGAATACCAAATGCGCTGATATAGGAGAACAAAAAGATGATGTGTTCCTCGATCTCCTTGGCTAAGCATATCAGAAGAAAAAAGATACCATTAGCCAAGCTAGTATATGAGAACAAGCATAAATGCAAGGAGCATCAAGTCAAGTTAGTATCATGAGAACAAGTGAAATATAAATTCTGGGAGGAACTAAAGAGCTAAGTTTCAGAACCAAGTTTCCCATCCTTATGTTTTGAAGATCGGGGTTTATGAAGTATGGCAATGCATTAATACACTATTGGCATGGGGGCATTGTTGACAGCCATGATAAAACTATAAAAGCATGTGACCAATGTTAAACTCCACAGATGGCAAAAGACTGAATGACGTAATAGACTACATTCCAAGACAACCCATAATTCTACTATTGCTTTTACTCTAAATATGCTGATAATTTTACTCAAATGATCATAACTTTTATGAATCATATATATACACACACTGCGAAATCTATTTGAAAAGTGGTTTTTGGAAAAAGTAACTAGAACTAAAACTGTGGATTAATTTTTTCCCTCTTTTTACATGTGCAATAAGTACGGTTTCAATTTCCATCGTAACATCAGAGTTATGATAACTCTCATATTTCCAAATTCGCTTGTGTTACACACATAGTTTGAGATGAAACCCTAGATATAGAAACAATTGAAATAGTGGGAAGCCACAACTCAGATATAGTTCACCAGGTCCATAGCATTAATGAAAAATCTAGAAAGGGACAAATCCAGTACTTCAAAATTTGAAGAAACCATCAAAGCTGTTGATGTCATATTGGTTTTAGGAGTTTCATGGTCCAAACTATTGAGAGCCAAACGCGCAGATTCCCTGTTATGCCACAAAAACACTTGCATGAGACATTTTCTACTAGATTTTTAGATGGAGGGTGAGCTTATGTCGTTGTTACCACAATAAATTGAATGAAGTAGATTCAGCTCAATATTTCAAAAATATGAAGCTTGCTACAATAACAATGGTAGGGTTTTGTGATTAGGAAAAACCCCAGTGGTAGTTTTTGTAATTAAACAAAGGGAACTATCGAAAGAATTATGCACCAGCAATGATAGGTCCACCTACCTTTCGCTGACAATCTGGAGAATGGGATAAAATGGACCAGCAAGCATAGCCAGAAAACGCATACTAGGTTCTGCAGCTTCTGAGAAGCTATTAAGATCAGCCTGCACAATATTAATTCATACCAATAATAAAACTGCAATCACTTGTAGAGTATGACAAATAAATTTTTCTCCGGTCTCAAGGGGGCTCTATATATATATATATACCTCAATGTGAGGAAGAAACCTAGCTAGCCTGCTTGTGACATCTTGAAGCAACTACAAAACAATTAGAGAACAAGAAAACCCAAGCAACTGAAATTGATAATAAAAATATACATGTTGGTTTCACGTGTTATTTATGATATACTGTAGTTGGTTTACCTGAAGATGCATATCAACCGATTCTTGTTTGTGTGATATTATGCTTGGCAACAGGTGGTTAGCAACAGGTTGAAACTCTGGCTCTAAACCTGGAACTGGGATCCCAATCAGCTGCAACAGAAAAATTATTAGCGCACACTTTTCATAGGCATTACTCTGAATAAAAAAAAGGCAATATGTAACTAGCTATACAGCATAAGAAATTACATAATGAATAAATCTTCAAGTCAGGCTAAAAGTTCATATAGAACAGGAAATGGAATTCCCACTTAGTGCTGAAACAGCATTCAGTTCTTACCTGTATAAAAAACAAAGCTATTGGGTTTCCACGCATACAAGATATCCGCACATAACGGCACGGCGTGTAATTCATTTGGTACATCATGTCTCGCTTAGGTGCCTCACAACGGGGACGGACTTTAATAAATGTCTCTGGCTGTCGAGACTCAAGAGAACATATAAGGGGAATGCAAAAGATAGTAATAGATAAAAATGCATATATCAATGACATAAAAATAAAGCTTCACCACAGTGCCAGGTAATTGTAAAAGTCGTGGATGAAATATGACCACAAGTCACAAGGTCAATTACAATACTACAGAATGAGCTGTTCTCAAAGTACCTAGAAAATCAAAAGGGGCACCTGATCTAGTTTTTTCTAAGATACTCGTATAAATGAAGAAAATAAATGACTGACCATAATAAAGGAATCGGAGCAAAATAATGAGTGATATTTACTCTTTATATAGTGACTAGTTATAAATAAACCTCGCATGAAAGTGATAGTCAAAAGATGCCGCAAGGAAGAACAGAAAAATAGCAAAGACATATTTTATTATTTTAACATAATCTACAGAAAAGTAACTTAAAAAAATAAAAAGATATTTGTCCAAAATCATGTTCAACAAACCTTATAACGTAATCCAACTGAGATCTCCCATTCCAGCACCGACTTATTATATATCCTTATGTGTGAAAGCAAACATGGTTCCTGTAAAGAAGAACAAAAAAATGAAAGATGCAATGCATATATGATGCAATTCATCATAACATGGGCTATGGGCTGTTAGTAATAACAACTTCAATATACTAGAATCATTCCAGATAATATAATAACTCCAATATCAAGAAGAACAGAAAACTGATCAAACAAATTGAAAATAAAAAACGCAAACTAATTATTGCATATGGCATTGTCAATTATTTACGATTTAGTCTCTTGAGCATTACAGATTCTTATCACGCTCGAAATCGTCGTCTTAAGCCATTGACGACAGTACGCACACTCAAGCAAATACCATCCTGATGCATCGACATCCGGCCTTCGAATTCGTAATATATGATCAGTTCATATACCAGAAAAATAAATAGAATACAATACATACAAAATGAGGAAATAATACTTAAATTTATATGCCAAGCTCAAGCTCGAGCTAAAAATCACGATCAGCTAGAATTCAAACCAGAACAATACCTAGATAAAATTCTACCCCAAAAACAGATAGTGTGAGTCAGAAGTCTACATACGTCGAGCTCGAGTAGGATCCATTCTTTGGTGTTGGTTCCGGTGGACCAATGGCTGCGGAGGTCGGTATCGAGCACGTGCGCAGCCTTCTGCGCAGGGGATTCCCTGGACATTGCCTTCACTTTGTAAGCCATTGGTTTCACCCTTGGCTCCAGCTCCACCTCCATCGCTCGCTCGTTCTCTCTGTGTGTTTGTGTGTGTGCGAGAGAGAGATTAGCTATCGATAAACCCTTGGGTCTGTGTTCAAGTGAGGTGGCACGAATTCGAGCTCTGCGAACTCAACGGAACGGGTTTTTTTTTTACAGTTGTAGAGGGAATCTAAAAGACACGAGAGAAGAAAAATAGTCGGAAATTGAATTGAAGAAAAATTAAGACCGTGTTTGGATTGGATATTGAACTGTGAAAAAACAAAATAAAATGGGGGTGAGACGGTGAGTGAATATAATTAGATAATTACCAAAAAAAGTCAGAAAATACATTTTTGAAGCTTGACCTTAAGGTTTCTTTCTAATAAGTTAATAACAACTAACAAGCTTATAAGGCTAAACACTAGAAGGGATTGTTATAGGTTTCTTTCTAATAACAACTAACAAGCTTATAAGGCTAAACACTAGAAGGGATTGTTATTCTCACGGAGTATTATGTAACAATCTTTTCATGGTGGATTTCGTTGATATGCCTTGTTTGTAGTTCGCGTTTTTTCTTATTTTCGTTTAGATATGAAGTTGAAATAAGATTCGATGTCGTTACCAAAAACTTTTATTTGCCCTACTAAAATCATTGTGAATTTGTGATATTCAAACAACACCGAAATTTTGACATTGTTAAACTTTTTAAATTAATCACAACTTTAATTTTGTCACCAGATTTAACAATATCAACTAAAAATTGGGGCAAATGTGCAAAAAACTAAACATCAATGATGGTTTTTATATTTCTCAAAATTTAGCTGATTTCTTCAATTTTATGTCAGAAAATCAACTATACTACTAACCAGTAACCACACAACTACACAAGTAGAGGTCAGTGTAAACATAATACAACAACAAAGCTCGGATCTAATCGAGAACGATGGGCTGATACGACGTGGTACCACGAGTGTCCACCAAAGGCTGCAACTCAGTCGGCAAATCCCCCCTGAGGATCTCAACTTTGAACACCAGCTTTTGATGGCTGGGATCGATCAGCTCAAACACACAAGCATCTCCCACTTTCAGACGATTATCCACAGCAAATTTTTTCCATTTGGAAACGAACCTCGGACGACCCCTATCTCCAGTGTAGGACACTTCCCATTTCTCGCCATCGTGTATGAGAACGGCAAGGACCTTCTCACGAGGAAGCATTGAGAATACGGTCACGGGAAGGCACTGCAGATAACGTTATCATTAAAACAAAACTACTTAAAAGGTTTAACATCGAATATTAGAGTAATAAAACACCAATGAATTGGCCGGATCAACGTGTGATTTCGTTATGATCACATCGAAGAAAGGAGCCTTCTCGGATAGGAAGTGAATTTCATCGTCTTGATCTGCAACAGGGCGAGCCTTCGAAACTTTTTCATCATCATCTGTCGAATCGCTGACCTGGGAAAAACAATGTGACCAATATTAGTAGATGAAAAAACAAAGATTGCAAACAACATTTTCTTCGTCGTCTGTCAATTTCCAAACCTGGAAAAAACAATCATCTCTAGTTAATGTAATCTCTTCATATCTACTACGGTACAATTAATTAGTCGAGCCGATTTTTTGTCGACATTACAAAGTTTCGATAATTACTCGATTATTTCACTAGAGCACAACTCAAACATGCTTTTGTTTTCGATGATGTGACGATTTTTAACGATTATGTTCGACTCCACTCGATTAATTTAACACCCCTAGTTCATATCAGGAAACTCAACTCAAAACAAAAGTTGCAAGGAAAAAAATGGAATTGGTGCCCTAGGTACTCGATACAAGCACAGTTCATGCAACTCAAAAATCAAAATCCAAGTAATACTTTTCCCAAATTTTATCGGAAAATAAATTGTAGTAGTAATTGTTTCGACGGACCTTCTTTTTCACATCAAGCAATCGAGCGCCGCGTTCGGAAAGACCGGCCATGTTACCGCTGTAATTTTTTCTTCTTGGTTTTGTTACTTTCTGGGTAAAAGTAAAACTAGAAGACGACGAAGACCGCTCAATAGGAGAAAAAGTTTGAAATTCGTTAGGTGTAAAAGCGTCACTGTAAATTAATTGGGCCTCGTGACTGGCCACTTGAAACGGTCCACGTGTTGAAAACCTGATGAATTTTATGCGTGCAAGAAAGCAATTTTACAGCGCAAAGAACAATGCGAGAAGGCACTGGACGGAGTTGAAATTTTGTTTTTTATTTTTGCTTTTTATGAGATACAGTATTTAACATGAGAATAAGTAATGTATAGATCTTTTTGGGAAAACTCTAGGATACTATACCATTTTCAAATTGACACGTCACATTACTATTTAAATTTTAAATCTAATATAATTGATAAATTAAAGCATTGAATTTAATTATTAAAATATTTCATATATATGATGAGTTCATCTCGTTTACTCAATTAAATCGAATTCAGTTCTAACCAATTCAAAAAAAAAATCTAAATCTTCATGTCGCCAAACTTAATTTAAAAAAAAAAAAATCCAACACAAATTTAACAATTATATGTTTAACTTGTTGGATAAAAAATCAAGAATCGTGAAACAATTCAAATGTATTATACTAGTAGTAGTAATTGTTGGATACAAAATCAAGAATCGGGAAACAATTCAAATGTAGTAGTATTATACTAGCTAGTAGTACTATTATTATTGTAGCAAAAAACAAAACATTCGATTTTAATCATTAATCACGGGTGTGGTTGCCGCCTTACCAGGAGCGGTGGAAGATCGCCCCTGAGGATATGAACTTTAAACACGGGCATTGTACGGCTAGGATTGATCATCTCGAACACACAAGCGTCCCCGCTCTTGAGATGGTTATCCTCGACAAAATCTTTCCATTTGGAATCGAACCTCGGCCGTCTTGTGCTCGAACCAATTATGTAGTGCATCATCCAGCTCTTGCCACCGTGCCTGAGAACAACGGGGACATCCTTACTCGGAAACATTGAAGTCACGGCCGCCGGAAGATGCTGTTAATTATTAAACATAAACTTCACTCATGTCTTCATGAATATAACATGCATATATATAAAAACACGTAACACATATATATATACATAGCACGAACACGGTAATTAATCACCAGTTGAGTTGGGGAATCGACATACGATGCCCTGAGAATCATATCGAAGAAAGGAGCATTATCTGATAGATGGTGAATCTCGTCTCGAGTTGGCATTATTGGAATATCTTCTTGATCATCTCCTCTCAAATCAAATTGCAAGGCCTAATTAAAATAAATATATCATCGCGTACGTGTCTAAATCATTAAAATCATTTACTTGTGCATGACTCTTGATATTTTTTGACCGTTATTGTAAAACCCTTCCAATGACCAATACCTCATCATATTGCAGAAATTAAAATTTATTGTTAAGTATAAAATGATTTAATTAAGAAAACAAATCACAAAAGACAAACAATTGACTAAACTGTTGTTAGCTCAGTTGGTTGAAATCTGACATACAATGTAACGATCACCTCCTTCGTCCATCGGGTTGAATTGGCCGGCTCTCCTCTTTATCGCACAGACTCGTAAAATGGTTACAATGTACAGTAATCTGACATAAACAATGTCGGAAAGCAATGTCCATTCTCCGGTTTCTGGTTGCATCTCCCAAACCTCTCGATAGATATTAGTGTAACGAGAGACCATTACATTGAAGGGCGGGTATTTGATCGAAAAATAATTTTAGTCTCCATGTTCAAATTAACTCAAAATATAAGCATTAGTACTCCATGTGAGTATCGACATACACCCGACACAGTGGTCTCGATAATACTTTATACTCCATGTGAGTAACGACATATGTTATGGCAGATCCACCATCGGGGAATCAGAATGGGGGAATGAATGAACGGAGAAAGAGATTAGAAGTTAATTGTATGACTTGTTATTATATGTCTTGTTACTAGCTTATTTGATTGAGTTAACGCGTATTGAAACAAGAGTGTATCTATAAGCATAAGAAACATTGTAGACAACGCGTAACCGTACTAGGAATTAGTCCTAACACAGATTCCAAATAAAAATAAAAAAACTTAAATCAGTGTTCCTCACCTTTTATTTTTCTATGAAATAGTAAACTCCTTCCTTTACAAAATACAAAAAGAGGATTTTGCGAGTTGTGACAAAACTATGGGACTTGTTGAAGTGACAGAGATTTGAATTCCTACCGCTATCATAGCTCGAAAACATTATGTTATGTTTCTTAATTTGAAAAAAATATCGCCTTACGTAGATTGAGGAGACGTTACATTCTATGATCAAATAAAAATATACCGAATTAATTCGTCAGTCGTTACAGAGCAAAAGGGGTCGATAACGAGCAATAACAATAGCTCAACCTAGCTAGCATGTCCGTACGAGGCTGTTTCTGTGGACAAGGTGAGGGTGACTACAGTAGTAATCTGTCTTGTACAAGGACACATCTTTTGTTTCAACATCGTAAACAACGTGTAACCAAGATCGACAGCTCGCCAAAGTATTTAAAGCGTAAAACACAATAACCTCTCGGTATTTTAACCAGCCCGATGGCCTCAGACACCACGACTCCACGCAATCAGCATCTTCATCAGCTGCATGTTTACCGCACCACTCGTTCAATAAGGCCCCTTTAGATTCCAAATCGATGTCGGTCAACTTAGTCCAACAATATTCTCTCGATTCCTCAGGTTTCATCTCCCACACCTCCCACTTCAAACGGCCATCGCCAATCAACAAAGACAAAGAGCTTCCCGCCGATAGATATATATAATGAAAATACGGACCATTACACCGAGGGACGGGTATCTGAGTAATAACTTCAGTCTCCATGTTCAAACTCAGAATGTGATTATTATTATTATAACTACCACAATTTTGCATCCAATGCACGAACCCTTCCGTGACCAACGTACTTAAGATGAGTTTTTTAGATTCCTCGGAAGACAAGTGGTGAGTATCGACGAGTCTCCAAGAGTTATCGACTCCCACAGTCAATATCGCACAATACACCCGACTGTAATCCCCAACTGGATAATATGTGCGGACCACTTTATACTCCTTGCGAGTAGCCACATACGCTATGACAGAACTATAGTTGGGGTGTATGGTTGAGGCGATAAACGGAGGGAGATCGAAATGTTGCCTTGTCATGGGATTCATGATCATGAGTTCGCCCCCGTAGTTGTTGACCTTAGGCTGCAAGGTCAACCCGTTGCAACCGGTCCAGATAAATCGATCTCGTGAAATGTAGATGAAATCGGATATTTGAACTTGGTTGCCTTCATGTGACATAAAAGTAGCCGTTTTTAGGCGATCGTGGCTCTGGAAGAGAAGGCCGGGAGTTGAACGATGAAGGTGGGCATACGCGAAATCACGAGTTCGGGTGATCTCGCGCCACTTCCGGCAAACAAACTTGGTTGAATCGACTATGTCTTGGGCTGGGATTCGTATCAGAATTTGAATCAGTATGTCGTCCGGAATATGATCGAAACCGGTGGTTCTCAGCATCTCCTGGCCGCCTGTACTACTACTGCTACTAACAACCATATCTGCATATCAAATACATACCAGGATTTTTATTACCAATATATTTCTTAAAAACAAACAAACAAAAAAAAGATATGTATACATACACTGTTACACACAGTTTTTTTTTTTGGTTGTTTTTTTTTATGGATCAACACACGAAATTAATTACACAAAAAATATTATACATAATCGAATTTGAAACTGTACCTATAATTTTTCTTCTGAAAATTCTCGAAAGTTTAACCAATTATATAAAAAATGCTAATTTACATAAACCGATTACTTGAAAATAAATATTACAGTACCTCTGATTAATTATTTTGCTTGCCGAATGCTTGAAACAGTGCTCGGAGGAGGGGAAGCTAATTGGTAACCTAGGTTACACACATATAAGCTTATTAACCCTATTATTTTCCAATTTAGCTATTTAAATTAATTAAAACGATAAAATTAACATAAAATGTATCTAAGCCCGTAACCCGGCCCGACCAGCCAGGGTATCGATGAGCCCGATAACGGCCCGTGCGCACCTCTATTTGACGAACGACGATACCAAACAAGAAAACGCGAAATTCCGCGACTTTCAGAAAGCTAATTTTTCTCCCCCTCTAAAGTGAGAGTGCTAACTGCCGGCCACCGCACCGCCGCCGCCGCTTAATGGCGGAATTCCTTGACCTAGAATCGCAGGACTCCGTGCGCATGCCGTGGAATGTCCTCCCCGGCACGAAAGTCGACTCCGCGAGATGTGCCATCCCGATCTCCGCCATCTACACCCCCTTAAAACCTCTCCCAGACGCCACGCCGCTCCTCCCTTACTCCCCACTCCGATGCCGCAGCTGCAGATCCGTGATCAATTCTTTCTCGATCGTCCCTAAAATTAAGATATATGCACAAGTGAAAAAATGCAGTCAACTTAGAATCCGTACAAGGCTGTTTGTGTGGACAAGTATAGGGTGATAGCTGCAGTCATCTAACTTAGGAAAGGAAACATCTTTTGTTTCAACATCGTAGACAACGTGTAGGCGCAGAGATCGAGGGCCCCACGAAACCTTGAAAGCGACAAAGGCAATAACCTCTCGGTATTTTAACCAGCCCGATGGACTGAGAAAACACTCCAAACAATCAGCATCTTCGTCACCTGCAGGTTTGAACAAGGGGCACGACTCGTTCAATAAGGCCCTGTGAGCTTCCAAGTCAATGTCGAACAGCTTCTTCCATTCTCCCGATTCCTCAGGTTTCATCTCCCAAACCTCCCACTTCAAATGGCCATCGCCAATCAACAAAGACAAAGAGCTTCCCGCCGATAGATATATATAATGAAAATACGGACCATTACACCGAGGGACGGGTATCTGAGTAATAACTTCAGTCTCCATGTTCAAACTCAGAATGTGATTATTATTATTATAACTACCACAATTTTGCATCCAATGCACGAACCCTTCCGTGACCAACGTACTTAAGATGAGTTTTTTAGATTCCTCGGAAGACAAGTGGTGAGTATCGACGAGTCTCCAAGAGTTATCGACTCCCACAGTCAATATCGCACAATACACCCGACTGTAATCCCCAACTGGATAATATGTGCGGACCACTTTATACTCCTTGCGAGTACCCACATACCCTATGACAGAACTATAGTTGGGGTGTATGGTTGAGGCGATAAACGGAGGGAGATCGAAACGATGCTTTGTCACTGGATTCGTGATCATGAGTTCGTGGCCGTTGTTGATATTAGGCTCCAAGATCAAACCGTTACAACTGGAACAGATATATCGATATCCGTAAATGTAGATGAAATCGGATATTTGAACTTGGTAGTTGCCTTCTTCATGTGCCAGTGACATAAAAGTAGCCGCTTTTAGGTGATAGAAGTTATGGAAGAGAAGCCCAGGAGTTGAATGATGAAGGTGGGCATACGCAAAGTCACGGGTTTGGGTGATCTCGTACCACTTCTGGCAAACAAACTTGGTTGAATCGACTATATCTTGAGCCGGGATTCGTACGAGTATTTGCGTCAATATGTCGTCCGGAAGAGAATCGAAACCGGTGGTTCTTAGCATCTCCCGACCGCCTCTACTACTAATACTACATATACGTTTCAAGATGTTAAAATCAATGCCCCCAACAACCATATCGATCTGCATATCAAATATAGTACATACCAGGATTTTAATTTACTACCAATATTTCTTAAATACAATTATAACAATACTATCAAATATATATACCACAGAGTTTTTTTTTTAATGGATCAACAAACGAAATTATTTACATAATCGAATTGAAAGGGTACCTCTATTTTTTCCTCTGGAATTCTCAAAGGTGCAAGGAGCGGCGTAGGTTGTTGCTAGGTTATTTGTACTTGAACATTAATAATTAAGTACATTCTTAGAAAAAATATTACTTAATTTAATTTAATTTATTTTTATAATATCAAATTTAATTTATTTGTTCAACCGGTAAGTTTAAATAATTGATTATAATTATTTAGAGAAAAAAACACTTTAGCTATTGAAACTATAATAAAATACTATAGTTTGGAATAATGGTAAGTAATATATATATATATATATATATATATATATATATATATATATATATATATATTATACTACTCTTTATCCTTTAAGTGATTTAACTATAATTGAAATTATTTAGAGATTTTTTTTTTTTAAGTATTGATACTATAATAAAATATTATATTTTGGTATAATGGCAAGTAATGTATATTATATTACTCTTTACCCCAATTTAATTGATTTCAAGACTAATAATTATAATTGAAGTATCTTTTTCAAATTTAAAATGTCTTAAATAGCCTTTATATATTGTTAATTATGTCTAATTTAAATGAAGCTGTTGTGAAGATTTGATTTCAACAATTTCGTTTCTGATTTCTATTAATATTCTACACGATCCGTTTTCGGAAAATAAAACTAAGAAACTAGCCGTTTTCTTTACCGATTTTAACCGTTGAATAATTAAGGCAAGGTAATTCATGTTTTGTTTTGATTTGTACATTTTTTAGTTGAGTTTAGGTTGAAGAAACCACCATGTTCGTTTCAACTAGATAATTTGAATGATTTTTTAGTTGAGTTTAGGTTGAAGATGGTTTTATTTGGGTATGCAAAAGAACTGATTTTTTGAAATATGTCGTCAAGTGTAAGGTGCCAAGTGTTTGTTTTTTGTCTGAGTGAATCTTACTTTGGAAATTTATAGGGAAATGGCTGGAAAAGTCGTCATTAGTAGGGTCTTGGGCTGGGATTCGTACCAGAATTTGCATCAACATGTCGTCCGGAAGAGAATCGAAACCGGTGGTCCGTGTACTAGAGATGTTAAAATCACTGTCCCCAACAACCATATCGATCTATCTGCATATGATTTTAATTTACTACGAAATATTTCTTAAATACAATAACAATACTATCAAATATATATAATAGTGTTTTTTTTTTTTTTTTTATGGATCAACAAACGAAATTATTTACACAATCGAATTGAGAGGGTACCTTTATTTTTTCTTCTGGTATTCTCCAAGGTGTAGGGGTGGGCAGAGTTCGGTTATAACCAAATAACCGACCGAACCAAACCAAAATATGCTTTTTGGTTCGGTTATTTGATTATCGGTTTGGATATGGTTTTGAAATTTAGAAATATTGGTTTTCGGTTTGGTTCGGTTATTTTGCGGATATAACCGATTAAATAACCAAAAACCGATATTATATATATATATATATATATATATATATATATATATATATATATATATATATATATATATATATATATATATATATATATATATATATATATATATATATATATCCAATTATATAAATATAAATGTTTGTGTGTACATTACGTTACTTGAAGCTTCATTCAATTTTTCATTTTTTTTTTTTATTATTATTAATATTATAATAAAAAGTATTATTATTAATCTAATCTAAAAAGTAAAATTTATTTTTTCATATTCCATTGTTTTGCTTGTAAGTTGTGTAATTATTACAAAATTATCAAGTTACCATTACGGATTTAATTTATATCGATCTGAGACTTGCTCTTCTTCCATTAGATTTTGAAACTTTGAACCTTGGCACGGTGAATTCATGACATATTTTTGCTTTTTTACCTTTATTTTATTTAGTTTTGGTTATTGGTTAATAACCGAAACCGAACCGAAATTTTTGGTTTGGTTTTCTATTGGTTTTAATATAATTTAATTGGTTCGGTGACCGACCGAATTAGTTTGGTTTTTAAATTGGTTAAGGTAATTTGATTCGGTCGATGACCAAACCGACCAATGCTCACCCCTACCAAGGTGCAAGGAGCGGCGTACGTTGTTGCTAGGTTATTTGTACTTGAACATTAATATTTAAGTATATTCTTAGAAAAATATTAATTTAATTTATTTTATTTTATTTTTATAATATAAAATTTAATTTATTTGTATCTTAAGGTTAAATAATTGATTAAAATTAAATAAATTAGTTTTTGTTAATTATAATTTTATTAAAATTCCAAAAATACATTTTTATTTAAACATAATGGTTGGTTATTTATATATTAAGCGCGAGGTATTAAAATAATTATTTTACTTTTTTTATAATTATAAAATTAATAATACTCCAAATAATAATTAAAATAAAAAAATCCTTAATTTAAAAGTATATTTTATGAGACTTGAAATATAAATTAATAAATAAAAATACTTTTTTTATATAAATTAATAAGTTAATATAAGTCATTAGTTTTTGATTTATCTTTAATTTATTTTCGTAAAGTTCATCTCATTTTGATTTATATTTAATTTGTTTCCTTTTGTTCATTTCGAGGGTGTATTTAATTAGGATTTTAATTGATTTTTTTGGATTTTTAAATGTTTATAGATTTTTGTGGATTTTCTAAATCCATCGAGTCTACAAAGAGTTTGTTTGACTTTTTTTTATTGACTTTCATGGATTTTTATAGATTTTACAATAATTGAAAAATACATTTTTTAATTGATTTAAATGAATTTCCATAAACTTGTATATATAAATAAATCCAAATTGTTTAAAAAAAATCTAAATTGTTTAAAAAATAAAATATATAATTAGTTCAAATATATATATATATATATATATATATATATATATAAAATTATTTATCATTATTATTTTCATTTTTATTTACATCATTGTAATACATGGAACTCATTTTCCACATAGCATTAACAATATTCATTCTCCAAGAATTCATTGTCATACATCCACCTCGTTTTCCATCTATTATTTAACAATATTTGTTCCCCATGAATTAGCTCACCTTTTTCGTAAATTTTGATTAATTTCCACATAACATTAACAATATTCGTTCTCCATGAATTCATTGTCATACATCCACTCATTTTCCATCTATCATTAACAATATTTGTTCTCCATGAATTAGCTTACATTCTTCGTAAATTTTGATTAAAATGCGTATATATATAATTATCAATCATATAAAAAATATAAGTATTATTTTTTAATTTTTTTATATATTTTATGTTTTCTTACTTTAATTATTATGTTTATTTATATATTTTTTAAATTTTATTATTTTTTTAATAATTAATTGGTTATTTTTTTTATCTATTTCATATTTTTTAACTTTATTATGTTTATTCATATTTTTTAAGTTTTATTATTTTTTTAATAATTAATTTGTCAATTTAAATAGAAATCAGTAGAAATCTCATGTATTTACATGTGGGTTGAAATCCATAGAAATATGTTGACTTTTAAAATATTTTAAAGTCCATTGAGTTTTGAATACATGTAGATTTTAATAAATTTTTTAATTTTAAAATCTTTTAAAGTCTATTGAGTTTTGAATACATGTAGATTTTAAAAACTTTTTAAAATCTGTATTGAATACCTCCAAATTTTAATTGACTTTTGAAAATCCGGATTGAATACCCCAAGACTTTAAAAGTCACGTTTGAAAATCCGGATTGAATACCAAGACTTTAAAAGTCCAAACAAATCTTACAGAGTTTTAAAAGAATACACCCCTCTAAATCGATTTCAGTTCTAACTTCTAAGAGCATCTCCAACCGATCCCAAAAACCTATTTTGGAGTAGGATAGATGCTCCAACCGATACCAAAACATAAACCTATTATAGGTTTTATGGTGGGACCCACCAAAAAAATACTTAAATTTACGTCTACCGTAAAAACAAACCAAAAACTATTTATTATTTATAAAATGATCCTTTTTTTATAAATTAATAAAAATGATTCATTAAACTTTTTTGTTTCTTATTTAATATTTTTTGTAACGTAATGTCATATCATTAATAATTAAAACAAATTATTTTATAAAAAAATAAATATCACAATATTAAATATAATTAAATATTAAATATTTAATTGATAATAAAAATAAAATAAAATAAAAATAAAAATAAAATACTTAAAATAAAATACTAAGAATTACAAAAATAAATAAACTATTAATCACAACAACAAAATTGATCGATAAGCAGACAAATTGAAAATAATATTTATTAAATTTTTTTATGTCAAAAGTTATGTGGTTAAATAGTAAATTTATAAAGATTTTGGTTATTTATAAAAATAGTATAAATAATTGAATAAAAAGAATATTTAAAGAATATTCTTTTAAGTTTGAATATTGGTTTTTCGGTTGGAGTAAAATTACTGTAAACATAAACTTAAACTTATTTTAGGTTTAAGTTTTGGTTTCTCGGTTGGAGATGGCCTAACCAATTAAAAATAACCAATTAAAAAAATATCTAAAATCTTCATGACCGGCAACTTTAAAACAAAAATCCAACACAAATTTAACAATTCTATGTTTAACTTGTTGGATAAAAAATCAAGAATCGTCAAAAACAAAAAACATTTGATTTTAATCAATAATCACGGGTGTGTCGGCCGCCTCACCAGGAGCGGTGTCGTTCAAGGCCCGCAACTCAGGCGGAAGATCGCCCCTGAGGATATGAACTTTAAACACGGGCATTGTACGGCTAGGATCGATCAGCTCGAACACACAAGCATCACCGCTCTTGAGATGATTATCCTTGGAAAAACCTTTCCATTTCGCATCGAACCTCGGCCGTGTCCGTGTGATAATATCCATTTTGTAGTGCACAATCCAGCTCTTGCCACCGTGCCTGAGAACAACAGGGCCAGCCGTACTCGGAAGCATTGAAGTCGCAGACGCCGGAAGAAGCTGTTTAACATAAACTTTGTTAGAATTTCTTGAAGAGAGGAGTAATTCATTATAAGATATTAATTTTATTATTTATGTGCGGAATAACACTTCAATAAGTTCTTATAAATCCATGACTATTTACATATTCAATGTCTTCAATAAGTATAACATATGTATATAAAAACACGCAACACGGTAATTAATCACCAGTTGACTTGGGGAATCGACATAAGATGCCCTAAGAATCATATCGAAGAAACGAGCATTATCCGATAGATGGTAAATCTCATCTTGAGTCGCCATTGGAATATCTTCTAGAGTCGCCATTGGAATATCTTCTTCAAGCACGTACGATCGAACTAGGGATCAATATCTAAGTTTAGATACAAAAGAAGAGAAAAGTTATCGGACGTCTCGGCATATTCCCGATCGATACCTGGATTTGTACGTAGAGAGTAAACGAGGGATTGGAGGCACAATAATTTATACAAGTGTTTGGCCAATGGCCGTGCTCCACGTGTCCAAATCATTAAAACCTTTTAACTTGTGCACGACTCTTGATTTTTTTTTACCTTAATTGTAACACTTTTCCAATGACCAATTAATACCTAATTGCAGAAATTAATTGATATTTTTTTACCTTAATTGTAACACTTTTCCAATGACATACCTAATTGCAGAAATTAAAAATTATTATTATTTTTATATTTATATTATTTTTTATTAAAAAATATTTTTATTTTTGTAAAATCGTATGGAGAAGAAAATTGTACTATATATGGAGAAGAAAATTGTTGTAACAGTGATCTGACAAAATCAATGTAAAAAATGTATTTTAACATTGTAGACAATGTGTAACCGAGTTTGACGGAATTTACCCCAACCGAGTTTGAATTGGCTGCATTGTCCAATATTCCCTGGTTTCTGGTTTCATGATCTCCCGAACCTCCCACTTCAAACAGCCGTTGCATTTATGGACAGGTATCTGAGTAATGATTTCAATCTCTGTTGTTCAAACTGAAAATTAAATCATTGACAATCTGATCTTTCCCCCAATGCACAAAGCCTTCCGTAGAATCTTATGTACAATTGTAACACTTCATTTTGTGAAATCTTAAATTTAAATTCTTGGATGTATAAATTTTACTTTATATTTACATTTTCATTTTCATTTTATAACTTATATAGTTTAAATTTTTTAGTCACAAACCATTAGGGATCACAAGATTACTAAATATTTTGTCTTCATTGTAGCAAAACAAACAAGATAGAGTATACTAGTATACATTAGTCAATAACAATGGGTGTGTTGGCAGCCTCACCAGGAGCGGTGCCCTTGCACAGCTCAGTCGGAAGATCGTCTCTGAGGATATGAACATTGAACACCACCATTGTAGGGCTTGAATCGATCAGTTCGAAAACGCAAGCGTCCCCTCTCTTTAAACGATTATCCTTGACAAAGTCTTGCCATTTCACATCAAACCTCGGAGGCGCAGCTTTCGAGACTCCTCGTTTGTAGTGCATCACCCAGCTCTTGCCCCCGTGCCTCAGGACAACGGGGACATCCGTACTCGGAAACATTGTACTCGTCCCCAGCGGAAGACGCTGTTTGTAATTAAACACTTCTTCAATATATATACATATAAACATAAATAGGGGATTCAATCTCACCAGTTGATTTGAAGGATCGACGTACGTTGCCGTAAGAATGATATCGAAGAAAGGAGCCTTCTCGGATAGATACTGAATATTCTCGTCTCCAGGAATTATATCTTCATCTCCTTCCAAATTGCTGTAGCCCTATTGAAATCAAATCAAAATAAAAAAATTTATCATCGAGATCGATCACTACAAAAATCTACGTTGGTTAAAATGAATGAAACGAAAAAGGTATGTGAATATATAGACCTCCTTTTCCTCAGCGAGCGGTGGAGTACTGGAGTGTCTCGGCATATTCAATTCCCGGTCCATTTTCCGACCTAAAATTTAACGCCTGGATTTCAACTTAAGTGAGGGTAAAAGTGGGCGGCGTCACTCATTTATATATACAAGTGTTAGGCCAATCACCGTGCTACACGTGTCTAAATAATTTACTTCTCTTGGCCTCTACCTACCCTAAACTCCACAAACATAAGTCTTATTGTATGACTTGTTAATATCTGTTTTGTTAGATTGAGTAACTTTGGGCTAACTTGTTTGATTGAGTTAACTATATATGTTCGGTAATTGATTGAGTCAAATCGATCGTTTCTTAAAAAAGAGTGTATCTATAAGCATAAGTGAAACATGAATTAACTCATCAACCTGCTGGGATCTATATCCGTACGAGGCTGTTTCTATGGACATGAAAAGTGCTATAACAAAAACTATCCGTCCCAAACAAGGTAACATCTCGTGTTTTCACATTGTAGACAACGTGTAACCTAGATTGATGGAATCCACCACACCTCACCGGCCTCGCTGCAATAAAAACAATAACCTCTCGATCTGTATTTCAACCAGCCCCCCAGAAGCAGTTTGCAATCCAAGCAATCACCTTCGTCAGGTTTGAACTGGCTCGCCTCTTTATCGTACGTCTCGTTCAATAAGGCCTTGTGAGCTTCCAAGTCTATGTCGGGCAGCTTCTTCCATTCTCTCGATTTCAAAGGTTTCATCTCCCAAACCTCCCACTTCAAAAGGCCGCGACGAACCAACAAAGACAGACAACTTCCCCCAGATAAATATTTGTAATAGCAGTACGCACCTTTACATTGAGGGACAGGTATCTGTGTAATAACTTCAGTCTCCATGTTCAAACTCAGAATGTGTTGATCATTATTATAATCACCACAATTTTGCACCCAATGCACGAACCCTTCCGTGACCAACGGACACCCGTCGAGCTTTTTAGATTCCTCGGAAGACAAGTGGTGAGTATCAACGAGTCTCCAAGAGTTATCGACTCCCACAGTCAATATCGCACAATACACACGACTGTAATCCCCAACTGGATAATACGTGTGGACAACTTTATACTCCTTGCGAGTAGCCACATACCCTATGACAGAACTATAGTTGGGGTGTATGGTTGAGGCGATAAACGAAGGGAGATCGAAATGGTGCCTTGTCACGGGATTCGTGATCATGAGTTCGCCTTCTTTGTTGACCTTAGGCTCCAAGGTCAACCCGTTGCAACTGGTCCAGAAATATCCTTCTCGTGAAGTGTGGATGAAATCGATCGGATGTTTGAACTTGGTTGCCTTCTTGTGTCACTGACATAAAAGTAGACGTTTTTAGGTTCTGGAGGATAAGGCCGGGAGTTGAAAGATGAAGGTGGGCGTCCGCGAAATCACGGGTTCCGGTGATCTCGTGTCACTTCCGGCAAACAAACTTGATTGAATCGACTATATCTTTAGCTGGGATTCGTTCGAGAATTTGAATCAATATGTCGTCCGGAAGATGATCGAAACCGGTGGTTCTCAGCATCTCCTGCCCGCCTGTACTACTACAGCTACTAACAACCATAACTGCATATCAAATACATACCAGGATTTTTATTACCAATATTTCTTAAAATAAAATAAAATATATCAAATACATAGTATAGTAGAAACTCTATATAGTAATACTTTATAGGAATAAACTCCCTATAGTAATAAAAAATTCAAATCCCAACTTGGGACCAGTTATATTTAGGAATAAACTCCACATTGTCATAAGTGATACATTTTTTAGGTCTCGTCTTAAGGATTTATACCCCTATATAAGAATAAATGATTAATATATAATAAAAATATTTATTAATAATATTTTTATTTATTAAAATCAATAACATGTTTAAGATAGCTTGAAATATTTATCAAAATCAATAAGATATAGTATATGATCAAAGTTTATAGTTCTTAGATTCATTAATATATTATTCAATTTGTATGTTAAACACAATTTTTTATTATTTAAAACTATTAAATTGATTTTATAAATTTAAAAATAGATAATATTGTATGTATATTATTTTTATATTTATATTATTTTTTATGGAAAAAATTATTTTTATTTAGTAAAACTCTGTACAAGAATAACTCTCTATATTAATATTTTTTCCGGGTCCCAACGATATGACTGTACGGAATTTCTACTGTATATGATATACATACACTGTCACGCACATTTTTTTTTAAGGATTAACACACCAAATTAATTACACTAAAAATATTATGCATAATCAAGTGTGAAAGGTACCTCTAATTTTTCTTCTGGATTTCTCGAAGGTGGCAACTGGCAAGGAGTGGCTGCGTTTATTAATGCTAGGTTATTTGTACTTAATTTTATTAAGGGGAAAGTTGAAAAGAAGGTAAATAGAAACTCCTTATAGTAAATATTATGCATAATCAAGTGTGAAAGGTACCTCTAATTTTTCTTCTGGATTTCTCGAAGGTGGCAACTGGCAAGGAGTGGCTGCGTTTATTAATGCTAGGTTATTTGTACTTAATTTTATTAAGGGGAAAGTTGAAAAAAGGTAAATAGAAACTCCTTATAGTCGTATAGTTGGTGGGACTAGGAAAAAATATTACTATAGAGATATTCTTATATAGAGTTTTTACAAAATAAAAATAATTTTTTTATAAAAAATAATATAAATATAAAAATAACATACACTAAATTTAATCAATTTAATAGTTTTGACTAAAATATATTTAACTATATATATATATAAAAATTGTGTTTAACATATATATTAAATAAAATATTAATAAATCTAATGACTATAAACTTTAATCATATACTATATTTATTAATTCTAATAAACATTTTAAGTTATTTTAAACATGTTATTGATTTTAAAAAACAAAAATATTATTAATAAATATTTTTATTATATATTAATAATTTATTTATATGTATAAATCCTTAAGATGAGACTTGAAAACATTTATAACTTATGACAATGTGTAATTTATTTCTATTTAATTATAACTGGTCTCGAGTGGGACTTGAATTTTTTATTACTATACAAAGTTTATTTATTCTTATATAAAGTATTACTATATAAAATTTATACTGTAATTAAATATAATAAATTATAAGAAACTATTATTTTTTTAATAAAGAGAGTAGTGTTAGGAAAATAACAACGGTGTTTATGAATACGATATAGATTTACTTATTTCAAATTATGAAAACGGCTATTCTTTATAATATTAAAAACTTAAAAATGTACACTACTCTTCGTTTTTCATTTATAAAGTTAAAATAAGTAAATAAAAACTTTAAAATGTACATAAAAGTATATTTAATTTAAAGTTTTTATTTAAATTATAAAGTATAAGAAAAAATATAAAGTTAAATCTAATTTTTTAATATACATTTTTCTTTTCTAGATGTTCCAACTAATTAAAAACTTCATTTTTTAATAATCCGTGTTCGTTACTAAGTTCAAGAATTTGCATCAATATGTCGTCCGGTAGAGAATCGGCGGTTTTTAACATCTCCCGGCCGCCGGTTACCTGTAAAATACTACTAGTCTACTACTACTACATCAACATCTCTGGAGGTACCGGTTGAATAAAAAAATTATGCCAAAAAAAATAGTTAATAAAATTGTATTTTCAAATAAAAAAATAAAAATAGTTACAGTAATTTGTTACAGAATGGACCGAGCTTTCGAATAAACGAATAATAAAATGATACTGTATGTATTTTCTCAATATAAAAAAAAAAGTATATGCACAAGTGAAACAATGAACTCAACTTAGCATATCCATACGAGGCTGTTTCTGTGGACAACATGAGGGAAAGAGCAGCCATATTCAGACTTGTACAAGGAAATATCTTTTGTTTGAACATCGTAGACAATGTGAAATCGACAGCTCGACAAATGCTGGAAAGCGTAAAAGGCAATAACCTCTCGGTATTTTAACCAGCCCGATGGACTGACACGGCAATCCAAACAATCATCGTCTTTGTCACCATGTTTGAACAAGGGGTCGTTCACCTCTTTACGGCACCACTCGTTCAATAAGTCCCTTTGAGCTTCCAAGTCGATGTCGGGCAACTTAGTCCAACAATATTCTCCCGATTCCAAAGGTTTCATCTCCCAAACCTCCCACTTCAAACGGCCATCGCCAATCAACAAAGACAGAGAGCTTCCTGCCGACAGATATTTATAATCATAATAATACCGGGAATTAGATCGAGGGACGGGTATCTGAGTCATAACTTCAGTCTCCATGTTCAAACTCTGAATGTGATTCTTATTATAACTATCATAATTTTGCACCCAATGCACAAACCCTTCCGTGTCCAACGTAGACCAGTTGATCAGTTTTTTAGATTCCATGGGAGACAAGTGTTGAGTATCGATGAGTCTCCATGAGTTATCGACTCCTACAGTCAATATCGCACAATGCGCTGGCCGACTGTGATCCCCACCTGGTGGATAATATGTGCGGACCACTTTATACTCCTTGCGAGTAGCCACATACGCTATGGCAGATCTCAAGTTGGGGTGTATGGTGTTGGAGATAATCGGAGGGAGATCGAAACAATGTCTTGTCACGGGATTCGTGATCATGAGTTCGCGGCCGTCGTTGGTCTTAGGCTCCAAGGTCAACCCGTTACAACTGGTCCAGAAATATCCACCTCGTGAAGTGTGGTTGAAATCGGATATTTGAACTTGGTGGTTGCCTTTTGTCAGTGACATAAAAGTAGCCGTTTTTAGGTGATTCTGGACGAGAAGTCCGGGAGTTGAAAGATGAAGGTGTGCATACGCGAAATCACGGGTGCGGGTGATCTCGTGCCATTTCCGGCAAACAAACTTTGTTGAATCCACTATGTCTTGGGCTGGGATTCGTATCAGAATTTGCATCAATATGTCGTCCGGAAGATGATCGAAACCGGTGGTGGTTCTGAGCATCTCCCGGCCGCCTCTACGACTACTACTTCTACTACTACTAGATCTACGTTTCCTACTGCTACTACATCTACGTTTCAAGATGTTAAAAAAATATCTGCCCCCAACCATATCTGCTAAAACGAAATTATTTATACAAAAAATATTATACGTAATCGAATTGAAAGGATACCTCTAATTTTTCTTCTGGAATTCTCCAAGGTGCAAGGGCCAAGGAGTGGCGTGCGTTATTGCTACTTTGCTAGGTTATTTGTACTTCAATTTTATTCATTAATTAATATATTATTATAAATTTGTGTTAGTTTATTTTGGAAAATATTAATTTTATTTTATTATATAAAATTTGAAATAAGAATTAATTTATTTTGGAAAATATAAAGTTTGCCCAAATATAAAATATTAAATTGGTATTTATTTATTTGGAATTGTCTCAACTATATTTTATTTCCAACAAAATTATTGTCTTTATAAAATATAGCACTTTGTACGTGTAATTAGATCATCTCCGGTAGTGATTATAAATTTTGGATGATAAGTGTGTCAATTCATATTTTTTCTAGTTCTACCTAAAAAAACTTCTAATTCATCCCACCATTTTACCCAAAAAATAAATTTTATAGGTTCCATCATTTACTTGTTTTATATTTTTTTATTTATTATTTATATTTAATTAATAATAATAATAGTAAAAAGTAAAAAAAATAATTTTTAATTAAATAAAATAATTATTGTCTCTATTTTCATATAAAATAGAAACAATAATTTTGTTGGTCCCTTAAAATGAATCAAATCTTGTTTTGGTACACTAAAAAGAGTCAGATTCAATTTACTCCTTTAAACCACAAAAATATAGTCAATTTAGTTTAGTCCCTTAAATCACAAAAATGTAGTCAATTTAGTCCAATTAATTGATTGGAAAATTCAAAATTTCGCCGGAAAAAGACACATGGACTTCTTTTCGGTGAAATTTGTTGACAATGGGCTATGTAGATTTGCCAACGTAAGCATCACCTTAACCGATTTGGTCAACTAAAAATGACCTGTTTCAGTTTAGTTCCTTAAATAAAAAAATATATTCAATTTAGTCCAATTTGTTCGTAAAATTCAATTTAGTCCCTTTGAAAAAAATATTGTATACGAGCAGAATCAAACTTGTTCTTTTTTCTCAAATAAGATAAATTATTGGAAAAATTTATTGGAAAAATTGTGTATTTAAAATTTATAACAAATAAAACACTCTTTTCAATTAAATATTTTATTTACTTTTTTTTTTAATTTTTATTAATAAATTAAAATCAATTATTAACAATTAATAATTAATAATTATAATTATAATTATTAGTTCTTTATTAATAACTAGTTCTTTGTTAATTATAATCAACAAATTAATTAAAAAACAATAAAACACTTAATTGCAAAATATGTTTTATGAAATATAAGTTCTAAATAAATAAAATTTTCAATTACTCAGGATAATAATTACTAAAATACTTAATAACAAAATTATTTTATTTTTCAATTCAAAATATTATTTTTTTAAATTATATTTATATATAACTAAAACTAATACTATATAATGACAATATGGTCATTGTAGACTTTGTAGTAAGTGATCTACTTGGTTAAACTCATCTCTTTTAAAAACAAAACTAATTAAATCTTTCTTGTATACAATATTTTTTTTAGTGAAAATTTAAATTTTACGATTAAATTAAATTAAATTGACTACATTTTTTTTATCTAAAGGACAAAATTAAAATTGAAGTTTTTAATGGACCAAATCGGTCAAGTTGATGCTTGCGTGCATAGCAGATAAAGAAAGTATATGCACAAGTGAAACAATGAACTCAACTTAGCATATCCCTACGAGGCTGTTTCTGTGGACAACATGAGCGTAAGAGCATATATCTGCTTTGTAGACAACGTGTAGCCGAGATCAACTCAACGAATTACCTCAATCAACTCAACGAATTTACCTGCACCCCTCCTAATCGCCTTGAAGCTAAGCAACAAAAACAACAACCTCTCGGTATTTGAACCAACCAGCAATCACCTTCTCCACACGACCCATTCAATAATCACCAGGAATTTGAAGTTAATACTGTAATTTGTATGACTTGTTATTATCTCTCTTGTTTGATTGATGAGTTGACATTGTATGAGGAATAGTGAAGATGTTGCAGAATGGATGTTTTCACATGCCAACAGGAGGGAATTGGAAGTTAATAGTTGTATGATTTGTTATTATCTGTCTTGTTAGTTTGTTATGGAATTGACTGGGCTTTCTTTCTCTTCTTGTTGAATAAACGAATAATAAAATGATATTTTCATTAACAATAATTTCTCAAGATCAAAAAAAGTAGAACTAGTATATGCATAAATGAAGCAATAAACTCAACTTAGCATATCCGTACGAGGCTGTTTCTGTGGAGAAGAGGAAGGCGAGAGCAGTAATCTGTCTCGTACAAGGAAACATCTTTTGTTTCAACGTTGTAGACAACATGTAGGCTCAGAGATCGAGATCTCGGCGAAGTCTTGACAGCGACAAAGGCAATAACCTCTGGGTATTTTAACCAGCCCGATGGACTCAGAATGCACGACTCCACGAATTCAGCATATTCGTTCAACAAGGCCTTGTGAGCTTCCAAGTCGATGCCGGGAAGCTTTGTCCATTCCCCTGTTTCCGGTTTCATCTCCCAAACCTCCCACTTCAAACGGCAAACCTCAATCAACAAAGACACAGAGCTTCCTGCCGACAGATAATTATAACAATAATGATAATAATAATGGTCATTACACCGAGGGGCGGGTATCTGAGATAAAACTTCAGTCTCCATGTTCAAACTCAGGATGTGATTACTATAATAATTTTGCACCCAATGCACGAACCCTTCCGTGACCAACATATAGCAGTTCAGTTTTACGGAAGCCTCGGGCGACAAGTGGTGAGTATCGACAAGTCTCCATGAGTTATCGACTCCCACAGTCAATATCGCACAATACACCCGACTGTAATCCCCAACTGGATAATATGTGCGGACCACTTTATACTCCTTGCGAGTAGCCACATACCCTATGACAGAACTATAGTTGGGGTGTATGGTTGAGGCGGTAAACGGAGGGAGATCGAAACGATGCTTTGTCACTGGATTCGTGATCATGAGTTCGTGGCCGTTGTTGATATTAGGCTCCAAGATCAAACCGTTACAACTGGTCCAGAAATATCCATATCGTGACCTGTGGATGAAATCCGATATTTGAACTTGTTTGCCTTCTTGTGTCACTGACATAAAAGTAGGCATTCTTAGGCGATCGTGGTTCTGGAAGAGAAGCCCGGGAGTTAAACGATGAAGGTGGGCATACGCGAAATCACGGGTTCGGGTGATCTCGCGCCACTTCCGGCAAACAAACTTGGTTGAATCGACTATGTCTATGGCTGGAATTCGTATCAAAATTTCCATCAATATGTCGTCCGGAAGATGATGGAAACCGGTGGTTCTGACCATCTCTGGGCCGCCTGTACTTCTACATCGAAGTTTTCTACTATGTCTACATCCACGTTTCAAGATGTTAAAATCACTGCCCCCAACCATATCTGCATAGGGAGAATTTTTTTCTTGGTCCCATAAAGTTGGGCCATTTTCGATTTAGTCCCATGTAGTTACACATTTTCAATTTAGTCCCATATAGCTCAAATTTTTGTCCGATTTAGTCCTTTTTTGCCGGAATCTTCAATTTTGATCGGTCAATTGATGACGTGGCAGCCCGGAAGACGATCACCGATTTGCCTTGACACGCGTCTTCTCCTGATTGGCGTATGTAATCAATTTTCAAAGAAAAAAAAAATGAAAAATGCAACTTTAGCAAAACCTAATTAATAAATAAAAAAAGAAAATCAAAATTGAGAAACAGGCATTTACCGGTGGAGAATTACATAAACAAAAAATCATTTCTCCTCAATTCCTATCCCTAATTCCCAAATCAGAAAAACCCTAATTCTCTAATCTACCCAATTTTGTTGATTCAGTGCGATTTATGATTAGGGTTCTTGAATAATTGGGGAGAAATTGGGTAGATTAGAGAATTAGGGTTCTTCTGATTTGAGAACTAAGGATATGAATTGAGGAGAAAAGATTTTTTGATCATGTAATTCTCCACTGGTAAATGCCCGTTTCTCATTATTTATATTTAAATTTTGATTTTTTTTAATTTATTAATTAGATTTTGCTGACGTGGCAGTTTTTTATTTTTATTTTTTTGAAAATTGATTACAGCTGCCAATCAGCGGGAGAAGACGCGTGTCAAGGCTTCGGCGATCATCTTCCGGGCTGTCACGTCATTAGTTGACCGATCAAAATTGAAGATTCCGGCAAAAAAAAACTAAATCGAACAAAAATTTAAGCTATATGAGACTAAATTAAAAATGTGTAACTACATGGGATTAAATCGAAAATGGCTCAACGGAACCAAGAAAAAAATTCTCTCTGCGTATCAAATAGGTAAACACTAGGATTTTTATTACCAATATTTCTTTGAAAAAAATGGATATCTCAATTATGAACATACACCGTTAATCAGATTTTTTTATACATCAACACACGAAATTAATTGCACATAAAATATTATACATAATCGAATAGAAAGGGTACCTCTAATTGTTCTTCTGGAATTCTGGAAGGCGCAAGGGCCAAGGAGTGGCGTGCGTTATTGCTACTTTGCTAGGTTATTTGTACTTAAATTTTACTTCGGAGTATTAATTAATTATATATTAGAACATTAGTTAGTAGACCTACTTTGAAAAATAACAAATTGAAAAAAAATATAAAGTTTAAGTTAATTTGCACAAATATAAAATTTAAAATTGGTGTTTATAAATTATAAAAAAATGTTGATTCACATATTAAAGTCTCGACTATATTTTAACTTTACAATATAAAAATGAGATAATTATAATTTAATACTTGACTTATAGGCTTTTTTTTTTTTTTTTTACTTTGTACTCACCTTTCAAATGTCGCCTATTAGTATCTGAGCTTTGAAAAAATTGCAAATTACTACTTGATTTGGTCAGAATCAGTCGCACGTGTTGAGCATGTGATTACATGAAGGACAATTTTGTCTTTTAAATAAATTATCATTTTAAATTAATAAAAAATAAAAAAAAATATAAGAAAAAAAATAAAAAGAACACTGAGCTTCATCTCTTTCATAAATTTTCATCTTCAATCCTAAAATCAAAATCCAATCCTAAAATCAAAATCACACAACATTCGTATGCATACTAATTTACACAATCAATCAAAAACTACAAATGCCATAATTCTAATTTATGCAAATAACACCAACAACATAATCACAAAATTCGTGGCCCCGCCCACCAGCTGCGCCAAAACCACTGTCAAACTCTATTGAGAAAGATAGCGGAAAGAATAGTACTTGTATATTATTTGATGATTTACATAGTGAGCCAAAGGTACAAATATATACTGGACTAAAAAAACTATACATGGTAATGGACTAATTAAGGGAAGGTGTAAAAGGGCTGAAACCCTAAAAGCCTTATGTACAAAGAGTGGAGGCCCAATAATAATAAAACTCTATTGGACTGGAGTTGTGATATTATTTATTATCCCCCCGCAAGTGGAACATGGAGGTTCTTCAAGTTCAACTTGGATTGAATGTCTTGGTAGCATTGTGAAGGTAGTGGTTTTGTGAAAACATCTGCCAATTGAAGCTCAGTTGGAACATGGTGAAGCTGAAAGGATCCCTGTTGGAGCTTGTCTCTTATAAGGTGGCAATCCAGCTCAATGTGTTTGGTTCTTTGATGTTGTACAGGATTATGTGCTAAGTAGTAGGTTGACATACTATCAGTGAAAACCTGCACAGGTGAGGGGTAGATGTCAAAGTCAGCTAGTAGATAAAGAAGCCATTGTCCCTCACAAATGGTGTTGGCAGCAGCCCTGTATTCTGCTTCAGTGGAAGATCTGCTGACTACTGGCTGTTTTTTGGATTTCCATGAGATGAGGGAGCTGCCCAGAAGGAAGCAATATCCAGAGACACTTCTTCTTGTGTCTATACACCCTGCCCAATCTGAATCTGTATAACCTTGTAAGGAAAGTGAAGATAAAGTACTGTAAAAAAGTCCTTGACCTGCTGTAAATTTTAAGTATCTTAAAACCCTGTGAGCAGCAGTCATATGGGAATCAGTGGGGCAAGATAAAAATTGACTTAGTGTTTGTATTGAGAAAGAGATGTCAGGTCTAGTAACAGTGAGGTACAATAATTTTCCAATTAAAGTTCTATATGTTTTAGGGTCAGAGAGGGGTTGTCCATCAGTTTTAGATAGTTTTAAGTTACAGTCCATAGGACTTTTCAGAGGTTTGCAATTTAAATAACCATGTTCAGATAAGATGTCAAGGCAATATTGTTTTTGTGATAGGTAGATTCCATTATTATCCCTAACAACTTCTATTCCAAGAATGTATTTTAGGTCTCCTAAATCTTTGATAGTAAATTGGTTATGAAGGTGAGCTTTGACAGAATTTATTTCAAGTAAGTCATTACCAGCAACTATGATATCATCAACATAGATTAATAAAACAGTAATTGAAGTGGCAGATTTTTTTGTAAACAGAGAGGAGTCAGCAGAGGATTGAACATAGCCAAAACTGGTCAAGGAGTGTGTTAATTTATAAAACCATTGTCTAGAGGCTTGTTTAAGGCCATATAGACTTTTTAGTAATTTGCATACTCTTTTATCAGAAGGATTACAATAGCCAGGAGGTGGAGTCATATATATAGTTTCATTTAAATCACCATGTAAGAAAGCATTATTAACATCAAGTTGTTTTAAATGCCATTGTTTAGAAGAAGCAATAGAAAGAAGTGTTCTAACAGTAGTAAGTTTAACTACAGGGGAAAAAGTATCAAAATAGTCAATTCCTTCTTCCTGAGTGTAGCCTTTGGCTACTAATCTAGCTTTGTATCTTTCAAGAGAGCCATCAGATTTTAATTTGGTTTTGTAAACCCATTTGCAACCTATTGAATGCATATCTGGAGGTAAATTAACTAACTCCCAAGTATGATTAGATTCTAAAGCTTTAAGTTCTAATTGCATGGCATGTTTCCATTCAGGATGCTTAATGGCTTGGGAATATGTCTTTGGTTCAGAAAGGTGAGCTACAGCAGAAGCATAAATTTGATATTCACTAGGTAAAGCAGTGGTATTAACATAGTTAGAAATAGGGTACCTGACTTTCTTTGAGACAGAAGGTAAACCTGAGTTGGAAGTAAAAGTGGAAGAGGCAGTGGATGGGACTTCATAGTCAGCTAGGTGAGAAGGGAGTTTCCTTGTCCTGGATGATTTTCTTACTGCATCAGGGTGAGCTTGAGGGGCTGCTGCTGTAGGTTCTGGTGGAGGTTGTGAGCTTGTAGTAGCATCTGATGGAAATGGTGAACCTGCAAGACTGGAATCAAGATTAGATGGAATATCAGTTGGAGTGTGTTGATCAGTGAGGTTTGGAGCTATTGCAGGTGAGTTAGATTGCACAGTAGGTGAGATATTATCCTGCAAAATGACATCATAAGAATCCAGAGTACTAGGGGATTCAGGGAAGTTTGAAAAACTAGGATTTTGAAAAACTTTCTCATCATCATCCCTCTGGAAAGGAAAAGTTAGTTCATAGAATTTTACATGAGTGGAAATGAAAATTTTATGAGTGGTGAGGTCATATAACTTGTAACCTTTAGTTCCAAACTGATATCCAATGAAGATACATTTTGAAGCTCTTTTGTCAAATTTGTGTCTGTCTATATTCAAAGTAGAAGCAAAGCATAAACACCCAAAGACCTTTAAGTGGGAATAATCAGGAGTTTTCCCATATAAGATTTCAAAAGGAGATTTATTTTTTAAAAGTACTGAGGGTGTTCTATTGATTAGGTGAGCAGCTGTTTGTATACAGTCTGTCCAAAAAGAAAGTGGTAAGCAGGATTGAAACAATAAAGCCCTAGCAACTTGGAGAAGGTGTTGGTGTTTCCTTTCTACCCTTCCATTTTGTTGGGGTGTTTCAACACAAGAAGTTTGATGTACAATACCTTTTGATAAGTAAAAGTCAGGGAAAGAGAATTCCATACCATTATCAGTTCTGATGCACTTGATCTTACATCCAAATTGAGTCAAAACCAGATTGTAGAAGGCTTGCATATGAGACCTAGTGTCAGACTTATATTTCATAAAAAAAATCCAAGTGCATCTTGAATGGTCATCAACAATGGTTAGAAAATACTTATAACCAGAATATGATTCAATCTTAAAAGGTCCCCAAATGTCCATATGTATGAGATCAAAACAGGCAGATGCATGAGAGGTACTTTCAGCTAAATGAAGTTTCTTTTGTTTGGCAAAGTGACAAATGTCACAAGGCTTATTAGCAATGTCATGATGCATATGAAAAGAATCAATAACAGAAAGTCTCTTAAAAGGTGCATGACCCATCCTATAGTGCCAAATTAAAGAACTTTCAGGAGAATGTTTAGCAGCAGAAACCAGAGAGTTTCTATGTGAAGTGGAAATCATAGGTTCATGGAGCTTGAGATGATACAGTCCATTGGAGATCTCAGCATAGCCAATAGTTTTCTTGGATGTCTGATCCTGCAATAAGCAATGGTTGGAGGCAAAGCTCACAGAAATACCTTCATTCATAGTTAAATGTGAAACAGATACTAAATTGAATTTAAAATCAGGAACACAGAGTACATTGTGCAAAGTAAGAGAGTCACTGAGTTTTATAGTGCCTTTGTGAGTAGCTAAGGTGCAATGTCCAGTAGGTAATTGGACTTGAGAGTTTATTTTAAGAGGAGTATCACTAAAAAAATTGGTAGAATTTACCATGTGATCAGAAGCACCAGTGTCAAGAATCCATGTGCTAGAAGTGAAAACAGAAAAGGATTTAGAACTACCTGTCCCACCTGTGGGTTTGTGCTGAGTAGCATAGTCAGTAGTATCCATTGCCACAGCAGCATGGTGTTCCACAGGCCTCTCCATTGTCTGGTTCTGAGTCTTCATGAATTTGACAAATTTGTCATACATCTCAGCATCACAGAAGTCCAATTCAGCATCATCAGTGTTTGTAGAGACTTGATTTGCTGTGGATATGCCTTGGAGACTTGGATGAAGTGGCAGTGGGGGTGTGTGTCCTGGAGCTATTCTGGCAGCCTTTATTCCCTTCCAGTGACTTGGATAACCTTTGTGTTGGAAACATTTTTCCATGGGATGACCAGGATACCCACAGAAGTCACACTTTCCTGAGTACTTTGGTGCCTTCTCTCTAGCAGAGGGTTTAGCCAGATTGGCTGATCCAATGTAATTAGATGAGCTGCTGAGGAGTCCTATGGATTGGTGGCTCAGTGATCTTTGGCTCTCTTCTTGTCTGAGTATGGAGTATACCTTAGATAGAGAAGGTATAGGCTGGGACATCAAGATTTGACTTCGAACATGAGAGAAGCTGTCATTGAGCCCAACCAAGAATTTTAGGACCGAATCCTGTTCTTGTAGGTTGAGAAAAGCAACCCCAGTGTTGCATTTGCAATTCCCACATGAACAAGCAGGTATGGACCGAAAATTTGTATATTCATCCCATAATCCTTTAAAAATATTGTAAAAGGAAGTGAGAGATTGAGAACCTTGAGAAATTGTACTGAGACTCTTCTCAAGTTGGAAAACCCGAGGCCCGTCACTCTTGGCGTACCTCAGCCGGATTTCATCCCACACTTCCTTTGCGTTGGTGAAATAGAGCAGTGTAGACCGAATTTCTGGAACAACTGAATATACGAGCCATGAAAGGAGCAGGGCATTGACTCTGTACCATGCGTTGAACAGAATTTGGTCATCGGGCAAGGGAGGTGAGATAGATCCATCGAGGAACCCTAATTTGTTTTTGATGGTGAATGACATTTGGACAGATTTATTCCAAGCCCCGTAATTATCCCCAGTGAAAGTTTCAAAGATTACTTTCACTCCTGGATGATCAGAGGGATGGAGGAAATAAGGGGAGGAAGGGTCCTCAATCGGAGAATTGAAAGAGGGTTTTGTGGTAGCAATTTCAGATTCAGTAATGGCCATGGATTAAAGGTGCGAGAGAAAGAAGAAAAAAAAGAGCAAGATTCAGAGAAACCTATTGCTCTGATACCATATTGAGAAAGATAGCGGAAAGAATAGTACTTGTATATTATTTGATGATTTACATAGTGAGCCAAAGGTACAAATATATACTGGACTAAAAAAACTATACATGGTAATGGACTAATTAAGGGAAGGTGTAAAAGGGCTGAAACCCTAAAAGCCTTATGTACAAAGAGTGGAGGCCCAATAATAATAAAACTCTATTGGACTGGAGTTGTGATATTATTTATTATTCATCGACGCAAATCAACAACCCCTTACATGGCCCTTATGTTCTAATTTTTAAAACATCCTTACGTACGTATAGATTGAGGAGACATTACATTCTATGATCAAATAAATATATAGCCAATTCGTAAGTCGTTACAAAGTTCAAGCAATGCTACAGACCAAAAGGGGTCGATAAGGAGCAATAATAATAATAATAATAATAATAGGTCAACCTATATTGATGTTTGCGCACTTTTGGTGATTTAAGTGTTTTTTACTTTGCTCTTTAAATAAGTTGTTGTTGTTTGTTATGATTTAAGCTTGAAGGGCATTTCAGTCTTTTTATACCTCTTTAGGGTATAAAGGAAACAATGTATTTGTCATTTTGAATTAATTGAATCATTCCTTCTTTTCCCAGCTCACGTTTCTTTCCCTCCTTCTCCCCCTTCACCCTTTACATGTGAAACACACATTCATTCAAACACCTTGAGCTCAAGCTCACTGTTCTGAGTTATTTTCTGGCTTCTATTCCGGCGTCTATTTTCTACATGGTATCAGAGCTACGACGGTGAGCGTAGGTAGCTTCTCTCTCGGATTACGGTACGTGTTGTATCGATTGAGGTTTTTTGTTTCTGGATTTCCGTTTTGAGTTTGTACTGGAATCATGAGTACTTCTTCGTCTGGTGCGAATCAATTGATTGAGGATATTGGAAGCCCGTTTTATGTGCATCCATCTGAGAATTCGAATATTGCTCTGGTTTCCCCTCTGTTGGATGGGAAGAATTATCAGTCGTGGCGACGATCCATGGAGCTTGCTCTTGGATCACGGAAAAAGCTCAGTATTGTTGATGGATCTATATCTCAACCTGCTATTACAGATCCGAATTATCCACAGTGGTGCAAATGCAATATGCTGGTGCAGACATGGATCATAAACTCTTGTCAAAAGGAGATCTCACGCTGTGTGTTGTTTGCTCATTCAGCTGCAGAGATGTGGAGAATATTGGGGTGCAGGTATGGTAAAGGAAATGCACCTAGGAAATTTGAGTTACAACAACAAATTTATTCACTGTTTCAAGGTTCTCTTTCTGTGACTGATTATTACAATCAATTGGATGTATTGTGGTGTGAGTATGAACAGTATTGTACTATGGTGCCTTGCAATTGTGGTATGTATGAGATGCATCAGGATAACAAGGTCATGAAATTTCTCATGGGGCTAAATGAGAGTTACTTTAATATAAGGAGTCAGATTTTAGCTATGAAGCCTTTTCCAAATATGGATGACTGTTTTAGCTATGTTGTGCAAGAGGAAAGTCATAGGACTACAGTATATGGGAACAGGTCTGCTGTTGGTGAATCAGCTGCTATGCAAGTTAACAGAAGCTTCAATTCACCTTCTGGTAATG
Source organism: Euphrasia confusa (assembly GCA_954870475.1). Lineage (NCBI taxonomy): Eukaryota > Viridiplantae > Streptophyta > Magnoliopsida > Lamiales > Orobanchaceae > Euphrasia > Euphrasia confusa. The sequence continues at coordinate 2,033,673 of OX940961.1, forward strand.
GTGGTAATGCCTCTGGCAATTCCTCTACAGCAGCCAATGATGGTGGTAATGGGAGCAACAGCAGTGCTAATTTTGCTTCTAACAAAGGCAAAACTCAGCATAAATGGAACAATAGTGGGCAGCCTATTTGCAGTCATTGTGGAAAAGAAGGTCACATTAAGGCTAAATGCTTTCAGCTTCATGGATTTCCACCAAACTTCAAGTTCAAACAGAGACCTAATGAAGGTTCTTCTAGTTCTGCTAATCTAACTACTTCTCAACCAGAAGGAAGTAGCTCCTCTGCTGGAATTACACCCTCTTCAGCTCCCAGTAATTCAGCCTTCACACAGGAACAACTTACTCAACTTATGCAGCTAATGAGGGGATTTCCAGGCCCTGGATCAGGTTCTGCTACTAGTTCCAGTTCAAGCAATTTTTCTTTTGCTGGAATCAGTAGTGCATTTACTTCTTTGGCTGTTGCACCACAGTCTAAGAGCTGGATAATTGATACAGGCGCAACTGACCACATGATCAGTTCACCTTCCCAGTTTACCTCTGATATTGTTCCCTGGATCATTGAAGTTCATTTACTAGATGGAAGCAAGACAGTAACCACACATAAGGGCTCTATTCAAGTAACTAGTAGTCTGCTGTTACAAGAAGTATTGTGTGTTCCTGCCTTCACAGTAAACCTTATTTCTGTTAGTGCCCTTCTTAGAACTCAGCCATGTTCCATTACATTCACTGAGTCCAACTGTATCATTCAAGAAGAGGAAAGTAAGAAGGTTTTGGGGATTGGATATAAACAACAAGGTTTGTTCTTACTTCATTCAGAAAAACCTATTGTGGTTAATGCATTAACCACTTGCAAGAATATCTGGCATTCTAGGCTTGGACATGCATCTCAAGGAAGAATGCATCTTTTGAAAGAAGTGATACCAGAAGTTTTCGCAAATTCTGAAGGGATTTGTGACATCTGTCCATTAGCAAAACAACACAGGCTTCCTTTTCCCAGCAGTTCAAGTAGAGCTTCTCAAGCTTTTGAACTGATCCACTGTGATTTATGTGGTCCCTTCCCTGAGGCTACAGTTGATGGTCATTTGTACTTCTTGACCATTGTGGATGATTATTCCAGGTTTACCTGGATCTGTATGTTGAAAAGTAAGTCAGAAACAAGAATTCAACTTGCTAACTTTGTAACATTTGCTGCCACTCAGTTTAATGCTACTGTGAAGATAATCAGAACAGATAATGGTTCAGAATTCTTGGCTCATGATTTCTATGCAGCTCATGGTATTCTTCATCAGACAAGTTGTGTTTATACACCTCAACAGAATGGGATAGTGGAAAGAAGACATCAAATCTTACTCAATGTGGCCAGATCATTGAGGTTTCAATCTGGGGTTCCTTTGAATCTGTGGAGTTATTGTATTTACACAGCTGCTTATCTAATCAACAGGTTACCTGTTCCATCCTTGGATAATATGACACCATATGAACTTCTTCATGCTACCCCTCCCATATATGATCATCTCAGAGTATTTGGTTGCCTTTGTTATGTGACTGAAACTATACCCCATAAAAGGAAGTTTGATGCTAGAGCTTTCAAAGGAGTTTTTCTGGGATATTCTTTTCAGTCAAAAGGGTATTTGGTATATAACCTAAATACTCATTCTGTGGTGACTTCTAGGGATGTTCAATTTGCTGAGAATGTTTTCCCTTTCTTAACATCTGAGTCATCTTCTGAGGCTGACAATTCTTCTTTTAGAATTTTTTCTCCAAATTCTGAGCAAGATATTCCATCTCCTGTTTCTGAGCCTACAGAAGATGAGGATACAATGGATGTTGGCAATCCACAGGTTGATCCTGCTGACACTGCTCCAGAGATTCCCAGTCAGTGTGTGCCACATTCCAGAAATAGAAGACCACCTGCATATCTGGCAGATTACCATTGTAATGCTGTTTTGGTTTCTGAAACTCATGTTGAACCAAATTCTTATAAAGAGGCAGCCAAATACCCACACTGGCAGGAGGCAATGAAGAAAGAGTTTGAAGCTTTGGAGGCAAATAACACTTGGTTGATTACTGATCTTCCTCCACATAAAGCTGCAATTGGATGTAAGTGGGTTTATAAAGTGAAGTATCAGTCAGATGGTTCTCTGGAAAGGTTTAAAGCCAGGCTAGTGGCAAAGTGGTACAACCAAAGAGAAGGTTTGGATTATGAGGAGACATTTGCTCCAGTGGTCAAAATGACCACAATTAGAACTCTTCTAGCTCTGGCTGCCACAAAATCCTGGTTTTTGGAGCAATGTGATGTGAATAATGCCTTTTTGCATGGGGATTTAACTGAGGAAGTTTACATGGAGATGCCACCTGGCTTTGCAAAACAGGGGGAGCAGAAGGTATGTAAGCTTTTGAAGAGTTTATATGGCTTAAAACAGGCCAGTAGACAATGGTTTTGCAAGCTTACAGGCGCCTTGCTAGAGTATGGCTTTACTCAGTCACTGGTGGATCACTCTTTGTTCACATTACACACCAATACTTACAGCTTGATCCTCTTAATATATGTTGATGATCTCATTATAGCAAGTAATGATCAAGGGGAGATTAAAAGGATCAAAAGTTTTCTGAATGATAAGTTTCTTATTAAAGATCTTGGATGTTTGAAATATTGTCTTGGATTGGAGATTGGAAGGGATAGCAGTGGCATTACACTTTGTCAAAAGAGGTATACTATGGAGCTGCTCAAAGAGGCAGGTTATCATAACTGCAAATCTACTGCTTTTCCCATGGATACTAAGGCAAAATTCAGTACACATGCACCTGATTTACTGGATGATCCTACAGTCTATAGAAGATTGGTTGGCAAGTTGTTGTATCTGACCATAACAAGGCCTGATATATCATATGCTGTACATGTTCTTAGTCAGTTTATGAACAAGCCTGCTCATTCCCATTTTGGTGCAGCTCACAGGGTATTAAGATATTTGAAAGGTACTACTGATCAGTGTATTTTTTATCCTAGTGCCAGTGAAATGAAGCTCAATGCCTTCTGTGATGCAGACTGGGGAGCTTGTGTGGACACTAGAAGATCTGTAACAGGTTATGCTGTGTTTTTGGGAGATTCATTGGTAAGTTGGAGGTCAAAGAAGCAGTCAGTTGTTTCCAGGAGTTCTGCTGAATCAGAATATAGGGCAATGGCTCTCACCATTTGTGAATTGGTTTGGTTGAAGCAGGTGATGATGGACTTGGGAGTCAAGTTACCTGCTGCTAATCTCTACAGTGACAGCAAGTCAGCTCTGGCAATGGCAGCTAATCCAGTTCTCCATGACAGAACCAAGCATGTGGAGATTGACTGTCATTTTGTTAGAGAAAAGGTGCAACAGGGGTTGATTCACATGATGTTTGTACCCTCTAGGCTGCAGGTGGCTGATGTCTTGACAAAGGCACTTGGGACTGACCAGTTCCACCAGTTGTTGTGCAAGTTGGGAATCAGATTCTCAACTTGAGGGGGAGTATTGATGTTTGCGCACTTTTGGTGATTTAAGTGTTTTTTACTTTGCTCTTTAAATAAGTTGTTGTTGTTTGTTATGATTTAAGCTTGAAGGGCATTTCAGTCTTTTTATACCTCTTTAGGGTATAAAGGAAACAATGTATTTGTCATTTTGAATTAATTGAATCATTCCTTCTTTTCCCAGCTCACGTTTCTTTCCCTCCTTCTCCCCCTTCACCCTTTACATGTGAAACACACATTCATTCAAACACCTTGAGCTCAAGCTCACTGTTCTGAGTTATTTTCTGGCTTCTATTCCGGCGTCTATTTTCTACAACCTAGCATATCCGTACGAGGCTGTTTCTGTGGACAAGATGAGGGCGAGAGCAGTAATCTGACTTATACAAGGAAACATCTTTTGTTTGAACATAGTAGACGACGTGTAGGCGCAGAGATTGACATCTCAACAAAGGCTTGAAGGTGACAAAGGCAATAACCTCTCGGTATTTCAACCAGCCTGATGGACTCAGACACCAATCCACACAATCAGCATCTTCGTCACCAGGTTCGAAGGACTCTTTCAATAAGGCCTTGTGAGCTTCCAAGTCAATGTCGGACAACTTAGTCCAACAATATTCTCCCGTTTCCGGTTTCATCTCCCAAACCTCCCACTTCAAACGTCCATCGCTAATCAACAAAGACAAAGAGCTTCCCCCTGATAAATATTTGTAATAGCAGTACGCACCTTTACATTGAGGGACGGGTATCTGAGTAATAACTTCAGTCTCCATGTTCAAACTCAGAATGTGATTATTATTATAATCACCACAATTTTGCATCCAATGCACGAACCCTTCCGTGACCAATGGATACCCGCAGAGTTTTCCAGAAGCCTCCGGAGACAAGTGTTGCGTATCGACAAGTCTCCAGGAGTTATCGACTCCCACAGTCAATATCGCACAACACACCCGAGTGAGTTCAGCTTGATAATATGTGCGAACCACTTTATACTCCTTGCGAGTACCCACATACGCTATGGCTGAAGTATAGCGTATGGGGTGGTATATGGTCGAGGCGGTAAACGGAGGGAGATCGAAATGGTGCCTTGTCACGGGATTCGTGATCATGAGTTCGCCTCCTTTGTTGACTTTAGGCTCCAAAGTCAACCCATTGCAGCTGGTCCAGAAATATCCATATCGTGACCTGTAGATGAAATCGGATATTTGAACTTGGTTGCTGCCTTCATGTGCCAGTGACATAAAAGTAGCCGGTTTTTGTCGATTGCGGCTCTGGAATACAAGTCCAGGAGTTGAAAGATTGAGGTGGGCATACGCGAAATCACGGGTGCTGGTGATCTCGTGCCACTTCCGGCAAACAAACTTGGTTGAATCGACTATATCTTGGGCTGGGATTCGTACGAGAATTTGCATCAATATGTCGTCCGGAAGAGAATCGAAACCGGTGGTGGTTCTTAGCATCCCCCGGCCGCCTCTACTACTAATACTACTACATCTACGTTTCAAGATGCAGTTAAATTAATTGCCCCCAACAATCATATCTGCATATCAAATACAGATTTTTACAACGAATATTATTTAAAAGCAAAACTAATAATATCTTAACACAGAGTTTTTTTTATTGATCAGCACACGAAATTATTTACATAATCGAATTGAAAGGGTACCTCTAATTTCTTCTGGAATTCTCGAAGTCGAAGGTAAAGGAGCGGCGTTGCTAGGTTATTCGTACTTGAACATTAATATTTAAGTACATTCTTAGAAAAATATTTATTTTATTTTATTTTATAATATAAAATTTAAAATAACAATTAATTTAAGATAATTTGGAAAAATTAAAGTGAAAGTTTGTTTGAAGTTTGAACTTGAAAAGTAAAGTATAAATATTTGTATTTTAAATAAATTAGAATTTTTTGTAAAACTAATGTTGAGTAAATCTAAAATTTAAATAGAATTTAAAATTTTAATTAAATGAAAAAAATGTTTGATTCCTCCACAACTTTTATTTTAATAAGTATTTTCACTTTATAATATAATTTAAATTGCTGTGGGGAGGCATTAAACGAGCAATATATATAGCGCCTTTGAGAATGATACTTTAGAGCAATTACTAATTACAAGCAATGCTACATAGCAAAAGGGGTCGAGATAACGAGCTATAATAATAGCTCAAAGACAGTTATGTGACTTATACAAGGAAACATCTTTTGTTTGAAGATCGTAGACAACGTGTAACCGAGATCGACAGCTCAACGAAAGCTTAAAAGCAACAAACCTCACACTTTAGATGGTCACTGCCAGCAAACAAAGATAGAGAGCTTCACGTCGATAGATATTTATAATAATACGGACCCTTACATCGAGGGACGGGTATCTGAGTATGATTTCAATCTCCATGTTCAAACTCAAAATGTGATAATCATTACCAGAGGTCCAATGCACAAAGCCTTCCGTGACCAACGGTCACAATCTAAATTTATTAGAAGCCGCGAGAGACACGTGTTTAGTATCAATAAGTCTCCAGGAGTTATCGACTCCTACAGTGAATATAGCACAATACACCCAACAAGCTGGCATGTGATACACACCTTCAGGATTATAAGTTGGTACGGATAAATCGATCTCCAGAAACTGTAGCAGAAATACATGAGAAAACCAAAACTTTGGCCATGGACAGGGCTACAAACGAGTCGAGCCGAGTGGAGCATAAAGTTTATCGAGCCTGCTCGCCTAAATATAACAGTTGCTCGAGCTCGGCTAGATTGTTTCAGAAATGGAATGAATCGAAAATCAAGTGCTTCAAAAGGCAGCCGTTCAAAACCCAAAATAAAATATTAAAATAGTTAGTTTGTTATGAAATTGACTGGGATTTCTGTTGTTGATGAATAAATGAATAATAAAATGATATTTTCATCAACAATAATTTCTCAAGAACACAAAAACTACTACTCTATATGCATAAGTGAAACAATGAAGTGAACTTAGCATATCCATACGAGGCTGATTCTGTGGACAAAAGGAGGGTGAGGGCCGTAATCTGACTTGTGCAAGGAAACATCTTTTGTTTGAACATCGTAGACAACGTGAAACCGAGATCGACAGCTCCACAAACGCTTGAAAGCGACAAAGACAATAACCTCTCGGTATTTTAACCAGCCCGATGGACGGAGACAGCATTCCAAACGATTATCATCTTTGTCACCATCAGGTTTGAACAAGGGTTCGTTCTCCTCTTTACGAAACGACTCGTTCAATAAGGCCCTGTGAGCTTCCAAGTCGATGTCGGGCAACTTAGTCCAACAATATTCTCCCGTTTCCGGTTTCATCTCCCACACCTCCCACTTCAAACGGCCAACGCCAATCAACAAAGACAGAGAACTTCCCGCCGATGACAGATATGTATAATCATAATAATACCGGTCAGTACAACATCGAGGGGCGAGTATTTGAGTAATAACTTCAGTCTCCATGTTCAAACTCAGAATGTGATTATTATTAGAACTACCACCATATTGCACCCAATGCACGAACCCTTCAGTGACCAACGGACACCAGTTGAGTTTTTTAGATTCCTCGGAAGACAAGTGGTGAGTATAGACAAGTCTCCATGAGTTATCGACTCCCACAGTCAATATAGCACAACAGTACACCCGAGTTTGATCCCCACCGCCAGCTGGATGATCATACGTTCGGACCACTTTATACTCGTTGCGAGTAGCCACATAAGCTATGGCGGATCCGATGTTGAAGTATCCGGTCGGGGCCATAAGCGGAGGGAGATAGAAATGTTGCCTTGTAACGGGATTCGTTATCATGAGTTGGCCTCGGTCGTTGAACTTAGGCTCTAACATCAACCCGTTGCAACTGGTCCAGAACAATCTATCCTCGGAAGTGTGGATGAAATTGGATATTTGAACTTGGTTGCCGCCTTGTGCCAGTGTCATAAAAGTAGCTGCTCCCCTTTTTCGGTGAGCGCGGTTCTGGGCGAGAAGTCCGGGAGTTGAAAGATTGAGGTGGGCATACGCGAAATCACGGGTTCGGGTTATCTTGCGCCACTTCTTGCAAACAAACTTGGTTGAATCGACTATGTCTAGGGCTGGGATTCGTATCAGAATTTGCATCAATATGTCGTCCGGAAGAGAATCGAAACCCGTAGTATTCATATCTATATAATAATGAAATGAAAAAAGTGTATTTGAGTTGGGACTTGGGGTTTGGGAATGGACTTTCAATTAGGATAATAGGCTGCAATTATCTGTTGAACTTGGAAGGAAGCTAATGGGCTGAGATATTAATTCAAAAGTCAAAACATAAGAATCAAAAGGGGCAAAGACCTAAACAAAGAGCCTAATTTCTTCTTCAACCGAATCTTAAATACAGATTACAGAGAGAGAAAGAGTGAAATCAAAAATCTGGGTAACAACCGAACAAGATCTCAAGCGGAGGAGCTACTTACTACCTGGACCACCCGCTGGTTCGCCGGACAGGGTCTAGAGGCAAAGCCGTTTTCAATACATCACTTAGTTGCTGCTGCGGAGAGATGAAGTAGATTGAGGTTGTATGCTTGTCACTTGACTGCTTGGTTGAAGGAGGTGTGTTTCGTGCTGATTGTTGGTGACGAATGGGAGATCTGTTGTGTGGTGTGGGTGAGGATAAGGAATAGGATAAGAGATTAAGAGAGGGAGAAGAGAAGTCACGTGAGTGAATATGAGTGTGGTGTAGGGAGTAACCAAAGTTGAATGGTCAAAATTATTTAATTTTTGTGTACTTGGAGATATTTGTTTGATTATGCAAACAACAATTCGGACAAAGCTTGAATAAAACTGCTAATGTATAGTCTCTGAGAATGATACTTTCACAGTACTTCAGTTATAGCCTTATAGCAACTTAGGCAAGTAGTATTTAACAAATAGCAGCAAAATTAAAAGAAAACGACCATGAGAATAACACTAACACATTACGTTTCTAGTTTCTAAAACATAGCCTTATAAAGATCGGAGAGACATTACATTCTACGAACGAATAGGAATAATCTGTGTTCGTTAATAAGTTCAACTGGTATTTAACAATGCTACAGAGCAGAAAGGGATACTAAGTTCAACTGGCATAAGTGAAACAATGAACTCAACTCAGCAGCTATCTGCCTTGTACAAGGAAACATCTTTTGTTTGAACATCATAGACAACGTGAAATTGGAAGTTAATAGTTGTATGACTTGTTATTATCTGTCTTGTTAGTTTGTTGAATAAATGAATAATAAAATGATATTTTCATTAACAATAATTTCTCAAGAACAAAAAAACTACTACTCTATATGCACAAGTGAAACAATGAAGTCAACTTAGCATATCCGTACGAGGCTGTTTCTGTGGACAACATGAGGGTGAGGGCCGTGTTCTGCCTTGTACAAGGAAAAATCTTTTGTTTGAACATCGTAGACAACGTGAAACCAAGATCCACAGCTCAACGGAGTAGGGCAAGCAACAAACACAATAACCTCTCGGTATTTTAACCAGCCCGATGGACTGAGACGCCACGACCCCACGCAATCAGCTGCAAGTTTACTGCACGACTTGTTCAATAAGGCCCTGTGAGCTTTCAAGTCGATGTCAGGCAGCTTTGTCCATTCCCCCATTTCCGGTTTCATCTCCCAAACCTCCCACTTCAAATGACCAACGCCAATCAACAAAGACAGAGAGCTTCCCGCCGTTGACAGATACGTATAATCATAATAGTTCCGGCCATTAGATCGAGGGACGGGTATGTGAGTAATAACTTCAGTCTCCATGTTCAAACTCAGAATGTAATTACTATAACTATCAATTTTTTTTACCCAATGCACGAACCCTTCCGTGACCAACGGACACGGCCAGTTGAGTGCTCCAGAAGCCGCGAGAGATAAGTGTTGCGTATCGATAAGTCTCCATGAGTTATCGACTCCCACAGTCAATATCGCACAACACACACGACTGTGATCTGGATAATACGTACGGACCACTTTATACTCCTTGCGAGTAGCCACATACGCTATGGCGGATCTATAGTAGGAGTTGTTGTTCTTGGTGATAAACGGAGGGAGATCAAAACGATGTCTTGTCACAGGATTCGTGATCATGAGTTCGCAGCGGTCATTGATATTAGGCTCCAAGATCAACCCGTTGCAACTGGTCCAGAAATTATTATATAGTGAAGTGTGGATGAAATCGGACATTTGAACTTGGTGGTTGCCTTGTGCCAGTGACATAAAAGTAGCCCTTGGTAGGTAATTGTGTTTCCAGACGAGAAGTCCGGGAGTTGAAAGATGAAGGTGGGCATACGCGAAATCATGTGTGCCGGTGATCTCGTGCCATTTCCGGCAAACAAACTTGGTTGAATCGACTATATCTTTTGCTGGGATTCGTATCAGAATTTCCATCAATATGTCGTCCGGAAGATGATCGATGCCGGTGGTTTTTAGTATCTTCCGGCCGTATCTACTACTACTACTACTACTACTACTACATCTACGTTTCCTACTACTGCTATTACTACTACATCTTCGTTTCAAGATGTTAAAATATCTGCCCCCGACCATATCTGCATATCAAAATAAGTAAACACTAGAATTTTTATTACCAATATTTGTTAAAAAAAAAAAGAATATCAAATATATATTACAAGATTTGGATCAACGCACGAAATTATTTACACAGAAAATATTATACATATATAATCGAATAGAAAGGGTACCTCTAATTGTTCTTCTGGAATTCTCCAAGGTGCAAGGAGCGGCGTAGTTATTGCTAGGTTATTTCTTAGAAAAATATTAATCTAATTATTTTTTATAATATAAAATTTAAAATAACAATTAATTTAATTTGGAAAAATTAAAGTGTGCAGAAATATATAGTAGTAATTTTTTTTCACCCCCTTCAGTCTTAACAATTTCTAAAAAAAAAAAAAACGGGCCATGAGAAAACTACGGGACTTCTTTAAGTGACGAGATCTGAATTCCTTAGCGAAAACATTATGTCTTTATATTTAGACTGAGGAGACGTTACATTCTAATTTCTAATTTTCTACTATGATCGAATAAAAATATACCGAGTTTGTCAATGGTTACTAAGTAATGTCAATGGTTACTAAGTAGTAAGTTCAAGCAATGCTACAGAGCAAAAGGGGTAACGAGCATAATCTGTGTTCGTTAATAAGTTCAACTGGTATTTAACAATGCTACAGAGCAGAAAGGGATAATAAGTTCAACTGGTACAAGTGAAACAATGAACTCAACTCAGCATATCCGTACGAGGCTGTTTGTGTGGACAAGATGAGTGTAAGAGCAGCTATCTGCCTTGTACAAGTAAACATCTTTTGTTTGAACATCATAGACAACGTGAAATTCACAGCTCGACGAATAGTGAAGATTTGCAGAATGGATGTTTCACATGCTAACAGGAGGGAATTGGAAGTTAATAGTTGTATGACTTGTTATTATCTGTCTTGTCAATGCTACAGAGCAAAAGGGGTAACGAGCATATCCTCACGAGGCTAGCTAGCGCTGTTTATGTGGACAAGATAATTAGATACGGGTGACAGCAGTAATCTGAGTTGTACAACGAACCTGCACTCCTGAGCTTCCGGAATTTGAAGTTAATAATTTGTATGACTTGTGTTATTATCTGTCTTGTTTGATTGATCAGTTAACATTGTTCGGTTGATTGAGTAAACTTTAGTATTATTGTTGGAGAGGAGTGGGAGGAGAGATCTGGGTTAGCTGCATTTAAACATGTTGTAGTAAGTATTGGAGAATATATTCGGCCCACTATAAATGTCTAGTTGCCCAACTTCTCTAACAGTTCGAGCTTTTAGATGAATCGGTTTCTAACCTGCTGGGATCTATATCCTTACGAGGCTGTTTCTATGGACATGAAAAGTGTTATAACAAAAACTATCCGTCCCAAACAAGGTAACATCTTGTGTTTTCACATTGTAGACAACGCGTAACCGAGATTGACGGAATCTTCCACCCCTCATCGGCCTCGCCGCAATAAACACAATAACCTGTCCGTATTTCAACCAGCCGCCCGGAATCAGTTTGCAATCCAAGCAATCACCTTCGTCAGGTTTGAACTGGCTCGCCTCTTTATCGTACGTCTCGTTCAATAAGGCCTTGTGAGCTTCCAAGTCTATGTCGGGCAGCTTCTTCCAATATTCCCCCGAATCCGAATCCGAATCCGCAGGTTTCATCTCCCAAACCTCCCACTTCAAAAGGCCAAGGCCAATCAACAAAGACAAATAGCTTCCTCCGGACATATATTTATAATAGTAATACTCACCCTCACATCGAGGGACGGGTATCTTTGTAATAACTTCACTCTCCACGTTCAAACTCAAAATGTAATCGTTTCTCAAATCTCCCACCCAATGAACGAACCCGTCCGTGACCAACGAGCACCAGTCGAGTTTCATAGAAGCCGAGAGAGATAAGTGCTGAGTATCAACAAGTCTCCACGACTCATCAACTCCGACGGTCAATATAGCACAATATATCCGACAAGCTGGACGGGGATCCCCCAGGTAATACGTTCTGACAACCTTGTACTCCATACGAGTAGCCACACGAGCGATGGCGGATTTACCCGAGGCGTGTTGGAGTGTGGGCGTGAAAGGAGGGAGATCGAAACGTTGACTAGTCAAGGGATTCGTGATCTTGAGCTGGAGCTTATCGTTGACCTGAGTCTGAAGCATCAAACCGTCGCAGCTGCTCCAGAAGTATCGGTGGTAGCTGAATTTGGATATCTGAAACTGGTTTTCGCCACGTGTCGACATAAAAGTAGTGTTTCTTGAGTTATCATTCTGGATGAGAAGTCCGGGAGTTGAATGGTGAAGGTGGGCGTATATGAAGTCACGGGTGTTTGTGATCTCGCGCCACTTCCGGCAAACAAACTTCGTTGAATCGAGTATATCTTCAGCCGAGATTCGTGCAAGAATTTGTATCAATATGTCGTCCGGAAGAGAATCTAAATCTGTGGGTTTTAGCATCTCTCGGACTCGGATTGTGTACTATTACCAACCTATATTTATTACCCGTCCAAATGTGTATTAAACACATGATCAAGAATAAATCTTAAATTAATATCAAATATATACACAGAAATGATTTACAAAAAATAAAATAAAATATCATGCGTAATCGAATTGAAAGTGTACCTCTAAATTTTCTTCTTGAATTTTCCAAGGTGTTCGGATGAGTAGCAAATATCAATGAGCGAGCCAGCGCGTATATATATTGTTGAGGATTCGTACAACAAGGTCCAACCAACCGAATAAATCCGATCAAATTGGACTTTCATAAACCACACGATGTGAACAACTCAAAACCGAACGAATATGATTTGACTCTCCAGCTCACAATCACTCACGTATATGTGAACTCACAAGAATATAAAAGCACGATAAACAACACACACAAGACAAGATTTTACGAGCTTCGGTTTCGTGCTGCGCAGCAGCAGAAACCTACGTGCTCGGGGAGAGGGGTGTTTCTTCTTTATTAAACGAAAACGAGATTACAATCACTCTTGATAATCCTGAGCCAACAAGGCGTAAGCGATTATCGATCTAACCTCACGTCTAATAACAAGTATTAAAACCCTAATACTTTCGGCCGACTCTCATGGAATGACCGATGCCCCTGCCTCTCTCTCTCTCTCTCTATGCATCTGATCGAGCGTCCTTTTATAGAGGACTTGGACGTCGATTTATGGTAGTAATAGGTTCCTTGTGCTCCAAGGATTCCGTAGCCTTTTGAATCACCTCAATCGGATAAGTATGGAAAGAGATATTCAATTTTTGGTTTATTACCAAAAATAGAAGATGCTGCATCCTGCCAGGAAACAGCCCGCTGCGCAACGCCCTATTGCGCAGCGCCCTGCCTTAGAATTTCGAACATATTTCCACAAATCTCCACCTTGTTCAAACTTCTAAGCCCATGTCCACCATCTTGCAGTAGTGATCAAGTACTGCTCAACCCAGACAAGCCAAAATCCAAACAACTCCTTTTGCTACGACACCTTATTCACCATGCCATAATCAAACCCGATCATTCGACTCCAATCCAGTATGATTTCGAATCACACTGCTCCCATATGATCATACCCGATCATATTTTTCTTAGTATTGAAATTAGGCAGAACATGCCATGCCCAATACTACCGCAACACCTGCCATAGGTACTGCATTCCCAAATTCTTCAACACCACCATGCGGCATCAAGAACTTGTACATGACATTAGTCATAATCCGAAAGTAGATGTTACTCCACCTTCCCGCACCTCCAGAAACCTCCAGAGACGACTTCATCAAGTTAGCAACTCACAGCACTGACTGCAGCAGTCTGAATCTCGCTGCCTAACTTGGCCCCCCTGCAGCAGCATGAGAATGCCTACCACAGCCCGCATATGACATAAGTCATATAATCCGAAAGTAGATGTCACTCCACCTTCCCGCATCTCCTCCATAGACGACTTCATCAAGTTAGCAACTCACAACCCTGCCTGCTGCAGCCTGAATTTTGTTGCCTAACTCGGCCCCCTGTGGCAGCACGAAGCCTACCACAGCCCTGCAGCACCACGAGAGTGCCTACTGCAGTCCCTGCGACACCACGAAAGTGCCTGCCGCAGCCCCTGCACAATTTCAGCATTGTGAGGTTGTCCTCTTGGGACTTGATGCAAACATGCATCTCCGACATGAAATATGGAGCGCGATCCATTTTTCATATCCTGGAAAGTTGATGTAGATCACCTTTCCCCAGCTCCGGATATCACCAGAGCGAGAATCCTCCAAGTCAACAACTCACAGAACTGCCTGCCGCAGCCTGAGTCTTGCCGCTGCCCTTGAACTTTGCAATAGCATCGCAATGCCTACTGCAGCCCCTTCACAATTCTCGGAAGCTTGTGAACAGTCCACGTGGGACCAGATGCCGATGCACGTCCCTACTAGTACTCTTTGCCGCAATCTCCCTTGCGGTAGTTGCTACCGTAGTCGCTATCGTAGTCACTGCATGCAGTCTCTACCATAGTCAATGCCTCCACCTCGAGAAGCATTATATCCTGTTGAAGTATCTCGAACGATTCTAATCAACCCCATGCATCACATCACCATAACAAGAGTCTTAGCATAACCGCTTCATCTTGTTATATCCGGCAGAAGAACGTTGTCTCTGCCCCTGCCATGCCATATGGCAGACCCTGCCATGCCTGTACCCTACAACACAACACTTGAATGCTTCAATGTTGTGATTTCCGGTAGTTACACCACACGGCTACATGTAGAGTTCGACTCTACGGTAAACCCTACTGCCTCTGCCTAGGCAATAGTAGTCTCTGCCTCCACTTGGAAATAGTGGAAACCCTCTGCCTCTTTCCCGGACAGATTTCAGGCCCTGTTGCTTCTCCTTGAGTAGATTAGTGGTGGTAAGAATCATCAATTAGAACCAATCCTCCTTGGTACGCCTTGCACCAACATTCGCTCTATGTGTAACCCCTGCCGCAGCGGCTGCTACACCAACAACAGTCCTTGTTGATTTTCTAGTATCGAGACTACCAAAATCAACATCCCCACATCCAATTCGAGCATCATCCTTGACCTCCATCTTCTTGGACGTGAAACCGTAACCAAAGGTTACATTGACATACCTCAACAACCTTCGAACTGCCACCAGTGACTCCCGCTCATACTCCTCGATATCACACCCATACCCTGGTCAATATCAGGCTTGCTATACATCATAGCATGTATGAGACTTCCCAGTGCTCTACCATTAGGCACTGCTGCCCTGGCTGCTGCGACCGTTCACCCTGCCGCAGGGCAATTCTCCACCTAAAGTATTAAGTGCTGCCTAAGGGAAGTTGCGCAACTCCACCTCAAAAATAGCAACATTATCCTGTCATTCGCACCTTCTTCCACCATTAGAGCATTATACACAACATAAGATTGTGCAAACCTCTTAGGTTGATGAATGACAATATCATTCGCACCTTCTTCCACCATTAGAGCATTTAACACAAATCAACTTGTGCAAACCTCTTAGGTTGATGAATGATCCTCCTTTCTGCATAACAAGAAAACCGATACCCTCCCGATCAGTTTTATGTTGAGTATTATCAATCAAGTAGTCGCTCTGCCGCAAACTACCTCCCGACAGTCGCACTGCCGCAGCCATTGCCGCTGCTGCTGCCATGTCGTTGCCATCGACGATGCCTTGGCCATTGTCTCCACCTTCAACGATGTCGCATCCTGAAGTATGGTAATATGGTAGTCGATGAAGCGAACTACCCCAGCGCAGTTGCTGCTGCAGTCAATGCCACTGCCCTTGCCTCTGCCGCTGCCTTCGACAATGCCTCCGCCGCTGCCACGAGCGACCCATTCGATGATGCCTTCACCTTCAGCAATGTATGAACATCCTGAGGCTATTTAATCCGGTAATCGCTGCTGCAATTACCCCAGCGCAGTTGCTGCCGCAGTCATTGCCACTGCCTGCAACCTCTGCTGCTGCCTTTGGCGATGCCTACGCCTTGCCTCCACCTCTAGCGATGTCTCGATCATCCTAAGGTCTTGGAATCATGGTAGTCTCTGCTTCCGCAGTCTCTACCGCAGTCCTTAAGCCATTATAGCTGTCACTGCCTTCCTGGTAGTTCCTGCTGCCGCAGTGGCTACCCCAGCAGCTATGCCTGCTGCTGCCTTTGCCAATGATGGACAAGAAATACTTTCCACCACCTTTCCTCTTTGTTCTAGATGGACCCTAGAGATCGGAATGAATGTAATTTAGGCAGCCCTTGGTTCCTATGGCTGGCGCATCACCTGATGCTGCCACCGCAGTGCTGCCTACAACATCCACTGCCCTGCCTATCAAATAATACAACTCATTCCTCTTCTCTTCTTCTAGCACTGTAGTGCTGCCTCTCCTCTTGAAGGCATCCTCCACTAGAACAAAAATTATATTCCGAGCTATCAAAATTCTCTTGAGCTCCGGGATATATCTCACCTTGGTTAGAAGCTTCGACGAGCTATCAACCAAGCTTCAGTATAGAGTCGAACCACCTCAACTTTACAAGTTAGGTTAATTTCCAAGAATGATAGAACCTCCATCCATCTCCTCAAAACCATCAAACCACTGCCGCATGGGTCTTATGTGAGCTCTGCACCCTGAATCTTTGATCCACCTTGCCCCCTTCCTTGAAGTGACAATTGAAGGCCTGCTGCAGTCCCTCTGCCGCAGTTGCTGCCTCAGCAACATCATCATCGTGATGTGCTAGATCCATCCTCGATTCAGCTACTTCTTGAAGACAAGATAATCTTCCTTCAAGAACCTCAAACCCACTGCCTCATAGGTCTTATGTGAATCGTGCGCCTTGAATCTTTAATCCACTATGTCCCCTTCCTTGAAGTGACAATCGGAGGCCTGCCGCATAACCCTACTGCAGTTGCTGCCTCAGCAACATCAGCTTTGTGATGTGCTAGATCCATCCCCGATTCAGCTACTTCTCGACGAGACGAACCCTCCTCAAGAACATGGTTTTGTTACCTTGAAAATACCCCTCTGTCACGCCCTAAAACTCCTGGGTCTAGCATATGGAACGAAGGCAGCGCAACAGCCTTCGCGCTGCTGCATGGCTCTGCCCTTATGGCCTACCTTCTATTATGCTATCCTGCAGTGTTGCTGCATCGCACAACACTGCCTTCCTGTGCAAAACTGACCCCTTGCCGCACTCTCCTGCCTTGCTGTACAGTGCTGCTCCCTAGCCGCTTCGTACTGCCTTGCTGCGCAGCACCGCCCTGCTGCACAACTCTGCCTTTGTGCAAGGTCACAAAGAGGCTGGACGTTACACCGTGCCTTCATGAGATGATGCCTCGTTCCCACTCTTCCGACTCCTCTTCTGAAGTTCCCTTGAGTACCTTCTCAAGTTCCTGCCGTGACGTCTCGACAGCCGGCTCCTTGGACACAAAAACAATTAGCATGCCTCCAAGACACCTAATTATCGTCGTAGTGCCCGCTGCGAACAACCCTTGTCTTCTTGGTTCTGCCATAGTGCCTGCCTTTTCAGTACCTGCCGAAACTACGTCCTGCCGCAGGGCCTGCCTGAGTACCTGCTGCTGCAGCGTCAGCTGCATCATCCATAGTTTTTTCAGTTCCCCTTGCCTGGAGAATGGCAGTGCTAGCAGTAACCTCCTGATGTGTTTTCATCGTCTTGCCTTTGATCCGCCAAGGACCAAAGTTATTCTTGTCGACACCTTGTCCTCATCATCCTTCTTCGATCCAAGCTTCAGCATCTTCTCGTGATTTATCTTCCCACAGACGGCGCCACTTGTTGAGGATTCGTACAACAAGGTCCAACCAACCGAATAAATCCGATCAAATTGGACTTTCATAAACCACACGATGTGAACAACTCAAAACCGAACGAATATGATTTGACTCTCCAGCTCACAATCACTCACGTATATGTGAACTCACAAGAATATAAAAGCACGATAAACAACACACACAAGACAAGATTTTACGAGCTTCGGTTTCGTGCTGCGCAGCAGCAGAAACCTACGTGCTCGGGGAGAGGGGTGTTTCTTCTTTATTAAACGAAAACGAGATTACAATCACTCTTGATAATCCTGAGCCAACAAGGCGTAAGCGATTATCGATCTAACCTCACGTCTAATAACAAGTATTAAAACCCTAATACTTTCGGCCGACTCTCATGGAATGACCGATGCCCCTGCCTCTCTCTCTCTCTCTCTATGCATCTGATCGAGCGTCCTTTTATAGAGGACTTGGACGTCGATTTATGGTAGTAATAGGTTCCTTGTGCTCCAAGGATTCCGTAGCCTTTTGAATCACCTCAATCGGATAAGTATGGAAAGAGATATTCAATTTTTGGTTTATTACCAAAAATAGAAGATGCTGCATCCTGCCAGGAAACAGCCCGCTGCGCAACGCCCTATTGCGCAGCGCCCTGCCTTAGAATTTCGAACATATTTCCACATATATATATATATATATATATATATATATATATATATATATATATATATATATATATATATATATATATATATATATACACACACACTTTTAGTCTACTTAGATTTGAAGGCCGGCGCCGGTTGAATAGGAAGTTTGTTTGATCTTGAAAAGTATATATATTATTTGTATTTATTCTGTTTAATTTTTTTAATTAATTTTGAATAAAATTTAAATAGAATTTAATATTTTAATTAAATGAAAAAAAATCTTTGATTCAAGTTAATTTTTTAATTAATTTTGAATAACTGTAAAATTTAAATAAAATTTAATATTTTAATTAAATGAAAAAAAAATGTGTGATTTAAATCAAGTACCTCTTTCAAGTCAAGGGTTGTTTAAAAGTCTGAAATTAGAATAAGCTGTAAGTCAGTAAGTTGTTAAATTATTTTATAGATATATGAAGTTATAAGATTTTAATTTGTTTGTTAATTTAAAATCTTATATAAATAAAATTGTCAAAATTTAATTGTTATATATGAAAAAAGTAATTAAAAATAATTATATTAACTAAATAATAAATTTACCATATATAAAAAATAATAATTTTAAAAGTATTTTAGTTTTTTTATTGTTTAAGTTAAAAGATCTTATAAGTTGTTTAAAAAAACTTACCACCGTCCTTACTTTTTTTTTTAACTTAAACAACTTATTTTTAAGTTTTTAAATTTTTTTTTTTTGAAGTTTATTCAACAAATTTTAAGAGCTTATAAGCTCCGAAACAAATTATAAACTGTTATAAGCTCAGCCAAACAAAAAAAAAGCCCTTTAAGCAGAAAATATATAGCCTATCGTTAGTCATTACTAAGTACAAGCAATGCTACATAGCAAAAGGGGTTAATAACGAACAATAATAATAGCTGAACCTAGCATATCCTTACGAGGCTGTTTTTGTGGACAAGGTAAGGGTGAAGACAGTTATCTGACTTATACAAAGAAACATCTTTTGTTTGAAGATTGTAGACAACGTGTAACCGAGATCGATAGGTCATCCAAGGCTTGAAAGCAATAAAGCCATAAAGGCAATGACCTCTTGATATTTTAACCAGCCCGATGGACTGATACAGCATTCCAATAAGACAGCATTTTCACTAGGTTAGAATTGGCTCTCCTCTTTATCAAGCGACTCATTCAATAAGGCCTTGTGAGCTTCAAGGTCAATGTTGGGAAGCTTTGTCCATTCAGCTGTTTTAATATATAATTTAAAAAATAATCAAACATTTTTAATTTAAAAATAAAAGAATACTAAGGTATAATTTTTTTGGACTTTCTCTTTGAATCACATTTTGCCCAGTTTATTTTTGGTTGCAATTTTATCAAACGACGGATGCACAGTCTTAGATTTTTGGTTCTTTTAAACTCGTTCATAATTTCTCAAGATAAAAAAAACTACTAGTGTATATGCACAAGTGAAACAATGAAGAAGTCAACTTAGCATATCCGTACGAGGCTGTTTCTGTGGACAAGAGGAGATCGAGAGGCGTAATCTGTCTCGAAAACATCTTTCGTTTCAACATTGTAGGCAACGTGTAACCGAAATGGACCGCCCAACGACGAAGGCTTGCAAGCGACAAAGGCAATAACCTCTCGGTATTTTAACCAGCTGCCCGATGGACTGAGAAAACACTCCAAGCAATCAGCATCTTCGTCACCTGCAGGTTCAAACAACTCGTTCAATAAGGCTCTGTGAGCTTCCAAGTCAATGTCGGGCAACTTAGTCCAACAATATTCTCCCGTTTCCGAAGGTTTCATCTCCCAAACCTCCCACTTCAAACTAGCAACGCCAATCAACAGAGACAGAGAGCTTCCCGCCGTTGACAGATATTTATAAGAATAATAATACTGGCCGACATTAGATCGAGGGATGGGTATCTGAGATAAAACTTCAGTCTCCATGTTCAAACTCAGAATGCGTTTATTACCATAATCATTACCATTATCCACCCAATGCACGAACCCTTCTGTGACCAACGTACTTAAGTTGAGTTTGATGGAATCCTCCGGAGACAAGTGTTGCGTATCGATAAGTCTCCAAGAGTTATCGACTCCCACAGTCAATATCGCACAACACACCCGACTGAGATCAGCTTGATGATACACGCGGACAACTTTATACTCGTTGGGTGGTATGGTCGAGGCGAAAAACGGAGGGAGATCGAAATGATGCCTTGTCACGGGATTCGTGATCATGAGTTCGTCACCGTTGTTGACCTTAGGCTCCAAGGTCAACCCGTTGCAACTGGTCCAAAAATATATCCATATTGTGAGCTGTAGATTAAATCCGATATTTGAACTTGCAGGTTGCCTTCTTGTGAATATATAGTACAAGAGATTTGAATCAACGCACGAAATTATTTACACAGAAAATATTATACATAATCGAATTGAAAGGGGTACCTCTAATTTTTCTTCTGGAATTCTCCAAGGTGCGACGTGCAAGGACCGGCGTGCGTTATTGCTAGGTTATTTCTACTTGAATTTCATTAATTAATTATAGAGATTAAATCACATTTGTACTGTAAATATGTTGCCTGTAAATATGTTGCCGATTCCACATTCACTCCTTTATTTGTTAATTTCATCAAATCCATATTTTCCCAGTCGATTTTATTAATATTAAATTTAATTTTATATTAAAAATTATTTTTTTATTATATAATATTATTTTTTCTAGCTCGACGGGCTAGCTCGAGACCGAAAATTTTACAGTCTGATCAGCTCGAACCGAAGTAACTCGATAGTTCGAGTGGGCTGTACCGAAACCGAGTGGGCTGACCCGATTGACATCCCTACCCACACGTGCAATTTTCGGTGGAAATCGACCGAAGATGATGGGATTTGATTTTTTGAACAAAATAATGACCAAATGTGGGATCAGCCTAAGTTGCAAGACCAAATGTTATTTAATCTCAAGTCACGTCAGCAAGCCCTGCCTGGTGACCGCCATGTGTGCTCACGTGACTCGCACTTGAGTTTTCCGGTGAAAATCGACCAGGAAGGACTGGATTTGATGAAATTGAAAAATAAAAAACTGAATGTTGGATTAACAATATTTACAGGACTATTTATGATTTAATCTCTTAATAACAATTAATTTAATTTTGAAAAAATATAAAATTTTAAGTTAATTAGCACAAATATATAAAATTTAAAATTGGTATTTATAAATTATAACGAAAAATGTTGATTCACTTATTAAAGTAGGACTAACTTTACAATATACTGTACTCCCTCGGTCCCAGAGCTCACACAAATGGTCAACGTTGACTTTTTTTGTCCGTTACTAAATTTTATTTTAGTTATTTTTTCATAATTTTTTTATAATGTTAATCATATATATTTGACGAACAAAAAAAGTCAACGTTGACCAATTTTGTTGACCAATTTTGCCTATAGCTACGGATGGAGTTTTACAGTGACTTTTAGATTTACTATTCCAGTTTTATGAAATAACCTCACCTTTTTTAACACTTAATTAGTCCTAGTTCTTCTTTTCACCCCTTCCGTCTTAACAATTAAAAAAAAAAAAGGCCATGAGAAAACTATGAGACTTCTTGAAGTGACGAGATCTGAATTCCTTCCTGTATCGTAGAATTCCTTAGCGAATTAGTCCTAGTTCTTCTTTTCACCCCTTCCGTCTTAACAATTAAAAAAAAAAAAGGCCATGAGAAAACTATGAGACTTCTTGAAGTGACGAGATCTGAATTCCTTCCTGTATCGTAGAATTCCTTAGCGAAAACATTATGTTTCTAATTTCTAAAACATTGCCTTACGTAGATCTGAAGAATTCCTTAGCGAAAACATTATGTTTCTAATTTCTAAAACATTGCCTTACGTAGATCTGAATAGCGAAGATGTTGCAGAATGGATGTTTTCACATGCCAACAGGATTTACAGGATATTATGAGGAATTGGAAGTTAATAATTGTATGATCGACTTGTTATTATCTTAATTGTTTGATTGAGTTAATGACATTGTCTGGGTTAATTGTATGAATTATTAACACATGAACCTGCTTGCATCTATCCGTACGAGGCTGTTTCTATGGACATGAAAAGTGCTATAACAAAAACTATCCATCCCAAACAAGGTAACATCTCGTGTTTTCACATTGTAGACAACGCGTAACCAAGATTGACGCATCGGCCTCGCAGCAATAAACACAATAACCTCTTCGTCGGGTTTGAATCGGCTCACCTCTTTATCGTACGACTAGTTCAATAAGGCCTTGTGACCTTCCAAGTCGATGTCAAACCTCTTCGAAAGGCCAAGACAAACCAACAAAAACAGATATCTTCCCCCGGACAAATATTTATAATAATAGTAATACTCACCCTCACATCGAGGGACGGGTATCTTTGTTATGGAATGACTGGACTTTCTCTTGTTGTTGAATAAACGAATAATAAAATGATATTTTCATTAACAATAATTTCTCAAGATAAAAAGTAAAACTACTAGTGTATATGCATAAGTGAAACAATGAAGTAAACTTAGCAAATCCGTACCAGGCTGTTTCTGTGGACAATAGGAAGGTGAGAGCAGTAATCTGTCTCGTACAAGGAAACATCTTTTGTTTCAACGATGTAGACAACGTGTAGGCTCAGAGATCGAGAGTTCAACGAAGTCTTGACAGCGACAAAGGCAATAACCTCTGGGTATTTTAACCAGCCCGATGGACTCAGAATGCACGACTCCACGAATTCAGCATATTCGTTCAACAAGGCCTTGTGAGCTTCCAAGTCGATGCCGGGAAGCTTTGTCCATTCCCCTGTTTCCGGTTTCATCTCCCAAACCTCCCACTTCAAACGGCAAACCTCAATCAACAAAGACACAGAGCTTCCTGCCGACAGATAATTATAACAATAATGATAATAATAATGGTCATTACACCGAGGGGCGGGTATCTGAGATAAAACTTCAGTCTCCATGTTCAAACTCAGAATGTGATTATTATTATTATAACTATCATAATTTTGCACCCAATGCACGAACCCTTCCGTGACCAACGGACACCCGTCAAAATTTCCAGAAGACGTGGAAGACAAGTGTTGCTTATCGACAAGTCTCCATGAGTTATCGACTCCCACAGTCAATATCGCACAATTCAACCGACTGTGATGATCCGGATCTGGATAATACGTACGGACCACTTTATACTCCTTGCGATTAGCCACATAAGCTATGGCGGATCTATAGTTGGGGCATGTGGTCTTGGAGATAAACGGAGGGAGATCGAAACGATGCCTTGTCACGAGATTCCTGATCATGAGTTCGTGGCCGTTGTTGATATTAGGCTCCAAGATCAAACCGTTGCAACTGGTACAGATATATCGATCTCCGTAAATGTAGATGAAATCGGATATTTGAACTCGGTAATTGCCTTCATCATGTGCCAGTGACATAAAAGTAGCCGCTTTTAGGTGATAGAAGTTATGGAAGAGAAGCCCAGGAGTTGAATGATGAAGGTGGGCATACGCGAAGTCACGGGTGCGGGTGATCTCGTGCCATTTCCGGCAAACAAACTTGATTGAATCGATCAGAATTTGCATCAGTATGTCGTCCGGAAGAGAATCTAAACCGGTGGTTCTGACCATCTCCCGCCCGCCTCTACTACGTGTCAAGATCTGCATATAATATTTCTTAAAAACAAAAAACAATAATATCAAATATATATAGCACAGAGATTTTTTTTATGGATCAACACACGAAATTATTTACACAATTGAATTGAAAGGGTACCCTCTAATTTTTCTTCTGGAATTCTCCAAGGTGCAAGGAGCGGCGTATTGCTAGGTTATTTGTACTTGAACATTAATATTTAAGTACATTCTTAGAAAAATATTAATTTAATTTAATTTTATAGTAAAAATTTTTAATTAATAATTAATTTAATTTGGAAAAATTAAAGTGTTTTTTATTTTTTCATATTATGTAGTATGTACTATGTACTACTCCTTAATTCCAAACCTGTAGAATTCCTTACCGAAAACATTAATTTTCTAATTTCTAAAACACATAGACTGAAGAGACGTTACATTCTAATTTCTATGATCGAATAAAAATATACCGAGTTGTCAGTACGTGGTTACTAAGTTCTAGCTAGCTGTTTATGTGGACGAGATAAGATACGGGTGACAGCAGTAATCTGACTCCTTTCACAAGGAAATATCTCGTGTTTGAACATTGTAGACAACGTGTAGCCGAGATCAACTCAACGAATTACCTCAATCAACTCAATGAATTTACCTGCACCACTCGCATTAGCGAAATCCAAAAATTCGGTGGGGAAGAAGGAGGCCCATAGGGATTGTTTGGATCCTCGCCACAGAACCAACCGACTTTCGTAGCCGAAATCTCAACAATGATTTCCAATTCTAAAGCGCCTACGGCCACAGAACCAACCGACTTTCGTAGCCGAAATCTCAACAATGATTTCCAATTCTAAAGCGCCTACGGCGATGCATCGGTGTATCCTATGAATATGAAATGGTTTATTGAGCTTTTAAGAACTCTGTAGACGGCATGCATGTAGAGCTGTCAAAATTGGGCCCGACGCATCAGGCCCGCCCCGCCACAGCAGGGCTTGGGCCTCAAATATAGAGGCCCAAAAAGAATCGGGCCTCTTTGGCCCGGCCCAACAAGCCCAATGGGCCAACGGGATTGGGCCGGGCTTGACCCGATTTGTTGGGCCCGACCTTACTACAATTTTATTTAAAAAAATTAACTATAAATAATGTTAAATTTTAATATTTTAATATATTTATTTAAATATAAAATTTAAAATCAAAATATTTATTAATTTAACTATATTTTTAGTATATAAATATTATTTTTAGTATAAAAAAATATTAAACTATTACTTAAAATGAATTTATTGACATATATTTAATTTAATTATTTTTTAAAAATTTAAAAATTATTATTTTTTAATTTATTAGTGTAATTAATAAATTTTATAATTTAAAATTAATATTTTTTTTGGTATAAGTCAATTAAAATGTCTTGGTTTGAACCCTTTGTTCTTCAATTCGAGTAGCTCAACCAACTGAGCTAACAACTCTTGACAAATTAATATTTATTTATTTTATGTTTTGAGCCGAAAAAGCCCAATGGCCCGTCCAAGGCCGGGCTGGGCCTAAAAAATCTAGGTCCACCAAAATTCGGGCCAGCCGGCCCGGCCCGTGAATATCTCAAAGTCCGATGGGCTTGGGCCGGGCCGGGTCGGCCATTTGACACCTCTACATGCATGCAAACAAACCAATTCCGACAAAGCTCGAAAAAAATGCTAATGTATATAGCCTCTGAGAATGATACTTGCACTGTACTTCAGCGCAAGATTATTATGCCGGTTGTAGGCTTATAGGTTTATAGCAATGCAGGCAAGCAAACACATTATGTTTCTAGTTTCTAAAACATAGCCTTATGGAGATCGGAGAGACATCACATTCAATGACCAAACAAGAACAATCCTTGTTGGTTACTAATTTCAACTGGCATTCAACAATGCTACAAGGAGAGAAAGGGATAATGAGCCAGAAAATAAAGCAGCAAAAATATATAGTCAAAAACAAAAGAGCGTGTTTCCCAAATATTTTGATTCTTACCACCATTTCGATTGTCTACGATTGACTGAGCTTTCTCTTGTTGTTGAATAAACGAATAATAAAATGATATTTTCTCAAGATCAAATAAACTACTCCATATGAACTCAACTTAGCGTATCCATACGAGGCTGTTTCTGTGGACAACATGAGGGAAAGAGCAGCCATATTCTGACTTGTACAAGGAAACATCTTTTGTTTGAACATCGTAGACAACATGAAATCGACAGCTCAAAAAACGCTTGAAATCGTAAAAGACAATAACCTCTCTGTATTTTAACCAGCCCGATGGATAGACACAGCAATCCAAACGATCAGCATCTTTGTCACCTGCAGGTTTGAACAAGGGCTCGTTCTCCTCTTTACGGCACCACTCGTTCAATAAGGCCCTGTGAGCTTCCAAGTAAATGTCGGGCAACTTAGTCCAACAATATTCTCCCGATTCTGAAGGTTTCATCTCCCAAACCTCCCACTTCAAACGGCCAACGCTAATCAACAAAGACAAAGAGCTTCCAGCCGACAGATATTTATAATCATAATAATACTGGTCAGTAGATCGAGGGGCGAATATCTGAGACATAACTTCAGTCTCCATGTTCAAACTCAGAATGTGTTTATTATCATAACCACCACAATTATCCACCCAATGCACGAACCCTTCCGTGACCAACGTAGAGTAGTTGAGTTTAAAAGAAGCCTCGGGAGACAAGTGGTGAGTATCGACAACTCTCCACGAGTTATCAACTCCCACGGTTAATATCGCACAACGCACCCGATTTTGATCGGCATCTTGTGGATGATATGTGCGAACCACTTTATACTCGTTGCGAGTAGCCACATACGCTATGGCGGATCTCATGTTGTCGTATTTGATCGTCGGAGCCATAAACGGAGGGAGATAGAAATGTTGCCTTGTAACGGGATTCGTGATCATGAGTTGGCCGTTGTCGTTGAACTTGGGCTCCAAAGTCAACCCGTTGCAGCTGGTCCAGAAATATCCATCTTCAGAAGTGTGGATTAAATCGGATATTTGAACTTGGTGGATCACGCCTTGAGTTAGTGACATAAAAGTAGCTGCTTCGGTTCTTCCGTGATCGTTGTTCTGGGCGAGAAATCCAGGAGTTGAAAGATGAAGGTGGGCATACGCGAAATCATGGGTGCTGCTTGCGGCAAACAAGCTTCGTTGAATCGACTATATCTTTGGCTGGAATTCGTATCAGAATTTCCATCAATATGTCGTCCGGAAGAGAATCAAAACCGGTGGTTCTGAGCATCTCCCGGCCGCCTCTACTACATCTACGTTTCCTACTACTGCTTCTAGATCTACGTTTCAAGATGTTAAAATAATTGCCCCCAACCATTTCTGCATATCAAATACATACCAGGATTTTTATTACCAATATTTCTTAAAAAAAAAAAAAAAGAATATCAAATATATACAAGATTTATTTGATGGATCAACGCACGAAATTATTTACACAGAGAATATTATACATAATCGAATTTGAAAGTGGTACCTCTAAATTTTCTTCTGGAATTCTGGAAGGTGCAAGGAGTGGCGTGCGTTATTGCTAGGTTATTTGTATCAATGGTGATTTTTTAAAAAGGGCGATTTCAAGTAGATACTCTAGTTTTTCTTAGGAGGGTGTATTCAATTAGGATTTTATTGGATTTAAGAAATTCATAGATTTCATAAAGAGTTTGACTAATTTTTTTTATGGATTTATATAGATTTTCATAGACTTTATTTTATTACGTAATAATTTTTTTATGAAGTTATAATAATTTTTATTGATTTTTTTGCGCTAATAATACAAATATACTGTATAAAAAATATTAAACAATCTCTTATTTTTTTTATATCTAATCTTTCAAATTTTATTATTTTTTTAATAATAATTCACTAATATAATTTTTTAATAAAAGAAAAAATAAGTATAATTTTTTTATATAATTTTTTAAATTTTTATTATTTTTAATAATAATATAGTTTATTAAAAAAGAAATAAATATAAAATGTAATTTTTTATAAAATATTTAAAGTTAATATTTAAAGTTTTATTTTTAATAATAATTTAATACGTTAAAGTGAAATCCATGCAAATCTCTCCTCGTTACGAGAGATTTTAAAGAGTTATAATCCTTCATATTTTTAAGACAAACTCCAATAAAATCCATTGAGTTTTAAAATCTATTGAGTTTTAAATACCGGTAAATTTTTAAAGACTTTTTAAAATCCGTATTGAATACCTCAAGATTTTTATGGACTTTTGAAAATCCAGATTGAATACCGCAAGATTTTAAAAGTCTTAAAAAATCCTATAGACTCTCTAACCAATACACCCTCCTTGGTTAGAGAGTCTATAGGATTTGATTTTAAAAGTCTTAAAAAATCCTATATTTTAGGAGGGTGTATTGGTTAGAGAGTCTATAGGATTTTTTAAGACTTTTAAAATCTTGCGGTATTCAATCTGGATTTTCAAAAGTCCATAAAAATCTTGAGGTATTCAATACGGATTTTAAAAAGTCTTTAAAAATTTACCGGTATTTAAAACTCAATAGATTTTAAAACTCAATGGATTTTATTGGAGTTTGTCTTAAAAATATGAAGGATTATAACTCTTTAAAATCTCTCGTAACGAGGAGAGATTTGCATGGATTTCACTTTAACGTATTAAATTATTATTAAAAATAAAACTTTAAATATTAACTTTAAATATTTTATAAAAAATTACATTTTATATTTATTTCTTTTTTAATAAACTATATTATTATTAAAAATAATAAAAATTTAAAAAATTATATAAAAAAATTATACTTATTTTTTCTTTTATTAAAAAATTATATTAGTGAATTATTATTAAAAAAATAATAAAATTTGAAAGATTAGATATAAAAAAAATAAGAGATTGTTTAATATTTTTTATACAGTATATTTGTATTATTAGCGCAAAAAAATCAATAAAAATTATTATAACTTCATAAAAAAATTATTACGTAATAAAATAAAGTCTATGAAAATCTATATAAATCTATAAAAAAAATTAGTCAAACTCTTTATGAAATCTATGGATTTCTTAAGTCTACGGACTTTTTAAAGTCCAAACAAATCCAATAAAATCCTAATTGAATACACCCTCCTTAGGGTGAGATACCAAAATTGTCATTTTTATTATTAAAACTAAATTTGAATATTATTTAAGTTAATTACACTTCGACACCCGAATTAGGAGTTTTTTATACTTTACCACCTAACCGGAATATTTTTTACCTCGTAAATGAAGTTTTTACACTTTTTAACTTGCCGGTAGCCGTATCGGAATATTCCTGAAAATAATCCATAAATTTGAGTTTCACGCTCCAGTTAAGGTAGCCGTATCGGAATATTCCTAAAAATAATCTGGAAATTTGAGTTTCACGCTCCAGTTAAGCAGTTGAAGGTTGAGACTACAATAAATACATTAAGTGAAAGGCATTTTAGTATTTAAACATAATTAATTAAAAAAAATATTAAAAAGATATAAAAAAAAGTGTTGAGACTACAATAAATACATTAAGTGAGGGGCATTTTAGTATTTACACATAATTAATTAAAAAAATATATTAAAAAAATATAAAAAAAAAGTGTTGCAAAATACGATAAATTTACTGTCTTTAATTTAAGTGCTCAATCAAGTGAACTAACAATTGCATGATTTCAAATAATTACACAAAATAGATTCGAAAATCCCAAATCTCTTCAAAAATCCTAACTTCCAAAAATCACCAAAATCAACTTCAATAAAAAAATCCCCTCTTCACCTACACACACATCGGATTAAAAAAAAAACTTCTACTCATGATTCAATCAACAAGCACAATAGTTGACACAAAAAACAACTTACAATGCAAAAAGCAATAAGCATAAATCCGCTCCCGAACAACGACATTTACGAAACATCATCAAACTAACAAATATTGGTCGCAAAAATCAAGAAGAAAATCCGGGAAAATATCACAAATGGTCCTGTACGGATGTCATTTCCCGTAAGTAGTCCTGTATCTTCAAAAGTTATCAGGGTTGGTCCTTTTGCCCGGGAAAGTGACGCGTTACTGTCACGCGCCGCCAAAAGTAGTCCTGTATCTTCAAAAGTTATCACAAATGGTCCTGTACGGATGTAATTTCCGATTGTCATGTCAGATTTTTGGCGGCGCGTGACAATAACGCGTCACTTTCCCGGGCAAAAGGACCAACCGTGATAACTTTTGAAAATACAGGACTACTTACGGGAAATGACATCCGTACAGGACCATGTGATATTTCCCCAGAAAATCCTTACATTTGACCTATGCCGATCAAAATCGCACAATTTGAAATCAGAGAATTAAGCTCGGATTTGAGATCAGAATACAATTTTTAACCTACCCATCGTGAGAGACTACACGAGCAAGTAATTGTTCTTGAAGGAATTGAACGTCGTAGAAGTATTAATCCGATCTTTGTTACTTTTGCTCAACTCCAACACCGCCACTATTGTTGCCAACGCCCCAAACACGTTACTTTGCTCAGCCCCAACGCCGTCACTATTGCCGCCAACGCCCCAAACACCGTATAATAAAAAATCTCCATTTTTGACTCTCTCTGACCAAAAAAATGAAGACGAAGAGATAGAAAACAACGAAACTGCGCTAATTGGGTATTTTCAAATCTAGATTTCACTTTTTACATATATTTTTTCGAATCTGAATTTCACGTTTTTGTAAAATAAAAATAAATACAGATATGATCTTGAGGGTAAAATGTAATCATTTATTTTTTGTTGAAATTGAACAAAAATTCTTCAAAATGTAATATTTCTTGCAAATTGTAAAAAGTAAAAACCTTATTTTTGGGATACTTAATGCTAAAGCAAATCCGATTAAGTGACAAAGTAAAAAAAAAACCCAAACTTAGCCTTATTATTTATATTTTCACAATAAAAATAATTACTTGTATAACTTCCCAAATCAAAAAATTGAACCACACACCCTCTATGTAACTGCTCACACAAATCACCCTGGAGAAAAAAAATAATAATATAGGTATTCTATTTTTTAATATTTTCTAAAGGTAAATAAGTAATTTTAATTTTTAAAGTGTCCTTGCTTACAAGTACACAAATAGTAATACTTTAAATTAATAAATAGGTAAAAAAATATTAATTCTATACTTACCTCTGTCCCAGCGTAAATTCACAATTGCAGGTAGTATAATAAAATATATTTTATGAGGTTGAAGTTATAATTTCATTAAACAATATATTTTTTTTCAAAAACTCTTTTTATTATTACTTATACTATACTATTCCAATTCTAAAACTAGAGCCAGAGCCAGAGCAAACTAGGGATCATAGATAAAACTTGAGACATTATTTTTTATCCTTCTAAGGACAATGATTCTCAATTCAAAAGCGCCTGCCGGACGAGGAGACATCTTATCGGTGTATCCTATGAATATGAAATGGTTTCTTGAGCTTTTAAGAACTCTGTAGATGACATGCATGCAAACAAACCAATTCCGACAAAGCTCGAATATAAGTGCTAAAGTATATAGCCTCTGAGAATGATACTTTCACTGTATTTCAGCGCAAGACCGTTATGCCGGTTATAGGCTTATAGCAACGCAGACAAGTATTTAACAAATAGCAGCAAAAATTAAAAGAAAATAGCCATGAGAATAACACCAACACATTATGTTTCTAGTTTCTAAAACATAGCCTTATGGAGACCGTAGAAACATCACATTCTATGATCGAATAAAAATAATCTGTATTCGTTACTAAGCTCAACTGACATTCAATAGTACTAATGCTAAATGAGCCAGAAAATAAAGCACAAAATATTTTGAACAAAACAAAAATATATAGTCCAAAACAAAAGATCATGATTCCCAAATATTTTGATTCTTACTACCATTTCGATTGTCTACCATTGACTGAGCTTTCTCTTGTTGTTGAATAAACGAATAATTAAATGATATTTTCTCAAGATAAAAAAAAAGTATATGCACAAGTGAAACAATGAGAGCTCAACTTAGCATATCCATACGAGGCTGTTTCTGTGGACAACATGAGGGTGGCAGCAGCTATCTGCCTTGTACAAGGAAACATCTTTTGTTTGAAGATCGTAGACAACGTGAAATTCACATCTCCACGAACGCTGGAAAGCGTAAAAGGCAATAACCTCTCCGTATTTTAACCAGCCCGATGGACGGACACAACAATCCAAACGATCAGCATCTTTGTCGTCACCATCAGGTTTGAACAAGGGGTTGTTCTCCTCTTTACGGCACCACTCGTTCAATAAGGCCCTGTGAGCTTTCAAGTTGATGTCGGGCAACTTAGTCCAACAATATTCTCCCGATTCCGAAGGTTTCATCTCCCAAACCTCCCACTTCAAACGGCCATCGCCAATCAACAAAGATAGAGAGCTTCCTGCCGTTGACAGATATTTATAATCATAATAATACCGGGCATTAGATCGAGGGACGGGTATCTGAGTCATAACTTCTGTCTCCATGTTCAAACTCAGCATGTGATTATTATTATTAGAACTATCATAATTTTGCACCCAATGCACGAACCCTTCCGTGACCAACTTACACCAGTTGTTCAGTTTTTTAGATTCTGCGGGAGACAAGTGTTGAGTATCGACAAGTCTCCATGAGTTATCGACTCCCACAGTCAATATCGCACAATACACCCGACTTTGATCCCCACCGCCAGCTGGACGATACGTGCGGACCACTTTATACTCGTTGCGATTAGCCACATACGCTATGGCGGATCTCATGTTGTATCTGATCGTCGGGGCCATAAACGGAGGGAGATCGAAATGTTGCCTTGTGACGGGATTAGTGATCATGAGTTCACCTCCTTTGTTGATCTGAGGCTCCAAGGTCAACCCGTTGCAGCTGGTCCAGAAATATCCATATCCGGAAGTGTGGATGAAATTGGATATTTGAACTGGGTAAATATTGCCTTCATCATGTGTCACTGACATAAAAGTAGCCAGTTCGGCTTTTTGGGTATAGTAGTTCTGGACGACAAGTCCGGGAGTTGAAAGATTGAGGTGGGCATACGCGAAATCACGTGTGCCGGTGATCTCGCGCCACTTCCGGCAAACAAATTTCGTTGAATCGACTATGTCTTTGGCTGGGATTAGTATCAGAATTTGCATCAATATGTCGTCCGGAAGAGAATCCAAACCGGTGGTTCTGAGCATCTCCCGGCCGTTTGTACTACTTCTGCTACATCTGCGTTTCCTACTACTGCTACTACGACTACATCTTCGTTTCAAGATGTTAAAATAACTGCCCCCAACCATATCTGCATATCAAATAAGTAAACACTAAAAAAAATCACCAATATTTCTTTTTCAAAAAATAATCAAATATATACAAGATTTGGATCAACGCACCAAATTATTTACACAGAAAATATTATACATAGTCGAATTGAAAGGGTACCTCTAGTTTTTCTTCTGGAATTCTCGCAAGGACTGGCGTGCTAGGTTATTTGTACTTGAATTTCATTAATTAATTATACTTTATAGTAGTTTATTTTGGAAATTAATAATTTTATTTTATAATATAAAATTTATTAATATTAATTTGTGTTAATTTATTTTGAAAAATATTAATTTTATTCTATAATAGAAACATAATGTGTGTATAGTTTATTTTGGAAAATATATATTTTATTTTATAATAAAAAATTTAAATAATAATTTATTTATTTTGGAAAAATAAAGTTTTGCACAAATATAAAATATTAAATTGGTATTTATTTATTTGGAATTGTCTCAACTATATTTTATTTTCAACTATATTTTCAGTTTAAAATATACTAGTACGTAAAAAGAATTGCGAATGGCTTTGCGGTTAAAAAAAAGAGCGATTAAAAAATAATAGAGTTGAATTGTAAATTTGTAGAAATATTGATTATTTATAAAAATAATATAAAAAATGGTATTAAAAGAATATTTTGAAATTATTATTTTAAATTTGATTATTGGAATCTCTCGTGTTGCCAAATTAATGTAAACTTTAAATCAACCAAACTTATTTTTGAATTTAAGTTTTTGTGATTTGATGGAGATTGCTTAAACGGGCGGTATGCCTAGTTGCCGTAGCGGTAGTCTAAACCAATCCACACACTTCAAAACTAGAACTAGAGCCTGAGCAAAGTAGAGATCATAGATAAAACTAAAGTCCATATGCCATAAGACTGAATTACCTGCGATGCCCGTGCCTAGATCATAGATAAAACTAAAGTCCATATACCATAAGATAATGAAGAACCATATGACTGAATTACCTGGGATGCACTAAAGTCCATATACCATAAGATAATGAAGAACCGAACCATAAGATAATGAAGAACCGTAAGACTGAATTACCTAGGATGCCCGTGCCTATAAAAAATCCCGAAGCCACCCATTAATAGTAATAGAACCATTAACTCTGCGCGAAGCTTCCTCCCGTGATATGAGTTACTATCCCTTGATCACTTATACTACCCCAAACGTTTGATTGCATTTTCCAACTGAAATGGATTATTAGTACCGAAATAGAATCGTACATCTACAATAGTCCTAAGAAGACAGAATCATAAGCACAATATTTTTAAATTCTAAAACGCCTGCCAGACGAGGAGACATCACATCCTATCATATGAATATGGAATGGTTTCTTGAGCTCTTAAGAACTCTGTAGACGATATGCATGCAAACAAATTAACCAATTCCGACAAAGCTCGAATAAAACTGCTAATGTATATAGGCTTATAGCAATGCAGACAAGTATTTAACAGATAGCAGCAAATATAAAATATTAAATTGATATTTATTTATTATTTGGAAATGTCTAAAATATATTTTATTTCCAACTATATTTTCACTTTACAATATACTATTAATAAAATTTTAACTTTTACTATTCCAATTCTAAGAAATAACTTCACCAAAACATTTTTGGATATGCACTTCAAGTGTTCAATTCATGCTAATATTTCTCAGTAAAAGTGTAAAACCAATCCAGGGATCATACTTCACAGATACTCAGGGCCGGCCCTGGGCCTAGGCCCAGGGTGCGACGGCCCAGAGCCCAACTTTTCTAGGGGCCCAAAAAAAAATTTTTTTTTTATATATATATATATTAATATATAATGTATTAAATAGTTACGCTTTGTAAAATATCGTTTCCAATCTGCCCGGTATAAAATTAGTTCCGCTTTGTAATAAATAGTTCTGCTTTATAAAAATATATAAAATAAGAAAATAGTTCCGCAGTATAAAATTAGTTCCGCTTTGTAATAAATAGTTCTGCTTTATAAAAATATATAAAATAAGAAAATAGTTCCGTATTAAATAGTTTCGCTTTATAAAAATATATAAAATAAAACTGACTCTTGAGTTCCGCTTTGTAATTCGCAATCTGCAGTTATTATTTATTATTGTAACGTTAACATAACGTTAATCCTAAAAATTCTCAACTTTTTTACTCTATTTATTCCATCTTTTTCTATTGAGTAATATACACAAAATATTAAAAAAACATCTTAATTCTTAAAATATTATTATATTATTATATTATTCTTAAGAAGAGCTGGTAGATAGAAATTAAAAAGAGGTTTCTGTATTTCTGGCCTTTTCAATCTTTCACGAATCAATTAATAACAGGTGTGATTGTTCTATTTCTGCTATAATATATACATATATTAATTGTGATTTGTGTATTATTGTTGGTTTTTTTTGCTCTATTTCTTTTACCGTAATATTTTTGAATTGTGTTTTATTTTGCTTTATTTTTTTAATTGTGTATTATTTTGCGTAATATTTTTTAATTGTGTTTTATTTTTGTTTCATTTTTTTAATTGTGTATTATTTTGCTTAGTATTTGATTTGTTTTATTATGTTGCCTAAAAAACATTTATCTGGAAGTGAAAAAAGAAAAAAAAAGAAAATTAACTGAAAATTTAATAAAATCACAACATGGGGGTATTGATAAATTTGTTTTAAAAAAATCAAGTACACAAGATAAATCAAATGAAAATTTAGATAATTTAGATTTGAATGGAAATGATGAAGTTGGTGAAAATTTAGATAATAATGAAAATGATTTAGTTAATGATTCTATTATTCTTAATAATAATCCGAATACATCCAATATTAATGATTCTAGAGAAGATGATGAACCAAAAAAATTTTATTTTGATATTTATGATCCAAGAAATTGGGAAAATCTTGATAATAAATCGAAAAATATTTTAATTGAGAAGAGGCCTATTTATATATTCTTTAGAAATTATATGTAGTTCTTTTAATATTTAAGTACTTTTGAAATAAAAAAAAATTATAATATATTTTTTTTAAAAAATAATAAAATGAAAGGGGCCCAATTTCAATAATTTGCCTAAGGCCCTTAAAATGTCAGGAACGGGCCTGCAGATACTGGAAGCTTTCTTCCTTCTAAGGACGATGTTCCTCAATTCGATCTAAAGCGCCTGCCAGACTAGGAGACATCGTATCCTATGAATAGAATTTGAAAGGGTACCTCTAATTTTTCTTCTGGAATTCTCGAAGGTGGCAAGGAATGGCGGCGTTAGGTTATTTGTACTTGAATTTTATTAAGGTGGAATTTGAAAATAAGGTAATTAAATATAACAAATTATAAGGAAATGTACTAGATTATTTTTATTATAAAAAGAGTAGTGTTAAGAAAATAACTTCAACAACGGTCTTTATTTTTGTAATCCCTAGTACAATTTATTGTTCAAATTATTTATTTTTGTATATCACTTAATTAATATTAATTTCGTCCTAACTACTGTAGTTATAAATTATGCATGCACTTTGTTTTTAGATATTCCAACTAATTTTGTATACACTTAAAAATGAAATAAAAATTTTAATTTTTCATTTTAAAATAGTATAATTTTATGGTTATTTTTATATAATTATTTTTTTAATTTTACTCACAACTAATTTGCTAACTTAAAAATACATTTTTAATTTTACTTTTTAATAAAAAAGTAACATTTTTTTAATCTACTCATGTAAACAACGTGTAGGCTCAAAGATGGACAGCTCAACGAAGGCTTGAAAGCAACAAAGGCAATAACCTCTCCGTATTTTAACCAGCCCGATGGACTCAGACACCAATCCACGCAATCAGCATCTTCGTCAGCTGCAGGTTTACTGCACAACTCGTTCAATAAGGCCTTGTGAGCTTCCAAGTCGATGTCAGGCAGCTTTGCCCATCTCCCCGTTTCCGGTTTCATCTCCCAACCCTCAAACGGTCATGAGAATAACACGAACACATTACGTTTCTATTTTCTAAAATAGTTACAGTAGTTTGTTATGGAATTGACTCAGCTTTCTCTTGTTGAATAAACGAATAATAAATTGATATTTTCTCTAGATCAAAAAAAAAAAAAGGTTATGCACAAGTGAAACAATGAACTCAACTTAGCATATCCGTACGAGGCTGTTTGTGTGGACAATATGAGGGAAAGAGCAGCTATATTCTGACTTGTACAAGGAAACATCTTTTGTTTGAACATTGTAGACAACGTGAAACCGAGCTCGACGGCTCATGACACGCTTGAAAGCGTAAAAGACAATAACCTCTCGGTATTTTAACCATCCCGATGGACGGACACAGCGTTCCAAAGGATCAGCATCCTTGTCGTCACCATCAGGTTTGAACAAGGGGTCGTTCACCTCTTTACGGAACGACTCGTTCAATAAGGCCCTGTGAGCTTCCAAGTCGATGTCGTCGGTCAACTTAGTCCAAGAATATTCTCCCGATTCCAAAGGTTTCATCTCCCAAACCTCCCACTTCAAACGGCCAACACTAATCAACAAAGACACAGAGCTTCCCGCCGACAGATATTTATAATCATAATAATACCGGTCAGTAGATCGAGGGATGGGTATGTGAGTAATAACTTCAGTCTCCATGTTCAAACTCAGCATGTGATTATTATTATTATTACCATAATTATGCACCCAATGCACGAACCCTTCGGTGACCAACGTAAACCACTTGATCAGTTTTTCAGATTCCTCGGAAGACAAGTGTTGCGTATTGACAACTCTCCATGAGTTATCGACTCCCACAGTCAATATCGAACAATGCACCCGACCGCCAGCTGGATGATAGTTGCGGACAACTTTATACTCGTTGCGAGTAGCCACATACGCTATGGCGGATCTCATGTTGAAGTATCTGATCGGGGCCATAAAAGGAGGGAGATCGAAATGTTGCCTTGTGACGGGATTAGTGATCATGAGTTCACCTCCTTTGTTGATCTGAGGCTCCAAGGTCAACCCGTTGCAGCTGGTCCAGAAATATCCATATCCGGAAGTGTGGATGAAATTGGATATTTGAACTGGGTAAATATTGCCTTCATCATGTGTCACTGACATAAAAGTAGCCAGTTCGGCTTTTTGGGTATAGTAGTTCTGGACGACAAGTCCGGGAGTTGAAAGATTGAGGTGGGCATACGCGAAATCACGTGTGCCGGTGATCTCGCGCCACTTCCGGCAAACAAATTTCGTTGAATCGACTATGTCTTTGGCTGGGATTAGTATCAGAATTTGCATCAATATGTCGTCCGGAAGAGAATCCAAACCGGTGGTTCTGAGCATGTTAAAATTACTGCCCCCAACCATATCTGCATATCAAATAAAATAAAAACAAAAATACAAGATTTTTATTACGAATATTTCTTAAACACAAAAAAATGGATATGTCAAATAAATACAAGATTTTGTTATGGATCTAACCCAAGAATTATTTACACAAAAAAATACTATACAGTACACAATCGAATCGGAAGGGGTACCTCTAATTAATTTTTCTTCTGGAATTCTAAAGGTGTAAGGAGTGGCGTGCGTTATTGCTAGGTTATTTGTACTTGAAAAAATATTTAATTATTTTATTTTATAAAAAAAATTAAAATAACAATTAATTTAAATTGGAAAAATATAAAATTATTTAATTTGCACAAATATAAAATTTAAAATTGATACTTTGAGTATAAAAAATTGCTGTTTAACAATTTATAGTATTTTGAATTGTCTCAACTATATTTTCATATAATTAAGTATATACTCTTATTTTCACTTTACAATATAAATTTTTAACTTTTACTATATATTTCAATTCTAGGAAAAAACTTCACCTTTTTTTTATCTATCTTGATAATAAAAAAAATTTTGAATATGCACTTGAATTGTTCAATTCATGCTTAAGTATTTTCTAAGAAGTATTTGAAAAAAATTAATTTGGTTTATTAATTTATATTTCAAACTTTATAAAATACATTTTCAAATTAATTATAATTTTTCTTTTTGTTTTTTTATTAATTTGAGTATTATTAATATTATAATTATAAAAAAGAGTAAAATAACCACAAACCCATACCTAATATTTTTTTTTGGAATTTCACTCTAATATATAATTAAGAAAAATTAATTTATTTAATTATAAACAATTATTTGAATTTACCCATTTTACTAATATTACAATAAAATATAATTTTTATAATAATTTTAAAACAATTAAAAACGTTAATTTAATTTTTTTAATAATTTAAAAATAAAATCATTAATTTACAAAAAATTTAAAACAAAATAGCTATAATAATGAGCTTATTTTTTTATATTAAAAAATGTAAGGACTGCTCTCTATTTATTAGAAATGAAAAAAATATATTTTTTGATATATTTTTTATTTTATTTTATTAAATATATAAAAAGCTATTAATATTTTAATAGAAAATAAATAAAATTTTTATTTGACAAATAAGAAGCTGCTGACATAGTGACATGCAACTAGCTACGCCAAAAACCTATTTTTTTTTAAGGAGGAAAAATACTGTATACCAAAACATAAATTTATTATAGATTTTAAGGTGGGACCCACACAAAAATACTTAAATTTACATTTGTTTTAAACTCAAATAAAAAACTATTATTTATAAAATAATATCTTTTTTTACAAATTAATAAAAATAATTTATCAACGTTTTTTTGTTTCTTATTTAATATTTTTAATAATATAATTTTTTTTGATAATTGTATCATGAATAACTAAAATAAATTTTAATAAAAATATTTTTAATAATAAAATATAAATAAATATCACAATATAAAATATCATTAAATATTAAATTATTTAATTGATATTAAAAATAAAATAACAAAATACGAAGTACTGATACCACAATATTTTTGTATATTATGTTTGAAATTTTAAATTGAAAATTGTGAAGTTGTGATATCACAATATTTTTGTATTATGTTTGAAATTTTAAATTGAAAATAATAATTATTAAATTTTTTTATTTCAAAAGTTATAGAGTTAAATTTTAAATTTTTAAAGATATTAATTATTTATAAAAATAATATAAAAAATGGTATTAGAACAATAATTTGAAAATATTTTTTTTAAGTTTGAGTGTAAACTTTAAACCAACAAAACTTAATTTTTGAGTTAAAATTTTAACCTGCTGTAGTCTAAAACCAATCCAGACTTCAAAACTAGAACTAGAGCCAGAGCAAAGTAGAGATCATAGATAAAACTAAAGTCAATATGCCATAAGATAATGAAGAACCAGAAGAACCATACGACTGAATTACCTGCGATGCCCGTGCCTAGATCATAGATAAAACTAAAGTCCATATACCATAAGATAATGAGGAACCATATGACTGAATTACCTAGGATGCCCGTGCCTATAAAAAATCCCGAGGCCAACCATTAATAGCAATAGAACTCTGCGCGAAGCTTCCTCCCCGTGATATGAGTTACTATCCCTTGATCACTTATACTGATCACTTATACTACCCCAAACATCTGATTGCATTTTCCAACTGTAATGGATTATGACTACCGAAATAGAATTGTACATCTAGAATAGTCCTAAGAAGACAGAATCCTAAGCGCAATATTTTTAAATTCTAAAACGCCTGCCAGACGAGGAGACATCACATCGTATCATATGAATATGAAATGGTTTCTTTAGCTTTTAAGAACTCTGTAGACGATATGCATGCAAACAAACCAATTCTGACAAAGCTCGAATAAAACTGCTAATGTATATAGGCTTATAGCAACACAGACAAGTATTTCAACAGATAGCAGCAAAAATGAAAAAAAAACGGCCATGAGAATAACACAAACACATTATGTTTGTAGTTTCTCTTGTTGAATAAACGAATAATAAAATGTTATGAATTTTCTCAAGATCAAAAAAAGTATATACACAAGTTAAACAATGAACTCAACTTAGCATATCTGTATGAGGCTGTTTCTGTGGACAACATGAGGAAAAGAGCAGCTATCTGCCTTGTACAAGGAGACATCTTTTGTTTGAACATCATAGAAAACGTGAAATTCACAGCTCGACAAACGCTGGAAAGCGTAAAAGGCAATAACCTCTCGGTATTTTAACCAGCCCGATGGACGGACACAGCAATCCAAACAATCAGCATCTTTGTCGTCACCAGGTTTGAACAAGGGGTCCTTCACCTCTTTACGGCACCACTCGTTCAATAAGGCCCTTTGAGCTTCCAAGTCGATGTCGTCGGTCAACTTAGTCCAACAATATTCTCCCGATTCCGAAGGTTTCATCTCCCAAACCTCCCACTTCAAACGGCAAACGCCAATCAACAAAGACGGAGAGCTTCCCGCCGACAGATACGTATAATCATAATAATTCCGGTCAGTACGTCGAGGGGCGAGTATCTGAGTAATAACTTCAGTCTCCATGTTCAAACTCAGAATGTGATTATTATTATTAGAACTATTATAATTTTGCACCCAATGCACAAACCCTTCCGTGACCAACGTACTTAAGTTCAGTCTCACGGAATCCGCGGGAGACAAGTGGTGAGTATCGACAAGTCTCCAAGAGTTATCGACTCCCACAGTCAATATCGCACAATTCACCCGACTGAGATCAGCTGAATAATACGTACGGACAACTTTATACTCGTTGCGAGTAGCCACATACCCTATGGCGGATCTATAGTTGAAGTATCCGATCGGGGCCATAAACGGAGGGAGATCGAAATGTTGCCTTGTCACGGGATTTGTGATCATGAGTTCACCGTCGTCATTGATCTGAGGCTCCAAAGTCAATCCGTTGCAGCTAGTCCAGAAATATCCATATCCAGAAGTGTGGATGAAATCGGATATTATTTTAATTGGGTAATTGCCTTCATGTGCCAGTGAGATAAAAGTAGCCGTTTCGGCTTTTTTGGTATCGTGGTTCTGGGCGACAAGTCCGGGAGTTGAAAGATTGAGGTGGGCATACGCGAAATCACGAGTGCCGGTGATCTCGCGCCACTTGCGGCAAACAAACTTGGTTGAATCAACTATGTCTTGGGCTGGGATTTGTATCAAAATTTGCATCAATATGTCATCCGGAAGAGAATCGAAACCGGTGGTTCTTAGCATCTCCCGGCCACCTTTACTACTACCAAATCTACGTTTCCTACGACTGTTACTACTACCAAATCTACGTTTCAAGATGTTAAAATAACTGCCCCCAACCATATCTGTATACCAAATACTATACCAGGATTATGATCAGCGCAAGAAATTAATTATTTACGCAGAAAATATTATACATAATCGAATTCGGGTACCTCTTATTTTTTCTTCTGGAATTCTGGAAGCTATGTGGCAACTGGCAAGGAGTGGCGGCGTTATTGCTAGGTTATTTGTACTCTAATTTAGAGCATGTCCAATGAGGTGATAGTCACGTGGATTATACTTTGACTCCCAATGGGTAGAAGTTATTCCATATTATTATTCTTTATTTTAAATAAAAATTAATAAAAAATAAAAATTTTGAAATAGTTAAAATTTTAAATTATTTTGTATTTTATATAAAAATTAATTATTTTTATTTTATTATTTTATATAAAAAATAATTAAAATTTAACGAATTAGGAGAATTATTGGTTCGAATTTATTCGAGCTGATGTGAACCGAAACGATGCTCACTACCAGGCAGTCTATACTGCAATTATACACAAAAAAATGCAATTATACACAAAAAAACATTATACATAATCGAATTGAAAGGGTACATCTAATTTTGGGTACATGTAATTTTTCTTAGATTAATTTGAGGTACCCGGTGAATAAAAAAAATTATGCCAAAAAAACTTAATAAAATTATATTTTAAAATAAAAAAATAAAAATAGTTAGTTTGTTACAGAATAAACTGAGCTTTCGAATAAAAAAATAATAAAATGATATTTATTTTCTCAAGGAAAAAAAAAATAACAAGTTAAACAATGAACTACTATATTTTACTTTTCAATATACTAGTAATAAAATTTTACAGTAACTTTTACTATTCCAATTCTAAGAAATAATCTCACCAAAACATTTTGGGATATGCACTTTAAAACTTAAGTACAGTATACCGTACTAGCTTTCTTCCTTCTGAGGACAATGTTCCTAATTAATTAAATTCTAAAGCGCCTGCCAGACGAGGAAACATTGTATCCTATGAATATGGAATGGTTTCTTGAGATTTTAAAGCGATATGCACGCAAACAAACATATTCCAACAAAGCTCGGATAAAAATACAATAAAACATGATACATCGATGTTTCTAATTTCGCCATGAGAATAACACAAACACATTATGTTTCTAATTTCTAAAACATCGCCTTATGGAGATAGGAGAGACATTACATTCTACGATCAAATCAA
Organism: Euphrasia confusa; assembly: GCA_954870475.1. Taxonomy (NCBI): domain Eukaryota; kingdom Viridiplantae; phylum Streptophyta; class Magnoliopsida; order Lamiales; family Orobanchaceae; genus Euphrasia; species Euphrasia confusa. The sequence goes on from OX940961.1 coordinate 2,077,585, forward strand.
AACAATATGTGTTCGTTACTAAGTTCAACTGGCATTGAAAATAAAGCAGCAAACGTACATAGTCAAAAAACAAAAGAGCATGATTCCCAAATATTTTGATTCTTAAAACCAAAACCCCAGCAGCTCAATTCAGCAAAATTAAAATAGTTCAGTAATTTATTTTTCTAAAAGATTTCTGTGGGCAGTGAGGCTGTTTTCAGGTTGTGATTCTGGACGAAGAAGGTGGGCATACGTAAAATCACGGTTGCGGATGATCTCGTACCACTTCCGGATGATGAAAAAAAAAGTAGTACATGCACAAGTGAAACAATGAAGTCAACTTAGCATATCCGCACGAGGCTGTTTGTGTGGACAAGATGAGGGTGAGAGCAGTGATCCGACTTGTACAAGGAAACATCTTTTGTTTCAACATCGTAGACAACGTGAAACCAAGATCGACATCTGTACAAACCCTTGATAGCGAAAAAGACAATAACCTCTCGGTATTTCAACCAGCCCGATGGACTGACACAGCAATCCAAACGATCAGCATCTTCGTTCACCTCTTTACGGCACCACTGGTTCAATAAGGCCCTGTGAGCTTCCAAGTCAATGTCGGGCAACTTAGTCCATGAATATTCTCCCGTTTCCGGTTTCATCATCTCCCAAACCTCCCACTTCAAACGTCCAACGCTAATCAACAAAGACAGAGAGCTTCCCGCCGATGAAAGATATTTATAATCATAATAATACCGGTCAGTACATCGAGGGGAGAGTATCTGAGTCATAACTTCAGTTTCCATGTTCAAACTCAGAATGTAATTATTATTATAACTACCACACGCTTGCACCCAATGCACGAACCCTTCCGTGACCAACATACAAGAGTTGAGTTTTTTAGATTCCTTGAGAGACAAGTGTTGCGTATCGACAACTCTCCATGCGTTATCGACTCCCACAGTCAATATCGCACAATTCAACCGACTGAGATCAGCTGAATAATACGTGCGGACCACTTTATACTCCTTGCGAGTAGCCACATACGCTATGGCAGATCCGATGTTGAAGTGTAATATGGTCGGGACGATAAACGGAGGGAGATCGAAATGTTGCCTTGTCACGGGATTCGTGATCATGAGTTCGCGTCCTTTGTTGATCTTAGGCTCCAAAGTCAACCCGTTGCAGCTGGTCCAGAAATATCCATCTTCGGAAGTGTGGATGAAATCGGATATTTGAACTTGGTTGCTGCCTTCATGTGACATAAAAGTAGCTGTTTTATTGTGATCGTGGTTCTGGACAAGAAGCCCAGGAGTTGAACGATGAAGGTGGGCATACGCGAAATCATGTGTGCCGGTGATCTCGCGCCACTTCCGGCAAACAAACTTGGTTGAATCGACTATGTCTAGGGCTGAGATTCGTACGAGTATTTGCGTCAATATGTCGTCCGGAAGATGATCGAAACCGGTGCTACTTATTACCATCTCCCGATCGACTACCAATAAAAGATTTTTGTTATGTATCAACGCACGAAAATATAATTTTACATAATCGAATTGAAAGGGTACCTCTAATTTTTCTTCTGAATTCTTGGAATTCTCCAAGGTGCAAGGAGTGGCGTGCGTTGCTAGGTTATTTGTACTTGAATTACATTAATTAGTTATACAGGAGTAGTAGTTTATTTTGAAAAATATTGATTTTATTTTAAAATTTAATAATAATTTGTGTTAGTTTATTTTGGAAAATATTTATTTTATTTTATAATAGAAACATAATGTGTATGTGTTTAGTTTATTTTGGAAAATATAAAGAGAGTTGCTATTTACACTCCAAAAAATATAACACTACTTACCACTTACTACATACACCTATTTAAATTATAATTTTTTTTATAAATTTTACTTAATAAACTCATCAATCTATCATTAATACCCTTTTAAACAAAATAACGATACACCTCTTAATTTGTAAAGTATAACATTATTAAATTATATATTAACTTAAAAATAACACAATTAATCAAAATTTGCGTTAACTTTAAAAAAATAGTTTTATGAAGATGTACATTAATATTTTAAAAAAATTATATAATTTTTCAGTATTATTCAAACTCAAATATAAAACTATACATACATATACACACAAAATATAAATTAACTAGAAAAGATAAAATAAAATTAAAAAAAAAACCGGGTGCTTCTATGCTATATCCATCTGGAAATTTAAGAATATAAATCATTATACATATTATATATATATATATATATATTTCTGCTCAACCCAGAAAGAATTGGTGCTTTTTGGATTCTCTCCAGTTAATGGTCGGAACTTAACACTTCTAATTTAACTAATTATTTGATTCTTACTAGTCCTTTAACTATTAATTAAAACCACTACGTACCAATTAAAATCACATACGAAAGTGATTTACAGGACAAACAATCAAGTTTATCAAAACTAAAACTAAAGCAAATCATATGGGAAAAAAAACAATATCGACAACATAACAAATACTATAAATTAAAGTGTACTACACTTACATTATTATTCTCTCGAAAATCCTTATTGTCCATATATGCATAGAAGCGAAAATAAAAAAATGCTTGAAATTTGCAGAGTAAGAGAAAAAAGATGAAAAAATAAAAAAAAATTAAAGTTGCATAATTAGAAAAGAAGAAGGAAAAAAAATTGCGTGAAATTTGTGGAGTGAGAGAAGAAAAATGAAAATATAAAAAAAAAAAGAGTAAGAGAAAAAAGATGAAAAAAAAAATAAATTAAAGTTGCATAATTAGAAAAGAAGAAGGAAAAAAAATTGTGTGAAATTTGTAGAGTGAGAGAAGAAAAATGAAAATATAAAAAAAAATGCTTGAAATTTTGAGAATGAGAGAAGAAAGATGAAAAAATAAAAAAAAAATTAAAGTTGTGTAAGTAGAAAAGAAGAGTAAGGGGTGTATGAGAATTAAATATATAATTAGGTTAACATATAATTGATTTTTAACTAAATAATATAATTATGATTATAATTAAGTTGGTGTAGTTATTATTTTTGGGGTGCAAATAGTAATTCCAAAATATAAATTTAATTTTATAATAGAAAAGTTAAAATAACAATTAATTTATTTTGGAAAAATAAAGTTTGCAAAAATATAAAATATAAAATTGGTATTTATTTATTTGGAATTGTCTCAAATCTGAACTATATTTTATTTCCAACTATATTTTCAGTTTATTTCCAACTATATTTCTCAACTATATTTTACAGTAACTTTTACTATTCCAATTCTAAGAGAAAACCAATCCAGGGATCATACTTCATAGATACTGTAAAACTTAAGTATACAGTACTAGCTTTTTTAGTTTAAGTTTTTGTGTTGGATTGGAAATGGCCTTAGAAAGGCTTTTAGCTAGACATTTTTATTACAAAGGCTCAAGCCGAGCCTCTAGAACAAGCCTACAATATGTAATAGGCCAGGCTCGAGTCTAAAAATTTCACATCAGGCCCAGGTCTATTTAGGCAAAGCCCGGCTCGGCTCATTCCCACCCCTAGTCACAAGTGGTCAATTCCGTCCAATACATATATATGTCGAACGAAAGCCAGTGCGATCACCCGTGGTGCTCGATCGCCAGCTGTCGAACGACGCGCGCCACGAATTTAGACGAGATGATCGACAATACGTCTCGGTCAGTTTGGCTGCCCGTTCCTCGTCGAGTCGAGATGACTCGATGAAGCCGGAGGAGTCGAGCACCCTCGATGCGATTGTTACTATCAAATTTTAACTTATACTGTACTATTCCAATTCTAAGAAATAACCTCATCTCTTATTTTCTCTAACTTAATAATAAAAACATTTTTTTGATATGCACTTCAATTGTAATTCATGCTAGAGCCAGAGGCCAGAGCATAGCGAACTAGGGATCATAGATGAAACTTAAAAGACATAAGTTATTGGCCTATGAATATGAAATGGTTCCTTGAGCTTTTAAGAACTCTGTAGAGGATATATATGCATGCAAACAAACCAATTCTAACAATAGCCACTGAAAATGATACTTTCACAGTTTCACTGTACTTCAGCGCAAGACCATTATGCCGGTTATAGGCTTATAGCAACGCAGACAAGTCTGTATTTAGCAAATAGCAGCAAAAATTAAAAGAAAACAGCCATGAGAATAACACGAACACATTATGTTTCTTGTTTCTAAAATATAGCCTTATGGAGATTGGAGAGACATCACATTCAATGACCAAACAAGAATAATCCGTGTTCGTTACTAATTTCAACTGGCATTCAACAATGCTACAAAGAGAGAAAGGGATAATGAGCCAGAAAATAAAGCAGCAAAAATACATAGTAAAAAACAAAAGAGCATGATTCCCAAATATTTTGATTCTTACCACCATTTCTATTGTCTACCATTGACTGAGCTTTCTCTTGTCGTTGAATAAACGAATAATAAAATGATATTTTCTCAAGATAAAAAAAATGTATATGTGCATAAGTGAAACAATGAGAGCTCAACTTAGCATATCCATACGAGGCTGTTTCGGTGGACAACATGAGGGTAAGAGCATCTATCTGCCTTGTACAAGGAAACATCTTTTGTTTGAACATCATAGACAACGTGAAATTTACAGCTCGACAAACGCTGGAAAGCGTAAAAGACAATAACCTCTCTGTATTTTAACCAGCCCGATGGACGGACACAGCAATCCAAACGATCAGCAAATTTGTCACCAGGTTTGAACAAGGGGCCGTTCACCTCTTTACAGCACCACTCGTTCAACAATGCCCTGTGAGCTTCCAAGTCAATGTCGGGCAACTTAGTCCAAGAATATTCTCCCGATTCCAAAGGTTTCATCTCCCAAACCTCCCACTTCAAACGGCCAACGCTAATCAACAAAGACAGAGAGCTTCCCGCAGACAGATATGTATAATCATGATCATAATACCGGTCAGTACATTGAGGGGCGAATATCTGAGTAATAACTTCAGTCTCCATGTTCAAACTCAAAATGTGTTTATTATCATAATCATTACCATTATCCACCCAATGCACGAACCCTTCCGTGACCAACGTACAGTAGATGAGTTTAAAAGAAGCCTGGAGAGACAAGTGCTGAGTATCGACAAGTCTCCATGATTTATCGACTCCCACAGTCAATATCGCACAATGCACCCCACTTTGATCCGCATATGGTGGATAATACGAGCGGACAACTTTATACTCGTTGCGAGTAGCCACATACGCTATGGCGGATCTCATGTTGTTATATTCGATCGTCGGAGCCATAAACGGAGGGAGATAGAAATGTTGTCTTGTAACGGGATTCGTGATCATGAGTTCGTCACCGTCGTTGAACTTGGGCTCCAAGGTCAACCCGTTGCAGCTGGTCCAGAAATATCCATCTTCGGAAGTGTGGATGAAATCGGATATTTGAATTTGGTTGCTGCCTTCAGGTGCCAGTGACATAAAAGTAGCCATTTTTAGGTGATCGTGATTCTGAACGAGAAGGCCGGGAGTTGAATGATGAAAGTGGGCGTCCGCGAAATCAAGGGTGCGGGTGATCTCGCGCCACTTCCGGCAAACAAACTTGATTGAATCGACTACGTCTTTGGCTGGGATTCGTATCAAAATTTGCGTCAATATGTCGTCCGGAAGAGAATCGAAACCTGTGGTTCTTAGCATCTCCCGCCCGCCTCTACTACTACTGCTACGTTTCCTACTGCTGCTTTTAGATCTACGTTTCAAGATGTTAAAATAATTGCTCCCAACCATATCTGCATATCAAACTGGAGTAAGTAAACACTAGGATTTTTTTTTTTTTTTTTTGATAAGGAGGAGAGACGAGAAACTCCACCCCCACTCGATCGGAGGTCCCTCGATCGGGTAGGATGTAAATCGAGGGATGTGCACGAGTAGCAGACACCTGTGCGAGAGAGCCAACAGGTCGAACCCCAGGACAAACCTTCATAATATTTCAATGAAAATTTGCCCCACCCGAGGTTCGAACCCTGCGTCGCCGGGGAATTTCACCCACATCATCACAGGCTTTACCACTCGGCTATGCCCCTGGGGACAACACTAGGATTTTTATTACCAATATTTGTTAAAAAAAAAAAAAGAATATCAAATGTTTAGTACAAGATTTGGATCAACGCACGAAATTATTTACACAGAAAATGTTATACATAATCGAATTGTCGAATTGAAAGGGTACCTCTAATTGTTCTTCTGGAATTCTCCAAGGTGCAAGGAGTGGGGTGCTAGGTTATTTGTACTTGAATTTGATTAATTAATTATAAAATTTAATATTAATTTGTGTTAGTTTATTTTGGAAAATACTAATTTTATTTTATAATAGAAACCTAATGTGTTTGTGTTTAGTTTATTTTGGAAAATATAAATTTTATTTTATAATAGAAATTTTAAAATAATAATTAATTTATTTTGGAAAAATAAAGTTTGCACAATATAAAATATTAAATTTTGGTATTTATTTATTCGGAATTGTCTCAACTATATTTTATTTCCAACTATATTTTCACTTTACAATATACTAGTAATAAAATTTTACAGTAACTTGTACTATTCCAATTCTAAGAATTCTAAGAAAAAACCAATCCAGGGATCATACTTCATAGATACTGTAAAATAAGTATCCAGTACTAGGTTTCTTTTCCTTTTAAGTAAGATGTTCCTAAATTCTGAAGCGCCTGGAAGACGAGGTGACATTGTATCCTATGAATATGGAATGGTTCTTGAGCTTTTAAGAATATGCACGCAAACAAACCAATTCCAACAAAGCTCGGACAAAAATAAAATAAAACATGATACATTCCCATCCGGCTATCCCTTCTAGTTCTTCTATTCAACCAGTCTTAACAATTTCTATAAAAACGGCCATGAGAATATCACAAACACATTATGTTTCTAATTTCTAAAACATCGCCTTATGCAGATCGGAGAGACATTACATTCTACTACGATCAAATAAAAATAATCTGTGTTCGTTACTAATTTGAACTGGGCATTCAACAATGCTAAAGAGCATAAAGGGATAATGAGTCAGAAAATAAAACAGCAAAAATATATAGTCAAAAACAAAAGAACATGATTCCCAAATATTTTGATTCTTACCACCATTTCGATTGAATAAGACAAACGATTAGAACTGCACCAAGTGATCAAAACCTAAACCCCAGCAGCTCAATTTAGCAAAATTAAAATAGTTCAGTAATTTGTTTTTTTTAAGATAAACCCTTCTAATCCTTCTTCTCACCCCCTTCAACCGCCTTCGGCTGCTTCTTCGCAGTAGCCTGCGAGTACAAGAAAGTCCCGAAAATAGCTATAGCCGAACCAAGCGCATTCAATGGCTTAACAGGATTCCTAAAAACCAGCACAGTAGCAACTATCACCACAACCCTCTTCATCGTGTTCCCGACCGAAAAAGTTAGAGGGCTGATATCATCAAGCGCTTCATATGACGACTGGTTATACAGGTGATAGAATATTCCAGACACCATCACCCACAGATAAAAAGTTGACGGCTTGCCAATAGTCTCGATCGCCTTGTGATAACCCGGGACCCACTGCGACCCCTCGACGAAAATCGCCACAGGGAATAGATACAGCAGCGAGATGATAGTGATCACTCCATACAAGTTCAGTCCATTCACTTCCTTGAAGCTCTGAAGGCTCTTTTTGGAGTAGATGTTTCTCAGAACGAACCCCAGGTTACTAATCATGGCACCAGACAAGCCTCCGAGGTTGAAGGAAACTTCCGTCACCGCAGCCAACGAGCAACCGAACACGATCGGGAGAATGGAGAGCCAGACGGCCAGGGGATAAGAGCTGCCGAGAAAAGTTGAGAAGATGACAGAGAACACAGGCTCGGCGGACTTGATGACGTGAGTGAAAGAGACGGCGACTTTGGAGAATGAGACGCACGCAGAGATATGGCCTATGGTGTGAAAAAGGGCGGGCCCGAGGAGAGCGAAAATGAACGGCTTGTTGATCTTGGGGAAAGGCTGGAGCTTCAGGGACCAGAGGGCTAACATCCAAATCGAGCCGACGAACAATTGGAACGACGCGAGAAACCATGGGTACGGGAATATATTTAGGGCTTTTTTATTGTAGATGTTGAAAATGATGTTCTGAAAATACCAGAGGCCGAAGACGACGGCGAGCTTCGCGGTTTTGCTTTTGGGCTTGGGAGCTTCGATTTCGCCGTCCGGGGCGGGCTCCTGTGGGGATTCGGCGGCGGCGGATTTGAGCCGCGGAGACGATGGTCGAGATATCAGTCCGAACGGGTTGGTGAATTCGGATCTCGATTTGGGGATCTGGGAAATGGATCGTCCGTGATTGGAATCAGAGGTTGGGTTTCTGAAAGCGCAGGCATGGGAAATCTTTGTCGAGCTTGGATGGGCGTTAATGGTGGGCTTGGAGAAAGTTAGGTTTGAGGATGGGAGAAGATTTAGAGAAAGCATTTTTTCTGGGTTTTATTTTTTCAAGCTCGATGGTTTTTAGGTCTTTCAGAGGAAGAAGAAATGGAAGTACTGGTGCTGGCTGCTGCTTACCAAACTCTTAGAGCATCTCCAATGCAGCCCATTTGGGTGCATTGGGCCAAGTGAATTGGACTTGAGCACTCAAAAATATTTTTTCTTGCATTGGAGCAAATATGAAAATAGTGGGCATGCTCACTGTCTTGGCCATGGTCATTTCTGACATGTGGGCCACAATTAATATTTTTTTTTGCTTTTTGTATGTTGTAGACTTGTAGTAGTTATATTTAATTAATAAAATTGTAATTTAAAAATGAAAAGTGGCTTTTGCATTGGAGTGAATTGCCCACTTTTCTCATTTGCCCACTTTAACATGATGTGGCAAAAAATGGGCCCACAAAAAGTTAAAAGTGGGCTTTGTGCATTGGAGATGCTCTTAAGAGTGAATTATGATTATTTTTATATTAATTTGTTGTAATTTAATTTCTAATTTTGTTGTGATTTATTTATGGGTGAGAATATTTTGGTATTTAAAACCCCGACCGCACGTGGCCCACGTGGTTCCGCGTGTTGGGCCTACTGCTTTTGCTTGAGTGGCAATAAAACTTAACCGGCCCAAAAGTGTGTGGGCCTACTTTTCACTTTAGAGCCTAAGCGGTTGCTGGTATAGGTAGGCCGCACGGTAGGTAGGAGCGACTCTGATTGCTCACGAGCTGCACGAGTCGAGCAACTCGCTTTAAAAAATGCTCGGCTCGTTGAGCTCAGACTCGAGTTCGAATTCGTTTAAATTTTTTTCTCATGCTCGATAAGGCCAATGCTCTACTCAGTTTGGCTCATTTGCAGCTCTAGTTGTATGACCCATGATTATGTTGTGATTGAACTTAAATATATTATATGACTACTATAAACTTATTTCACTTTAGTTTTTTTTTTAATTGTGTTATTTGATTAATTTTAATTATTATTGAACTTTCGTTTCATTAAAACATAATTCCCCAACCAGACTAACAGTTACACTTCTTTTGTATTTTGTGAAAGAAGTGTAACTATTTGTTTGGTTGGAAAGAGTATAAGATTGTTTATTCAATTGAGTTGATGTCATTAAATTACATAGAACATCATTTCTTCATGTTTGAGAGACATGAGTCACACGAGACATAACACAATACTAAGTGAGTTTTTACCAAAAGTTTCATGTACGTTCAACATTCAAACTTCAATTTACTTCTCTTAATTACGATGAGTTGTTTAATTTTGTTTCAAAGAACATTTAAAAGTTAGTACTTATGTGATCAACATTCAAAATTCAATTTACTTCTTTTAATTACGATGAGTTGTTTAATTTTGTTTCAAAGAACATTTAAAAGTTAGTACTCTTGCTAGTATTTTTTGTGATATTATCTTGGTGAAATATATAAATGTAATTTATGCTTTAAGGACTATAACAAGGTTTTGAATATATAATTCTTGATTTGAAAGTTGAAACAGGTGAAAATTATTATCTCAAATTCTCAATTAAAAACGAAGAACACAATTTCATGTTTTAACCGTAGCAAATCAAAATTTTAAAATACTCATTTCACTCCACTTTCCAGTTAGCCCTAAAAGCAATTCCGTGCAATTGGATTTGGGGGCTGGATCGAACTGTAGAGAATGGCAGCGAAGCAAATGGAAGAAGTTCGGAAGAAATTAGCAACGCTGAATTACCCGAGAGCTAACGCCCCTGCTCAGTCGCTCCTCTTCGCCGGCATGGAGCGATACGCACTTCTCGAATGGCTCTTTTTCAAGTTCCGAAACTAATTTTCATTTTTCAATTATACCTTTGTTGTTATTTTAATGTATAATTATTCGACTGAATTCGCAGATTATTAGGCGATAAATCCCCATTTTCGCAGCAGAATCTACAAGGGGACGCCGTGGATCGGGACGAAGAAACATCCAGAATACAATGTACTGTAATCATCTAACACGGTGAATTTATGTTTTTTTCTTGGCAAATATATGAAAGGATTGTTTCTGGAAATTTACAGATTTGGCAGAGATTGCAAAGTTTCTGGGTATTACAACTGCTATAGACACTGAAACCATCCAGGTGAGTATAAATGGTACTGCATTGATTCGAATCGTGCTAAAATATCTACAGCGATGTCGAGAATGCACGTCTCTGTTTTGGTGTTTTGACCTTAAATCTGTGAAATTAAGAAGAGGAAAGTGTTGTTTATATACGTGGTTTGAATTTTCATTACAGGGTCGAGGAAGTTATGAAGATCGTACTGAAATGCTACGACTTATTGTAGATCTCGTGGAAGCAAGTATATATGCCGATAATCCTCAGTGGAGGTTTGCATTTCTACCTCATCAATTGTCTATAGAAAAGAGTAGTTTATATTTATTTATCGAAGGTTAAATAGATTTTATGCAACAATTTCCGTACATTTTCCAGCATAGACGAGCAAGTGGGTAGAGACATACAGCTAATAGATGCTATTGCCGAGAAACAAGCTCAGATATTCTCTGAAGACTGCAAATTGTTTCCTGCTGATGTACAGATTCAATCTATATATCCATTGTAAGAAGTTATTTGCTTTTGGGATTGTTAGTCTCATCGCTATTTGTATTTCTTCTTTGAAGTTCCTTGTCAGATTGTTGGAAATTGTCCATCAGTATATGATCTTAAGCAATCTTCAATTGATATTCTCCCTTTTTGTTTCTGAACAACTAACACTTCTTACGTATGTGATCTTAAGGAAAAATTGGTGGTTCTTCCAAAGCAGAAAAATGTTAAAAGACTTCCATATGCGCTTAGTTTCGTTTAAATTACATCTCAAGGAAAACTTTTTGAGGTTGTTAGCTTGTTTTTCATGGGTGCTTGTTTCCAGTTTATAAAGAGAGACAAACTCGTAGTCTGCCTATCAGTATATATGTGAATTGCAACAGCATGCATTTACTATACATTAAAAACAAATAAAACATAATCTCCTTAGAGTTAGGGCTTAATTTTACAGCAAGTTTTAAAGAGTGTGGCTTTTGTATGGTGTACCTGCAGGGGAGATATACTACATTAAAGGCTTTTATTTTTATTGATCCTTTTGTCTCACTGATGGTGGTGCTTTAATTTCTTATTAGTGCTGCTACATATTAATTTTATTTGTTGGCCTTTGCACTTAAGTTTCATGGCTATGCAGATTGCAGATAACATCTTACTGTTCCCTTAATCAAAGCTTTCTTGTAGGCCAGATATATCTGATTTGGAAAAGCAACTTTCAGATCAATCAAACAGGCTTCTGAATCTTCAAGAGATGGTTGATGATCTGGCTTCAAAGGTTATTTTTACGTTTTCTATAATTCATTACCTTCTTTTAAAATGCAAATGTCTCCTGTGCATGTCATCATATTCCTTTTATTGAATGTATTGATGTGAATATGTGATTGATTTCCATTGATTATTATATATAACCTTCTGTAGCATCCATATAATCCCGATGAAGATTACGTGGAAGTCGAATCAAAATTACGGGGGCATCTGGAATCTTTTCTTGAAACTGCAAGATCTTTTAATACAATCTACACCAAGGTTTGTATGGGGTGTTATTTCCGTTAATTTCAATAGATATTGAATATTGAATATTCTCTACCCCCCCCCCCCCCCCCCCCCCACCAAAAAAAAAAAAAAAAAAAAACAATGGCTTCAGAAATGGATTGTATATCTACTTGAAAAATTATTTGGGTGGGATTTTCGTGCATCTATATACAAATATCTGTTTGGTTTCTATTTCAAACTCATTTCTCGTATCCTTCATTTTAGGGCTGAAAATATTTTCTCTCTCTTTCACTAGAAAATGAAAACATTTGGATTAATTATGTTCTTATGAAGTGATGAATATATGTTTTTTTGGTATCTTTTGCATGGATAAATATGATATGCTTTTATTTATCGATAGGAAATAATGTGAACATCACCCTTTTTAGGTCTACTGAAATGAAGTAAACAGTAAACCCCAGCACTAGTATATTCTATATTCCAGATCTTGATTACTTTTGTATAAAATATTTTCAAGGTTTTATTTAGGATATAGTTTGTCATTTCACTGGGTAAGGCCACAAATTTGGCACTGTGGTACTGTTCAATTTGTGAACTTTGTTTCTCACTGCATAGCTGCGTGCAGGAAATACGTCCCTGGACTCATATGATGGAGGTTCCACAACTTCATGGTTTTGGACCAGCTGCAAATAGATTGTTGGAAGCATATAAGATGCTTTTGAAGGTAACTCAGTGCGATCGCTTTTGTAGAGTAATTAATAGCATGATTCATTGTTGAGAATGCATGTCTGTAGTCTATACATATCTTAAATCAGGTATACATTTACAAAAAAAATCTTAAAATTCATTTTTCAACTCTGAAACTGTTAATAGACCAAGGAAACATAACCATACAATCTCTATGATTTCTTCTTTTGGTAAATTTTAAACTTTGATGGTCTCCAAACATTTTCCCTCTCCTTCTCCATAACAGTTTTTAGGAAACCTGAAGAACCTTCGAGATTCGCACGCAGCAGTAGCCGCTGGATCCTCCGAAACAGTAGGAGGCAAGCCATCTTCAGTCATGAGAATAATCTCCGAATGTGAGACCGCGTTGACTTTCTTGAACCGAGATTTGGGAATTCTTTCCGCATCTATAGCCCGGGAGGAGGACGAGAATCGACCTTTGTAGTTGGCGTTGCAAATTTTTAATGCAAGTTTCATTCTTTGTTATATAGCTTCAAATGATTCGGGCAGTGTGGTATATCCGTTGAAGAAACGTTTCCTGTTAGATCATAAATTAGTATCTGGATCCGATTTTCGTACAAATCTCATTTGTGTTCTTTCTACATGAAGAAGATCAAACACTTTAAATTGACCATTTCTTTTTCTCTGTTTCTTGCTTAGGATTGTGAATTCTTTATTTTACCTATTCGAACAATTTGATTATTTTGAGTAAAATTGAATATTTTCCACAAAAAACAAGGGTAAATATGTCATCTTGTGGACAATTTAAAATTTAAAACACAAAATCTGTACTGTACTCAATAAACCAATTAAAGATCACACATACATACTCTGCTTATATTACATTTTTGGTCCTCATGTTTGTAAAATTCAAATTTAGTCCTTACAACGGCAACGATTTCCTCCGCCGTTTCTCTTCACTCCGTCGGCTGAGGACTGAAGCGAACTCTTTATTTGATTTGAATTCAAAGATCACGAGCCACTTCAAGAATCGCGATGTCGAGAGGGCGTACAAAGTGTTCGACGAAATGCCCCAGAAGAACGTGGTCACATGGAACTGCATGATTTCCGGTTACGTTAGGAACGGGATGATACGGGAGGCTCGCGAAATCTTCGATTCGATGCCCACTAAGAACGTGGTTTCGTGGACTGCAATGCTGAGCGGGTACGCGAAGAACGGCAGGTTGGAGGAGGCGAGACAGCTGTTCGATTTGATCGGGAAGAAGAACGTGGCGTGCTGGAACTCCATGGTGTCGGGTTACGTGAGCTGTGGCAAAATCGAGGAAGCTCGGGGACTGTTCGATGAAATGCCCGTGAGAAATGATGTTTCTTGGGCTACAATGATTGAAGGGTACTTTAAGCACGGAGCTGTGATCGAAGCTGAAAGCCTGTTTGAAGACGCTTCCAGTAAAAGCTTGTTGCTTTGCAATGCGATGTTATCGGGTTATGGGGAAACAGGGCATGTGGACAAGTCGGTTAATTTGTTTACGAGAATGGCTAATCGTGATGTTGTTTCTTGGACTTGTATGATGAAGGGTTTTACGAGAGTCGGGGACTTGGACAGAGCTAGGAGCTTGTTTGAGGAGATACCCAAGAAGGATGCGATTGCTTGGACTGTCATGATCAAGGGCTATTTGGATCACGGTAGAATCGAACCTGCTCGTGAGCTGTTTGAGAAAATGCCTTACAGGGATATTGTTGCATGGAACTCGATGCTTGCGGGTTTTGTTCGTAACGGTGAGCTAGAAAATGCCATTGATCTATTCGGGAGAATGCCACGTAGGAATGTGGTTTCGTGGAATCTAATGCTATGGGGAAATCTCCAGCAAGATGACATCAATACCGCTCGCAAAATGTTCGATGAAATGCCTCACAAGGATAAAACCTCGTGGAACACTCTAATTTCCGGATACCAAACAGAGGAGGCATTGGTTTTGTACATGCAGATGTTGTCCGAAGGGTTTGGGCCCGATCAAGGCACTTTAATTGCTGTGATTTCCGTCTGCAGTATTCTCGCGAAACATGACTGGGGAAAAGCAACTCACGTTATTGCTGTTAAGACCGGCTTCGAGACTGATGGAATGGTGATGAGTTCGTTGATTTCCATGTATTCGAGGTTTGGGTTCATGGGTGAAGCCTCTTTAGTATTCAAAGCAATACCAAATCGAGATACCGCGTCGTGGAATGCCATGATTGTGGCCCAAGCACATCACTTTTCAGTTAAAGAAGCCGTCGGTTTTTTTCATAGAATGATTAACGAAGGATGTAGACCTGATCACGTCACATTTTTAGTCCTCTTGAGTGCATGTGCTCATTCTGGACTAGTGAGTGAAGGTGTGAAATATTTTAAATTGATGGAGGCATACAATCTGACTCCAAGACCTGAACACATTGCCTCTGTGGTCGATCTTCTCGGTAGATCAGGATTGCTAGCCGAAGCCTTCCAATTAATCGATCAACTGCCTTTGGATCTCGTGGCGAATACCTGGGAAACACTGCTTCATGCATGTAGCGTTCATGGAAATTACGAACTGAGCGATTTCATTGCGGATAAGATTTTAAGCTACCGAGCACGTGATGTTGGGATGAGTGTGCTTCAATCGAATTTATATTCTGCACGCGGTATGTGGAAGGACGCAGCAAATGTCAGATCAAAACTAAGACAGAACCAATTGAGGAAAGACGTGGGGTGTAGTTGGATCGACGTAAATGGTAAAGTTTCTTGCTTTTCGTCTAATGATAAATCGCATATTCTCGCTAAAGACGTATATAACGAGTTGAAGGGTCTTTCTGTACTCATGGAGGAGCACGGGGCGGGCACGCTTTGAGGCTTCATCTCATTCTTCAAGAGTCTCGGAATCTTTGATATTGAATTACGTGTTTTCAATCCGAAAGTCAAAGATCATCGTGAACTGAAAAGATTGCCAGGTGAAGTTAGGCGAAATTCCATTGCTAAAATTACTGTTTTTTCTTACACACTAACTGAGAAGGGGAGAATCAAGAATGACTTATTTACACCTAATTGCTTTCCTAACAATCACACAATGAAACAAAAACAGGGCCTATGGGATCCCTGAGCTGTCGAATGATCCGGCGTAATCATGCCCACCGTCGTTGTGTGCTCCACCCTTCTGCTCAGAGACAGTGGATGCGCATGTGCTCCTCATCTGTCGAATCGGAATCTGACGATCGGTGTTGTCTCCGTTCAGACAGCAGCCTTTGGCGCATGCGTAAATGTAGGTGAAGGTCCAGACGAGCCAAGGAGAGCCGATGAGGATTAGGGCGGCTACGGGCTGCCACGATCGAGACAGAGCCGGAAAGAAGACGTAGATGACGAGGCACACGCCTCCGGCGGTTACGCAAAGGCATAAGAGGGAATAAATCAATGGAAATATATTATTGCCTTTAGAATTAGGTCTGTTGTTGTTGTTATCATCCATTTGATTATAATTTCCAGCCCCCTCCCTCCCTTCCTTCCTTCCCCCGCCCTCCCTCTCTCTGTTTCCGTCGAGCTATATACGTAATACATATATATGGTTGATTTCAGGCAAGAAGCAAACAAATGGCGATGGGGATCGGCCACGCAGATTCAAGAATGGAAGGCGTCTAAAACTGTTTTTTATTTTAATGAAAACACAAAATGGAGTATTATTTCATTGTAACTTTATATATTAACATGGTTATGAAGTACTAATCTAAGTACGGACATGTGCAATGTGAATTTCATCTATTTTATTTTCTCTCTTCAAACAAAATGTCTCTATTTTTTTGGTTTTATTGTCTATTTGAATTTTGAAAATGGAATGATAACTATATTTGTGTGACAATTATTACTCGGAAAATTGTGTACAATTTTTTTGTTTCATGTTTCAATACATTCTTGAATTTTTTTTTTTTTTAAAATACAATTTTTTACACTTACTTTTTTTATATAAAAATATGGAAGTATATTTTAAAATATTCCTATAAAAATATGGAAGTGGTTAAAAATATTCAAAATGACTTATTACGTGGGTAAGGCCTGAACGTAAGTATGGGCCAAGTATATATTGGGCTAAGTCCTCAATTATTTTCTCATCAAGTCCAACCCAATTAGATCGCTTTTCCCCAGTTCCCCTAAACAGCGAAGTACGAATATTAAGAAAAAAATAGAGAGAGGCATAAAACCTAAGCTAAAACCCTTTTCCCCGCCAGCAAATCTCAAATGGCGAAGCTTCACTTCGACGAGGAAATCAAGGTCCTCAAGTTCGATAAGCAAGTGGTCTACGACAAAGGTATACCTGAATTTCTAGCATTTGTTTTCTGAAATTTTCGCTATTATTTTCTGTGTTTTTGTTTATATAAATAAGGAAAAAATGAAATTAAAATCTCGAGGATTGTTTTTTTGTGATAATGCTTCAGTTTCACGAGTGAATGCGAAGGGCGTAGATGATAACTGTTATCTGGAATTAGACGTGCATACTGAGTTGTACCCTATGCTTCCCGGGGAGAAATTCAGAATGGTGATTTCCTCCACTCTGCATATGGATGGTTCAGCTGTCGCGGCCTATTTTCCCGAGGTGCGGCGGTTTCCGTTTCTGTTTTTTTTTTCATTATAAATTATCTTCAATTATTTTTATATAATTTGTGATTTGAAAATGGCAGCTAGGTTTGATTATTGGGGAAGTGTCAAACGTATTTGTTTAAATGCATAGATTAATCAATGTTTAAGGAATCCGATATTTTGATATCGGATTAGTTCATCGAATAAAATCAGTTGATGATTAAATAATATAAAAGCCTAAGTTATCATTGTAGATATAGCATGTGATCATTGGACTCCAATCGCAGGGGAAACAAAAATCACTGGCCGACAAATTTGAGTATGTTATGCACGGTCTTCTTTACAAAATGGCTGAGGCTCAGGAAAAGACGAGCGATGGAGATGATGACGTTAAAGTGTAAGTATACTCGTGCATCTTTTTATTTGTCAATGACACATGTATACAGTATTGAGTGATTTGAGTTGAAAACCCAATTTACGTTGTTGTATGATCCGAGGTTATAAGCCATTTACGAGCTTACGACCTCTTATATACTTTTCGTGGTTTATGTCTGTGTTTTAGTAAATCATTCGGTACAAATTATTTGTAACAGGGTGGTAAATATTTCATTCGGAGGGCTTCAGCTGATGCTAAAGGGCGATCCCCTGATGATGCGCACGTTTAAAGTCGACCAGAAGGTTTTTCTTCTCTTGAGGAAGATTTGAGACTTAGACATTGAATTGTGTTTTTGAAAATGATTTAAAGTCGGTGTACCTGCATCGTTCCCTTGCAAACATTATTCGAGTTTGTTGATTTTTTTTATTATGTTCATTTATCATGTTATTTATGTACACCGGTTGTGACTTGTGAGAGCAATTGTAATAAGATCGATAACATCAGCAATTTTGATATAATATCTATAAATAATGTATGAATACAATAGAAAAGAGGTGATCATCCAACAAAATAATTGCAAGCTATTCATATTCCAAATAAATCAATGAGTTGGTACATTATTAGGATCATAAGAACACTTGCTATAAAAACTGAAACCGGATAAGAATTAAGAAAAAGACAGTTTTCATAAATTACTGTACAATCGATCCGGAAAAGAAAACGGGTTTACAAAATTGGCGATGATGTCTAACCTCGGGAAATGCCACGAGAAATTCAGTCTATTGAACCACCAATCGCTGAAGGTGATCTAAGAAGACCTCAAAGCTCACATCATCAGTGAAAATGATGTCACCCCCAGCAACAGGTCGATTATCTGAATTATAAGTAGCTGAAGGATTCAATTTTGCAAGCAGAAAACGTGCCTGCACATTTAGTTAGTCAGCAACTGGAAAATCACAAGTAACGACGATTAAAGGCATGTGTCATGCGAAAATGATGATCATATGCCTAGAAAAAAATAATAAGAATAAAAGAGAATTAAATACCTGAGAACCATGCTGATCACAGATGACAAGACGAGGTACCGGGAATCTTTCCTTTATTATGACATCTGCCTCATCGCGTGGAACTTGTAGCAAGGTAGCAAAGGCCTGCAAGAATATTTTTAAAAAAATACAGATGATGACTGAAATTTTCTCAACAAAATTACATGAATATTATAAATAAATTTGTCATACATAATATATTGAGAAACATAATTACCTCATGTTCGGGCAAATCATGATATCCAGATTTCCGCCATTGAGCAATAGTAGTTCCGTGGAATACAACAATGGTGAAATACGAATCCAGAAGAAGAATTCTATCAGCAGCAATAGAAATCACATCAAGAAGGGCAGGTTCTGGCGCAGAATGGAAGGCGTAAGAAATCAAGGACGGTTGAATCATGACAACTGAATTAGACACATTTTCTCTGTTCAGTATCATTCTAAAGTATGCCGTCTCATCGGGACTGTTATTGAAGACCTGAATAAAAAGGTTGAGAAAACGTTAAAACATTTAAGATTCAAGAAAACACAACAATACACACAATGATGAGCTGTAATGCAAATAAAGACTGGTTTATTTCGCCAATCATATCTTAAAATATTAAAATTTATTTGCATATGGGTTGAAGTGCATGCAACATTTAAACTCCATCATTAATTAAATAATAATTGAGAATAAGTAAATTTTCAAATCTTCAGAAATCCACATAACATCAAAACAAAATGTAACTGAATGGACATATTTTCTTATAAGAAACATGAAAATGAACGGATATCAAATACAGTGTTTGAAATCTTTTGGATTTCAAATCCCTTAATCTAAATGGAACCTCAATGAAAATAAACATCTGCAAGAAAAAAAATATCACATACTTGGACAAATTGTGATCGCCGCAAATGGAATATGAACTGAGGAAATATTGATATCCTCGGAGACAAACTAAATGAAGACGGATTATCCTTCTGGTACTCCCCAAACTGAGAACATATATTTATCAATGATTTATCTAGCCATCTTATTGGGTCGAATTCAGCCTGCAGAAAACATCAATTGAAACATGATAAGGTTCTTCGCAAAATGGCAATAAATAGTAGTAAAATTGAATAAACCAACACGCATTGCCTCCGTGCTTAACACTCAATTGCAATTAAAGCACACTCAATTGCAATTAAACCAGAACACAGAATGTAAAAGAAGTAGAATCTTTTCTTTTACCTAAAACAACAGCATACAACAAAAAATACAACTACAAATAAAATATCTGAACATATACACAGAAGAAACTCAATTTTATGCTTACATATAAATGTTTAATAGGGGGTGTAGACGAGCGGCTCGGTGAACATTGTGTTTATGGCGGCTTGGTTCATTATCGAACCAAGCTTGTACCAGATTAATACTGCCTTAATGGCTCGTCGAGCCAACCGAACCAAGAATTTAAATATAAATGTGTCTAAATTGCTGCGTAAGCATTGACGAATTAACTGACTAGTATTTCTCTAAGCCATAGTCAAATTAACTTTAAATCATCCAAGTCTCATCTTCACCATAGGCTGATTTTTCCTCTGCACTTAATTTCACAATAAACAGTTCCTAAACATGTATGAAAAGCTATTTCATTACATATTAACACACAAGTATATGACCTCGGTTTCCATTTTGATAGAAACGTGCCGTGCCATTACTACTGCCGCTGCTTCTTGATCAAAACCTGATATCAGCTCCTGCAGTGCAAAATAGAAAGGAAAATAATTCTCTACAGTATTCTTCTGCATTGAGTAAAAACACCCAACAGGACGGTCATCATATCTACTTGAAAAGTGAGAGGCCTAATAGTTTACTTGAAAGGCATGAGTTTTAAAGCTCTTTTTTTTTTTTGTTAAATTGTCCTTATAAGAAATAAAGATTTATGAGTGTATTTATGATAGACACACCAAAGACGCAAAACATCGAACTTTATAAACGACAACAAGAAAATAATTAAATATGCTACCTCTTTGATTCCAGGACCAGCAACCCATCTTCTGGAAAGAGTAGTGGCACGAACTCTCATTTTTCCACTACCATGCTGATAACTAAAGAGGAAAATATATGAAAGTGTTAGAAAAACTGGTGGAAGGCCAAGCTAGCTGGTGGCTCATATGTTTTAAGATATAATCGGTTTAGATGCATACTATGTCAAAAACTGGAAATAAAACTGGTTGTTGGCTGCCGGAGTAATGAAGTCCGGGCTCTCTTTTTTGGTAACA
This sequence comes from Euphrasia confusa, assembly GCA_954870475.1. Lineage (NCBI taxonomy): Eukaryota > Viridiplantae > Streptophyta > Magnoliopsida > Lamiales > Orobanchaceae > Euphrasia > Euphrasia confusa. The sequence goes on from OX940961.1 coordinate 2,098,550, forward strand.
TCAAATATTATGCACAAGGAAGTAGTTTTGTCAAGGCCACACAACTTCCATGCTGTGGTATTTCCCTGGCCAATAACAGTTTCAGAGCAAGAAGGACCTTTCTGCAAAAACCTAAAATATGTTAATACTCAACTACAGGCAGATTAGCTAGGATCCTTCATAAGGTTAAGAAGACGCACCTTCTCAAGTGATGCACAAGGCCCAATAATTCCCTGAATTTTGATATCCTTTGAGCAGGTGATCTCAAATATACCACTGCAAAAATAAAATGACTTAGTTGGGGGGCCTAGATATTCTCCAAAGATAATTTAGAGAAGCACCTGGCCTCCATCAAATTCAACTTAGCACAAAATATTAGAGTGCAAGACTCAAAATGGTCAGAATCTTTTATTTCACTACAGTAGAAAGAAAAGTCAAAGTATCATGATTCTGAGCCTATTTTAAAACCTTACTTTGATGCCAATCCCAGATCACGGTCACCAGATTGAAAAACAGATCTCAAAGAATCCTTGAAAACCGAATGGCCAAAACTTTCAGCAAGAACAACAAGTCCTCCAGTTCTTTCAACTGCTACTTTAAGCTCAGCAACTCCAACCTGGTGTGTAAGGAAAGAAACACAGATTACTTATTTCCACAGCAATGACCATGTAACAGGCTATGTAGGAGTGCAAGACAAGTTAGTCACGAGGCATGCAAACTTGTTTGACCTTCAAAGCTAGCCAAGACAAGCTCAAATATGGTTTCTCAGAAATACCTGATCAAGGGCACAAGCAAAAACATCTAGCACATGGCCCTGATGAACAAGTTGTTTTGAAAGTGCTTCATAAAACTTTGCAGCTTTATGATAGTGGGGAGCAGAATCTTTGTCCAGATCCTTGTGCGAACGTATAGATTCAGACAGACTTTTAGACACTATCTGCAAATGAAAATCAAATTACTTCAGTAAAACCTTGTCTGAAGACTCGGAACGCCTTCAAAGTTCACTTTCTCTAAATAATGCCCAAACATTGTACCTTATAGTAGTTTTTTGAAAAAAATGTGGTAATTGAGAAATTGTTCTATGCAAGCCAATGGGATGATATAATTTTTCTGGGTTGATAGAATAAACGTAAAAACAATGAGCTAACATTCTAACCAATTAGATTAGCATGGGATGTTTTAACAATATTCAACACACCTTTGATAAAAGATATATTGTTAAACATGTAAATTAGAAGAGTTTATATTGCGACAGGCTACACAACACTAATAAGTATGACTTCAGGAAGTACAGTAGAAAATTGCTGTCTTCTATTAACCAATTTCACACCACATAAGACATACACTCATTCTGTAATTAGTTAAATACTTAGTATTAGCACTGAATATTGAGGAAAAAAATGCCAAAGGTAGATCTCAACAATGTAACATTCTGAAAGTAATTCAAGGACAGAACAGTAAACTTACAGCTCCAGCTCCTTCTGTTGAAGGTCCACCCAAAAACGCCATAATTCTAGCTCCAGAACCAGGAACGCATACTCCCAATAAATGAGCAGCCAAACTTAATGCTGGTCCAGTACATCTAGAAGACCTTTGATCTGATGCAACTGGCCAAGGATCTTTCTGAAGCTCCTCTAAAATCTTGTAAACAAGGGGAGAAATGCAAAAGGAAATGCCAACATTAAGTTTTCACCATCCACTAATTAAACTGAAAGATAATATAATTATTGTTGACAAATTCAACACTACAGCAACAGTAAATACATAGCAACATAATACTTTTGAACCATACCGAATTAAGAACGAACTCACAATCCGAGGCAGGCAACAAGAACCTCGAAAGGCTCTCCTGTGACAGCCCATCCCTCACTCCTGCAATGACACCCGTAGTTGGTCTTGGGTTTTTCGCAAAGAAGCCCATCTGCTCCAACAACTGATCCTTGGTAATCTCCTTTGTCCCCTTGAACACGTGAACCTTTGGAATCTGCCCAAACCCCAATTCATGCACATGCACATATGTCCCGAAAGTAATCAGTCCTACCAAACAATTCTCGGGCACCATTCCCAACACCTGCAATCCAAATAAATAGTCCATGAAATTAATCTACACAGTTCTGAGAAACCAAAATAACAAAAAAAATTGAAGAATAAGGATTCATTCGCCATCCGTTGATTATTTTCATGTGTGGAAATTTTTAAATTTAGTATACTCAACTACACGAATTGATATTAAGCACATAAATAGTTACTACGATTCTTTAAGGAAGCAATTAGTGTGGAGTATGTTGATCCAATAACTTTTCCGAATTGATTTTCAATATTTCATATTTCGATCAGTCTATTCATGTTTACTAACAACTAATGTACATGAATCAGTAAAAAAAATGCCTCTTGATTATATGATTTATTAGATACCTGATATTTAAATCCAACTACATTATTTAATCAGATAGAATAAGCTGCCGCAAACACGAGACGAGCAGTGAAATCTCAATAAGAATGGCGGAGAAACCTGTAATAAAGCGGACTTCAGAAACCCTATTTCCTCCTCAATAACACAAGTATCCACCACAAATAAGAAGACGTTATTGCTCCCAGACTGATTCTCATTCGGATCCGTGGTCTCGTACTCAATCGTCGTATACTGCGGGAAGAGCTCCGCCGGCAAATTCTGCTCGGAAATCGACTGGTAGTGCGGCGGGAAGTTGTTTCGCTGGAGGCAGAAACTGCAGATCCATATCTTGTTGACGGAGGAGAAATCGACGATCGAGAAAGAATTGATCACGGATCTGCAGCTGCGGCATCGGAGTGGGGAGTAAGGGAGGAGCGGCGTGGCGTCTGGGAGAGGTTTTAAGGGGGTGTAGATGGCGGAGATCGGGATGGCACATCTCGCGGAGTCGACTTTCGTGCCGGGGAGGACATTCCACGGCATGCGCACGGAGTCCTGCGATTCTAGGTCAAGGAATTCCGCCATTAAGCGGCGGCGGCGGTGCGGTGGCCGGCAGTTAGCACTCTCACTTTAGAGGGGGAGAAAAATTAGCTTTCTGAAAGTCGCGGAATTTCGCGTTTTCTTGTTTGGTATCGTCGTTCGTCAAATAGAGGTGCGCACGGGCCGTTATCGGGCTCATCGATACCCTGGCTGGTCGGGCCGGGTTACGGGCTTAGATACATTTTATGTTAATTTTATCGTTTTAATTAATTTAAATAGCTAAATTGGAAAATAATAGGGTTAATAAGCTTATATGTGTGTAACCTAGGTTACCAATTAGCTTCCCCTCCTCCGAGCACTGTTTCAAGCATTCGGCAAGCAAAATAATTAATCAGAGGTACTGTAATATTTATTTTCAAGTAATCGGTTTATGTAAATTAGCATTTTTTATATAATTGGTTAAACTTTCGAGAATTTTCAGAAGAAAAATTATAGGTACAGTTTCAAATTCGATTATGTATAATATTTTTTGTGTAATTAATTTCGTGTGTTGATCCATAAAAAAAAACAACCAAAAAAAAAAACTGTGTGTAACAGTGTATGTATACATATCTTTTTTTTGTTTGTTTGTTTTTAAGAAATATATTGGTAATAAAAATCCTGGTATGTATTTGATATGCAGATATGGTTGTTAGTAGCAGTAGTAGTACAGGCGGCCAGGAGATGCTGAGAACCACCGGTTTCGATCATATTCCGGACGACATACTGATTCAAATTCTGATACGAATCCCAGCCCAAGACATAGTCGATTCAACCAAGTTTGTTTGCCGGAAGTGGCGCGAGATCACCCGAACTCGTGATTTCGCGTATGCCCACCTTCATCGTTCAACTCCCGGCCTTCTCTTCCAGAGCCACGATCGCCTAAAAACGGCTACTTTTATGTCACATGAAGGCAACCAAGTTCAAATATCCGATTTCATCTACATTTCACGAGATCGATTTATCTGGACCGGTTGCAACGGGTTGACCTTGCAGCCTAAGGTCAACAACTACGGGGGCGAACTCATGATCATGAATCCCATGACAAGGCAACATTTCGATCTCCCTCCGTTTATCGCCTCAACCATACACCCCAACTATAGTTCTGTCATAGCGTATGTGGCTACTCGCAAGGAGTATAAAGTGGTCCGCACATATTATCCAGTTGGGGATTACAGTCGGGTGTATTGTGCGATATTGACTGTGGGAGTCGATAACTCTTGGAGACTCGTCGATACTCACCACTTGTCTTCCGAGGAATCTAAAAAACTCATCTTAAGTACGTTGGTCACGGAAGGGTTCGTGCATTGGATGCAAAATTGTGGTAGTTATAATAATAATAATCACATTCTGAGTTTGAACATGGAGACTGAAGTTATTACTCAGATACCCGTCCCTCGGTGTAATGGTCCGTATTTTCATTATATATATCTATCGGCGGGAAGCTGTTTGTCTTTGTTGATTGGCGATGGCCATTTGAAGTGGGAGGTTTGGGAGATGAAACCTGAGGAATCGGGAGAATGGAAGAAGCTGTTCGACATTGACTTGGAAGCTCACAGGGCCTTATTGAACGAGTTGTGCCCCTTGTTCAAACCTGCAGGTGACGAAGATGCTGATTGTTTGGAGTGTTTTCTCAGTCCATCGGGCTGGTTAAAATACCGAGAGGTTATTGCCTTTGTCGCTTTCAAGGTTTCGTGGGGCCCTCGATCTCTGCGCCTACACGTTGTCTACGATGTTGAAACAAAAGATGTTTCCTTTCCTAAGTTAGATGACTGCAGCTATCACCCTATACTTGTCCACACAAACAGCCTTGTACGGATTCTTCTAAGTTGACTGCATTTTTTCACTTGTGCATATATCTTAATTTTAATTTTCTTTTTTTTATAAATATTATTTAAAAATCAAATTCTTTTTAAAATTAAATCATTCATAATATTTAATTTTTAAAATGTAAATCATACTTAATATTAAATTTTACCATGCATGTTTTTTTAATTCTTCCAAAAGAAATCTTGTGAAAATTTTAACTCTTTTTCTAATTAATTTTTTCTAAAGAGTTTATCTTAATATTATGATCTCGCTCACTCTCACCTACTTGGCGGGTTATACAATAGTGCTCGTAAGGAATGCAATTTTCTGAGCTGTCATGACTCGACCATCACCAGTTGTTCTAATTAATATAATGTCATAATCAAACTAATATTTTCAATTCTACATAAAATACTGAATCAACACCTGCCTATACCTTCTCTCTTATTCCTAACTATTGGATGATACATCATACATCCAGATTGAAACATTTCAGTTGAATAAATTATCCACATTTTTTCACAAAATAAAAATTAACATATATCATCACAACAAATAAATCAATGAACCCTTGTAAGCATCAAAGCTCACCGGTCGAGCCCGATCTCTTCAACGCAACACGAGCTCTCGACGAGCCAATGCCCCCCACAACATCGGATGTCAAGACTTGCCGTCGGGACGGAAATGCCCCCAACGAAACCGGCCTTCCGAACCTTCTAACCACATCCTCCCCTTCACACTTTATTTCGATTTACCCCGGTATTATCGTAATTACGATGATGAGGGACTCGCCGAGCCCGACTCGCATTTGCTGCTACTAGCATGGAGTATAAGGTTGCCCCAAACACGACTCGCATTCGTGTTGCGCTATATTGACCGCTCTTAATTGGAGACACGTCGACATCCGACACTTATCTCTTGACTCTTCTAAACCTCTAAGCAGCTGTCCGGTGTTTTTATTATTAAATATTAATTGAAGTGCATATCCAAAAATATTTTTATTATTAAATATTAATAAATGCATATCCAAAAATGATTTTATTATAATAAACTAAGTACAAATTAATAACCTAGCAATAATAACGCACAAAAATGATTTTAATAAACTAAGTACAAATAAATAACCTAGCAATAATAGCGCACGCCACTCCTTGCCCCTTGGAGAATTCCAGAAGAATAATTAGAGGTACCCTTTCAAATTCGATTATGTATAATATTTTCTGCATGTGTAATTAATTTCGTGTGTTGATCCATAAAAAAAAAATCTGTGTGTAACAGTGTATATGTATTTGACCTTTTTTATTGTTTGTTTGTTTTTAAGAAATCTTGGTATGTATTTGATATGCAGGTATGGTTGGGGGCAGTGATTTTAACATCAGTAGTAGTAGAGGCGGCCGGGAGATGCTAAGAACCACCACCGGTTTCGATTCTCTTCCGGACGACATATTGATGCAAATTCTCGTACGAATCCCAGCCCAAGATATAGTCGATTCAACCAAGTTTGTTTGCCGGAAATGGCGCGAGATCACCGGCACCCGTGATTTCGCGTATGCCCACCTTCACCGTTCAACTCCCGGACTTGTATTCCAGAGCTGTATTCGACTAAAACCGTCTACTTTTATGTCACTGGCACATGAAGGCAGCAACCAAGTTCAAATATCCGATTTCATCTACAGGTCACGATATGGATATTTCTGGACCAGCTGCAACGGGTTGATCTTGGAGCCTAAGGTCAACGACGAACGCGAACTCATGATCACGAATCCCGTGACAAGGCATCGTTTCGATCTCCCTCCGTTTATCGCCCGGCCGACCATACACCCCAGCTTTAGTTCTGCCATAGCACATGTGGGTACTGAGCTGTATAAAGTTGTCCGCGTGTATCATCCAGATCCGTATCATGATAAAAATCGGTTGAATTGTGCGATATTGACAGTGGGAGTCGATAACTCGTGGAGACTTGTCGATACTCACCACTTGTCTCTCGCGGGAAAACTCGACATGTGTCCGGTTGTCACGGAAGGGTTTGTGCATTGGGGGCAAGCTGGGTGTGATAGTAATAAACACATTCTGAGTTTGAACATGGAGACTGAAATCATTACTCAGATACTTGCCCCTCAGTGTAATGGCCGGTATACATATCTGCCGGCAGGAAGCTCTCTGTCTTTGTTGATTGAGGTTGGCCATTTGAAGTGGGAGGTTTGGGAGATGAAACCTTTGGAATCGGGAGAATGGAAGAAGCTGCCCAACATTGACTTGGAAGCTCACATGGCCTTATTGAAAGAGTTGTTCAAACCTGCAGGTGACGAAGATGCTGATTGTTTGGATTGCTGTCATCTGAGTCCATCAGGCTGGTTAAAATTCCCAGAGGTTATTGCCTTTCTCGCTTCCAAGCTTTCGTTGGGCTGTCGATTTCTGCTACAAAACGTTGTCTACAATGTTGAAACAAAAGATGTTTCCTTGTACAAGTTAGATGACTGCTATCGCCCTATACTTGTCCACAGAAACAGCCTCGTACGGATTCTAAGTTGACTGCATTTTTTTGCATATACTACTAGTTTTTTTTTTTATCTTGAGAAATTATTGTTAATGAAAATATTCGTTTATTCAACAACAAGAGCTAGAAACCCCAGTCGTCAATTCGTCAATCTTTTGAAAATTTTAACTGTTTTTTTTCTTTTCTTAATTAATTTTTTCTTAAAATTGTTTACATATTAATATTAGGGAGATTTTGGAAAAAGTGTAGTTTTAAGTAATTATTTATAATTAAATGTATTAGTTTTTTATAATTATAAATTAGAGTAACTTGACAAAAATACATTTTTTTATTATAGGTGGTTATTTAATACCCAAGGGTATTTTTGTAATTTTTTTACTTTTTTTATAATTATAAAATTAATAATACCCTAATTAAGAAGAAAGTAAAAAAAATATTCACTACAAAAAAAACTGACATTCCCTACGGCCATTCCCGTAGGGAATTCCACAAAAATCCTGTTCCCTACGGCATCCCCTACGAGAATCACGCCGTAAGGAATTCCTCATAGGGAACAAATCCTCTACGGGATTTTTGGAGCCGTAGAGGCCATCCCTACTGGCTGCCGTAGGGGATCCCCTTGGAGAATTGTTTTTCGTCTCATCCTTGCCCGTAGGAGACGCCTACGACATTGTCGTAGGTTCTGCCGTAGAGAATATATTTTTATTCAAAAATATGAGTCGGGCGGCTCGAGCCACCTCCCAACCCACCAGCCCGAACCACTAACCCGAGCCTACCACCCTAAAGCCCGACCAAGCCCAGCCCTCAATGGAAGGCTTGGGGATACCCTTGGAGAATTTTTTTCGTCTCATCCTTGCTCGTAGGGGACGCCTATGACATTGTCGTAGGTTCTGCCGTAGAGAATATATTTTTATTCAAAAATATGAGCCAGGCGGCTCGAGCCACCTCCCAACCCACCAGCCCGAACCACTAACCCGAGCCTACCACCCTAAAGCCCGACCAAGCCCAGCCCTCAATGGAAGGCTTGGGAATCTCCTTGGAGAATTGTTTTTCGTCTCATCCTTGCTCGTAGGGAACGCCTACGACATTGTCGTAGGTTCTGCCGTAGGGAATATATTTTTATTGAAAAATATGAGCCGGGCGGCTCGAGCCACCTCCCAACCCACCAGCCCGAACCACTAACCCGAGCCTACCACCCTAAAGCCCGACCAAGCCCAGCCCTCAATGGAAGGCTTGGGGATCCCCTTGGAGAATTTTTTTCGTCTCATCCTTGCCCGTAGGGGACGCCTACGACATTGTCGTAGGTTCTGCCATAGAGAATATATTTTTATTCAAAAATATGAGCCGGGCGGCTCGAACCACCTCCCAACCCACCAGCCCGAACCACTAACTCGAGTCTACCACCTTAAAGCTCGACCAAGCTCAGCCCTCAATGGAAGGCTTCATAATAATTATTTATTTATATTGCGTGACCCAAGGTTTGAACCCTAAACCTTTATTTATTTATATTGCGTGACCCAAGGTTTGAACCCTAAACCTTATGAGTGAAGAGGAAAAAGATAACCGCTGGGCTATTTGAGTTATATGTACAATTTTTAAAAGATAATATATATGTATTCATTAACTTATATTTATTATGTAAAAATGTAATAATAAGATAATATATATATATATATATATATATATATATATATATATATATATATATATATATATATATCACATTATAAATATAAAATAGTGGTTTTAAAAAAAATAATTTAAAATAAAAGGGCATTTAAATATATTAAATTAAATAGAACTCACAATCTTTTTTTATTAATTTTTAAGAACTCTTATTTTTTTATTTTTTTTGCGTTTACAAGTTTTACTTAGATTTAAATATTATTTAGTAGTATTTTTGAAATGTGTTTAGACTATAAAACTCTTTTTATTACTTATCTTTATAAAATTGTACAAAAATTATGTTTATAAATTTGTAATTACCTAGTTGCATAATTGCGTAAACATTTAAAAAACTTTAATTGTAATTTATTATTTAGTAAAATAGTAGTTTAAAAAATACATTTAAAACAATTTAGCGTAATTTTATAATAATATTTAATTAATTTATTATTATATAATTTAATATTTAAAAAAAAAACATAATTCTCCTACGGCAAATGCCAGGGAATAAATTTCTCTACTCCCTACGGAAAATAGCCGTAGGACACCCTTAAGGGAAAATTACCCGTAGGGGATTTATTACTCCTCTACGGGTATGCCCGTAAAGAGTATTTCCCTACGCCTAGCCGTAGGGCCTCTTGGAGGGCGCGAATGCGCGCGCAGTCCTCTACGGGAGTCACTCCTACGGTTGGGCCGTAGGGAATGCCGTAGGAGAACTCAGAAAACGATTCCCGTAGGGAATGCGTAGGGAAACCCCTATGAGAAAAAGGCCGTAAGGAATCCCCTAGGGATTCCCTGGTTTTTTTTAGTAATTATTTTTTATTAGAAAGTGTATTTTATGGAGTTTAAAATATAAATTGATAAACTAAATACTCGTTTTCCTAAATACTTCTTAATATTATGATTTCGTCTCACTCTCACCAACTTGGGATGTAATTTTCTTAGCTGTCATGACTCAACCATTACCGGTTGTTCTAATGTCATAATCAAACTAATATTTTCAAATCTTCATAAAATATTGAATCAACACCTACCTACCTATACCTTCTCTCTTATTCCTAACTATTGAATGATACATCCTGCATCCAGATTGGAACATTTCACTTGAATAAATTATCCACATTTCTTCACAAAATAAAAACAAACATATATCATCACAACAAATAAATCAATATGAACCCTTGTAAGCATCAGAGCTCACCGGTCGAACCCGATCTCTTCAACGCAACATGAGCTCTCGACGAGCCAATGCCCCCCAACGAAACCGACCTTCCGAACCTCCTACTCACACCCTCCCCTTCACACTTTATTTCGATTTCCCCGGTATCATCGTTATCATCATCATCATCGCCGACATCATCCTCAATCACCAAGATCAAGTCAACATTATCACCCCGTTGACTTTCTCCCGCGTCCACATTCACAGCGACGACAACGACCCCCGCTCGGCACAAGGGGCAGCTCGATTGAGACCTCAGCCACGTGTCAATACAAGGCAAGTGAAACGCGTGCCCGCACTTGGGCAGTACCCTCACCGGCTCCTTCTCTCGGAACTCGGTCAGGCAGACAGCGCACTCGGTCAGCCCGTCTCCTGCCCTGAACTCTCGGACCTCGATCGCCCGGATGAGGGACTCGTCGAGCCCGACTCGACACCTCATCATCCCTTCATGACGATCGATATTGATATCGTTCTCATGATCACCTATGCCTGCGTGGGGCCGCCTTTTGCAGTATCGAGTGACGATGGTGTAGTAGCCGACGAGGAGGAAGGCTCCGGAAAGAACGCCGATGACGGCTATTACGAGAGGAGAGAGAGGGCCGGGGGAGGAGTCGTTTTCGGACGAGGGCGGGGGAGGGAAGAAGAAGTAGCAGAACTGGGGGCAGCTGATGCTGCAGATGGATTGTTGTGAGCAATCTTTGTAGTCGTTGTAAGGTGCCCAAGGGTTTTGATTTCCGACCGAACCCATGCTTATTACAACAACATAAGTATATGTTTTTTTTTGTTTTGGTTTATGTATTATGTAGATAGTAGTAATATGGTTCTTAACATATGGGATGAGGGGAAATCTTCAAGAAAAAGAGCAAAGGGGCTTAGAAGTGAAGGAAACTATAAAAAGTAGGTAAATGAAGGTGATGGTTGAAGTTGACAAACCACACAACTTATTTTGATTTTTTTTCAATAATCTAATGAAATTATGTCCTACTTCATCCATCAACATATATAATAAACACTCACATATAGTATACCTCTAATTTCAACACACTTTTCCTATTTAAGTATCTTTTTTTTATAACCTAATGTCAGTAACAAAATAAGAACAATAACAGTAATATTCAAGATATTCAACTGCGCTGTACATTGGATCAGTGATACCCGGCTTCTGGAGCGGGAGAGATAGTACTGTTAGGAGAGCCGTAATTAGAGTCCTGGCTCAAGCTGTCCTCGTTGTTTCCGTGTGGGTGCTTGCGTTCGACCTCTGCAGCCTTTTCGGCAGCTTTGCTGGCATGGAGATCCATCGCAGCCTCAGCTTCTCTAGCCATTCTCACCTCATGAGCCACCTGGATTCTTGCTTTCGCCAACTCTTTCTCGGCCTACAATAAACCATGTATACACCTTTACATATATACGAGTAAGAGAAATGCCGAAATATCAATATTGCAAAACGTAAAATACAAAGAGATTTAAAACAAGTTTATTGGTACGATATCGTTATGACATTAAAAAAATCGACATTTCAGTTAGATATCAGGATGACACTAAAAAACGGTATCACTGATCGGCAATTGGTCCACCTTTTCGTCCTCTCTTGCTTCAGCCTTGGCTTGTCGCAGTGCGCTCATGTCACTCAACTTTTCCTTGATGGCCTGCATCTTTGCTTATTTCCTGCAAGAATCAAAAGCTAAAACTCATACTCACACATACATACATAGATATATATAGCAATTGCTATAGGTTTCATGACCATGGAGTAAATCTTTCCTTTCAATGGTTTAAATTGTTTGGAAGTAATGGCCACAGGAAATTAAAAGTTATTTAGTATTTTTTATATTATTATAATAATGAAATAAACATATAAAATATTATACTTCATGTAAAATGAAAGATTAATGTAATCTCCATATAAGATGTGTATTTTTATTACACATGTTTGTACTCTATAAAAAATCAGTGCATTGTTTCTTCAGATAAATAAATAAATAAATAAATATATATATATATATCATATTAGAATTACCTAGAGCATCAAATTGGGTCTAAAGTGTAATGGCCAAGCCTTCCTGTACGGTACAGGTTAAGCAACTTCATAGCTACTTTACTGTTAGAATCTGCCGATTCTAAAGAAAGATAAAATGCTTTGGTCAAAACCTCGAGCTCTTGTTCAATTAGCTGCTCCAGATCGTCTCCATTCTCTTTACAACCGGTAAAAGATGAAACTGCGTCAAAAAGAGTTCCTCGTACATTGTTGACAACAAAATCCTGTATTCAAAAGCTCCGACATAAGTTCACAGATATAACACATCAAACCTTGTTTCAAAATTACGTATGATGTGCACCTGAGTGTAAATAATATAGTAGCTTGGGAATTTGTAATTTTGAAAAAGAATTGGGGTTTTTAGTAATTTGATCAAACAAAAATGATACGTATTATTTTGTAATTTAACAGGAAACATTAGTGTGTACCTGGGAGTGATCCGTTGGATATTGCCTCTTCTTTCTTTTATCCAGATCGGAAGTAATTTCATTACTCAACACTCCTCCAGTTCCGAAGCCCGAAAACTTTTCCCATTTCTTGTATTCATCAGACGAGTTAAGTAAGGAGAGAAAATAGCGAGCGAGTTCTATTTCACCAACCACACTATCATCAATTGCTCCTGTATATTCAGAAAAATAAATCTGTAAACATCTCTGTGGAATGAAATCTTCACATTCTACAAGGTAGCTCATCATTAGAAGCATTTAAATTGCATATGCATGATATTGCTAGAACGTCCATATGAATTTCTAAGTATTACAACTAGTTGAAGGTGTATCTGTAAAATACTTGACGGCATCGGCAAGTTCTGTCAGGCAGTTGGGGAGACATGTAGGTGTAATAATCAAACCGAAATCTGATATTAGCGTTTTTTTTAAGAAAACACAGTTTTATTTAAAAGGCAATTTGAACACTTTTGAAAGCTAGACCTCAGGTAGAGTATTTGTAATTCAATCCCTAGTTTCATAAGAGTTAAGCAATACATAGTGAGCTTACCTGTTAGTGCAAGCTTAGAGCAGACCCCATCATCCATCAAATTGGGCGGCAATACACCTGGCGTGTCTAAGACGTAAATATTAGGATGGCTAGCAATCTGCATTTTAAATATGGAAACGTCTCAAAATTCCACAATCAGAGAATGAAATTAGTACACGTGCTGATTTTTTGTGGTCGATTCTATGTTTAAGCTTGTTCACATTGACATGCGTCCAAGGGAAAAAAACTCAAGTGAAAGATCAATCGCAACAAAGAAAAATCACTAATACTATGAGCTTGTTGTCATTCCTATTTAATATTAAACATCGTCTTATAAATTCAATTATCAATGGATGATTACAAAAATTACCCCCTGAGCCTGAGGTGTGGACTAATTACCAAAATTTTGATTTTGCTTTAATTTAGCAATTTAGTCCACTCTTGAATTATTTTCCCTCGATCTTCAAGAAATGAAATCCCTTGGTAAATAATCATTTTTTTCTCGCCTGATTATATTTAAGTATTTAACTCCTATGTTTCTTACTACAGCACCCTTGATCCTCACCTGAAATACTTCACCGAAAGTAAAATACGATTATTTTGAAAGCATGCAAAAAAAAAAAAAAACAATGCATTTGGATAGAGTTGTGCACCTTTAAGCTGGTAATCCCTTTTGTCTCTCCGGGCTGTGGACTCACAACCGAATGTTTTAACTTCCCCTTCTCTTCATATAATAATAATAATAAAAAAAGGATCACGTATTTAATAATGAAAAGTGAAAAGAATAATAAAATTTAGTAAACTTAATGTGATAATAATGCGTCGAGAGAGGAACTAAGCACCTGCTGCAGCTATTCTTCCGACCTGATGCAAAGAGTTGGCTAATGCTGATTTTCCAACGTTAGGAATACCGACTAGCATTAATGTTATGGTATGTGCTTGATCTTCCTTTTTCTTCAACTCTCGGACTCTGGCTTGTATAAAGGTTAGGAACTGCAAGTTTTGTTTGAGTCCATAAATTAATGTAAATTTTTAATATCATCACTAGAAATATACGCTAATAACGTGTAACTAAAAATTAATATGACACGATTATGACGATGGTAGATTTTACCTTCTTGATATTGTCCTTGTTGTGGGAGTTCACTCCAAATGCCACACATTTCTGTTCCTGGTAAAACTCGATCCATTCCTGCAAAATAATGTCCAGAAATTACACCTATAAGATCATTATAATTTATTTATTTTCTCAAGCCATAGAAACAGGGCCATTTTGTAGTGACATAGAGATAGATAAACTCCACCTTTGTTCGGGATGGGTTAGCAAGGTCCATTTTATTCAGCACGACAATGTGCCTCGAGGAGGAATGAAGCTCATTCAACTGCGTATATTGGGATGACAACGGAATCTGATGGAAAAAAAAGTAGTTATTTCACAGAGGAAACAGCACGAGTGAAATTTCTCAAGCCTGAATCAAAAGACTCAGTCAGGCATTTCGACAAACATGTTATACGCATGAAAAACACGCTGCAGGTTGAGTTATTCGTGACTTACCCTAGCATCTCTGACTTCGAGAACAAGATCGATTCGTGGGATTCGGTCGGCGACGGCGCGAGAGGCGGCGGCCATGTGAGGAGTGTACCACCATTTCGAGCCTTTGCCTTTCGCCACCGCCTTCACTGCTTTTCCGATCTCTTGAACTATACTCGCTGTTGCCGCCATTATGCTGCAGCCGCACTGAGAACAAGTATATGCAACGTGCGTGTCGTCGTCAATTTATTATGTAGACCGGAGACTCCACCATCCCTACCGCCTTTCACTGCTTTTCAGTTTTCAAATGATTTTAAAATACTTTTAAAATATTTTAAATGTTCATAAATAATTTTTAAATGATTTAAATTATTTTTTAAATAATTTAAAATTCTTTAATTAATTTTGAAATGAATAAAAATACATATTGAACATTTTAAACTCTCTTAAAAGAATTTTAAAATGATTTTAAAAATATTTTTAAAGTGTTCTTATATAAATTTAAACTTATTATAAATTCACTTAAAACATTTTTAATTTTAAGGCATATGAAATTGGATTTTTGAAGGGATGAGAAATATTTTTTAATAATTTCAAAGTATCCCTAAAATAATTTTTGAAATGATTTTAATTTTTTTTAAATTTTTTTTATGTATGTAAAAGAATTCAAAAAGTATTGAAAATATTTTTTAATAATTTAAATAATTTAAAAATAATTTTAAATATATCAAAAACATTTCAAAGTGTTTTGAATAATTTAAAATTATTTTTTAAACATTTTAAAAGTGTATGAAAATAATTTTAAAGTGTATAAAATATTTTATAAATATTTATAATTTCTTATAAATAGTTTTTAAATGATTTGAAATAGTCTTTTAATAGTTTCTTAAAGTTGATTTTAGGATTGAAATATGCAGAGACTAGAGGGACGTTATACATTAATTTTAAATTACTTATGTATCCCTGAACTAAATTTATTTTCACGGAAGTCCTTTTGGAACTGGAGAGAGTATTATCTTCGATACCAAACCAAAGCGAAAAAAAATAAAGGTTCTCGAAATACCACCATGACTTCTGCCCATGGAGAAACCGATCAGGTATGCGAGTTGGAGCTTCTTCATTTTTTTTCAACTTTATTTTACTATTGATTTTTAAATCTCTTACTGAGAATTAGGATATTTTTTGTCTTGATCGGTAAATATTTTTGTGGGTTTTTCACCAATTATTACGTTTGTTGAAATTGATTAACTCGAGTAGGTTTTGGTTGAAGAGAAATCATCTGTTAGAATTTTCACGCTGAACAGGCCGAAGCAGCTCAATGCACTTTCGGCTGCAATGGTGCGTATTAGATTAATGTATTGTTTGCTTTCGACGTTGGCCATTATTTGCTCTGTTTGTGTTCTTCCGATCGTGCGGAGTTCAATCGCGCATTCTAAAGTTCTTATCACCGTCATCGTAATCCAGGTATCTCGTTTGCTGGAGCTTTTTCTTGCTTGTGCAGAGGATTCTTCGGTCAAATTAATCATTCTAAAGGTATATTAATGTATCCCGTCTGTTTTTAGTTCAATGCCTGACTTTCGTGTAAGTGTATATTCCCGTGTCATTAATAATAGGGAATAGGAAGGGCATTTTGTGCTGGAGGTGACGTGGCAGCAGTCGTTCGTGATATAAATCAAGGTACGATAGGCTGTAGGCAGTGACTAATTACAGGTTCATAAAGCGTTCGAAACAAGGAGCCCGGTTCTTGAATACAATAAAAATCATGATATTGGTGTGTGTGGGGCTGGGATATCAACGATGCATGTTATTTTTCTTCTGAGCTTCAGGTAATTGGAAGGCAGGTGACGATTATTTTCGAGAGGAATTCACAATGAATTATGTGATGGCTACTTACAGTAAGCCACAGGTACTTCAAATATTCTGTGTTTAAATCCTTTGTGGTTACTTTATTTCTGTATTTCAATTATCACTGAGTATTAGTTTATGAAATATGTTTAAAGGTTTCAATTCTTAATGGGATTGTGATGGGAGGAGGAGCAGGTGCTTCTATTCATGGTAGATTTCGTATTGCCACAGAAAATTCGGTATTTATCTTCTTTTTTTCCTTTATGGTGTA
Organism: Euphrasia confusa; assembly: GCA_954870475.1. Lineage (NCBI taxonomy): Eukaryota > Viridiplantae > Streptophyta > Magnoliopsida > Lamiales > Orobanchaceae > Euphrasia > Euphrasia confusa. The sequence continues at coordinate 2,115,344 of OX940961.1, forward strand.
AAAGAATTACTACATTCATTGTTATAGAGACCTTATTTATTTTATTTTTTTCAATTGAAATTAAATAATTTGCTAGTTAATGAAGAATCAGTTTGGTTTTCTGATAGGTGTTCTTATTTTAAATTTATTGCAGCTTTTTGCTATGCCTGAGACAGCTTTGGGGCTTTTCCCAGATATAGGTGCTTCGTATTTTTTGTCAAGGCTCCCAGGGTTTTTTGGTAATTTGTTTTTGTTATCTCGCGTTTTACAATATGCTGTGCTCTGCCATATATGTGCAGCACCTTCCAATTGTTTTCCATATATTTGCCTATTGCATGGCAGGAGAGTATGTTGGTCTGGCAGGTGCAAGGTTGGATGGTCCTGAAATGCTTGCATGTGGCCTGGCAACACACTATGTTCACTCAGAGGTATTATAAATTTATAATACTCTCCTTGAAGATATAAGGATTGCAATAAATTATTTTTATGATATTTCAGAACGGTTTCTGAAGTTTTCAAGAACACCTTCTTTTGTGTGTGTGTGTGTGTGTGTGTGTGTGTGTTTAATTTGGCATATTTTGATATGTTACTGTTACTGGTCAGAGATTGCCAATGTTAGAAGAAGCGCTTTTCAAAGCAGATTCCAGTGATCCAGATGTTATCTCTTCTATTATTGGAGAATTCTCACACACACCAAAGTTAAAAAACAATAGCGTTTATCACGGGTGAGATGACTAGTAGTTTGTTTGTTTTGGTTGGTAATATCTGCATTTCATCGAGTAATATGGGCCATGCGGCATACACCTAGTTTTTCACACTCACCTTCCTGGGACATTTCGTGCAGGTTGAAAATAATTAGTAAATGTTTCTCCAGAAGAACAATTGAAGAGATTATAGATACCTTGGTAAGAATGATTGAAGAGTTGATATGAATTTTCCCTGGTGCCTTTATTAAATGTTTTATATTTTAATACATTTTTTCTGATCATTTTATTGACTTACGTGTCTTTAGGAGAGGGAAGCTGCTGATAAGAGGGATGATTGGATCTCTTCCACAATTGAGTCACTGAAGAAAGCATCACCAACGAGCCTTAAAATTTCACTTAGATCGGTATGTATCAGTTGGCATTTTTAGTTGTTCTATTGCATATTGAGCCTGTTGGAAACATTTTTATAAACTTAATTTCTACTTTTTTTTATTTTACGTTTATGTTCTTCAAGATAATCAGTGATTATACCCACAATATCAGCAGAATAAATCAACCAGCTACAAATGTCAATTTTGTGCTGATGTGGATTAGCTAGCTAATCAGTCAAATGAATCTTTCTTGTAGATTGACGTAGACTATAACGTATACATACCGAGATTTTAATATAATCAATATTATTTTTTCCGCATATCCCTCACCAGATTAGGGAAGGGAGGCTGCAGAGCATCGATAAATGTCTAGTCCGGGAGTTCAGAATGGTTTGTCACGTGATGCGCGGAGAAATCAGCAAGGATTTTACAGAGGTACACAACGGATCACTATCGATTTGTCCTCTGTTCTCATTCATATAATGTCTGAAGCCTATCTCGATTTCAGGGTTGCAGAGCTATACTGATTGACAAGGATCGGAATCCAAAGGTGCATGATCAATTTCCTGATATAATTTTAAATAATGTTAATTACAAAAATGTCAAAAAAACATTTAGCCTAATTTGTAATTACAAAGGGGGTATTTGTAATTTCAATATAGATTTTTTTTGTAGATTTTCCCATTTTGGGAATGAAGATGAGATAATACTCCTATCAATTTGGGGCCTGAAAGATGAAATCTACTATCAAGTAGGGCCAAGAATGATTAAGTTTAGATTTGACTGATAGTTTGTTTTTTCCTCTTCCTCCTGGTTTTGCAGTGGCAACCCTCCAAAATCGAGTTGGTCAGTGATGAAATGGTGGACCGCTATTTCTCCAAGGTGAATGATGATGAATGGGAAGATTTGAAACTCCATGTCAGCTCAAACTTACCTTCATATGTCACTGCTAAACTGTAAAAAAAAAGTCATTCTTGATGGTTTGCATATCTTGCAAAACTGGAAATGTTTAGTTCAGAATTTAGTCGAAAATCAATGTTGCCCGAATGTATAATGTTGTCTCAGACGATACCCAGCATGTTCAATAAAATTGTGCGGCCGAGTAATGAATCCCACAGGCTTTCGCATAATTTTCATAGTAATATATTTATCTGCTCATCTCCATCTAGTCACCTTCATTACTCAGTATGTAAAAACATTTTATTGAATGGATGCCTCTCATCTTTTTCTCAGGTCTTATACAGGACAGTCAAAATTCTAATTAGTTCAAAAAAAGCGAAAAAAAATAATATTTCGTGCCGTAAAAACAATGAAGGGTAAACGGTGATAAATTTCCAGTAATATCAATGTCAACTCAATCCGAAACAAACACACCACAGCTTCAGAATAAAACAAGTATCACTGCAAAGAAACTGTGCGCCTGTAAAGTATTTCATCATCACTCTCATCCTCCCCTTCAGACACATCAACAGCACCGGGCATCTCCAACTTCCCACCCATCAAAAACGACGGCCCCTTACTCTCCGCCTCTATATATGACCCCTGAAGCCTCTCCTCAAACCTGGCATCACTACAATTCAAGAACCAAGCCAAAGAACACCTTATCCCCTTACTCTGCAATCTCTGGTACCTCGGCTTTATCCGCGACTCCAAACTGTAAGTAAAATACTCTGGAAACTCGACAATCTCCTTAACAGGCCGGCCCATTTCGCTCTTGAAATAATAGTAACTATTCTTCATCAGCCCAACTTGGAGGGCGACTAGCTGAGGACACTTCTCGACCATCTTCGCAACATCAGCAGCAGGTATCGCGCGCCCGACCAGAAAGTCGACCGGTTTCATAATCACGTTCTGGTTAAGGCTAATAATCTGAGGCATTTTCTCAATCACCCGCGCGAACCCATCAGGTGCGATTTTCAGCTTCAAGTCGAAAAAGTATTGCTGGGTAGACAATTTAGCTTTCAGAGGCAACCCGAGAATCTGCGGATATTGCGCAATAACTGAACCAATCAATTCCTTCTTAACACCGAAACTCATCAAACAATCTACATTCGGTCGCACGGTCTCCTCAAGATCGTAACCGAGTATATACGAGCGCTTTTCGATCATTCTAGCTAGAATCTTCTTCGGCAAACCAAATGAAACCAAATAATCCACGAGCGGCTTTATCATGGTCCCGACTCTCATTCCCAAGAAATACGGATACTGTGTCACCATCGGGCCAATATCCCTCGGGTTAACACCTATGCTAATCAAGTAAGCAACCGAAGTACTCATAGTCCCTTCCAGCTTAAACCCTAATAGCTCTGGATATTTCATCAACACATAGCCGATATCCTGTTTTTCAACATCAAGCCCGCGCAAGAATCTCACGACCGGAGCAAGCTCGACCACGACACTCGCGTGTAGACACTGCGGGTAATTTTTAACGAATTCTCCCATCCTCGCCCTAGGGATCCCGATTTTTTCCAGGTAGCCTAACACGGGTATGGTGTTTTTTCTCAGGCTGCAGCCTAGCATCAACGGGTACTCGTTGATGTCGTCTATCGTGAGTCCGATTTTCTGAAGAAACTCGACACGCTCGCGCATTATATCGACGGTGGAGGGCAGCTCGAGTTCTTCGAGCTCGTCGGGGATTATTCCTATGGACTTCAAGTAATCGGTGATGATGACCCGGGACACGAGCTTCTCCTTGCGGCCTTGGATCACGCCCCAGGTGACGGTGGGCATTTCGTATTCGGGGAAATTGGAAGGTTTGGCGGAGAAGGGTTTATGCTGGGTAAATTGGGGTTTAGGGTTTTGAAGGGGTTTGAGGAGAGGTGACGAAATTGGAGGTTTTCGGAGGATGAATCTTAGCTTTTGGGATTTGCTTAGGACGAACGCCATTGTTGTGGAGCTCGATATGTAATAATTACTGGTTCTCGTGCGAACAGAGAAGATGAAGCGATTGTGAGAATGAAATGAAGATTAGGGTTTGTTCATTCGCAGGTACCTGAGAGTGAAAAGGGAAAAAGAAAGTTTTAACTGAGGATAATCGATTCGGGCCATGGGTGTAGCAGACACTGGTTTTGGCAAGATTAATGAATGAGAGAGTGAGAGAGAAGAATTGGGGTTTTGGGAACTCGGGTTGCTTAAATATGGATCTTATAGAACCCGATAAAAAGTCCGAACCGAGCAATTTATTTTTTTACTTACTTTTTAATTTTTTAATAATAATTGATATTTTATTAAAAGTACTGTAGTAAATAAATTATTGCTGTATGGTCCTTGAAAGTGTCTAAATAATTTTTTAAATTATCAAAAGTAAAAAAAAATGTCATTTTCTGAGAGAAAAAAAAAATGATACAATGATTCAAAGTAGGAGAGAGTATTTTCTTAATTTTTATACTCAAAAAAATATGTGATTATTGATTAATTTAAGAAGAAAGAATTAATGTTGTAAAAGAAAATAAAAGCTTTTTATTCCTTCATTTTCAATGTTGTTCAAAAGGTTAAAAAAACTCCTCCAAGAAAACTGCAGAATGCAGTTGAAGGAGAGCATAAACTATTAGTTGCATAATACAGTAAAAAAACTTCATAAGCATCTGAAAACAGATGAGCTAATTTAGTCTATATCTCAGGTCTTCACATTCTGAGGTGAGGTTCTTCTTATTCTTCCTAAGCAGTTGTCTGTAGGCCTCGTGTGCGGTAGGTACATCATCGGGCTATCCGGATTATGGTGTTCCAGCCTACGAAGCATCGATCAAATAATCACAACATATAACAATTTAACAGTCGTAAAAAAAAGAACCATCTTCTTGTGCATATTCGCTAAGCTCACTCGTAATTTAGAAGGAAATGATGGAGGAATATGGAGATTTCGATCTTGGCAAGGTCGTTTCCGGGGCACAGTCTGCTTCCACCACCAAACGGAAGGAATTGTCCGGCCTTGGGTATAAATCCCTGCACATAAAAGTTAGCTAAAAAAATTATGGAAAGATCACAAAACATCGACAAGCTTTGTCGGAAAAATTTGCCTTAGAACTTACATCCCATCTAGAAGGATCAAACTTCTTTGGTTCGGGATACGTTTCTGGATCATAGTGAACACCTCTAAACCACACCAACACTCTCCACCCTTTAGGAATCATGTAACCTGAATCGGAAAACAAAACCGAATCGAGTTTTGAAATTCAGAATCTGCTTCTTAACTTATTAATTTTCATTTTTTTACGAGCTATAAGCGTACCACATACACGGACATCTTTCTTAGCCTCTCGGAAAACCACCAGAGAGAATGTAATCACGCGAAGTGTTTCATCAATTACCTGTGGAATTTCGCAGACAGAAAGCAAAGTGTTCAGATATACTAACGATAATCCATTTGTCGTATAATGCATGTCATTATTATAATTACCTTTGAAAGATAATCCATTTGTCGAATTTCCTTAAGCGTCAAACCCTTTTGATCATGAGGCCTGTTTTTCACAATTTCTTCTTGCTCTGCCTGGAATTGAAATTTACGAAAATATTGAGGAAAATGAGCCAAATTAATAACCAATGTAGTTCCTCAAAGTTACTAATTTTATCAAGAGTTCATACACTACTAATAACGATTATACGAGATAATTAGAAAACGACCCCTGAGGTTTAACCTTATTACAAAAAGCCCCAGTAATTATGCAAAATTACAAATACCTTAGCTTGTTTGAACACATCAGGATGCTTCTGCAAGAAGATGGTGGCCCACATAGTAATGTGACCCGAAGATTCGTGGCCCGCATTCAAGTACATGATCAAAACATCAATGATTTCTTCATCTTTCAACCTTCTTCCGTTCTCGTCCTCGGCATCCAACAGAGCATCCATCATATCTTTCTTCGACGCCGCAGGATTTTCCTTCCGTATCTTCCTTCGTGCGGTTACCACAGATTGGAGCACGGCCACCAGCCTTTTCCGCGCCTGAAAATAGTAGTATACAGTTAAAAGCTCTGTTCTTTTGAACTGAAACTAACTGAACTGAACTTATTGGACCTGAACCGGTTTTTTTCAAATAATTTTACAAAATTACTATCGAGCGATTTTGAAATATTTTTTGTTTAATCACGTAAACATAAACGTATATATTGTTAAAAATGTAATCGATAGCTTAACTGAACGGGTCTGAATTGGACTGAACTGAAATAGGCAAATGCACTTTTTACCTTAAGCGCCGAGTGGTAAACGAATCCGGGCAAGTTGATCGCCAAAGCCCTAACTCCGTAATTGAGCACGGTGTACTCTCTCTCCAAGGCCTCGATCACGCTTTCGCTCTCCGAGCTCAGGAAAATGTACATGATGATCCGGAAAGTGAGCCTCCGGAGCTCGGTGAGAAACTCGATCCGGCCCATGTCGGCCCATTTATCCAAGGCCGACACTACGCTTTCCTCGATGTATTTCGTGTAGAGGGAAAGGGCTTCGAACCCATTGACGGGGCCCGACGTCAGCTTGCGCAGCCACCTGTGCTCCTCGTCGGAGATGCCGACGAAAGAGTTTTTTCCGATGAGGTTCACGGTGGCCGCCGGCCACCCGGGCTTGAAGGCCTCGTCGTCGGTCAGAACTCTCCGGCAGGCCTCGGAGGTGGTGACTATGATACTGGGCTTGCCGAACATGAGCACCTTGTAGAGCCCTGTATGTCCGAATCTGGAAACAAAAAACAAAATAAAATCAAGAAATCAGAATCTGTAATTTCCCATAAATATCCCAAAATCCCAATACAAGAAATCAAAGAGACAATCGCCAAAAATCGTAAAGATTCGATTTTTAGTACAGAAGAAGGCAAAAAGATTCAATTTTTAGTACAGAAACAGAGAGATGATGATGATGATGACCTGGCAGAAAAGGAGGAGATGAAAGATTCAGGGTTGGAGGATTTGAAAGCTCTGAGGAAGGACCACATGTTGCCGATGAAAGGGAGGCCGAAATCACCTGGGGGAAGCTCATACCTTTTCTCACCCAAACCCCTCTCATGGTACCACCTGTTCAAACCCTTCACACCCCACTTCAGTATCAACAGACCTAACACCACAAAAACAGCCCACAATCCAAAACCCATTTTCAAAGTTTTGATCTTTTTTTTTATTCAAAAAAGAAAAAGAAAAATAATAATTGGAGCTGACTGGAGAAATGGAAAAGGACTGATCAAACAGACATCCCTCTCACTTCATGTGTCTGTCATTTTCCAAGCTCCTATGAGGATTTATATAGAGAGAGGTTGGTGTGTGGGGGGTGGGGTGGATCATTGGAGGTAATGAAAAGGAAAAGGTAAAAAGGAAAGAAAAGGAAATAGTACTGCAATTCTGTAAAAGGCATGTGTTACTGGGAGTGGTGAAGAAGAAGACAAAAGCAGTTTGTGTTTTTGTGTATTATGTGGAATTGAAAAATAAATGGTGAAAATGAAAATAAATTTAATTTACATGCATTTTTTTTTTCTATAAATTGTGTATAAAAAAATGGTGTTGAAAATGAAAATAGAAAAAAGAATCATATTAGTATACAAATAAAAATTCAATCTGACACCATGTGATTGGAGTATTTATATTCAAAGCCCACACACAACACACAAATAACTTAATCGGTGTTGTTCGGCACTATGATGGCACAAGGGATTCAGAAGATCAATCCCCAATTCCCCATGAATCTTGCCATCACTTTGCACACTAACTTAATGCATCCATCGTTTTTTCTACGTACGTCTCGAGTCTCTCTCGTGTATTCGTTCACTAAATATGATGTCACGGGGCATGTGGTTACTCAATTAGGTGATCAGCATTAATGTGATATCGATTTTTCTAAGTCTCACAAGTAAGTGATAGTCCAAATCAATAATCATAATATGTGTATAAAAAAATTATACTCCATAGTATCTACAAATCTTTACATCAATAAACTTGAATTTGATGTATTTTTGGATCAACTTTTTTAGAGTGATAGTCCAAATCAATAATCATAATATCAAAGTGTACCCCACTTGTACTAATCTTTTAGCAGACATATCCTTCTGATATATCCCTTTTCCCAAATTGGCCGTATCATATTCACTTGTACTTTTCCAGTGTTTTGTGGTTGTTCATATTCTTTAAATATACCCTGAAAACTTATACGAAAAAAATCATGTTATACGATTACTTTCGGTTTGTCGTGTAACTAAAGTGTCAAAGGGTTATGGTATGCATCAAATCAGTATATGTTTTAGTCAATTATAAGAAAAAAGGTGACATTTATAAAAAACAATTTTTTTCGTCTAATTAAAGGTATGTAGGAAAATTCGCTAGATGTCGGATCGGAGCTTTTGGCGCTCTCCACAATTTGTTTTCTCTATATATTTTCTTCGATTAATGGTTAGGAATGATTGACCGGATCGATTAGAATATAATGAAGTCGAGCAAAATGTACAAACAAGTAGCTATTCAAGGTTGATATGAGAAGTCTATATGATGATATGATGAAACAAAGGAGGCGAGCACTTGATCAAAGAAAACAGGAGACGAACGCTTAGGTCGACAACTTTCAACATGTCCCTCAATGGTTTGAAGTATAATTAGACTTTAATTCAACTGAAATGAATATTTTTATACATTATTATTAAATTAAGTTTAAAAAAAAATGTCCTTAATCATCATCACACTCGCTACATTAATAAATTTGCGCCCATTGATGCTCTCATCATTAGCACAACAAGCTTATATGAATTAATAAATTTATTTTTAAAGAATCTTCAATAAATATAATTATTACTCAGTGTGACAATCTACCGCATGATTACCCAACGAATTAAGTCAATTAACGGTACCTACCCAACTAATCTTATTTTTTCTTTTGAAAATACAAGATAAAAATAGAAATAAATCTGTATACCAGCCCAAATTACCAAAAATGTACTTACAGTTAATACTGTATATATGACTAGACTCTTACAAACAATCATTTTGTTTGCAAAGAAATGAGTTTGTTAGTTCAGTGATGCAGTGAGTTTTTATTCCTTATGTCTGCACTGTATTATACACTTTTCTTTTCTATGTAATTGACATTTTCCAAAAAAAAAAAACACAAAACATAATTATTAATCATATAGGATCATTTGATTTATATACATAAATACTGATAAATGATTATGTGAAAACTATGTACACAAAAGCAACTTTTTTTTATAGAATTTATATTGCAACACTGTTTTTATCAAGATAATTCACGACCACAAATAAAAAAAACCCTGACAAGTAGCTTCCAAAATGTATGATCATTGACGATTCTACGTCCGTGACAACGAAAAGCTACAAACCCGCGAGTTCGCTGGCAGTCGGAAGCACTTTCGACTCTAGAGGTGGTGCATAGGAAATAGAAATCAGCTCAGACCTACATTTCTCTTCGTCGTTAGTGTCACTACTACAAAAAAGAGTTTTAACATCTGTTAAAAATAGGTTTTAACATCAGTTATTGAACTGATATAATAAGTACCGTTGTTAAAAGTAATGCGGTTTAACAACGGTTACATACCCGATGTAAATTTATTTTATTCACATCAGTTCATAAATAACCGCTGTCAAGAACAGATGTAAAATAATTTCTGCCCGTGGGCAGCCCGTTTAAACCGTTGTAAAAAGTGTTAAACTAACATCAGTTTTTCGTTGACCCGATGTTAAATTAATTTAAAAAATTAAAAAAAAAATATTACAGGATTTTTATATTGATAAAATATCTAGCAATACTTGTTAGTTACAAAAGAACACATTTTATTTTATAATTATTAAAAGTAGACAACAAACAATCCTTAATTATTATCAACTAAAAAATATCTCATTTCCATTCTAATTATGAAAATGAAGCATTCGAAGAATAATAAGAAAAAAAAACTTATAGTCTGGAGCTTTATAGGTAACCCAAAGGGTGCTTTGTTATCCCACTTTCCATTGTAGTTTAGTCTTCATATCATACTCCATATTTTGATTTTTCCTGTATAAAAAAATAAAATAAATATAAGGACATTATTAATAAAAAGTAAAATTACTACAACTGAAATCAATGATGTACATAAGAAATAAACACAATGTGATTAATATAACTAGTAAATTAATAAAAATCAGTCAATATACCAAAATTCACCATACACATAGTAAAATTAGTGTTCTCAACGGACAAAAGAAACCCCTCTATTGATAAGACCACAAGATACATGAGTAATAAATTTCTCACTCAACTAAATGAAAGTGAAAGACATAATACATAGAAGATGTTATCTAGATAATTACCATGCTAACTTAGAACTTACCAAATAAGAGTTGTTATTGGCACTTATGCTTCTACGCATTTCTTCTGTAGAAGCTCTATTTAAATCGACAAAACCCAGGAGCATAACTAATTAATTTCCTGCATAAAAAGTTACATTGGTATGTGATATATGTATGTATCCTCCCAATAGAATCAAAAGTGAGGTAAAGAAAAAAATAATAAGCAAAATTAAATATAGATAGAGTGTCAAGGTCTCCTACCTCATGTCTCAGTGTCCAAAAGCATGTCTTCTTGTTTCTAACTGTTCATTACTCACCAAATAGCTTATTTGCCTTAACCCTTTATTAATAAATAAATTTTAAAGTGAGCTCATCACTTGATTTTCGAAAGTTATCCACACTCACAGTAATATCATCTACAGAAGGGGCAAGTTCTATTTGAATGCACAAAAAACTTACATCAACATAATAAAACTTGATGTTCTCCACATGCTCGTGCAAGAGCCTTCACTCGAGTACAGTCGGAACATTTCCTGATAAAGAATTATCATTAAAGTGAGACTAAACGCTACATTAGTACTACTACAAAAATGTCATGTGGGGAGAAACCCCACAAAAAACGTTTTTTACATTTTCGGCCAACCATATGGAAATCAGATGGACACCTGAACCTTGATAAATTCAATTCTTGAATTGTTGAATTGCAGCAATCAAAACTGAAATAAAACAAAAATAAACCTCATATTAAACAGAAAAAAGCATTAGTACTAAACTTAGCATGCTTAGAATATGGTCCCCTTTCGGGTTTCACACCATCATCTTCTGTGGTGGTTACCAGAACACCTCCCTGCTCAAATGGAATTAATATCTACTTAGAACTAATTAATCACTTAATTAATAGTAAAGCATACCTCAACACGAGGCGTATCCATCTCCTTCGTAGTGAGTGTAACCCACTTAATTTCCACGTGGATACATAAACACAAATATAAAATTAAGATATTAGTATATTAGCATGCCTCAAACGTTTATTTGCACTAACCCACAACGAGCTGGACGAACGAAAAAAAAGAAGTGATTTTACTTAAGAAAAGAAAATAAAAGTTGTTGCTGATAGGAATGCAGTGATACGTTGTGTCTTACCTCTAATTAGCCTAACTTCAAAATTAATTTCAATTGCGCCCACTAATATCCCTAATTTCAAGGTTAAAATCAAATCCAACACTAAATAAAAAATTTAGAGATATAACTCATTACCTGAATCGGCTGGAGAAAACGCGAGAAACTCGCTACGAAGAAAAAAGGAGTCAAGAACACTCAATACTAACGGCGACGAGCAGAGACAATTACAGGTGATTGGCAGCGGCAACGAGCAGCGGCAATAACGAGTGAATGAGCAATGGTGATACGAAGAGTTTTGAAAGGGGGCAGTTTTTTTTTCATACGGGATAAAGCAACCCTAAATTTAAAGAGCCGGTGTGTATATTTTATAATTAATTAATAATAATAATAATAGTTATGATTAAAATTTTAATCTCACGTCGGTTACTGTAGAAGTGATAACCGCAAATTATTAATTCACATCGGTTGTATATTTAACCGATTTGCATGAAATTTTAACTCACAACGCGTGGTATATGAACCGATATTGGCGATAAAATTAACACCGGCTATTTTAAAACCGATGTCAATTATACATTTATGGACATCAACTTCCAAATATCCGATGTCCAGAGACTTACTAACACCGGTATATGGGCAAACCGATGTATCTAAATATTTTCACATCGGTTTTTCAGAAACCGATGTAAAATTGAAGATGTTAAAAGTGGTTTTTGTAGTAGTGTGTAGAGAGTTTGGGCGTATATATCACCATCGATGGTTTTGGGCAAAGTAATCCCTTCTGTTGGATCAAATTCGGGTAACCCGTAGGAGATTGCAATGAGTGACTCTCGGGTCATGTCATCATCAGTCGGCTCCTTGCGGGTTATGCTCTTATCCATAAAGTGATTGCTTATATCCTAATGATCATACAAAAGCAATGGGTAAAAAGAATACGAAACAAACATTAATCATCGATCGCTCGATCATCTCTCAACACGAGACACAGAAGCAACAAATATCTCATCTGATGGATTAAATTGAAAAAATTGAAAACACTTATCATTAATAATGACCACATAAAAACATAATTAGTAAACTCGGAAATAAATTAAATCACACTACATGATTCATGAACAATTTTTGGCAACAAACAATAAGTCGAAAACCATTCCTACCAACGAGTCGAAATTAATTGCAGATCAAGAAATTTGTCTGAATACAGGCAAACACATCGCCAATATTATTCATTTCACAATAATATTGTAAAAAAAAAAAAAACTCAATATAAACATAGAAACAAATATTGTAACATTTTTTTTTCTCGGATTAATTATTGAGGTGAAATTGTTAAATTAGATTCAGCAACAAGAATTAAAATTAGGTAAATCTCCATAATCATAATCATAATAATCACAATCGTCATATTTTAATTTATCGATCCGTAGAGCTAGAAGAAATCAAAGTCAACCCTAGTCAACCCCCATGAATTACATGATCAAATAAAAATAAAATAAAATAAATATGAAGAAAAAGAGAAGAAGAAGATCTTACCCGATCGATCTGGAAAATAGGAACAGCGTTTTTTTCTTTTTTTTTTTCCTTTCCTTCTAGGTAGGTAGGGGATCGCAAGCATACAATATAGGCGTGTGCTATTGGTTGACCGGCTTTGTCGGGAAATAAAAAAATAATTTATTACACGTCCATGACGTGGCACGGAGTCACGATCGTTCAATGTGACGTGGCATTGAGTCAAAGATTGGACATTTTTGCTTGGGTTGAGCTCGGATGTGGAATGGGCCTGAAATTGAGATGGTAAGTTGACTAGGCGGCCCACGTAGGTAATGGGCTTCTTATGGGCTCGCGTTTTATTTTATTTATTTAAATAGAAAATTAGATAAAATATACTAATAAAATTATAATATTTAATTTTAGAGGGAAGTATCATATATTGAAATCAAATATCTACATTTGAAGTTGAACCTTTTGTGAGAATTGATCTAAATTTTTTTTATTATTTTATAAATACTACTACTTTCGTCTCAATAAATTATGGACACGTTTTTTGTAAATTTCAAAAATAATTGTGCATAATTTCTTAAAATGAAAGGATTCCAGAAAAAGTGTCTCACCAGAGTTAGTAATATACTGTATATTGAACTTTACAAATATTTAATGGTCACTTGAAAAATGATCATAATTTGTGATATTGAAATTAGAAATCACTTTTCATTATTGTTTAATTGAATTTTAAATACCACATGAATTATTTATTTTACGTAGCTGATTATTTAAAATCATCATTTTGTATTTATTTTTTAAACTCGTACAATTTTTTTCTGATTCACTATTAAATTTATATACCTTTTTTGTTTGATGAATTTATACAATTTACATTTATTTTGGAATGTCATGTAATAATATATAACTTAAATTTTATTTTTATTAATTTTTACTCTATAAATTAGTGAAAGAATAATAATTTTCTTAATTTATGTTCTATCAACATGGTCGATTAATACTAGAAACAGTGCATAAGTAATTGTAATTTGTAACAAGGATTTACAATTGTAGACTTATAGTCACCGCCTTATTTCTCTCACATTTTCCCTCCATTTTCTGTGAGTAAATGCGTGTGGGAAAAATGAGAACAACTTTTGGTTTACAAACTACAAAAGCATTTTTACTGCAGGCTCTCCCTCTGACATCACGTGCCAATCATCGACCCATCATGTGACACCCCTCCGTCCCCACTCCCTCTGCTGCTCTGCATTCCCACTTCCATCACACACACAGACTCAGTGTGTGATTCCAAGTTCCTTCTCTTTCATCGCCATTAATAAAGCTCTCCAACATCTGAACATCACATGTAATTGCCTCTTCAGAATTCCCCAACGCCGTTCACTATTCCACCGTACGAAAACACACGAATACCTTTTTTTTTTCTCAGAGACAAACACACAAACAGTTTGTGAGCGTGAAGCGTGTGAATGTGAACACGTTCAAACATGGGCTGTTTCCAGTCCAAAACCGCCAATGTTCAGTCGCCCGACCAGTTACCTTCGCAGCCCGACCCAAAACCAGATCTGGGTATTCTCCGTTTTCTCTCACTTCTTCTTCTTCGCAGTTCTACATTTTTTTTGTTGGTGTACGTTCTTGACTTCTTGTGTGTGCTTCAATTGATTGTGGGAGTTATTTATGTTTTTTTTCCCTTTCCAGTAATCATTGCACATGTATAAGATTGTGTCTGTTTTTTAATTCATTAATACTCTTTCTATATCTGGGTATAATTTATGGGTTTTCGTTTATTTAAGTTCTTGAGCTTTTTTTAACTGATGCCGATTATCCGTATTTGATGCATACAAGTAATTATAAAGAAAATAATATCATGCAGAAAACGGGGAGCAAAATGACAAGGATCAAGTGCCTGCTTTTAAAGAATTCGGTCTCGTAGAGCTTCGGGCTGCAACAAACGGTTTTAGTAGCGAACTTATAGTATCAGAGAGTGGGGAGAAAGCTCCTAATGTTGTCTATAGAGGTAAGCTTCGGAGCAACAAGCTTGTTGCCATTAAGCGCTTTTCCAAGCAGTCCTGGCCTGATCCTCAGCAGTTTGTGGTGCGTTTTATTTCCGTAATCTTCATTCAGATCGTTGCTTCTTGATCACAATTTTTTTTTTAGTCGAGGTAAATAATCTTCTCTACATGGATAATTAACCAATTTCATTTTGCAGGCAGAGGCATCTGGACTCGGCAAAGTTAGACATAAAAGACTGGTAAATTTAATCGGATGTTGCGCAGAAGGAGATGAACGCCTTTTGGTTGCTGAGTACATGGCCAATGATACACTGTCTAAACATCTCTTCCACTGTACTTCCCTTTTTACCTTCTAATCTTATCTGACCAATATGTAGTCAATTGAAATACCTCTCTTTTTATCTCCTATTAGAAATATGATGATAAATTGTTTGCTGTCTTTTCCCATCGAATACTGACGCCTACACGGGTGCAGGGGATAAAAAACCTCTGCCATGGGAAATGCGTGTCAGAGTTGCATACCACATAGCACAAGCTCTTGACCACTGCCACTCGGAAAACCGAAAAATCTATCATGACTTGAATGCTTACAGAGTTCTTTTTGATGAGGTAATCTCTTATAAAAACTACTACTGAGATTTGAGGTAGCACATGAATCCCCCCAAACTTACAAAAGACTGCCCCTGAGGTCTGATTTTCAGTCAGAATCTCGTTTAAAATTTATTACAATGGGAAGGTTCTGTAATTTTGTTTCCATCCTTTATCCTGGATAGTAGGATAAGATCTATCATGGCGTCATATAAATGGAGTATTATTTTCTAATTCCCAAGATATATTGTGTTGTTAATTGAATGGAGTTTCTTTTACAGGAAGGTGATCCTAGGTTATCTAGTTTTGGCTTGATGAAGAACAGTAGGGATGGGAAGAGTTATAGCACCAATTTAGCTTACACGCCTCCTGAGTTTTTGCGAACGGGTATATCTATTCATGTGTCCCATGCTTTAAATCGACCTCCAGAGGCATTTTGACTTGTCCAGAACTCTTCATGATCTTACAATAATGACACTAGTCTTTTTTTTTTTTTAACATTCAGGCAGGGTCATCCCAGAGAGTGTGATATACAGTTATGGAACTGTTCTTCTGGATCTATTGAGTGGAAAGCATATCCCTCCTAGTCATGTATGGTGCATGCGCATTCTTTCTATCACCCATCATCTTGTGTTTTATAAGCATTTAATGATTTTTACCATCTGAGGTCAAAACTCATAATTACCTTGTTTTGAAAACTGACTATGTGTGCTACTCCTCCAGGCTTTGGATCTGATAAGAGGCAAAAATGTTTTATTGGTGATTGATTCATCCCTGGAAGGGCAATATGCTAATGAAGATGCTACTGCTTTGGTCGAACTTGCCTCAAAGTGCCTCCAGTATGAGGCCAGAGATAGGCCCGATCTCAAGTTTCTTCTTACTGCAGTAGAACCCCTTCAAAAGCAGGAGGTTATGTCTCATTTTTTTTCTCTTTTGGTCACTATTTTTTGAGATCTGGGGATAATTCCCAGCTAATATCCAAATCAGAAAGAAAAAAAAAAAAAAACTGAGCTTTGATTCAGTGATATTAGGGGCTAAACTGTAATATTTTCAAAAATGTGAAGGGGGGTGTTAGGATTTTATTTGATCAAGTGTAAATGTAATTAACACATTTTTTATTTTATTATATTTATTTAGGATGGAAGATTGGACTTTCATGCTTCCAGTTAATATGTGCTTAATACATGTGTTATTGACCCTTCTTAATATAGGTTGCATCACATGTGCTGATGGATATAACGAAAAACCCTGCGGTTCTTCTTCCTACCATGCTTTCCCCTCTTGGCAAGGCTTGTGCAAGAATGGACCTTACTGCTGTTCACGACATTCTTCTAAAAACGGGCTATAAAGATGAAGAGGGTGCCGAAAATGAGGTGAGCTGATTTTCAATCTAATTTTAAGTCGTTAAAATTTGAAATCATTTTAATATATTCTATATTTATATATATATTATTTTTGTATGAAACACGTATTGAAAGATAAGTGTATGGACATTGTTTTTTATTTGGTGAAGCTTTCATTCCAAGAATGGACCCAGCAAGTTCAAGATATGCTAAACACAAAGAAATTTGGAGATATTGCGTTCAGGGACAAGGACTTTAAGGGCGCTATCGACTACTATTCCAAGGTACATACATAATGGTTTTATCATAAAGATAATTAGAAAAACTATATCTAAGGTTTAGCCTAGTTACAGTCTTACTGAAGAAAAAACAAACAGTTATCTTTCAGAATAACAAATCCCCCTAAATAAATGTTGCAAACACCCCCCTTCTTTCATGTTCGCATTTTTTAATGAAAATTTTCACAAATAGTTTCTTACCCCGAAATTAGCCAGACCTCATGGGTTGTCTTTGTAATAATCCCTTTTGAAAATATCTAGATTTTTTTTTGTGTAATTAGGCCAAACTTGGAGTAGTTTTTGTAATTAACTTCTGATGTAGTGAAAGTGCAAGACAACTCATTTTAGTTGAGTTTTAAATGGATCCTATATTTATGCAGCTAGTATCGATTATGTCTGTACCATCTGGGACAGTATTCGTGAGACGGGGCCTCTCCTATTTGATGATGGGGCAGCCGGAGCTAGCTCTGAGAGATGCTATGCAGGCCCAGGTCTGCTTGCCCGAGTGGCCCACGGCTTTCTATCTCCAGGCTCTCGCCCTCTCTAAGCTTGGAATGGAAACAGATGCCCAAGACATGCTCAACGATGGAGCCTCCTTCGAGGCTAAGAAGCTCAACAGTTGGAGAAACTAGAGCTTATTGTAACTATGAAATGCTTAGAATCTTCTAGTTTGTGGTGTTGCCTGTCCAAAGTCAAATGTTTTAAGGCAGTGTTTTTGTATCGCATCGACGAGTTGAGTAACTTATTAATGAATGGCATATGGTCTTGTTTTTTGTTGTAGTTCGAAGAGTATCAATAGGCACTTGTGAGCTTCCAAGTCAATGTTGGGAAGCATTGTCCAATCTCATGTTTCTGGTTTCATCTCCCGAACCTCACACTTCAAAAGGCCACGACGAATCAAAAAAGACATATAGCTTACTCCCCTAGATATCTCAGATCTTCTCTCTTCCATGAATTGCACAAATATTTCCGTGTCCAACGTGCAGATGTTGACCTATAAAATGAAACAAAACTAGTTTGATAGTAGTTATCATTTTGATAGTCCTCAAGGGCATGCTCTGAAGTGGCAACAATCTCATGGACATTTTAAATGAATGGGAACTGTATGCATCAAGAATCATTATATCTCATTTTTTATTTTTAGAACGTGGGAATTGGGGGAATTGGAATGATGATGGTTAGCAAATATAATAACTTTCTAATATACTGTATATTATACTTATACTAGATGTTTAAAGTTGCATGTGCACGACTTGAAAAAAATTCCTTGGGATATTATAGATGCTTAAAGTTGCATGAAAAATTTGTGATAGGACTGACTAAAACAAAATTGGGAACTTCCATGGTACTGTCTGTTTTATCAACACATTTTGAATCAAATAATATTTCTCTGGACTATGGTTTCAATTTTAACAATAATATTTTAAATTTGTATTATGTTATACTAACTTATATTGCTTTTTATTTTTATGTTTTATACAAAGTTTTCATATTTCACATAATTCTAATTAAATGGAAAGAAATTAATTTATTAGAGTTAATTCTTGAAATATTAAGATAATTTAGAAATTAATAATTCCAATTAAATTTTATTATGGTTAAAAATGAAATATTGAGATTGAATTTCAAAGCACAATTTGGAGTTGAGGAGTTGATTCTGTACCGTATAGGACAGACACCACAGTTTCGAGTTAAGGAGTTGATTCTATATTGTATTATTTGGACAATACAATATTGTATAAGGGTTGATAATGTCAGATATTTAAAGACTTTATTTGTATACATATTACTTATAACATACATATTCCATTCTATTTATACATCAATATCTCACTTAAATATCTTATCACTATTCATTATATCCTACGGATATACATAAATATGGGAAATAATCTAAATATAAGTTCATAACAATTTTAGAATACCTAATTATTTCTTAGGTCACAACATGCATGAATATGGGAAAATGGTAATTGGACTTATGAATACTATGTCTAATTCCAATCTAAACTGATTAAAGGAAGTTATATAAATTGAATGAACTTAAATTGGTAATAATAATAATAATAATAATAATAATAATAATAATAATAATAATAATAATTTTTATATATTATTATAAAAAAAATTGGTCTCGTTTTAGATGAGTTTAGTTTAATTTAATTTAAACAGGCTCAATTAAAAAAACTAGCATAATTTGAAAATTTGGCAAAACGTTTTACTATATTAAAAAGATTGGGTTAATTTGATATTATGATATACTCAATGTGCCATTAAACTGAATATTCATAAACGAGAGGGCCTCGGCTGAAAATCTATACAAAATCCATTTTCTACATTTCTGCTCCACCCGCACCGGAGACGAGATGGCGGCGAGACAGAGAGCGCTGGCGGCGCTTCCGACGCTCATGCGAGCGCTGAATAAACACGCGCCTCCGAGGCAACACACGGCGCTGCCTTCCCTGAGAAGAGCCTTCTCTCTCTACGATCAGATCAATATCATCGACAATGTCCCCGACGAACAGCTCCGTTTTCAACAGTATTTATCACTCCTTTTTCTCCGATATTATCCTTCTTAACTTAGTTCCTTTTTTCGTTTTGTTTCCTACTTTCATTTTACGCGTTCACTGCAGATTGAAGAAATGATAATTTCTTCACTTTCCCCCCTTTAACACTTCATTTATTTTGGGGCGAATTACCTAAATTATTTCAAATCGATGATTTTCGTGGTGTATTTTAAAAAACATAGATTGTGAAAAGCATTTATCTGGAGAGATTGAACAGTAAATTAGCCTTGTTGTTTGGATTTGATGATATTGATAATTTCGATTTGCCTTAATTTCATAGTAATTGCGATTTTCAACATTTGCAGTTCACTTATGAAATCAATAGTTTCTTGATCTGAGTTTTTCTTCTGTGTTTTAACAGGTTTGATGATACAGGGTTCAAGATAAATGGGGTCAAGTATGAAGGCAGCCTACTCTGTGTAGGGAATTTGGTAATGTCTTGGACTCCAAAAAACTTCTCGGATATCACAGTTGAGAGGTAAAATGAGTAATATGAATTATTTCTTGTTTCTGAAGAAGGAAAAGACTCGATGACAACTCTTTGCTGCTTTCGGAATTCTTGTATTTAATAATTTGATAAATTGTATTGTTTGAAAGGTTGGCTTGCATGGGTTTGAAACTTTTGGCAAAATTATCGTTTAAGCTTTTTGTTTGGAATTTGGATTATATTGGAGAAATCGTTACAATGGAAGTTTCCATTATAATTTCTTCCATTTATCGATTCCTTTTTTTTCTTTAGGTATGCTTTGTTAATTTCTCAGAAGTCACATATTCTGTAAATGAAAGTAGAACAATAAGCCATTATAAAAACACTGAATATTGCTTCGTTAGAGTCATTACAAGTAAAAACTCTGAATCTTTTCCTATTTTATTTTTCAATTTTCGCTAATGGTTTTTCTGTACGTTTGAGAAGGAGACTTTAGTTGTAACGTGTTTGTGCATCATCAGTTCTGGGTTTTATAGAAAGTAAAAATATTGTGATAATGTTCTCAATCAAATGATTGAATGAACCACATCCTAATGATATTCTGCTTTCATGTTATTTTGCAGTCTATCCCTTTTTAAGACACTGCGGCCGATACCAGGTGAGAATTTTGAGTGTCAGAAATATAGTAATTAGGTTTCTTCTCTTTTTCCTCTAGAACTTCGTCCCAATTTTACTATGAAAATAAAAATGATTGCATATTTATTCCAGTTGACTTTGTTTTTTTGTGTTGCTTTCATTTGTTGTGGCATGTGTGGTGGGCTAAACCAGACATCTGTTTATTTTTCTCAGAGATCTTGGTTCTCGGATGTGGAAGATATATTGAGCCTGTAAAACCTGAAATCCGTACATTTGTTCGTTCCTTGGGCATGAAACTAGAAGCGGTCGACTCAGTCAGTGCTCTCTATCTCCCAAAAAACTTACCCTGTGAAGTTTATGATATATTATCATACTTTTGTTAAATGTTTGATATTGTATTAGCTATTGTTTATAGAACCCAGTTGCCTGATCTATGTTTCTCTTTTGACAGAGAAATGCGGCCTCGACCTACAATATATTAAATGAAGAAGGCAGAATAGTAGCTGCAGCTCTTATTCCATATGGAGCCAATTCTTGAAGCCAACGAACGGATCTTGTACATTTTTGTTCCTGAGACTTAAACTAATACACTTGATGCATTTTCTCTTCTTTAGAATATTATTGTAGTTTTCCCGAGGTCTTTGTTTTGTTACAAATTACCCGCCAGAAATGTTGTTCCCATGTACTTGATGAGTTGATCGATTTAATAATCGCCTTGAGGTACTTTTCTTAAAAGATAATCTACAGAGAGTAGATCATCCAAGTGTTTAAGAAGTTTTCAAAAATTGAATGTATGAAATATTATTGGCAACAAATTATTAAAACTCGACTGTAATATTGTGTTGTTGGGCTCCAATGGGTGCGACTATGAGTATGTGATTGTACACTACACAAGCGATCATAACAGTATGCATTTCAACAAGGGTACACAAGTGATAGTAAGTAAGGTTTAGAAATGAGGTTATCTAATGTGATATAAACTGTGATCATGGGTAACACCAATTTGTATAAAACAGTAACAATTATCGTACAACTAGTTCATCGTATACACCATTCAACTTTCACTGCGTAGATCATTGTTTAGCAGATCCGCGAGAGAAGAACTTGAACCCTTCCGATCAAGAACTTTATACATTTGATTATCTTGGACTCGATCATTATCATTCTTCATAAAATGAAATCCCATTATATATCTATATTCTCCTGTTCCAAGGCACCGTTTGCAGTACCCTAGACCACTTCCCCCACAACTCCGACACCTGCGTGTGCAATCACATTTGAGTAGGCACGAAAATATTCATGCTTTCTTTTCATTTCAAACGAACTTACCATTTTGGCCACTCTCCTTTCGGAAGCATCGATAATTCAATGCGATTTTTCCTTCCTGTAAAACAGTCACAGTGAAGAATATCCAATGAGATTCATCGAGAACTCCAGAAGATACATCCAACAGAAAAAAAGGACTGATAGACGATTGTTGAATAAATAGATCACACGCGAAAAGTGAATGTCAACATACCTCTTCCATTGCATTCGTGACAATCGACTCTACCACTACCTCTGCACACAACACAAGGTGGGTCCGGCTTCGCGTATCTTTCTTTCCGTACGTTCGACTACAGTAAATTAATCAATCACTCCAAACTATCAATAGAGGAAGTGAAGACAACTGCAACGTAATTTTACCATCAAAGCAAAGAAGCTCCAGACTCATGGAGAACCCTCACATTTTAAATCTTCAATTCTAACTTCTCAATTATCCATGGTAAAAAACAACAGATATTCCATATATATATATATATATATATATATATATATATATATATATACAGAGAATTTTTGGGTATTCATATGTGAATACTGAATCATCATTGAACAGTTTTCATTAACCTCTCAACTAAAATTTCACAAACACAAACAAACACACAAGTATAAAAACTAAAAAATAAAATAATTCATCAGAACAAAATCCCAAATTCGGAACTGACATAATCCCTAAAATTATTCGAATCAATATATTGACAGATAATTTTTCATTTTTCTAAAAAAAGGAAATGGAAGAAATACATGCCTCAGTTCTGACGACCCACGAGGGCTTGGAGATTGAGAGGAGTGGCCTCGCGACGGCGGCCGGTGGTTTCCGATTATCTGGAGCCGGTTCTCCG
Source organism: Euphrasia confusa (assembly GCA_954870475.1). Lineage (NCBI taxonomy): Eukaryota > Viridiplantae > Streptophyta > Magnoliopsida > Lamiales > Orobanchaceae > Euphrasia > Euphrasia confusa. Next base: position 2,138,284 of record OX940961.1, read on the forward strand.
TCGTCCGCACTCGCGGCTTTCAGTCTGACCATTGCTAGCGAAGTCGTTACTCCCACCATGGCCGCCATTATCGGCCAATCGGGTACCTGTTAGTCGTTGTCGTTGCTACCTCAAAGCACATGTCTATCTTCTCCGATTTTAAAGTACTTATACTCAAAGGCAATTACAAAATTTACCCCCGAGGTTTGGAGTAATTACCAAAGGAAAACAAATTGAAAATTTTGAAATCCCAAAACAACCCCTTAGGATTGAGTCAGTTTCAGCTTGGGCTTTGTCGTTTTACAAAATTTGATGATTTTCGATGCATATTTTCGTTGCGAGCAAATACGGTCATTTTATATGCGGTATTAAAGGGTATATTTGTCCATTCGTAATTATTTTTTATTAGGAGTACGACGCTTTACTTTACCAATTGATTTCCTTTCCAAACCCTAATTATTCAGATACACTGAGCTCAATTATTCATCCCCTATAGCGTGGTAGTTCTCTGGTTACTTTTATAGTTTTATGTCTTTTTTATTTGGTTATTTGGAGAGTTAGTTTGTTAGTTTTAAATTACATTAATTTGGCTTCAACAGCGATTTTTTTACAAATTTACAATGTAAATTCGTAACTTTTGACATTAAAAATTTAAGTTTTTGTGTTCGGTGGAAAATGGTCTAAGAGTATGAATTTTCCTGATTTTCTTAATTTTTTCAGGCATTTATATAATAAATAAATAAGACCTATTGTATCTGTTGTATATACTCCATTTGATATGTGATCGGTGAGGGATTCATTAGTTTCATAATAAATTAAATCACTGGTGAATTTGTTATGCAGATATATAGATGGTTGGGGGCACTGATCAATTTAATCTGGTGATCAGTCGTTTGGAAATGTTAAAAGTAGCCGATTCAGATTTCGATTCTCTTCCGGACGACATGTTGATACAGATTCTGATACGAATCCCAGCCAAAGACATACACGATTCAACGATGTTTGTTTGCTGGAAGTGGTACGACATTATCCGCTCTCGTAGCTTCATATATACCCACCTTCATCATTCAACTTCTGGGCTTCTCATGGTGTCTATGAAGGACATGGCATTGTGTAGTCTTTGGTCACCGACACAAGGCAGCATCCAATGTATGATATCTGATTTCAGCTGCAATAATTACAATCACCCGTATTGTTGGACCAGTTGTAACGGCTTGATGCTGAAGCTGCTTAAAAACGATGACATTTTCGCACTTACAATCACAAATCCTTTGACAAAGCAACATTTGGATCTCCCTCGATTTCCCGCCCGACTCGATCAGTGTCAGCACCCAATGGATAGTTGTGCCATAGCATATGATGCTACTCGCATGGAGTATAAAGTGGTCCGCACGTGTTATCTAAGGGTTGACACACATAATCCAATTACTCCAATGGTTCCCAAACAATTGACACATTATTTTTGTGCTATATTGACTGTCGGAGTCGATAACTCTTGGAGGCGTGTTGATACCCAACACTTATCTCTCGCCACTTCTAAACAACTCAGAACACGTCCGTTGGTCACGGAAGGATTCATGCATTGGAAAGATGAATACTCGAGGTATGTTTTGACTATGAACATACAGACTGAGGTTATTACTCGAATCCCTCTTCCATGTAAAGGTAGGAGTTATTATCTTAACGGGGAGAGATATCTATCTTTGTTGAATCGCTGCGGTTTTTGGAAGTGGGAGGTTTGGGAGATGAAACCAGAAACAGGAGAATGGACAAAGATGCCCAACATCGACTTGGAAGATCACAAGGCCTTATTGAACGAGTTGTACCGTAAAGTGGATAACCCCTCCTTCAAACCGGGTGACGGTGATTGCTTGGATTGCAAATTCAGACCAGCTGGATGGTTAAAATACAGAGAGATTATTGTCTTTTTTGCCTTCCTGAATCTTCACAAGGGTAGTTACCCTCGATATCAGTTATACGTTGTCTACAATATTCAGACAGGAGATATTCACTTGTTTAAGTCAACTACCTCCTTTTATCTCTCTTTTTTTGTTCATAAAAACAGCCTCGTACGGATACCGGGTTGAGTTGTTCCGGAAATTTCAAGATACCTTTTTCTAATTTTGTGGATCCATTTTTTTTTTTTATATTTTTATATTCTGATTTCGTTTTTAAATTTTTGGATTGATTCAAGTCAGTTGTAGAGTGAAATCTCGCTTCCAGTTCAGATAGCTTATTCTTGGTGTTCAAGTGAAGTGCTCGTCGTTAGTACTTTATGTTTACGGTGTCTGATTTGGTTTCAGTTTTATTATGACAATTATGTTTAATATTGGTTCGACTCATGGAACCTCAGCCTCCGGCGAGGTGAGGATAAAGCCATTTCATATTACGGATGGACTTCATATAGATCGCCGTCCGGTTGTCGAAGTCACTGTCCAACAGGCTGAGGATCGAGGAGTAAGTTCTTGGCAAATATCACCCAACAAAATGGGCCCATATTACTGCAGACCAAACAAAAAAGGGAAAGAAAAAAAAAAGACAATCACAACCTTACTCTTGAAAATTCAAAAGCAACTTTTTGTTTTTGCTTTAATTAGTGCGTTGTGTGTGATAGAGAGAGTGATGGAAGGTAGAAGGAGAATAATGTTGCAGAAAGAGGAGCCCAGATGGAATACGAGGTTGATGGAGTGAGCAGCTAATATATAAGAAAGAAATAAAAGAAAATAATAATTCAAAAACAATTCAATAATAGTATGTAATTCAGGACAAAAACAACAGTGATGAATAATAATTCAAGCACCAGGTATCCGTACGAGGCTGTTTCTATGGACAAAAAGAGGTTGACAAGTGCGGTGGGCTGACTTAAAGAAGGAAATATCTCGTGTTTGAATATTGTAGACGGCGCGTAACTCATCTAGAACGTGTTGACCAGTACCCTTATTCGGCCTGTAAGCAACAAAGACAATAATCTCTCTGTATTTTAACCAGCCAACTGGTTTGAGTTTGCAATCCAAGCTATCACCGTCACCAGGTTTGTACATGGGGTTCTTCTATTTACCACACAACTCGTTCAACAAGGCCCTGTGAGCTTCCAAGTCAATGTCGGGCAACTTCACGATTGTCCTGTGAAATTGAGCCGGGATTCGTATCAGAATTTGCATCAACATGTCATCCGGAAGAGAATCTAAATCTGAGTCGGAGACTTTTAACATTTCCAAACAACTGATGACGAGATTAAATTGATCAACCATCTATATATCTGCACATAACAAATTCATCCTTGAATGTATTATGAAAGTAATAGATTCCTAATTGATTACATATTTACATGTATATACCACACATACAATAAGTGAACTCAAAATCCAATTGATTTGATTATATTACTTCAAAATAAAAGATGAGAGAAATTAAGTGGTGGATAGGTACGTACCTAGTACCCAGTACCCTCTGATTATTTTACTTTGTCCTTCCACAAAAGAAAATCAAGAACAATCGTGAAATTACTCCAGATCCAATCGAACATGAACCAATTTGATTCTTTAGATACAGTACACAACTTCAAAATAAAAGATCAGAGAAATTAAGAGGGCAGATCCGTATCCGTAAAATTAATCGACCCTGAAATTTAATTAATATTTAATTGAAACAACCCGAGGTTTGAGTCAGTCTCAGCCAGCGCCATGATTTTCGAGGTTTGAATCAGTCTCAGCCAGCGCCATGATTTTCGATGTATACTGTATTACTGTACTTTACAAATTTTCTTATTCTTCTTTCGTAATTTTAACATGAATGAAAAGGGTTTTCGATATAAACAAATTTACAAAAGAGAAGTATTGAAAGTTATGACAAAAAGATGTTCAGGTTGTTTAGCCCTGCAAAAAAAAAAACTCTTAAAATCATGACGAAAACACCATCCAATCACAATCACGCACGTCATATGCGCGAATTCATTCAACCACCCGTTGTTTTTGCTCAGAAACAACCCTTAGAAGAGGGAAGTTAAAGAGGGTTTTTGATAGTTAAGTCATAATACCACGGTTGTTCTTGATTTATTTTTCAGGAAGGACAAATTAATCAGAGGTACATATATCTGCCCTCTTAATTTCTTTGTACTTTTATATTGAAGTACTGTACTATTAATAGTATCAAATCGGTATTGTTCTTGATTTTCTTATGCTAATAAATCATAGATGGTTGGGGCCGGCATTGAGTATAATCTCGTGAGATCTTGTTGTAGTCGTTTGGAAATGTTAAGAGTCGCGGATTCGGATTTAGATTCTCTTCCGGACGACATGTTGATGCAGATTCTGTTACGAATCCCAGCCCAAGACATACACGATTCAACGATGTTTGTTTGCTGGAAGTGGTACGACATGATTCGCTCTCGTAACTTCATATACACCCACCTTCATCATTCGTCTCCCGTGCTTCTCATGGCGACTTGGAACAGCAAGGCAATATCCAATCTTTTGTCATCGACAAAAGGCGGCATCCAATGTAAGATATCCGATTTCAGATCCGATTACAGACGCGCATATTGCTGGACCAGTTGCAACGGTTTGATGATGAAGCGTAACCTGGACGACAACCTCGCCCTTACGATCGTGAATCCTCTGACGAAGCAACGTCTCGATCTTCCTCGATTTTATGCCCGAACCAGTCACGGTCAGTACCCAACAAATACTTCTGCCATAGCATATGATGCTACTCGCATGGAGTATAAAGTTTTCCGCACATATTATCTAAGGGTTAACAAATATAATCCAATGGTTCACAAACACTCGACACGCTCGTTTTGTGCTGTATTGACTATCGGAGTTGATAAATCTTGGAGGCGTGTTCGTACCAAACACTTATCTCTCACCATTCGTCAGCATCTCAGAATATGTCCCTTGGTCACACAAGGATTTGTGCATTGGACAAGAGAATATTCGAGGTATGTTTTGACTTTGAACATACAGACTGAGATTATTACTCGAATTCCTGTCCCTACTCCATGTAAAGGTAGGAGGTGCAATTATCTAACGGGGGAAAGCTATCTATCTTTGTTGATTGGCGTTGCCTGTTTGAAGTGGGAGGTTTGGGAGATGAAACCAGAAACAGGAGAATGGACTAAGATGCCCGACATCGACTTGGAACCTCACAAGGCCTTATTGAACGAGTTGGGCCATAAAGTGGATAACCCCTTGTTCAAACCTAGTGATGGTGATTGCTTGGATTGCAAACTCATTCCAGATGGATGGTTAAAATACAGAAAAATTATTGTCTTTAGTGGCTTCACGAAGAAAGATAATAAGGGTGGTTATTACTCTCCTCGCGTTGTGTACAATATTCAAACACGAGATCTTTACTTGCTTAGGTTAGCTGCCTCCGCTTATACACCTTATGTTGTTCATAAAAACAGCCTCGTGCGGATACCGGGTTAAGTTGTACTACTAATTATCACTATCCACTTTGCTCTCTATATTTGAGGTTTCATTATACTCGGTTCTGGTTTCATTTATTTATTTCAAATACTTGGTTTAATAATATTACAGAGTATAAAATAAGAACAAGAAATGATGCTGTATAATTTTTTTTGTTGTATGTTGTGATTAATCTTTTACTATCCATAGCATCTACCTTTTGTAGAGTTTGCTGTTTCGATTTTGTATTATGATTTAACTTGCTTGTGCTTTACTGTAATTTAATGTTTCGTTTCTTACTCTGTACTACTCATACCAGTAATACAATATTAGGGTGATATGACTGGCTGTAATTGTAACTGATAGCATGTTTTGTTTTTCTGGGAATAAAACTATAAACCAGTTTAAATAAATTCTTAAACAGTGACATTAAAATTCAGAAAAAATTACAAAATATCAAGTTCAACTACAAATTAAAATCCAGATAAAAGTGTAGTAAATCAAGCAGCCGGTATCCGTACGAGGCTGTTTCTATGGACAAGAAAAGGTTGACACATGCGGTTGACTGACTTAAAGAAGGAAATATCTCGTGTTTTTATATTGTAGACGGCGCGTAGCTCATCTAGAACGTGATGACCACCCTTATTCGGCCTGAAAAAAACAAAGACAATAATCTCTCTGTATTTTAACCAACCAACTGGGTTGAGTTGGCAATCCAAGCTATCGCCGTCACCAGGTTTGTACATGGGGATCTCCTCTTTACCACACTGTTAGGGACCCGATCAACCCGATCGTCCAAGTCCCGAACACAACAACGAGGATACACAAATACCACGACAATCAAACGGATAAATCGATACTACTACTCCAAGCACGAGATATACGAGACGAGCAACAAAACACGAAAGCAACGAAAAATAAATGAACAAACGATGTATAGTGGTTCACCCGTAAATGGGCTACGTCCACTTCTTGCCGCCACGAACTTTCCACTAGAAACGAGAAGCAATTCAAAGATTACAAAGATTTTCACTCAATCTCTCAATCTCTCAATTTCTCTCTTTCTCTCTTTTTCTAGATCTAGATCTAAAAATCTAATATCTCAAAAAAGTGTGGTGAGTTAGGTAGAATGAAAGAGAATGAGAGGCTTATATAGGTGAGCCCAAAAAACACCTCAAAAAACCCTAAAAGAGGCCCAAAAACGAGTTGGCCCAAAAGAATCCAGGAAGTGGCACGAACGTGCCAGTTTTGGCACGAACGTGCTACTGCCTCTGAAGTTTTGGCAGAATTGGCACGAACGTGCTAAATCCTGAGTTTTGGAAAACTCACCATTCGCGCTCGTTTTCGTCGTGGCTTCGTCGGTTTGGCTAGGTTTGGCTCCACCTCCAACAATCTCCCACTTGGAGACACAACCTACATCACCTCAACTCTTCCTCGTCCGTGGCGGCAAACACACTCCTCAACCGAGGAGCCCGATCGAGGTTCCACACAACCTCATCTTATCATACGGCACAACTTTGGTAAACATATCCGCCGGATTCTCACTCTCGAGAATCTTCTCAAGCACCAACTCTCCTTCCTCTAAGGCCGATCGAATGAAATGGTACCGGAGTTGAATGTGCTTCGTCCGCGCATGGTATGCCGGATTCTTCGCCAAATGAATAGCACTTTGGCTATCACAATACAACACGTTCCCCTTTCCTCCATTTTGCAACTCCTCTAGAAAGGATTGCAACCAAATCATTTCCTTGGCGGCTTCGGTCACGGCTACGTACTCCGCCTCACAACTCGAGAGTGCTACAATCTTTTGTAGCTTCGAAGCCCAAGAAATGGCCGTCTCTCCGAATGTGTAGACATAGCCCGTCGTGCTCTTACGGCTATCGATATCTCCACCATTATCCGCATCCACATACCCTAGCAACCCCGTCTCCGATTTTCGAAAACACAAGGCATAATTTGAGGTGCCCCTCAAATACCGGAGTATCCACTTCACGGCTTCCCAATGCCTTCTCCCCGGGTTACTCATGAACCGACTCACAACTCCCACCGAGTGTGCTAAGTCCGGTCTCGTACAAACCATAGCATACATAAGACTCCCTATCGCCGACGCGTACGGGACCTTATCCATATGCCTTCTCTCCTTCTCCGTGGCGGGCGAATCCTCCTTCGACAACCGAAAGTGCCCGGCCAACGGAGTGCTAACCGATTTAGCATTCTCCATTCCAAACCTCGTCAAGACTTTCTTGACATAATCCTCTTGTGAGAGCTTTAGGCCTTCCTTGCTCCTCACAATCTTCATGCCTAGGATTTGCTTAGCATCGCCCAAATCCTTCATGGCAAACTCCGACGATAGTTTCTTCTTGAGCATATCGATCTCCCGTCTACTAGCTCCCACGATCAACATATCGTCAACGTACAATAGCAAGATCAAGTAAGAGCCCTCAAGGCTCTTGAAATAGCAACAATGGTCCGCCTCACATCTCAAGAAGCCGGTCTTCTTCATGAAACCATCGAACTTCTTGTACCATTGTCTCGGCGCTTGCTTCAACCCGTAGAGGCTCTTCTTGAGCTTACACACAAGCTTCTCTTTGTCTTTAGCCTCATACCCTTCCGGTTGCTTCATGTAGATCTCCTCATCGAGCTCACCATGAAGAAACGCCGTCTTCACGTCCATTTGTTGGAGGTGAAGATCCTCCCTTGCTACTAACCCGAGCACTAACCGGATGGTCACCATCTTGACCACGGGAGCGAATATGTCGGTGTAGTCGATTCCCTCCTTTTGTTGAAATCCCTTCACAACCAACCTCGCCTTATATCGTTTGCTCCCATCGTGCTCCTCCTTCACACGGTATATCCATTTGTTATGCAAAGCCCTCTTCCCCTTAGGTAGCTCGGCTAGCTCCCAAGTGTGGTTCGTCACCAACGAGTCCATCTCGTCATCCATGGCCGACTCCCACTTGCTCGAGTCCCCGGCTTGCATAGCCTCTTGAAACGTCTCCGGCTCACCCTTATCCGTGAGCAAGATATGGTAGAGAGTAGTGACGTACTTTTGATTTGGTCTCCTCTCTCTAGTCGACCGACGCACAACCAAAGGTGGGGATTGTGGGGTCACCTCCGGCTCGGCATCAACTCCCACTTGCTCATTGACCTCCACCTCATCACCCGAGTCCACATCATTCCCGGTGCCCGGTTGGCCTTCCTCATGCGCCTTCTCGTCTCTCCGGACGGGAAAATCAAGATCGTCCCACACTTCACTCTCCGGTTGATCAACCTCCGAGGTCTCAACCTTTTTATCCTTGTACAACACCGCTTCATTGAAGACCACGTCTCTACTTCGGATTATCTTCCGATTTTCTTCATCCCAAAACCGGTACCCGAACTCCGCATCTCCATAGCCGATGAAGTAACACTTCTTCGATTTTGGGTCGAGCTTGCTCCTTGAAGAGGAGTCCACGTGGACGTAGGCCAAACACCCAAACACTCGAAGATAAGAAAGATCCACCTTCTTTCCACTCCATACCTCTTCGGGAATACGAAACCCCAAAGGAACCGATGGCCCTCGGTTTATCAAGTGAGACGCGGTATTTACGGCATCGGCCCAAAACATCTTCGGCAACCCGGAATGTATCCTCATACTCCGTGCCCTCTCGTTCAAGGTCCGATTCATCCTTTCGGCAATACCGTTTTGTTGAGGTGTGCCGGGGATCGTCTTCTCCATTTTGATCCCATGCTCGGCACAAAAGCTCTTGAAGCTCCCATCAATGTACTCACCTCCATTGTCGGACCTCAAGCACTTCACCCTCAAACCCGTCTCATTCTCCACCAAGGCCTTCCATTTCTTGAAGACATCGAACACCTCCGATTTCGCCTTCATGAAATACACCCACACCTTTCTTGTGGCGTCATCAATGAAAGTCACATAGTATTGTGACCCTCCAAGTGAAGAAACCGGGGAAGGACCCCACACGTCCGAGTGTACCAACTCCAACTTCCCTTCTTTCGGTTCTCTTCCACCCTTCAAGAAGCTCACCTTCTTTTGCTTCCCTAAGATGCAACTCTCACACGGATGAGGGGTGGTCGACTTCAACTCCGGCAAAAGCCCTTTAGTCGACAACATCTTCAACCCCTTATCACTAATATGCCCCAACCGACAATGCCATAGCTCCGTGCTCTTAGCATCATTCACCACCCCGACGATCTCTTCACAATTCAAGACCTTATACAAGGTTCCGGCCAATTCTCCCTTTGCCACTACCATAGCTCCCTTAGACACCTTCCATGAACCTCTATTGAAGGTCACCCTATGCCCGGATGTATCGAGTTGGCTCACCGATATCAAGTTGAGCCTAAGATTAGGCACATGCCTCACCTCCGTCAACTTCCATCTTTGCCCGTTGGACATCCTCAATGACACGTCTCCCATGCCCACGATGTCCATAGTTTGCCCGTCGGCAACGGTTACCTTCCCAAGGTACCCCTCTCGATAGTTCTCCAACACATGTCGATGTCCGGTAGTATGGTAGGAGGCACCGGAATCGAGGATCCAAGAGTCGATGTGTGCATCCACCGACAACACCAAAGCATCCGCTATGTCCTCCGTTGCGGCATTAGCACCACCACCACCCTTCTTATCCTCTTTTGGCGGTGACCGACACTCATTCCTATAGTGACCCATCTTGCCACAATTCCAACACTCCACCTTCCGTGACTTCGATTTCCCTCTACTATTTTTCGACTTCGATCTCTCTTTGCCTCCATTGTTGTTGGAGCGATTTTGGCCCCGTCCACGGTTGTCAACACTCAAAGCCGAACTCGGCGTGCCCCCGGAATCATTCCTCCTAACCTCCTCGGCGAGGACCCTATCCCGTACACTTATAAACTTGAGTTTTTCATTTCCAACCGAATTACTTAGAGCCGCCCTCATCGGCTCCCAACTATTAGGCAACGAAGCTAGTAGAATCAAGGCACGGATCTCATCATCAAACTCAATCTCCACGGACGAGAGTTGATTCACTATCGTGTTGAAATCATTCACATGCTTGGCTACGGACCCCCTTTCTTCCATCCTTAGGTTGAAGAGCTTCTTCATCAAATGAACCTTGTTGTCCGCCGAAGGAGTCTCATACATATCCGACAACACCTTCATCAATCCGGCCGTCGTCTTCTCCTTGGCTACATTGGCGTGCACGTGCTTGGATAGCCTCAATCGGATTACTCCAAGAACCTTCCTATCGAGCTTGTTCCATTCTTTTTCATCCATCTCTTCCGGTTTCTCACCCAACGGCTCACTCAAATCCTTGCCAAACAAGTAGTCCTCGATTTGCGACTTCCAATGGGGAAAATCCGACCCATCGAACCTTGCGATACCACCCAAAATCATGTCGTCACTCATTGTATCCTCCGACCGCTCTAACACAAGCTCTGATACCAATTGTTAGGGACCCGATCAACCCGATCGTCCAAGTCCCGAACACAACAACGAGGATACACAAATACCACGACAATCAAACGGATAAATCGATACTACTACTCCAAGCACGAGATATACGAGACGAGCAACAAAACACGAAAGCAACGAAAAATAAATGAACAAACGATGTATAGTGGTTCACCCGTAAATGGGCTACGTCCACTTCTTGCCGCCACGAACTTTCCACTAGAAACGAGAAGCAATTCAAAGATTACAAAGATTTTCACTCAATCTCTCAATCTCTCAATTTCTCTCTTTCTCTCTTTTTCTAGATCTAGATCTAAAAATCTAATATCTCAAAAAAGTGTGGTGAGTTAGGTAGAATGAAAGAGGATGAGAGGCTTATATAGGTGAGCCCAAAAAACACCTCAAAAAACCCTAAAAGAGGCCCAAAAACGAGTTGGCCCAAAAGAATCCAGGAAGTGGCACGAACGTGCCAGTTTTGGCACGAACGTGCTACTGCCTCTGAAGTTTTGGCAGAATTGGCACGAACGTGCTAAATCCTGAGTTTTGGAAAACTCACCATTCGCGCTCGTTTTCGTCGTGGCTTCGTCGGTTTGGCTAGGTTTGGCTCCACCTCCAACACACACGACTCGTTCAATAAGGCCCTGTGAGCTTCCAAGTCAATGTCGAACAACTTAGTCCAACAATATTCTCCCGTTTCTGCTGGTTTCATCTCCCAAACCTCCCACTTGAAAAGGCCACGCCAAATCAGCAAAGACAGAGAGCTTTCCCCCATAAGATAAAAACACGTGGATGACAGGAAAGTAGTTGTTCTAACGACTCCATAATCCATGATGAGAAGCACAGGAGTCGAATGATGAAGGTGGGTGTATATGAAGCAACGGGAGCAGATCATGTCGTACCACTTCCGGCATACAAACTTCGTTGAATCGACTATGTCTTGAGCCGGGATTCGTATCAGAATTTGCATCAACATGTCGTCCGGAAGAGAATTGTTATCCGAATCCGCGACTTTTAACATTTCCAGTCTACTGATCACGAGATTAAATTGATTTTCGATGCAAATTCTCTTATAATCCTTTTGTAATTCTATTATTTTCCAACATGAATGAAAAAGGTTTTCGAGTATGCGTTATCAAAGGGTATATTTGTAAATTTAAATTAGAAAATATATCTAAAACATTTTTTTATTACAACTCACCACCACAATTTTGCAATTTTTACTGATTTTTTGAAATTTTGAGTTTGAATATTTTTTAATAACTTCCAATACTTCAGAACAAATTTACAAAAAGAGAAGCATTGAAAGTTATGACAAAAAGATGTTCAGGCTGTTTAGCCCTGAAAAAAACTCTTAAAATGACGAAAACACCATCCAATCACGCACGTCATATGCGCGAATTCATTCAACCACCCGTCATTTTTGCTCAGAAACAACCCTTAGAAGGGGGGAAGTTAAAGAGGGTGTTCGATAGTTAAGTCATAATACCATAAATGATTTATTTCTGTAAACCAGTAGTGATCACTTAAAACGGAGGAGTGAGCGATCAACTTAATTTCCATTCCATCACAGATCGAATACGAGGTCTTTGATGGAGTGAGTGAGCAGCTAATAAATAAGAAGCTAAATGAGCTCAAGGTTGAGACTTGTGTAAGCTGTGTGATCTGATGGAGTACTCCTTTATTAGTTTCGAGAAGAATGAGTTCTCCCTTTCCAGTAGCTTTGCTGGTGTGTCGAACTCAGCTATTCTTCCTGCTCAAACAAAAGTAGTTTTTCGCTTATTACAAATCAACCCCCAACATTCTCCATATTACGAAAAAATCCATTTAGCTTTCAGAATCAGGGGTTTAGTTTTGTTTACGTTTGACACGGCCCGACATAAATTTGTTCAATATTTTACAATTACACCCCTCAACTTTTCAAAATATTACAAATAGGTCCCAAGTATTCAGAAAGTTGGGTTGTTTGTAATATTCAGAAATGTTGGTGGTGTAATTGTAACTTTTTTTGCAATTAAGCTAAACCTCAAGGGTGATTTTGTATTTATCCCAAATATTTTGTACACTCTTGAGTTCCAACTTACCGTCGCTCAGTACCAGGACGAGGTCGCTGTTGATCACAGTGTGTATCCTGTGAGCTATCGTGACCACCGTTCGATCTTCAAACTCTTGATTGATAATTTTCTGCAGTACTCCGTCAGTCGCAGAGTCAACGGAAGCCGTTGCTTCATCCAGAACAAGAATCGTGCTCTTCTTTAGTAGAGCCCGTCCGAGACAAAATAGCTGCCTTTGGCCAACACTCCAGTTCTCTCCATTCTCAACAACTGTCAAAACAACAATTACATCGAACCGTTTTTATTTTCTGCTAAAATGACAAAACTGACCTTGGGACTCCAGTTTTTCCGGCTTCTCGCGCACTATACATCCCAGCTGACACTTATCCAACGCCTGCGAAAAGAATCTAATTTTAGAATCTAATTTTAGAATCTAACGAAAATGCCAATTGGATTAGAGGAAAAAAAAAAAAACGTACCTCCCAAATCTCGACGTCCGAGTGTTGCTCTAGAGGGTCGAGATTACCCCTAACTGTCCCCTCAAACATCGTGGGGTCCTGTGGGATGATGCTGAGCCTTGATCTGAGGTCGTGAAGTCCGATTTCCGATATGTCCACACCATCGATAGTGATGCTTCCTTCTCTCGGCTCGACAATACGGAATATCGCCTGTATGAGCGTTGACTTTCCGCTGCCCGTCCTTCCCACGACTCCGACTTTTTTCTTCCCGGGGAAAGTGCAAGTTATGTTTTTCAACACTGACGGGAGATGCTCGGCATATCGTATCTGCTCTCGAGTATTAGTATTCGAGTAATTACGAAAAGACCCCCCCAGAGTAGTTTCGAAAATTACCTGTAAATTAGTGAAGCAAATACTTCCGAAATCTGGCCAGTTTACGGGGGGCCGGGAGTCTTCGATGACGAGGGGCGCTTCGGTCACGAGGTTCGAGTACTGGAGAATCCGCTCGACCGATATCATTTTATTCTCCGCGTTGCATATGTTCCATATGACCGAAGCTTGCAACACGTTGAGATTTATTCCGTATGTCACAGCCAGACCAGCAATACCTGTAATATACTCGAGTATCAATATTACGACTCATACGAAAACTAAGGGCCTTTTTTGTAAATAAATCCGCGTACTTGGATCTATGATGCCTTCTGGGAGAGTGACTAGCAGAACAAGCGAGAAGGCGAAGACGAAATTGGAGAGCTGGTTGAGTCGAAAAGACAGCCATTCCATAGCAGAGACGTTATGAAACCACGGCCTCGAGTGGTCGTCTATGAGGCAAAGGTTGGCTTCTGTGAATCGTTGCTGTTGATCAAAGGCCCGAATAGTCGCAGCTCCCGAAAGCGATTCCGCGAAATGGTGAAGGATGGGAGTTCGTTGAATTCCAGCTAGACGAGCAAGTTCTCTAGCAGTCGGAATGTAATATTGCTATACAAAAAAAAAAAAAAATGTAAGAGTTCTATAGCTAAACAACGAGTTCGATTCAGACTTTACCTGATACCATACGCAAATAGCCGTGACCGGAATAAAGATGAGAAACACTTCCCACGCGACTTGAGACATGACGATTACAGTTCCGAGAAGCTGGATTATCGAGAAAGCGCACCAACCTAATCTGTTTGCCATCTCCAAGTCCAATACGCTTTGGTCCGTCGAAGCCTGTGTTCGAATAATAATAAATACGATAATAATAATAAGCAAGAAAATAAAATACTCACCCGGTTCAATATCCTTCCGGCGGGCGTGGAGTCGAAGAACGCCATTGGGGCCCGGAAAACGCTGTTCAGCATATTGCTAAAGAGCTTCTCGGCCGTGAGAAGGCCCGCAACCGCCACCAACGAGGCCCGTAAGAGCACACAGAAGGCACTCCCGACAGCGAGAAGCGTGTAAACCATCAGCACGAAACTCATCCCAGAAACGGGCTCTTTGTCTCCAGTCGGACAAGCCCAGGCCATCCAGTAGTTGCTGGAAATCTGGAGGACTTGGAACGAGGATTGGGCGAGGAGGATGATCGGGACGAGGGCCCCGCGTTTGACTATGGTCAAATACGACATGTAGACTTCTCGCCCGATGCTCCCCTGCTCTCGCTCCTCGTCCTGCACGAGACGTCCGTCTTTCTCGGTTATCTCGACGCAGAGGTTGTGCTCAGAGTCTTGTTTCGTGTGGGGGAATTCTTGGTTCGGGTTTGTATCGATGCCGGTTTCGGAGTCGGATGCTGCGGTTCGGCTCGAGCTCTCCACGTTCAGGACGGATTCTAGAGCTTCGCTGTGGGCCCCGACTAGGAGCTCGAACCCGATGTTGTGCTTTAGGAGCTCGTCGAAAGTGCCGGCTTGCGCGATTCTCCCGTTTTGCATCATCTGTAGGAATCAGATGTTATCATTCTACTGAGACGTAATATGCGATTTCAAGACTACGAATTTTATCGAGCTGAACTGAACTGAAACGATCTGAACTGAACTAAATTGAACTGAAATTAAGTCCAAAAGAACTTAGGACCTATTCTTTTAGACTTAATTTCAGTTCAGTTCAGACTTATTCAGTTCAGCTCTCGATTATTTTTATCACTATCACCAAACTCACTTTCAATATTAAACAAAAAATATTTCAAAATCGCAGTATAGTAATTTTTTAAAATTATTTGAAAAAACTAGTTCAGTTCAGATAGTTACAATTCAAAACAACATAACCTTACCAGAATGAGGTCGGCTGCTGGGAGAAACTCGACTTGATGAGTAACATACAGTATCGTCTTGTCCTTGAGAATCCCCATCAAGCAGTCCTGTCGCACACAACAAACCATCGAGTCAATCCCGAAATCAAAACTACGAAAAACGAACGAAAAAAAAAAAAAAAACGAAACCTGAAAAAGCTGCGTGCCCGTATGAGCATCGACAGCGCTAAACGGATCGTCGAGAAGATATATATCAGCATCCTGATACACTGCTCGAGCAATCTGTATCCTCTGCTTCTGCCCACCGCTCATATTTATCCCTCTCTCTCCAATCTCAGTCAAGTCCCCAGCCCCAAACAGCTCGAAATCCTTCAACAACGCACACGCCTCCACTGTCCTCTCATACCTATCCCTCTCGTAACTCTCTCCGAAAAGAATATTCTCCCGAATATTCCCCGTCAGTATCCACGGAGACTGAGGCACGTACGCCTTCGACCCACTCACCCTCACTTCCCCCGACAACCTCCGCATCTCGCCCAGCACGCACGACAGCAAGCTCGACTTTCCCGACCCTACGGTCCCACAAATCGCAACTTTCATCCCCTTCTTCACTCTCAAATCCACGTCAGCAAGAGTCGAGTTATCCGCTAAGTCCCACCCGAATATCCCCCCGTTTATCTCCACGTGATAATCCGTGTTTTCCGAAGGAACAAGCTCGACCGCATCCCTTCTGATCTCGTCTTCTTGTAAATAACTCGAAATCCTATCGACCGACACTTTCCCCTGAGCAATCACGTTGAGTAAATCCGGCAAGCTGAAAATAGGGTCTTGAAGCATTCGGAAAGTAGCTAAAGCCGAGAGCACTCTCCCGGAAGTCAACGGGATGCCCATCAAAATGCACCCACCGAAAGTAGCTACGGAAATAAAAGCCGGAGAGCCCCAGAAAATGAAAGCCGATAAAGCAGACAGCCTCAACGACTTCCACAGCCATTCGTGCTCCGTTTTTCTCAAAGAAACGAGCTTTCGAAGGTAATGCAAATCCCACGCCTGCAGCTTAAGGGTCTTCATGTTACGAAGCACTTCCGAGGTCGATTTCATCCGCTCGTCTTTCGCCTCCATGATCTTCGTCTGGTACGCTTTCTGAACTCGAGTCAGAGGAATGTTCACTGCCATGACTACTAAAGTCGAGGCCAACCCGACGAACGCTCCGTTTTTTAGATTCACGTGGAGGACGAAAACGGCTAACGAGATTTGAACCGGAAGCATCCAGAGAGTGTTCAAGTACCACATGAAGTCGGTTATCCTCTGAACGTCGACGCTCATGATGTTTATGATCTCTCCGCTCGTTCGACTCTGCCTCGACCGGCTCGACAGGACTAATCCCTTCTGGTAAATCTGAGAGATCAAGGCGGCCCGAAGCCGAAGCCCGAGCTGGCGGGCCCCGAATATCCATTGCCGTTGGGAGATAGTCTCGACTAGCTTCGCGATGAGGAATCCGAG
Organism: Euphrasia confusa; assembly: GCA_954870475.1. Lineage (NCBI taxonomy): Eukaryota > Viridiplantae > Streptophyta > Magnoliopsida > Lamiales > Orobanchaceae > Euphrasia > Euphrasia confusa. Next base: position 2,155,338 of record OX940961.1, read on the forward strand.
CGCGAGCAAGTAGCCGCTCCCGAGGGTCCGGAACTTCTTCTCGGATAAAAAGGTGACGAAGTAGTTGATGAGGTAGGGGCCCACGTAGGATGCCACGGCGTTAGTGACAGCGAAAAGCGCGTTGATGGCGGCTTTTTTCCTGGCGAATAAGTAGATTGTTTTGTAGACGGAGGGTATTTCGGACTTTTCGGTTTCCTTCACTTGGTTGAGGCATAGGTCGAAGTCTCGGGAGAGGAAGGCGGCGGAGTCTTTGATGTCGACGTCGGGGACTTCTTCCTGGTCGAGGGGTTTTTTAAACCCGAACTCGAACAAGGGGTTGAGCCACGAGAAAGTGACGAGCTGGATGAGAGTGGCTTTTCCGTAAGGGCTGTCTCGCTTCGTTTCTGTGGTCTTTTCGTCGAGGAGAGGATGGGTTATTTCGTCGGTATCGGATGTCGTGAATCCAGTCTTCCCGCGGATGGAGAGGATGAGGAGACAGAGGGAAGACAGAAGGCCGATTAAATCTGAGACAACAGAAAGCTCAAACTCCATGATCCGACGAACATCAACCATTGCACGAGCTAGAGACAACAGAAAGCTCAAACTCCAGAACAATCTCAAGACTACCGGAAACTTAACATGTCGCCTCCCGTTTTTTCGAATCTCGTACAAAACGAATAACAAAACCGACCACGAAACCAGTTGTAAGACCCCGGACGAAAGGACTAAGAGTCGGGACTCGCACAGTTCTTTTTCGCGAGTCAGAAAGGGGACAGCTTGGGTAATGAGCATAAGGATTGAACAAGCGAAGCTGAGTGAGTAGGACGGTGGGCCCCATTTTCCGGGGGTGGGGGATTTCTCGACTCTGCGGAAACAGGAAGCGTTGTTTTTTACGAAGCAGACGAAGAGAGTTGAAAGGAAGCCGAGGTGAAGGACTACAGCAGCGTCTTCCCAGAGGCACGGAGGGAGGAGGAGTTCGGGCCATTCGGCCCGTAACCGAAGAAACTCGAAACCTGAATTTTCAAACATCCAAACATCCATATGGCATCAAACAAACAAACACATTATCAATTGGTTATGCAGTTAAGTTCACATTATCATCTCTAGATCTCTCACACATACACACACTCATCACTTGTATTTTAGGCTATTGGATTGTAGTACTATATTTTAATTATTTTTCAAGAGAAGACCAGTTTTCATGTGAGGCCCATACAACAAAAACAAAAAAGTTGTTATCATGTTTCCTTGTTCATGATGAGCTTTTAAACACAAGAAAACTGAACCCACAGAACTATTTCCACATAAACAAACAAAATAAACCATTTTTGGATCACTTTTCTTTTCTATGTAAGCAATGGTGGGTGGGGTCCATGAAGAAAGGAAGCGCATACATTTTTACATTAGGGGTCACTGTCAATAATGAAAATCCACATCATCATTTAGGTGAAGTCATCTTCATAAGTACAGGTGTATAGATTCTTGGGGAGCTAAAGAGACAATGATTGATTACTCACTTTGTTCTAATGATTTTGGGGGTTTTAGTACCTAAATTCTATCTAATTAGAATCAACTTGCTGTTAGTTTTCAGATCTAAAAGAAAAACAAAATCAAATACACATATTCCACATCCAACATCACCACCCTTTCACACAGTGATATTTCCTCTTTTTCTTAGTAATCAAATCTTAGTAAGAAGTGATTGCATTCAAGAATCAAAAACAACAAGATGTGTAAAACTAACTATTTTGATCGGTTAGTGCACGGAAACGAGAGAGGGAGACTATTCAAATTATAGTCTACAACTCACATGTGAACATCAACTATACAAATTAAAGAAGGAAAAAATCAAAACAGAGTTTTAGGATTGTTACATATCAATTTTAAAACACAAGAAAATGGATGGTTTATATATTTTCTGTGTGTGATGGAGTGTGCATGCATGATTAACTAATTAATTAATAAATTAATCTGAGATTATCATCGAATTAAGCTTACTTGAAACTACCATCTGCGCCAGCACCATTGTTTAATTTCTTCTCATCCGATTAAGATGAAGAAGGGGAAGAGGAGGTAGAAACCCTTCTAAATTCCCACACACACTCAATGCGTGCGTGTGTGTGAGAAGTGAGAATTATGAAGAGAGAGAACGGGTTTTTAATTTTATCGTCTCTCCAATCAGAGTGGAAAAAGAGAACAAAAATAAAAGAAAGAGACGTAAGAATTAGAAAACGCATTCATTATAATAGATACAAATTTGGAATTGCATTGAAACACGATTCTCTTTAAATATATTGGTCCGTCACGTGAAAGTAAATCTGTCGCGGCGGGCGGGAGGGCGGGAAAATTTTCAGATATCAAAAAGAATTGAGAAAAACATAATTTGGGTTTGTACGAATATCGAATCGAAAATATGAATCCACTTTGTGCTGTTGATTTTCTTATTGAAGGGAACTAAGTAGGTATATATATCGATTTGGAAGTGTCATTTTGATTAAATGAAATGTATTAGTGTTTCCATTTTTTTAAAACTAACATAAATGTATAAGAAAATTTTAAGGTACTTTTTATTTACAATATTTATTTCCATTGAAAATAATTGCTTACTAATGTATCTAAATAAAAATAATACTATTATGAAGTCTTTGTCATAATTTATTACATAGTCCACAAAAAAAATATTATTATAGATGAACAAACAAAATAAAAATTGTGATTGAGAATAGTATAGTACTCCTATTCTATAGTGGGTTTGTGGGCTAATTATATATCTCCACTACGGAATGTTTGCTGGAACGACGATAAAATGACATGTCGTAGATTGTGACATTTTAAGAGTGCCTTAATATGATCGATCATTTTCGATTGACTAGACTTTATCTACATTTTTCGAGTTACTCATTTTGTTCTTTTAAATAATTTGTACTTTTTTTACTTGTTCTATGTATTAAATAGTAACTCCCCCTCTGTTTTTGGATTTCAAAGAGTTTTTCAGATTATTTTTTTTTTGAAAAAAAATTAAGGAATAAAAAATATAAATGTATTTTTAACTTAAAAAATAATTAATTACAAAACAATGTTTCATTTTATATGAAAATAATTAAACAATGTTTCATTTTCATAATATTTTCAATATTATGAAAATATCCAAATTAATTACCAATTACAATTAATTAGTTGGAAGTATTTAGTTTCTAAATACACTTTTGAAAATAAAGGAATTAATTGGTAGCGTCAAAAAGCTAAAGCACTTGGAGTAAAAAGCTAAAGCATTTTCAAACGCAGAGATGGAACTCTGGATTTATTTGGAGCTTATCAATATCACCGTCGGACTACATTATTTTTCTAGAGAATATGTGGCTTTTGCATCCCAAAAAATGCTGCTTTATTTTTTAAACATATACTTTTCTTACTCCATTAAACAATCATTTCAGTATAATAGGTGAAAGTTTAAAGTTTTTTTTTTCATTTGCAAAATCAACTTTTTTTTTTGACATTTTTCTGTTAGTACGGCTTCGTCTAGGGGACAAATTCAGATTATTTATAAGCAACAATTTCACTGCATTCTGCAACAAAGAGTGTTACGCACGTGGAATATTATCTTTGATCGAATATACTGTAGATAAATTAATTAAATAATCGTATAGATCTTTCGAAAATAACAATGCAAAAAGTATCATATCCACAAATCACGAATCCGAATAATTTCAAAGTTTAAACCCTAACCAAGAACGACACATGGCCTTTCGCACAAGATGTTGAAACATAAAATACATAAAACTAACGAATGTGAAAAGTAGCGAATCTAATTGCATTAGTCTGATGATAGACTACACTGTTACCGCATCGGTAGAAGCCCTAAAGAGATTCCAGTAAGAACACCCTATAACATTAATATCGAAAAAATAAACGACAACTATTATGTTATAATTGTATAACTCGCATAAAGCACAAGAAAAGTGAGGATGCAAGCCTGAGACATTGAACAGAACGAAGTCAGCAAAAACATCCACAACAAAACAAAACGTATCCCTCTGGTGTCAATCAAAGAATCCAGCAATTACTCGGTATAGTGAGATTATATATTCTTTTTAACATAGTACATAAAATTCATCGAACCCAGGATACAGAGTCGATCTCATCCCTAGCTTTCTTGTACAGTTCAAGCCTTTTAGCACATTGCTGTCTCCTCTCCATCAATGCTGGGTCTTCATCCAATAATTCCGCAAGCTGCTTACCCTGTAAATCGCATGACAACTAGTAACATGAAAAACAGAGTAAAAATGGCCAGAGATTTCAAAAATGTTTGATTATTTGGGATGGCTAGAAATTCTACCATACAAACTCGTGTTTGTATATTACAAATTGCACCTCGACTGGGTACTTTATTTGTAGTCCCCAAAGGAGGCCTAACAAGTGGCTAGAGCGGTCTATTTCTGACCCAGTAAGCCCGATTATGACTGGACTGGGCCAGAGTTTCTTCGACGAGTGTTTTTTGGGTAAATTTATTTAACAATCTCTTAATATTATAGGGAAAAGTTTTTTAATAAATAATGTTTTAGCAACCAAACCAAATCATTAAAGTCAAGGGCGAGCCAAGTACCTCTCTCTTTCCAATCTGCATGTAGAAGTAATTGAGTAAATTCTGTTTGGCCTCCTTAACTTGACAGTGAACCACTGCCTTGGGAATTGTGTTCCTCATATTGTCAGAAATCATATTTATGTAAGACGACACATTCGAACCGATCCGCCTGAAGTGCGTTTCTGCGTAACGATCCACATTAGAAGCAGCTGAAGATGAGCTGTTATCGCGTGGGTTTCCCCCGGGTCCAGCTTTCTCAACTTCCTGAGGAAGTCTCCGGAAGAAGTCAACGGTCAGGTATGAGGATTCCATATCAACCAATCTGACAACTGTTTTCTTGCTTTCATCGCGGAACTTTTCCAGAGCTTCGTTTGATGCACCAGCTATAGTGGATTGTAGAGTTGGAAAACGTTTCAATTCCTGTTTCGCCAGAAAATAATAAACTACGAATAAGTGTTTAGACAACAAAAATAATATAACTACCACACAAAAATTAGGTAGAAAATAGTGATTACTTTTTTATTTTATTTTTGAAAGAAGACAGGAAAACTTCCAGAGTGGGAATGGGTATGCAACGGAAATGTAATGATTAAAGTTGATTAATACATAAAATAATAAAATAACTAGTCTTAATTTAAAAATACTAGTACTATAATAATGTGGATATGTTTGATAGTTCAATGTTTTGTGAGTGGAAGAATAGTAAATGTGGAAAATTTTGTTATAGAATGATCAGTGATTCAAAGTTCTTAATAGCAACAATAAAAATGGGTTAAGGTGATTGGTGCGAAGAAAGTGAAGGCGAGTGAATAGTACTGTATTGTTTTTCAGAGTTTACAAAACAAATAGAATGGTATCCGATCACGCCCTAAGAGACACTCACCTGACACTCTCCGATTGACTTTCTGACAAGTTCCTTCAGTACAAAGTGTACCTGGATAACAAACGATCAGCAAAAAAAGATACCATAATACTAAAAAAGTATTCAAATATCAGGCTACTCACAGCATCCACTGAAGCTTCAGCAGGACCCCTAAAATAATTCAATGAACCCTCAATAAGCCGACGATAACCTTGCTCAGGAGCTATCAGATGTGGTTGATAACCATCAGCTTCTGAAACAATTTTTCTCACATTCTGAACGGAGAGATGACGATCGAATGGAAGTTTTTTCAACGCAGCGGGCAGCTGATTGTCAAAAACTCCATAGATTCGATCACCTCCAGCTCGGCTGCAATATTACGCAGGTTATTAGACATCTGAAGCAAAACAGGGCTAATTAAGGAAAATTGAAATTGAAATCACATGCAATGGAGGTCTAAAGTGAGTGGCAGATAGATTCTTTCCTCCAATACAAGTCCATTAAAAGTTGCATACTCAAATACTCTCTCTCAACACTTGAAAAAGATGTCAGGTTTGATGTCATTGGCCAGTTCAGTAGTGTCCATCTTAACTCTTAAGTCAAATGAGAACTTGTAGAGTTGTAGATAGCTTAATAATTAATATTGAATGAGATAATTATTTAAAGAAATGGATTAATGATGTGTGACAACTGACAAGTGGTGTAGTAAAAAGGAGAGAAAATAAACAGTTTGTTTAATAGAGCTATTCTCTTATTTATCAAATAGTGTTTAGTTAAAAGTTCATTTGCCGATTCAAGTGGGATCCATCTCATGTTGGGGGTAGCACATAAAATGAGTAGGAGAAACTAAAAGGGGTTTATAATCAATTTGGATTGGGAAATTATCTCCAAAAATGGTGAGAATAAATTGTTTTACAGGTGTATAGGAGGGAAAGGAAGCACAAAACAAAGCATACATACCCTCCATCCAGATGCTCTTTGAATATCTTGTCAAAAGCACGGCAAAGTTCCAAAATGGTGTATAATTGAGCCTGAAAGCCACAGCCATTAGTTATTCACAAGAATGGCAAGATTACAAACTATAAATCAATAACATGATTAAGAAAGACAAAGAAGATCACCCCAGCATCAACAGCAATAGGCCTTCCAAGGTGGTCCAGCTCAGAATCGAGTTCATCAATGCTTTTGTTAATCAATGAGGTAATACTTGGTATCCTTGCTTTAATTACAGATTCGAGGTGCTGAAAGACAAGCATGCATTAATATAATCTCAAATCAGAGAGAGAGAGAGAGAGAGAAGGAAGGGATACCTTCGAGAGAAGCTTAGCAAGATATTCAGAACCCATTTTACTAGCCAAGTGTGCATAGTCAGGACTTGTAGCAAAATAATCACGTTCCTTAAGCCTAGCAGCAATCATATCAACACTTTTGTTGATATCTGCTTGTGAACGATTCACGATACCCACCCAGGGATGTTGTAAGCGATAGGCTCTTCCTTCCAGAACCTAATGAGAGTAGCAAAGAACTAGAAAATTAGTTTAAGTGCTTTCTAATCTTCACATAAAATATTAATTTGAAAGGCAAAAAGGGAGATGGGCAAAGAATAATAATACTCCATTGAACAGATACATTCTTGTTCCGAGCCTTCCAAAAGCAAAATACATTTATCCCTTAATATTTACATTTACTAATATTATTTATTTATGTGTGTTAGATTTTAGAGAGAGAGAGAATAATTACATCCAGTGCATCAGTTCCTTTGTCCATCAGATCAAGTTTTGTCAGCACCCCAAATGTGCGTTCACCTTCATAAAACAGCAATAGCAAGTTAATAACATGCCATATTCAGTCTGTCAGTTTATCAATAAAAGGTTCTTACCTGATGGATCCACGTCCCTTGCAAGTTTAATAGCATCAGATGTAGCAATATCTTGGTTCGCCGGTGATATTGCCAGTATGATGGAGTTGGGCTGCAAATGGAACAGAATTTTAAACAAGGTTAAGAAACCATTATTAAGAAGAAAACAGACTCTAGACAAGGTACAGTGGGGGAACACAATCAGACGTAATAAGATAAATGAATACAACAAATGATTTATATTCACCTTCATAACATATGAGCGAACCATATTTTCAATATCTTCAACTATACTTTCGGATTGTCCATCTGTAGAAATAAGAAGTACTTGCATTTTATCAAGTTCCAACTAATTAAGAATTTAACAAATTATGGGATGAAAATACAAATACAAAACTTACCAACAGCAACTTTTGTCAAACCCGGAAGATCGACCAGAGTTAAGTTGACAACTGCAAGTAACAACTCAAAAAAGTAAGCAGCAGAAAACACATTCAGGGTGAGCAACAAAACATTTTGAAATCAAAAAATTTCTGTTTAACAGAAATTAGGTCTGAAAAGTGCATACCATTAGGAGAATAGATACTCAGGTGAATAGGGACATTAGAAATTTGTTTCGTCTTCCCCGTGATTCTATCAGTTTCATCTGCAATTTCTTTGCGAACCAAGGCTGCACGAAAATATAGGATGGAATATACACCGGTTAAACATTTAGAAGAGAACAACTGAAATGCCCCCATGCATTGTTTTGTGAGTTGTGACTAGCAAATGGCAGTATACAATCAAAAGAAGTAAAGGGGTGGGGTTGAGATGAATAGTATATCTGCAAATTTAAACTATCATTAACGATTTTATTTTTTTCCCCAAACGCCAGTTCCACAATAGAGATATCTGCCAATTTCATCCAAACTAACTACCAATAATGCGTAGGTAAAATAGAAAATGAACTACACAGTGTATCAGAATGCTAAAGTGAGATTACACTCTCATCAATTCCCTTAAGTGGTAGAGTAGGCACATTTCACACATACCGAAATCAGTGAATCTTCTCCGAGGCATATGTCCGAATTCTGCATATTCCTGCTGCCTATCTTCGATTTTCTGCAGCTGTAACACCAACGGCCGCCTTGTAACAATTCCTATAATAATCAGTCCGAAAGGTTTACATCATCACAGGTGATCAAATAAATCATACATAAAACATTAAAAAAACCAAAACAGTAAATCTTAATTTGTAAAATCAAAATTGCAACCAACCAGAGCCTCGAGGAAGAAAGTCTCGACCGACTATGCTTTCCAACACCGATGACTTTCCCGAACTCTGAACAACAAATAATCGACACACTGTAAATCCTCTGAACACTATAAATCTAGGAATTCCACTGCATAATCAGCACGGATCTGCTACTCTAAAGAAAATGTAAGCAAGGTGCTGACCTGGCCACCGACAACGGCGATGGAGGGAAGAGCGTCCCATAGAGAGGAAAATGACTGGTCCCCGCCGCCGTAATCTCCGACGGCGGTACAAGCCCTCTGAATTCTGTTCACCAGTCCGGTCAAACTCCCCATACTCGTCATCTTCCTTTTGAACCTTGGATTTTCGAAATTCGAACAGAACACAGACGGATCTAAGCAAGGAGCCGGGCTTCGAGATATGAAATCAGAGCGAAGAAAAAACTTGGAATTGAAGTTACGGGCAGTTGATGAACAACTGTGATATTGACGCGTGAATGAATTTTACCGAGGACGAATCGGAGGAGAATTGAGAAGGTTGAAATTGGGACTGATTTTTACTATTCTTTTTGAAATTGCAATGGAGAAATGGCGGTGATTTAGGGATATTTTGTGGAGTTGCACTTTCCGGTTATTCGGTGAGTTAAAAAGCTTTGTATCCGAAACAAATTCATTTTTTAATACTGTATATTACTACTATTTGCTAGAATAAATAAAAAAAAAAACATTTTTTAAAAATATTAATATTAATATTAAATTTAATTTGAACAAATATTAATGATATAATTAATCATCGATAACATGAGTATCTTATAATAACTGTTGATCACCGATAACACGAGTATCTTATAATAACTGTGGTATGTGACCCATCAAAAACTCTGGTGAAAAAAGGCACTGCCATTCATTTGTTTCTGGCAGTATTATCTGTGCTATAAGTTTATTGCATACAATCGTGTAGCTATTTTACTCTGTAAGATTGAAAAAAAGATAGTTCCCGAGCTTGTTTGTAGCAAACATCAATCCTTCTTGTAGACTATTTTCGGATATTCAGGATTCCACATATTGTTCAACACATAACATCTTATTTCGTCCTGAGATGAAAGCAATGCAACACTTGTGTCAGTGGTAAGTATCAGTCGAGGACCCGAGTAATAAACAGTGGAATTTTTTTACAGAATCCACCCGATAACATACCTCGAGCTCTAAATGAGAAAGATTTTACGTACCTGATTAAGTTTGTGCAATTCTCGGACATCCATCTCACGGTATCCTTCTGCTAGATCCTCCTCTATGGCTTCTGTGATAACTGCTGCAGCTACTTCTTTTGTTATATCACGTATTCTGCAGGCAAGTTTAAATGTATTAAGAAACATTAGGTAACTAAAATTTGTGTTTCAAAAGGTAACATAAGATGTTCGCTGAATACCTGGATATTGATGGGTAAATAATTCCGTGAAGTACTTCTTCCTCAGTCATATATGCAGCTAGGCTACACATTAGAAAAGAATTAAAAGATTACTTGAATTTTAAATTGATGTGACAGGAATATTTTTGTAATTTTGCAAGACCCAAGAGGTAGTTTCATGAAAATATGAATTCTGAAAACCCATAAAAACATCTTTTGAGCAAGGTCTGAATCTGATTCCCAAACTCGCAGAATTTCACGTTATTTTTTAGACAAAATTGTCAAATATTTGGGAAAATACATTATTGTCGTTTTTTAAATACACAGAAAATTCATGTTACTTGGATTTAGTTAGACCTCACCAAAGGTCATACAGATATAGTTGGGGTTTTCTACAAACTATACTGAACCTCAAGGGTATTTTTTTTATTAAATATTAATTTTATAAATCAACTTGTTCTGGATAGTGTAAAAGCCATATCGACAATCCAATTACAGGAATACTAAACTCAACGTACCATTCGGCTGCTGCCTGTAGCATTCCATCAGACACGATCTTAGATCCAGAGAGAAGTGTTCCAAGTCCAATCCTGCATTTTTTGCCAGAATTCAATAAACAAAGGGTCAAATGCTAAACGTGTTATTGTCTCACCATGGAAATGAATTTTCAGAATCATACCCGGGAAAGAGGAACATGTTATTCGCCTGGTTGCAGTGGCCAACGTGACCATTTCCTGTACATTTTTAGAAATTCAGAAAAACAACATAGAGAAAAATAATCTTAAGGCAGAACCATATACACAGATGAGTCCTCTTTCTAATACAAAACATTTTAATGTGCAGTCACCTCAAATTCCCACATTCTTTAATTTGTTTTTTAAACCAGTAAAAAAATGAATTTGAGTCGGTTGATAAATGAAGAATGCTGGGCCAGGACATAGTGAAATTTTCAGTGAAGAATTCCTTTAGCCGAAGTTCATTTTACATGTTTAAATGCATTTTTCACTTGGTTTCGCAAAGAAACCCAACGTGAGAGTCATTCGTAGATATATCTCCACTTTCTTAATAACCGTTTACTCTTAAGTTCTCCATTCTCAGTAGTAAATCTGGAGAAGGTTTTTACTTGAATGTGACAGAAAGTTAAAAAACAGTAAAACGCAGGCAGCATAAGCAAGATACAAAACGTACCAAGATCGACATGGCTAAATGGGCTTCCACTTCCAAATATGACGTGATCACCAACTATGGAAAAAGCTTCCTCTGGGGTACACTCAGCTAAAAAAGCCCCAGACAATTTTCTAAATAAAGAAAAGTTGACAGAGAGATGTTCAAGTAAAATTTAATCAATATATCTGTTACCATTTTTTGTGGGGTTAGACATAGCAAAGATGGCTGGTCTTGTAGAAGTTGAACCTTTCAGAGCTTCTAATACCTGACAATCGAAAAAAAATTGTTCTACATCAAACTACAACATCTTTAATTTTTTTTACCGATAACCAATGAATCAATTGTGACAGAAGAAAAAAAATTAAATTTAGGACAAAATGAGTTTAATATATTGGAAGGTGAATGTGTTGAATAAGAAAAAAAAATGGTACCTCTTTGGAAAACAATCCTCCTACAGCAGACAACCCAAGAAGCACATCGGGCTTGACTTGCCGTACCTGGAAAGATATACACCAAAGGATTTTCAAGCATAATGATATCAATTATTTTAAACACGAATCTATATATCAAAAAATATACCTCCAAACACATTTATAAATGAACAACACATGCAAACTATTTTTTCTTGGTTTCCAGATTAAAGTTACACGTGATCATTTAGGCAGTTAATAATTGCAGATCCAATATTCAAGAAACACTGGAGATTATACTGACCACATCCACGATATTTGCCCCTTCGGTCAGCCCTTGGCGTTCAGTTTCTTTGGCCTTCCTAGCAAATGGACGAGCATCTGGATCAATGTTTTCACGTGCCTCGGTTATTAGTCCCTGAATACATAAGCAGTAGACTTTCAGTACTCACAGGTCACAACTATTAAAGAATTTTAGACTTGACTGAGGATAAAAGAAAAAAAAAATTGTGCAAGAAGATCCAGCTTAAATAGTGATCAGGTACAGTTAAGTTCTCTCAATTTACATCTCGAATCAATTGGAAACCACCATAATGGCTTAAACAAGAAAAAATCCAGTAGATTACTTACATTAGCATCAACTACCCAGAATTGACTCCTGGCACTTTCAAAAGCAAGTTCAGTGTCTCCCAGCATTCTCGCCATTGTTTTCCTTACAGCATTGAGGACACCTATTCCGGCACTGCAGTCATTGTTTTAATGACTTATATGTTAAACAAAAGGAGGACCACAAATATAAAGTAAAAAAATACCTTCCAGCACCAGCAACTACAATATTCATCTTTGGAAAGTCAATCATTGGTCTTCCTTGTGCTCTGACTGCTCCTAAAAGACCAGCAAGAGCAACACCTGCTGTTCCCTGATAGGTATAGTGACATGAAACAACACGCATAAGCAAGACTAACTGAATTAGATAGCGCCTAAATTGTTGACAGCACCATTATAATCATTAGACGAAGTACACAATTACTAAAGCAAATCTGAAAATGAATTACTCACCTGAACATCATCATTGAACATTCTGCAGTTATACCTATAACGCTGCAAAAGCTTGAAGGCCCACTTACTTTGAAAATCTTCAAACTGCACACATCTTATGTGCATTAGCGACTTAGATGGCATGAAACTTTTCTTGAGTTACACGTAAACAGAGAAGACACGCTACAAGCAGATGGTTGTAATCAACTAGCAAGTCAAATAACAACCTGGACAATCACATGAGGCCAACGGGTAAAAACGGCTTCCATGAATTCATCAATGACCGCAATATACTCCTCCCCATCAAGGCGATGTTCTTGCAATCCTAAATCTACAAGAACAGTTGAAAAGTAGCAAAATTGTAATTGTTATAAATCTTAAGACATGGAAGAAAGAATAAGACCTAGTGACTGACATTTAGAGGGTGTAAAATTCCTATCACAATAAGCTGATTCATAAATAACCAAAATCTAATAAAATGTACCCCAATGGTACACAAGTTCAGCAGCAAGACATCAATGACTGTTAGAATTTTTTAGGGTGGCCCGTATAGAGATTCTTGAAGAGAGGGGTAATTCATTATAAGATATTATTCATGTGTCGAATGACACCCCTAAAGAGTTCTTATTTCACACGACTATTTATAATGTCGTGTGTGACTCTTCAACTAGATACATAACCTTTCAATATCTAGATGCATAACCTTTCGGTTTCTTGATACATAATATTTCATATTCTAAATACATTCAAGTTTACATTTAATAATTTCAACACTCCTCCTTAAACTTGAATGTTCATAAACATTGATGCACTTCTACGAGATTTTGTTGATCTTCAAGAATGGATCGGTTTCACCCTTTGGCATATAAAGAAACAAAGCTCTTGCATCGGCTTGTTAACTTTATGACTGTTTTTACGCTACAATTGTTGTGCAGCTTCCTCCGAACTCTTCCTCCTGTTTTTACTCCCTCGTTGTTATACCTCATTTTGATTGAGATACGAATGTCTCCTGCATTTGGAACACTCTCATCCAACAAGAATTACTTTGCAAACTTGTTGGGAATGCTAGTTTTTACGATTTTCTAGCTTTGGGCCAATTTTGGCAATTTTGAGGGTTTTTTAGAAAAGCCGACTTATAGTCGTCAATTAAGTAGGAGAGTAAGAAGGGTTTTTAAACCAAAGGTGGCTCTGATACCATGTTAGAATTTTGAGGTGGGCCCGTATAGTAGTTCTTGAAGAGAGGGGTAAGCCATTATAAGATATTATTCATGTGTCGAATGACACCCCTAAAGAGTTCTTATTTCACACGACTATTTATAATGTCGTGTGTGACTCTTCAACTAGATACATAACCTTTCAATATCTAGATGCATAACCTTTCGGTTTCTTGATACATAATATTTCATATTCTAAATACATTCAAGTTTACATTTAATAATTTCAACATGAACTCATTATGATTAAAAACACATACATAATTATCAGCATAACTGTACCATACAACTCTTTGTCAATACAATTTGACAACCAAAATTCAGCATTAAAAACCTCCTACATTGACCAAACGATTGCCGCAACTGTTAAGGGCTTAAGATGAAAAAAACATGACAGTGCTAATAAGTAGAGGAATTCTCTGAATGCTGTCTGGACCTCAGTTTGATAATGTTAAAACAAAATCATAAAGAAGATATTCACAGAAGTAACAACTTTAAATACTTCAAGTTAATTAACACAATAAAACACTTACACAAGGGGTCTCCCAGGAGCTTCTCATTGTTGGTTCCGACATCAATCATGACAGGCAGTACCTGTGTAAAATAGATAAATTTCATTAGTACCTAAAAGGGGACAACTGAGAGAAAGATCTCCAAAATGGGGAATATATCAGCTAATAAGTATGGATATTCAGTGCATCTTTTGCTGCTGTGAAGATATCATAATCAAATGATCTATTAAACATAATGTATAAATCGAAAGAATTTATTTAACACACTATGAACCAAAAACCTTTTTTGAAAAGAAACTATCACAGTTACTGAGTTATATATGTTCATATTTCAGCTGTTTCGACTTCCAACATACATAGAGGAAGTAAAACACTAAGATAACCTAGATTTGTATCTTTTTCAAGGGTAACTATCAAAGATTCACCAAAAATACTCCATGGCTTCTATTAGTGATTTGATTTATAGAAAATTAATGATTTAGCTACTCAACAGGCATCGGCTATATAGTTTGAATGAATTCGGGTAACTGTGTCTTTTAATTTATTGGGTTTTCCTCGTTGCTATTATAATATCAGCAAAACTATTTGGCCAAGCTAATGCCCAAATTTATGCTATACAAAAGATATTAGATGTAAACAGAACATGACATTACTCTCTGTGGGTTTATCCCTGCAGCGGCAACATAAAGATCCAACTTCCCAATTGAAATTCCAATTCCTTGAACTCCAAGATCTCCAAGACCTAATATTCTGCTTCCATCCGTTACAACAATCATATCAACCTACATGGAGTAAAGTTTAGGTATAAAAAAGATAGTAGTAAACTTACTGAGGATACAATAGTGAAATTCGAATTTCAGCGAAAAGGCTATACTTGACCCTACTTCGCCATATTAGTAACTTCAGAACGAGTAGCTTCAATAGAATATATGTGAAAGTACATAGCATCAATGCTAAGGCCTATAAACACTATGTTTCTTTAATGGGAAAAGGCAGAGTAAAATAATCGCCTTTCCTGTTTCAAGATCTGCATAGATTTAAACTCAAATCGAACAATCTAATACAAAAATACAAATCCCCTACAAAAATGAACCCTTTAATCCTATATTGATGTGATAATCATCATTCATCAGAAAGGTGACAACATAAAATTTAGCCACGCAGCTTCAAAACTAAGACATTGCGCATAGTCAACATAGTATAAATACAGACACATATCAGTTGGAACAATGAATATGCAGCAAAATTTGAACAACCCAGAGTCTGAAATCATCCAAAAGCAACGGCCTTAACAAGTATGGCAAACCTGATCAGCTGGCCAATTGTAAACCATTGACATCATTTCACCACGATCTTCTGCACTAAAATACATCCCTCTAGGTCGCCTAAATAATCCACTGTACTTCTGGCATACGAGACCAACAGTAGGCGTATAGACTATTGGTGCATATTCCTCAATATTGCCAATAAGAACCTGTTAAAACAAAATATAAATGTGAGTGAGAGAAAGATGCACGAGTGTGGGGGAATAGGTGGCGGTTTTCAATAAAATATACTCAAATTTCAAAGTGGCCCTTGCTCCAACAAATTGAATGGCAAATATTAGCTTAACAGTACAATTATTGAGCATTAACTTGATCGCTGACCTTATAATACATTGTCTCGTTTCTATCATGCAAGCGATTCAGAATGCGCCATTTAGCCAAACTGTATGGATCAGATGGACCATCTCTAGCACTTGATTGAAGCCTCTTCAAGTCAGCCACTAAGATTTGGGAAAAAAAAGAAAGAAAAGGAATTATAATATTACTACAAGCATATGAAACTCAAAATTTAAAATTAAACATAAACTTGAACTGTTAAATCTCATTGGTAAAGCATGTACTTCTATTAAATTGAAATTATTAAAAATAGAAACCAGACTTGAATGGCTTGATATTCTTCAAACGCCATGAAAATTGTTTTACATAAGCTTATCAACTAAGTTACACCAAGGCCAGAACTTACATCTATTGTTTTCTGAAAGCCAATATCACACAGACAAGGCCCAACACACACATAACTAGAACTCCTATAATTAAGACAAAAGACTAATTCATGATACACGACCAAGTCTCTTTACAAAACAAAGGATATGTTCTTTTGGAGTGAAACTAACTGAACTAAACTAAACTTATTGGACCTGAACTGGTTTTTTTAAATAATTTTAAAAAATTACTATCATGCGATTTTCAAATATATATATATTTTTAATTATGTACGCTTATACATATATTTTACGAAAAAAATATAAAAAATAGAATATTGAAAGTGAGTGTGCCGATAATGATAAAAGTAATCGAGGGCTGAATTGAACTGAAACTAAGTCCAAAAAAACAGAGCCAAAATAACCCTTAATTTATGAATATTGCTATGTAGTCAGATGAAGCATTAAAGAGTAACAAAACATCATCATGCTAGTTTGGGAAAACTTACTAAAGCGTTCAATTTGTTGTTCGGAAGTCATAACATTTGGAGGCAGTAAGCCGCGAAGGTCAAGACGATCACGTTCTGTCATCGAAAATGCAGTTCCCTATATTTATGTAACATCAAAATGTGAAAAGGTCCCAAGAGATTCCAAAATTATGCTGAAAGAAGAAACCATACATTACAATTTGCACAGATAGGCCATTAAGAAAAACAGACTTTGAATCGAATAAGTTTAAGCTGGTTCAGGACCTGTTTCAGTTAAATCCAATCACTATCAGACTGCTTTCATCTTATGCAATTATCATTCACCAGATAAATTGGATTCCAGTTATTTCCTACCATACACACAGTCACACATTTGCAACAATCACTAAAAATGCACCTTCGTTCACACATACAAAAAAAAAAAAGGCTCAACAAAAACAACGAACACATTACGTCCAAAAACGTGAATTTCAAAATCAACTTCCGAAAAATCAAGCAACGCAACATCAGATCTCAAAGATCACAATCAACCAAAATTCAACGTTACCTTGTTGAACCACGGATCGTGAAGGATATCCAAGCTGCGCTTATTAACTATGGTAGGTCGGTGGCCCTCCGTCGTGGTAAAAGATCTCGAACCGCCCACATTCACGGCGGCAAAATTTCCCCGCTGCGACTGCAAACGCCTCAACAGCGCCGATGAAATCCTCGTCTGACGAGTGAAATTCCCCATTGATTTGCAGAGGAAATCAGTGAGAAGAAGAAAAACAACGGTAGTCACAGGGAGTCCAATTATGATGTGGATTTTTATGTCTGGAAAGTCTCCAATCGCAGACGAGGAGTTTGATCAGTGAGGAGAAACGGCGTTTTTACTAACGCCAGCGATCGGGGTGATTGTACTTTGTACTTTAATGGTTGTACCTTTGTTAGTCCGTTTAGAAGAATGTAAAATAGAAATTCGCGGTCGTTGTGTGGGGCATAGGGTCAACGGTTTAGTGAATTGGAGTCTGGAGACCGTTAATTAATTGGGCTTAGCCGAAAGTAGTTTTAGTGGGGTTGGCCTATTATATAGCCCAACTATTCCAATCTGAGCTTAATTTTGAACTAATTAAATGCTCATCTTAGAGAACTTTTGCAACACACTCTAATTGTATGTTTATAAGTTATAACATTGTGTTTATCTTACATATATTTACGTGTTCTCAAGTCTCAACATAAGATGTTGGTTCAGTTGGAGGTTGATAGGCTTAGCGGCAAATTATTATCGTGGCGGGTAGCACTATGAACTTGACTTGTTAATAATATAGCAAGGTCTACAAAAATGATACAACAAAAAAAAATCCATTAAACTCCACCTATATAATGACCCCAAATAGTCTAGAAAATCACAACCAAAATTCGAACATTGTCTAAAAAACAAGGAAAAAACTTTACAGATGCATTTTCGGTCCAGATATAATTAAGAGGCGGAAAAAAAAAATGAAAATTTGAGTTCTCACATCATCAGCAGGCACATCCCCCTGGCTGATCTTGTGATTGTGAACTCGCATTGCTCGATTTTAAATTGACATCAACCATATCCTCTTGTTTAGCTGATGATAGAGTCTCCATCCCAGGCAAGGCTGCAGCAATTTTCCTGAATAGTGGCTGACACAAGGTAGTAATTGTATAGTAAGATTTCATTAATCATTAGTAACAAAAATTAGTTCTGATTCCAAAGTAGAAAAACAGATTTTTACACAATTATAGAAAAATGTCACAAGTATGTTTTTCAATATTAATATCAAATTTGCATAACCCACTCGACCAGGAATAATAAAAAAATTGCAACTTTTTTGGCACAAAGTGAAACCCAAACAAGGTGAGGTAACAATAGAAACATAAATGGAGTCTAAGACATGAACCATTAAGAGAGGTACTTGAAATTTGTTACATTACCTTAATATTGAAACCAGCCTTGGCACTAGTTTCTATAAACATGACATTAAGCTCACGAGATTTGGCCTCAGCCTCCTCTATTGACACTTGCCTGGACATAAAAATAATTTCGTGCAAGTGAGACCAAAATAATTGTGGTACGTCTTATGAGACCATCACTTATCTTATTAACTGTATGTCTAGTGTCACAATCTACTTGTTTTGGTCCCACAAATTACAATAGCAACGACTCATGCCACGGAAATGATAAAGCAGTCCACTTCCACATTAACGTGTAACAAGTGGAGTTTCTAAGGGATTAATATTTAATTCTCACTTACCACTTGAACACTAGTGTCCATTGGATTTTCATAGGGATAAGCTTGATAATTCTAAACTTAGACAATGATTAAATTATATTCCACTGGGCTTGGCAATCCTACAAACTTAGTAGGAGTACTTTTTACCGACAACGGGCGAATGTTTTTACAGTGATCTTTATGGGATAAATAATGGTAATATAGTACAAAAACACAACAGGGTTTCCAATCTAACTTTAACATAAAGATATGAAATATTTATCGTATATAGAGATTACAACTTTAAAATCCATTTGATGAAACTTCTGCATTAATCTAATGAATTTGAACTATTAACACAATTCTTATGTTATTTCAACCAGTACGATTGGATAGGGTTGTGAAATAAATTTTCTGGATTGTTATACACCTAGAAACTTGGAACTGGGATCTCGAATAAAATCATAAGAACCAAAGTGGATAAGCAAAATTATTTTTGTTCGATGAGTATATGGTTTGTAAAATAAAAACATATAGACAAGAGAATAAAAGTAGAGAAAGTCCATACCTCTTGTCCACCAGGTCAGTTTTGTTTCCAACTAACACAACTATAACATCACTGCCTCTCTCCGAACGAACCTCCTCTATCCATTTTGATGTATTGAGGAAAGTTTGTCTGCCTAATAATCGGTATAAGTATCATTAATGAAAATTGAAGAAGTTATAATTCTGCAAGTCAATGCAGAAATACCCAAACCCAAAATTTAAAATACTTGCTGGCACAAGTCGAACATTATTTCACAAAATGTTAAAGTGAACTTGAAATACATTAGGATTGAAGGAAATCCATACTTGCCACATCAAATACTATAACTGCAACAGAGGAGTCCCTTATATAGCTTGGGATGAGACTCCTGAATCTTTCTTGTCCAGCAGTATCCCTGGAGATGCAAGATAACAAAATATTATATTTATTCAGAAAGTTAAGTGAGAAAAAAGAAACTATATAACTGAGCTGAGCAAAGGAAAAAAAATCAGCAAGCATTGACTGAGGATGATGAATGTAAATGTACATCACAGCTTAGCATAAGGGAAAATTCAAGTCTGGTTTGATCTCGTGAAGAGACCAGAAGAGCAAACCCACTTTAACAAAAAAATGAAAATATTTGTGGCTGTACGGATCTACAAACAACATGCATTTTCCGGTGTATCTATCATTTCATTTCTGGGTCCATAAAATTAATAGGACAGTCCAATATAATTTTTCTCTTTCGACTGTACGGTGATTGCTAATACGATATATACCGCTACTACATTAACATATGAAAATAATTGAAATCCAAATATATATGCACAATTTATAGAATCACATCTTAGTTCTTACCACAGCTGCAGCCGTACAGTTCGATCTTCAAGATACATGGTCTTTGAAAGGAAATCAATGCCAATTGTAGCCTGAAAATGAAGAAAAAAACCACATGAAAACACGAATGAGACTAACGGAGAAAATTCTTCAAATTCCACATCACCCTCTCACAGGCATAATAGTGAAAGTCTGCAATTCATATACAAAACAACAATGCATAAGATGACCACCATTAACACCTCGACCTGATCAACGACAGTTAATAAACACAATAATCTCAAAACAAATAGAAATGCATATAAAATAATATCAGATCCATACACAAATTCGAATTTTATTGATCACCTGATAAGTGTTGTCGAATTTATCGTACATGAATCGAGTAATGATACTCGTTTTCCCGACGGACTGATCGCCTAAAAACACTAACTTGTACTTCGCGAGAGCTGAAACAGGAGCCATGGATCGAATTCGGGTCGCTGATATGCCAACGGCGTCGGATCTGAATAGGGTACGGCTTCTCCGACGGGAAAATCAGGATCTCGCCGGAAAGTAAAACGGAAGATTTGCCTGGTTGGATTTGCAGCGCGTTGTTCGAAATGAACGGGAGTCAGCGGAGAATTAAATACTCTCCTAATACGATTCGATTAATAAGTTTATAAACTGCGCTGAATGCTGATGATGACACATTAGAAATTACTCTTAAGAAAGTCATATCAACCATAATTAGTTTCTCTATTATAGTCTTAGTACTCATTAATTTTATGATTGCTTTGCAAATTATAATCTTAAAATGAAATATAAAATGATTTAGGTTTGATAAATAATTTGTCTATAAATTTTTCACTTACAAATTTCGATTATAATAATTATTTTAAATCACAATTCTCTGGCTCTCCAATTATTTTTTCTAATTGCACTTTTGGAACGGATGAGTATTTAAACAATTATAAACAATATATTATAAACAAAATTATACATTAAAAATAAATGAATAGCAAAATCAATAAATATTCAAAAATTGTTGATGCAATAATTTAAATATTTTATTAACAGAAACAAACAGCCAAATGAAAAAAAAAAGTATGCAAAAACAAAACTAGTTTGGCAGAAATTTCCAAATTATGAAACTCTAAAGCGCATGGGCTGATTTCATTTCTTTATTCAGCTGATCAAAGCAACAAGAATAAGTGAACAAGTGGGATATAAGTGGTGGATGCTCACCAGATCAAAAACCTTTCGTAATTTCTATTGCCAAAATAAACAATAATATCCCCCATCCCCCGCTAAATCAGTCCAGAGTTCATACGTATCGAAAATCAAGAACCGGCAACCTAAGAAAAAACGACAAAAGAAATGAGCATCACTATCCTCTACACGATAAACTTGTCTATTTTCAAAGATTTTTTGAGGCCTGGAGGCCTGAAATTCTGCAGCTGTAGATTAGAACTTGAACGGATATCATTCAATACAGCATCGCCTTTTTCTGTTTTGATAATGTCCAATACATTTCCCAGTACATCGCCCGCAAGCCCGACTTCTACAAGGCTACCTTGCTCTTCTCCACCTTCGTAAATCAACCGTCCGATTTCAGAAAGTGGAATAATGTCCTCTAAAATGACCCTTGCAAATGTGCGGCTGAGGAACTCCGCTGCTCGAGGGGCATCATTAACGGCATCCTCCAGCATAGAAAGAACTGATTCAAACCTGTGTTCATTCGCGAGTCCGTTAGATCACGAATGAAACATTAGGGTATTTATTAAATTACAACTTCATAATTACAATTTGTAAAATATAAGTGTCAACGGTATTTGTTATACAAGTGGACGATATTCGTAGGTATCCTAAGATAGGCATTGTAAAGCTGGTTGAAAACATACCCTTTGATGAGTTGATCTTCGCCTATCAAGGTATCCTGAGACTTTGAAAGATTAATCAGAAGGCTTGACAAGACCTCTCTCTCAATGTCTTTCTTCTCAAAAGAATGAATAAGCCAAGTGGAGATCATAGAAGGATAGTAGCTGGGGGTGTTCAATTCCCTTATGCACAGAGTAACTTCCTTCTCGTCTCTTGCACTGAACAAAAATCATATTTAAAAAAAAATGTCTAGAAAAAGTATCTCAGAGAAAAACAGTAAACCAGGGGAATATATGAGCCTGATGGTGGAAAACATTAGTTACACTCGTTTTTCAGGTATTTTTAAAAGAATTGTTTACAGAAGGCTGATGGAGAGCCAATTAACAATTTTTAAAGCCACTTACAAATTTGGACACTAATAGAGTAAAATAATCTCAGATTGAAGGCACAAGTGATACATACCTGAAGAATTCGTCAATCAAAGCAATGGATTTTTTCCGCAATTGTTCTTCAAGAGACCCATCGTACGAAGGAACATCGTGCACACTATTCGGTGGCCCACCTTGAGGAGTGGGCAGAGACCTATCAAACCCTTGATCTGTATTTCTAAGCTCTCTGTTTCCAAAGGCAACACTTCTCTCTTGTGCATTATAATTAGACGAAACCACGCCCCTGTTATCCGCCGCACTCGGCATGAGAACCTCTCTTTGAACATAACCTCCGGCCCTGTCAGGCGTCAAAGAATTGAACCCATTCAGATCGGGGCCCACCCTTCGACCATTTCCCTCAGCCAAATGAACACCAGCCACCAACGGTGATGGCTGCCCTCTAAAACCACCCATCCCCCTGACAAGCCCGCCCTGGGGCCCGAGTGTTATGTTATCGTCACCAAGTGCCCTCTGAGGAAGAATTCTGTTCTCAAATGAATTCCTCTCCTCTGTACGCGCATCCTGAGAAAATCCATAGCCGCGCACCTGGTGGTGGTGGTGGTGGTGGGGCCCCCCACGGAAACCTCCACTGCCAACTTGCTGTCCCTGAGAAGATGCCATGATAGGAGGCCCTCTAGGGGCAAAATCCATAGGTGGAGCTCGTCTACTGGAATTTCCTCCCATGCTGGGTATACGGGAGAGCCTGTTAGATTGTGCATGCCTCTCCTGTGCAGCATCCCTATGCACATCCTCAATCTTTTTTGGGCCCTCGACTTTTCTCCTTTGCTGCCATTTGTTCCTTCTTAGGTCAATGGAGTCTTTCAGCATGAACCTGACCCTGGAGGACAGCTTCATATTGTTCGACATTTGGGCCATGATGTCAAAATACGCGTCCATGTGGTCTTTTGCCTTTGGGTGATCTATCATCTCACCGATAGTGCTCATCAATTTGCAAAGCGCTTCGATATTTTCTTCGTCCGGATTCTGGTACTGACCCAACAGTTTATTAATACATTCATGCATAATCCTCTCGGTCAACATCCTCTTCTTGTAAAGTTCTCCAATTAGTCTGATGTTACCCAACATGCGCCTCCGAACCTGAAGCCTCTTCTCCTCTCTCTCCTCTGCCGTCTGTTTATATTCACCTTCCTCCTCAGCTTTATTAGCCTCCTCTTCCTCTCTTTCTCCCCTCTCAAACTCTTCCTGGCACTTATTCAGTAGTAACCTCTTGAAAGTGATTTTTTCATTTTCCACGCTCAGTTCAGGCAAGTCAGCCGCGAGATGAAAGCAGAAGTCGGCATACATCTCACAGAAAGTGGGCTCCATAAGAGCTTTATCAAAAATCTGTGCTATCACACCAGAAAGTGTGACAACGTTGTCTATGTTCACTTCCTTCACTTGCTGGAATAGTTTTTCAAAATTCTGAGGGGTGAGCTTGTTCAATATGCCCTTCAACCGCCTCTGTTTTGCCTGTTCCTCATCAGTAACCTTACCTACCTCATATTTCCTCTCTGCCCTGTGCATGATGGGGTTAGGGGAAGGCATCATACCACCCTTCGTAAATCCAGTCCCCCGTTGCCACCTGTCAGAATCGGAGTTGTTTCTGTGTTGAGGAGGCTGCGAACCGTGGAACTGGTGCATGGAGCTAGAGTGGATGCCACCAGCGTGCTGGATATGTACCTGAGGGCGTGGATTTCTAAGAACACCGTGATTGCCTGCTTGGCCAGGTCGAAAACCGACGCTATTATTACCCTGATAACTGACATCCTGATAAATATCTCCCCTTCCTTGCATAAGTGGTCCCGGAAACTTGCTCCATTTGTCCTCGTCGCCTAAGCCGCTTGAACGACGATCTCTGGAGCCTGGCCGGTCAATATTGCGTCCAGGGCTAGGAGATGACTCACGGTAGGAATTACCAGAAGCCATCAATAAATCGGTGTCTGGTGTAATTTCAAATCCCTCAGGAAGATCAGTGGATTGACCCATGAATTTCATAAGGAAGTCTCGTGAGTATTTTTTAGTACCTAATATGTTTACATCTCTATCGCTAACTCCATTTTCGTTCTTTGAAGTTTCCAAGTGAGGAGAGTTCTCGGCAGCATCTTCCCAATCATCAGGCTCCATTTTACTTGGAGAAGGTTTCTCGTTTGAAGAGTCATTCTCATGTGAAACTTCACCAGATGTTGTTGGTTCAATGTTAATGCTCTCTACAGGTTGTACAGGTTCTTTCTTTTCTTCGGGACCCTTGTATGCATTATAAAGATCAGAACTCGCCCCAGCAGCTTCTGCTTTTTTATACATTTGCTTCTTCTTCTTCTTACCTGTCGGGCCAGCACCTTTTGCCACATTCGCGTCTGACAAGATTTTATCTTTGACGGTTGAAGAAGGAAAAATCATATCGGCACTATTATTATCATGAACTTCATTTTCAGGTTTCAAGTCACCTTCAGGATGAGATGAGACTAAGATGGAGGCAGATTCCTTGTTTACCTCATCAGACTTTGTTTCAGTTTTATCATCCTGTGCCGGTAAGCTAATAGCATTTCCACCTAAGGACTTCTCTATAATTTCGTTGATTACCTCTTGATTAGAGCTCTCAACTTTTTCAGCAGTAATTTCAGGAGATTCTAACGAAAGAGAATTCAAAGATGTTTCCAGACTATGTTGACCAGATTTCGAACTTTCAAAAATTATCTCAGGCTCTGATATACAATTTGTCTTTCCAGCTGCAGATTTAGAAGCTTCAGATGAAGTACCAACACTAGTAGATAATGACTCCTTGGCAATTTCAGGTACTACATCAGTTACATACATGGTAGATTTTGTTTTCACTTCTTCAGCTTCCGGCGGGGCAGATTGCCTGACAAACTGAAATTAATAGTGCAATCATCATCATAGATCAAGTTACAATTGCTTAGGTTGGCAGGACATACAACTTTGCACATAAGCAAGGAAAAAAATAAGTAGAAAACCCAAATTTGTTTTGTCTCACTTTGGAGCCCGGTTTACAAAGGACTCAATTCAGGGCTTGAATGAGGTTTTTCCTCAAATCAGAACCCCAAGTTTATTTTTGTTTCTCAATTGTATTAAAAGGAGAGAACAATTTGTATGCGAGCTGAGGAAAAAAATCAATATATAGTCCCGATTGAGAAAACAAATTGAGGCCGAATCGAGAATATTGAAAAAGTGTACCCCAAATCGGGACAAAAAGTAAGGCCTAAAGATGCAATTGGATGTTTGGAAAAAATAAATTTTAAATCCACTAAAAAAAATACTCTCCAAAGTTCTGATTTGATGTGTGTGTATAAAAAAGAAATAAACTTATTCACTCATTCTCACTTGTCCCTCAATTTCATCTACACAATTTTCAATAACTATTAATTACACTATTTACTATACATTTCCGTACAAATTTCACTATTCTCCTACTAGCATACTTCTTACTAACAATCATTTTTAATAATTACAGTTTCATATTATATCGACTCGCACGCTCAAAACAATTGTCATTCACTACTATATATCTCGTCACAACCTAAATATTGGAACCCAATATTTAACTTCGTAAAAAGAGATAATACCTGATCCTGCTGGCCAACATTGACTGCTTCATTATCTTTGACGGGATCAGAAACAACCACTACATTTCTTGATTCACCAGCAGAGCCCGTTAATAATCCTAAATCATGCTTTGACTGTGGCAAGGAGCTCAAAGATGAAGAAGGTTCAACTTTATCGTGTAACCTTGCCGGTTCCTTAGACTCTGCGTTTCCAACAGAAGTTGAAATTTTAGCTGACAACGACTCTTTCTCCACATGAGGTGATCCAACAGGTGGTTTAACGGTCACCTGCAATGGTTATTAGTATACATAACAGACAATTGACCACCACAAAAATAAAATTTCTATTATACATAACAGACAATTGTTTCATGTAAACAATTTCTATTCCGAAAAGAAAAGGGTGAGTGGATGAACATTCTTTTAGCCCAAAAAAAATAGATGATGTTATTTATTATTAAAATAAAAAATGATTGAAAATGATTAGTTGTTAAGAATGTGAGTGGGTGAATAGTGAAATATGTAGGGAATTGAGTAATAAACTACTAATGATGTGTCTTTTTAAGAGTATAGATACGAGGGAATTTAAAAAAAAAAAGTACAACTGCTATATTTTATAAGAATTATAACTTTGGAGTAAAAAGTTTTTCTGACATCCTCTCTGGAAAACAACGTTCTTTCTTACTTATTGTCTTTCATTTAGAAATCCAAAAGTTATATTCGATCCAACAAAAAAATGAAAATCTTTGTTTTTTCCCGCACTCATATTTTATAACCATAATAAAAAAAAAAGAAATAAAACTCTAACCTGCTTGGATATCCTCAGTGTCTTAGAAGTTGGCGGAACTTGATTGGTATTCAAAGAAACAGAGCCCGGACCAGGAAAATACCCGGAAGGGTGATTGTAGGAATTAGAATAAAAGTTCATCGGATAATTTGGAGGAAATGGTGCAATAGGCTGCGGTTGAGGCAGTACATTAGGATGCGACCTCTGACCAGAAGAGCCCTCTAGTTTCAACTCCTCCTTAGTATCTGGGTGAGTAATTTTCACAGTTTTGCGAGAAGAAGTCCCATATTTTACAGGCGGAGACTGAGAAAACTGTGGTGGGGACACCATATTCATTCCTATGTTACCCATCTGAGGAGGCAGCTGATGAGAATGACTCATCGGGGAGGGAAAGTTGAAGTTCTGCCCTTGATGATGCATTATCCCTTGAGACTGAAACGGTTGTGGTTGAAGACTCGAAATGAACATTTGCTGTTGCATTTGAGGATTTCCTACAGGTAAGGGTATCGGCATCTGCATTGGCATTGGCAAGGATGTTGCTGACATGCCTTGAGACTGAATCTGAGGGCTGGGCCCTCCAAACTGAAGGGCGATCTGAGACTGGTGATAGGGATGATGCATGGCCATGTTGGGGTTGTGGTGTACGGCGGGTTTCTGAGTTTGAGTTACAGGTTGTGAAAGGGCTGAGATTTGTGGGTCCCTCTTGGGTTTGGATACCGACTGAGGTTCATTCGGATTATTTTGGTCATCCTTTTTCTGCAAATGGTGCTTAGGTACGGATGGAATTGGAATAGCGGGATGTGCTCTTAAAGTCTCTCGACGAGTCTGAAAAAAAAAAAAGGTAAAACATATCCTACTTAGCAATATAATATACAGAATAATTGTTGTCATCAAACAGCTAGCAGGATGGGTATAGGAAGTAAGGGTGTTATAAACATAGGTTTAGCTAAATCAAAATAAAAATCCAAACACCGTAGGAGGTTTGTATATATATCTGAAATCCCCCCCTCTTGAGAATGCAGTTTCTATAAGAGATACAAATGTCAATGGGATATATGTAATTTTGATAGTAGGTATTTTTTAATCCGTATGTCTGCTAATAAGACTGTCATATGTATAAGATAGTCATCCCTCTCCCTAAAAATAACACACTTATTGCCTACTTTACAAAAAAAACAATTTATATTTACATTGTTTTGAGAACGATTTTTTTTTTTTTTTTTAAAGCAGGGCCGGCATAAAACGGTCTTACAACAGTTTTTGCATTTTTACAATTAGTCCAGACCTCAAAGGTATTATCTGAACGACCTAATATGTAATCTTGACACACAAACCAAGTGATAAATGAGAATTTAAGATTCCTGGAGGAGGTTACAACTTGTTCACAATTAAGAAATGTTACTACTGTAATTATGAGCTTCACAACCCTATGTCAAGATATCCACGAACAATGTCAGAAATTACAAAGAAACATTGCATAAAACATCAACCCTACAAATTCTCCCTTTGAGTTCCATCCAAAGATTTGAATAACATCTCTCTTATCTCTAACCAGCTGAAGGTAACTTTACTACGACGGTCAAACAAACGGTTAAAAGAGAATACAGACCTGTTCTTTTTTCTGCTCATCCAAATTTGGAGGTGCGGAGCTTGTTCTAGCAGGTACCTACAGACGAAATAGAGAAAAGAGGAAAAGAGTTGGGTTTAAATGATAGGGGGGGGGGGGGGGGGGGGGGGGGGGGGGTTATAAAATGATATCTTGCACTAAAATGAAAATTTGAAATACCTGTACTCCGTTCATTAAACCAGGACTTATGGACCCAAACTGCAGAGGAAATGACTTAGATGCATCTCCTAGAAAAGCAATCAACACAGAAACAGTAAAAACCATCAATTGACAAAAGAAACTATTGTCTTACTTGGACATGAATTTAAGTAGAGAAAAAATAGTACATACCTTTTGTATGTGTTGTTGGGATTCCAGACTCAGAATTAATCGCAGGAACATTAGTTGTTGGAACTGCAGTGGCAACATCAGATAATGGTGCTTTGGAAACAGCTCCACCTATTTTTTGAGACAGAGCATCTGTCAGGTTGACATTGGAAGTTTCACTGGTCACCGGCACATCATTTACTCCTGAAATTAGATACACAAAAACACGAAATATCAGACATAAAACCTTAAAAGGTCACCCGAACAACTTCAAGCCACTTCACTTTCCTCGAGAACACTTTCCAACTCCAATCTAATTACGTACCATCACTATTAACGTGAATGAAACGATTTCGACAAACCAAAAATTTGTTTTCCTCTCCAAACACCATCATTACTATATAAATATATGTATATATACACTACTGTAAACAGAAAGAATAGCATACTTTGGTCTGGCTGGTGTTGATGAGGATTGTTCTGCACATCATGTGCTGCAGACTCAGGATCCACACTAGGGATTCTGGCACTCGACTGCCCACCTTGTCCATTGATATTATTATACTTCTTAAAGCTGTATCTCAAGCACACACACAAAAAAAAAAAAAAAAAACAATCCATCATCCATCAACACATGTAACCCTATAGTCATGTCTAAAACAATTAGGTCAATTGAAGAAACAAAACCCTAGCTCCAATTCAATTCAAAGCATAAGTTGTACCTGCGGCTACTAGAATTGGAAGGGCCGGAGGAGGCGGGGCCACCGCCCTTACCGGAGGCTCCGGCCGGAAAGTTTCGCTGCTGATTGAAGTTACCGGATCGGCCGGGTTTCCTGTATTGTGTAGGGTCACTCCTCTCAGCCCTTGATTGATTATGGGACATAGATCTGACCTTTAAGGAGAAAAAAAAACGTTTTTTTTTTTAGAAATTGAGAGCAATCTTTCACGTCCCGGTGATCCACCGATCAAATTAACAAAGCATCAAAATCAGTAATTTATTCCGCAATCGAATAAAGAAACAATCTTGACGGCGGATTGTCAATTAGGGAAATATTTTAAATGTGATTGATTTACCTGTAACTGAGAAAATTAAGATTAGGGTTTTCTAATGGGATGGATTATTGGCGGGAAACGTGTCAGTACGACACCGCCTACCGGAGGATAAAACCGAGGAAGGAGACGATGATGATGATCGGAGTGGTACAGTGTATTACGTTGTGTGGTTTTTGTGTTTATGGCGAAGGAGAAAGGGTAAGAGCAGAATAAATATATATATATATATATATATATATATATATATATATATATATATATATATATATATGTAATATATACATAAACTTATTATTATTGTTATTATTATTATTTAATACTACTACCTATAATAGTATTAGGAGTAAAGTATAAAGATATAGGAGTATTATTATTATTATTATTCAAACGTATTCTTATATTTATTTTATAAAATATATTTTCTATGTCCTTTTATTTAAATATTTGATTTGTTCTTATTGAAACCTATAAAAATGGTGAAGAAAGCGGAGCATTTGTAGGAACATTTTATAAAATAATTTAAACGGAATCAAATAAATATATTTTTTATATTAAAAATAATTTTATTAATTTTTATAATAAATATATTAAATTATATTTTTATATTTTTTGAAGTATATGAATAATAAGAATTTTTTTACCCATGTCCAGTCTGATTTTACACTGAAATTTATTAAAAATATTATGAAAATATTAATTCTTTTACTGCTAGATTGAGAAATTCTTCATACAGTTAGTAAAAAAAATTAAGCTAAATTCAGCACTTTATATGAATAATATATTTTCCCATAAGTATACACACAGAGAAAGTATGAGTTGTATATCAGCCTGAAAAAAATGAAAAGAAGAACTTACATAAACACATAATTTTGAATGAACAGATAAAATGTACAAAAATTGCCTTTTCATTAAATCAATGGTGATTTATTGAGAAGCTCCTCTTGCGTTTTTATCAGTTCATTCGACTTTCCCTTCGTGCACACCACAGAGAGACCATATATAAGAATCCTTTCTTGATCCAAGAGAAAAATTGTGATGAGCCTAACAATAAGTTGTCCAAGTCAAATCAAGGCTTGTGGAGCTTGAAACCGAAAACTCTGGGAACATAGCTCTGGGAGGGTTTCTGTGGCTTGAGGTGCCCGTAAGTCATCAAGAAGAGATGAGGGAAGGTAGTTCCAAAATACGCTCCATCGATATCTTTTCAAGTCAAGATGTAACCCCAAACTTTTCTAAATTACAAAAACATCACTTGAAATTTCACCTAAACACACAAAAAACTTTTGAAAATACAAAAACACCCCTAACGCTCAATTAAATGTTAAAATTACAGAACTAAATGTGATGTCTATAATAATGTAATGGGAATATTTGAAAAGAATTTTTGCTTATGAAAAGGTAGATGACAGAATAAAACCTCGGACGGGGTAGTTTTGTACTTTTCAAAGATAGTTGGCGCTTTTCTGTAAATAGGTCAAACCTCAGGGGTACATGGTATTTCTTGTAAATTTCCCTTGTGTGAAAAATGAACCAGATATTAAAGCCCAAACAAATATATGCAAAGGATACTGCCTTGGTATTTGGATCGAGGATAGTAAATGTCGTCACACTTTGGACAGTATATCTTCACAGTGCTCGAGCGCGGGATGTCTGACTGCCCAACCGGAAGACAAGGCTGTCCACAGCAGTAAACTCTTGGACATCTTCCAAAATCATAGTTTTTATACTTTTCCAACTGATTTAAGTTAGAGGCCA
The DNA here is from genome assembly GCA_954870475.1 of Euphrasia confusa. NCBI lineage: Eukaryota > Viridiplantae > Streptophyta > Magnoliopsida > Lamiales > Orobanchaceae > Euphrasia > Euphrasia confusa. The sequence continues at coordinate 2,187,007 of OX940961.1, forward strand.
AAACAAGCTTAAATGAGATAACCATAGAAAAAAGGAGTTCAATTACCAGAAAAACAAAACTAATGATGTTATTACCATTGCAGCCAGTCCCTTGGTGGTCAAGATATATCGAACGTGAATAAGTCCATATAGCATCTCTGCAGCTGATTCAACTAATTCATTCTGTTCCTCAGTAAACATATCACCTAAATATTGTATTGTTGGTATGAGTAATCCAAAGTGTAAGAAATGAAACAATAACTGTATGTATAATCAAACTGTAAAGGCAATATTATTTTAATGTTAATTTGATTTTCAAATAATAATAATACTGAGAAAAATTCAATGAAATTTACGTTATCTTATTCTATTTATTGTTAAAAAATTACAATAATAAAAATGTGCATCATCCAGGAAGTTGTTTATGAATATCAAGAAAGCACAAAGCAGTAAAACTAAAATAGAAGATTGAAACAACCACCTACACAATCTTTACTGGTTTAGAAACACTAATATACTATGAACATAAATTTTACCAAAAAGGTAAAGGATAATCAAACTGTAAAGGCAATATTATTTTAATGTTAATTTGATTTTCAAATAATAATAATACTGAGAAAAATTCAATGAAATTTACGTTATCTTATTCTATTTATTGTTAAAAAATTACAATAATAAAAATGTGCATCATCCAGGAAGTTGTTTATGAATATCAAGAAAGCACAAAGCAGTAAAACCAAAATAGAAGATTGAAACAACCACCTACACAATCTTTACTGGTTTAGAAACACTAATATACTATGAACATAAATTTTACCAAAAAGGTAAAGGATATAGATAGTAAATGATTAATCACAACATACGAACAAAATATATTATGTGACATAAAATACATTTTTTTGTCCAAAATAAATGTCATTTTAAGATAAGACATTTTTAGACTTCTGACTTCCAAGATTGCTCTTATTTTTTAGTGTGATTAAAACGAGTATTTGAAATAAATTAATGCATTAATAACATTGTATAAATGAGGGTAGACAAGTCATTTAGAATAAAATCTACATTTTTGAGAAATCTAATAAAATTAAATTTATCATTGGACGAAGGGAGTAATAAAGTATATCCAAATAGGCAAATATCATCTTCAGCTGCTAAATAACATATTACTAATAAAAAATAGATTACATTTCTTATTTTCATCATACCTAGTCCACTGCTCAGTGGGCAAACACAGAATTGCACAAATACTGTTCATTTAATTGGAAGTCGTTGTTCACTTAAATAATGGGCATTCACTTAAAAAAATAAAACGGTGAAACTGCACTGTATAAAGGACTAAAAGTAACCGATTCCAAAAAGACTCGTTTGAAGTTTGAACAGAAAGCTTGGGATGTTTAAAGCTTTTACATTTACATAAGGTGAGATTTACATACTATTTCAAACGTTAACCAATTTCTTTGCAAATATCTAAGTGCAAACCATACCATTTTCAGAGGTTAACCAAAATTTGCAATATCTAAGTTTTGACGGATTTACAGGTTTCAAGAAGAAACAATAAAAGCAAATAATAAGAAGACTTAACTCATAAGCCCATTGCTTATGTTTGCAAAAAATGATTACATTTAGGTTTATGAAACATAACATTCAATACCTTAGAAGACTAGCAACAAGTTACAACACACAAAACATCTTTCAAGTAGGGGAACAGCATAAAGCTTACCGTGAGAGGACTCAACATCTAGAATCAGGTCAAGCGCGTAATCATAATACGGAACTTGACTGCTCAACCCACAGAGATTAAAATCATCTTGGATATAGTCATCATCAACTTCACAAAAGAACTCGTTCCCGCGCAAGTTGCAAAACCACGAAATCCAGGATGTGTCATCCCCATCAGAACCGCTGACATCAGACTCTTCACTGTCGGTTTCAGATTCATCTACAATTTTGGCATACAATATGAATGTTAATATTTTATCTTTTTAATAATACAAATCTACGTGACATGAAAAAATAATAGAGTACATTCACAAACAACTATACTTGTGTATGCTCGTAATAATTAATATGCGTATAATGCATACTTAAACTGATAGTAAAATAAGTTCTTAAGTAGAATGTTTGATTTTATACAAAAATGTTTTGACTTTAAATTAAAAGCATCAAGTTAAAAATTTTGAGGGAGCAGTTAAATAAAGAGAAACAATCCGAGATGCATAACATTTCCATAGACAGTGAGTGGCAAAAATAGAGACCAAAATTATGCGAACCAATTTATCATACTCTTTATTCTATTTTATAGCAGTAATATTCCTCCTATAAAACCTTAGATGTTAATGTAAACACTAGACACGTATAAACATTTATAGCTATACATATCTTGGACACAATTATTAGCTAGTTATTTGGCTTGGTTAAATCCGGTCCCCCGTTTAGGAAAAACTCATTAATATAAAGAAACGAAAGATCCATATGATACGAGGCATGTTAAATGAGTCCATAATAAACCACATTGTTTGCATTCACATTTCCATTCATATCACAAGTAAAGTAAGATAAATCATAATATTGCATTGGAATCTTCCATCTAAACCAGAAAAAGGCGTGATCTTCATGTGCCTTTAAATCAGGCATACCCTTTTTAGAATCTTTATAGCCTGTAACTAACATGGGTGAGAAACATGACATGAATACATAGTACATACACATGCTTTTGGTGTGTAAAACACTGATATAAGATTCTTTCATGTACAACAACAAACTGACATGAATAGTTAAACTTCATAATCAACAGAATAACCACCGACTAACTTCTTTTAAATCAGTTTTCACTAATGCCGGAACTTTCATATACGGATATTCCCAATATGCTCCACCAGAATCAAGAAACAAACATAACGACTTAACTAAACAACGAGTTTCGAATTTAAAACGGCCACAAACTCCAGATCAAAAAATCTTGCCCACATCAAAAGCTAAGAACTTTCAAATGAGATGCACTGTTTCTCTCTCATATCAACTACAACAGGGAACAGTAAATTTAGCCGTTCATACAGATCGATCAATCCCCTTAAATACATAAACGAATATCAAATGCCCACAAAAAAACAGCGTATCCAGAATAGCAAATTGGGAAGAAACAAAAATTCAATCACCAACAATTGGTTCGAGTTTCAAAAAAAATCCGGACCGGAAAAAGAAAAACTCACCGTCTGAGCACTTGTTCTTGTTGGTAGCCAGGGCAGAGGACGGACGGTTGTTCCGATAGTCGATTTGCTTTCCGGAGGTTGCGGATGTGGTGGATACGGCGACGGCTGAGCCCTTGTTTCTGGAGGTGGAAGGAGATGCCTTCTCCAACAAATGCTTGTCCAATGCATCGTTAATTCGCTTCCGATCCAACATCTCTCCGCCCTTGGATGAGCCTCCTCCTCCACGATCTCTGTACATATTCGAATCAATCAATTAAGAATGGAGAAAAAAACGCTACCGGCGCAGCTGGTATATTACATACACGCGCGGGTTTTGGAATTCGATCGGAGAGATAGGGAAAGTGCTTTTTAGATTTGTTGTACAGTGATTGTGGGATGAAAACGAGAAGATAATAATTAGGGTTTCTTTCTATATATACCTACAGGGAGAGAGAGTACCATTTTAATTTTTTAAATGGTGTTTGAGCTTTAGAAGCTTTGTTAAAATACGGTAATTCTTTGTGGGCAGATTCTGCCCATGGGCAGAACGCCCAAAATTATTATTTTTTTTATTTTTTTATGTTTATATGATTATAAATATAATTAACTTAATAAGTTTATTAAAATAAAATTTTTATTTTTCATTTTTATATATTAAAATAATTTTTTTCTAAACAATTGATTATTTTAATATAAATATAAAAATATTCAATATCTTTATCTAAACATTTTTATTTTTTATTTTTTTTGTGCAATATATATTTGATATAGTGTACTTAATTATAATATATAACAAAATTATAATAAAAATATTATAATAATTTTTAAATAATTTTTTAAACAAATTCTGCCTTGGGCAGATTCTGCCCAAATAGCAGGACCCGTTAAAATAAAGTTAAAAACGTCTCCAATCCAACCGATACCAAAAACATATTTTAAAGTAGGATAAATGTTCCAAAACCGATACCAAAACATAAACCTATTATAGGTTATTTTGAAGTAGGATAGATGCTTCAATCGATACCAAAACATAAACCTATTATAAGTTTTATGGTGGGACCCACCAAAAAAATACTTAAATTTACGTCTACCGTAAACACAAACCAAAAACTATTCATTATTTATAAAATGATCATTTTTTATAAATTAATAAAAATGACTCATTAATCTTTTTTGTTTCTTATTTAATATTTTTTGTAATGTAATGTTTTTAAATAATCATATCATTAATAATTAAAACAAATTATTTTATAAAAAAATAAATATCACAATATGAAATATAATTAAATATTAAATATTTAATTGATAATAAAAATAAAATAAAATAAAATACTTAAAATAAAATGCTACGAATTACAAAAATAAATAAACTATGAATCACAACAACAAAATTGATCGATAAGCAGGTAAATTGAAAATAATATTTATTAAATTTTTTTGATGTCAAAAGTTATGTGGTTAAATAGTAAATTTATAAAGATGTTGGTTATTTATAAAAATAGTATAAATAATTGTATAAAAAGAATATTTAAAGAATATTTTTTAATTTTGAATATTGGTTTTTCGGTTGAAGTCAAATTACTGTAAACTTAAACTTAAACTTATTTTGTGTTTAAGTTTTGATTTCTCGGTTGGAGATGGCCTAAGAAAAATGTTCTTGTCATCTATTAAAATTTATTTTGATAATTTTATTTTTAAAAATATTTATGAATTGAAATTCTAAACATATTACATTTTTTTGTATTTTTTATTTATATTGTTTAACATTAAAATTGGAAGTTAAAATTTTCTTTCATCCGATTAAGTAATTAAAAAAAGAAAATTATCAACTACGAAGTATAAAATTGAATAGCAAAATCAAAAGGATGTGAATAACTATATGAAATGAATCTTGATTTAATGTTTTCATTTTTAAATTTTTTAAAAATATGGTATCTTATGTGAAGTTTATATGATTGAGGTTGTTATTAATACTTTTTTCGTTTGGAAATAATTATAACATGTATAATGTATTTAAATGTGGAGATAAAAAATATTATTTTATTCATTTAAAAAAAAATCCAATTTTCAACTTTTACCGATTGCATATATGAACCGTTAATTACACCTTTGTTTCTGATAGTCAATCCATTAGGTTTTGGTCCAGCTCATTCAGCCTATGGGGCATACTTGGGTATGACAAATTTACCAGATTGTAAATTAGGGAATTAGGAAGTAATATTACACTGCTTGCCTACAGTGTAAAAAAGAACTACACTCCCCAAATTCATAAATTAGTTGTCTCAACCCTACAATTTTCGATTTCTATCGGTTTCGAACTAGTAATATTTAAAATTTCAATTTAAGTTAACATTTTCTTATTTGAATATATTGTTTTATTTAGTTAAAATATTTGTATAAATACATAAAATGAATTCTAATATATTAAAATAAATATAAGTATACAATAGTATTATTTAAAATTTAAAATATTATTTTTTTATAAAAAAATAAATAAATAATTATTTTTAATAACAAAAAACAATTTTTTAAAATTTAAAAAATTGAGCCCGAAAAGTCCGAAAAGCCGGCTCGAATTGTCGGGCTCGGTCTCAAGTCGTGCCTTAATTTTAAAAAGCCTGGACCGGCCCGGACCGACAAAAACGAGTTTTGGACCGAGCCCTAGAAATTTTGGGGCCGGGCCGGCCCGCGCCCAGTCTTACCAAGAAGTATCATTTAATATAATAATCTAAAAAAAAAAAAAAAGAGAATTGTCTTTCAAGCTTTGAAATAATTACTATTTTAATATTAATTCATTTTTATTAAAATATATATTTATTTTAGTTAATAAAATTCTCAATATTTTAGTTAACATATGGTATCATAAATAAAAGGGAAAAATGGCAAAAAGGCCAATTTTCAACATTTTTTGGGCAATAAGGCTTTCGAGAAATTACGTGTGTCATTTAGGCCGCCTAAAATGTGTAAAGACACTACTACCCCTCCTTAAATTCCACAACTCTCCAGCACTCCGACAACGAATCACAGCCCCCAAATTCCACCCACGATCTCCTCATTCGATCAGAACCATAAACTAGCTTCGCGGCCGCCTCCGTCGCGACCCCGACTCCTCGGCTCCGCTGTGGCAGGCCGGACCTCCGACGTCCTCGGAGGCCGCGGACCTCCGTTTCAGTCGCCCGTTGTTGCAGATTCAGCAACAAACACCGTTGCCGCCTCCATCGACAACCACCATCTCCGTCAACCCTGTCGTCGCCGTTTCCGTCCTACACCGAAGTGTTGTACTCCTCTTTCCCCAAATCCCTATGCAATCGCCTCGATCGGATGTTCTGGAGTCGAAGCTTCCCAATGCCGCCGCCGCATTGTAACGCTTGATCAGAAACTCCCGCTGTCGGATCGAAGGTCACCTTTTCCACCGATGCTCCGATGCGCGGCTGCCCCGTCTCGAAGCTCATGGGGTGGGGGCCAAGCCGCAGCCGTAACAAGTGAGTGATTATTGACCCGCCCGTCACCTGTTCGACGAAATGCCCCTGAGACGGTAGACATTCAGTGTTTTTACGTTTCATTCAGTGTATTTACATTTATGTTGGTTCGATTTTTTTTCGATTTCGAGTTATTGCACTAACCGATATGTACACCTTTGGCTTTTCATAATTTTGTCTTGAGTTAGTTTGTACAGTGCATATTTACTTTCTAATTTGTGTGGGAAAATATTTCACAAACTTGGAATTATATTATGCAGTGTGCTAATTATACGAGCTCTAGCAATGTTACTAACTTTTGATCTTTTCATTGGTGAGAGAGTGTCGTATTTGTCGAGTTTTTTTGCTGGATTTCTCGAATGTGTTTACATGCTTGAGTATTGTCCATCCGCAGTAAGTGTTCAGTAGATATTGAGATCAGTTTGCTCTCAACTCGAGCTTATTTATTTTAATATGTGCCTTCTACTGGCATGTTAGATGAAACATTTCTCGCTCCTCTGGTTTTGTTGCGTCGTGAGGTGATTATCAGAGGCGTTCAATAGCTTGTCGAGGAGGGGTGCGATTCCCACGACCGTCTCGATCATGGACATAAGCGAAGTGGCGTGAGGGACGCGTGGGCTGGTTTGTTCAATCGAGATGAGGAGATTCTCGGGGTGATTTCGATGGTGCTACCGATAATCGAATTGCTGCAAGACATGGCTTAGAAGAGTATGGAGGCGAGATAGGATCGAACGGATCAAGGCACTGAAGAGGATGCGAGCTTCTAGAATGTCGTCTTCGTCAGTTAGCTCCATCTTGTCCATGGTCATCACCATCTTGTTTTTTCTCGTGCTGATCTTCCAAGGTAGGTACACTGTTTGTCACGTGTTTAATTATCTTATTAGCTTTGTTTAGTTCTTAATTGTTTTTGTTCTTCAGGTCTTGGTTCCGGCACGAGCACGAATATGAAACTGACAGATTCACCTCAGCCGGCCCCAGAGACGAGAGGCTTGGCACCTGTCCAGTCTTATGAAGCTTTTCTGCCACCCAAGTCGGTACTTATTTGATGCGCCTCATTTTTCGTATTGTATTTTTTAAATGTACATGATCAATGATGGCTCGGGCGAATGTGGGTCTACGTAATAGAGTTCTCATGCGATTCGGAGATCGGATTGCTAAAATATATTTTGATATAAACAACAAAACATTGCCATTTTTTTAATTTTTTTTTTTGTTCTTTTATTCATGGGATATAGGTGAGCACAGATTCATTGCTCATTAAACTGTGGATCAATGTTTGGTTGTATTGTATTTCTTAACAGGTCATGTACCAATGCTAATTGATAAAAAGATCTGCATTGTAGATTATTTTTTTCACTTGAAAGAGATTTATCGGAAGCTCTCAGAAGGGAATGAATTCTTTGGAGAAGCGAGTGGACGGTCTGGAGAAGGTGGTGGATGAGATGTCACTCCACTCGGAGAATGTCGGGCATGGATAACACATGTTGTATGTTACCAGGAGTCGAATTTCTGAGTCCCAAGTTTTGGAGGAAATCAGAGGGAAACGATGTACACTCCAAGTTTTGTTCTCCTTTCAGAAACCAGGCCTATAGTGATGAAATGTCGAGGCTCGATAATAGTTCGAGAAATTGATTTAATCGTGTAGAAGTCGTGTTTTATTCTTTTGTTTTAGTCGACGAGTGAATTACACTCGGAAAAGTTCAGCTAGTTTAGGTCATGTGTTCAATGGAATGTATATCAGTATAAATATACAGTATTAACATATATTTTTAATTTTTTTTCAATTGAAATTTAAATCGAAAACACTGAATGCCCCATTTTTACACTGAAGCATAATAACACTGAATGCCAGATTTTCACACTGAATGTTATAAAATTACACTGAACACACTGAATGTCATATTTTAACACTGAATGTCATATCTTAACACTGAATGACATATTTTAACACTGAACACACTGAATGTCATATTTTAACACTGAATGACCTATTTTAACACTGAACACACTGAATGTCATATTTTAACACTGAATGTCATATTTTAACACTGAACATACTGAATGTCATATTTTAACACACTGAATGTCATATTTTAACACTGAATGACATATTTTAACACTGAACACATTGAATGTCATATTTTAACACACTGAATGTCATATTTTAACACACTGAATGTCATATTTTAACACTGAATGACATATTTTAACACTGAATGTCATATTTTAACAATGAACATACTGAATGACATATTTTAACACTGAACACACTGAATGTCATATTTTAACACTGAATGACCTATTTTAACACTGAATGTCATATTTTAACACTGAATGTCATAAAAATACACTGAATGTCACATGAATACACTAATTGATTAAAAAATACACTGAACAAGATTGAAACACACTGAATAGGAATGAAAAACACTAAATGTCACATGAATACACTGTTTGATTAAAAAATACACTGAGTGCGACCGGAACACACTGAATATCATCAAAAAACACTGAGTATCATTCACATGTACAATATTAAAACACACTGTACATCTTGTTTCTAAAGACGGTTCTGATAACATGAACACAAACGCCTAAATCATGGTAGCTAGTACGAATCTAATTAAGAGTACAACGCGCAGCGGTATAGTGCTCGAGAGTTTCAGTCCACAGAGGGCTCTTCTTAAGAGTACAACGCGCGACGTACACTGCTGAAGCCGAGAGCTTCGAAGGGTTGTACCCTGTGCTGGTCAGTTAGAATGGCTTTCTCCATGATGAGCACTTGATCCCTAACATAGGCATTTCTTGAAATGGCTATAAAGTCCTGCTCCTGAAACAGGAAAAACAAAAATCGAATTTAATCGCAAAGTGTGATATATCTCGAATCACATTAATCGAAGGAAATTATGGCGTTGATCGTTCGACCTCGGGTACCCATATCTCCTCGTACTTGCAAGCGATCAGTATTGAGCTAATCCCAACCAACTGAAGCTCCTTTCTCGGAACCTTCTTCGAAGATAGAAACCGGTCGACTATGTTGATTTATAAGTAGAGGGTTTCGGGCATCAGTTTGAACTTCCTGTGGACATGTCCAGCCAATACATAAACCCATCCACAACAGACGAGCTCAAATCCGACGAGATGTGCCTCCTCAACGGAGCGTCATCGATGTGTCTCCACGAGTCGGGACACGGTCACAAACACATGAGCTGCAGCCTCAACAGGCTCACCGTTCAAAGATCACAAACACCTGAGCTGCACTGTAACATGAAAATCGAAACACTTTTCTTCTTAAATCACAATTACAATACTCAGATACACAAAAAATAAATAAATAAATAAAAGCTCCATAACCAATACCTTGAAGAGGCGGTCAGGGGCTCAACTACCAATGGCGAAGACATCGGCAAAATTCTGGAGCTGGATCGTGGAGTCCCTATAAACCTCCATGAAAGAGAAGTCGGCGGCTGAGGAGAAGCCGAAGAAGACGCGACCGCACAGCTGCTCGCTGGGGAAGAGGATCCGAAAGGCGACTTCATGACCTTGATCCATTTATCGATCTCATCGGCGCTGAGCTTCTGCAGACCGAACCGGGATAAGCTCTCCTCCAGGAAATCCCTTCGGTAGGTGTTGTACGCGTGCGAACACTCCTTCGCGTAGCCGGCCGACACCATACACTTCGCGATATGGTTGAGGTCGCCGATAGTCCCGGTGGGAAGGGCGTCGATGACGATTTTGTAATCCGTTATCGGATGGGCGACCGGGATGCAATCGTCGTCCTCGTCTTCGTCGGAGAAGTCGGGATGAGCAGATTCGGAGTTTGTGGATAGAATAGATCGAGGGCTATTTTCGTCCTTCTAGGTATATTTTTTTGGCCCAATTGACACAAATAAGCCTAATTGACACGAAAATTAGAAATTGGCCTTATTGGTCAAAAAATGTTGAAAATTGGCCTTATTGCCATTTTTCCCTAAATAAAATTCTCAATATTATATTAATATATTTTGTTAGCTTCTCTATTTTCTCTATGTATATATATTTTAATATTATACTTACTATATTTTAGCTTCCCAGAATTTAAAGTATATTTTTTTTATATTTTCTTTTATCGCTTCTTCGTTCCACTTTTGCGGGCGAATGTGAGTAGAACGCGGAGGAGATCAGAGTGAAGGTGAGTCGTCCGAGATCGGGCGGCTCTAGGCGCCGGAGGGAGTGGACAGGTGGGGCTTCATCTTCACCAACGAAGACAGCGATGGAGCTCAGCGGCAGCGCCTAGTAGAGGTGCAACTTTGATCACAGATGATCATTCTCAATCGAAGAAGTTATGTGGATATGGAATTTTCGTTGGTCATCGAATTGGGGCGATTCAATTAAGGAGGGAGGCCTTCGATCAGGTGAGTCGAATCGGAAGAGGGGGCAACAATTTAACTCCTAAAGCGAGCGCAGTGACTTGGTTGAGGGCTCTTGGTGGTAGAACTTCGATTAACAGCGGTGATAGTCGATAATAGCAGAGAAGTAGCGGCCGACGATGGTGTCGAGGTATGAGATTTTGGTGGTTTTGGAGGCTCTCAAAGTGAGTTTGAGCAGGATCGGTTGGTTTTCCGTCGATTTTGATAGTTTTCTGAAGCTTGGGTGTAAGATGGATATGGTGAGTGGGTATTGATGCCCGTAAGTTTGAAGATAGACTTGTGAATGAATTTTAATTTAGGGCTAAATACACTTTGCCACCCCAGGATATAGGGTTTTTACACTTTGCAACCTCGTCGGAAAAGTTTTACCGATCAGTACCACAGGATAAGCAATATTACAATGTGGTACCTGCCGGCTGCCGGATCGGAATATTCTAAAGAATATTCCGAGAGAGTGTTTTGCACGCAACTTTTTGTGCGTGTGCTTTCACAATTTTGAAACTTTGAAGGATACTTTTGTAATTACACAATATATTATTAAATTTAATTTAAATTTAATATATTTATTTATTTAAAAAATTAAATATCAAACAAATAAAAAATAAACATTCAAAGACGCAAATTCAACACCAACACAGCAAGAACTTTAAAACCCTAAAATTAGCACCAGAAAAATTCTTACAATTCTTACAAATAAATAAACATCAAAAAATGCACAAATCTTGAGCTTAACTAATCACCTAAAACAACACACAGGTTTTAAAAAATAAAATAAACATATACATCTCCAAATCGAGAATATCAAGTATGATCCATCTCCAAATCGAGAAATCCAGAAAGATCGACATCGTCGATTTCGGCGTCGTTCAAGGAATCCAATGGGCCGCGTTTCTTCAAGCTCTGGCGACCCGACCCACCGAAAAACCCGAAAGGATTCGGATCTCCGGCATACCCGCCCCATCTCTCGGCTTCGCTTCAGGCCACGGGGAATCGATTGCGAGACATCGTCAAGCTGCTGGATCTGAACTTCGAGTTCGAACCGGTCCTCGACCCGGTTCAGGAGCTCAAGTGCTCCAGTTTCCGGGTCGACCCTAATTTTTTTGGATCTCTATCCAGAACAAGACCTCGGGCGGACGGCGAGGAGAATTGTTTAAAGTTCACTGTATGACCTCCGAGACCAAGAAGAACACGGCAGCAATGCTATCAACCTATTGGAGGCAGAAGATTTTGAGATCCGGTTGCGAGTTCGACGGAGCATTGCTTGTACATCAGGTGGAGAATGGTGCTGGAAACTGTGATGAGAGACTCCTCGATGGACTCGGGTGGGGCAGATGGAGAATTGGTGTCGCGAGCCCGCCTCCACTGGATCTAGGTTTTTGGTTTAGGGAAGATGATGAACTGGGTTTTGGGGGTTTTGGTTTAACGAAGATGATGAACACATATTTTTTTAGCAAAAAAATAGGGCTGGGGTAAAATTGTAATCAGCCATTTTTTTGAGTTGATATTTACTAAAAAAACCCTTCAAAACGGAATATTTTATGGCATATTCCGATCCGGCAGCCGGCAGGTACCAAATTGTAATATTGCTTATCTTGTGGTACTGATCGATAAAACTTTTCCGACGAGGTTGCAAAGTGTAAAAACCCCATATCCTGGGGTGGCAAAGTGTATTTAGCCCTTTAATTTATGAAAAAAAATTAGATATGAATACAATTAAAATTAATAAAAACACTTTTAAACTAGAGGGGTGTAAACGGCATTCCGAGTGTCCGCGGATGGGTCGAACGCGATGGACGACCGAAGACTAAAACGCCAAGCAGTAGGAGAACTTGCGACCTAAAAAACGATGTCTTCGTCTTCGGAACTGTTGGCCGGTTTGGGTGATGAAAGAGAGATTGCCGGCGGGCGAGACCTAAAAAACCGGCAGACCCGGTTCGTTGTCGTGCCCGCAACGATATCTTTCAGCGTCGTCCTCCAGAGCGTCTGCGTCTCGGCTGAACGAGGCATCACTGTACGTAAGTGGTGTTGTTGTGCCGACCGGTTGCCGCAGCCGTAGAAGTTGTTGGGAGACTGGTGCGATTTGGTCCGCTTAAGTATGTGAATTCGATCGTTGTACCCTTTCAATCGTTTGAGTCGAAGTCCTTGGATTGATAGTGAAATTAAAGGAAAGAGCGGGCAAACTAGCCCAAGAGGGGAATGGCTTAATCGAATAATAATAGAATAAGCATACATATATAGCGCTCTCTCTCTCTCTCTCTCTATATATATATATATATATATAATATATAGTATTAAATTAGGTCCACATTTTGAATTGTACGTACTTCATATCAAAAACATTGATACACAATTTTATTTTTCTTGGATCGTACAAATCTCTCAATGACTACTGCTTCAAAAGGCTTAGAGGCACAATTGAATTTTTATAGTAAATTGTAGTAGTCATACATTACGTATACGATATTTTAATAATTCAGATAAAATATTTGGGAGGATAAATTCCATGCTATGGAATTAAACAATCACACGTTTAATAGTATTTTAGACTTTAGAGTCGTCTTGCATGACTCTCCAACTCTTGAGCCCTTAGTCAAATCTCCACCCGGCCCCACCATCCATCTACGATGAAATCAATAATTAATTAAAAAGTAAAATATTTTTCTCATTTTACCAACTTTTCAATTTTTTTTTGTTTTTTACAATTTTGCACACTCATAAATATTTTTTTATATAATTTTATATTTCCAATACTTATTTACTTACATTAATAACATTACTTTTTCACTAACTCATTTACACACCAATACATATTATATACATATTTTTTATTAGAGTATTTAATATATAAAAACTATTTTTTTTCTTAAATTTTATGGTTAATCATTTCTATATTCGGAGAGAGTACCGTATTACACTATTTATTAAACAAGATTTTTCAGACAACAATAACAAAATATGAATTTCTACAATAATTACTCTGTGAGAAATCTTGTTTTGTTAGCCTTAGCAACAATGGTTGTTATTATTATTCTCATATGTCCTTTGGAACCGCTGTATCTTCACTTCAAGAATCATTCCTCTGATTCTGATATCACCACTCCAAATAATTCTGTAATTACATTATATATAATATATATTATGTGTTTTGTTTGTTTGTTTATTTAATTAAATCTGCTATTTCTGTTATTTTGTTGTTGTAACCCTTTTCTGTTTTGGAAATGCCCAGTCGTCGAAGGATGATCTCGGAAGGGCTTTGGAGAAGGCTAATTCTGTAATTAAATCAATTCACATAGTATATTGTTTGTTTGTTCATTTAATTAAATCTGTTATTTCTGTTTTTTTTTGTTGTTGTTGTAATCGTATATTGTTTTTGTTATGCGCAGTCGTCGAAGGACAAGCTCGGAAGGGCTTTGGAGAAGGCTTCGATGGCTAACAAGACTCTGATCATCACAATCGTCAACGAGGCTTACGTGGACAGAAACAACGACTATGGACCGACTATGTTCGATCTTTTTCTCGAGGGTTTTTGGGCAGGGGAGGAGACGAGGCAGCTCGTGGACCACTTGCTCGTGGTGACCATGGACCGGGGGGCCCACGACAGGTGTCGGTTCCGGCGGTTGAACTGTTACAGGCTGGCGGATGGAGGCGGGGGCAATGATTTCGCCGGAGAAAAGTTTTTCATGTCGGACGGGTTCATAAAGATGATGTGGAGGAGGACTGGATTTCTGTTGGATGTTCTCAATAGAGGATTTAGTTTCATTTTCTCTGTAAGTTTTAATTAATTTCATTAATAAATATTCGGTTATTGATTATCCAAATTTATTTATTTCTTGTTTGCGACAGGACACTGATGTATTATGGCTGAGGAATCCATTGCCTATACTCATCAGCAGCAATGAAACTTTGGACTTCCAAATAAGTACTGATTCCTTTTATGGCAATTCCTCCTCGGAGGGAAACCCAATCAACACGGGTTTTTATTTCGTCTCGTCAAACGAAAAGACGAGATTGTTGTTTCAAACATGGTACGACAGGAGGAAAAATGCTACCGGGATGAAAGAGCAGGACGTGTTGGGAAACTTAGTAAGGGACAACATTTTTGGAAAATTGGGTGTGAAGGCGAAATTTCTCGACACCTTATACTTCAGTGGGTTTTGCCAGGATAGTCGAGATGTCGAACAAGTGACGACTGTCCACGCAAATTGTTGCCGGGGTATGGTAGCCAAGATCAAGGATTTGAATATGGTTCTCAGGGATTGGAAGATCAGGAAAAATAGTAGTGGCAACTTTCAATGGTCGAATCATACATTTTGTAAGAATTCATGGCATTAATAATTAAACGAATCATTGCTATTTCAAATATAACAAAAACTCTCTTTTGGTCTACTTATAAAAGAGCTCATTTCAACATAAAAGAAGAAAAATGATCCAAAAAAAATGGTACTTTAACTAATGATCAAAATAAAAATAAAAAAGCAAGGATCTCAAATTTCCAATTCAAATGCTCAACCAACTGAGCTAACAACCGACATATTAATTTATTTTTATTAATTCATTTTTATTAATTCATTTCTTGTCGGTAGTTGATTTGATGTTTTCATTTTTAGCACATAAAAAAAAGACAATATTTTATATATGTAGTTTATACGATGGAGGTTGTTATAATATTTTTTTATCCCGCGAATGTTTGTCAACTGGTCAACTGTACCGTCGATTATTTATGATAAAAATTATAAAAAAAAATACTAAAATAAAATTTATCATATAAATTTTATTTTACTATTTTTTTTATAATTTTTATCTATTTTTTATCATAAGTAATCGATGGTCAAATAAGAGAATAGTTGACCAGGTTGACAAGCATTCGCGGGACGGAGAGAGTAGTTTATATGGTCACGACTCATGTGTAGACTTTAGACAGAAGATTAAAAAAAGATTATTAAATTTTAATCAAAAAGTTAAAGCTAAAAAATATTTTGAAATTAATAAAATAAATAATAAAAAGTAAATTATAAAAATGTTGGCCAAAAAAGTAAGAGTGTATATAGCTTTTAAAATAAAAAAATATGAATACTTTTTTTTATTGCTGTATGATTATTTATTATGTTCATTGAATTCAATTTAGACTTACTCATCTCTTTAGATCATTTCTTATCCATTTAATTTAGTTCAGGTCAAATCCATTAAATTCAGTTATGTCATTTAATTTTAATTTTTTATTCATATTTTAATATTTTAAAATTAAATTAAATTGAACTTAAGTTAAGTTCAATCCAGAAATATTAAGTTCACTTCAGACTATTAAGTTTAATTCAGCGTACGTATATTAAGTTCAGATCAGTTCAATTTAGATTAGACCTATTAATTTATTTCATTTCGGTTCAATTTAACCAATTTCAATCCATTAGATTAGACCTATTAATTTATTTCATTTCGGTTCAATTTAACCAATTTCAATCCAAAAGAACTTGCTTACATGATCGGAAATTTGGATGGATTGGGTATTGATATTTACACCTCCCATTTTTATTTGCAAACCCCAAAAAAAGTTATATTTCAACCCATTTTACCCCTTTATTCATAATTAAAATTATCATTCCTGTAATTTATTTTCGCACCCCCTTCCGTAGTTTTCTTCTTCTTCATACGCCGATACCGCACAAAATAAACATGTTTTTCTCTTCTGAAAATCAGCACCGCAAGGGCACAAACCACTGAAGAGGTCAAGAGGATGCCTTCACCAACAATTTTAAGTAAAAGTAATTACAGTATTAAAGAAAATATAAATTATTTTCTTGCCAACGAGATCAAGGCTGCCTTCCTCGCCTCCCACTCCAAGTCTGCAATCGTCGACATTATTGAGTTGTGAAGCACACGTACGCCCACGATTTCCAACAGATCCGGAGCAATAGAGGGAGGACGGCGGCCGCGGTGAAGCAACATGAGATGGTGTACAGGCAGTAAATTGATTTTATGCATAAAAGGGTATAATAGAGATGTAATTAGTAATTTTGGTGGTGTACAAATTAATATTTGAGGTGTGTACTTAAAATCGGACCACCACTTTCGATGGCCCAAACAATCATCTCTCTATTCATCTTGTTAATTAAAAAAAAAAAACTAAAAAAATATTCATAACTACAACATACTAACTTACAGTCTTTACACACTCCAGTAATTACTTACACATTACTACTTTACAAACTAAGCAGATGAATAAAAAAATCATCTGAAACAAACCCCAAATTCGGAACGGACATAATCCCTAAAATTATTCGAATTAGAACTGATAAAAAAATAGAATAATTCATAAGTAAAACAGATAAAAATTAGAATAATTTAATAATATTAAATTTATACTGTAGATAATTTAAATTTTAGGAACTGATGCAATGAAATTATAATTCTGATTAAATTTATTAGGCAATTAATTCTTACCGGCCCAGTTTAATAATTTTATTGATTAAGTTTATTAAATGTAACAATTTGCTCCTGCGGTCCCTACCTATTAATAATTTTATCACTAGGGCTTATCATTAATATTGACTAATTTTGTAGTATAAATATTACATATAAAAAATAAAAAAATAATAAATTTACGTAGGTAGTGACTCTTTATGTTCGTCATGCACAACGTAAGACCGGCCAATGTACCAGAGCACGCCCAATAGGACTTGGGTGACTTGACTTGTGAGAGAGAGTGTGGTTTCCGTTATGGAAGAATTAATATATTCATATTTTTTTTTTTTTGGATGTCTTGTATATATCTTAGATCAGACCTCAAAAATATTATTTCTATTTTTTCATTTTTAAATAAATTTTATATTTATAAATTTTTATATATTTTTTTTAATTTACTCACAACTAATATTAATATATTTTTAATTAAATTGTCAGTTAAAATTTGAAAATATTTATGTGTGAGACAAAATATTTAAGTAAATACGTAGTATAATTTTTTTTAGTACCAATCACTCTGGTCAGTGACGGATACAGAAATCTGAGTCAGGGGATCCATTTTGACTACTCATCCGTCCCACAAAAGTTGTAGCACCTTCTTTACAAAACAAGTGTGACAACTAATACGGGGCCGAGAGAGTATTTTTTTCGGCTCAATTAACTATCCACTTACATGTAAACTTTTGAAAGAAAATATTATTATTATTATTTTAATTTTTACTTTAAAAAATGTAAAATTTATCAATACTTTATTTACTTACATTTAAAAAATTTAACAATTTTAGATCATTCTATCAAATTGTATATATTAAATTTTAATCAATGTGTACATATTAAATTTAAACAAAACTAATAATTTTTTTATGGACAAATCAAAGTTTTTAATAATTTTTTTAATAATTTTAATTATAAAAATATAATTTTTAAACTTTATTATTGTAAAAAATATTGAATGTTTGATATTTGGAACACTTAATTTCAAAATATATATAGTATAAAATTTTGAATTAACATTTTTTTTTCAACATAAATAATTATTTAATAAAACAAAAAAATATAGTTAAACTAAAATATAAAACCAAATTTTATCAAGATGTAAAATATTTATAAATTAATAATATTGAGACTGTAAAATTTTATTAATTTAAAAAATTATTAATATTGAATATGTTTTTTAATTCAAAAGACAAAATCGAGATAATTTTTTTTATTAATTTAAATAGGTTATTAATTTATAATATTAATTTATAATTTTTTTTAGAAATTTTATTATATAAAAGATACATATTTATTATTAAAATAAATAGACTTATTTTACATTTTAACACACAAATATAAAAAAATATGTATTAATTATTAAAATAAATATATTGTAAATGTATAATATAGGTAGGAAAAGTAAATTTGTTTTTAATTTAAGGGGGCCCATCTCTAAACACATACTCCGTACGTATGAAAAATATGAAAAATATATATATATAGGTAGTAGTAAAAAAAAAAAATTACTCAGGGGCCCAGTGCCCCCCTGGCCCCATTGTACATCCGCCCCTGACTCTGGTGTATTTCAAAGTCGCCTTGCATGACTCTCCATTCGTCAACTATTGAGCCTTCTTTAGTCAAACCTCCACCCCGGCCGGCCCCACCATCCATCTTGTCGAAATCATTAATTAATTCAAAGTAAAAATATTACACTACTTATCAAACAAGTTTTTTCACACAACAATAACAAGATTAAAAAAAACCATGAATTTCTACGGGAAATATTACTCTGTCAGAAATCTTGTATTGTTCATAGCAACAATGGTTGTTATCGTTCTTCTCATATGTCCTTTGGAACCGCTGTATCTTCACATCAAGAATAATTCCTCGTTTATCACTCCTCCAAATAATCATGTAATTAAATTAATTGTTATCTAATTAAATCAGTTATTTTCTGTTTTATTTTTGTCGTTGTTGTAACCGTTTTCTGTTTTTGAAACGCGCAGTCGTCGAATGATGAGCTCGGAAGGACTTTGGAGAAGGCTAATTCTGTAATTAAATCAATTCATATAGTATATTGTTTGTTTGTTTATTTAATGAAATCTGTTATATATTTCTGTGTGTCATGTTGTTGTTGTTGTAACCGTATATTGTTTTTGAAATGCGCAGTCTTCGAAAGATGAGCTCGGAAGGGCTTTGGAGAAGGCCTCGATGGCTAACAAAACTCTGATCATCACAATCGTCAACAAGGCTTACGTGGACAGAAACAACGACTATGGACCGACTATGTTCGATCTTTTTCTCGAGGGTTTTTGGGCAGGAGAGGGGACGAGGCAGCTCGTGGTGACCATGGATCGGTGGGCCCATGAGAGGTGTCAGTTCCGGCGGTTGAACTGTTACAGGCTGGCGGTTGGAGTCGGAGATAATGATTTCGCCGGAGAAAAGTTTTTCATGTCGGGCGGGTTCATAAAGATGATGTGGAAGAGGACTGGCTTTCTGTTGGATGTCCTAAACAGAGGATTTAGTTTCATTTTCTCTGTAAGTTTTAATTAATTTCATTAATAAATATTCGGTTATCGATTATCCGATTTTTTTTTTGTTTGTGACAGGACACTGATGTATTATGGCTGAGGAATCCATTGCCTATACAAATGAGCAGCAATGAAACTTTCGACTTCCAAATAAGTACGGATTCCTTTTATGGCAATTCCTCCTCGGAGGGAAACCCAATCAACACGGGTTTTTATTTCGTCCGGTCAAACGAAAAGACGAGATCGTTGTTTCAAACGTGGTACGACAGGAGGAAAAATGCTACTGGGATGAAAGAGCAGGACGTGTTGGGAAAGTTAGTAAGGGACAATATTTTTGGAAAATTGGGTGTGAAGGCGAAATTTCTAGACACTTTATACTTCAGTGGGTTTTGCCAGGATAGTCGAGATGTCGAACAAGTGACGACTGTCCACGCAAATTGTTGCCGGGGTATGGTAGCCAAGATCAAGGATTTGAATATGGTTCTCAGGGATTGGAAGATCAGGAAAAATAGTAGTGGCAACTTTCAATGGTCGAATCATACATTTTGTAAGAATTCATGGCATTAATAATTAAACGAATCATTTCAAGGAAAAGGAAGGAAATTAACAAATGATCCAAAAAATGGTATAATTAACTAATCATCAAAAAAAAAAAAAAAAGACAATTTGCTTTAGGGGTTTGAAATGTATAATTATTTGAATATAAATTCATTTATTGTCGGTCGTTGATTTGATGTTTTTATTTTTAGCACATAAATTAAAAGAAAAAAAAAAGATACTAGTAATACTGGTCTATATGATGGAGGAGGTTGTTCTAATAATTGTTTCGTTAGATAAGAATGGTCAGTTGGTCACGTCTGTAGAATGCGGACACGAAAAAAAATATTAATTTTTAATCAAAAAGTTAAAAATAAAAAATAATTTTAATAAATAAAATAAATAACGAATAAAAATTAGAATAATTTAATAATATTAAATTTATAGATAATTTAAATTAGAACTGATAAAGAAATAGAAAATTCATAAGTAAAACAGATAAAAAAATAGAATAATTTAATAATATTAAATTTATAGATAATTTAAATTTTAGGAACTGATGCAATGAAATTATAATTCTGATTAAATTTATTAGGCAATTAATTCTTACCCATTAAAATTTTTATTGATTTAAGTTTTATTAAACGTAAAAAATAGCTCCTACGGTCCTACCTATTAATAATTTTATCACCAGGGCTTATCACAAAAATGACTAATTATTATTACATATAAAAATAAAAAAAGCAAATTTACGTAAGCAGTGACCTATCCAAAATATTTATGTGTGACATGAAATATTTAGTAAATATAATTTTGTAGTACCAATTTCTCCGGTGTATTTCAAAGTCGCCTTGCATGACTCTCCATTCTCCAACTATTGAGCCTTCTTTAGTCAAACCTCCACCCCGGCCGGCCCCACCATCCATCTTGACGAAACCATTAATTCATTTAAAATAAAAATATTACACTACTTATTAAACAAGTTTTTTTCACACAACAATAACAAGATTAAAAAAAAACATGAATTTCTACGAGAAATATTACTCTGTCAGAAATCTTGTATTATTCTTAGCAACAATGGTTGTTATCGTTCTTCTCATATGTCCTTTGGAACCGCTGTATCTTCACATCAAGAATAATTCCTCTTTTATTACTACTCCAAATAATCATGTAATTAATTTAACTGTTTATCTAACTAAATCAGTTATTTTCTGTTTTATTTTTGTCGTTGTTGTAACCGTTTTCTGTTTTTGAAACGCGCAGTCGTCCAATGATGAGCTCGGAAGGGCTTTGGAGAAGGCTAATTCTGTAATTAAATCAACTCATATAGTATATTGTTTGTTTGTTTGTTTATTTAATGAAATCTGTTATATATTTCTGTGTGTGTTGTTGTAACCGTATATTGTTTTTGAAATGCTTAGTCTTCGAAAGATGAGCTGGGAAGGGCTTTGGAGAAGGTCTCGATGGCTAACAAGACTCTGATCATCGCATTCGTCAACAAAGCTTACGTGGACAGCAACGACGAATACGAACCGACGATGCTCGATCTCTTTCTCGAGGGCTTTTGGGCAGGAGAGGGGACGAGGCAGCTCGTGGACCACTTGCTCGTGGTGACCATGGACCGAGGGGCCCACGACAGGTGTCGGTTCCGGCGGTTGAATTGTTACAGGCTGGCGGATGGAGTCGGAGGCGATGATTTCGCCGGAGAAAAGTTTTTCATGTCGAAAGGGTTCATAGAGATGATGTGGAGGAGGACTGGCTTTCTGTTGGATGTCCTCAACAGAGGATTTAGTTTCATTTTCTCTGTAAGTTTTAATTACATTAATATATACTAATATATAGTAATTAGCATTTTAATAATGTGTTTTTTATTTTAATAAATAAGTTAAAATATTTAAACACTTAATTAAAAAGTAAATTTTATGGGGAAGAAAATCTAAATAAATAAATTCAAATACCCTTTTTTCAAAATAACTATTATTATTTGAATTATTTTTGTTTGTGACAGGACACTGATGTACTATGGCTGAGGAATCCATTGCCTCTACTCGTCAGCAGCAATGAAACTTTGGACTTCCAAATAAGCACGGATTGGTTCAATGGACATTCGATCAACACGGGTTTTTATTTCGTCCGGTCCAACGGAAAGACCCGATCCTTGTTTCAAACGTGGTACGACGCGAGGAAAAATGCTACTGGGATGAAAGAGCAGGACGTGTTGGGAAAATTAGTAAGGGATAACATTTTTGAAAAATTGGGTGTGAAGGCGAAATTTCTCGACACCTTATACTTCAGTGGGTTTTGCCAGGATAGTCGACATGTCGAACAAGTGGCGACTGTCCACGCAAATTGTTGCCGGAGTATCACAGCCAAGATCGCGGATTTGAAGATGGTTCTCAGGGATTGGAAGATGAGGAAAAATAGTAGGAGAAACTTTCAATGGTCGAAACATATATTTTGTAAGAAATCATGGCATTAATAATCAAACGAATCATTGCTATTTTGAAATATAGGTAACAAAAACTCTCTTTTGGTCGACTTATAACGAAGCTCATTTCAACGGAAAAGAAAAAAAAAAATGATCCAAAAAATGGTATACTAAAGACAACTGTCACAATGTCAAAAAGATTAAAATGGTATAGCAAAGACAATTGTCACATAATTTTTCTTTTCCTATTAACAATTGGCATATATTCACCAATCAATTAATTAATATTGTTCATTTATGTATTTGAAATGTGGAAAACATTTTGTAAAATCTCTACTTTTCCTTTATTATTAATTTTTCATAAAAATAATACGGCATTGATAAAAATAAAAATTGTTACAACATGTATGACTCGGTCCATAGACTATATTGTATACAGTATATTTGTCATGGACAGCTGAAGTTTGAATTGAATTTTTTTATAAAAATAATAATAAAATTTGTAAAATGTTAAATATTTTTTTAAAAATATTAATAATATTCTATTATAAACTTGATTTTATATCTAAAACTATTGATTCAAATTATTTATTATTTATTTTGTTTTAATTTGTTTTGAAACAAATTTTATCCAAAATGAATTTAAAATCTGAACTGAAATTAAGTCCAAAAAACATGTCCTAAATTTCTTAATAAAATTACAAGTGAATTCGTCACTAGTCACTCACATGTCATTAATACATCAACTTAAATTGACAAAATGTTTACAATTAAATTAAAACTCACATGTCATTAATACATCAACTTAATTGACAACATGTTTACAATTAAATTAGAAGGGGTACTTGCTTAATTTAATGCGCGTAGAATTTGCTCTTGTCTCATTTTTATTTGGATTTGAATCCCACGCTATTATTTTTTAGAGCATCTCTCTCATTTTTATTTGGATTTGAATCCCAAACTATTAATTTTTAGAGCATCGTGGTAAGTGTACAATTTTTACATGATATTGAATTGTAATTTGTAATTAAGTATTCTACTTAGATAAACTTGGGGATATTATACAATTTTAAGTATACAATTTTAACTGTGAACCCAATTTATCATATTTACATTTTTTTAATTATATATTTTTTAATATAAATATGTAAATAAAATAAAATTTTGTATAGTTACATTTTTTTAAAAATTGAATAAAATATTTTTATTATATCATTCGAATGCAGAACAAAGAAACGTGACATTTTTTTTTTGGAATATAGTAATTTGTTGTAGTAATATAATGTATATGTATATTTTAATCATTAAAATAAAAATATTTTGTAGGATAAATTCCAATTGCTATAGAATTAAACAATCAATCACACGTTTTAATTGTATATATTTCAGAAATCAAAGTCGTCTTGCATGACTCTCCAACTCTTGAGCCTTCTCTAGTCAAATCTCCACCACGGCCCCTCCATCCATCCAGATGAAATCAACAATTAATTCAAAAGCAAATTATTCGTCTGACAAAATTTTACGCACACCTTAAATTGATTTTTTTTTAATAATTTATCTTTCAAATATTCATTTATTTATATTAATATAACCATACCTATTACACTTTGTATTACACTATTTATTAAACAAAAAATTTCAGACAACAATAACAAAATATGAATTTCTACAAGAAATATAACTCTGTCAGAAATCTTGTACTGTTAGCCTTAGCAACAATGATTGCGATTATCATTCTCCTATGTCCTTTGGAGCCGCTGTTTCTTCAATTCAAGAATCATTCCTCTGATATCACCACTCCAAATAATTCTGTAATTAAATTAATTCATATATATAATTTGTTGTTGTTGTTGTTGTTGTAAACTTGTAACCGTTTTCTGTTTTTGAAATGCGCAGTCGTCGAATGATGAGCTGGGAAGGGCTTTGGAGAAGGCCTCGATGGCTAACAAGACTATGATCATCGCAATCGTCAACAAGGCTTACGTGGACAGCAACGACGAGTATGAACCGACGATGCTCGATCTCTTTCTCGAGGGTTTTTGGGCAGGGGAGGGGACGAGGCACCTCGTGGACCATTTGCTCGTGGTGACCATGGACCGGCGGGCCCACGACAGGTGTCGGTTCCGGCGGTTGAACTGTTACAGGCTGTCGGATGGAGTCGAAAACGATGATTTCGCCGGAGAAAAGGTTTACATGTCGAAAGGGTTCATAGAGATGATGTGGAGGAGGACTGGATTTCTGTTGGATGTTCTCAACAGAGGATTTAGTTTCATTTTCTCTGTAAGTTTTAGTTTGATTAATAAATATATAAATGTAAGTTTTAATTTCATTAATTTTATTTTTTTTGTGTGTGACAGGACACTGATGTATTATGGCTGAGGAATCCGTTGCCTATACTCATCAGCAGCAACGAAACTTTGGACTTCCAAATAAGCACGGATGCTTTTAATGGCAATTCGTCCTCGGAGAAAAACCTAATCAACACGGGTTTTTATTTTGTCCGGTCAAACGAAAAGACAAGGTCATTATTCCAAACGTGGTACGACAGGAGGAAAAATGCGACTGGG
Organism: Euphrasia confusa; assembly: GCA_954870475.1. Lineage (NCBI taxonomy): Eukaryota > Viridiplantae > Streptophyta > Magnoliopsida > Lamiales > Orobanchaceae > Euphrasia > Euphrasia confusa. The sequence goes on from OX940961.1 coordinate 2,212,563, forward strand.
TTGAAAGAGCAGGACGTGTTGGAAAACTTAGTGAAGGACAGCATTTTTGGAAAATTGGGTGTGAAGGTGAAATTTCTCGACACCTCATACTTCAGTGGGTTTTGCCAAAATAGTCGAGATGTCGAACAAGTGACGACTGTCCACGCAAATTGTTGCCGGAGTATCGTAGCCAAGATCAAGGATTTGAAGATGGTTCTCAAGGATTGGAAGATGAGGAAAAGTAAATTAAATATGGGTCTTAGTGATTCCAAAAATAGGACCAATTTTCAATGGTCGAAACATATATCTTGTATGAATTCATGGGATAATAGGATTCATTAGGCATATGTATGTATGTGTGTATATTGAGAATGTGAGATTTGGAACTTTAGAATCATATACTTCATTTTGGATCATATAAACTATAAAACTCCCTATTTTCCTCGGATTTCTCGTCATTTGGTCTACTTAGAGTGTAATTTTTGAGTATAAATTATGGCTCAAACTATTTACACCTCTATGATTACTTTGCACACCTCTAATGTTATTTTTATTATTTTTTTATAGTGTAAAATATTTATATTGACCTTACTTAAAACATTACAATATTACTATGTACACTCCTATCAAAATAAATAACTAATAAATAAAAATTCCAATATTCTTTCATCTCGATAAACAGAGATCTAAAAAGCTTTGTATCAATGAAGGTGAAGTTGTGTATCAATGGAGGTGAAGTTTGCACAGGTCAATAATCGGGTCTCTGAGGACGTGGGATCATGTTCATGTTCCAGAGGGTAGCGATGCTGTCAAACGGTCGAAAACGATAAGATTGGAGTCGAGGTAGATGACATGGCCGACGGCGGAATACGGCGTTCTCCGGCCAGGTGAAGTCTTGGAGTACAGAGAGGACGACGATCGATGGGTCCGCATAGGAGGTAGGAGTTGATTAGAGCGTAAGTAGACTGTGGAAGACATGAATTGAATTGTGGCGATGTTAAAAATAGGGATTTTAACAATCGGATTCACGTTCTCGAGACCCGATTACTGCCTGTGCAATCGTCACCTCCATTGATATGAAGTTTTTGGATATCTGTTTATCAGAAACCCCCAATACCAAAAACCAAATTTTTATTTATTAATTTATTGATTTATTTATTTATTTTGATAGAGGTGTATATAGTAAAGAATCTAATGATACGTAGAAATAATATTTTAAGTTAGGACAATATAGATATTTTACACTATAAAAAAATAATAAAAATAACAAGAGGGGTGTGAAAAGTAATTGTAGAGTTTTAAGTTAGGGCAATATAGATATTTTACACTATAAAAAAATAATAAAAATAATAAGAGGGGTGTGGAAAATAATTGTAGAGATGTAAATAGTTTGAGCCATAAATTATTAAATACTAAATGAACTCTTTGTCATTAACTAATTGCTAAGATGTGCTTATGAGGAGGTTTAGAATCGGACTAAAAACTTTCGATGGCCCATTTAAGAAATGGTCTTTTGTAATTAATTTCATTTTAGTTGGCCCATTTAAGAAATGGTCTTTTGTAATTAATTTCATTTTAGTTCAATTCAGTTAATTTCAAATTTGATAAAATTCGTTTCAAACTAAATTAAAATAAAATAAATAAAAAAATAATTTGAATAAATAATTTTAGGTATGCAATCTAGTTAATAATAGAATATTATTAATATTTTTAAAAAAATATTTGAAATTTTTTATATCATTTTTATAAAAAAATCAATTCAGTTTACTTCAGTTCAGTTCAAATTCATTTAGTTCAATCAATTTTAATTTAAAAGAACATATCCTTATTATCAATTTGTAGAATTTGAAAATTCGAATGATCATTGTACATACTAGTAGTACTCCAATTAGTAAATATAAGACATTTTCTCCGAGCATGGAGATTAAGATAAATATTACTTTTTGACTTTTTTTTATCAAAAAATGAAGAATATAAATGTATTTTTAAGTTAAAAAATTAAATAGTTGTGGGTGAAATTGAAAAATAGGTGAATAAAATAGAAATAAAATTATATTTTAAAGTAAAAAATTAAAAGTATTTATTTTATTTTTTGAAGAGTTATATTATTAATTTATTATGAATTGTCAAGTATTATTTACTGTATAAGCTTGAATTTATTAGAAAAATCGACAACACCATATGGTTGACTAAATTAGAACGTAAAAGTTGGGTACAAAGACTTTGAAATTCAAAATTAATTACCCAACAATAGCTTACCTAACTTCACAGTACCCGGGGCACAAGGTTATGTTATACTAGTACTACTATTATCTCAGTTTAATGATAACCAACATACTTTATTTAAAATAAATGTTTCACAATAACATTTACCTCCTAAAAAATAAAATAAATTATCTTACTTTGTACTTTTATAATATAATTTGATCATTAATTTTTAATTTGTTTTTTTCAACTTTTATCACAATTATTTTAATTTATAATGTGAAAATTGAAATGATACGCTTGCTGCTTAATGCCATTAAAAATTATAGTAGTATTACTAGTATACTCTTTCTGTCAGAGAAAAAATGAAATATTTTTTTTATTAAAAAATATTAACTCTTTATTTTAATCTTCATTAATTATTTTTGAAATTTTTAATCAAGCATTAAATTAATTCGTATTTAAATAACTGTAATTAATGTTAAGAACAATTATTTTCTTAATTTTCATGTTCAATCACATTTGACCATAGTCGTGGTACGAAAAGAATATGGCATTACTATTAAACAAGTCTTTCAACAAACAACAACAACAAAAAAAAAACATGAATTTCTCCAAGAAATATTACTCTGTTAGAAATCTTGTATTAGCCTTAGCAGCAATTGCTGTTGTTATTATTATTATTCTATGTCCTTTGGAACCCTTGTATCTTCACATCAAGAATCATTCCTCTAATATCACTACTCATAATAACTCTGTAATTAAACTAATTCTGACAAATGATATATATATACCAATATATGTGTGTGATATATAAATATGTTTGTTTAAATTAAATCTGTTATTTCTGTTTTTTAACCGTTTCCTGTTTTTGAAATGTGCAGTCATCGAAGGATGAGCTGGGAAGGGCTTTGGAGAAGGCCTCGATAGCTAACAAGACTCTGATCATCGCAATCGTCAACAAGGCTTACGTGGACAGCAACGACGAATACGAACCGACGATGCTCGATCTCTTTCTCGAGGGTTTTTGGGCAGGGGAGGGGACGAGACAGCTCGTGGACCACTTGCTCGTGGTGACCATGGACCGGCGGGCCCACGACAGGTGTCTGTTCCGGCGGTTGCACTGTTACAGGCTGGCGGATAAAGTCGGAGGAGATGATTTCGCCGGAGAAAAGTTTTTCATGTCGAAAGGGTTCATAGAGATGATGTGGAGGAGGACTGGCTTTCTGTTGGATGTCCTCAACAGAGGATTTAGTTTCATTTTCTCTGTAAGTTTTAATTAATTTCATTAATAAATATTCCGTTATCGATTATCCGATTTTATTTTTTTTGTTTGTGACAGGACACTGATGTATTATGGCTGAGGAATCCATTGCCTATACTCATCAGCGACAATCAAACGTTGGAGTTCCAAATAAGCACGGATGCCTTTAATGGCGATTCGTCCTCGGAGCTAAACCCGATCAACACGGGTTTTTATTTTGTCCGGTCCAACGAAAAGACAAGGTCATTATTCCAAACATGGTACGACATGAGGAAAAATGCGACCGGAATGAAAGAGCAAGATGTGTTGGAAAACTTAGTAAGGGACAACATTTTTGGAAAATTGGGTGTGAAGGCGAAATTTCTCGACACTTTATACTTCAGTGGGTTTTGCCAGGATAGCCGACATGTCGAACAAGTGACGACTGTCCACGCAAATTGTTGCCGGAGTATCGTAGCCAAGATTGCAGATTTGAAGATGGTTCTCAAGGATTGGAAGATGAGGAAAAATAGTAGTAGTAGCAACTTTCGATGGTCGGATCATACATTTTGTAAGAATTCATGGCATAAATGATAAAACGAATACTTGATTAGGTATGTGTAACTGTGTAAGTGTATTGAGTATGAGCTTTGGAACTTTAGAATCATATCATTCTTGCTATTTTCAAATAAAACAAAAACTCTCTTTCTCCCTCGGATTTATCGTCATTTGGTCTTCTTAGATGAACATAACGAGCTCATTTCAACGGAAAAGAGAAAAATGATCCAAAACTACTGATACGAAGGCTAAAGGGGCTAATGTGCCAACTGATATTTCTAACAGACTGTACTATGTGAATACTGAACCTTTTATTTCATGTCTTATTTTTAGTTAATTACAAAAAGTGCCTTGAGGTTTATCCTAATGACAAAAGGGCCTAGCAACATTCAAAATTACATATTTTCCCACAAACTTTTACTTTGTCTTACATTTACCCCTCACAAGAAAAAATAAATCAAAACCCTGATTCGCTTATATTTGCCCCAAATTTTCAAAATTGATTCAGGGTTTTTATATTCCAAAAAGATAAAAAAAGAAAAAAGAAAATTATTAGGCTTTTTGCACAGAAATGCTATTTGAACGTTGACAAGATGTTTGTCAATGTGCAATTTTTTTTTTTATTTTGTTAAAATATAAGAATATATTAATTTTATAATAAAAAAACGTTTTTCGAAAATATTAATTAAAATTCATTTTAATTACAAAATGCGCACGTAATATAAATATCAATTAAGTCACGCGTTTCTACTTATTTGTGCACGCAATTAAATTCGTCCGAATTTCAAAACATACTAGTATATTTTTTGTTTTCAAAAATTACACAATAAATATAAACAATTATGAAGAGACTTCTAAAGTTTATTTGTGCAATTAAAAATTATAAAAATATTGAATTACCTTAACATCGAAAAACACGCGTAAATAAATTATATTATAAAATACATTTTATACTTTAAAATATTTAATAAAAACCGTTAACATTTTCATATTTTTTTTAGTATATATTTACTATAGAATTCGTTTATATTTATTGCGCAATTTTCAAAAATTAAAAACGTAATATGTTTTAAAATTCGCGACAAATTTAATTACGAGTAAAAGTATAAATGCATGACTTAATTATTATTTAAAATTGATATTTATATTATGCGCGCATTTTGTATATTTCAAAAATATAAAAATATTTAAGTTTTCGTAAAAACAAATTTTAATTGATGTCAAAAATATAAAATATTTAAGTTTTGTAAAATTGTGTGTACGAGTAAATAGAAACGGATAATTTAATTGATATTTAAAATTGATTTTTATATTACTTGCGAATTTTATAGATTTCAAAAATATAAAAATATTTATGTTTCGTAAAAATGAATTTTAATTAATATTTTCGAAAAACGTGTTTTTATTATAAAATTAATATATTTATATAATATAAATAATAAATAAAAAATAAACAAACGTCAATTCACCGTCCAATCGGTGTGCAAATAGCAGCACTCCTTTTTGCAATCAGGTGAAAGCTTAGGATCATGTAACCCGAAATTTTACTTTTCAGTCTCGTCAGAATCGTTGTTCATTGCAACCCGAAAATGTTGTTTTTCTACATCAATTGACTTATTTGTCCCCACACTGCATGACAAAAAAAATAACTTTTGTTCTACTTTTTCATCATTAATTTTTTACATGCAATTTGACAAAAAATTTGGTCCAATCAATATATCGAAATTAAAGTTGATGTCGAATTTTGGTCGAACGTAATATTTTGTTGTCGAATGTATAGATATGTTCAGTATGTCGAATCTAATTTTTTTGTCGAATGTATGCTTATTCTGATTAATTATACTAGAGACCCGAATTGTGTGCAAATCGAATAAAGGGGTAATATCAAAATAAGTCCTTTAACTATAGTCAATTTCACATCCAATCTTGTAACTTGGCGAAAAATCACAATTAGTCCTTTTCGATTGAAAAATGCTTAAGTGGCAACTAGCTCCGGCCAAAATGTTTTTTTTAACGAATGTAAGGATGTCAATCGGGTAGTCCGAGATATTTTAAACTTCATACATTACAAAAGTACCACTCCTTAGAATAAAAAATAATAATAAATCAATCTTAATTAATAAAAAGTTTAAAAATATAATTTCATCGTGTGTAGAACTATATGAATTTTTTATAATAGTAGAAACCAATAAGTCATAAAGCCTAATATGTCCATAAATAAACTATAGTAATTGTTTTTTTTTTCTTTTCAAATTGACAGTTGGTATATATTCACGAATGACCTAATTGATGTTCATTCATGTATTTGCAATTAATTAGTAGGGTCGTTGCTTAATTTCAGGCGCATGCTTTCTCTTCAGTTTTACTCTTGTCCCATTTTTTTATTTCAATTCAAATCACACTTTAATAGTATTTCTTAGGACCATTTTCAATAGTAACTATAATTTTTAGATAGTATTATATTTAACTACACTATCGAGGAGATAAATAAAATTTATAAAAAAAATTGATTATCAAAGTATTGATATTAGTTACGATTTCAATTGTTACATTTTCTTCAATTTATTAAATTAGGTCACAATTTGAATTATATTTAATATTAAAAACATTGATACCCAAATTTCTTTCTTTGATTTTACACATCTCTCAATGGCTACTTAAGCTTCAAAAGGCTTCAATTTGGTTCTACTAAATTTTTAGGTATCTCAATTATATATATAGTAAAACTTCTATAAATTAATACTCTCAAAATCGTAAAATTTTATTAATTTAAGGAAGTGTTAATATATCGATAAATTAATATTTTATTAATCAAAAGAGAGAATTTTCAAATTTAATAAATTTAAATATATTTATTTAAAATAATTGGATTAAGATTCATATATCAACTTTATTGCAACTAATTAATATATTCATGTATATTATTATAAATTCAATGTGTAATTGTTAATTATATTCATAAAACAAACTAATTTATAATACCAAATTATGTTTTCTCATCATCTAAAATGCATCACAAAATTATCAATAAATGATCAAATGTATAAAATATTATATGAATATAAAAGAGACCATCATGCACTACAAATATTATAAAAATCAGTTGATGAAAAATATTTTTTGATGAAACACTCTAAATAGATCACGAGAGTACCAACTTTGAAAGTATTGATGAGAACTAATATTTATAATTGTAATATTTACAAATTATTAATTTAAAATTTTGATGGGACCTCATACTTATAAAGAGTTTTTTTCAAAAAATTATTATTATATTATCTTATCGAATTCTATCATTTTTTAAAAAGGCTTAAGTAGGGATCGAAAATTTTTATTATTTTAGAGAAATTATTAATTTATCGAGTATTAATTTATAAAAATTTTACTATACTTAATACAAAATTATGTCATGTAAAAATGTTACTTATCATGCATTTATGTACTAGTAATAGTATATATTATCTATGTTTCAGATTAATTGTCACTTTTTTTTATCTCTCAATGACTACTTACGCTTCAAAAGGCTTCAATTGGGTTCTACTGAATTTTTTAGGTATCTCAAATTCTCAATGGTATACTTAATACAATTTATGTCATGTAAAAATGTTACTTATCATGCATTTATGTACTAATAATAGTATATATTATCTATATTTCAGATTAGTTGTCACATTTTTTTTACAAAATACAAAAAGGTGAAAAAAATATATTTTAATAATTAAAACAAAATATTCTGCAAGGATAAAAATTCCAAGTGCTATGGAATTAAACAATCACACGTTTAATAGTATATCAGGCCTCAGAGTCGCATTGCATGACTCTCCAACTCTTGAGCCTCTGACGCAGGAAAGCAATAAACATTAAAACTTGTTGATTAAACAGAATACCGAAAATTAATTAAAATATCAAACTTTCGTTGATTTCGAAAAATACCTACCTCAACAGAGGAAGAAACTTTATTTCATATCAATAATCAACTGCGTAAGATAATGTCAAGAACAGAATATAAATAGTATTAAAACCCCTAATTAAATAAATAAATAAAATAATGATAGCTTGGGGAGTAAGATACGATCTTTTCCTTATCCACATCATTCTCCCCCTCTAGGAGAAGGTTCGACCGCGAACCTGAAAGATTGAGCACATCCGCCGAGATCAAACACCAGCCAAATATCTTTAGTAGGGGTGACCTTGTACACTGTTGTGGAAGCAACCAACTGGTCATGTTCAACACGGTAGGAACTATAGAAGGCCGCAACATGACAATAAGACGTTGGGGCAGCAACTTCATGATTCAACTTCTGGGCAGCGACTTGATGAAGCGACGTAGGGGTAGCGACAACAGGGAGAGTCGCTCATGGGTAGTGGATTGATAAAGTGTCTCGACGTCCCAAATCAGCTGAACGGGCTTGGCGTCCCAGATCAGCTCGACGGGCTCGACGTCCCACATCGGCTCGACTAGCTCGGCAGGCTCGACATCCCAGATTGGCTCAACGGGCTCGGTAGACTGTTGGAGTTGTGTACTTAATGTCTAGATTTAAGTATCGGTAAACTCCCGGTCATAGCATTTAACCTATTTAATTAATAAACAATTATTTGCATTTAATTATTATTAATTAAATTATGCAAAATATAGTCCTGGATTTTATACGTTGTAGTTAGTATGGTGTGTCGGGCCCACACAGAAGATCATACTATCGGTTACTCGTATTTAATCGAACTGTTGCTCACGACCTAGATGGACACGGACTAATCCATCGGTATAGTCGTTGTGTGAAAGAGAAAATAATTTATCTTAATTATTTTATCACACTTGTACACTTGGTGTATTGGGCGGATCGCTTGAGATTTATCAATTAGGATTGCCGTTGATAATTGATTTAAATCTCAGAGTATTTTATTCTCAATCCCCGATACTATTGCGGGTGTGTATATTTAATATAAGAGACTTTGATTTTCCAAAGGAATTAACCGATTTAATTATTGGGTTAATTACTGGTAAAATTGGGTAGCTATATTTTATATATGACATGCCGTGAATACTTGACGGGAAAGTGTATCCCGTAAGGGTTGATAATATCCCCGAGATGAGTTCATAAGGAATTATTATGTAAACCCTGCAGGTGGATTTAATCCGCATAATAATTAAAGTTGAATGGTACTATTCTCGGATATAAGAGATGAATAAATTAATTAGCAATAAATTAATTTTATTCATGGATATTTAAATCTTAAATACACGGAATAAATAATACTAACCGGAGAAATATTATTTGATATAATATGGTTTAATATTGGGAGTGCAATTAATTTATATAGTGAAAAATAAATTAATTAATATTGATAAGGATTAATAGATTTGGGCTGAGCTCAATTTAATCATCAATATTAGAAGCCCAATATTCCACCTCCTTTTGATCCCCTACGTAGCCTATAAAAGCACTACATGGCCTTCATAAATCATAAGACAAGAATATCATTATTTGATAGTTCTAGAGAGTTGAAGGAGATCCATAGGAGTTCGATAGATCGTCGCTCACCCGACGTTCGAACGGAGTGCAAGGAATACGTGGGAAGATTCAAAGGTGTTTGATTTTGTTTCTCCGAACAACGAATCGAAGTCGAACCCGAATTAGACGAACGATCACGCGGTGGTGGCGAAGCCACCGGACCGCGGGATCGCCGCCTAGGGTTTCGACGGTGGGCGCACAGACGATCCCCGGCTGGACGCCGGGGCGCGATCGATCAAAGGATCGATCGCGGGCAGCTGCTGGGCACGACGGCCCAGCTGGAGGCGGGCCACCCCAGGCGGCGGCGAGTCGCCGGACTCGCCGCGGGGGCTGCTGGGCAGCCCCACTCGATCGCGCGGATGGCGCGATCCTTTGATCGCGTGAAACCCTAACCGCGGGACGCGGCTGGGCGTGCGTGCATGGCTTCGGCCATGCCGTGCGTTCGGTCTTGCTCCGGCGCGTGCGACGGTGTTCTTGTGATCTCCGGCGAAGGGTTTGATCGGGTTATTGGTTTCCGCATATTTTTTAATAGCCCGGGATATCAAATTCCAACAATTGATATTAGAGCGTGGTTTACGTTCGCGGTATTTTCGATAAAATTGTTCTACCTTGCAGGGTTCCGACTATTATGGCTTGATGATTGTTCGTTTAATTATTTTGTCATATTTATGTTGGATTATTAAACTCTCGGACATGTCGAGATTCGTTTTGTGTGGATGAATGTTTGTAATAGTAAAAATTCGAGGGTTGACCGAATTTAGGATTTATTATTACATTCTATGTTTTCCGGAAAATGTATAGGGTCGATTTCATGTATAGAATCGATACCGGAATTGTAATTTAAATTATTGTAATTTATTTACGATTGGATCGATGCCAAATGGAAGACCGCCGGAGAAGACGAAGTGACGAGGGGAGGCTAGGGCTAGGATTGACCAACCCCATGGTCGATCCATGAGGATCGATCGACCCAAGCCCTAGGCTAGGGTTGTCCGCGGGAGTTCCGGCCACGCCGGCCACCGGTGGTGGTGGCGCGTGGGCCGGGCGGCGGCGGCGATGAGCCCCAAGGGGCGGTCGAATGAGTGGGGGTGGTGTGGGGTCTCCCAACCCACGCTACTCCTACCAAGATCTCACTTTCCTAATTTAATTCGGTTTTCCTATTTGAGTGTTCTTCCTTTTAGAAACTCTCATGGATTAGGAAAAGAATTAATTGGAATTAATTTTATTCCTTATTGAGTATTCTCTTTGGGAACTCTAATGGATTAGGAAAAGAATTAATTAGGAATTAATTTATTTCCTATTTGATTATTACTATTCTTGGAATTTTCATTAGATGAAAATTAATTAATTATGGAAAGTAGAAGAGTCCTAATTTATTTTATTTCTTTATTCTATTATAGAAGTCTTCTAGAATATTCAAGTTTTTACTTGGATAGGATTCTAGAGATTTAATAGAATTAGATAGGAAAAATAAATAAATAAAATATTAATAATATTTAATTTTATTTTTGATATATTCGATTGACTTAATTTTCGAATTAAGTAACTTTTGGATTAATTAAAAATAAATAGATTTAAATATTGGATTAATATTCTCGTCACATGGAGCATTCAAGAACGAAGACTGAAGACTAGAAGATGCGTACGGAGATGGAATAAAGCCATGATAGTCGGGAAAATAATTTTCTAGCATTATTTTGACTATGTGATACTATGTGCTTTATTGCTTGTATGCATGCTATATGTGTTTACTTTATGCACTAGATAGCGTATCCCTTTATTGTAAAAAGCTAAGTGGGAGAGGGGATGGAAACATTCCCATGGTCTCCATTACTGTTCTCTTGGTGACTCTTATGGACTTTCGAAGTACGTATAGACGAGTCATTGGAGGAGAATTCTTGTAATTCCTTTTACGAGAAACATTGATCAAGTTTATCAAACAATGCCTAATTTGTCTTTCTGAAGCTGACTTCAAGTCGACTCATTCTCACCCCGGGGAGTGGAATGGAGCCAAAGCCACTTGGTCATGTGGATGACACAAATTAGAGACCTTCGTACCATTCTTTGATAGATGGATCGATTGTCTGCTCGGCTCCCTCATTTATGAGAGATAGGGTTGTTCGCATGGTGAATCACTGGTTAGAAACTTCGAGTTTCACTTATGATTCTCCGCGTCTTGATTTACAAAAATCGAATGGGTTCCTGTAATTGGGAGTCAATTATAAAAGTCTCTTGGTGTAGTAAACGTCCACACAACGTGGCTTGCTATACTAACGGATTTTGAATTAATTGATGTAGACAGTTATAAGGAATTGTGAAGAATTGCGAAGTTGTCGTAAACGTCCACACAACGTGGCTTGCGGTGATATAGTAATTCCAAACGATTTACTTTAGTACTGAGTAATGGTTTACACTTAGATACGCGTTATAGTATCCTTCCCAACGAAGTTACGCTATAATCGATGTATGACCAAAGAAAATCTAATTGCTAAATCATTTGGGTAGGTAAACGTCCACACAACGTGGCTTGCCTCACCTGATGGGATTTTAGATGTGATTAGCAATTTAATGATATTATTTGAGGGAGATAATATCGGACATTAAATTGATTGTTTGTTTATATGTGCTTATAGGTTTAGAGAATTTCTATGAATCCACTTTCGTTGATACTTAAGGAATTCAACGCACTGGTTCCATACTGTGTTGGATGGAATAAAGAGTTAGACATTACTCAGACTGTGAAGGAGTACAACGATGTACTCAGCGAAACTTGTCCTCCTAGACCTACCATTAACTCAACTGATGAGGAAATAGTTGACTTTGAGAAGTGGGATAGTGCTCATGCATTAGCCGCTAATCATGATGTCATGCTTAAACTCAAGTTGATGTTTAGACATGATGTAAAGGCTAGAAAAGAGGCGATGAGGATACTCATAAAGGTCAGTTGCTTCGAGGAAACGCTTGAACACGTTTTTGAAATGCTAGATCTTTTAGACGAGTTGAGACAGTCGCAAGCTCTTATAGCCAAGGCCAAAGGTTTCGAACCTAAGGGCATACATAAGGAAAAAGAGAAGAAGGCAAGTGGATCCAGTAGTCCTCAAAGACTTGGACCAAAGGGCGGGATAAAGAAGCCTTCTGGCAAATAACCCCAAGGAAAGCAGTCTAAGTACTGGGGGTCTATATCTTGTCCTCTCAAAGGTACGAATTTTTCTTTAGTCGTAAAAACATAGTCAGCGGTATTATCTACCAAGAATTCTGGTGTGTAGATATGGAACCACTGACGGTATGTGTATTTTAAATGCAGGGGTTCCAGAAAACCCAGCGACTTAGAGAAGAAGAGTTCGAGTCCACATGGGCGAAGCTGTTGAGGAAGCAGCGGTTGCAGTGGAAGACATTTATCTGCTTTAATAGTTATAGGATTTCATATCAAGATTATTGCTTTATGTACCCTTTATTTTAGAAAGAACTTTTGTTCTGGTTTTCTATTATCAATGAATGGATAATTTATTTCTTTAATCATTTGATGGTTTGGATAAGAAATAATGGTGTTATCTATTCTGGTACATTAGATAAGCAATATATGAATGATGAATCCTCAGTCAACCACGATGCAACAAACCGTTACATACAACTTATTTTACTGATTAGATGTATTTTTTTGTTAAATCATTATACTTGTGAATTCTTGTACTTAGTGGTATTTATTCAAATAAAGTTCAAAGGTCGAAATTGATTTGATCAATTATAGTTGAAGGAATGGACCTTCCGACCTAAGAACTAAAATTGGGAGATAATACAACTAAGTGGACCTTCTAAAGGGTGGAATTCGGACAAGTATTAAGAATGATCAACGATGATATATGCAGAAATATGTGAAATTAGAAAGGTATGAGTAGTTCTTTTAAGAATACTCGAAGATGGATTAGAATACTTGATGTGCCATAAAAGCAAAGTGTTTTGACTAGTCAATGGACACAAAGCTATTATGGGGAACCTTTGAAGTATATCCATTGGAAGCCTGCGACTAGTTCGCGGAGGCTATCACCTATCTAAATAACACATGGCATATATCAAAGATTGGGATTAAGTCTCAAGGACTGCACCATACACTTGTGTGTAGAAATGGTGTGATGAAAACAAGAAATGGAATTCTAATAGTAAAAGGACAAATTTGTTCGGAACTACCTATGTTCTATGGATATTTCTGGATACAACGGCACATTCAATATGGTTGTAGGATATCCTAGAAGAACAAGTGATTGTATGTTCAATAGTACTATGAACCAGAGGGGTGTACTCGCCCGGTTCTTAGAGGAAGACTATTAGATGAACTACAATGCCCTAACTGACAAGGTACTCTAAAATGAGGAAAAGAAAAGACTGAGAACCAGACTAACCGAGTAGTAGTACACCACTAAATGCACCTAATGTTATTACTGTTATACACCGGAACGCCATTGCAGTGGGAGGTTGTCAAGCAACCAGAGATGTTCATAAGACTAGAAGAGTTTTTGAACTCTGGATCTAGTAGACATGAAATCGATCCCTAGCTCTGCATAAGGGGCGGTACTAATCTAAATGTGCCTACTTGGATAGCAATAAGTATTATTGTTAAGAGGCAAGATCATTTAGGAGTACAAGCTTAGCAAATCCATTTATGGATTGTTACAAAGCTATGAATCGTGGAACTTGCGAATTGATGAGATAGTCCATTATATGGATTCATCAAAGGGCATAGACGAGGAAGGTGTATTGGAAGAGTAATGGAAACAAGGTGGCGTTTCTCGGAGATTTTATGTAGATAACACTTCATCATTGGCAACAATGCAAAAGTATTGTCAGACATAAAATAGAGGTTGTCTAAATAAATCGAGATATAAGATTAAGAGTAAGTTGGATCATGTTCTTGGAATCTTTCGATCTCTAGATAAGAACATTGTACTTCTCCTAGATATCTTATGCGATTATGGTTTGTTTAAACATGCATAATTCTGAGAAAGGTTATTGCCTTTTAGAAACAGAATACATCTATCTAAAGGTATGTGTCTTGGACACATGAAGGAGATAGATAAAGACAAAGCGATTTCCTACACTTCGAGTGTGGAAAGCTTTATAGATGCAATGTTGAAAAACAAGAACCTGATATCGACTATGCGGTTAGCGTAGTGGGAGGATATCAAAGTAATCTGGATAAGAGATATTCGAATGCTGTAAGAGTACTTTCGAAGTACTGGCTTACGGAGCAATACGAATTCTTCTTGGATTACATCTTCTCAGATCCCAAATCAGAGAAGGACCAGTGCAAGTCGATATCAGGCTATGTGTTCACTTTTGAAAGAGGTGGAACCTCAAGATGAAAGAGTGATAAGCATGATGCTTCTCGGACTCTATCATAAACCGAATAGCAGCCTCAGAGGCAGCGGAAGTTTTGGTTAGGTTCCGGAGTGACCTCTGAGCTTGGATATGATTCTTGGTTCACCTGCGTGGTAAACTGGAAGAAGTCATAAGTTCAAAAGGTGACGATAACACATAGAGCAAGTACCACCTGAATTGAGTCATCGTCTAGGGAGACGACGCAGTAGTCACCAAGATAACTTCAGAGCGGCAACCTAGATTGCTCATTCACATAGTACTTTTGGGAAGTATAACCTAAGCACGTGATGAGTATGGGAGTCGGGAGTTTGGAGGAAATGACTAGACCTTAGTACAAGTGGGAGATTGTTGGAGTTGTGTACTTAATGTCTAGATTTAAGTATCGGTAAACTCCCGGTCATAGCATTTAACCTATTTAATTAATAAACAATTATTTGCATTTAATTATTATTAATTAAATTATGCAAAATATAGTCCTGGATTTTATACGTTGTAGTTAGTATGGTGTGTCGGGCCCACACAGAAGATCATACTATCGGTTACTCGTATTTAATCGAACAGTTGCTCACGACCTAGATGGACACGGACCAATCCATCGGTATAGTCGTTGTGTGAAAGAGAAAATAATTTATCTTAATTATTTTATCACACTTGTACACTTGGTGTATTGGACGGATCGCTTGAGATTTTATCAATTAGGATTGCCGTTAACATTTACCACACACAAGAAAATAAAAACATTTTAAAACCCCTTATTCAATTTGCCCCCAAATTTTAACATTGATTCAGAGTTCTTATCTTCAAAAAAATAAAAAATAAAATGATACAATTGGCCCCTGAATGTTTACGCTGAATCAAAACTCTAGGGCATTTATGTAATTTCAGATCTTCAATTACTTTGCTTTGTAATTTGGTCAAATCTCGAGGGTGTAATTTTGGTAACTAACCTTAAGCAAAGTTTTTTCAGGATTTCCCACAGGACATCTATATCAAGCATTGTCAAAGCGTGGGGTAGAAAAGAAGCCTATGTACTCCTTTACATTTTTTCAATTAAATCTCTCAAAATTTGTGAAAACTTACATTGAAATTTATGTAAGATGCATGCATGTCTAGCCATAGCTGATCCATGAGCTTGAACGCAATACAAATACAGAAGATCAAATGCTGATTCGTTTTCTGCCGAGTAGAAGGATGAAACTTTCACCAATAATTATCACAAAGCAAAATCGGCACACTAAATAAGTTCTACTCGAAGAAAGCATGCAAATCTACCCTAAAAAGACATTCTATTTACCAGCGAGAAGATTCAAGAAGACTGCTCCCACAGGCGTTTGCGGCTTCACTGCAGAAGATGAGGTAGATTATATAATTACTTAGCCCATGAACAGTACACTATTTACCAGCAAAGAATGATACAACACATATGGTATCTTCAGGTCATTACAATCAATAACAGGACCTAAAAGTAATAAGCTAAAATGCATCAGCTGGAAATAACGAAATGATCTCCAGATCTAAACCAAATGTAGCTCAACAGTTAATAACATAAATCTGGGACACGGACAGGATCAGCCAGTTCAACCAGACACTGGTTGTATATATATATATATATATATAATGTAGCTTAACAAATATATAACATAAATAAGAAGCCATATTTAAATAATTTTCCCATGTATAATGTATCAATTTAGTCGATCATTTGTAGTAATAATTTAAATTTTCTAAAATTAATTTCTAATGCTTGTGTATTTATTTTGAGAACCTTAATTAACATGATTAACAATGCCATATCTGATCAGAGAATATATACATTTCTACAATGTTCAAAATATGGCTTTATTGACAATTTTGGAACAAATGGAATTACAGAATCTTCAGATAATTGCAGAATAAAAACAAACAGTAGCTTATTCACAACGTAGTAGTTTAGGGCGTTACACACTTTTAACGGCTTCAAGGGCGTTACACACTTTTAAGCACGTTTAGGGCGTTGCACGCTTTCAATGGCTTCAAGGTGTGCAATGCCAAAATTCGTTTTAGTATTTTAATTGTTTATTGAATATTTTAAAGTATAATAAGTATTTTATAGTATGATTTATTTACGTTTAGGTGTTTCAATATTTTTATAATTTTCCATCGTAATTTTACACTTTAGAAGTCTCGTCGTATTTGATTTAATTACGTGCACGAGTACTATCCAAAACAATTCAGAATCGGATGTAGTATTGTATTACACTATTTATTAAACAAAAATTTTCAGACAACAATAACAAAACATGAATTTCTACAAGAAATATAACTCTGTCAATAATCTTGTTCCGTTAGCCTTAGCAACAATGATTGCTATTATTATTCTCCTATGTCCTTTGGAACCGCTGTTTCTTCACTTCAAGAATCAATATATCACCACTCCAAATAATTCTGTAATTAAATTTTTTCATATATATAATATATATTATGTGTTTTGTTTGTTTGTTTATTTAATTAATCTGGTGTTTTTAAAATGCGCAGTCGTCGATTGATGAGCTGGGAAGGGCTTTGGAGAAGGCCTCGATGGCTAACAAGACTCTCATCATCACAGTTGTCAACAAAGCTTACGTGGACAGCAACGACGAATACGAACCGACGATGCTCGATCTCTTTCTCGAGGGTTTTTGGGCAGGGGAGGGGACGAGACAGCTCGTGGACCACTTGCTCGTGGTGACCATGGACCGGGGGGCCCACGACAGGTGTCGGTTCCGACGGTTGAACTGTTACAGGCTGGCGGATGGAGTCGGAAAAGATGATTTCGCCGGAGAAAAGGTTTACATGTCGAAAGGGTTCATAGAGATGATGTGGAGGAGGACTGGCTTTCTGTTGGATGTCCTAAACAGAGGATTTAGTTTCATTTTCTCTGTAAGTTTTTATTTCATTAATAAATATTCCGGTTATCGGTTATCCGATTATTTTTTGTTTGCGACAGGACACTGATGTATTATGGCTGAGGAATCCACTGCCTATACTCATCAGCAGTAATGAAACTTTCGACTTCCAAATAAGCACGGATTCCTTTTTTGGCAATTCTTCCTCGGAGCGAAACCCGATCAACACGGGTTTTTATTTTGTCCGGTCGAACGAAAAGACCAGGTCATTATTCCAAACGTGGTACGACAGGAGAAAAAATGCGACCGGGTTGAAAGAGCAGGACGTGTTGGATAAGTTAGCAAGGGGCAACATTTTTGGAAAATTGGGTGTGAAGGCGAAATTTCTCGACACTTTATACTTCAGTGGGTTTTGCCAGGATAGCCGACATGTCGAACAAGTGACGACTGTCCACGCAAATTGTTGCCGTAGTATCGTAGCCAAGATCAAGGATTTGAAGTTGGTTCTCAAGGATTGGAAGATGAGGAAGAGTAAATTAAATATGGGTCTCAGTGATTCCAAAAACAGGACCAACTTTCGATGGTCGAAACATACATCTTGTGTGAATTCATGGCACAATAGGATTCATTAGGTAAATGTATGTTTATTGAGAATACGAGCTTTGGAACTTTAGAATCACCATTCTTGCTATTTTCAAATAAAATAAAAACTCTCTCCCTCGGATTTCTCTTCTTTTGGTCTACTTAACTGAACCTAGCTACCGGGTTCATTTCAACGGAAAAGAAAAAAATGATCTAAAGATTGCCAATCCCGGGGACTTTGACATGGATGAGAATGAGGTCGAGCGAGAGGCTATCAAAACTACTGATAAGAAGGCTAAAAGGAGCTGATCCCAATACGTTTAAGGTCGAATGAAATCAAAATTGGTTTCTCTAAGTATCTAATGTGGCAACTGATATTTGTAACAGAGTGTCTGAATAGTGAACCTATTCTTCATGTGTTTTTTTGTTAATTACAAAAAGTGCCTTGAGTTTTTCACTTAATGACAAAAGGGCCATGCTACCTTTCAAAATTACATATTTTTCCATGAACTCTTACTTTGTCTTACATTTACCCCACCCAAGAGAAAAAAACCATTTCAAAACCCTGATTCAGTTTGCCTCAAAATTTTAAATTGATTCAGAGTTATTATATTCCAAAAAAATAATAATGAATATTATTAGGGTTTTTGCAATTGGGTGAAACCTAAAGGTACTAATGTAATTAACCCATTTGAACTATTTTTTGTTTTAGGGGATCAAATTTTGAACCCGAGAAACCGGGTTCTTAAATTCACTACTTACGCTATGCTACCAGAGTCTGTGCATAATCCTAATGCTGGTGTGGAATTTGTTTTCGATATGAGCCAACAAAAAAAAAAAAAAAGACAAAAGCGTGAAAACCTCAACCATATGATGAAGAAGATAAGTCCAAGTAAAACACTTACAGACATAGACGAGCCGTACATTATGATAATTTTGGGTTATCAGCAAATACATATACATGTTATCATCACTTAACATTCATCTCATCCATAAACTAGTAGCAATAAGTAGTTGCTCTAGCTTTCAAAGGATTTTCACAAACACCTTACGACAAATCTCTAACAATCAGAGCCCGGCCCTCACCACCCTAGCTATACTCCGTAGTCCGAGCAAATCGTTATCTTGGAAAATACTTTGTCAGCCAATAACAAACCATTAAGTACATACTACCGACTCAGTAGGGCATAGGAAGGCAAGTCTTCCAGGCGAGTGAGGCCTTCTTGGAGAAGCTCACTCTCCAGCTGACGACGAGTGGCTTTCATAACAGCCTGACCCAAAAAAATAGGGGGATGAGTTTAGGATGAAAATAACAGAACTATTAGTCTATTAGGCAGAAAAGCCTAATTACAAAAAATATGCTTCATGTCTACCCTAATAATTAAAAAAACTTTCAAAATTACAAAACGGCCCCTGGAGTTATATCTCGAGCTACATATATCCCTGGGGACCAAAAAACATTCTGAAATGCTCCTTTCCCTCTATAGAAAAATGCTACAATTGGCCCCTGAATGTTTACACTGAATCAAAACTAAGGGAATTTTTGTAATTTCAGAACATCAATGGCTCTGCTTTGTAATTTGGTCAAATATTGAGGGTGTACGTTTAGTAACTAACCTTAAGCAAATATTTTTCAAGATTTCCCACAGGATGTCTATATCAGGTATTGTCAAAGCGTGGGGTAAAAAAGAAGCCTATGTACTCCTTAACCTTTTTTCAATTAAATCTTTCACAATTTGTGAAAACTTACATTGAAATCCATGTAAGAAGCATGCATGTCTAGCCATAGCTGATCCATGAGCTTGAACGCAATACAATACAGAAGATCAAATGCTGATTCGTTTTCTGCTGAGTAGAAGGATGAAACTTTCACCAATAATTACCAGAAAGCAAAATCGGCACACAAAATAAGCTCTACTTGAAGAAAGCATGCAAATCTACCCTAAAATGACTTTCTATTTACCAGCGAGAAGATTCAAGAAGACTGCACCCACAGGCGTTTGCGGCTTCACTGCAGAAGATGAAGTAGAATAATTACTTAGCCCATGAACAGTACACTATTTACCAGCAAAGAATGATACAACACATATGGTATTTTCGGGTCACTACAACCAATAACAGGACCTAAAAGTAATCAGCTAAAATGCATCAGCTGGAAACAACGAAACGAGATCCACATCTAAACCATATGTAGCTCAATAATCAATAACATAGATCTGAGACTTGGACAGGATCAGCCAGTTCAACCAGATACTGGTCCGCAAAAAAATGGTGATAACCAGAAATTTTAATTATATATAACATAAATAAGAAGCCATATTTAAATAATTTTCCCATGTATCAATTTAGTCATTTGTAGTAATAATTTAAATTTTCTAAAAATTAATTTCTAATGCTTGTGTATTTATTTTCAGAACCTTAATTAACACGAGTAACAGTGCCATAGAGAATATAGACATTTCTACAATGTTTAAAATATGGCTTTATTGGCAATTTTGGAACAAATGGAAATATAGAAACTTCAGATAATTGCAAAATAAAAGCAAACAGTAATTTATTGAGAATTGTACTAATTATAGGTTGAATGTAGTCGTGGGAATTGATATCCATTTAAAAAAGGAAAAAAGAAACTCATGAAGTGTGAACGATAAGCCTTTTATCTCTCAAAAGAATCAACAACTCACCTGCTTCAAGATCAAGCATCTGAATAAGCATGAATGTAATGTTGACACCACCAACAGCGAATGGGTATTCCCACAACGCCCTATTACCTTCTTGCTTCCGAAGAAGATTCTGAAATGATTTCTGCAGAGAAAAGAAGAAAACAATTGGGCATGTTCTTCTAAGGTTAATATTTCTTCATTTAGCTCTCTTAATGTAAAAAACAGCGGTTAAAACTAGATGACCCAAAATATCAAAAAGGAAAAACTATACACAGTACATTGGACTAATAGATGGAGGGGGTTAGCAAACATACCGGAAAGTTCCTAGCAATGTACAGCAAGTTTTCCAGTGATATGAAACCTCCACCCCTATTAAAAAATGTTAATTACGAGCAATGATCTGAACAAAATCTCGTCAGCTTATTCCAAGGGATTTGAACAAAGTTCAAGGGTAAAAATTGATTTACCGAAAATCTGTTGATGGATCTTTTCCCTGCCAGCCCATTTCCTTCCACTGCTCTGATATTATACCACGTAGTTCCTCCCCAGGAAAGGCAGCATGCCATAGTGCCAACAGAGCTTCCTATTGAACAAATGAAAAAAAAAAAGTTTTGAGAAGGACATGCAGATTTCAGAATTAAAATATAAAGCTTGTTGAAACATTTACATAGTAATTAATGTAAGCATACATATTTATAGTTATACCTGATGTTCGGGAAGAGAATTATCATAGGACACATCTAACCGACTTTGTAGCTTCTCTAGGCATTCTTCCTGACATAAAGGCGTCTTAAAATCAGATATGCATGCATGCAAGCATGCAACAAGCAATCTAACGAATTTAAACTTTGGGAGAGGTTACACTTACGTATAAATATATTCTTGTACCATAAGCATAGTGAAATTTTTTTATTTATAACTTAATAAATTCACTGACCTAGTGAGAATGGGACACAATTTGGTTCTCAAGTCCTAACTATCTAATTACTTCAGGAAGTACATCGAAGTCACAAACTGAATTTTAAAACATCAAACATTCGCAAAATACTTGAATTCATGCCCATGAAAGTCAATATTTTAAGAACAGTGCCTTCTTGTGGATGTGACATGCTTCAATTAAACATAAGGCCATACAACAATCGAATCAAAAAATTCAAATAAAACAATCTGGCACCTATAACCTGAACAGGTGTCAAGTCAAATGAAGAACTAGCATCACTGTCTCTTCCTTGAGCACAAACGCATGAAAGGCCCCTGCCAAGCCATGCCGCTGATCCGGCCACAACCTCTGCTGTAGTAAAAAAAAAGTGGGAAAAATAATAAATAAAGATGCTGTATGATCTCTAGATTTATACCGAGGTAATATGATATGGTAAGAATTAAGTAAATAGTAAAATATACAAGCAATGGAAAAAAAATATCACCAACTCTGCAAATTTTGTGGAAACAATCAGAATAGATTACAACTTGTGTAATCATAATTCATAAATGGTCAAAAGATCAAACACGAGATATAAAAAATAGTAGTACATGCTAATACACCAAATGAATTCCTATAATTTTCTTCATCACTATTTTATTTATTTCTTCTTCATTATTGTATTCCCTTCGTCACCACCCAAAACAACCATCCCTACCTAACACCAAGAAAATTGAAGTTCCTTATGGATTCTTTTGTAATTTTTCTTATTAGAGCTGAATAAAAGAATTGATAGATCTAATTTTACCAGATTTTGATCTATAAAAGAAATTGCAGACGAATTAGAAAATACCAAATCCAGCAATCCCTATCATAACTGACCAAAAATCCCAACGCAGCTAGACATAAATGGGCGAAATTTTGTTGAATTCACGGATCCAAAATCTTCATCGCGTTTTTGCAGACATATCGCAAGTCAAAGGAAAGCACACAGCGGACATAGAGGATAACAGCACGATAGGAATATGTACAGATAGATAGATACACAGATAAAAATTGATAGCACAGGAGAGAAAAGGAATATGCGTACCACCAGAAGATGAATGACATGAACTTCCCCGATCGAGCCCTTGCGAAATTCGTCTCACTGCCACAAAAGATCCGCCGCCGCCGCCTCTGTCATCCATCACCTCACCTATCACTACTCCGTACGCAACCGATCGTGATTTCCTTTTTCACTAGAATCGAAATCCGAGCTTAAGAAAATTCGAGCGCCGAGAGTTCAAAATCGAGCTCACGCCGATGCGGGAATGCGGAATCAATCTGAGTTGACGGTGGCGTTTCCTAACCGTTAGTTATCAAGAAACGGAAAGTGCTTTCGTCAGGGTTTCAAGATCCGTAAATTGGTATTTATTGAAGAATCGATGCACAACGTGAAGTTTTACGTGGTTTATCATTTATTTTCTGTGATTTTATATAAAAGAAATTTGTTTTAGCTACTGCAATTTTTGTTCAGTTTGGGTGGCCAGCTCGTTTATTTTTCAGAATTTATTATTTATTTCTCATTATTATTTAATGAGTAATTGAGTAAATCATTTTTTAATAAATTCCGAAAAATGTCTAGGTACATTTATTCAATTTAATCCACGTTCAAGTAGACCGCTACTTGAAGAAAATAGTTGTTCAGATGGGAAGATGGAACGAGAGGGTGGGAATTAAGGTAGTACAGTGGAGAAAAGGTAAATACTCAGTTGGTTCTTTTATGAATGGTGTATGAATACCAAAGCTCCAATGCAAGACATAATTTCCAAAATAGCATATCCGGGGACAATTTATCTCCAACGAAAACTCAAGATAAGAACTTGTCTTTCACTTAAAAATCAAAACTGAGAAACAAATATCTTTGGCCAGAAATAAATGGTCCACATGCACTGATAAAGAAAACTATGACGAAAACACTACGAATGAAAACCATTGCGGGAGGGAATTAACCAGAGGTTCAAAATACTAGTACATGAGAACACAGATCTCATTTGGCTGCTAGTGTTGGGAACTGGCCATGGTCTCCAATGGAAGGTGCATTCACATTGATTCTCCCACCACCGTAGTCTCCTCTAGCACCACGACCACGGCCACCCCTACCACGACCAAAATACCTTTCCCCCTCAGCAGGCTTCAG
This sequence comes from Euphrasia confusa, assembly GCA_954870475.1. Classification (NCBI taxonomy): domain Eukaryota; kingdom Viridiplantae; phylum Streptophyta; class Magnoliopsida; order Lamiales; family Orobanchaceae; genus Euphrasia; species Euphrasia confusa. The sequence continues at coordinate 2,236,638 of OX940961.1, forward strand.
GAACTCGTTGATGCTGATAGACTAAATCAATTCAAAAATAAATAAAATATAATTAGGACTCTTTGATATAGATATATAAGTTAAAACCATTCACTAACAACAACTACAGTAGTAGGCATCTATAGAATATGAATTTACCTTTTTGGCTCTCTCCTCCTTATCAGCCAGCTCTTTTTTCTTGTCCTTATCAGATCCCTGCACAAAAAGATTAATTCAGTATACAATAACAATAAACATTTTGCTTTAAGCAAATACGATCAAGCTAGGAAGTGTAAATGGATTTACCAATTTAATGAAAATATCATCATTTGACTTCTTGTTCGAAAGTTCCTGCATGGACTCGAACTCTGTTTTGTCAACTTTCCTACCCTCAGATTTGAGAGTCTGCAGAGCCTTCCTTTTCTCCTCCAGAATCTTCTCATACTCTTCAAGTGTCATCTCCTACAGTTTTGTCAAAAAAGCAATCTCAAAAAGTCTTGTACATGTGACCATGTCAACAACAATTATACTGTATTAATTGAATTGTGTGCCATATTATAACATACTACCTAGTTATTTGATATTAAGACATTAAAGAAAGAATCACAAGGGTTACCAAACATTAGGGAAAATGTAAAGCAGTTGAGAATATTAAAACGAGAAAATTCAAACCTATTGAGATCTAAAATAAGTATCTCTACCTTAGCTTCACGTTCCTTTTCTTCAGCTTCCTTTTTAGCAAGTTCCTTTTGCTCCTCTGTTAGAACATACTCCTCCACATAAGGCTTCTCTGCATTCAATCCTTTCTCACCTTCAACTTCATCACCCTCAACCACTCTATCGATAAAAAAATAGAAGAAAGAAAAATAGATCCTATTAGAAAACAAAGTACAAAGCAACTCTGAGATACATAAGACGCTTTATATGTCGTAATATATCACAATCAGATGGTACATGTCGTAATATATCACAATCAGATGGTATATGTCGTAATATATCACAATCAGATGGTACATGTAGTAATATATCACAATCAGATGGTACATGTCGTAATATATCACAATCAGATGGTACGTAGGGTTAAAAGGAAATACTCACAGAGCTAGCTCATCAGTTTGAGTACCCCAATTCCCTTGACCAGATCCTTCCCGCTTTATCCCATTTCTGTAGACAGACAACGTTCAAAACAGAAACAAAAATGAAAGCAGGCAAAAGGAGGAAAGTATTTCACAATGCAAATATTTATTAAAATTCAATGTTCCATTGAGATACATCTCAAAACACTAACACATGATTGTTACTTGAAAAACATTTTACCTTTCATAGTACGAAAACAATTCAAATCTACCCTACACATTCATTAGGTATCAAACTCAGACAGGTAATTTCATTGAACTTTTGATTTTCTTTTGGGTATCTAAATGAAAAATTGCATGTAAAGCGAAAAAAGAGATACAAAAGAAGAGAAGGTACGTACGCTTTCCCAGTGGCACTGTGTCGATCATACTGCCTGTTAGAACGCTCTCCATTGTTGTTACCCCCACGGCGACCACCACCGGCAGGCTCACGGTACCCTTGATACCATCCATCTTTAAGTTCAAAAGTTTTTCTACCTTCTGACTTGTCAACATAACCTTCAGTATCAAAGGCTTTTCTATCCAAAGCTTTTCTGCGTTCCACGCTGTTCCCACGTGAATCAGAGTGGGATGGATCCTTGTAGGACACAACACCAGCACCACGGTCTTGTCCATAATCGCGACCACCGCCATTACCACGGTCTTGTCCATAATCGCGTCCACCACCACGACGACCACCTCGTGCAGAATCAGATTTGGCCTCTTTGACTAGACAAAAGAAAAGGTATAATTGTAAAATACAGATAAAGTAATTTTACACATGTGGAAATCAAAATCTCAAACGCTATTTTGGATTATTTGACATGTAATCTCATGTTACGAACAGAGAACACTGGACAGTGAAAGTGAAGAATATAACAAAACAATTAAGATATACGGCAATCATATTAAATGTCCAGTAGATTTCCTCTAAAATCATTAAAAAATATGAGCATAAATTCCATGATCAAATTCATCATGTAACGTCCACTGTAAAATCACAAAACATATATCTATTACAAAATAAGATCCTAACGATAGAAATTCATATCCGATGCAAGGAAAAAAAATATATCGAGAATATAAATTACGAGAAAACAAACAAAAAATAATTCTACATGTTTAACTTACCAGCCTGAGCTGGAGGGATAGGTTTGGAGGGGAGCTTGCCCGGAGCCGCCGTCTTCACATTCGCACCCGCCGCCTTAGACGATAAACCGGAGACTTTCTTCGGCTCGGCCTTCGGCTGCTGAGCGGCAATCAACAACGCCGGGTCCTCTGCATCATCGTCTCCCAACAAATCGAAAGGATTAGCCGTCGACATATCAGCACCAGTAAGAAAACGCTAGTTAACAGATGACTCGGAACGGTGAAACCCTAATCAAGAGCAGTATCCATGTTGCGAAATAAAATCAACAGATCTGAAAATGGTAAAATGAAAAAAAAATGCTGGGAGCAAAATGATGGGGGTGAGCAAGTAAGGTTCGAGTGAAACCCTAGCTGTGCAAAGCAGGGTTTATATAGGGGAGCGAGAGTGAGGTTAATCGGAATTTCGCGAATAATTATTCTTTGCTCGCAATGGAAATCGCGTGCGTACTGTTTAAAACTTTCCTTTTATTTTATATCACATTATAATATTACTATTAATATTATTTTGTCAATTTTATATTATGATATTTTTTAATATATATTTCATCTCAGCATAATATCACGTGGAAATCGTATCAGCATCGAACCTCACTTGTAAAATTAAAATTCATACTCAATTTCATATGGTTTGGAAAAACACAATTCCAAATTCTAAACGTTCATATTCATAATAATATTCGTATTGTTTGGAAAAACAATATTCCAAATTCCAAACATTCCTGCGGTACAATACGAGACTAATAAATGACTAGAATGACCAGTGCGTTTCTTCCTGCAAGATAGTAAATCTTCAACAAAGATTTGCAGATTAAACGCGTCCCAGCTCATAAGCCAAATAACAGAATGGCCAATCCCTCGACCCGGCCGCACCACAAACATAGTTTGCATTCAGTTTATATAATCAATCTCCAACAGAGAGGCTCAAGAACACTTGCACTTCATTGACTACGTTTGTCATTCTTAACACTCTTGTCATCGTTCGTTTGGGGCGAGAACTGGCTGGTTGAAGATGGGGAGTAGCCCGGTGCACTAGGTGAGTATCCAGCGCTTGGGCTTTAGAAAAGCAACAAAAAACAATGAGGGGAAAATAATCGTAACGAAATATACATCGAGAATAGGATATCGAGAGTGAATCACTCACCTGTACTGTGGAGAGCTCGGACTGTAGTCTGGGTTGCCGGCAGAGCTATATGGGCTGAAGAAAAAAGTCAAAAACGAGTCAATAGTCAGAAAAGAGAACAGGAAGGTGGTAGTACATAAATAATTGAAAAATGAAAACAATAATAAGTCACCCTTGTATTAAGAAAGGGAAAGCTCAAAGCTCACTAATATACCTGCTTGGACTATAACTCGGACCAGATGGAGAATACGAAGGAGATGTTGGAGAATATGAAGGTGATGTCGGGCTGCCAACCACAGTATTTTTGTAAGTCCAAAGTCAGATAGCAAAAGGAAAAGGCAATTAGTTACTTGTAACAAAGCAGTTTGTATAAATCAAAAAATGAAAAACAAATCAATGCAAATTGGCTAATTAAAGTTAGCACTCCATGATCAACAGGTGTAAAACAGTTACCAATAGTAAATCGCAAAAAAGACTGCAAAAGAAAATACCTATAGCTTGGTGAGGAAGGACTGTATGGACTTCGTGCATGCTTCGGAAGTGTGCCTCCGACCGGAACAGAAATTGATCCTCCGGGTCGTCGAACAGGATTTCCCACGGGGGCTCGGGTTTGACCGGTAAGTCGGGTCGACTTGCAGACGAGGCTCATGCGGAAGCGGTCTCCGATGGATAGGATCCCTAATATCATAGCGACAATATCGTCAGGAAGTCGATCAAAAGGACCAGGAGGCCAAGCAAACTTTAACCAGGAAAACATATTTTTGATAGAGAGAGTTAGAGCTAATAAGTTTGAAATGAATATCTAACAAATACAGTACTATAATATGGGGAAACTCCGAAATTATTTGAAAACATAGCTTTGTACGGCAGTTTGTTTAGCTTACGATGATAAGATTTTTTATTCAGTAATAATGTCTACTTTTATATACTAAAAAAGAATGACCAAAAAACACTTCCATCCTTACTATTAATGTTTTAAAAAAACGGTCGGTCCAAGGGAGACACGAGTCGGACCACCTTGTTCTGAGGCGCACTGAGTCGAGGCAATTTTGAAAAATACAAAGAACTTGCCAGAGTTTGAGAGCTGTTACAGATCAAGAGTTAGCTCAAGAAGAGTCTCTGAACAGCAAAAAAAGGAAGCAACCAGGAACGTGAGCTTTTCAAGAGCCATCACCAGATGCTTTGTCCAGGAGTTATAGAGTTATATCACAGGCCGACCCTCAGAGCATATTGACCTATACCAGCAGGATGAGTCGACGGTAGTGAACATCTTTTCTTTTCTGGGGGCAATCGTTTTAAAACAGGCACTGCAAAGAGAAGAACAAAGACAAAATATTACTATTAGCTTGCAAGTATTTGAGCAATATCTTGCTGGGAACCTAAAAGAAGCTGCCAATATTAACATTTAAGGTGTGACAATTCCATTCTATTTTTCAAAAAAATAATCAGAAAATGTACATTGATCAGAGATTCAGAAGTTTCGAATAAAAATACATTAGGGGCATAGCAGTACTATGTACAGAAATATTGATTACAAAGGTCTAAATGCCCCGAATCAAAAAACTTGAAATTAAATCTAAAAACACGAGGAGACAATCAAAAAACGTGATTTGGTATACATGTGTTTTAGTCTTTCTTATTTCGTGCAATATACGACATCTTCTCTGGATTGTTTTTTTCATGTTCTAAAACTTAGCAGGAAACCATATTTTGCACAATAAACATGGAGTAAAAGATAATTGCAAATCTCACTATAGATTTTTATCACCTGCAGTGTCCAATCACCTTAAAGAGGATATGCAGGCAGCATGGGATAACTCTCAGTGGCCTTCTCGAAAGATCAAAAAGCTTGGTCACTCATTGAGGAAAGTGGAAACTTCAGCTCGTGATTGACTCGGTCCAAGGGGCCGAGGGTTCTATCCACCCTCACTTCTTTCGACGATTTCGGTACTTGGCTCCCCAAATGTGTTGTCAAGCAACCACTTACCAGTTACCAACCTAAAAGAGAATGATGAGTTGCTCACACAACAAAGCCCAACAAACCTTGCCAGCCTTACATTCTCAAACTCCATACAATATATCAATACTGTCTTGCAATCTATAGCTCTCGATCTTTATATTGATGCATCTTGTTCTGGAAATGTACAAAAGAAGAAAAAAACAGATATTCAATAATCAAGAACTTCTCAGCCAAAGAGGGAAGGAATGAGAAAACAAACCCATTGCTCAAAGTTACCACTCCAAAGCATCAATCTATCCAAAAAACATCATGGAATTATTCTCAAGCATTATGATCATTCGAGGATAATAGCATCATCATAATAACCTCATACACGGAATAAATACAATAGCCTCACTAATGAGATATTACCTCATTTGAAGAATATGTGTAAGACCTCATGGCACTAATCATTAGCACGAAATCGAAAATCAAGCTCGTCTACAGCTAGGTTGTCCGCTTTTCTTTCTCCATGCATGCTTGTACATACAGAATGATATATATGCATAAAAAGGGATATTTGCAGGGATCCAGAAAATTGAAAAGGTGTATGGGCACAAAAGTTAACTCCTCTTGATTATTGATAAGAATGGATGCGTAGATATGCAGGAGCACCCAAGACACTCATATAATAGCCTTCCATTCATCGAGAAAAGCATTTTTCTGGGCTTCAAGTGATAAATTTCCGTGACCCCAGCCTTTGTGCACCCGCTTCAGAGTTTTCATGGCTATAGCACTCCCATCATCTCTGTAGAAAATTGGCCAGAGGACATGATCAAGATGCTAAAAATAAAATGTAAGAATATAGTGGAACATAAATAGTCGAGTGGGCTAGTCCAAAACCGAGTGGGCTGACCCGATTGACATCCCTATGTATCCCGAATCAGATTCACCGACGACCTAACGAGCTGGACTTTGATCTTGGGATGGGTACGAAGAGCCCATCAAAGGTCCTGCTCGTCTCCCTTTTATCTACTAGCCGCATAAAACCTGATCGGCATTGTGGCATCATTGTAGCACCGTGGATTGAGTCACCCGGTTTCGGTCGAACAAATCTGGACTCTTTAACTCGACAAGGCCCTTGTTAATAGGTTCGCCGACGCCGCCCATCCTCTATTCTTCTATCAATCTGACGAATGATCTTTACGATGGACATGCTCGTTCACTTAGCGGAATAGTGGGTCGACAATCCCTTCATGTGGGCCGGGTAAAAATACGTATCAACACACTTGAATACACTTGAATTGAGGACAGTAAGATTCAAAGTTCGAACTCAACTCAAGACATGTGTGTTTGAATATTTAAATTTCTCTAACAAAAAAAATTACATGAAACCAAATACAACCACCTCAATAAAAGAGTTTGAACCCTGCGTCGTCGAGAAATTACACTCAACCGAGAAATTACACTCATATCATCACAAACATTGACCCTGCCGAGAAATTACTCCCATATCATTACACCCTGCGTCGCTGAAGAATTACACTCATATCATTACATGTCTTACTTACACCCATATTATGCTTTACTACTCGCCTTACTTACACCCATATCACACCCATATCACGTCGTCCGAAAAATTACACCCATATCATCAACCCATATCATCACATGCTTTACTTACACCCATATCATGCTTTACTACTCCTTACTGACACCCATATCATGCTTTATTACTCCTTACTTACATCCATATCATGCTTTACTACTCGACTATACCCGTGGGGACCTTAGCATTATTTTTTCTTCTAATTTTATACTAGTATTTATTATAACGAGTATTTGAAATAAATAAAATGAAACAAGAACCGAATATAATGAAAGCTCAAATATAGAGAGCGACTACTCAACCAGGTATCCGTACGAGGCTGTATTTATGAACAACAAAAGGGATATAACTGGAGGCAGCTGACTTAAACACGTAAATATCTCGTGTTTGAATATTGTAGACAACATTTAACTGATCTGGAGAGTAATAACCACCCATATTATTTAGCATCCTCAAGGCAACAAAGACAATGATCTCTCTGTATTTTAACCATCCAGCTGGTCTGAGTATGCAATAATCGTCACCGGGTTTGAAGGGGATATTATTCACTTTATGGTACGTCTCGTTCAATAAGCACTTGTGATTTTCCAAGTTGATGTCGGGCAGCTTTGTCCATTCTCCTGTTTCCGGTTTCATCTCCCAAACCTCAAACTTCAAACGGCCAACGCCAATCAACAAAGATAGATAGCTTTCCCCCATTAGATAATAACCCCTACCTTCACATAGAGTAGGGACAGGAATTCGAGTCATAATCTCAGTCTGTATGTTCAAAGACAAAACATAACTCGAATATTCTTTTGTCCAATGCACAAATCCTTGTGTGACCACCTTATCACTACTTCTGAGTTGTTTAGAAGTGGTGAGAGATAAGTGTTGGGTATCAACACGCCTCCAAGAGTTATCAACTCCGACAGTCAATATAACACAAAAATAATGTGCATCTTGTTTGGGAGCCATTGGACTTGAATCATGTGTGTCAACCCATAGATAATACGTGCGGACCACTTTATACTCCATGCGAGTAGCATCATATGCTATGACAGAACTACTCGTTGGGTACTGACACTTTTTGATTCGGACGGGGGTAAATGGAGGGAGAGCCAAACCTTGCTTTGTCAGAGGATTTGTGACTGTAAGTGCGTCGTTGTCATCGTTGTTAAGCTTCAGCATCAAACCGTTACAACTGGTCCGGCAATACGTGCGTCTGTAAAAATAGCTGAAATCGGATATCTTACATTGGACGCTACCTTGTGTCAATGACAAAAAAGTAGACAGTGTCATGTTCATCAAATTTGCCATGAGAAGCCCGGGAGTTGAATGATGAAGGTGGGTGTATATGAAGCTACGAGAACGGATCATGTTGTACCACTTCCAGCAAACAAACATCGTTGAATCGTGTATGTCTTGAGCCGGGATTCGTAGCAGAATCTGCATCAACATGTCGTCCGGAAGAGAATCTAAATCCGAATCAGCTACTTTTAACATTTTCAAACGACTGATCACCAGATTAAATTGATCAGTGCCAGCCCCAACCATCTATATATCTGCGAAACAAATTCACCAGTGATTTAATTTATTATGAAACTAATAAATCCCTCACCGATTACTTATCAAATGGAATATATATAACACATTAAAAAACTCAATATGTCTGATTTATTTATTATATAAATGCCTGAAAAAAATTAAGAAAAACAGGAAAATTCATACTTTTAAGAGATTAATAAATATTCAGAAAACTCAAAATAAAAGATCACAGAAATTAAGAGGGCAGATACGTACCTCTGATTATTTTGTCCTGAAAAGAAAATCAAGAACAATTGTGAATAAATCTATATATTAATATTAGTGTAACTCTAGATCCAATCGAACATTCGAACATGAACCGATTTGATTCTATTACTAGTACAGTACTTCAAAATAAAAGATCAGGGAAATTAAGAGGGCAGATACGTACCTCTGATTATTTTGGCAGAGCTTATAAGCTCTTTAAAGCAGTTTATAAGTTGTTTAAGAGCTTATAAGCTCTTAAAATTTGTTTGGCAAATTTTTAAAAAAAAATCTTAAAAAACTTAAAAATAACTTGTTTAACAGCTCATAAGCTGTTTAAAAAAAAGTAAGGGGGAGGTACTTTTTTTTCAACAGCTTATAAGCTCTTGTAACTTGAATAATAAAAAACCAAAATACCCCCAAAATTATTACCTTTTATATATATACAAAAATTCTAAATTTATTATTTAGTTAATATAAATATTTTAAATTAATTTTTTCATATATAAAAATTTATTTTTGGTAATTTTATTTATACAAGGTCTTAAATTGCCAAACAAATTAACATCTTATAAGTTTATATATCTATTTTATCCAAACGGTTTAACAACTTATTTATTAAATAAGACATAACAGCTTATAAGCTCTTAAAACAACTTATAAAACGTAAAATCTTATAAACTATTTTAAATAAGTTCACCCAAACGAGCTCTAAGAGGGCAAAATATTACTAGTTCCTGAATTCTTTTAGTGGTGGAGGAAATAGGGCATAACCCTTATATAGTACTGCCTGTCCTTACCTCGTTCTCTCGAAAATTTCGCTAGAGAAAGCTTGTAAGTTTTTTTATGTACTCCATATTAATTAATATTTGGAGTATAAAGTAAAATTATACTACTACTAATAAAGAGAGAATTTTTTTTTTCAAACACTCCTATAAAACATACTCCGTATCAATTTTGACCTCCTTATAACAACAAATGCATTATATACACTTTATAAAGGAAAAGTCATATTTACCCTCATCTTTTTTAAAACATAACAAAAGAAATAAAAAAAAAAAGAAAAAGACAAAAAACACGTAAAAAAAAATCAGTTCATTTCAAATCTATTTTCTCTATCCGAGCCCTCGGTCACCGACAAAGTGCACCGGGTAATGCGACCAAGGGACCAAGTAACGCGACCAAGGGACCGAGTCACCGACCAAGTGCATAATTTTTTATTTTTTATTTTTGATATATGATATTTGTAATTATATTTATTTATTTAACTTAATGTGTTTTTGCAAGATGGATTCGACGGTATATAAGCCTAAAAATCTTTGGGTTGAGTTGTGGATCATCTAGTAGCATTTGATTTGTATTTGAATTGATTTGATATGTATTTGGAATTATTTGGTTTTTATTTGGAATTATTTTGTTGAGATTAGGGATTTATTTTGAATTGATTTATAGGTGTTAAATCCCGTAATATTTCGTCCCATCCCAAATATATTTATAATATATTAAAAAAATTATAATATATTAATGTATTTAATTTAATATAATTTGTAAAAAAACATTAAATACTATATTATAAACAAAATCAAACAAATAATATATATATATATATATAATTTTGTGTTAAGTTGTTATGTTAATATTAAATATCAGTTTCATTATCAAAATAATTTAAAAAACATGATTAACCGTTGAATTTGGTGAATTAAATGATTATGCATGCAAATCATGAACAATTTAATAAGTATGCAGTTAACATTGTAAACATTTTACTAGTTAGTTCAAAAAATGATTAATATTAATCAAAAAGAAAAATGTTCTAAAGTATTTGGTGGGACAATTGGTAGCCTCTGCACTCGGTCACTACCAAGTGCACTTGGTAGCCGACGGCCAAGTGCACTTGTTAACCGGCGAACAAGTGCACTTGGTAGTGACCGAGTGCAGCCACCAAGTGCGGCGACTAAGTGCACCTGTTTTTTCCCATTTTTTCACCTACGAAATGGGACACATCTACTCCGTCAACATAGTTCGCTCGATCACAACGATCACCGTAACGTATTGTAAACGAATTACAGTAATTATATGAAGAACCCTAACTGGGGTTTTGAAACGGGGAGTTTATTTTACTGAATAGAAAAGCGTTGTGCGCAAACCCTAATTATAAAACAATAGTGCATGACATATTTATACTAGAATAAAGACATTAATTATAACTAGGATTCTAATATGAATAGATAAATAGAAAAGATCTTCTCCCGCTTTTGTTTCCTCCTTTTCTGCTATTGCATGGCCGCATGCATCGCATGCATTCTATCACGCCCCCTCAATTCAAGTGCCTTCAATGAAGTAACATTCAACTTATTTCTCATACGCACGAAGAATTGTCCACTCAAGGCCTTTGTTAGGGAATCTGCAGCTGTTGGAATAGGTGACCGGCGAGCCAACGGTTGGCCGAGCGATTAACCGTATTCCGTTATATAACGGTTTATTTCGTTAATTAATGAAACCTATATTAATGACATATACTATATCTACTCCAAATGTTGAATCATAGATATAGTCCTGTACAGTTACACATGTTGTATGAATTCGGTTTTGTGGAAACCGAGAGATAATTCTGTTAACGCAACGTAACTGGTCAAACTCTGTTCCTAGTCGATGGGTTACGCCAATAACAAGGGTACCCGACCTTTCCCCCTTGAGACTAGCACTTAGTGTATGTGGGCTAATCTCGAGCCTCGGTGTTGGGACATCGACATACTTGAGTGGGTGCTCACTGTTGATGAGTTCACTGAACCCCCTCTCCCTGGAATCTCTAAATGGTTATCACTGATCGAGTAGAGAATTCCATAATATAGTTGTACACAATTAATCCTTAAGACCCAGACATCACCGTGACTTCATCAGAGGACTAGCTGTATTGTGACATGTCTCTGATTCCCTGGAAAGGGAGTAAGTCGAAAAAGGAGACAATGTTCGTGCAGTTCGAAATCTGATGTGAAGTCTGTGCATGGTAGTAGGGGATCTGATCGCTTGATATAGATCATGGATGTGCTGTGTGTTCTGATGGTTCGTAGTCCCGAAATCTCTGGCCAGAGTTGAATAGTGAGGTGATTAGAGAAATGTGTTTCTCTGAATCAATCACGACTGGATTTTACGAAACCTAGAACGTACGCACAGTTATCAAACTCAACAAGAGATCTCGATTAACCAATATCTCTAGTTTGATCGGGACATATGTATCGGAGGGATCGTACTGTACGCTAACTATATTACAAGGTTCTTGCAGGCACTTCATTTGTATCTAGGGAATTAGTGAAGCGTTGCTGCTAGACGCTCGTCACTGATTCGTTGGGCACCGACTTGTTCGGAGATTAAATAATATGATTATTAATCTAAAACTCTTGGGAGTAGTTGAAATAAGAACAATATGTTGTTTGAATCACAATATGTTGTGAGCCCACGGCTAGTTATACACCTGAACCATTGAGGGTCACATTCTCGTGTAAACCGATCCTTGAATACGATCATGTATTAATTAACTGTTAATTAAGTACATATAGTCGGAGGTCAATATGATTGAATCCGAGATTCATAATTGTGATTATGAGTTGGAAATAATACTGAGCTAAAGAAAACGGACACGGTGGTGTACACTTTCTATTTTGGGAAATTTCCCGATTTAGCAGTACCCTTGAAATGGGCTTTCCGATTTTGTGAAATTGGAAATTTTTATTATTATCTCATATTGATGAGAAAATTAAAACGAGAAAGAAAATATAATCGTTATATTTTTCGGAGATCAAATTGATTGTCAATTTTGGAGAAACGTAATAACGGCTAATGTATTGGGCCGACTAGGGTTAATGGATCCGATCCATTAGGGTTTGAGCCCAACAAGCTCCTTTCTTCACCTATAAAAGGAGCTCAATAGGCATGAGAATAAACACACAAAAGTGAAGAGCTCAAAACCCTAGCCTCACTTTCTCTCCTCTCCTTCTCCCTCTCGTCCGTCCCCTCGGCTCCTCCCTCGGAGGACCTCCGACAACCGGAGCCGCCGCCTAGTGCCGCCGCCGACAGCCACCTCCCCTCGCCGGAATCCGATTCCGGCACCGTTTTTCCGGCTCGTCTTTCCCGTCGTATTCTCCCTTACGTATTTCTAGTGCAATACGTAAGTTGGATTACCTATACGAGGTGAAACCTGATTAGACGAGAGATGCCGAAGGAACGCCCGAGCACAGCCCGAGCCGCGCCCGTGCGCTCCAGCCGTGACACACGAGTCTAGCCGAGAGCCCCGCCACTCGCCCGGCTCTCCCCGCACACGACCCGTGCCGTCCCCGCGTCGCATCCGCGCGACTTCCGACGAAGCTAGTTTCGCTAAATGTTTGCGTTATGTACTGTTAATGTTTGCGCTATGTAATGGGATTTTTAATTGATAAAAAAAATTAATTGTGATTAATTTAAATGTCAATTAAATTAAAATTGATTCGAATTAAATAATATGATTATCTTAATTGTCAATTTGACGCAAATTGATTATGTGCACATATTTACGTAATTAATTATATATGTGTAATTAATTAATTTGATTAATTTAATTGCACATTTGATTAGAATTAAATAATATGATTATGTTAATTGTCAATTTGATGCAAATTAATTATGTGCGGATGTTTACATAAATTGACTAGAATTAAATAATAAGATTATGTTAATTTTCAATTTGACGCAAATAATTATGTACAATTGCGCTAAATTTAATTTATGTAGTATGGATGCATGAATTAAATATTTAATTATTTGATAATTAAATTAAATGGTGGATTCGCATAATCACCAGCAACACGGATGGATCCTTGTGCAGAATCCTTGTAGGACCAAACACCAGCAACACGGTCTTGTGCATAATCGCGTCCACCACCAGCACCACGGTCTTGTCCATAATCGCGTCCACCCCCACGACGAACACCTCGTGCAGAATCAGATTTGGCCTCTTTGACTACATAAAAGAAAAGGTATAATTGAAAAATACGGATAAAGTAATTGTACACAAGTGGAAATGAAAATTTCAAACGCTATTTTTGATTATTTGACATGTCATCTCATGTTCAGAACAGTGAATACTGGACACTGAAAGGGAAGAATATAACAACACAGTCAAGTAGATTTACTCTAAAATCGTACGAAATATTAGCATAAATTCCATGATCTAATTCATCATGTAGCGTCCACTGTAAAATCAAAAAACATACATCAAAATAAGATCCTAACGATAGAAATTCATAGACGATGCAAGGAAAAAAAAATATAACGAGAAATATCAATTACGAAAAAACAAACAAAAAATAATTCTACATGTTTAACTTACCAGCCTAAGCTGGAGGGATAGGTTTGGAGGGGAACTTGCTCTGAGCCTCCGTCTTCACATTCGCACCGGAGACTTTCTTCGGCTCGGCCTTCGGCTGCTGAGCGGCAACCAACAACGCCGGGTCCTCTGCATCATCGTCTCCCAACAAATCGAAAGGATTGGCTGTCGACATATCAGCACCAGTAAGAAAACGCTCGTTAACAGATGACTCGGAACGGAGAAACCCTAATCAAGAGCAGTATCCATGGTTGCGAAAGAAAATCAACAGATCTGAAAATGGTAAAATGGAAAAAAAATGCTGTGAGTGAGGGTGAGCAAGTAAGGTTTGAGTGAAACCCAAGCCGCAAAGCAGAGTTTATCTAGGGGAGCGAGAGTGAGGTTAATCGGAATTTCGCGAATATCTAGGGGAGCGAGAGTGAGGTTAATCGGAGCGAGAGTGAGGTTAATCGGAATTTCGCGAATAATTATTCTTTGTTCGCAGTTTATCTAGGGGAGCGAGAGTGAGGTTAATCGGAATTTCGCGAATAATTATTCTTTGTTCGCAATGGAAATCGGTACTGTTTAAAAGTTTCCTTTTATTTTATATATATCATATTTTAATAATATTAACTACTATTAATATTATATTCGTAGTTTAAAAACTGCATTTTGTTAATTTTATATTATGATACTATTTTTTTTAATATATATTTCATCTCAGCAGTGGAAATCGTATCAGCATCGAAACTCACTTGTAACATTAAAATTCATACTATTTCATATGGTTTGAAAATACACAACTCCAAATTCCAAACGTTCATATTCAATAATTAATATTAATATTCGTATTGTTTGGAAAAACAATATTCCAAATTCCAAACATTCATGCGGTACAATACGAGACTAATAAATGACTAGAATGATCGGCGCGTTTCTTCCTGCAAGATAGTAAATCTTCAACAAAGATTTGCAGATTAAATGCGTCCCAGCACAAAAGCCAAACAACAGAATGGCCAATCCCTCGACCCGGCCGCACCACAAACATAGTTTGCATTCAGTTTATATAATCAATCTCCAACAGAGAGGCTCAAGAACTCGCACTTCATTGACTACGTTTGTCATTCTTAACACTCTTGTCATCGTTCGTTTGGGGCGAGAACTGGCTGGTCGAAGATGGGGAGTAGCCCGGTGCACTAGGTGAGTATCCAGCGCTTGGGCTTTAGAAAAGCAACAAAAAAACAATGAGGGGATAGTAATCGTAACGAAATATACACCGAGAATAGGATATTGAGAGTGAATCACTCACCTATACTGTGGAGAGCTTGGACTGTAGCCTGGGTTGCCGGCAGAGCTATATGGGCTGAAGAAAAAACGAGTCAATAGTCAGAAAAGAGAACAGGAAGCTTGTAGTGCATAAATAATTGAAAAATGAAAGCAACAATAATAAGTCACCATTGTATTAAGAAACAGAAAGCTCAAAGCTCAATAATATACCTGCTTGGACTATAACTCGGACCAGATGGAGAATACGATGGAGATGTTGGAGAATATGAAGGTGATGTCGGGCTGCCAACCACAGTATTTTTGTCAGTGCAAAGTCAGATAGCAAAAGGAAAAGGCAGTTAGTTATTTGTAGCAAAGCAATTTGCATAAATCAAAAAATGAAAAACTGATCCACTCCCTCACATGCAAATTGGCTAATTAAGGTTAGCCCTCCATGATCAACAGGTGCAAAACAGTTACCAATAGTAAATCGCAAAAAAGACTGCAAAAGAAAATACCTATAGCTTGGTGAGGAAGGACTGTATGGACTTGAGGGTGAGATCTTTGGAGATGTAGGTGAATATGCCAGAGAAGGGCTGTATTTTGCAGATGGGTTGTAACTGGGAGATGCAGGATTGTAGCTCGGTGAGGTGGGGCTGTAGCTCGGTGAGGTAGGGCTGTAGCCAGGTGAGGTAGGGCTATAGGCAGGTGAAGTAGGGCTATATGATGGAGAAGTTGGGCTGTATGATGGAGAAGTTGGGCTGTATGAAGGTGAAGTTGGGCTGTATGATGGTGAAGTCGGGCTGTAAGATGGTGAAGTCGGGCTGTATGACGGAGATGTTGGGCTGTAAGCAGGGGATGTTGGGCTGTATGCTGGAGATGTTGGGCTATAGCTAGGCGACGTTGGACTATAACTAGGAGAGGTAGGGCTATAGCTAGGAGACGTGGGGCTGTATGTAGGGGAAGTGGGTGAATACGAAGGACTGGTGGGAGAATACGCCGGACTCGTTGGGCTATATCCAGGAGAACTCGGGCTATAAGTTGGGGAAGTCGGGCTGTAACCAGGAGAAGTTGGGCTGTAACCGGGAGAAGTTGGGCTGTAACCGGGAGAAGACGGGCTGTACCCAGGAGACGATGGGCTGTACCCTGGAGAAGTCGTAGGAGAAAAAGCCATACCACCAACGTAAGGAGAAAATTGAGCATCCGAAACGGGGGATAACCGAAGGTTTGGGCTCAGAAGATAATTAGGCGACATCATGCTATCGTGATAAGGGGTTCCAGTGATGGGTGAACGGCCTGGAGTAGTGCCGAAATCCAACCCGCCCTCCATGTAACTGGGCAAAGGAATCTCAATTGCCTGCTTCAGCATCTCCTCATTCAGCAACAGGCCGCAATCTCCCGTTCCAATAGGCGCCAGCTGGCCCAACATTATGTTTTCAGTC
Organism: Euphrasia confusa; assembly: GCA_954870475.1. NCBI lineage: Eukaryota > Viridiplantae > Streptophyta > Magnoliopsida > Lamiales > Orobanchaceae > Euphrasia > Euphrasia confusa. The sequence continues at coordinate 2,253,368 of OX940961.1, forward strand.
ACGCCCCTGAGAGGATCCGCCTCAGCATAGACAGCAGCATCCAGCAAGATGTCAACAGTCTCCTCGAATGAGCACCTCATCATGGGCCCAGTGTCATTTCTGTTGATGCCGTGGCGGGTGATAGCCATCAGGTGGCCACGATACGTCATGGTGTCGCACAATATCGCCAGGTGTCGGTAGTTGACGTAGGACCCATCGAAGGATATGACAACACGTAGCTCGTCCAGCAAGGATCTACGGACTGCCTCGATCCCGAGAACCTCGATAACTTCAATTAAGTGATTGCTTATAGTTCTCTTTGCATCCACGTCTTCATGACACATGACGGCCAAGAGATTGACACCTTCGGTATCGAGCATCCATTCGTTCTCCGCCTTGAAACCATCATTCTCATCAAACTTGTTCACCTTGCCATTCTTTATGAACACCTTGTTGATATCTGGTATGCCTCTGAGAGCCATTTCCGTAAGCATGTTGCCTTCAATCTTCTTTAGGAACACGTCATCTTCAGCTGATTCGTCAGTTAATTCTCCCTTGGGAGCCTCATCATTCATGATTCGTATACGTAGGATCAGCTTCTCGGCATTATCATCGTTAAATATGCAAGTGAGATCATCATCAAATTCGAGATTGATCTTCTCAGCAATATCCGCCATGCTGAGCTTCTTATCAACCATCATTTCTCGGTTCAACTCTATGCGGAGCAACCAAGGGGAGATCTTGTCAGGGTCAATCTCTTCATCGGGCATCTCGTAATAGGACTTCACGAACTCAACATCCTCTTCGATCAAAGTGCTCATGGGGTCCGGATCATACCATACCTCTGTGGCTTGTGTCACACTACGCAAAGTCGTGTATTCCAGGGCACATTGAACGTTTTTAGCCCTCTCCTTAGTTTTATTCACATCAGCCTTCAAGAATACAGAGAGGGATGGTGTTTTGACTTTCTTGGCTACGTTAATAATCTCCCTCAACCTGGGTACACCTAAAGTAACATTCTTGGCACTCACACCAGCATAATGGAAAGTATTCAGAGTCATCTGTGTAGCAGGCTCACCAATAGACTGTGCCGCAACACAACCTATCATTTCCCCAGCTGCAACAAGTGACTGCAGAAATCGAGATTCTATCTCACCAATAACCCATTCAAAAGCTTCACGCGTAAGCCTATACTCCTTCAAAACTCTTTTACTAGCTAAGGCACTTCGAAGCAATATATTGAAGAATAAGGTTGCATTCTTTTGGGCTTCCATACTCAGATAATCATCTCCAACGACCACCTTGAGCCTTTCTTGCAACTTATCAACAGCCTCCACAATCTCCATAGGGTGCATATCAGATGGCCTTCGGAAATCAACTCTAAAGGTCTTCTGTGCATTTAAGATGAGCCTCTTCATATTAACAGGGAGGGGCCAAGAATTGTCACCGGTTGTTGCAATCTCTGTCCCCAGTTGAAATCTATCAGCTTCAAGCTTCTGAACCTCAGCATCAAACACACTTCTGATTTCGCGGATAGTTTTTAAATCTTCCACGGCTTCGGGCAACATGTAATTGGGATTCCAGCTCGGGTCATCAATTTCGTATTTGTACATGTCATTGAAATTTGATTTCTTCAACTTCAGTGATTCCAGAGGTTGTGATTCGATCCAAACAGAATCCATACCGTCTTCCCCATAGAGAAACTGAATCACATCGCCCAAGGAATTTCTAACAGTCCCATCATACTTGACCATGATATCCTCCATAGCCTTCACCAATCGCCTCTGAATGTATCCCGTCTCCGAAGTTTTCACAGCGGTATCTATAAGACCTTCCCGACCACCCATGGCGTGGAAGAAAAACTCTTGTGGAGTCAAACCCCGAAGATATGAGTTCTCCACAAAACCACGACTCTCTGGCCCAAAATCGTCTTTCGTGAAGTGTGGCAGTGTTCGGTCGACAAATCCAAAGGGAATTCGTTTTCCTTCAACATTCTGCTGCCCCACACAAGCAGTCATCTGAGAAATATTGATAAAACTTCCCTTGGATCCTGCAGTAACCATAGCCTTGAGGTTGTTACTTTCTGACAAGCTCTTCTGTGCACTGCTTCCAGCATCATCACGAGCCTTGTTCAACACCTAAAGACGCACCATTAATTTAATTAGTTATAAAAAGGTTTCATTGAGCTGTTAAGAGTCTAAATAAACTGTTCAACAAACCTGATTCACTCTGTTTTCAAATGATTCCATCATTGTTCTACCAGGCTCAGGCTCCAACTGTTTATCTTGAGCAGCCCTAATAAGTTCTTTCACCTCATTTTTTGCATCTGAAATAGTTACGTTGATTTTTTGCATTGTTGCAGCATCAGCAATTGTGTCACCAATTCCCATGCTAAATGCATTCTGTAGAAGCCAATAATTGACGAGCCATTGTGTATGTCCCAAAAATTTACGAGCTGCATCTGGACCGACCTCTTCCCTGTAAATATCATCCTCACGTAATTAATGGATAGCCTCCATAAGTTTCAAAACACTTAATTCAATTCCTACATGTTCAACAATCAAAATCATATAGCAGGTACAATACACAAGCACAAACTCAAAATTTCACACTGGAAGTTTATGTGATTTCAATCAAGAAAATAGTTGTTTTGTATAACAAGAAAATTCAAGAAAATAGTTGTTTTGTATAACAAGAAAATTCAAGCGAGTATAGTAGGATTGATAGAATCAAGGGTTTCTGCGTCTCAAAGAAAATAAATCTGAGAAGATATTTATTTGTAAGAAAAAAAAGGATAGATTCTGACTCAAACCCAACACACTGATTTTCTTAACAAGAGAACTTCCTGCCCAGGCCTAAAGGCATTATTAGAAATAATCATAAGTACTTTATCGATGGAAGAAGACAGATTCATATAGTATACATAATCCTAGTGATATCACCACTATAATTAAATACAATGCTGGCAGCATAGGCCCATATATTGCCGTGTAACAACCTACAGGTAATAAACCCAAATAAAAAAGCAAGAAAAACTGATGGTCACGCAAAAACAAGTGAGAACATTTTCTAAGCTTGATCAAAGAACTTCCCTCGCATACTTTCACTTCTTCATACAAAGTTGAAATAGTGAAGTTACTGCCTAGTTCCCTATTTTAACTAAGCCTGTTGATTTCAACTGCAAGGGCATTTTCAGGGGAGATGGTCCTTCTTAGGGAGACTTATTAAAAAGTAGTATTACCATATATAATAACATCCGTAATTATTGTTACTCTCTCTAAACACAGGGAAGGAAAAAGTAATTGAGTAATTCAAAATAAAAAATTCTCGGAAAAAAGAAATCCTCAAATCCAAAAGCAAAAAAATCGGAAGTACCAAATAACATGGATAAGACTTCCAGTGGATGTTCCAAGTGCCTTCTTGCATAAAGTGCCAGAAAGTAGCTCTCCTTTTTCTATCCGTACTTGAGTATCTCCAGGAGTTATAAATCCTTTCTCTCCTTCTTGATGCCATGCTGAATACCTCAATAGATTTATCTGTTTTGGTATGATCAAGTTAAATACTTGTTTTCCAGTCCACAGAGGCTTAGGTTTTAAAATTGCTGGAGCAGGTACTTTGCCATCAAAATCTTCCCACCACATCAGAATGTTCATGAAAACATCCTGCATACAACAAGATAATAATTTCACAATGGAAAAATATATACAATGCAAAAATACTGTCGGCAAAGAATTTCACCAAATGTTACCTTTTCAATAAAGGTGTCTCTTTTAGTAATTTTACGACATCCTAAAAGTGTATCCTGCACAATTCCCATTACAGGCCGGTTTGCTTGAGGAGATACGACACATTTTGGAACCATCATCAGCTCCAGCACTTCAGCTCTGGTTTCAAACGACTGAGGAACGTGCATGTTCATTTCATCCCCATCAAAATCGGCATTGTAGGGTGAAGTAACAGACAAATTTAAGCGGAAGGTCGAGTAAGGCATAATCTTGATTCTATGGCCCATGATAGACATTTTATGGAGACTCGGTTGCCTATTAAACAGTACGAAGTCTCCATCAATCAAGTGTCGCTCCACCTGTAACATAAATAAAGAGAAGATATTTTTAGCAATCTAAACCTAAATAACGCATATGAGCAGAGCATATGGATTTTCACCTTATATCCAAGTTCAAGATGTTGATCACTGCTTTTCTTCAGGTAACGGAGATCAAGCCTCTGCCCATCATCCCTAATTATATATTTCGCCCCAGTTTTTCCGGGAGGAGGGTGCGGGCCATTTTCAACAAGCTCCTTCATCCTGTTTTCAAAACCAAGTTCTGCTGAATAAGAAACCTAAAATAGTAAAAAGAGTTAACAATAGATGGAACACATCAATAGATGCAAACCTTTCGATGTTATAAGGAGTTACAGTCTCGGGATATGTCAGATTCAAGGCAATACTCCAAGGTACACCGAGTTGATCAATATTTATGGTTGGATCGGGTGTAATAACAGTTCGAGCTGAAAAATCTACTCTCTTCCCCATCAGGTTGCCTCTGATCCGACCTTCTTTTGCCTTGAGCCTGCTACATATTGATTTGATTGGTCTACCAGATCTTTGCGTAGCCTAGAGTATATCAACGTCAACCAAAAATTATTCAAGAACTCAACATTTAGTGCCGTAAATGAAAGAAACAGTCATACCCTTGGTTGTCCAGGTAATTCATTGTCAAAGTATGTGGCTACATGAAATTGCAGCAACTGTGCAAACTCTGAGATGATATGTGCAGGAGCCCCATTCCGTTCTTGTCTCTTCAAGTTCTCATTGTGCCTGATGATCATTGCCAGTTGATGAGTTAAATCGTCCTGCATTAAGAAAATTGAAATCAGACCCAGCCACAAATTAAGAGCAGCAAACAAGGGAAACTAGAACAACCCTCATATTTCATTAAAAGAACGATGCATATTAATCGAGCCCACAGCAATACCCCCAAAAAAGGGTCACAACATCAAGCACAAATATTTGTAGAGAACAGAAAGAGAAAAAACAAAAAAAGCTTGCCTCACTCCTAGCAGAAGTGTCCATCATAACAGATGGTCGAACGGGTGGAGGAGGAATTGGAAGAACTTGAAGAATCATCCAGTCAGGGCGAGCATATTTTGGATTTAAACCCAACAATTGACAATCTTCGTCAGTAACTCTCTTCAGAATGCTAAGAACCTGAAATAAAAGTAATCAAGAGATAAAATATCAACATGGACCAACATGAAATATTCAGACCGGAATATAAAATGTGAAAATCCATTTAGTTTTTTTTCAAAATGTGTGCCATGCAATACCTTCTCCGCGGTGAGAATCTGTTTCCTTTCAACAGGTTCAGGCATCTGGTCCTGGTCATCACTTTTCTTCTTCTGGAGCTTGTATTCAGCAACCATCTTCATTCCATCAATAGAAATTTTAGGTTGCTGAGCACCACAACCACCCCTACTCTTCTTCAAGGATTCAGTATCTTGACCTCGGGCATCAATCTCATCACCTCCGTCACATTTTGTCTTGTTTTTGCATGCATCTAATATCTTTCTTAGTCTATTTTTTGGGTTTCTTATTCTCATTGCTTGCTTGAACTTTGGATCATCCTATGGAACATAGAAGATACAATTAATTACCACGAGGTATATTATAGTACAATTAAAACAATCCATTCGAGGCAGTAGAGAAATAAATCTGCTCACTGAAAAAAAAAACAGTTAAACAGGGCTGCATCGAGACCATACTAACATGCAAAACAGTTTCAAGTGACCAATATGAATTTCAACAAATAAATAAATGAAGACATCCACAACACTCAAGTTCTCATACTTTCGCCCAACTGACATGGTAGGAAACTTCAAGCATGTATAGTACAATTGCATGACCTATTTACATTAGGAAGTGACTAGATATGTTGAAGATTATTACATCTAGGGGGGTTCTCAAAAAACAATTGACCTACAGCATTTGCAAAAATAAGGTCGGTATACGATGGAAACCATCCCAGGTGTTACCAAATCTTGACTAGTTCCATTGACACAAACATTTGCAACCTAGATATTGGACACTACAACATTTCTTTCAAACCACCATCGCGTTATGCATTGGATTTAAAGTTCGTGCAAATCAATTGAGTCAACCCAAAAGTAACAGTAATTGCTCACGTGAATTTAAGCTCCACCTGCTAACTAAAAGTCTACCAAACTACATGAGAGGTTCCAGTACCAAAGTCCGCCAGTCTAGCAAAAGCATAATTTGGATACACATTCGTACTCCAAAGACAGTGTAAAATACTGATCAATCCACTAAATTTCTATAAAAAAAACCACTCAGGCATTTCAGGCATCAATATTTCACCTCGTCGGCCAAAATTTTGGAGCAATTGAAGCAAACACTTCGGAGAATACTGAGAACCGTCTTCATGAATCCAACGTGATACATGGGCTTCGCGAGCTCAAGGTGACCAAAGTGGCCCGGGCACTCTGCCATGTTAGACATACAAGTCTCGCACTTCATCTTCCGGTCAATCGTCCCAAGCCGTGGGTCGCTCAGACCGCCAACCTTGGGCTTACCTCTTTCCGTGGTCTCGCTGTGATCTATATGCACAACCGACATTTGCCTCTGCAAAATAAACACATAGCGTCACTCAAGATTGAATTTTTCCGGATGGAATCCACTCAAGAATGAATTTTTCCGGGTGAAATCCACTCAAAATGAACTGAATAAGGGGAACAGTGAGAATTACGATCTCGTCGGGGCTGAGTATGCCGAATTGGACAACCCGGACTTTGGCGACCTCCGCCGGGGAATAGGGGAACCGGAGATCCATGGAGCTTGAATCGGTTAATGAATAGCAGGGCTTGATGTATCTGAATAATTAGGGTTTGCAAAAGGAAATCAATTGCAAAAACACAAGGTACCGATCATTATTGTAAATTGTTTTGTAAATTCGATAATCTTTTACTGAGGTTTTTTAAGAAATCTGTGAATCGAAACTTTGCCCAAATTTTGCCCCTTCTCGGGAAGAAGACTTTTGGCAAACGAAGAGAAGAGGTAAGGGTATGGAGGTATTTATAGATAAGATGGTCCGGAAATTCAACCATACCCTAGAAATCAACCCAACATTTTATTTTTATTTTTATTTTATTTTTATTATTTGTTGCTATAATTACCACTACTATAATACTGTTATCATCAAAATAAATAACTTCAAATTATTGCTTGACCCGATAAGATTTGTGAAGATTATATAATACTGTTATCATCAAAATAAATAACTTCAAATTATTGCTTGACCCGATAAGATTTGTGAAGATTATAGTTTATACTGTATATGGAGTAAAAAATACTGTAGTAATTACATTATAAAAAATACACAATATGAAAAGTTAATCAATGTTGTTGTAAAAAATGTATAATTGTTCACATAAATCTATTTTCTTACTTATATTTAAGTTGGTCTTCAAATTAAAAACAAAGTATGAATATTATTGTGAGACAAATGAATATTATTGTGAGACAAATAAAATAGCATCAAATACTTAACCTCAACCTCAAGGAGAACTTAATACTAACAATTTTACATAATATTTTAAAAAAAATCATACCTAATAATAATTTATAAAAATAATAACAAAAATGAAGGTAAATAATACTTATGGAATCATCAACTCGAGCACAAGTAAAATTCTAGGATGGTATCCGTACGAGGCTCTTTTTATGAACAAGAAACGGAGTATAACTGAAGTAATCTGATTTAGACAAGGAAATTTCTCGTGTTTGAATATTGTAGGCGATGCGTAACTCGTTACTGTGATCTCGAAAGAAACGACCACCCTTCTTATCCTCCCTATAAGCAACAAAGACAATAATCTCTCTGTATTTTAACCAACCAGCTGGAATGAGTCTGCAATCGCACGACTCGTCCAGTAAGGCCTTGTGAGCTTGCAAGTCGATGCCGGGCATCTTAGTCCACTCTCCCGTTTCCGGTTTCATCTCCCAAACCTCCCACTTCAAACAGGCACGACAAATCAACAAAGATAGATAGCTTTTTTCCCCCGTTAGATAACAACCCCAACCTTTATACGGAGGAGCAGGGACAGGAATCTGAGTAATAACCTCGGTCTCTATGTTCAAAGTCAGAACATACATTGGATGATCTACTCTCGGCCAATGCATGAATCCTTCCGTGACCAACGGGTGACTTTTGAGTTGCTTAGAAGTGGTGCGAGATAAGTGTTTGGTGTCGACATGTCTCCAAGAGTTATCGACTCCGACAGTCAATATATCGCAGAAATCGTGCGTCAGATTTCTAGGGGCCGTTGGATTGTATGTGTGAACCCTTAGATAATACGTTCGGACCACTTTATAGTCCTTGCGAGTAGCATCGTATGCTATGGCAGAATTATGCGATGGGTACTAACAGTGATGTATTGGGGCGGTAAATGGAGGGAGAGTGAAGCGTTGGTTTGTGACGGGATTTGTGATTGTAAGTGCCAGGTTGTCATCGACGTTACGCTCCAGCATCAGACCGTTACAGCTGCTCCAGAAACGTTGTTGTTTGGAATTATTATTATTATTATTATTGTAGCACATGAATAACTTGGATGTCTTGAATTGGTTGCCTTTTGTCGATGAGATAAGAGAAGGGGTTGTCTTGATTTCTGGATTATGGAGGAGAAGCTCGGGAGATGAATGATGAAGAAGGTGGGTGTATATGAAGCTACGGGTGCGGATGATCTCGAACCACTTCGAGCAAACTAACATGGCCGAGTCGTGTATATCTTGAGCCGGGACTAGTATCAGAATTTGTATCAGCAAGTCGTCTGGGAGAGAATCGAAATCCGAATCATTGCTGATTTTTAACATTCTCAAACGACTTTTACAGAGGTTCAATTCACTGCCCTTAACCATCTGCATATATATCAATCAAATACTAGTACATAATTAACATGTAATCATCTTATTATGAAACTAAAGCCCTATAAATAAATAATTAAATGTGTATCATGAAAATCAAGAATAATCGTACGTAATTAACAGGGCAGTACCTCTGATTATTTTGTCCTTCCTGCAAACCACCGGTGAAGTAGGGTTATTGCTTTAATGCCAATGATAATTGCCTCTGCAGGTTTATAGGTTATAAAATACACATATTCTTAGACCATATATAAATCGCTAGGTTTGTATCTATTTATGTCTATATAAAAGGAATAAAGATCAATCAAAAATTTACATCGTGTAAAAAATTAATAAATTTTATTTTTATATAGTAATACTAGTGATAAAAATTAGTTACAACATCAATTTTCTCTAACAAAAATTATTATGAAATAAATTATGAATATTATTGTGAAGGTAATGGTATGAACTCAAAGCACGAGTAAAATTCTAGTATGGTATCCTTACTAGGCTCTTTTTATGAACAAGAAAAGGAGTATAATTGGAGTAAGCTAATTTAAACAAGGTAATATCTCGTGTTTGAACATTGTAGACGGCACGCAACTCGTCTCGAGCGTAACGACCACCCTTATTCGGCCTGCAGGCAGCAAAGACAATAACCTCTCTGTATTTCAACCAACCAGCTGGAATGAGTTTGCAATCCAAGCAATCACCCTCACCAGGTTTGAAGAACATGTTCTCCTCTTTACCGCACGACTCGTTCAATAAGGCCTTGTGATCTTCCAAGTCAATGTCGGGCAGCTTTGACCATTCCCCTGTTTCCGGTTTCATCTCCCAAACATCAACCTTCAAACGGCCACGACAAATCAACAAAGATAGATAGCTTCCCCCCGTAAAATAATAACCCCAACCTTTACATGCAATAGGGACAGGAATTTTAGTAATAATCTCAGTCTCTATGTTCAAAGTCAGAACATGCTTTGGATATTCTCTCGTCCAATGCACGAATCCTTCCGTGACCAACGGGCAACTTTTGAGATGTTTACAAGTGGCGAGAGACAAGTGTTTGGTATCAACATGTCTCCAAGAGCTATCGACTCCCACAGTCAATATAGCACAGAAATCGTGTGTGAGATGTTTGGGAGCCGTTGGATTGTATGTGTGAACCCTTTGATAATACGTTCGGACCACTTTATACTCCATGCGAGTAGCATCGTATGCTATGGCAGATTTTCTCGTTGGGTACTGTTTGTGTTGGACCATAAACGGAGGGAGATCGAAACATTGCTTTGTCAAAGGATTTGTGATTGTAAGTTGGAGGTTGTCAGCGATGTTTCTCTCCAGCATCAATCCGTTGCAGCTGTTCCAGAAATATAGGTCTTTGGAATTATTATTGTAGCTGAATAACTTGGATATCTTGAACTGGTTGCCTTGCCAATTCAAGTCGCGATTCTTATTATGATTTTTTTCTAAAATTCAACGATTAATATCTGTATCATATATTAATGCTTGAAAAAGAAAATCAAGAATAATGGAGTATATTAGAGTAATTAATTAAGTGGGCACACGTACCTCTGATTATTTTGTCCTTCCTGAATTCTTGAGTACCGATCAGCGGAGGAGGTAGGGTTATTGCTCAATGACTAATCTTACAATCTTAGACCATTAATCAACTCTAGGCCTAGGTTATTATATACTTAATCTTGGACCATATATAAATCACCCCTAGGTTATTCACAATTGTACGAATACAAAATAAATAAATATAACTCCAAATATGTTAATTTAGCATACAAAAACTCGAACCCCGTGAGATGCTATGGTAAAAATGGAATGTTGATTGGGAGCGTCTTCGTGTTGCTAATACATTCATTCGAATATTAATTCTCAAATTTCGGTTAGTAGAATAAGTTGATGACTATGGTCTATGAATGTGTCAGTAGGCTTAGAAGTGTTGGGAAACTGAAATAGTAAGTGATTATTTTCATAGGCTAGAAAAAGTGAAATTAAGATATTAGAGAATCGTGTATATCCATAATCACAAAAGTTTGTCACAACTCACAGTCACAGGGGTGTTAAAAAAACTCAGTCATTTCGCCCGTTAATCCGCCTAGTCATTTTTAAGGAAATACTACTTGTTCAAACCCTCATTATTGGGTCGGGCCAAAAATCATTATACGGCAATCTAAATCGTGAAAAACAATCTACCAGGCCTGGAGTAATGCAGGAAGTTCTTGGGTAACCCAGTCCAAGATTCTTGGATAATCGTGTTAAACCTTACCTGCATAGAGCTCTGACTTCATTTTTGAAGCCCTTTTTGATTCCTAATTTCTTTTGCAGCTGCACTATGAAGCCTGGGTGAGATTTGTGGTCCTCATCATTATTACAACTGGTATTTATGCGTTTTATGGGCAATACCATGCGGATCCTCTGAGTTCAAATTCGTCCATTGTTTACCATCGGGCACCTGCTGAAGAAGCACAATAATTTAATCCTCACTGTAATGCAAACTGTATCTGTAGTATTATTATTTTTCCTGTAGAATCCTCATAAGTTCTCCGTAATACGAATCAGCTTGATCCTCACCTCGCTAGAGGCTGAGGTTCCAACAGTCGAACCAATAATAAACATAAATTGTAATAATAAAACACAAACCAAATCAGTCACCATAAACATAAAGTACTAAAGACGACCACCTCCCTTGATCACCAAGAATTCACTCTACAACTGACTTCAATCCATCCAAAAATTAAAAACAAAATCAGAATATAAAAATATAAACACAATGGATCAACAAAATTAGAAAAAGGAATCTTGAAATTTCCGGAACAACTCAACCCGGTATCCGTACGAGGCTGTTTTTATGAACAACAAAAGGGGTATAACTGGAGGCAGCTGACTGAAACGAGTAAATATTTTGTGTTTGAATATTGTAGACAACGTATAACTGATGCGGAGAGCAAGAACCACCCATATTATCTAGCTTCGTGAAGGCAACAAAGACAATAATCTCTCTGTATTTTAACCATCCAGCTGGTCTGAGTATGCAATTACCGTCACCAGGTTTGAACAAGGGGTTATCCTTATCCACTTTCTGGTACGACTCGTTCAATAAGGCCTTGTGATCTCCCAAGTCGATGTTGGGCATCTTTGTCCATTCTCCTGTTTCTGGTTTCATCTCCCAAACCTCCCACTTCCAAGAGCCGCGGCGATTCAACAAAGATAGATAGCTTTCCCCATTAAAATAATAACTCCTACCTTTACATGGAAGAGGGATTCGAGTAATAACCTCAGTCTGTATGTTCATAGTCAAAACATACCTCGAGTATTCATCTGTCCAATGCACGAATCCTTCCGTGACCAACGGACTTGTTCCGAGTTGGTTACAAGTGGTGAGAGATAAGTGTTGGGTATCAACATGTCTCCAAGAGTTATCGACTCCGACAGTCAATATACCACAGAAATCGTGTGTCAGATGTTTTTCAACCCCTAGATAATACGTGCGTGTTGGAAATATTGGTGCTGTAGTGTTGGCCCAATTAATCTTGGTGCCGGCCCGGCTGGTTTAAGTTATTGGCAGCCCGGCCCTCGTAGGAGTGCAACCCAATATCCCCTCTTTGGCCCATTGATTCGTAGCCCACTTCAATAATAAGAATAAGTGATATTGTAAGAAATAGGAAAGACTGTTGTATTCATTTGAATCAAACCTCTTATGTGGATAAAATTTTAGAGAGATTTTCCATGCTTAATTGTAAAACCGTTTCTGTTCTCTTGGCCTCTCATTTTATTTTGTCTAAGGACCAGTGTCCTAAAAATGAGTTTGAAATTGATGATATGAAAAATGTGCCGTATGCTTGTGCAGTAGGTTCTGTAATGTACTTGATGGTCTCTACGAGACCCGATATTGCCTATTGTGTTAGTGTCCTTAGTCGGTACATGGCGAACCCTGGGCGGCCTCATTGGGAAGCCATGAAATGGCTGCTCAGGTATTTGTCGGGTACGAAAGAGTACGGGCTGAAATTTGTTAAGTCTAAGAATGGTGTCGTGTTGAGTGGATATGTGGATTCCAATTACGCTAACGATAGAGATACTAGGAAATCTTCAACCTCATATGTTTTCACTGTGTGTGGGTCTTGTGTAAGCTGGAAATCTCAGCTGCAACGTGTTGTTGCGCTTTCGACAACCGAATCTGAGTACATTGCGATTACTGACGCTTTTAAAGAAGCGATTTGGTTGAAAGGATTGTTTACCGAAATAAACGTGTTGAATGATAAAGTGACTGTATTCTCTGATAGCCAATCTGGAATCCAACTTTGTAAAAACCCTGTTTTTCACGATCGAACTAAACATATCGATGTTAAGTTCCATTTCATTAGGGAATTGGTCGATAAGGGTGTTATCTTACTTGAAAAAATTTCCACTCATCACAATCCATCTTATATGGGGACTAAGCCTTTGCCACTCGAAAAATTTACATTTTGCTTGAAGTACTTGAATTTTGATACTCTCGACTAAGTTTCTGTTTTGCAGGTTGCGAGTGTGATCAGCTACTGTGGTGGCTGTGTACTGTGTGTGTGCCACTTTGTGTGGCAGACCCTGTAATGGTAAAGTGCAGGGCCGTTTGGCGATGATGATTGATGTAAAATTACATTGCATGTTATTTTTTTATGTCTGAGCAGGTAAGGGGCTGGTGGTTGGTCCAACAAGGTGGAGAATGTTGGAAATATTGGTGCTGTAGTGTTGGCCCAATTAATCTTGGTGCCGGCCCAGCTGGTTTAAGTTATTGGCAGCCCGGCCCTCGTAGGAGTGCAACCCAATATCCCCTCTTTGGCCCATTGATTCGCAGCCCACTTCAATAATAAGAATAAGTGATATTGTTATCTCTTTTCTTCCTGACCGTAGATGATAGTGTCGGCAGAATCGTGTCCATTCACTGCTCTCCCCTTAGTGATCTCTCACCCACCGTAGTAAATTACTCCACTCAATACAGAAGCCTAGATCTAGTGTGTGCGATTTCACATACTACTGTGTGCGATCTTAATTGTCTGTATCTATCCCGTTCACTCCTACGCCGTAAGCTCCCCTTGATCTCAGTGATAAGAATCCTCGCGGATTCGTTTTATCTGAAGAGATCGATTGTAGCTTTAGTGTCTAGCGAGCTTTGATCCTTGTGTGGGTCCTGTGAGAACGAGAGGTTCGAGTGAGAGCGAAACGAGGGTAGGGCGAGTGCTCCGAGGGCCGCTGGCAGGGTCGCGTGTGATTATCTCTACCGAGTTCGACCACCACCGGTCTTTCACTGCGGTGACGATGGATACGTCGCTCTGAGCCAAACTTCTACCCTTATCTTTGTGAATTTATTATATATATAAATATAAGATTATTTATATGCCGCTGCGTATGCTTCGAGATTCTCAGACTGAAACCCTTGTGTTTCGAGTTTTCTGAGTTCTCTGTTGCTACTGATTTTCGGTTGTAGTTTTCTGACCTTGCAGGTGACTTGAGACCACCGTGGAAGCGCTGCCGCCGGCTAACAGTGGTATCAGAGCGTGGCGTGCGGTGCTCCGGTGAGACGGTCGGCAACCGGTGTGGACACTGTGACGGTCGGCCCGAGCTCGACACCACAGCAAGCTTCGATCCGAAAGGAGCTAGGGCATCGTAAACTGGGAGTGACGCCCCCTTTGCCCTACCTCTCGGATCCGTCTACGACATCCGTTTTCTGTGGAAAATTTGGGGTGGCTCAATGCACCCCGACTGGTAAAATAGCTTGAACCGCTTGCATTTAAATTCGTAGGGCCTTGTCGGCATATAGGACTTGGGCTTGTATGCTGCTGCAGGGTGTGAATTAATTGTGGTCGTGTGTGGCCTTGCTTGCGTTTAATTGTTTTCTGAAAAAAAAAAAATTGGACTAAAATAATTTTCTGAAATTATTTTCTGGATATTTGCTTAAGTCTTGTGTGACTTGAACTTTCTGATTATTTATGTGAGCTTGTGTGTTCACTGCCCATTACCTTGCCTCTACTTGAACTGGTGTGTTCTGGTTAATTGCTCGCCTTTGTACTGCTGCTCGTGTTAGTAGAGTCTTAGGTTCCTTGTGTGTCTCGCTTGCTTGTTACTTTGTGTAATCTTGAACTTTGTTGTTGTTGATTAAGTGCTTAGCTTTGTGCTGCTGCTACTTGTTCCTTTTTCTGTGTTTTTCCAAAACTGTCTTCAAAATCTTTATCAAAATGTCAGGGTTTAACTTAGCCCCTTTTGACGGTAAAAGTGATTTTGCGATTTGGAAACTAAAAATGAAAGGGATTTTAATCCAACAAAAGATATTTAAAGCTATAAGTGGAGCTTCCACTCCTGAGGACACAGATGCCACTAAGGCTGATTTAAACGAACTTGCGCATTCTGCTATTATTTTGTGTTTATCTGAGTCGGTTTTAAGAAAAGTTGGTGAAATCGAGTCGGCAAAAGAATTGTGGGACAAATTACATGATATGTTTACTAAAACTTCTCTGAATAGTAAAATGTACCTACTGGAAAAATTCTTTAGATTTAAACTTGACTTGAATAAAGACATAAGTGACAATGTTGATATTTTTACCAAACTTATTCAAGATATTAAACTCACAGGAGATAAACACATTGATGAGTATTCCCCTATTATTCTGTTAAATGCTATCCCTGATACCTATGCCGATGTGAAATCTGCGATAAAATATGGTAGGGATTCTGTGACTCTTGATATTGTCGTGAATGGTCTTAAAAGTAAAGAACAAGACATGAAAGCTCATAGGGGTCATAGAGTGTCTGAAGTGAATAATGTTAGGGGGAGGTCCAAGTCCAGGACCTCTGGTGGTCAAAACCACAAAGGTAATGACCATCATAATAACTTTGATAAGAAGAAGGGTAAAGGCAGGTTTAGGTCTAAATCTAGGACTAAGGCAAGAAAATGTTTTAATTGTGGTGAGGTTGGACACTACGTTAAAGAGTGTACCAAACCTAAAAAGATTTCTGGTGATCTTGCTAACGTTGCTGCTCAATCTGAAAATGTAGGAGACGTATTTATGATTTCCGACCAGTCCTTATTTACCAATGCTAATTCTGCCAAATCTGCATTCTTGTGTGAAACTGATTGGTTAATTGATAGCGGCTGCACTTATCACATGTCTCCTTACAAGCATTTATTTTCTGCATATAAAGAACTTGATAATTCATCTGTGTCTATGGCAAACGATAAAAAATGCAATGTAAGTGGAGTTGGTAATATTTGTGTTAAGTTTGAAACTGGTTTCGTGTATACTTTCAAAAATGTTCGGCATGTGCCGGACTTGAGTCAAAACTTGATTTCTTGTGCTGCTCTTGAATCTGATGGTCTTGCGGGTAAATGGGGGGTGGTTACATGACTATTGTAAAGGGTTCCTTGATTGTGTGTAAGGCTGCTAGGCAGCATAACTTGTACATTTGCAAAGCTGTGTCCTGTATGCATGAATATGCTCATTCTGTCCATGATAGTGATAGTGATCTATGGCATAAACGACTAGGACATATAAGTAAGACTGGCATGGAATATTTGAAAAAGGGTGGGTATTTTGGTGAGTCTAAAATGTCCTGTATTCCCTTTTGTGAAACATGTGTAATTGGTAAACAAACTAAAGTGAGTTTCCCTGTTTCTAATTATCCTAAATTGCCTGCTTCTACTTGTGCTTTGGAATACTTACATGCTGATGTGTGGGGACCTGCCCCTGAACCGACTCAAGGTGGAAATAAATACTTTCTTTCTGTGATTGATAATTACTCTAGAAAAGTCTGGGTTTTTCTTTTGAAAAATAAATCTGATGTGTTTGCAAAATTTAAGGATTTTAAGTTGCTTGTTGAAAACCAAACTGGCTTGAAAATAAAAACCTTGAGAACAGACAATGGTCTGGAATTTTGTAATGCTGCCCTAAATGACTTTTGTGCTGAGAATGGTATTAGACGTCATAGGACTGTCCCATATACGCCCCAACAAAATGGTGTCGCTGAACGCATGAATAGGACTTTGCTAGATAAAGTTAGGTGTTTGCTAGCGTCGTCGGGTCTTAGTAAAAGGTTTTGGGGTGAAACTGTCCTAACTGCTACTTACTTGATTAATAGGTCTCCATCTGTGCCCCTGGAGGGTAGATGTCCCGAATCTGTGTTTTCTGGTAAACCTACTGATTTGAGTAATTTGCGTGTTTTTGGATGTGCTGCCTATGTTCATAATTCCAGTGATAAACTTGAACCTAGGTCTAGGAAATGCGTTTTCCTTGGATATCCCGAGGGCACTAAGGGCTACAGGCTGTGGCTTAGATACGAACCTGGTTTTAGGACTTTAATTAGTAGAGATGTCGTGTTCAACGAAAATGATTTTCCTTGCTTAACTGTTAATCAACCTAGGGATAATACCTCTAGTGAGGTGGAGCCTGCTCCCTCTGGAGGTTCCTTAGATGAACAAAATGACGATCTTACTTCTGAAAATGTGCCTATTGAACTTGCTGTGAATCTGCCTACTGTTGTGCCTGAACAAAATGTGAATGTTGGTCCTGATAATCCAAATAATCAAAATGTGAATGCTGATCCTGATAACTTCAATGACTTGAATTTGAATTTGCCTGAGAATAACCCCATGCATGCTGCTGTAAATGAACAAAGCGCTACTGCTGAAAATGAACTTGAACTCGATGATTATATGCTCGCGAGAGATAGGACTAGGAGGAATACTAGGCTGCCTGCTAGATTAAATGATTTTCAGCTTAACTCCTTTGCTTTTAACATGCATGATGTGATTGAAGGTTCTGAACCTAAGTGCTATATAGAGGCTGTTAAATCTAAACAATCTGTTATGTGGCTTGCTGCTATGAATGAGGAGATGTCCTCTTTGTTGAAAAATGACACATGGTCATTAGTTCCCAAGCCCCCTAAATGCTCTTTGATTGACTGTAAATGGTTATTTAAGTTGAAGCATGAGGGTAGTGATGTTAGATTCAAAGCTCGACTAGTAGCTAAGGGTTTTTTTCAAAGGGAAAGGGTAGACTATAACGAAATATTTGCTCCTGTTGTTAAATTCACGACTGTTAGGATCATGTTAGCATTGTGTGCTCAATTTGACTGGGAACTTAAACAAATGGATGTTAAAACGGCGTTTTTGCATGGTGATTTGGACGAGAAAATATTTATGAAACAGCCCGAGGGCTTTGTCGATAAAACCAAATCTGAACATGTGTGTTTGTTGAAAAAATCTCTTTACGGTTTGAAACAGTCCCCTAGGCAGTGGAATAAGAAATTTGATGAATTTATGTTGTCGCTTAAATTCCGTAGGAGTTCGTATGATCCCTGCTTGTATTTCTTGAGTGATTCCAAGCTGCCTGTTTTTCTTGTTTTATATGTTGACGATATGCTCATTCTTTCTCCCTGTTTGAAGTCTATAGAGTCTGTTCAAAAGAATTTGTGCGCCAAATTTGAAATGAAAGACCTAGGGGACGCGAGAAAAATATTGGGCATGAACATTGTAAGAAATAGGAAAGACTGTTGTATTCATTTGAATCAAACCTCTTATGTGGATAAAATTTTAGAGAGATTTTCCATGCTTAATTGTAAAACCGTTTCTGTTCTCTTGGCCTCTCATTTTATTTTGTCTAAGGACCAGTGTCCTAAAAATGAGTTTGAAATTGATGATATGAAAAATGTGCCGTATGCTTGTGCAGTAGGTTCTGTAATGTACTTGATGGTCTCTACGAGACCCGATATTGCCTATTGTGTTAGTGTCCTTAGTCGGTACATGGCGAACCCTGGGCGGCCTCATTGGGAAGCCATGAAATGGCTGCTCAGGTATTTGTCGGGTACGAAAGAGTACGGGCTGAAATTTGTTAAGTCTAAGAATGGTGTCGTGTTGAGTGGATATGTGGATTCCAATTACGCTAACGATAGAGATACTAGGAAATCTTCAACCTCATATGTTTTCACTGTGTGTGGGTCTTGTGTAAGCTGGAAATCTCAGCTGCAACGTGTTGTTGCGCTTTCGACAACCGAATCTGAGTACATTGCGATTACTGACGCTTTTAAAGAAGCGATTTGGTTGAAAGGATTGTTTACCGAAATAAACGTGTTGAATGATAAAGTGACTGTATTCTCTGATAGCCAATCTGGAATCCAACTTTGTAAAAACCCTGTTTTTCACGATCGAACTAAACATATCGATGTTAAGTTCCATTTCATTAGGGAATTGGTCGATAAGGGTGTTATCTTACTTGAAAAAATTTCCACTCATCACAATCCATCTTATATGGGGACTAAGCCTTTGCCACTCGAAAAATTTACATTTTGCTTGAAGTACTTGAATTTTGATACTCTCGACTAAGTTTCTGTTTTGCAGGTTGCGAGTGTGATCAGCTACTGTGGTGGCTGTGTACTGTGTGTGTGCCACTTTGTGTGGCAGACCCTGTAATGGTAAAGTGCAGGGCCGTTTGGCGATGATGATTGATGTAAAATTACATTGCATGTTATTTTTTTATGTCTGAGCAGGTAAGGGGCTGGTGGTTGGTCCAACAAGGTGGAGAATGTTGGAAATATTGGTGCTGTAGTGTTGGCCCAATTAATCTTGGTGCCGGCCCAGCTGGTTTAAGTTATTGGCAGCCCGGCCCTCGTAGGAGTGCAACCCAATATCCCCTCTTTGGCCCATTGATTCGCAGCCCACTTCAATAATAAGAATAAGTGATATTGTTATCTCTTTTCTTCCTGACCGTAGATGATAGTGTCGGCAGAATCGTGTCCATTCACTGCTCTCCCCTTAGTGATCTCTCACCCACCGTAGTAAATTACTCCACTCAATACAGAAGCCTAGATCTAGTGTGTGCGATTTCACATACTACTGTGTGCGATCTTAATTGTCTGTATCTATCCCGTTCACTCCTACGCCGTAAGCTCCCCTTGATCTCAGTGATAAGAATCCTCGCGGATTCGTTTTATCTGAAGAGATCGATTGTAGCTTTAGTGTCTAGCGAGCTTTGATCCTTGTGTGGGTCCTGTGAGAACGAGAGGTTCGAGTGAGAGCGAAACGAGGGTAGGGCGAGTGCTCCGAGGGCCGCTGGCAGGGTCGCGTGTGATTATCTCTACCGAGTTCGACCACCACCGGTCTTTCACTGCGGTGACGATGGATACGTCGCTCTGAGCCAAACTTCTACCCTTATCTTTGTGAATTTATTATATATATAAATATAAGATTATTTATATGCCGCTGCGTATGCTTCGAGATTCTCAGACTGAAACCCTTGTGTTTCGAGTTTTCTGAGTTCTCTGTTGCTACTGATTTTCGGTTGTAGTTTTCTGACCTTGCAGGTGACTCGAGACCACCGTGGAAGCGCTGCCGCCGGCTAACAGTGCGGACCACTTTATACTCCATTCGAGTAGCATCATATGCTATGGCAGAACTATCCGTTGGGTGATGACACTGATCAACTCGGACGGGAAATCGAGGGAGAGCCAAATGTTGTTTTGTCAAAGGATTTGTAATTGTAAGTTGGAGCATGTCATCGTTATTAAGCAGCTTCAGCATCAAACCATTACAACTGGTCCAGCAATATGGGTGTTTGTAATTATCGCTGAAATCGGATATCTTACATTGTATGCTGCCTTGTGTCGGTGACAAAAGAGTAGACAACTCCAAGTCCTTCAGAATCACCATGAGAAGTCCGGGAGTTGAATGATGAAGGTGGGTGTATATGAAGCTACGTGTGCGGATGATCTCGAACCACTTCCGGCAAACAAACATTGCTGAGTCGTGTATGTCTTGAGCCGGGACTAGTATCAGAATTTGTATCAGCAAGTCGTCCGGGAGAGAATCCAAATCCGAATCATTGCTGATTTGTAACATTCCCAAACGACTTTTACAGAGGTTCAATTCACTGCCTCTAACCATCTGCATATATATATATATCAATCAAATACTAGTACACAATTAACGTGTAATCATCTTATTATGAAACTATGGCCCTATAAATAAATAATTAAATATATGTGTATCATTGTATACATGACATAAATTAGAGGAAAAGAAAATCAAGAATAATCGTACGTAATTAAGAGGGCAGTAGTAGGAACCTCTGGTTATTTTGTCCTTCCTGCGAACCACCGCTTCGGTGAGGTAGGTTATTGCTTAATGCCAATGATCATTGCCGCTGGTTTGTAGGTTATAAAATACACATATTCTTAGACCATATATAAATCGCTAGGTTTCTATTCTATTTATGTCTAGATATAAAACGAGTAACATATTTAACCGTTAGACCAATCAAAATTTTATTACATCTTTATGTTATTAATTTTATTTATGTCTACATAAAAGGAGTAACACATTTAATCGTTGATCAATCAAAATTTTACACATGTGATGTGATGTGAATTGTATGAATGAAGACAATTATAAAAAATATATAATATTAAAGATTTCTGAGATAAATTTATATAATATTTTTCAAAGGTTAATATCAAATCTTTTAATTTTATATGTAAATCTTAAAGAATTGATCCGCGTAAGAATAAATATTGGGACAATGTAAATTAATATAATATTGAGCGGATATTCCTTTTAAAAATGATCAGCCCAAATAATGGTGAGTTCCTGTCAATTTCGACACGACCCGATAACACGACTCGAAACCCGCACAAAATAAAACGAATTGAACTCGCACGATTAAAAAGCGGATCAACGGCGGGTCAACCCGCCATGACCTATTAATTAAACGGGTTAACCGCGAGTCGACCTACGAAATTAACCCGCTTAACCCATTTATTATTATTTTTTTTAATTTTTATATTACAATAATACATTATCCATTAAATAAATAAAAATAAAATTAATAATAATATATCCATTAAATAAATAAAAATAAAATTAATAATAATATATTACTGATTTAAAATGATCGATTAATTCTCTCTCTCTTACAATTAGGGTAATCATAACACTGACTATCTCTTTTAAAATTTATATGTTATGTGATTTGTGATGTGTTACAATTAGGGTAATCATAACACTGACTATCTCTTTTAAATTTTATATGTTTATGTGATTTGTGATGTGTAATCGTTTTTATTTAATTGAGTAATTATTCATCAAATGAGTCACATTCATCAAATGGAAGTCTATATCATTATAATGATCACGCTTCATTTGTAATAGTATAATCATTCTAATGGAACATAAACTCATAAAAAATATATAAAATGATAAGCGTGTAAAGTTGTACGATGGTTCACAATATACTTATAAGTATTTTTAGTTAATTAAATTATTTCATTGTATTATTATTTATAAAAGAAATATTAATTTTAATTTTAATATTATTCAAATAAATTTATTTTTTTCTTTATTTTATATTTAAATTGATTTGTTAATATTTGATTTTTATATTATTCAATATTAAACAATTTATTTATTAATTAATAGGTTATAAAATGGGTTGTAAATGAGTAACTGTTTAAAAATAGGTTGGATTTGGGTTTAATTTTTCAACACGATTATTAAATGGGTTGAGTTTGGGTTTATGTTATGTGACCCGCGAATAGCCTCACCCGACCCATTGACATCCTAGGTGGGTCATTATAAAATGGCTGAATGAAGAATTGAAAACTAATTCTACAACATATTCCATGTAGATGCTTTTATACTGTATATCTGGTAAATTCATATACTTTATAAAAACAATCACAAAAATGAAGGTAAATAATACTAGTACTATCAACTCGAGCAGAAGTAAAATTCTAGGATGGTATCCGTACGAGGCTCTTTTTATGAACAAGAAAAGGAGTATAACTGGAGTAATCTGCCTTAAACAAGGAAATTTCTCGTGTTTGAATATTGTAGACTATGCGTAACTCGTATCTGTCGTCTCGAAAGAAACCACCACCCAGCTTACTCGGCATGTAGGCAACAAAGACAATAATCTCTCTGTATTTTAACCAACCAGCTGGAATGAGTCTGCAATCGCACAACTCGTCCAGTAAGGCCTTGTGAGGTTCCAAGTCGATGCCTGGAAGCTTTTTCCATTCTCCCGTTTCCGGTTTCATCTCCCAAACCTCCCACTTCAAACAGGCACGACAAATCAACAAATATAGATAGCTTTTTTCCCCCGTTAGATAACAACCCCGACCTTTACGCGGAGGAGCAGGGACAGGAATTCGAGTAATAACCTCGGTTTCTATGTTCATAGTCAAGACATACCTTGTATCTCCTCTCGTCCAATGCACGAATCCTTCGGTGACCAACGGGCGACCTCTGAGTTGCTTAGAAGTGGTGCGAGATAAGTGTGTGGTATCAACGTGTCTCCAAGAGTTATCGACTCCGACAGTCAATATATCGCAGAAATCGTGCGTCAGATTTCTAGGGGCCGTTGGATTGTATGTGTGAACCCTTAGATAATACGTTCGGACCACTTTATAGTCCTTGCGAGTAGCATCGTATGCTATGGCAGAAGTATGTGTTGGGTACTGACAGTGATTTATTGGGGCGGTAAATGGAGGGAGAGTGAAACGTTGGTTTGTGACGGGATTTGTGATTGTAAGTGCCAGGTTGTCATCGATGTTACGCTCCAGCATCAGACCGTTACAGCTGCTCCAGAAACGTTGTTGTTTGGAATTATTATTATTACTGTAGCACATGAATAACTTGGATGTCTTGAATTGGTTGCCTTTTGTCGATGAGATAAGAGAAGGGGTTGTCTTGATTTCTGGATTATGGAGGAGAAGCTCGGGAGATGAATGATGAAGAAGGTGGGTGTATATGAAGCTACGGGTGCGGATGATCTCGAACCACTTCCGGCAAACTAACATGGCCGAGTCGTGTATATCTTGAGCCGGGACTAGTATCAGAATTTGTATCAACAAGTCGTCCGGGAGAGAATCCAAATCCGAATCATTGCTGATTTTTAACATTCCCAATAGACCTTTACAGAGGTTCAATTCACTGCCCCTAACCATCTGCACATATATCAATCAAATACATACTAGTACATAATTAACGTGTAATCATCTTATTATGAAACTAAAGCCCTATAAATAAATAATTAAATACATTACATAAAGGAAAAGAAAATCAAGAATAATCGGTACCTCTGATTATTTTGTCCTTCCTGCGAACCACCGCTTCGGTGAGGTAGGGTTATTGCTTAATGCCAATGATAATTGCCTCTGGTTTGTAGGTTATAAAATACACATATTCTTAGACCATATATAAATCGCTAGGTTTCTATTCTATTTATGTCTATATAAAACGAGTAACATATTTAACCGTTAGATCAATCAAAATTTTATTACATCGTTATGTTATTAATTTTATTTTTATATAGTAATATGTGATGAATTGTATGAATGAATGAAGACAATTATTAAAAATATATAATAATTTTTAATGTAATAATTAGAGAGAATATATTAGCAATGTAAGTAGATAAACAGTTTTATGGTAATAAATAAAAAATTAAAATGTGATTGGTAGCTTTTTTTTAATGGTAATAGAATATACTTCAACCACAATTAATATTTTCATATTAATAAATTTAAATTATAATCAATTATTTTAATTTATAATACGCTGTGAAATTATGAACGAATGATTTTGATTGGTCGGCGACGCGGCGTGCGAAATTTGTTCTATGTTTTAGGAAAAAAATACCGTATAGTAATTATTTGAATATGCCTAAAAATCTCAAAAAAACATTCCCTTTTAAATTTATTTTTGTGCATACAACATAAATTTTTGCACTCATTTTCTTCTGATTTTATATTATATATAGAGAGATTATAGATCACTAGTAAAAACTGCATGTAATATACATTTAGATTAATAACTTATTAATTTAAGATTATAATCTAAAATATTTATATGAAACGCACAAATAAAATATAAAATAAAATAAAATAAAAAATAATATTACATAATTATTTTATAAATTTTGAAAGACTCCCGACTCTATTTGTGAGTGCAACATACAATTATAGATTAATATAAATTGTGATTTTAAAATTTTAAATTTTCGTCTATTTTATTTGTGTTTTATCTTGATTTTTAATAATCTGAGTATAGTTCATAAATTTTTATTACGTGTTGTAGTAGAGACATAGACCAAGAGACAAAGTGGAAAAGATAGTTTTGATAGACAAAAATAACGTGCAAACACAATTACAGTATGTCAAAAGAGTCTCCTAATTTCCTGTGAATCCCAATTCACCACAAATCCACAATTACAGTAGAGAACAAGAGACATAGAACAAGGGGAAAAAACAGTCTTGATAGACAACAATAACAAAATGCGTCTCCTAATCTACCAGGCATTGAGTTGTCCCCCATCGATATGATCCGTAACCCAACTCACCACATCTTCATATTCATGGGTCATTCGTCCAGCTTCGGGCATCAAAATTCTATGCCCTCTGGTTTCTAAGAGGGCCAAACAAGCTTGATTTGCGTCCGAATCCCAATGGTTCTCCGACATATCAGGTACGAGAAAATAAGGGCGGCGAAATTCCTTAATGATGTCAGTCACCAAATTATCGCAAGTACCAACTGTGATCTGAGAACAAAGCATAATAAATTACTAATACACTATCTAATTTAAGAGGAAATAGCAATAAGAAATCAGTGTTAAGAAATACTTACTTTGGACAGAGTATTTGATGACAAAGGAATGACTATTAGAATGTCCGCCCACCCTACTATTATTTCAGCTGCGCTGTGACCATCATCAAAACTGAACCGAGAAGATTCGTCCGTAAATACGGTGGCATCAACGTCGTCCTCGTCAAACATCCTCAAAGCATCATCCGTTGCAATCACAGCAACATGTCCCATCTAAGGAATCAGAATCAGAATCAAAATCATATTAAAATCCAAGTTAAGAAAAAAAGTTAATAAACATAATTTTTTTGAATATGTTACATGTGAAAAAGCATCAACAATTTGATGTAGTTCATCTGTGGAAACCGTAAAGGTGGCACAAAGTATGATATGGAGCAGTAGTGGATTATGATCCTCGGGTTCTTCAATGTGCAGAGGTGCATCATCTTCTGGAGGTTCCTCGTTTGCCACTGTTGGCTCCTGAGGATCACCTCTAATCATCTATAACATCACAAAATCAATTTAATATTAATGGCCATAGTAAGGGAACAGACCCTATTACAATTCCAAAACAGTTTATATGGGGTACAAACACAAGATAATGCAGCAACCATCATATTTTAAATAACATAAAATAATGTTTGAAGAAATATATGGAATGAAGAGGTTGAAATGAAGAATATTTTTTGTTGAAATACCTCTTTCGCTGGCTCGAGTTTTTCCTTGATCTGAGGTACGAGATCCTCGGTCAATTTGTTTTCCATCACAATGTGTTCGGCGTTCTCAGCTTGTGCGTACATTATTATCGACAGACCACCAGCATTCTTTGATTTTGCAATAATAGTTAAGATGGTATAAACCAAACTTAACTACACATCATATAGAAAAAATTGTGTTGATATACCTCGGCAGCTGAAACGAAGCCATCCTGATTTTTATCAAAGAGCTTGAAAGCTTCTTCTTCCGGAAGAAGCACTCTCACTGACTTGGGTTCTTCCTTGATCTGAGATACGTGATCATCGGTTATTCTTTCATTTTGGAATAATAGTTTAGATGGTATGGACCAAAGTTAAGTACAATGAATAGAAGAAGAATTTTAAATACCTTTGCAGCAGAAATGAAGCCATTTCTATCTTCATCAGTGACCGAGAATGGTTCCTTGATATGAGGAACATGATCCTCAGCCAGTTTGCTCGACATGACACCATTAGCAGCTTCTACCCTAGAAAACAGAGCCATCGACTCGCAACCAACAGCTGATTGCCTTGCAAGCAGCATCTTCGACTGGCCACCAACAGCTATCATTGGCAGGCAACCACCTGCCGCTGCCTGAGAAACCTTTGATTTGGCAACGAAAATTTATATCACCAAAAACAATTTACAATACAGTTAAACCAATACAATTCAAATGTTTGAAAAGTGACCTCGTCGCTGTCCACAACATCCACAGCCAATGGCGGTGGTAAACCTGAAATTTCACCTATTTTTAACTTCTAGAAATAATAACTTATTCAAAAACAAATTGAGGTAAAAAAGGAAATTACCGTCCTCAGTATCTTCCTTGATCACGACCTCGTCCTCGGGTTCTTCAATGTGCAGAGGTGCATCATCTTCTGGAGGTTCCTCAATTTCCACTGTTGTCTCTTGGAATTAATGATTATAGTAAGGGAACAGACTCTATTACAATTCCAAAACAGTTTATATGGGGTACAAACACAAGATAATGAAGCAGCAACCATCGTATTTTAAATAACATAAAACAATGTTTGAAGAAATAATCAAGTCTACTTGTGGGATGAAAGTTATGCAATGAAGAAAATGAAAGAAAAAAATATTGTTGAAATACCTCTTTCGCTGGCTCGGTTTTTTCCTTGATCTGAGGTATGAGATCCTCGGTCAATTCGCTTTCCATCACGATGTGTTCGACGTTCTCAGCTTGTGCATACATCAACATCGACAGGCCACCAGCATTCTTTGATTTTGGAATAATAGTTACGATGGTATAAACCAAAGTTAACTACATCGAATAGAAGAAGAAGTTGAAATACCTTTGCAGCGGAGCGTTCTATATCTCTATCAGATGCAAAGAACGGACCATTGATTTGAGGAACCTGATTTGAGCCACCAGCAGCTGCTGCCCTAGCAAATGGCAACAGGCCACCAACAGCAACTCTGAAATACATAAGACGCCTAATAAGTCTTAATATATCACAATAAGATGGCCTGTAGTGTGAAAAGGAGATACTCACAGAGCACGCTCATCAGTTTGAGTACCCGAGTTCCCCTGACCAGATCCTCCGGGCTTCATCCCATTTCTGTAGATAAATGCAACTTTAAATGGGACAATTGAAATGCTCAAAACAGAAATAATAAGTAAAGCAGGCAAAAGAAGGAAAATATTGCATAATGCAAAAAAGGAATTGACAATCAATGTTCCATTGAGCATTGGCCTAATTGCAAGGGAGAAACATCTCTAAAGACTAACAGAAGGTTGTTAATTGAAAAACATTTAACCTTTCATAATATGAAAAGGATACAAAATAAGAAAAAAGATGTGTACTCTTTATGTCGTTTATATGCCTCAATCGATCTGAGTGTTGGGTAATGGTCAAGGTCCTCGATTGAAGGTGCACTCACATTAAATTCATCACTACCACGACCACAGCCACCCCTACCACGACCAAAATACCTTTCCCCCTCAGCAGGCTTCAGGAACTCGTTGATGCTCACAGCCTAAATCAATTCAAAAATAAATAAAATATAATTAGGACTCGTTATTTGATATAGATATATACTGGTATAAAAGTTAAAACCATTCACAAACTACGATTACAGTATAGGCATATAGAATATGAATTTACCTTTTTGGCTCTCTCCTCCTTATCAGCCACCTCTTTTTTCTTGTCCTTATCAGATCCCTGCACAACAAGATTAATTCAGTATACAAGAATAATGGACATTTTGCTTTTAAGCAAAAATGTTCAAGCTAGGAAGTGTAAATGGATTTACCAATTTAATGAAAATATCATCATTTGACTTCTTGTTCGAAAGTTCCTGCATGGACTCGAACTCTGTTTTGTCAACTTTCCTACCCTCAGATTTGAGAGTCTGCAGAGCCTTCCTTTTCTCCTCCAGAATCTTCTCATACTCTTCAAGAATCTTCTCATACTCTTCAAGTGTCATCTCCTACAGTTTTGTCAAAAAAGCAATCTCAAAAAGTCTTGTACATGTGACCATGTCAACAACAATCTTTAACATTAATTTATATTAATTAAATTGTGTGCATATTATAACATAGTTATCTGATATTAAGACATTAAAGCAAGAATCGCTAGGGTTTCCAAATATTAGGGAAAATGTAAAGCAGATGAATATTAAACCGAGAAAATTCAAACCTATTGACATCTAAAATATGTATCTCTACCTTCGCTTCACGTTCACTTTCTTCAGCGTCCTTTCTAGAAAACGGAGCCATCAAATCGCAACCAACAGCTGATTGCCTAGCAAGAGGCATCTTCGACTGGCCACCAATAGCTGCTGCCCTAGCAAACGGCCTCTTCGACAGGCCACCAGCATTCTTTGGTATTGGAATAATAGTTAAGACGTTATAAACCAAAGTTAACTACATCAAATATAAGAAGAAGTTGAAATACCTTTGCAGCGAAGCGATCTCTATCTTTATCAGATGCAAAGAACGGATCATTGATTTGAGGAACCTGATTTGAGCCACCAGCAGCTGCTGCCCTAGCAAATGGCAACAAGCCACCAACAGCAACCTATGATTTTGAAATAACAGTTTATATAGGGTAGAAACGCAAGTTAATACAACAACCACAATATTGTAACTAACATAAAATACTGTTTAAGAAAACATCAATTCTAATCTTGTGGGACGGAAGATATGCAATGAATAGGTTGAAATACCTCGGCAGCTGAAATGAAGCCATCCTGATTTTTATCTTCTTCTTTCTTGATCTGAGATACATGATCCTCTGTCAGTTTTCCAGAAAATTTCCTTTCCACCGTGTGTTCGACTTTCTCAGCTTGTTCGCATAACCTCATCGAGAGGCCACCAGCAGTTGCGCTAGCATTCTTTGATTTGGAATAAAAGTTAAGACGATACGAACCATTGTTAACTAAAATGAATAGAAGAAGAATTTGTAATACCTTAGCAAACAGATCCATCGACTCGCAACCAACAGCTGATTGCCTTGCAAGCGGCATCTTCGACTGGCCACCAACAGCTATCATTGGCAGGCAACCACCTGCCGCTGCCTGAGAAACCTTTGATTTGGCAACAAAAAATTATATCACCACAAACAATTTACAATACAGTTAAATCAATACAATTCAAATGTTTGAAAAGTGACCTTGTCGCTGTCCACAACATCCACAGCCAATGGCGGTGGTAAACCTGAAATTTCACCTATATTTCACTTAATCACTTCTAGAAATAAGAACTTATTCAAAAACAAATTGAGGTAAAAAAAGGAAATTACCGTCCTCAGTATCTTCCTTGATCGCGACGACCTCACTATCGACCTCAATCGCGACCTCGTCCTCAGGTTCTTCAATTTGCAGAGGTGCATCATCTTCTGGAGGTTCCTCAATTTCCACTGGTGTCTTTTGGGGCTGAGGATCACCCCTAATCATCTATGAGGTCACAAAATCAATTCAATATTAATGTTTAAAGTAAGGGAACAGACTCTATTACAATTCCAAAACAGTTTATATGGGGTACAAACACAAGATAATGCAGCAGCAACCATCGTATTTTAAATAACATAAAACAATGATTGAAGAAATAATCAAATCTACCTGTGGGATGAAAGTTATGCAATGAAGAGGTCAAAATGAAAGAAAAAAATATTGTTGAAATACCTCTTTCGCTAGCTCGATTTTTTCCTTGATCTGAGGTATGAGATCCTCGGTCAATTCGCTTTCCATCACGATGTGTTCGACGTTCTCAGCTTGTGCATACATCATCATCGACAGGCCACCAGCATTCTTTGGTGTTGGAATAATAGTTAAGACGTTATAAACCAAAGTTAACTACATCGAATAGAAGAAGAAGTTGAAATACCTTTGCAGCGAAGCGATCTCTATCTTTATCAGATGCAAAGAACGGATCATTGATTTGAGGAACCTGATTTGAGCCACCAGCAGCTGCTGCCCTAGCAAATGGCAACAAGCCACCAACAGCAACCTATGATTTTGAAATAACAGTTTATATAGGGTAGAAACGCAAGTTAATACAACAACCACAATATTGTAACTAACATAAAATACTGTTTAAGAAAACATCAATTCTAATCTTGTGGGACGGAAGATATGCAATGAATAGGTTGAAATACCTTGGCAGCTGAAATGAAGCCATCCTGATTTTTATCTTCTTCCTTGATCTGAGATGCATGATCCTCTGTCAGTTTTCCAGAAAACCTTTCCACCGTTTGCTCGACTTTCTCAGCTTGTTCGCATAACCTCATCGAGAGGCCACCAGCAGCTGCGCTAGACTTCTTTGATTTTGCAATAATAGTTAGATGGTACGAACCGATGTTTACTACAATGAATAGAAGAAGAATTTGTAATACCTTTGCAGTAGAAATAAAGTCATTTCTATCTATATCAGAGACTGAGGACGGATCCTTGATTTGAGGACCATGATCCTCAGCTAGTTTGCTCGACATGACACCATTAGCCGCTGCTCTCTTGTCAAACCGCACCATCGACTGGCAACCAACAGCTGATTGCCTAGCTGTCTTCATCTTCGACAGACGACCACAAGCTGCTGCCCTAGCAAACTGCATGATCGAAAGGCAACCACCAGCCGCTGCCCCAACAACCTTTGATTTGGCAAGAAAAAATTATATGAACACACACAATTTACAATACAGTTAAACCAAAACAATTCATATGTTAGAAAAGTGACCTTGTCGCTGTCCACAACATCCACAGCCAATGGATGTGGTAAACCTGAAATTTCAGGTAAAATAAATTATCATAATACACCACACACACAGAGACGGTCAATTAAAATACAGAGCACACACAGATACAGTCAATTCAAATACAGAGCACACACAGACAGACAATTGTACCACGGACTCAACATCATATATGCTACTATTTTTAACTTCAGAAAAAGGAATTTATTCAAAAACAAATCGAGGTAAACAAAAGGAAATTACATGCATATATATACTATTTTTAACTTCTAGGAAAATGAATATATTCAAAAACAAATCGTAAAAAAGGAAATTACCTTCGTTGTTCGCGACCACACTATCGAGGTCAATGGCGACCTCAATATCGTCGTTGATCGCGACCTCAGTATCTTCGTTGATTGCATCGTTGATCGCGACCTCGTCCTCGGAGACCGAGGTCGCGGAGAACTTGATTGCAGCATCTTCCGAGGCGAACTTGATTGCAGCATCTTCCAAGGCGAACAATGCTTTGAGTTTCATTTTGATAGCGATGAAGGTTTGAATGAAGATGAAGTAAACGTATGCTTGAGAGGAATGAGGTTTGAATGAAGTTTGAGAGGGATTTGGACACTGTTAGGGGCTTTTTATAGGTCATTTTAATTATTTGATTAAAATGTGCTAATGAATTTTATTTGGATCCGCCGGAAAAATTAAAATGTAAGGAGACGAAGACAGACGAAGGGGGAGTTTGTAGAGAGACGAAGGGGAGTATATATAAACAGAGCGAAATGTATGTTTTTTAGGGTTAACAGCTTTAACCCAAGCTTTATTAAAAGTTTCATTTTACTCCAAAAACTTTATTAAAATATTTAATTTTTTTTGCACTTTATTCAATTATTTTATTAAATATTTTAGATAAAAAAAGATAATTATGTTATCCTTATAAATAAATAAAAAATAATTTTAAATTGAGAATTATTTTTGTAATTTATTTTAATTTTTCAATAAATTTTATAAATGATTAACTAATAATTAAAGTATTTTTTTATGTTAGTAAAATGAAATAAATTAATAGGTCACAAAAATTGAAAAATTATAAATAACAAAACCATTTAATAAAGATAGATTTAAAATTATAATTAAATAATTTTAAATCTATAATTAAAAGTATAATTTAATATTACTAAATATTTTATTTTAATTTTAAAATATTATTTTGACATTGTTATCAAATACTCCCTATTTATTAAATACAACTCCGTATAAATAAATAAAAAATATTAATTTAAATATAATAAAATAAAAATATAAAAATGTCTTATTTATTTGAGAATTGATTTTTATTTATTTATGTAATTATTTTTTATTTGAGAATTTATTTTTATTTATTTATGTAATTATTTTTAGTAAGAATTGGTTTTTATTTATTTATGCAATTATTTTTTAGTAAAAATGTTGAAAATTGGCCTTATTGCTATTTTTCCCTAAAATGTACTACCTCCGGCTGTCCCAATTATTTATATACACTTTGTTTTTTGGGAAAAAAATGTTGAAAATTGGCCTATTTTTCCCTAAAATGTACTACCTCCGGCTGTCCCAATTATTTATATACACTTTGTTTTTTGGAAAAATGGCAATAAGGCCAATTTTCAATATTTTTTGACCAATAAGGCCAAGTTCTAATTTATGTGTCAATTAGGCATTTCCTTATAATATATAATTCAGCTAGCAATTGTCCAAGGTGTCGTATATTTTCACCGTTTGATTTTTTTGTGTTCACACCTATTATTAAACAAGCACCGTTAAATTAAATTTGTGTTCACACTGGTCATTATTAATTATTATTTTTAACGTAATTAATTAGAATTTTTAGCGTAATTAATTGAAACAATTATTTTTGATTAATTAGCGTAATTATTTATTTATATAATTTTCATTTATATTTTTCTTAATATAATTCAATATTATTTTTAGCGTAATTAATTAATGTAATTATTTTTAATTAATTAGGCAATTATTTGAAATTAATTATTATTTTTAACTTAATTAATTATAATTAATTAGGTAAAATAATAATCAATTACAAATATTTGCCTAATTAATTTAGCGTAATTAATTAGATAATTATTATTTTTAATTAATTAGCTCAATTATTTTTAAGTAATTAATTAGATAATTATTATTTTTAATTAATTATCTCAATTATTTTTAATTAATTAGCGTAATTATTTATTTCTTTATTTATATAATATAATTTACATTAATAATATTATTTTTAGTGTAATTAATTAGCGTAATTATTTTTAATTAATTAGCGCAATTATTTTTAATTTATTAGTGTAATTATTTCTTTCTTTCTTTATATAATATAATTTACATTTATAATATTCTTAATATAATAAATATTATTTTTATTGTAATTAATTAGCGTAATTATTTTTAATTAATTAGTATAATTATTTATTTATTTATATAATATAATTTTCATTTATAATCTCTTTAATATAATCTCCGTAAATATTGACTTTGAAATATTCAAAATATAACATTTATTCCTTATTTATCTCCTTAAATTACGTTTATTCTATTATACTACTAAAATTAATTATTATGATAAGAGAGAATCTACATTTGTTATTGATATATTTAATGGATAAATTAATTAATTTTTATTATACAAACAATAATAACGAAATTTAAGGGAATTTAAATTAGTTATATTTAAAAATAATAAATATTATCAAACCCTACTTCAAATCCGTGTCTATATAAAATGTCATCTTCACTCACTCCTTACGTTTCACTTTTCATTTAGCTATTTTTTTATTTGTTCATTGCTCACATTTATTTATTCACTTTTCATTTCAGTTTTTTTTTTATTCATGCTCACATTTATTTATTTTTGTGCTTCTATGTAAGTTTTGTTCTTTTTTTTGTTTTTTTGTATTTTTTGTAGCCTTTTCATTTCAGCTATTTTTTTTATTTGTTTATGCTCATATTTATTTATTTTTGTGCAGAACTCTATTTAAGTTTTGTTGTTTTTTTTTTTTTTTTGTATTTTTGTATTAACTCTCACTTTTAATTTCAGCTATTTTATTTATTTATTAATGCTCACATTTATTTATTTTTGTCCAAAGCGTAAGTTTTGTTCTTTTTTTTTGTTTTTTTTGTATTTTTTTAGCCTTTTCATTTCAGCTATTTTTTTTATTTGTTCATCCTCACATTTATTTATTTTTGTGCTCTATGTAAGTTTTGTTGTTTTTTTTGTTTTTTGTATTTTTTCCACTACCTCTCACTTTTATTTTCAGCTATTTTTTTTATTTGTTAATGCTCACATTTATTTGTTCAATTTTCATTTTAGCTATTTTTTTTATTCATGCACACATTTATTTATTTTTGTGTAGAGCTCTATTTAAGTTTTGTTCTTTTTTTTTTGTTTTTTTGTATTTTTTGTAGCCTTTTCATTTCAGCTATTTTTTTTATTTGTTTATGCTCATATTTATTTATTTTTGTGCAGAACTCTATGTAAGTTTTGTTGTTTTTTTGTTTTTTTTTTATTTTTGCACTAACTCTCACTTTTAATTTCAGCTATTTTTTTTATTTGTTTATCCTCACATTTATTTATTCAATTTTCATTTCAGCTATTTTTTTTATTTATTTATGCTCACATTTATTTATTTTTGTGCAGAGCTCTATGTAAGTTTTTTTTTTTTTTTTGTTTTTTTGTATTTTTTGTAGCCTTTTCATTTAGCTATTTTTTTTATTTGTTAATAATCACATTTATTTATTTTTGTGCAGAATTTTATGTAAGTTTTGTTGTTTTTTTTATTTTTTTGTATTTTTGCACAAACTCTCACTTTTTTTTTTATTTGTTCATGCTCACATTTTTTTATTCAATTTTCATTTCAGCTATTTTTTTTATTTATTCATGCTCACATTTATTTATTTATTTATTTTATTTGTTTATGCTCACATTTTTTTATTCAATTTTCATTTAAGCTATTTTTTTATTTATTCATGCTCATATTTATTTATTTTTTAGTAGAGCTCTATTTTTTTTATTCAATTTTCATTTAAGCTATTTTTTTATTTATTTATGCTCATATTTATTTATTTTTGTGTAGAGCTCTATGTAAGTTTTGTTGTTTTTTTTTTTTTTGTTTTTTGTATTTTTTGTAGCATTTTTATTTCAGATATTTTTTTTATTTATTAATACTCACATTTATTTATTTTTGTAGAGCTCTATTTAAGTTTTGTTGTTTTTTTGTATTTTTGTATTTTTTGGACTACCTGTTACTTTTAATTTAAATTATTTTTTTTATTTGTTCATGCTCACATTTATTTATTCAATTTTTATTTCAGCTATTTTTTTTTATTTATTTATGCTCACATTTATTTATTTTTGTGCATAGTAAGTTTTGTTGTTTTTTTTTTGTTTTTTTGTATTTTTTGTAGCCTTTTCATTTAGCTATTTTTTTTATTTGTTTATGCTCACGTTTTTTTTTTGTAGAGGTCTATGTATGTTTTGTTGTTTTTTTTGTTGTTTTTTGTATTTTTTGCAGCTAAGTATTCTTTTACTAATTTGATTATAATAACTTTTGCAAGTAAGTCATTTTTTTCCAGACCTTTTGAATTTCATTTGATTGCACAAAATTTAAATGGATTCCAAGCTTTTGTTTATGTTTTCTGATAAAATTAGAGTAGATTGTGTTAATTTTATTTATGATGTAATTTACTCAATTTAGTAGTTTGTTTTCATTTTATTTATGATTTATTTTATCTATTAAATGTAATTAATGAAATTTACGCAATTTACAATAATTCTATTTAATTTTATTCTAATTTTGTTTATTTTGTAACTTAAGCAACAATATTTTTATTTGTATTACTTACAAATATCACTAAAACATAATTAATTTATGTATTTTAGTTTGATTTTTTTTATATATAAATAATAATAATAATTGTGATTTAATTAATTTATGTATTTTAATAAATTTATAAAATAAAATTTATCTTTAATTAGAGAAATCAAATAAAATTTTTATTATCTCTGATTATAAATTATATATCAATTATATTATTAATTATGAGAATGGTAAATCTATTTCTAGGTTTTAGGGTTTAATAAATTTAATGGTCAACTAAAATTATATATCAATAATATTATTAATTATGAGAATGGTAAATCTATTTAATAAATTTAATGGTCAACTAAAATTATATATCAATAATATTATTATTTATGAGTATGTAAATCTATTCCTTATTTTAAGCAACTAAATAAATTCAAAGATAAACTAAAATTATATATCAATAATATTATTAATTATAAGTATAGTAAATCTATTCTTATTTTTAGCAACTAAATAAATTCTAAAATTATATATCAATAATATTATTAATTATGAGTATAGTAAATCTATTAGCAACTAAATAAATTCAAAAGTTACGTGATTTGAGAATGAAATAATAATAATTCAATTTTTTATTAATTTACAATTAAAAATAATATTATCCTCTATTTATATTAGAGCATTAAAATATCTCCGGTTTTATTCCTTATTTATCTCCTGCTTTAAACTAAATTAATATATTTTGATTTATTTAAATAAGTAATATTCAGAATATTTATCTTCTTTAATTACGTTTATTCTATTATACTACTATTTATTTATAGTACTAAATAAATTTGTGATTCTTCATTCTTTCTCATCCCTCTAATTGTGGAGATTTTTGTATAATAATTTTTTTTTAAACTTTTTACTAATCATTTTCAATCAATGTCTTGGTCTGATGTCAATTCTTCCGAAAAAGAC
The DNA here is from genome assembly GCA_954870475.1 of Euphrasia confusa. Classification (NCBI taxonomy): domain Eukaryota; kingdom Viridiplantae; phylum Streptophyta; class Magnoliopsida; order Lamiales; family Orobanchaceae; genus Euphrasia; species Euphrasia confusa. The sequence continues at coordinate 2,290,625 of OX940961.1, forward strand.
TTTCGTTCAGTTTTACTAAAGCTATGTTATTGAATTTAATGTTTATAGACCTAAATACATTTTTTTTATTATATATGTGTAATAAATAAGTGATTTATAATTGTTATTATATTTAATGCAGGTTATTAAAATTTGCACAACTTTTAAAATCCATGATGTTGGTATTACATCATTTGCCCCATGAAAAACTTTTACAGTGCCTGCATGCAATATAATTTATCGATATTTTTTATAATCGACCGCTAATTATTAACGTATGTTTTCCATATTATCCTCATATGTAACTCTCACACAAGATGAGATTTATAATTTGTGCTTGCAATTCATTGAAGAGATGTTGAAGCGCCAAGGACAAACGCTGAAAGATATTCCAAATATGCCATATCCAAAATTCGTTTATGTTACTGTTGGACAAAACAGCCTCTTAGCAGCCGAGCTTCCCTATGACAGAAATGCTCTCCGAGTCGAGTACGAACAATTAGTGGCCATGTTGAATGATGATCAGCGGAAGGCTTATAAGACAATCATTCGAACTCTCGACGATCCAAACGGACAGGTTTTCTTTTTGTATGGTTATGGTGGAACTTGCAAAACTTTTGTTTGGAAGACTCTATCTGCTGTCGTCCGATCTAGGGGCGACATTGTTCTAAATGTTGCTTCAAGCGGTATAGCTTCTCTTCTTTTACCAGGAGGTAGAACAGCCCATTCAAGGTTAAAGATTCCGATATCTTTGCACGAAAGCTCTACGTGTAACATCAGGAAGCAAAGCGATCTATGTAAATTGATTGTTAAGACGAAACTCATTATATGGGACGAGGCTCCTATGATGCACAGGTATTAACAATCAATTAATCAGATTTTGTTGTCTTACTATCTTATATTTTTGTGTTTATTATATAATTATTAATACAACATAATCATATTTATTCTATTTTGGTTTTGATTTTTGTAGGAATTGTTTTGAAGCACTAGATCGAACAATGCGTGATATCATGAGCTCCCATCGACCTGAAGCTCAGCATCTGCCTTTCGGAGACAAGGTTGTTGTGTTCGGAGGAGATTTTCGACAAATTTACCGGTCATACCTAAAGGTACGAGGCAAGATATAGTTCACGCCACTATTAATTCTTCCAACATATGGATAAATTGCAAATTTTTGCGCTTGACCAAAAATATGAGACTGCAAAATATCGGTGAGGGAAGTGATGGTCGTAAGTTGCGCGAGTTCTCTGATTGGCTGTCTTCTATAGGGGATGGTACTATTGGTGACGATAATGACGGAGAAGTGGATATAGAGATCCCGGATGAATATTTGATAACTCATTCGGATAATCATATTGAATCTATTGTTCAAGCCACATACCCGAATTTCCATGACCACATTGGTGATATCAATTTTCTAGACGGACGGGCGATTCTGGCGCCGACCCTGGATGACGTTAATGAAATCAACGATTACATGGTTGCAATGCATAATACTGAAGAACGAATTTATTTCTACCGAACGCGGGGGATAATATGTTTGCTCAAATGCATTCTGTTGAGTTTTTAAATACCATCAAGTGTTCCGGACTGCCAAACCATGAGCTGAAGTTGAAGGTTAGTATTACTATAACCTTTTTTTTCAAATCTATTTCTATTAATTAATTAATATAATAGTTAATATATACATTCAAATATGATCATTATATAGCTGTGCGACTAATATATATATTATTGAAGAATGATCAATATTATTCCTAATATTTATATTCATACAAATATTACGTTAATATATATGTATTCAAATTGTAACTTTGGTTTTTTTATGCAACCAGGTATATTCTATGTATTGTATTTATTAAATAATTAATTAAATGAATTAATTCCATTTTGTGAGATGTTACATATTTTTGATACATGAATTGTTTTTTATTAGATTGGTGTGCCCTTATGTTGCTACGGAATATGGATGCCGCTTTGGGACTATGCAATGGTACTAGGATGGTTGTAACACACCTTGGTAATTATGTTATCCAGGCGAAAGTATTAGGAGGAAATAATTTTGGGGAATTGGTTTTTATTTCTCGAATTGCTCTGACGCCATCAGATACCAAATTCCCGTTTTCTTTTCAACGAAGACAATTTCCGATTATGATATCGTATGCCATGACGATTAATAAGAGTCAAGATCAGTCGTTGAGAAATGTTGGAACATTTTTGAAGAGACCAGTATTTACGCAGGGTCAATTGTACGTTGCGCTGTCTAGAGTAACCAACACCACCGGGTTGAAACTTTTGCTTTGTGATGATCGTGGCCGTCTTACGAATAGAACAACAAATGTAGTTTATAAAGAAGTATTCCAAAATTTGTAATTTTATTGTAATTTCTTATTAGATATTACAATTAGATCACAAACTTAATGTTTATTTATGCATTATCAATGTCTATATCGAATTATTTGTTAGGTTAAACATCAAACATAAACAGAAAGAGCTTATTTCGAGTAACAAAAATTTGAAATTTATTAGCGTGCATCGCACGGGTAGGAGGACTAGTTTGTTCCAATTAGGCCAAAAAAATGTATATGGAAGGACGAAAATACCCTTACTCTATTTCTACTCAACCCACCCCACACCTACCCCACCCCACCCCTGCCCAGACACTGAATACCATGAAAAAACACTGAACGTCAGATTTTTTTTTTCTACTCAACCCATCTCACCCCACCACAGACACTGAATGTCAGACACTGAATACCATGAAAAGACACTGAATAACACTGAATAACACTGAAATACACTGAAATACACTGAATAACACTAAAAGACACTGAATAATATTAAAAGACACTGAATAACATTAAAAGACACTGAATAACACTAAATAACACTGAATAACATTAAAAGACACTGAATAACACTGTAGAACACTAAATAACACTGAATAACACTAAATAACATTAAAAGACACTGAATGCCATGAAAAGACACTGAATGCCATGAAAAGACACTGAATAACATTAAAAGACACTGAATATTATTAAAAGACACTGAATAACACTGAATAACATTAAAAGACACTGAATAACACTGAAAGACACTGAATAACATTACAAGACACTGAATACCATTAAAAGACACTGAATAACATTAAAATACACTGAACAACATTAAAAGACACTTAATAACACTGAATAACACTAAATAAAATTAAAAGACACTGAATAACACTAAAAGACACTGAATAACACTGAAAGACACTGAGTAACACTGAATAACATTAAAAGACACTGAATAACATTAAACGACACTGAATAACACTGAAAGACACTGAATAACATTAAAAGACACTGAATAACACTGAATAACATTAAAAGACACTGAATAACATTAAAAGACACTGAATAACACTGAAAGACACTGAATAACATTAAAAGACACTGAATAACACTGAATAACATTAAAAGACACTGAATAACATTAAAAGACACTGAATAACACTGAATAACATTAAAAGACACTGAATAACATTAAAACACATTGAATATCATTAAAAGACACTGAATACCATTAATAGACACTGAATGTCACCCCCGACACTGAATACCATTAAAAGACACTGAACGGCAGATTTTTTTCTACTCAACACACACCAGCTCCAGACACTCAATGCCATTAATAGACACTGAATGTCACCCCCGACATTGAATACCATTAAAAGACACTGAACGTCAGATTTTTTTTCTACTCAACCCACCCCAGCTTCAGACACTGAATATCATTAAAAGGCACTGAATGTCACCCTCGACACACTGAATGTCACCCCCGACACTGAATATCATTAAAAGACACTGAATGTCGGATATTTTTTACTGAATATATCATTAAAAAACACTGAATGTAAAATAATGAAACACTGAATTGTCATTAAAAAACACTGAATGACAAAATTTTCACTGAATATTATAAGAACTATGAATCTCCTAAAAAATACTTAATGTCAGATTTTTGCGCTGAATATCATTAAAAACACTGAATAAAAAAACATCGAATGTCATAAAAATATACTGAAAATAAAAAAAATACTAAATATCATAAAACAAAAATACACTGAACATAAAAAACATGAATGTCATAAAATAAAAATACACTGAATAAAATAAAAATCCAAAAAACAAAAATAAACTGAAAATAAAAAAAATTATCCAAAACATGAGTGAACTTTATTAGCTGTTTGTAAAAAGTAATAACTCCAACAAGAGGTATATCCGATCGATATATGAATGCGTATATCCGAGCAACAAAAGATCGAGAAATGAGTTGAAGGTGCTGCGCTATATAAAGCTAGCTAATTATTCTATATACATCTGTTGCTTTGAATAGGAGCCTTGGAAAAGTCATCATCCTAATTCATGATCACCTAAACCACCATGCCTTCATCATCTCCAATCAAGAACAAATTAAGACAAAGAACCACCTCGCACGATCGATATATAAAAAACAACAATGTATATATATATATACCTTCATGCAGTGAATAGCAACAAGAGGTAAGTCGATGAAAACGCTATATGCATGCTTTACATAGTCGCTCTCTCCCTTACGAGCATTCAACATCACAAAATGACTATATGCTGCCACATACATCATGAACCACAGAATCAACGGATACACCTAATATAAGACTAACATATCAAAACATGTCATGTAGGGAGTACAATTTAATAAATAAAAAAAACGTAGAAGGTCGAGATATGAGCACGCGATTCGAGAGATGAGCGGCGTACCCGCTTGCAAAAAATATGTAAAAATAGTATAAAACCCAATCTAAGAAAAAGAAATCATGAAAATGAAAAAAAACCGTCAATTATTCTTACAGAAAAATGAAACATTACTTTAATTAAACTAATCAACATCCTAATCACTAATACTCCCAGTCATGAACTCAAAGAACTTCAAGAAACACAAACACAGTAAATAAAGTATCAATGCAATAATGACGACGAGATTAATGAGAACTAGGATCGCATTTTTCACTTATGAATCATATATGCTACAGGTACTAATACTAATCATGTGAAATACCTTGTTTTAGTCTTTTCCGCCTTTTGAATAAGCACCGAAAACGCAGAGCATGCCGAGAGCGAGTAGAGGCAGAGCAATTGCCAAAGATAACCATGTTCTTGAGATCCCTAATAAAAAACCGGAGATCAATAAATCGAAGATCATAACAATTAATAAATCACAAACCAAAATTCACTGATTCAAACACCTCACATAACAAAATAGATACAAATAAAATCAAACCAAAATTATTACAATCTCCAGCACATTTCTGAACTAATCAATGAACCACACTAAAATTCGAATAGATTTCAAAGTATTACATGGCCGATGACGAACAAAAATAAATAAATAAATAAATTTAAATGAATATATAACTCAATTTACCTGTTATTTACTGATCGGGAATCAAATGAATCTAGCGAAAACCAACTTCGACTTCATTCCTTATTGAATCAAGTACCTGCACACACAAACACAAAAAAAAAAAAATCAAAAACTATTTAGGCACCAGAATAATAAACAAGTCAATATAGTAGTAAACCAACTTTCAATTTGGACTAATCCAAGTACTCTTGTGCTTCATCTCTAAGATGCAATCTGATTTCAGTCCCACAACCAAGAGGCTCATTCCACTCATTTTCTGAAATGGCGAAAGCCCCATCAGCCTCTGACTCCCACACATGCCTACACATGCCTGAAAGGGGTCACAATTTCACACAATCATCATCCATTAAATAGAAGGGATGGCCTACTAAATACAACACTGAGGGCAAAAGCATATTGTTTATCATCATTATGTTTCCTAATTACTTCAACATAGTCTGCCAACAAGATATACTGAGTAAAATCCAACTCCCAAGTTCACAAATCAATTCGCTTTCAAACGGCTCTCGGCTTCTCCTCCCCGTCGGGTATCTCGTGCTTCGTCGGGCCACCGCACCATTGGCAGAAATTTATTTTATTGGTAATGACCTACATATTAATACAATTTACAAGCAAGTTAGGATTCATAAAGCCAAATGCAAGAATAACAAATGAATCGCAGTATCATTTTTGGGTATTTCGAGTACAAAGAAGAAATCAATGTTTCTAGAGACGTGCCCGTCTTTATGTTCCGAGAGCACATGCTCGAAATCGATCGCCCCGCTGTCACTCACCCTCACTCGGGCATTTTGTCGAACACCTTGTGAATGGAAAAAATAGCAATTGCATCTCAAGTGAATGTTCACTTCAGTTCAACCGCATACCCAAGTAATGCAGCTTTAACACCGCCGCGTCGGAAAGGAAAGAGAAGGAATTGCAGGCGATCATGAAACAACACTAACCAATCTACTAAGACCTGAAAATATACCTTTCGAAGACGACGCCGTAAGAGGCGGGGGAGCGGAAGTGGCCACAGACGGCTTGTAGAACGACCTCGTCTACCGATTCAAGAAGAAATCTCGTAACGTGCTCTTCTGCCGCTGGTACTATACAAGGACACCGTCGGCCGCCTCGCGCAAACCGGCAGCTTCTCTTACATTCATGAAGCTCCTCCACAGTGGCGATATGACGTCGGAGGAGCCGGCGGCGGTGGACGTGGAGGACGTCGGAGATCCAGTCGGATACAGCGGAGCCGTCGGCGGTGAGAATTGCATAGGTAGAAGGCAGATCGAGATCTGACGAGGGTGTGAGTGATCGATAGAATTTGGGGAGGAGGGGTAATGTGGTCTTTGCACATTTTAGGCGGCCTAATTGGCACGCGTAATTTCTCGAAAGCCTTATTGGCGAAAAAATGTTGAAAATTGGCCTTATTGCCATTTTTCCCTTTTTTTTTTCTATGTTCCAACTAATTATACAAACCATAAGAAGAAAAATTAAAAACTTTAGTTTTTCACTGTAAAATACGATTTTACCTCTACTATTTTACCTATTTTTTAAATTTTATTCATAATTACTTCACTTTTTAAGTTAAAATATATTTTTATACTCTATCTTTTGGATAAAAAATCAAAAGTAATATTTTTTTAATCTATGTCTCGATCAACCATTGCATAAATAGTTGAAACGGAGATAAACGGCGCACACAAATCCGGAAAACATTAGACATTGTAGACTTGCAAGTGGGCACTTTTTAGACATAAAAAGCAAGAGGCGGGTTCTGAATCTCCCACATGTAACTCAAAACTTCCTAGACAAACTAATCAGAAATATCAAAATCAAACTGGGAGGGGGTCATATTTATAATTACTCATGCATCAACAAAGGTGGATGGATGCCTAGAATCATTCAGAATGATAAGAAAAAAAACCTTGTATTTTTTAAGTGGGAGATCGAATGACTCCAAATTAAGGCAGAGTCCACAGTTCACTGGTAAGATTAAAATTATTAAAAAGATCCCATGATAATGCAAAATTTTCATTCAAACCAGGCTCCATCAGACGTGACATCATTAACGTCTGATGGCAAAATGTAGATCTTATAGAGATAACAACGTCTAATTACAACAATGATAAGAGTGCGAAATTATTAACATTAACTAGCATAAGACTTACATCAGCAGACACTTCTGCTATGACTAACAACTGTAAGTACCTGCATCTTTCTTGGACTTCAATAAACGTGCTATAAACTTTCAGCATGTTCCATGCAACAGCTCGCTAAATGACCACATCCGATACAAGCGAAAGATATTAAGATTTAGGAAAGCTGACAAGTTCTACATTGAAAAAATGCCAGAATATAGAAAAGAAAAACTGAGTTAACTACTGGAGCTAAATCATGAGAACTTGGTAATATCGACCACTACTTTATCAAAGATGCAAGATCAATGACATCAATAAGCTATCATGTAACCATTCTTGAGAAATAAACCCTAAACCAGATTTATTGTGGAACCAATATAACATTTCTAACAAATATTTAAACAAATAGAATTTAAATCTGCTCCAAATTAGTTAGATAATATGCACACAAGATTTATAGGGTGTGATTGGATAATCTTAAATTTTGCCCATTTTAAATTTCTAGTAATGAATTTTATAGTTGGATTACCATAAATGCCTAATAGTGCACATCCTCGACACTGTGATGAAAAAACATTTAATCAACTAACCAGGAGAAACTCTTTTCGCAATTTTTATGAAAATTATTTTAATACCAGTAGGAAATATAAAATTGTATTGTTCTTACTGAAAAGGCAGTAAAACAATTTCATAACAAAAAGCGAAAAGAGTTTAGAGAAGAATTAAATATTGTTTTAATGCCATAACACCAGAAAAAATCAAAATGGAAGATGCTTCAAAAAGCATTAGCCTATCCAATAATATCTCATCATGATGTTACCAGCAATGATAAAACGATGAGGTTTCCATATAAAAACAAGGTACTATACCATCAGATAAGAGATCGACGAAGAAGATGAAAGTATTAATCATCAATGTCCAGAGACTCCAAACACCAAACCCTAAAAATTCCAAGACTAACTCTGATTATATATCAATGTTAATTAACGTAAAAACATAATGCAACAAATACCTCCAGATTCCTTATCATTTGCTGCCCAAAAGCATCGGCAGGATGAATCTGTTGACCGTGAAATTTATTCTCAGGCCATAAATCAAAGAATCTATAGTATCAAAGTATTAGTAAAAAAAAACAGAGCAAATTAATAAAAAGAAACTAAAAAGAATCAGGCCATACGCTGATTAAAATACTGAAAAATTCCATAAGCTGCTCATACAAGTAAAAATATAGCTGTAGGAAATGTTCTGGAAGACCATCGTACTATAGCACGGTTTGACTCAGGGTTTAAGTATATATGAACACACTCTGCAATTATAAAAGTCGGCAACCTGATAATAGCATTAGAACTAACTAGACAGCTGAATTCATTCAAAGAGGGGGGAGGGGAAAAAGATAACACATGAAAACAAGAAATTAACCTTTGATACTACATTTTTCCAGTTGCAGGCCGTCTTCCGCTCAGTTTTTCTTCTAGGCGGATGATCTAGGCAGGTCCTGCAATTGGAAAAATTGAGCGGCAGACGACCTGCAACTGGAAAAATGTAGTATCAAAGCCAGCTCCAAGAGACAGTATTTGCTTTCTGTTGCTTTTCTCATCCATGTTTTTTTCCCAACATCGAGAAACTCAAAAAGAAGTTCCCGAAGTGCCACATAACGAGCAAAATACCCTCCTACATACAACATGAAAAAAAGAACATTGCAAAAAAAAAAAAAGAAACAAAATCAATACATGCATTAAAAGAAAATTAAAATGCTAGGGAAAGATCGTGGGAACATCCAACCATACCACAGTTAATTATCGGAGATCTCTTTATGGGCTTTTTAACGAACAAATGGACATAATCATCTTTCATATATCCCTTTTTGACGATCGCCCTTTAGCAAGCAAGCGGATAACATTAGTGAGAGTCAATACGCAGAAAAAGTAATCAACCGAAGTACCAACCGATACACTGCTTTAACTATTACCATAACCTTTACATGATTGATTTCAAACAGATTCCATATTTTCAACCAACCCTATGAAATTGAAACAATAATTAATCATGACATCTTCTGCCCTTGAAATAATCATAATACGATTCTACATTACAGCTCCATCGCTATCGATTTCGTTAGGTTAACGTTTACTAACATTTGACCTATGATTCAGAAAAAAAACAGAAGCAATACAAAGCATGAGAGAGACGAGGAAACCATACAGCTTGCTGGCGGAAGCGTCGTCGTTGGTGGCTTGGACCGCCGCTCGGTTGCTCCGTGCATCGCCCGCTATCGAAGAAGAGTGAAATCTCAGTATGAATCAATCTTGAGCTAAAAACTAAATTTTCAAATAAAATTGGGGCAAAGAAAGAAAAAAGATTATGGTTAGGGCATAAGTGCAATAAAAGAAAAATATAACGAGGCCAAAGTCGAATTAAGCGAAACTTCAGTCTTGTATTATGATTTATGAGACATTGTGCAAGCTTCTCAAGTTCTCACTTGCCGGCAGCAAAACCAAATCCCTTTTCTATCGGACACTCTGAAGAGGACTCTGATTCTGTGAATCATATCCATAACCCTAAATTTGATATATATATATATATACACTCACAATCTCCGCGCCGTTCTCTTAGGTTTTTTTTAATCTGTAAAAATGGATATCGAGGAAAAGCAAGCGGAGCACATAGATTTCTTTGTGAAAAAGGCGTCGAGTCTGAGTGGCGCGGCAGTTGCGAACGTCGTCGTTGAGGCCACCTCCCACCCCTTCCTCTTCGCTTTCTCCGAGATTCTCGCCGTTCCTAACGTGCGCGAGGTGTGCTGCTGCGATGGTTTTCTTTTTGCAATGACGCTCTTTTTTACGTTTCTAATAATGTCGAGTTCTTATGATTTGATTTTAGTTGTTTTTATTGGTGTTAACTGATTTTTTATTAGAATATTATATTGTAGAAGTGACTTGATGCTATTTATTAAGGAGAGTATTGTCAGGATTTCATGAGTAGGTTGTTAAGGTAAACTGTAATTGAGGATTTTGCGTAATCGAAACCAAATTAGTTTATTCCTTAGACGATCTCGTGCATTATGCAATGTAATATACTTGCGGTATAGGCTGTGATTTGAAACAGAGGCGAGGAACTTTAGTTTTGCTGAGGTTCCGAATATCGGTCTCGTTACATTAAATTGTGGGCAAAATTATTTTGAAAAAACTTAGTGGCTGAAGTGTGAAGACATTTGTACTTCTTTAATTTTTAAGGCTCTAATAATAGTAATAATGAAATAAAATGTCATGCTCTCGTTTATGTCGTTGTGTTTGTGCTCTTTGGTAATCATTGTAACTCCATTATTGTGGCTAAAACTATTTATATTTTTTTCCGCCTACTATTTAATGGCAACGTTTCTACTCGTGTGCAGCTTGAAGGAACTGAGAATAGTATATTCGTTGATTTGCTTACCATGTTTGCTCATGGTACATGGAGTGAATATAAGAGTAAGCCTTGATCTCGTCAAAAATCATGTTGTCATATGAAGCTATGAAATTGCTTGGTCTTTGTACATTTATATACTCACAAAAGATTAGAGACTGAAAAATTACAAGTATTTAGTTGACTGTTGCAAGTTATTTTATGTTTAGTTCTCCTTCTATAGGCCGCATACTTATTATGTATTTTATTTTACTCCCTGAATGCATTTTATTGTAATGTAGGTGCTGCTAGCTGTCTCCCACAATTGGTTCCTGATCAAGCCCTCAAGCTGAAGCAATTGACTGTGCTTACACTGGCTGAGACGAACAAGGTAGCCCGTCACGCATTTTTTTACTTTGAATACGTGATAGTAAATATGTTTCATATTCTAGCCCACCACTTGTTTCTGGTCTATTTGTGACATTTAATGAAATCACAATATGTAATCTGATATAATTTGGAAGGTGCAAGTCGAATGATATAATTTTTTTGGAAAGCTCATATGATATCATAACCTAAGATGTGAAAGATTGTCTCACACAGTTGTACAACTGCTGATTCTAAAGAATGTAACGAAGTCAAAGTTACATACTAAACTTACTATTTATCACTACTATTTATATATGGTCTACTTCTTGTTTGTTTACTATCAAGCCGTATGGTTTTTGTTCGTCTTGGAAAGGGATTTCCTTCATATCTAAATTCCTGCTTCTTTCACATTGCAATTTTCTGCTCATATCTAAACTGCAATTTTCCCGTTGCACTATTTACTTAGGTTTAGTGTTTCAATCACATGAATTGGTGTGGGCTATTGGAGGCTGTTCTTCCAGTTTCCTGTTTTTTGAATTACTTGGATATATAAATATTTTTTTGGTCTTTCCCAGGTGTTGCCATATGATAAATTGATGCAGGCGCTGGATGTTTCAAATGTTCGCGAGTTGGAAGATTTTCTCATAAATGACTGTATGTACGTGGTAAGTTATAATTGTTAGTCACAGCCAATTTTTATTTCAATTGTAGGCTAACACTTAATGTCCTTTCACTAACGAGGGGAACATAAGCTGGACGACTGATTATTTTTCACATTTATACAATACTACGTAGTATGTACAATCACATAGAATCAATCAAGGAATCAATCAATTATCTAATCTACCTAATAAAGGGAAAACATAATTAAATACTGAATTAAATGATATAGATGTGTCTTAACTGAGATGCTAATTCAATAAAAAACAAAAAAATGTATCTTGACCCATTGTATCTTGTCTTCTTTTACATAAGTTTAACTTCACTTGCTTATTTTTGTTGCTTCTATTGTGAGCAGGGGATACTCAGAGGAAAGTTGGATCAGTTGCGAAGATGCTTTGAGGTCTCACTTTAATATTGTTGCTTGTTTGTCTTCTGGTAGTTTAGTTGTTATTTGGGTTTTGATTTGGTCTCTAATTTAAGTGTGAATGGCTTTGTAGGTGCAATTTGCAGCAGGGAGAGATCTCAGACCTGGACAACTGGGAAATATGATTCAAGTACTAGCAAATTGGTAATTATTTATGCCTGTCGTTTTTTTTTTGCTAATAGTGCAATTAGGTTTCACATCACTTATAGTTATAGGTTCCTTTTGGGTTTGAGGTTTTAGTATCAACGCTTACAGAGTTGAATATTCATCTTTTTCTAGCACATATCATGTGGTTAAAATACCTTTCCTGAAACCTTTGGCTCAATTTTTAAATAGAAATAATGGTTTATTAGAAGTATGGTTCCAACACACTATTTTCACTTTTTTTAAGTACTTTTCAAATGCAATAATTATTGCATCTAACATCTTTGGCCCGTTGCTTTTCTTTTAAACATTGATTTTATGAACGTTTTACGTAACTCTAGAATTTTGATTGTGTTTATGATTTTTTTTTATAACTTCTTAGGCTGACCACGTCAGAAAATCTTAGTGTTTCGATTCAAGAGAAGATAAAATGGGCTGATAATATGTCTGAGATGGACAAGAAGCACAGGAAGGAAATAGATGAAAGAGTGGAAGTAGTGAGCAAGACACTATCCTTGAAGGTCAGTTAAAGTCAACTGTTCTCTTTGAAGAAGATCTTGTTCTCAGTTTAACTTGAATGCCTTTTTTAATCTTTAAAATTATGATGGGGGAGGCTGATTTGACTTGTTTGATCTTCTCTTGAACTAAATTTAGTGCTCACTTGAATCACAACCTTCATTTTTCGAAGGAACACATATGGGGTGAGTATCAAGTACAAGCATGGGAGTATTAAAATTTAAATCACAGATTGTATAAAGACAATTACCTTGATATATTCCCAATCTAAAACGAATAACAAACGAGTAAATTATGCGAAGACATTTTTGAATGCATAGATGTGTTTGACTGGTATATGGTCCATATCTTGTATACAACATTACGAATAAGTGTATGTATGCAATGTTGTGGATTTGTTTGTCGATCTTTGTCTTACATTGTGGCTTAAATTAAACACTATAAGCAGGCTGCCAACAATGACTTCCGACGGCAGGAGGAGATCTTTTTTGAACATGGACGAGTGATGAACTTTGACCAAGACCGTATTCGGCACCGGAGGTTAGTGAGTGAAATGTTTTTACAAAATGACAGTATTTTAATAACTTCTTAATCCTTCACAGCAAGAACATCCTGATTTTCTGCATTTGTCATTCAAATGCTAAAAGTGGGTGTTTTAAACATTTATTATTAGGACAAACCAGAGGTAGTTTTAGTTAATCATCTTTAAATATGAAGCCTCACATTGTTTATTTGATTTGAATAATGTGCAGGAGAAGACATCCCATGCTTGAAGATGTATAAGATCGTGAGACCGTACGCCGAAGCCTCACTGCCCTAGGAAGCGGCCAAGGCAGCAGAGCATAAGAACCAATATGATCTCTTACCTTTACTTTCTATTAGATTAGTCTTGGATTAATTTGGTTGGGGGTGAACATGCATGCATGGATTTTTCAACAAGTACAGTGTTGTTGAAGATTTTGGCGGTGATATCTGATATATAGAGGATTATTTTGTGCTATATACTTTTTGACTTGATGAGAACTGGATCTAGTTTTTTGAACAGCTGAGATATATTTGCATATTTGCAATGTGATATGCCGACAAACATTGGTATAATGAAATTACGGAAATTGCTATTTGTTCACTTCTGGTCGTTGTGTGGGAACATGGACTTGTTATAATTCCAAACTATTTCGTGGTTCTTCTGTCTTTCTTTGTGGGCATTTATATTAATTTTGCATTTCCTGGTTCTTCTGTCTTTCTTTGTGGGCATTTATATTAATTTTGTATTGTCAACTATTTTTATTGTCACACTCAAGTTATGCAAACAAAATGTGCATGTATGATAGTGAAATTGCTGGCTATATTTTTTTTAATGTAGATTTTCAAAAATAGACCTAGTTTTTGCTCTGTATTTTTTTTTAAGTTGACTTGTTTTTGGGGATAGAAGTATTAACTATTAATGACTTGTTTTTGGACTGAAACTAGAACTGAAGTGATTTAAATTAAACTGAATTTTTAAATATATTTTTTAAAAGATTTGAATTAAACTGAATTGATTATTTTATAAAAATAATAATAATTTTTAGTATAAATTTTTAAATATTTTATAAAAATATTAATAATATTATGATAGTAATTAGATTGTATATTTAAAATTATAAATTGAAATTATTTTTTATTTATTGTATTTTAATTTATTTTGAAACGAACTTAATGAACTAAACTTAAGTGATAAGTAGTAGACTGAAATTAAGTCCGAAAGAACATGTTCTAATATCATTATTATATTAAAATTATGTTAATACATCTCATTTAAGAGGAATTATTATTTGTAATTTTCGTTACTTTTGCTTTTATATATTGAGGAATTTGTAGATTAAATTAAATTATTCACACTAAAATTCCCCATTGGAAAAATTCAGGAAGGACAACGAGAATCAGAGGTACCTGCAATTACAGTACTCTGATTTTGATTTATTTTTTATTTTTTATTTTGAAGTACTTACCTTACTAATATAATCAAAACAAATCGATCGGTTCATATTCGGATTTCATGAAGATATCAGATTTTCTTAATTTTCAGGCATTGTATGATTAAAAAATCTGAAGATCTGTATGTGAGTAATGTGACTATGTGGGCATATATTAATTATTTTGTTGAATTTAAGAATAAATCGTAATAATAATAATCGCAAGCATGTGTTATATTGCAGTAAGTACATGATGGATTGATGATTATAGGGATTTATTAGTTTCATAATATAAAATTAAATTACGCCTACTTCTGAATTTGTTATGCAGATATATAGATGGTTGGGGGCACTGAATTTAATCTCGTGAGATCTTGTTGTAGTCGTTTGGATATGTTAAAAGTCTCCGATTCAGATTTAGATTCTCTTCCGGACGACATGTTGATGCAAATTCTGATACGAATCCCAGCTCAAGACATACACGATTCAACGATGTTTGTTTGCTGGAAGTGGTACAACATAATCTGCTCCCGTAGCTTCATATATACTCACCTTCATCATTCATCTCCTGGGCTTATCATCCAGAATCTGGAAGTAATTAGAAGAACTACTTTTATGTCATCCACACATCAAGGCAACCAATTTAAGATATCCAATTTCAGCTACAATTCCAAATACCGATGTGGATGGGCCAGCTGTAACGGTTTGATGCTGGAGGGTCACATCGGTTTGATCCTGGATGGTAACAAAGATGAAAACCTCGAACTTACAATCAGAAATCCTGTGACAAAGCAACATTTGACTCTCCCTCTGTTTTTCGTCCAAATCAAAGAGTACCCAAATCGTACCTCTGCCATAGCATATGATGCTACTCGCATGGAGTATAAAGTGGTCCGAACATATTATCTATTCGTTCACGAATACAGTGATGCCAATCCAAAGGTTCCCAAATGTGTGATAAGTACATTTTGTGCTATATTCACTGTCGGAGTCGATGACTCTTGGAGGCATGTTGATACCAAACACTTATCTCTCACCATTCGTGAACATCTCAGAAGCTGTCCGTTGGTCACACGAGGATTCGTGCATTGGACAAAAGAATATTCGAGGTATGTTTTGACTTTGAACATACAGACTGAGATTGTTACTCTGATTCCTGTCCCTGCTCCATGTAAAGGACGTTGTTGTTATTATCTTACGGGGGAAATCTGTCTGTATTTGTTGAATCGCCGAGGGCTTTTGAAGTGGGAGGTTTGGGAGATGAAACCAGAAACAGGTGAATGGACAAAGCTGCCCGACATTGACTTGGAAGCTCACAAGGCCTTATTGAACGAGTCGTGCGAAGGTGATTGCAAACTCATTCCAGCTGGTTGGTTAAAATACAGAGAGATTATTGTCTTTGTTGCTTACAGGCAGAATATGGATGTTCGTTTCTGTCCAAACAAGTTACACTTACGCACAGTCTACAATATTCAAACACGAGATATTTCCTTGTTCAAGTCGGCCGAATCCAATTCTGTACCTTTTCTTGTCCATAAAAACAGCCTCGTACGCATACCGGGTGGTTGAAATATGAATTATTCACTTTTCTTTATGTCCTGTTGAAAACTACATTGTTTTTGAATCATTATTTACTTTTATTTCTTTTCTTCAACTTTCTGCATCTTTGTAACTCAACTTTTCTTGAAACATCATTTATTGCTTTAAATATATATATATATATATATATATATATATATATATATATATATATCAAACTGCAGCTCCTTCCCATTCTCATCTTAGTTGATCCTGTCCAAAAAAAAGTAGAAAAAAACTTGAAACCTCATAAATTACCTCTATAATTTAAATAAACGTAAAATAGATAAAACTCACTTGTCGCAATCCACGCCGCGGGAGATAGGGATGTCGAGCTTGACATGGCACTTTTCGGGCAGGCTCACAGCAGCCGGATCCTTCAGGTCAGCATACCGGTCAGCGGCTGCCTTGAGGCAGCCGCAGCAAGTCCTCTTCTCAGCCGCTGTCTGAGGCAACATTTTCACCTCCTTCACGCCCTCACAACACGCCAGAGACGGGCCAATGGTTTTTCCGGTGAGGTAACTCACACATTCCAGCAATGCGGTTTCCACCTGGCCACATGTCACGGCTTGTACTCCAGGATGGACGGCTGCCCGGAAAACGGAAATAATCGCAATCACCGCTAAAACACTCTTCATTATATTTATGCTCTTTGTATTGGAAATGTGATGAGTATAATTGGTTTTCAGGGCCAAGTATTTATAATAGCCTCAATTTGTTTTTTTGTTCTCTCTCTTTCTCAAAAGCAGTTATGCTGTTTTGGCTGGATCAAGGTCATGAACATGGCCTCAAATAAAAGGTGATAAAATTTTGAAACAGTTCTTATCATTAACAGTTTGTTGTTGCAATTTTGTTTTTATTTTTAAGCTCAACTGCTTCGGTTGATGAATTCAGTAAAAACCTTGCTCGATTTACGGTTATTAAGCATATACTATTAGGTAGAACTTCTACTATAGTAAAAGATCCCCAAATCATGTTGGACGCTGTGCAATAATTCTTGTACATGTTCACACGATTAATTAATCTTATCTCCTAAAGAAGAATTTGCAAAGTGTTATTTGTCTTTCTCGTTCAGACTTTTACAGTGGTCTTCGCGAATCGCGATTGAGCTGAATTCCGAAATGACGTCAGCGTCCTCGTCACACACGTCGTCTTTCTTCTCTCGTTTCTGGTCCTCAGCTCTTCGATCGAAGCCGCTGTCGTCTCCGACGGCGGGCACCGCAGTCCTAACGAATTCTGGCGACGGCCTCGTCCGGCGGCTAGGCATCTTCGATTTGGTACTACTTGGCATCGGCGCGTCAATTGGCGCCGGTATCTTCGTCATCACCGGCACCGTTGCTCGAGACGCCGGTCCTGGTAAGTGGTTTCGGATTCTGTTTCCTTTTGTCGATCATCAATCTGTACTACTGCGGTATATAGAAGGATATCGTTTCCGTGTTATATTTTTATTAATATATCTGTTTGGGGAAAATGATCTGCGACTTTTTGTTTCAGCTGAACGGAATTTGTTTGTAGTCGGGTATTTAGTGTTAGTGATTATAGAGTGTCGTATAATCAATATAATGATACAGATTAGGTATCATTCCAGAACTTCTCGTTTTGGTATTTTGTTATTTAATCAGCTTTCTGAACAGATCAGGCGACGCTACAGATGATTTATCTTCTCAATGTGATCTACTTCTCTATTATGTGATTTATGTTGAGAATCTAGTGACGTCAAATGATATTATTTGATCAATATCCACACCATTAAATGATCTTTTGGTTTTCCAATGCAGGAGTTACATTAAGCTTCATTATTGCTGGAGCATGCTGTGTCCTCAATGCACTCTGTTATGCTGAGCTAGCTACTCGATTTCCAGCAGTTGTTGGTGGAGCATATCTGTACACATACTCGGCTTTCAACGAGCTCACTGCTTTCCTCGTGTTTTCTCAGTTGATGCTTGACTATCATATTGGTGCTGCTAGCATAGCACGTAGCCTAGCGGGTTATGTGGTCACTGTACTTGAGCTGATTCCCTTCCTCAAGGATAGCATCCCGAACTGGGTTGGTCATGGTGAAGATGTTTTTGGAGCGTTATCTATTAATATATTAGCTCCTATACTACTAGTGCTTCTCACTGTGGTTCTGTGTAGGGGTGTTGGGGAGTCTTCAATATTGAATTCAATCATGACAGTGACTAAGGTTTGTATTAACTTTTTTACGTAATTGGTTTAGAATGTTATGAGCTCTAGTTGGTATTGTAGGTATTGATTAGAAGCTAAAATAAAGTAGGAAGTTAATCAAGTAATGGACATTATTTTGAATCTACATTGAGGACTCAACCTCTGATTAAACATGTGGAGATTTAGCCATTTAGGTTTCATTTTTTTTAAATTCATATTCTTCTGCTCACTAAATTTCTGTTTATCCGTAAAAGAAAAATATATGATTTGTATTGTGTTAAAAGTAAAATAAAATGCATGACAATTATAATTTCACAGTGATATGAACCATGTGAGTGCTTCTGTCATTTCAGATTTGACCTTCTTCACCAACAATGATTTCATTCTAAAAATATTATTCCACTGCAGGTTCTCATAGTTATTTTTGTCATCATTGTTGGAGCATTCAAGGTTGATGTGTCTAATTGGACTCCTTTTGCTCCAAATGGTTTTGGTTCCATATTGACAGGAGCAACTGTTGTTTTCTTTTCATATGTCGGATTTGACGCAGTTGCTAATTCTGCCGAAGAATGCAAGAGACCGCAGGTATATATGTCAAATAAGATATATGGACATGTTTCAGTTCTACTTCTCTTTAAGGAATTCAAACTTTAACTTCAATCCCTACTTTCATGAACTGAATTTTTCCGAGGGGTTTTCCTTTTCCTCAGGCTCGAAGGAAACTTCTGTATAAATAAGAGAGGGAAAATGTGACAGCCCCTTACTTTCAAATGCCTCTTTCTTATAAATAAAGTATCCTTAAATTCATTTTTGTGCATTTCAAATCTATTTTATTGGAAGTCATTCTAATGGAATGTTTCGGATTTGAAGGAACAATTCCATATGAGTCCATCTAAGATGGATCTGAAATCATCCATAATTAATGACTCAAAACATAGCTTACATGGCTTCGTCCAAATAACCTCAATGTGTATATTTTTATTAGAGGGGTGAAATCCTTAAGAATTATGCACTAAAATACTAATCCATCCCTAAAGGTTTTTAATGATCTAATACTCATTCAAAAATTTATACTGTACAGTTAAAATGTTTAAATTACACTATTACAGATCTCAAACTTTATCTCTGAACCCTACTTTCTTTCCTTGATTTTCAGAGGGACTTGCCTTTTGGAATAATTGGTAGTCTGATCGTGTGTGTGGTGTTGTACATTGGGGTCTGCTTAGTACTTACGGGGATGGTTCCCTACCAATATCTTGGGGAAGATGCTCCTTTGGCTGAAGCTTTCACCTCAAGGGGTTTGAAATATGTATCTGTCTTAATCAGCTTTGGTGCTGTTGCTGGTCTCACGACGACACTTTTGGTTGGGCTTTATGTTCAGGTGAACTTCCTTTTTATAAAATTTCTGTTCCCTACATATTTGTCAGGCAGTCAACAAATAATGGCTTATTTCTTGAACAGTCTCGGTTGTATCTTGGACTCGGAAGGGATGGTTTGTTACCAGCCATATTTGCCAAAGTACACCCTAAACTACATACCCCAGTTCATTCACAACTTTGGGTTGGTCTTGTTGCTATCGTCTTGGCTGGACTTTTTAACGTGCGAATGCTCTCGCATATTCTTTCAGTTGGAACCTTGGTATGTTAATTTCTGACGACATTTCATTTCTATTTAGGTTTATCAATAAAATTACCCCTGTCGGTTGGGCTAATTACAGAAAATAAAAATCAATCTTTTAAAGTTACGATTCAGAGATAAACATGTTTATTGCTTATTTTTAACAGAGCACTTTTGATTGTCTAACTATGACTGGTCATGATATTCATTTCAGACAGGATATTCAGTCGTTTCAGCATGTGTAGTAAGCCTCCGCTGGAAGGAAAAGGCACCAAGCCAGGCTTTTACCAGGAAGATTTCTGAAAGAGGAGAAGGCATCATTTGTCTACTTACTATCGCCTGTGTTGGTTTTGCTGCCGGAGTCCTATTCCGTTATGATGCTTCGTTTGTTTATCTAATTTTAGCCGCTGTCATTGCAATCATTTCAGCTGCAGCTCTTTATGTGCGACAAGTAAGTTTTTTTTCCCAACATGCATTTGTAATTTCAATGTATGCACACATGTTTACATTACACGGGGTTTTTGCAGAGCTATATTGATCCACCGGGTTTTTCCTGCCCTGGAGTTCCAATTGTTCCTTCTATCAGCATTTTCTTCAACATGTTTCTGTTTGCTCAGGTTAATTCAAATAATGTTCTATTCGGCATTAAGCCTTACCTGCATAGAGCTGTGACTTCATTTTTGAAGCCCTTTTTGATTCCTAATTTCTTTGGCAGCTGCACTATGAAGCCTGGGTGAGATTCGTTGTCCTCACCATTGTTACAATTGGTATTTATGCGTTTTATGGGCAGTACCATGCGGATCCCCTGAGTTCAAATTCGTCTATTGTTTACCATCGGGCTCCTGCGGAAGAAGCACAGTAATTTAATCCTCATGATAATGTAAACTGTATCTGTAGCATTATTTGTCCTGTATAATTTTCTGCAGGAATACCATATGATACATTCTCTACACGATCCAATGAAAAAGTCCGTTCAATATTAATGTGAATGTTCAAGAATAGAGTTCTGTAAATGAATAGAGTTCATTATTTCTCCTATCAATGTTACTCCATTTGTGCAACTTAATGTTTTTAGTTTTAGAAAGGAAACCGTGGCCACTGACTTCGTGCCATATATATTTTTTAATTGCAATAAGAATATATTTTGAAGTGAAACAAGAAAACATTGAAAAACATTCATGTTCATAAAATAAGGTAATAGAAAAGAGTATCATTCCCTTCAGTTAACCAAATACAGTACATGAATACAGAGTCTGATCTGGAAAAATTCCATCAACTCAGGGCCACTCGGACGGGCTCGGTATATGATCAAATATATCTAATGGCGGAAAATCATCGATCAAACTGTCGATATCCACTGCAGCTCGTTGTGGTTCGAAGATCAACGGCATGATAGGAAGGTTCCCTGAACCCGAATTCTCAAACTCGTCCAGAAAGTTTGGATCCCCAAGTCCTGCGATAATCTCATCTTGGCTCTCCAGTGGGAGAGTGAAATCCGGTTGGAGAATTTCCGGGAAAGAAAGATGCGAGTGCTGTTGTTGTTGTTGTTGTTGCTGCTGCTGCTCGGGGGTAATTATTATCGGTTTTTCCTCAGAGGGAGTGTAGTCGAGATGAAAGGGGCCGTGCTCGTAATTCAACGAGCTCGTCGGATACATAAACGGAACAAGGTTGATGGTCTCGGGGTTATCGATTTGTGAAGACGGGCAAGATTGTGACTCTGCTAGGAGTTCTTCCTCTTCCTCTGCCGATGGGATGAACTTAGGCGCCTGAATAATTTAATATGAGAAGAGAGAGGTCTAAAATGTGATGAACAAAACAAGTGAGCCACTCACCTCTAAAGAAGGAACGTGATCGTGATAGGCGATGATTGGCAGGAAGAGTTGGTGTTGATTTGACGTTTGTACCCTCGGGGTGGTCGAAGACGAAGACGAGGAAGACGAGGTGTGCAGCATTCTAGCGAGCCTCTTCTGCTTGCTGCTCCAGAAGTTCTTCACGTCGTTGTCCGTTCTTCCAGGAAGGTACGTCGCGATTTTCGCCCACTTGTTCCCGAATTGTGCTTGCAGATCTATGACCGTTTTCTCCTCCTCGGTCGAAAACTTCACTCCGCTGATCAAAACACGTGATTAAAAAGAGGGTTGAAAAATAAATTAAAATAAAAACATTTCACTAGTGAGTTGCTCACGTTTTCAGGTCGGGGCGGAGTTTGTTGACCCAACGGAGGCGGCATGACTTTCCGGTGCGTCGCAATAGGCCTTTGGATCGAATGGAGCTCCAGTCTCTGGGGCCGGATTTGCGGACGTGGTTTATAAGCACTTGATCTTCTTCGGCTTTCCACGGGCCTTTCTTTATCTCTCCCATTTCTTCTTTCTGCAGCATTATTCTCCTTCTACCTTCCATCACTCTCTCTATCACACTCACGGTACACACACTAATTAAGCAAAACAAAAAAAAAGTTAGCCTTTTGTGATTGTCTATGTTTATTTTTCCTTTAATATGTTTGGTCTTGCAGATTGTTTTCAAAGGGATTCTTAGAAATTGTCTTTTTCTTAATTTTAATTAATTTATTTATTTTTTGAATTTTATTTTATGAAAAAGAAGAATAAATGGTTTTCTGTAGTGCGTGGGAGTGACGGTTGAGGCGGTTATTGCCACTATCTGCCCACTAATACCACCCCTCTTTCCCCAAGTTTTACTCAAATTTAAATCAAGGCCCATTTAGCTTCTGGACTGGGCCGTAATTGGGCCCATTTTGTGAAAATTGCCAAGAACGAACTCCTCCGGTCCTCAGCCTGTCGGCACTCTATGTGAACTCCATCAAAGAGTTGTCGTACAACTTCTCCTTAATACGAATCAGCTTGATCCTCACCTCGCCGGAGGTGGAGGTTCCGATAGTAAAAACCAAATCAGACACCATAAACATATATAAGCCACAGCTCAACTGAAAGTGAGATTCATTCTACAACTGAACTTCAATCAATCCAAAAATTAAAAACAAAATCAGAATATGAAAAAACAAATGGATCAACAAAATTAGAAAAAGATATCTTGAAAATTCTGGAACAAGTCAACCCGGTATCCGTACGAGGCTGCTTTTATGAACAACAAAAGGGGTTTCAATAGAGGCAGCTGACTTAAACAAGTAAATAACTTGTGTATGAATATTGTAGACAACACGTAACTGATCTGGAGAGTAAAAATCACCCTTATTTCTATCTACCTTCCTCAAGGCAAGAAAGACAATAATCTCTCTGTTTTTTAACCATCCAGCTGGTCTGAGTATGCAATCCAAGCAACCAACGTCACCAGGTTTGAATAGGAGGTTATTCATTTTATGGTCCGACTCGTTCAATAAGGCCTTGTGAGGTTCCAAGTCGATGTCGGACATTTTAGTCCATTCTCCTGTTTCCGGTTTCATCTCCCAAACCTCCCACTTGAAACGGTTACGGCCGTGGCGATTCAACAAAGACAGATAGCTTTTCCCCGCCGTTAGATAATAAGTACTCCTACCTCTACGAGGGACAGGTATTCGAGTAATAATCTCAGTCTGTATGTTCAAAGTCAAAACATACCTCGAATATTCATCTGTCCAATGCACGAATCCTTTTGTGACCAACGGACGTGTTCTGAGTTGTTTAGAAGTGGTGAGAGATAAGTGTTGGGTATCAACACGCCTCCAAGAGTTATCGACTCCGACAGTCAATATAGCACAAAAATAATGTGACGTCACTTGTATGGGAGCCATTGGATGATCACTTGTCTTATGTGTGGGAATACTTAGATAACACGTGCGGACCACTTTATACTCCGTGCGAGTAGCATCATATGCTATGGCAGAACTATTCGTTGGGTGCTGACACTGATCGACTTGGAAGGGAAATCGAGGGAGAGCCAAATGTTGCTTTGTCAGAGGATTTGTGATTGTAAGTGCGAGCTTGTCATCCTTGTTAAGCAGCTTCAGCATCAAACCGTTACAACTTGTCCAGCAATACGGGTGATTGTAATTGTCGCTGAAATCGGATATCTTACATTGGATGCTGCCTTGTGTCGGTGACAAAAGAGTAGACAAGTCCTTGTCCTTCAGAATCACCATGAGAAGCCCGGGAATTGAATGATGAAGGTGAGTATATATGAAGCGGCGGGTGTGGATCATTTGGTACCACTTCCAGCAAACAAACATCGTTGAATCGTGTATGTCTTGAGCCGGGATTCGTATCAGAATCTGCATCAACATGTCGTCCGGAAGAGAATCTAAATCTGAATCGGCTACTTTTAACATTTCCAAACGACTGATCACCAGATTAAATTGATCAGTGCCAGCCCCAACCATATATATATATATATATATATATATATATATATATATATATATATATATATATATATATATATATGCAAACAAATTTATTATATATGAAACTAATAAATTCTTAACTAATAAGTATAAGAGTGAGTAAGAACCTGATCTGATAATTTTGTTCTTCTTCCAGGGAGTATCGAGAACCCACAGCTTTATTGATCGATGCCAGGATAACTCTACTGCTAGGTTTATTATATAGGAAAATCAGATCCATACATCCATTTAGGAATCTGTCTCAACAAATTATTCTTTAAAAATAGTAAAAATGATGACAATAAACATTCTCTCTAAAAAAGAAATATTCAATGTAAAAAACTACACATGAGGTTTCACCTAAACACACAAAAAAACATTTGAAAAATACAAAAACATTTGAATCGAGTGTTGAAGAACTAAATGTGATGTCTATCTATACAAATGTAAAAGGGAATAAATGTTTGAAAAGCCTTTTAATTTGCTTATGAAGGGGTTAATGTTTTGTATTTTTATAAACGAGTATTTGAAATAAATAATTGAAACAAGAACATAGTATAATGAAAGCTCAAATATAGCTAGAGAGAATTGATCAAAGTGAATAGTGATAATTAATACAGCTACTCAACCCGGTATCCGTACAAGGCTGTTTTTATGAACAACGTAAGGTGTAGTACAGCCAGAGGCAGTAGACTTAAGCACGTAAATATCTCGTGTTTGAATATTGTACACAACACGTATCTGATCTCTCTTTTTGTCGTAGGCAACAAACACAATAATCTCTCTGTATTTTAACCATCCGCCTGGTTTGAATATGCAAACCAAGCAATCACCGTCCAAGTCGATGTCGGGCAGCTTAGTCCATTCTCCCGTTTCCGGTTTCATCTCCCAAACCTCAAACTTCAGAAGGCCGCGACGAACAAACAAAGACAGACAGCTTCCGCCCCCTGCAAGATAATAACAACAACCTCTACTTGCAGTAGGGACAGGAATTCGAGCAATAACCTCCGTCTCTATGTTCAAACTCAAAACAAAACTACTAGAATATTCTCTCGTCCAATGCACAAATCCCAAAGATTCTCTCGCCCAATGCACGAATCCTTCCGTGACCAACGGGCCTCTTCTCATGAGATGTTCACGAGCGGTGAGAGACAAGTGCTTGGTACGAACACGCCTCCAAGATTTATCGACTCCCACAGTCAATACAGCACAAAACACGTGTTTCGCCCTCAGATAATACGTGCGGAACACTTTATACTCCATTCGAGTAGCATCATATGCTATGGCAGAAGTAGTCGTTGGGAACTGATGACTGTTACCGATTCGGGAGTAAAATCGAGGGAGATCGAGATGTTGCTTAGTCAGAGGATTTACGATCGAGAGGGCGAGGTTGTCGTCCAGGTTACGTTTCAGCATCAAGCCGTTGCAGCTGGTCAAGCAATATGCGCGTTTGTAATCGGAGCTGAAATCGGATGTCTTACATTGGATGCCGCCTTTTGTCGATGATAAAAGAGTGGATAATGCCATGGTGTTAGAAGTCGCCATGAGAAGCCCGGGAGTCGAGTGATGGAGGTGGGTGTATATGAAGCTGCCGGTGAGGATCGTGTGGTGCCATTTCCGGCAAACGAACATCGCCGCGTCGTGTATGTCTTGAGCCGGGATTCGTGTCAGAATTTGGATCAACATGTCGTCCGGGAGAGAATCGAAATCTGAATCGGAGATTTTTAACATTTCCAAACGACTGATCACCAGATTAAATTCATCGGTGCCGGCCCCAACCATTTATATAAGTTTGATTTATTTAGTATGTAAATGCCTGAAAAAAATTAATAAAATCACGAAGGAAGATCAGAGAACGTGAAAATTAAGTGAACTCAAAATCCAATCGAAATCGAAAATTAATAAATTGATCATATTACACATACCTCTGATAGTATTTCCTGAATTCTTTTCCATTTGGTGAGTAGAGGAGGAGATAGGGTAAACTCAAATTGAGACCTTATAAGCTCTTTAAAAGCTAGGCTGTCTAAGAGCTTATAAGCTTGGTTTGGTAATATTTTAAAAAAAGATCTTAAAAAATTTAAAAATAAAACGCTTATAAGCTATTAAAAAAAGTAAGGAGGTAGATACTTTTTTTTCAACAGCTTATAGCTTAAACCATAAAAGACCAAAATATCCCTATAATTATTATATTTTTTATATATACAAAAAATCCAAATTTATTATTTAGTTAATATAAATATTTTTAATTATTTTTTTCATATATAACAATTTATTTTTGATAATTTTATTTAATATAAGATCTTAAATTGCCAAACAAATTAATATTTTATAGGTTTATATATCTATTTTATCCAAACGGTTTAACGACTTATTTATTAAATAAGACGTAACAACTTATCAGCTCTTAAAACAACTTATAAGACATAACATCTTATAAG
Organism: Euphrasia confusa; assembly: GCA_954870475.1. Classification (NCBI taxonomy): domain Eukaryota; kingdom Viridiplantae; phylum Streptophyta; class Magnoliopsida; order Lamiales; family Orobanchaceae; genus Euphrasia; species Euphrasia confusa. The sequence goes on from OX940961.1 coordinate 2,317,759, forward strand.
CTCTTTTAAATAAGCTCGCCCAAACAAGCTCTTAATTACTCTGTTTTTTCAATTATAAGTATTTTCTACTCGTTGTATTTATATTGCTATTTTTTGAAATATTATTTTAATTTCTTTTACTAAAATTAATTTTTTATTGTAAAAAATTGCAACCCGGGCCTGAAAACCCCCCAAAACCTTTTTATTCGGTCCGTCGTGGCTTGAACAGTAAGTTGAGCCCCATCGTCATAGCCCCCTTTCGATTTCTTCCAAGAAATTGAACCCTGATAAAAAAAATTACAGAAGGGATTTGGGAATTATTATCCATGCCCCTTTCCTCTACCTTTTATACTTTCGATTCATAACAAATAAATAAATAAAATCCGAATTTGCTGCAGCCCTTTTGTACGGAAACGATGCAACACATTAGGCGAAGTGGGTTTTCTTTGAGGAATCAATCTTTGTTTGTTTTGAGATCATGTTTGAAGCGAAGTGGGCCCTTCAAACCTGTTTTCGATTCCGGCGTTGCCGATTTTTCATCTGTGGCGGCCGAAACATCAATGGTCGGTGATTTCTCCAAGAGGGTATGTATGTTAAAGCTTCTCATGTGTGTGTTTTTAGTTGATTTTTTAGTTCGTGTTTAAGAATGTTTATGAAGTAGGAATGAATTAATTTTGCCTATAGAGAGATTTCAAATCAGGGGTGTTCTGAAACGTGATTGGTGATTAGCTTATTATGCAATCAGCTATGTCGAAGGGATTATTGTTTCCGATGCAATCTGCAGGTGTTTAGATTATTATGTGATCGGCTATGTCGAAGGGATTATGGTTATATGGATGGGTTAATGACACGCATAATAGTAGACTAGTAGTAGGAGAATTGTTTCCGACTACCTAATTAACATGTTCTTGATTCATTCATGTTACAGCACTAGATCTTGGAGCTAACTTCCATTTAAAGTAACGATTCTATTTTTTTATTTTTTTTATTTTGCAGGTTGCTCGTCACGTTGGTGGTTAGTATATGCACTATTTTTATAGTTTCTTCTTGTTGCACAAAGATCCTTTATGAAGCCATTTTATGGCAGAAGGGGAGTTTGGGTTTGATTTCCGTTTCTTTGGTTATGTAACTTAATGTAAAGTCTCAGCTAATTGAAGTAATTTCTCTGGCAGGGAACTCGATCCTTGTCAGAAATCAGTCACAATTTCAACTTGCCACTAGTGCTCGACGGAATATAACAAGTCCTCTCTCTGTTAGATCCTTTGCTTCCAATTCTACAGAGCCAAACAAAGGATCCCAGGTTTGTGCTTCGTATTGCAAGACCTGATATTGTTCTGTTTAAATTGCAAGTGTTGTCGTACGGAAATATTACAGTTCACGCAAATTTTTTACATCAGGAATTCAACCATATTGCCTTGTTAATTTTATTTTATTTTAAAGGACACCTTGCGTTGAAACTTTTTTTTTTATAACAAAGCATGTCCAAAGGCACATGTCGCTCGTTATCCCTAAGAATACTCCTTATTTACAGGCAACCGATGGTTGCTTACTTGTTTTTACCTCGACATCTTTGCAATGGTACAAAATAAAAATGATTTGTTTTTTAAGGATAATCTCAGGAGCTACAATCTGATTCTAGATTTAATTTGTTTATATAATCAATCATCAGCTACATGTATCATCAGCTACATGAATGAATAATGAATGAAGAAATGAAGGGATGATATTGATAACTACAAATATTCCTCTTTGTTCAGTTTCATCGTAAGGAATTTATGAAACTCGTGGTTTATGTAATGTTAATCTCTTTCTTTGTACGGTCACTCATAATGAGATGATTACAGAAACTACCTCTAAGGTTTAGCCCGATTAGGATTTTTTTAACTATTTTTAAAATTACAAATACCCCCTTTAAGTATCATAAATTTCTCAAGATAATTATGTACATGGAAATGAATAGTAAATTACAGTATGTACTAAATGAAGTAACAAGCCTATCTTTGTTGGACACCCAAAATAGTAAGGTGTAGAATATGCATTTTAAAAAATAAATAAATTACATTAGGGTAAATCTTAGACAATGTTATTGTTAATCATATGACGTATTCCGTTTACTTTTCTTTGACAGACTCGAAAGGAGATCTCCACCGTTGAGGATCCTTTTGATGCTCCAACCTATAATATCCCAGAAAAGCCAGTGACTTTCACGGAGGGAGCTTCGTATAGTCTTATAATTCTTGCTGGTCTAGGTATTGCTGGTTTTGCAGCTTACGGTGTCCTCAATGAACTTGTATTTCAACCCAAGGAGTAAGTTCAATTTTATTTTCTTTTTCGGTTGCCCTCTAGTTTTTTGTGTATTTAACTGAAGATAATGTTTCCAGGTACACAATATTCAACAAGGCTTTGGATAGAATTAAGAATGATAGCCAAGTATGTTTCACTCGACTCTTCTTTCTCGTGAATTTGTTTTTTAAGTGAAAACAAAAATGACAGAACCATTTTAACTTGGGGTTTGCCTTCTTTTGAATTGACTAAATGCTCGACTTTATTGCTTGCTACAGGTTAGGGTTCGAATCGGGTCACCCATTAAAGGCTATGGGTCAGAAAGCAAGAATCGAGCTGCCCGGCAACGCATTCCCAATAAAACGTGGACTGATGAAGAAGGTGTTGAACACATAATGGTAAGTCAAAACACTGAAATTGAGCACTCCTTAAACATGGAGTAATTATACCTTGTATTACTATTTCAGGTTAATTTCATCGTTCGCGGACCTCATGGAGCTGGCAAAGTCTTCACGGAGATGTTCAAAGACAAAGTCGACAACCAATGGAAATTCATGTATCTGATTGTCGAAGTTACATCGCCTTCCCCAGCCCAACTGATGCTCGAGTCTTATGTTCCGGCCTGAGAAAATAAGCTACGCAATTTTTTAATCTCCCCCGACTTTACAGCTCATATTGTATTTGATGGCAATGGCTGTTTTTGACCCTTTTTTAGTTGTGCCTCAGACACTTTCAGTTGTGGTTATTTTTCCATTTTTGACAGATGATTAACTTTGGGGATTTGTTCAACTTACAAGCAAATAGAATAAACTCCCAAGTATTCTTCAAGTTAAAAATTGTTTTTTTTTTAATAATTATCTATAAATTGTCAAATGTTATTTTGTAAATCTAATTTTAATTTATTTTAAAATAATTTATAATTCAATTTTAAAAAATTGAATAATTCTATCACATTAAAAAAATTGATTTGAAATACATTTTTTATTTTGTTAAATGAATTAAAATATTTTTAAAATAAAAGTAAAACATTTTAAAGCACCATTCAAATATAAAAATTTAGAAATTATTCTCTTTATTGTTAAAAAAACTCAAAAATAATTATTTTAAATATATTAATACCAATTTAAAATCACTTAAAATTATTTTTAAACCCCACTTCTAAATGTTTAAATGTTATTTCAATTCTCTGTAAAATTATTTTAAAATAGTTGATTATGCTTAAAATTTATTTCGAATCAATAATTTTACAATTCAATAAATTACTCAAAACACAATTAAATTTTAATTATTTTAATGTTAAATTAAATGAGTATATTCAGACGGGATTACTCCTAGTATATACTATATCAATTATGATATATGGTAAATATAAGGTAATTTATAATAATGTAATTTTTTTAATAGATATGTTAATAATTACACTAATTAATTTTTTTATTAATAATTATATTTACATGTGAATGCAAATTTAAATGGAATATTTTAATTGGTCCAGGTTTAAGTAACATGTAAGATGGAAAGATGAAATAATTAGATTTTAATTTCATTAATAATATTTGTACCTACTTTTAAATATGAAATCTTACTGTCATTATTTCCAAATAATCCAGATTCAGCTTTTGAGTAAATTATAATTTCTCACTTTCATTATTTCCAAATAATCCAGATTCAGCTTTTGAGTAAATTATAATTTCTCCCTATAAATAGTCTGTAATGAAAACGAAGTGAAAATAAAAAAACACATCAGTTTGAGAAATAACCATGGCCTCATCAACCATGACTACCATGACCACATTGCTTTTCTCCCTTGTACTACTCTCTTATATTGCTCACGGTATAAATTACTTTTTTTATTTTTTTTAATTCTAATAATAAAATTTATTTTATAAAATTTTCTAATGTTTTTTATTTGGGGTGATGATGAACACGTGTCACACGTGCATAAGCAGCTGATCAATCCTACTGTCCTGCCTCGAAAGTCGGGTCGACCCAGACGGGGAGGGTAGTGGAGTCGAAGCCAGAATGGAAGGTAGAGATCTACAACCCGTGCCCGTGCAGCGTAAGCCATTTGAAACTTTGGTCCGAACCTCGAGATTTCGAGTCTGTGGTCCCCATCGACCCGTCTGTCCTTCGCAAGGACAACACCGGAAAGTTTTGGAATTGGATCGTAAACAACGATCTTCCGTTGGCCGGACAAAAAACCTTCAGTTTCACGTACGTCGGTGATGCTGTCCAATTCCGGGTCTTTCACAGGGCAGTTGCTTGTCCCTAAATTTAATTTGTTAGAATTTTATTAATAAAATATAGTAAAATGCTTGAGTTTATATGTGTTTTTTTTTTCATAAAATTAATTTAATAAATAAAATATATTGGTACTTTTATTTTGAATTGGGCCTCCTTCATCTGGGCCCATGGGTTAGCGTTTGGGCTTTCGGGGTCTCAGAGTCCACATCTTGGGCGGCGACGACGGGATTGAATAATTTATAATTTAATTTAAAAAAATTGAATAATATATCACATTAAAAAAATGGTTATAAAAAATTATAAATTAAATTATTTATTTATTCAAAAATTCAAATATACTAAAATAAAAAATATAAAAAAATGAAAAATTGTTTTTTATTTATTTATGAATTTTTTAAGTAAAATATATATAACTAAATAATTTGATATTTTAGATATTAAAATAATAAAAGTTGTGTAAAGTGTAACTTTTATCAAATGTTTGAGTGTTTAATACATTTTAGGGAGAATTTTTTTCTTGGTCCTTTAAAGTTGGGGCATTTTCGATTTAGTCCAATGTAGTTACACATTTTCAATTTAGTCCTATATAGCTCAAAATTTTGTCCGATTTAGTCCTTTTTGGCCGAAATCTTCAATTTTGACCGATCAACTGATGACGTGGCAGTCGGGGGAGACGATCGCCGATTTCCTTTGACATGCGTCATCTCTTGATTGGCCGCTGTAAACAATTTTCAAAAAAAGAAAAAGAAAAATGCCACGTCAGCAAATGCATAATTAAAAAAAAGGAAAATCAAAAATCAAATTATAAAAGGGTTACGGGTTCCAACCGGTGAACACAAAATGAACCCTGATTCGATTTCTCCCCGATTTCAATATGAACCCTAATCCCTAATCTCTCAAATTTCTCCTCAATTATTCAAGAACCCTAATCCTATATCGAATTGAATCAACAAAAAATCTCGTCTTCTTCGTTCTCTATTCCCACCAAACATCAAAGTGTCGATTTCTCTATTCCACGTCATCAGTTGACCGGTCAAAATTGAAGATTCCGGCTAAAAAGTACTAAATCGGACAAAATTTTGAGCTATATGGGACTAAATTGAAAATACGTAACTACGTGAGACTAAATCGAAAATTGCCCAACTTTATGGGACCAAGAAAAAAATTCTCCCATACATTTTATCAAATTTTGGAGGTTAAGTGCAATTTTTATGAAAATTTTGGAGTTTAATAATTTTTACCCAACAAAAAATTGATTTGAAATACATTTTTTATTTTTTTTAAATGAATTAAAATATTTTTAAATAAAAGTATAATGTTTTAAAGCATAATTCAAATATAAAATTTAAAAAATAATTATTTTCAATATACTAATATCAATTTAAAATTATTTAAAAAATATTTTTAAAACGCTTCTAAATATTTAAATATTGTTTCAATTCTCTGTGAAATTAATTTTAAAATAGTTGAAATGCTTAAAATTTATTTTTGAATCAATAATTTTACAATTCAATAAATTACTGAAAAAAATATATTTAAATTTAAATTATTTTAATGTTAAATTAAATAAATATATTCGAGCAACGGCGTGTGTACTCTTACTATATACTCCCTTAATCCCTCTATACAATGCATAGAGAAATTTTTACGTAGATTAAGAAAAAGTGATTTTTTATGTATTTAATAATATAAAGTGAGGGTATAATAGATATTGATGTGTAAGTAATAAAGTATGTAGTTGAAAAAGTAGTGGTATAATAGTAAATAAATGTGTATTGGGAGGATAAAATTATGAAAAAACATTCCATTTATGGAATGTGCACTGTTTTAAGGGATGGACTAAAAAAAAAGTATGCATTGTTTTAAGGGAAAGATAAAGTACTAATTTTGTCCCAAATTAATTATCACATATTCTTTGGTGACCAACGTTGTATTAATTATGATATATGGTAATCTTAATAAGGTAATTTTAAATACTAGTATCACTGCCCGTGCGATGCACGTGATTGATTTGTTAAAATAATCTAAAATTTTATTTAATCTTCAACATATTTCGGCCAAAAAATTATTTATGGACTAACAAATTATTTTATTTAATAATTGAATTCTTACTTAAATTTGTAAATTCGTATTAAAAATTTATTATTTTCAAAGAATGTAATTTATAGTATGTAAGCTTCTTGGGGCATAGTCGAGTGGTAAGGTCTGTGGTGATGTTGGTGTAATTTTCCGACGACGCAGAGTTCGAATCTCGGATATGACAAATTTTCATTGAAATATTATGAAGTTAGTATTTGGATGAGACCTATTGACTATCTCTCACATGTGTCTGCTACTCGGGCGCATCTTTCAATTTACATCCTACCCGATCGAGGAGCTCCTGATCTGATGGAAGAAGAGTTTCTCGTCTCATCCTACTCGATCTCTCTCCCACATGTGTCTGCTACTCGGGCGCATCTCTCGATTTACACCCTACCCAATCGAGGAGCCTCTGATCTGATGGAAGAAGAGTTTCTCGTCTCATCCTACCCGATCTCTCTCCCACATGTGTCTGCTATTCGGGTGTATACCTCGATTTACATCCTACCCGATCGAGAAGCCTCTGATCTGGTGGAAGAGGAGTTTCTCGTCTCATCCTACCCGTTCGAGGAGCCTCTAATCTGGTGAAAGAGGAGTTTCTCGTCGCTGCATTTCTCTAGTGTCAAACGCATCCAACAAATACCTAAAATCGTCGGGAGAAAATCCAAATAAATGGAAAATAAAAATTATAAAGTTGAAAAATAAATAGAAATATAAAAAAAATGAATTTACTTGGTGAACATGAAGGAGATGAGATGGGAGAAATGCAATTATATTAATAACGTATGTTAACATGTAAAATTTACCATAACTGAATTAAGAATAAACTAAAAATTAAAAAAAAATCTAGTCCAATATAATTAATAACTCGACAATTTGATTTTGGAATCTACGAAAACATCATAATTAATAAATAAATAAAATTAAAAAAAATTGAGGAAAATAAATGAATGAATAGAATAACGTATACATGTAAATCGATTCAATGTTCAGAAAAATAAAAAAAGGACCTACGAACCCAAATTATAGCAAAAGAAAATAAAATACGATTAATTGAAATTAAATTATTATTAATGGAATAAAAAAAGAATTTTGAGAAAATAAGATACGATTAATTAAAATTAAATTAATATTAATGGAATAAAATAAAAATTGAGAAAAAAAATAAAAATTTATATATTTAAAATAATGATTAATTATCATTACCAAAAATATATAATTTCAAATTATTATTTAAAATTTATATATAATAATTTAAATATGCTTAATAATATTACTATTTATAATTTAAATTATTTTTATTTATAATTTATAGTGTGAACACAAAATTATTATTGCTTTCTTATTGGTTTACGTGGGATTAGTGGATCCTGAAATTATATATGTATAGATATGGACTATATGTTAATTAAGATACATGGTAATTTTAATAATGTAATTATGATATATGGTAATCTTAATAAGGTAATTTTAAATATATGGACTATATGTTAATTAAGATACATGGTAATTTTAATAATGTAAATTTTTTAATTAGATATGTTACTATTAACTAATTTTTTTATTAATAATTATTATGTAAATACAAATCTAAATGAAATATTTAAATTGGTCAATGTTTGTATTAAGATAGAAAGAAGAAAAATTATATTTGAATTTAATCCAGATATTCAGCTCCTGACTAAATCATTTCTCCCTATAAATAGTGGTTAATAAAAACAAAATGAAAATAAAAATACACATCAGTTTGAGAAATAACTATGGCCTCATCAACGATGACTACCATGACCACATTACTTTTCTCCATCATACTTTTCTCTCATACTCTTGCTTACGGTATGATAAATTATCATGATTTTATGTACTCCTATCTAACAAGTTCTATTTATTTATTTTATAATTTTAATAATAAAAATTATTTTATAAAATTTTCAAATGGTTTTAATTTGAACGCGTGTGTATACAGGTGATATAATTATATATAGGACCCTCAACCTACTGTCATCGTCCGGCAGTACTCCGGTCGACCCAGACCGGAAGGGTAGTGGAGGCTAAACCAGAATGGAAGGTAGAGATCTCCAATCCGTGCGTGTGCGGCAATATCTATTATAAACTTACGACGGAGCCTCCAAATTTCAAGCCTGCTGTCCCCATCGACCCATCTATCCTTCGCAAGGAAAATTCCGGAAACAATTGGATCGTCGATAACGGACATCCGTTGCGCCCAAACAAAACCTTCAATTTCACGTACGTTGGTGATGCTGTCAAATTCAAGGTCATCCGGCTCGAAGGTGGGTATTAGATCAAAGCTCCAAAGTTATTTGTCCTCTGTAATAATAATTTGTTATCATCGGGGAATAAAATATAAAATGCTCGAGTTTATTTGTGTTTTTTCGTACAATAAATTTAAAATAAAAAATTAGAATAAACAACACCAATTCCATAAGAAAAATAAAATACTTTAATTCAAAAATTAATTAAATCCATATTTACAATCACAAGTCCAAAGAACGGGGCATAATCATCATTTTATTGCATTCAATCCTTCATCGATTTTTCAGATATCCTGTATGAATCTACACTTATCGACACAAGCCCCTCTGCAGAAAAAAAAAATAAAATAAAATTAAAACTCTAAATAAAAATTATATAAAAAAAAAGTGGTTACTCACATCAACTTGTCTCTGTATGTTCTTTGGTCTCTTATTGGGCCGCTTCGCGGGCTTTGATCCGACCATCGAGAATATGTCCTGCTCGATCTCCTCTTTCGATAGACACGACCAAATGCTCACCTTCTTCGTCTTCTACTTTTTCTCTTTCTTCTCGGGATTTAAATGGGCTTTATTCTTTTCGGATCCATTGATTCTAACTAGGCCTCCTTCACTCGGGTCCATGGGCCTGCATATGGGCTTTCGGGGTCTCAGATTCCACTACTTCGTTTCTTCATCGATTTTCGTGAGCACTTTGCAATGTTAACTACTCGACTTTCCTTTCCAGATCCCAAATCAGGGATGAAGCTCTCGACAGAGTGATCTAGAAATCATGAGCTCAAAGTAGGAAACTCATTTTCAATTGGAGAGTTTTTTAGTATAATACTGCAGTTATTTTTCTATTTTTCACACATGATTAACTTTGGGGATTTGTTCGACTTAACAAGCAAATAAAATAAGAGGGATGTAGCTCATTAAAAAAAAAGTATTCTTCAAGTTAAAAATCTATTTTATGAAACAGAAAAAGGCGTAGTATTTATCGTTAAACTTCCTGCTCAAATTCTGTGTGTATGGGTCCAACAGACGATCTGAATTCTGAAAAACAAATACAAGGTGCCATCAACTCTGCTTATAAGATAGAAAGGCAAGCTACATGTATTCCATTTTCATTGGATTTTAATAATTTATTCCCTGTTTTCTAAGTTCGACAATTTTATCTGATGTATGAAAAACAACTCCAGGCTTGAAGGATGATCTTAGGGAGCTTCCTAGTAGAGAACAAGGCCCCCAGCCAATTGCCCGAGGTCTAGGAAAGGTGAACGTAGTCTGTTGAAAAGTAGAATTATAACGTTGAGGTGATTTACCGTTACAGAATTGAAATTATTGATCGGTTGCTTTTGTAAACGCTGTCGACATTGTTTGAAACTAAATGCTATTTCAGATTATCCCGACTCAAGTCCATTTCAGTTTTTATTCATTTTACTTGTTCTTTTGATCAGTTCTAAGCTTTTTTTTTCAGGTTACAAACCGTGCCAAAGAGGCGAAGAAAGTAAGGAATATGCCATGTCCAACGAAGTTGCTAATAAAGATCAGCAACGATCTCGGTCTAATTAAATCTCACTCTCTTTTGATTGGATATTAAAGCCTTTATTATCTGCTCTTTATGTGATCTAAAGTCCATATTTGGCTTAGCGATGATTAAAAACTATATCGAATCTGTAGGTTTAAGTTTCTATTCAACCGATTTCTTGTTCTTGTTGTTCGTTATGATCAAGGAACAAGATCCTTTCCAACCCTATCTATTTGTTTGACTGTATCTATGTAGTTGTAATCCCTTCCCTACACATACAATGTATTATGTATACACTGTACCATGAATGTGTTTTATTGATTATATTATTATATCCTTGTTGCTGCATATGTGGCTATGTATAATGTTTAAATTTATTATTTCGATGAGGGCACAACACGTGTAAGAAACTAGTGGCTCCATGTCGGTTAACTATTATTAATAGTATTTAAGATATTTAATTGCACCCATACCCTACCTTATTTATAGACGTGCGTACACTCTCTCAACTCATACTGTGTGCGTGTTTGTTTTTCTCCTTTCTATTGAAATATCAAAGCTGCTTTCCCTTTGAGTTCCTAATAAAATAAAATGAAGAAGAAGACAATGGTGGATCTTGATACTGTTTGCTGTATGTGCGGTGACGTTGGATTTCCCGACAAGCTTTTCCGATGCTCCAACTGCCGGAGTCGCTTTCAACACTCGTAAGCTTCTACAACAGCTAAACATATATATGACCATTTTGATCAGTTTTAATTAGTTGTAAAAATAGTTTATTTGTTTGTTTATTGATTCATCAGGTATTGTAGCAATTACTATGGAGAAAACGCAGAAGCTATCGAAACCTGTGACTGGTGTCAATGCGAGAAGAAGAGCTCATCATCATCGTCAAGATCAACTCGTTCCGGCGAGAGAATCGAGCGACATGCCGGAAAACCGCGCAGGTACAAGCTTCTCAAGGATGTAATGTGTTGATCACAAGATAAGTTTTTTTTTTTTTTTAATTTAGAGAAAAATAATGTAATGGGTTTTTGCTTAATAAATGTTAAGATTATTATTGTACATTATGTGCAACATTAATTTCGTTACGCACAGCTTCATTTGATTTCGTTCCTCATTAATTAGATACATAATGAATATTCCTAACACGTAAAATGCGGTACGATTGAGACATTTAATATTGATTATTTAAGATTGATGCAACGACAAATACTTTTAGCACATGCAAAAGGGGATTAAAACATCACTTTATAAAATATTTTAATGACTGGTTTTTTGTAATTAGCATGGTATGTTAATGATGTTAGTATTTGACTTTAGAGTTACTTGTTTCCTAACAAACTCCATTTATTCAATAAAATATAGTATTATTTGTAAATCTCTTTCAATAATTTTTTGTCACGTATTCAAATGAACCGATGAAATATTTAACTTGGTTTTAAATGTTTTAATTCAATTAAATTTTGAAATACTATATAACCTTCAATTTTAAAAAAGAATTAACTACTACACTTACGTAGCGCAATGAGTGGCTGAGAATGCTGGAAGATGACTCACGAGAGTAGATTACCATTGACACGTGGGTTGCCATATGCCTGACACGTGTATGCCAGATCTTGACCGTATTGTCAGCTTGTGGGGGACAGGATGAAGGTGGGGCTGACATGGATCATTCACATTTTGACTAAAAATGTTTTTCTAATAGCACGATAATTTATTTTACTACGGTACTTTATAATTTATTTATTTATTTCAATTTTTATATATTATTGTTTTATGGGCCGGCGTATATAGACAACAACTAAGAATATATGGGCCGAAGAATTGGGCTATCTATCCACTGCGTGGAATACGGCCGAGTCAAGCCCATTATAATAATTATGATTCGAGGCATGAATAGGCTAGTGATTTTTCTTCAATCAACTCTTTTGCATTTGCATCCATCATCTCCCTTGAAAATTCATCAATCCTCAGACCTATACATCAAAAAAAAAAAAAAGATACACCAGTCGTCAACTTTTATTATATCTCGATTTCTTAGTAGATGTTCGGTAAAATATTACGAATTTCCAACCTTGAACGATCGACCATTCTCCTTTGTCACAAGTCACCGGGAATGAATAAATGATACCTTGCGGTATGCCATAAGATCCGTCCGACGATACACCCATCGATACCCAACCTCCCTATAGACAGAGAGTATAATTAATTCACTAGAAAAAATGTAATGTACATCATTAATAATATTTATTGAGATTATAAGTTAAAACCTTGGGGGTTCCGAGAACCCAATCGCGTATGTGGTCACAAACGGAGCTTGCAGCGGATAATGCACTCGACATCTTTCGAGCTTTGATGATGGTGGCACCCCTTTGTTGCACCGTGTCGATGAATTCCGTCTTTAACCTAAGTATATATATTACAAAAATAATAATATTCATCTTTCATTATTCAAAAATTCAATTATGGTGTTTGATCAAAATACACGCATACCATTTTTGGTCGTCGAGGAGTTGTACCGCGAGCTTATTATCCCCCGTGCCAACGTCCACCATTGCGTGGCTTGCATCCGGATATTGAGTTGAAGAATGATTTCCCCATATGATCACATTCTTGACATCGCTTACGTGGATGTCGAGCCTTTCCGAAATCTGGCCCAACGCTCGGTTATGGTCTAGCCTCGTGAGGCAAGTGATGTTTTTCTCGGGGATCGAAGGAGCGAACTCCTTCAATACGAGTGCGTTTGTGTTGGCCGGATTAGCCACCACCAAAACCTACAATTAGATCAAATTCAATATATAGTATTCGAATATCGATAATTAATTAATTTCACGAATCATCGATTTACAAAATTACGAATTGAACCTTGCAATTTGAGGCAGCATGTTGATCTAGAGCCAATGCTTGAGCCTTGTAAATGGACACATTCTTGGACATGACATCCTTCCTCTCCATCCCTTCTCTCCGTCGGTACCCTCCGAGCAATACCGCGATATCCACGTCAGCAAACGCTTCAACTACGTCGGTTGTGGCAATCACACCTGTCGAGGCACGTATAACCCGATGAGAATAATTAATCGCTTTCTCGGTTATATATAGTAAGTAAAAGACTACTTACCTTTGAGAAGGGGAAAAGCGGAATCGACGAGTTCCATTTTGACAGCGTTCAACGCGTCAGTTGCTTGCTCGATATCGAGCAAATGTATGATGACCGGCTGGTCGGGGCCGAGCATGGCCCCACGAGCAATCATTGGTACGAGGGCATACGCTATTTGTCCTGTCCGTACATACGTACGTACACATTAATTTATTTATTTAATGAAAAAAACATATAATTAATAACAATATATATAACATGCCTGCAGCGCCGGTGACGAGAACCCTAACAGGTTCGTTCTCTAGTTTCAGAAAGCTCCATATGTGTTTGATGATTTTCCATGACGCGTAAGCGCAGCCGAGTACAACCAGAGGCTTTTCGATGGACACGTAATCATCCATATTTAATTAAATATATAAAAGATCAAGAATTATATTCAGTTTTCATGTTATATATAGCTAGCAAAAATATGTATGAATGAAATATATGATGCTAAGTCAAGACAGAAAAGAAAAGAGAAATACAAAATTCAGAAGGCATGAAATAGTATATCTTCCCTTCTTCTTAAAGAAAAGAACTTAGTTGTGTCATATGTTCAAACAAGGCTTATCGACAATATTTATTTTCAGACAGGATTAGAAAAGTGTAAAAATCACTATACAGTAAAACCTCTATAAATTAATAGTCTCGGAATCGTGAAATTTTATTAATTTAGAGAGGTTATTAATTTATCGAGTATTAATTTATAGAGTTTTAACTGTAATTCATATTGAAATTATATACAAGAAGATATTTTAAAAAAATGTTTAACCATTTTACGATATTGTAGAGATTTTAGTATTTATGAAGCAACCGAGAAATTAAGAAAGAACTTACATTTATAATTAGTTATAGATTAAAAACACGTCATTCTAAATCTAGTAATTGCTTAATATTTGTATTTATATAATTTTTTTTATTTTTTTTATTTTATGAAATGGGGTAGGAAAAAGTTAGTTAAGAGTACATTTTAGTTGGACCACTGCTTACATTATAGCCATAGTGAAGCCAAGCCGAACCCTATAAACTAGCAAAATAACTAAGGATTGTATTTGTAACCGATGAACAAGAATAAAACAGAAAATCCCCTTCATTCGCTTAACCGTAAACACAACAAAAAACTATTATGACAAACACGTCTCACCACTCTTTCTCTCTGTTTTCTTCTTCTCATTTCAACAAACTCCTCATCACATAACCAATCAAACTATCTCCTTCGTCCGATCGATATATCTCTGCGCTCGTTTCTCTCTCCCCAGAGAGAGAAATCAACCAAACACAATGTTGCCATTCGAAAGCCTTGCAGAAGCCGAGACCTCTCTCGGAAGAAACTTGACTCTGCCCGAGACATTATGGTTCAAATACTCGGCCCAAAAATCGGACTACTTCCTCTACTGCCACAACACCATTTTCTTGTTCGTCTTCTACACGCTTCTCCCCTTGCCCTACGTCGTCGCTGAGCTCATCCGGTCCCACAAGATCGACCGCTTCAAACTCCAGCCCAAGACAAAAAACTCTTTCCCCGACATGCTCTCCTGCTATAAAAAAGTCATCCTCACGTTCATCCTCGCGGTGGGCCCTCTCCAAATATTCTCGTTTCCCGTCATCAAAGTAAGTAAGTGTTAGAAATTTGATGGTGGCCCATAAAGTAATTCTTGAAGAGAAGCGTAAACCATTAGTATAAGATATAACTCATTTGTCGGAGTTCTTATTCCACACGACTGTTTATAATGTTACGTGTGACTCTTCAACTATAATACATAACCTTTCAGTTTCTTCCAAGAAGATACATTTACGTGATATCCAAAATCAAGATCAAATCTATACTATACAATTTGCAGATGATTGGAATAAGAACGAGCCTCCCTTTACCATCCGGGTGGGAGATCTCGTTGCAAATACTGACTTACTTTCTCGTCGAGGACTACGCGAACTATTGGCTTCACCGATTGCTGCACCAGAAATGGGGCTACGAAAATATCCACAGGGTCCACCATGAGTACACTGCACCCATCGGATTTGCGGCCCCTTATGCTCATTGGGCCGAGATTATTATCCTCGGATTCGCCTCGTTTCTGGGCCCACTCATTGCTCCGGGCCATATGGTTACCTTCTGGCTTTGGATGGTTGTTAGGCAAATGGAAGCTGTCGAGACTCACAGCGGGTATGACTTCCCGTGGAATCCTTTGAAGTACGTTCCGTTTTACGGAGGAGCCATGTTCCATGATTACCATCACTATGTAGGAGGAAAAAGCCAGAGTAACTTTGCATCGGTATTCACGTATTGTGATTACATCTACGGGACAGACAAGGTAAATCAGTTATCGAGAAAACTCAGACTTATTTCCATCACTAAAATTGGCTGCTTCTTTTTCTTCTGCAGGGGTATCGATACAAAAGGGATATTTTTGAGAAGGTAAGCTAGATCGAGCTGGACTTCAGTTTGAATCTTCGATTTAATTTTGAGTTTTTTTTTTTTGGTTTCCAGGCGAGAGAAAAACTGAACTGAAACAAGAGAAGTTCATGCAAGATGTACCACACGAGATCTCAAAGTCCAGGTCGATTGCCAGGAATTTACATTTTAAAGATTTCATTTCTCTTTTTCGATTTTCTCACTCGTTGTTTCATTAGGTTAGTGTGATGTCGAAGAAATATGCGATGGAATGTTATATATTGATTTCAATTATAGTTGTAATTGTTTGTGTTGTTGTGTACCAAAGGACACTATGATTGACATATAGAAGAACATACTGTATCTATAATCTGTTTAAATTTGTTCTGTGTGTTTAAGTCACCCCAAACTCAATCTCAAACTCAAACTCTCAAAAGATTCGGCGAAGGAACACCCCTGGGTGCATCCGTGTTTGCACGAGAGTGTATAACATGGCACGAGATACACAAGTTGAAATGAATAAAATCCAGATTAGCCCAAAATACTTTGAAATACAAAAAGAAACACGAGGATCTTGTCCAAAAATCTATTCGACAACTTAGCCAAGGATTTTAAGCCAAGTTACTTCCCCACATTTATCATTTACACACTCTAGGTAAAATCATCTTTACATATTCTCAAGTACATAATGTTCATTCATGATTCATCTGTAAGAAAAAAAAGGGGTGTTTCTGGGTCTGGTTTCCATTGATTTGCATTCTCCCTAATGAAAACATTAAGCAGATCGATTCTATGTAATCGGCAATCTATCTTCACGAACCAATCAAGAACTTGATGATATAAGGATATAAGAAGCTTGCAAAGGTTAAAAACAAAGTTTTTTTTTTTGCCATAGCTTACAGTAAGATACAGTTTCAACATTAGTCTTTCTAAAGAGAAAATAAACAGAGAAAAAAAAACAGAAAAAAAAAAAAGACAAGTGAGGTGTTTTATGGCATTGTAACCGAACCAAAGTCGTAAATCTCTATCACTCTCCTGAAACCAAAATTCATCAACGCAGCCTACTCTTTGCGTACAAAGTAGAGCTTACCCATGACATGAAGTATAGCAACAAAGGCAATGAAACCGATGCTCATAACAAGAACAACGTTAGGTGAAATTTTGAGTCCCGGGGCATCGTCTGTATAAAACTGGAGCATGGTCCCACTTGCTCCGCCGGCCGCTCCACCAGCGCCGCCACCAGCTGTTCTCCTCCGACGGAGGTTAGCCGCGGCGGCTGCAGCCGTTCCTCGCTGCGGGGCAGCTCCACCTGTTGCCATATCTATACCCAAAAATCAGACGCAGATCATTCAAAAAATGATCCATGTGAATCGTAATCAGATTTCTTCATTCAGATCGGAAACACGTCGGTACAGAATCGAATCGCGTAATTTAAAGGGGAAATTATATACAGCACCAGAAACACCCGATCGATATTAATTAATTATTAATGCATAAAAATTAAATTACGAAAATTGATTCGGAGAAATATGTATATCAACAAGATCTGCATCTGAATGGATGAATTCGAAACAATGAAAAATAACTGACCTTAGTTTTCGTGAATTGAAGACGTGAAGAACGAGATCGGCTGGATTTTCTCTGTAAGGTTTTTTTTCTCGGATTCAGAAAAAACGTGAATGGGATAAAAATAAAAATTAATTGGTATATATACTCTGAATCGCAATACCGGAGGTTTTTACCGTTGACCAAATTCCCAAAAATCAAAAATCAATTAGGGTTAAAAAAATGAGTATCTAATTTGATAATTTATTAGGGCTTTTTTTAATACAAAAAATTATTAGGTAGACATGACTTTCTAAATAGTAAAAATAATAATGTGCTCTTGTAAAATAATACTATACACTTTTTTTATTTGAATTTTTTATATTTTTATTTACTTTTTAAATTTTATTCACAATTAATTTAATTTTTAATTTAAAATAGATATTTTAACCTCTTATTGCTTGCGTCATAGTGTATAATTAAGAATTTTTATTTGTAAAAAAAAATAGATAAAAAATAAATTATAAAATTATATTTTAATGAAAATGTAAGAATGGTTTTTTTTTTTTTTTTTTTTACTTTTTTGGAGTGTAAGATGTAACTAAATATGTAATGTGATGCATCAAAATTGAAATTGTCAAGTAGAGGAGGGGTGTGAGTCGTGACTGAGAATTCACGAGTTTGACCAACATTTGTTGTCCCCGTATTAAAATGTGCAAAACAAAATTGAAATTGCCAAAATATTGGGTAAGTTTTATTTTGGAAGTTAATTGAGTCAATTTGTAATTAGGTCAAACGTTAGGGGTACTCAATATCAGAAAAAGATAGCCCAGGTGTGTAACCAACCAATGGTCAAATTCTATTCCAAGAAAATCAACAACAAAACTCAGCTGCTTTGGCAGATGTATATGTAAAACAACTACAGTACGTTTGTACAAAATATTCAAACATATCTATAAGCAAAATGTGTTCAGAGCATGCTAAATACCTCCTCTCTATATTTCAGTTCCTCAAAGATCTGCTACCTTTTCGTCCAATTTTTGTCCCGGCAAGGCTATCCAACAGCATTGACCTCGAGTCGGGCCCCCACTTCAGCTCCTTGAGAACGGAAAATAAAGTTGCTAATTCTGTCGTGATTTCACTGTCCTTTATATTGTTACAAGAAACTACTCTAAGACTATCGAGCTCCTTCCATGAAACAAGCACCGATTCTAACCCTTGGGTCGTCAGTAACGAGCATCCCTCCAGTGACAGTGATCTTATAGTCCTACAAACAAAACAAATAACCCATCAAAAGTTTTACCAGATCACGCAAACAACAGAAGCGAATTTTAACAGTCGCAAAATGAAGTGTTGAGGTTTTATCTTGTCTTAAGCATACCTCCTTCGTAGGAAGTAAACCCACACCCTTAACATTTATAAAAACAGTACAACTATACTCAACAGTCTCCTATAATCCCATTAATTGAAAAAATCAATAAATTACGCGTGAATTTGATACGCTTGATTGAAGGTTTCCGCAAGGAACAGCAGAATTCATTACTTGCAATTAAATTCTAATTTTATGTTTCTTTAGAATAATGCGTAAAAATATTTTAAGGAAGGAGCTCTTGTTCATATAATAAGAAATCGAATGATCACCAAACAATTAACACATACGAAAAAAAAAAATCATACCTAAAAATAGAAGCAGCAGCAAATATACTGTCATCCAAACCCCAGCAATCCTCAATCACAAGCTTTCTTATATCCCGACAAACGAAAAACAACGCTTTCACACCCTTCTTATCCCGCAAGTGACACTGCCTCAAATGCAACTCCTCAAGCATCCCACATAACCCTAAATGCTCATCCAATCCCGGATTCTCGTCAATTCTCTTACACGACTCAATCCTCAAAGTCTTCAAATTCCGACAATACGACAAAGCCGAAATCCAGCCCCCTCCCATCCTATGACTGCAAAACGTCAACTCCTCCAGCATCAAACAACACTGCCCGATCGCCTTGATCCCATCATAACTCCCCTCGCAACCAACTAACTCGAGCCTCACTAACCGTCCACAGCCCTGGGCTAAAATAGTCATTCCAATATCCGAAACTGAAGAATTGTAAACCCCATTTATAGTCCCGATCACTTTCAAAATCTGTAAGTTCTTGCAGTTGTAAATCCCACTCAATGCTAAATCACTGCAATGATGCAATTCCATTTCCTGCATTAACTCGCATTCCTCGGCTAAACAACTCAGCCCTTCTCCACCGACATTCATTAAAACTATCCTCCTCAAATTTCGATACCATTGGGCTAATATTGTTGCCCCCCTATCGACCCTCTTTGAATCTAGAACATCTTCTTCCTGGATGAGAAATCCGCTCCCATCGATTCTCCTAGAACTCAAATGAAACTGTATCGATCTATTACTCAAAAAGATCCCGGAATTTCTCTCTGGGCTGACACAAGCCGGCAAGGCATCGATATCCACCAAATTAGGAAACCGGAAAGTCAACCTCCCTGACTCCAAGAATTCCCAATCCATCAACCTAATCGATCGAAACAGCTTTCCAGATAGCGCACACCACCTCCTGCACACCAATGAATTGTTGGCTAAATGCTCTTTTGAGTCAGACATTTTATCGAACACCTTCAGGAGGAGCTCGTCGGACAGGGAATATATGTGGCCCGTCCGGTTAGGGTTCGATGAATCGAAGTCAGATTCGGATTCAAACTGCGGCGGGGTTGACCCACGGTTGGAAAACGGGTGGCGGCGCCATTTGAGGACCGCCTGCTTCATCGCCTCATCCGCGCCGACCCGGGCATTCGAAAACGGACCGGCCCAGCTCGACTGCCTCGAGTGCCTATTCTTCCTGGTTTCGTTACGGGGGTCTGACTTCGGGTCAAAGACAAAGGGGTTTTCAGGTGGGGTTGACATTTTTTGGGGATGAGTTTTTTTAGAGCCGGCCAATATGAAAGCGCACTGCCGCCGCGCTATGGGATTTTGTTTCCTCTAGCAGTAGAGGGGATGAATGACTCCAAACGACGCCGTTGCTCTGGCTCCGTGCATACGGAGCTGGGTTGTGCCGTGTCGTCGTCTTCTAGAGAAAATTGAATAGGTTTTTATATTTTCATTTGGATATTTTTCGCTTTCTAAATTTATTTATTTCCATTTTTGAATTGAATTTATATTTATATATTGCAGGTGGCAATTTGTCTTCACTTTTATTTCTGCATATTGTTGTTATTCACTTTATACAGTATGATTTATATATTTCCATTTTTGATATGATTTGTTTAGTCAAAGTCATCTTTTTGCATTTAAATTTTCAAAAAGAATTTTGAATTTTTATAATCAAATCATGAATTAATTGTTCTTTTGAACTAAAATCAACTAAATTGAATTAAACTAAATAAGTATAATTGTAATTAAGTTGAAAAAAACAAATAAATACTCCTTCTTTCTTAACTATTTTTGTATTGTTTTTTTTTATTTTACAAAATTAAATAATATAATGCATAAATAGTTGAAACATGAATTATAGTAGTAGTATTTTTTTGATGAAACTATTGTAGTTTAAAAATATTTAAAAAAATGTAAATAGTAAAATTCTCATAATTTTGTCTACTCAATAACAATAAAAACAGCTTTGAGTACTGGACCATACAAAGTTCGCTATCCCTTTCAAAATTATGCTTCTTCTTCTACTCCTTATCTTTCTAAATATAAATATATATTCCCTTTTTCTTGCTTTATTTATCATAACCACATAAATATATATACCTTTCAACCACGAAAATATATATACTACACACAAAAATTATTTTTTTAGAATACACACGAGATTCAGAAATGAGTCAGTGTGTTCCGAGTTGGGACTTGGATAATAATCCATCAAGGGTTAATGTTCAAGATCATCATTCCAATTCGGCTAATTCTTTGCCAATGGATGTTCCCTCGTAATCTTTTTATTTTATTTTATTTTTAATTTCATTTATTTTCTCTACCGTTTCATTTTTAATTTAATGATATTTATTTATTAATTTTAAATTTTAAATAGGCTGGACTTCGAACAAGTAGCCGAGCTAACATGGAAAAACGGGCAGCTAGCCATGCACGGCTTGGGGCCGGCTTCGCGGCAGCTGGTGGCGCCCGCCAAGCCGCCAGCCATGTACGCCGCCGGCTGGGACAAGCCACGCGCCGCCGGAGGGACTCTGGAGTCCTTGGTCGACCAAGCCACCAGCCACCAGAACCCCAGCTCCTCCTTCGTGGACACCAACAACAGCATCAACGTCAACGAGCTCGTCCCCTGGTTCGACCACCACCGCGCCGCCGCCGCCGCCGTCGCCGTCGCCATGGACGCCCTAGTCCCCACCGCCATCAAGAGCACCAATAACAGTATAATCAAGAACAGTATTATCGAAAGCTCTGCTCGGTTGACTGGGCCCGCCCTACACGTGCTGGGCTGCTCCGCGCGCGTGGGGTCATGCAGCGGCGCCGGATCCGCCGTGGACGGCGGCGGCGGAGGTGGTCGGGCGGCGGACAGCGTCAGCAAGTGCGGGTGCGCGAGCGAGAGCGCCACTTGCGGGAGGGAGGGTCGAAAGCGTCAGGCCGGGAGAGAATTGGGTGGTGGCGGGCCCACGTCAACTTCCCTGTGGTCGCCGGAGAACACGAGCTCCGGCGGGGATTACACTAGGACCTCCGCCGAGGATCTCGACTCCGGCTGCCACAGCAGACCCCAGGTATACATATATATATATATCGTTTAGTTAATTAATTAGTTAATTATCTGGTTGATTGATCGTGTTGACATGCAGACAGTGAGCGGTGATCGGAAACGGAAAGCAGTCGGGAAATCGTCGGTTCCGACAAAAAGTAGGGCTGCTGCGATTCATAACCAGTCCGAACGTGTAAGTTTGTTACAACTTAATTAATCAATTTCAATATTAATTATGAATTCGTGTCTGTAACGTAACTGTGAATTGAATTGAATTTTGCAGAAAAGAAGAGACAAAATTAATCAAAGGATGAAGACATTGCAGAAGATGGTCCCGAATTCCAGCAAGGTACGCAACGACGAAAAAGCAGCTACTTGTCGAATAATCGTCTTTAATAATTTTTCTTTCGACAAATTCCAAGAATCTCTATATCTTATAGTTATAGTACTAAATACTTTGTTCATTGATCGAATCAATTAATAAAAAAAAAAGTCAACATTTCACACGCGTTTAATGCAGACGGATAAAGCTTCGATGTTGGATGAAGTGATAGAGTACCTAAAACAGCTGCAAGCGCAGGTCCACATGATAAGCAGGATGAACATGGCACCACCACCCATGATGCTCCCGCTAGCCATGCAGCAGCAACAGCTCCAGATGTCCATGATGTCCCCCATGGGGATGGGGATCATGGACATCGGACCTATGGGCCGGGCCCCACCAGTAATGCCGGTGGCCGGGGGGTTTATGCCCCTGCCATCGTGGGATATCAACGAACGACCGCATCAGCAGACGGCGGGGGTGATGCCGGATATTTTGTCGGCATATCTCGCTTGTCAGTCGCAAGTAAGTGTACGTGTTGTAAATCAATAAGATGAGTCAATATATATATATATATATATATATATGTTTTTATGTGATTGATTAATTTGCAGCCGAATCCGATGACGATGGATACGTATAGCCGGATGCAGGCGGCTTTGTATCAGCAGTTCCAGCATCCGCCTGCGCCTGGGTCGAAGAATTTATAAGTATAGAAAACATATGAATGATCAATATATCATCATGATGAATTTATTTGTAGCTATAGATCAAATATAATTATAAGCAATACATAGTATTGCATAATAAGTCTCCAAACGTTTGGGCTTTGCTTTCTTATTATCAATTGAAAAACTAATCAAGTAAGCGATCTTTTGCGTTTATTGTACAAGTGCCCCTCTGTTAATGGTGTCGTTTTATTTATGATATTATATGAGATTACAACAACCACAGTTCCATTCGAGCTTAATTTTGTTACAGTTCAATTAATAAATAATAAATCAAATGATTTAATTGATTTGATGGTCAATTCACTAGCTAGCTTAAAACTCTAACGTACGACCTAGCTAGCAAACAACAAATTTAATTAATTATTTAACATGGAGTGTTTGATGATTAATTATTATAGTTGAACACGATGATAATGATTAGATATTACTTTGTCAACGCAACAGATAACTTTAATTTAATTAATCGTGCATTTTTTTTTTCTTCTTTGATTTTTTCACATTTTTAGCACAATTTTTCTATATATCCAGTTGAGAAAATAAAATATTGATAAAGTTGATAGATATACGTCACTCTTATCCAAGGGACCAAGACATCCATATGATTGACAAACATCAAATTAAGATATTTCACATATCTGATTCCACACCAAATATTATTATTCGCCTTTCATTTCATTTTTTCTCTTTTCCCATTATTCACATTCTCCAACTACTCGACCCGTGTCTGACTGTGGTATATTGATGTTCTTTTATGAAAATGTATTTTCATATAGTACTACGTAGAGTCGACTCGATATCAATTCGTTATTTAATTGAGTCGATGTTGAATATGAATTCTACGTACGTACATAAAAAAAGAAAAGAAAATCAACATCCGGAGGTAGAAAATCAATTAAGGTGATTTAGGGACATGAGCATGTGAGTGTTTTATAAATCGTGAGGCCTAGGCCTTCCCTTTTTATTGCGTTGATTTTGGGACAGAAATGTTATTGCAACAATAATTAATTACGAGATTGTGACACATGAATTTATATATTGTCCGTTGAAGAGATGGATATGATTGGGGTCGCAAAATGATTGAAAACGAAGGGAACGCTTGTTCAGTCATCCCACCACACACTTTTTTACAATACTTTTTCACTGTTTGTTCTTCGGTATAATTGACAAGCAAATTAATTAATACAGGTAAATACTTTATTTTCTTCATCTAAAATAATTATGTACATAAACACACACACACACACACACACATATATATATATATATATTGATAAAAAAATTAAAGAGTAAAAAAAAATATTTTTAAATTAAAAATTAAATTAGTTTTGTTGATTTAAGTTTAAAAAGTAAAACAAATAAAAGTGTGCATAACTAATTTGAACATCTAAATAAAGAAGATATACATAATTGTACGAGATAAATGAAGTAATAATAATAATAATAATAATAATAATAATAACAATAATAACAATTCACCAAAAGATTTATAAATAAATGTTTCTTGTATTTGATTTAGGGTGAGTTTATTTACATTTATAATCACTTAATTAACCTCTTTATAATTTTTTATTATAATTTTTTTACTAATATATTTTTATTTATTTTTTAAATTTTACTCACAAATATATATTTTATATATAGATTTTCAAATATTTTTCTAATTTGCTTGAGAATCAAATAAAATAAAAAGAATAAATTTTGTATTTTAAAATTACGAATAATTTCTTGTATTATTATTATTATTATTAAATTTATTATTATTTAGAAATTTTAAGTTAAACCAAATCTATTTAAAGCACTGCGCGACTGTATAAATGGGCCAAATTAGTAAAAGGCTGAGACGATAATGGACTCTAACATAATAACAACGTGAGCTGCAGTCTATATTCATTTTTCTCTTTGTATACGTACCATGAAAGATGCTCTTAATATAATAAATATTTTTTTTGTTAAATTTATCAGTTCAGATGGTTACATAAAAAAAACTCTTATACATAGTGAATGAAGTTCTATGAATTACCAGCTTCCGCAGTCAAAAGGGTAAATTCACATTCTCACTTTTTTAACTTCTTCAATATTCATGTAATAATATTTTTATTTTTTTATCAGTCGTAGTTGTTGGAGGTTCCGGACATTATCCCGAAGGGGATCCTGCGCTCGTCCGAGTCGGCTCAACGCTCCGCTGTCGTGGGTAATGTTGTTGGGTCCCCTGGAGGAGAAAGCCGCCATAATCGGAGACGGCTTCACCCCCTTGGGGGGTTGAATAGCCCCCGGGGATTCTCGGTATTGTTGATGTAAGAAACAATGGCGAGCCCGTCTTCGGAAGCAAGTGAGCAGGGAGTTTACAAATGCCCTAGACAATTTTTTTTATTAAAGTAGTAATAAAATAATTACATTTTTTTAAATAAAATAAATAATGTGCAGTTTATTATAAATCACGTTCAATTTACGTGTATTTTACTATAATTTAAGATACTACATTCAATTTACGTGTATTTTACTATAATTTAAGATACTAAGTTCAATTTACGTTCATTTTACTATAATTTAATAAACCACGCTCAATTTACATGCATTATACTATAATTTAATAAATTAAGTGCAACGTGAATTTTATTATAATTTAATTAATTACAAATATTTTGTACGAGAATTTTATTATAATTTAATTAATTACAAATATTTTATTATAATTTAATGAATTATGTGAATTTTATACTTCAATAATTTAATAAATAATTTATTATAATTTAATAATCAAACCAAATATAGTAAATTAAAAAATCACAAATGGGCTCAAATTAAACTATTAAAAAACTTTGTTATTCTAGAGTATGATGTAATTTTATTATATTATTAAGAAATATTAAAATTATTGTTTTAATACATCAAACTTTTAAAAAATTATAAAATTTTATTTTTTTTACAAATTAAAAAAAGTTATCAAAATTTTAAAACGATAAAAAAAATTGAA
Organism: Euphrasia confusa; assembly: GCA_954870475.1. Classification (NCBI taxonomy): domain Eukaryota; kingdom Viridiplantae; phylum Streptophyta; class Magnoliopsida; order Lamiales; family Orobanchaceae; genus Euphrasia; species Euphrasia confusa. Next base: position 2,343,931 of record OX940961.1, read on the forward strand.
AAAAAAAATTAAAAATTCAATAATTAATTCTCAATTATTTTTTATAATATGTTTTATTTTTTTTAAATAACTATGCATTTTAAATTGAAAAAATAATTACGATAAAAAGGATTAAAATTGTTTTTTGTTACTTAATAAATTTAAAATTTGTTGAAAAATATATATATTAAGTTGAAAAAATTTATTAATGTTTTTGTTAAAAATGTAAAATAATTAAAATAAATGTTTTAGTTATATATATTAGTATTATTTTTCAAAAAATATATATAAATATATATATAGTTTTTTTTTTAAATTGGGCCCCTAAAATATGGGGGCCCTGGACCGTCGCACTCTGGGCCTACGACCTTGGCCCGTCCATCGACACGCTCTGGCTCCGTCCGTCTTCTTTCGTCTCAAGTAAAACTTCAATTTCATTTCGATAAATATCAACCCGTCTCTCCCTTGGAGAATGCTCACGACCAAAGACATGCTCGGCCTCTCGGTCGACACGGTGCTCGTGCAGAGCAGCCCCAAATGCATCGCTTGAACTTCAATCCCAACCTCGGGTCGACGAGCTCGATCAGCCTCCCTTCCTCCTTCAACTTATTAGCCTAATAAAACACGAGAAAACGAATACGTATCAGTGTTGATCAACGACGATTATATTTCAGTAATCGTCTCAGCCCTTACATAGTCGAGAAGGTAGAAGGTCACCCCCTTGTACTTGTTGCTCGTCATGTTGCTCCTTCCGCTAACGACTTCCAGAAGCACGACTCCGAAGCTGTACACGTCCGCCTTGTCCGTCAGACGAACCTTCCAGACCCTTTAGATCTACCAAAGAAATTGAAATATGATGTATTTATTTTTATTGTAGGGTGTGTATTGTAATTTTCAAAAGAAGACGTAGGAATTCAAAAAATTTACTGTAGTAAAATAGATATAAGTAATCTATATATAATATAAATCAGCTAACAATTGTCCTAGGTGGCATATGTCTTACCCGTTGGATATTTTTGTGTTCACACTTATTGTTTAACAATTCACCGTTAGATTAAGAAAGATTAAAAATGTGTTCTCACGCTAATATGTCATTAATTTTTATTAATTATAATTAAGAAAAACAGTATTAATTACGCCACTAATTATATCAATATTTCACAATTTATTTCGGCCGATTTGGCTTTATTATGTTTACTTTTATTAACTCCTTAATTATAGTAAAATCATTGACTCCCTAATTTAATTCACGCGTTTTCTCCATAATTATCTCTAATGAATCAATCAATTTAATTCAAAAGATATTAAATTCAAAATTTTCCATTATAAACGCAACTCTTTTATCACTATATAATCCGTCTTCTCTCTTTCATTTTTATCGTTCTGCTTTCATTATTTTTTTCTTTTATTGCAATTAAATTATTTATGATTTATTATTATTCTATATTATTTTTTTTTTGCAGGAACACACGGTATTACTTTCTTTTGTGTGATAATTTGATATTGATCCAAATCGTTTATTCATCTCCTTATTTGTGTAATTTTCGTTTTCTTAATGTATCAATTATCCTATTAATGTTTTTTCTTTTTTTCAGGGAGAATTGTAAGTATTAGGATCGTTATAGTTTTGTGATTATTGATCTAATCGTTTTATATTTTTTTTGTATTTTTTGAAGGTGATTATTATCTTCTAATCTAACTATTTATCTGGCTTTTTTTTACAGATACAGTACAATGTAAGTATTTAGATCAACACGAATTGTTTTATAGTTTTAATTTTTTGAATTAGTTTGTTTTGTGTTATGTGTTGATAAGTATTTGATCTTAATAATTCGTTATATATTAATGACTTTATTCTCTTTTGTCAGTACTTTCGGAGCTGCCGCCGTGAACTCCTCTTCCAATATAGTCTTCGTCATCCTATATTTATACAACATGATTCTTGGCACCGAAAATCCCATGAAGCCCTTTAGTTCTGATTCTTGGCACCGAAATACCATGAAGCCCTTTAGTTCGGATGAAGTAATTTTATGATGCGCTTATTCTAACATCGTTTTAAAATTTTCAATATTGATAACAGGTCCTTAGCTAAATATCAGTACAAGATTTCTACAAGTGATGTTATTGTTCAACTCAAACTCTCTATGTGCCCTAGAATCGCATGTCTCTCGCGGTGTATTATTTGATCGATGTCAAATTGTCCTTGGATCCATCTCTTGATTTCAAAGTTCTTATTTTACGAGGGTTATGTAATTATGTGTATTTAATTCAATATTGTGTGTTTGTATATTTTGCAGTTGTTGGACTATATATAATGTTGTAAAAGTTCTCGATTATTCTGTCCATTTATATGTTAATTATAATCTTTATATTTGTATTTTCTTGATGATTTTTTCGGTTACTATGGTAATCAATATAATTGCATTTCTTTTATATTCAAATTTCTTAATTAGATATTTGATTAATTACTTAAAGAATATTTTTTTCTTTTTATTTTTAAATCAATGTTAATCTTTAATATTAATTGTATTCACTTATGAATTAAATTTAAATTATAATTTATAGTCATTACTTGAAAATTGATAAATATTCGGTTAAATTAGTCCTTATTTATAGGGAGATAATAATGATTATATTTATTCCAAATTTAATCATGTTTAAGTCAAATTTTCAAATTATAACTCTTAATTATAGGAAGATAATAATGATGATATTTATTCCAAATTTAATCTTATATAATTATGTTGAAATACACTTTAAATAATGAATATTTATTAATAAATACAATATTAATACTTTTACTAAATACAATACTAATACAATTATTTACTAATTTTACTCTCCAAAGAGATCGTCCTCATCATCCTTTATTTCCTTTGCGGCGACATGAAATCTTTCTCTCTGATGAGCAGGTCGTTTACACCACCGGAAATCCCTTAAAGCCCTTCTGTGAGAGCTAGCATGTGCCCACTATCGTTTCTCGATGTGCCCTAGAATCACCTATCTATCGCTCGGCGTCGCATCCAATCGATGCCGAAGGATGCTGCGATCGATCGATCTCTCAGGTATATGTTCTTCTCTCTCGAGGGGCTATCGAATTTGTTGTTGAATTGCGAGAATCTGGTCGAGATTGATCTGTACAAGAGATTGTGTTTGGATTTTTATTCTCGCTCTCTTTGTTAGATTAATAATTTGTACTACTAAACACAGTGTTGCGATCGGTTGATCTTGACAAAGGCCGTGGTGAATAATTTGGAAGACGTGCATGACATGGTGATATCGCCGGCGTTAAAAGAGACCGAGCAAGCCAGACTACAAGAAACGTACGTGAGCTGTAATTTGCCGGCAATTTCACATCTGACTTTTACCCGTGAACCTGTTACATTTTCACTCTCTTTAAGTATATCATTCATTCTTCTTATTTGTTATTTTTCTATGATTGTTTTATTTATTGATAATGAATAATTGTTTTTGTTTTGCGCATATTCACGGTAAGCACTTTTACATAAAGTTTTTTCATTTTAGTTGTTTGATTATTGTTATTTGTATCTGTTTATTTTTCTTATTCTTTCAATTAATACAATTGTTTCTATCAATAATGTATTTGATTGTTTTGCAGCGATTGATGTAAGTTACTCACAGTCTTATTTTTTCTTTCTTCCTTTTGGCATTTTTTTAATTGTGTTATTACTTTTTCTTTTTGTAGGTTTGTTCTTATGCCATCACGAATAATTAAGGAGCTTAAATAAAATGAAGACAGAAGACCATTTTAATGTTTTTAGCGATATTATATTATGAATGTATTTGTTATTAAAGTGATAACTCATACTATATTTTTCTATTGATAAATAGATAATTGTAAGTATTTATTATTTTGGATGATTGTTCTTATTTGTTCTATTCGATTCATTATTACTTCATCTTCTATGGTTTAAATTTTCTTCTATTCTTATTTTTATACTTACGAATGTCCTTTTGCAGGATTTAACTGATTTATTTTTTTATTTTTTTTCAGTATTAAAAGAAGATTTTGCGTTATCTCCATACTTACTTAACTATTTTATTTTTGCATTTTTTTTGCATTATTATATTTTTGCGTTAATAACTTACACATTTTTTTTGCGTTATATTTAATAACTTTTTTTATTTTATTTCAGTATTAAAAGAAAATTTTGCGTTATCTCCATACTTACTTAACTATTTTTTTTGCATTATATTTTTTGCATTATATTTTTGCGTTAAAAACTTACACATTTTTTTTGCGTTATATTTAATAACTTATATATGTATTTTTTAGGTGTTTTCTCACCACACCAAAAAAATAGGACATGAAGTTATTAAAAGTTCAATTTACTATAATACAATTCAGTGTTATATTAAATAAATATCAATGTAATAATATTGTATTTTTATTTGTTAAAGAAATTAATAGAAATATAATTACTTTCTCTTTTACATTGTTTTTCTATTTCTTCTGACGATGTTTTATGATGTAGCGCGAGGAGCACCATACACTCCCCCCAGATTCCACATCACCATATCCCCTTAAGATTTGGAGTCTATTGCAATTTATGTTTCAACTTATTTTTATTATTATCTAACTCTAATTTTAACGAAAATATGTAATTTGTCGATCATTTCAGCAGCATTATTAAAACAATGCACACTTACCACATGCCGTTGTTCACTAATCTCAAGACCTCTTTATTATCCTATTGTCTTGGGTCAACCAGACGGAAAGGTCTTCGTGTAATGAGTGGTTGGGCTGTGTTCAAAGAAAAATATAAGATTAAATGTGGACATGTGTTGATGTTCGAATGGATAGATCCATCGCACTTCATTGTCAACATTTATCATGGTAATGATATGGTAATGATATGGTTGAAATAAACTATGGTCCTGATGTTATTTCAAGTGTTACGGTAGTACATGTCTCGGATTTGAAGGACATTTTTTTAAAAATAATTCAATATCACCACTACTATCGCCTACATTTTTATACATTTTTTAAGGTCAACGGTTTTGGTGCTTACAGGTAATGATAGCGTACGAGTTCGTTTTTGTGGTATTTTTTAACATACCTGTTTTATTATATAATATGTTATAACAGTCAATACGAATTAAATTTTGAGTTGTTTTTTATCGAAGTGTCGTACCCATGAACCACTCATTATTTAATAGGTTCTAAAATTTTAAACCATAATTCATTTTTATAAATATAAACCAAGTGAGTTTCAGCGGTAAGTGTTGATTTAAGAGGGCGTGTTAATATTTTTAAAAATATTGTAAAAAGAACTTCCAAAATTTTTTATTTTATTATAATTAATAATAAAATTTATTTTCTAAATATTATTTAATTAGGTTAACGGATTAGACGATCTATTTAAGCACTACATAAATTAATATGTGTGGAACATATTTTTTAAAAAAGTATTAAAACACGAGGTAATTGCATATTGCGATTCAAGAACTATGATGTATTTACGCACGGTATTTGTGCAACATTGATTTAATTTTTAAGATATCAGTATTTAAGCAAGAACAATTGTATATTACAATTCAAAAATTGTTTTGAATATAAGCAGGTTTGAATAGGTATATCTATAAATAATGATCCACTTGAATGGCAGAATACTAATTTTATCGACAATTATCACTCATATGCTACTATAATTCTGTAAGACATGTGATAACGGGGTGCATATGGATTTATAGAGTAATGTCGAGTCGATTTTTTATGACTAATATACTAATGATCCACCTATTATTTGACAGATTATAAAATTTTAAGCCGTTATTCTTTTTTTTGGTGGTTACGGGTCATGATAGCTTACAAATTGGTTTTTTGGTATTCTTTAACATCTTTGTTTTATTATATAATATGTTATGACACTCAATATTGGTTAAGAAAGATTCCGAATGAAATTTTGAGTTTTTTTTTATCGAGTGGTCGATCATGTATCAATTAACTATTCATTATTTGATATGTTCTAAAATTTTAAGCCATAATTCTGTTTTTTTATAAATATAAAACCGGTGAATTTACGACTAAGTGTGGATTTGGCGGGCGAGTTAATATTTTTATAAATATAAAAAAATGTTTACAAATAAAATAATAATTGTAAAAAGAGCTTTCAAAATTTTTTTTGTAATAAATAATACAATTTATTTTCTAAATATTGTTTAGGTTAACGGATTAGATGATCTATTTAATCACGTGATAAATCAATATGTGTGAAACATATTTTTTAAGACCTTAGTATTAAAGCACGAGATATTGTATGTTGCGATTGTAACTATAATGTATTTACGCACGGACAAAGTCAATATTTATTTTTTAAAATGTCAGTATTTAAGCACAATCAATTGTATATTACAATTCAAAAGAGCTTTTGAAATTTGAAAAAGCAAGTTTGGACATGTATATCTATAATTAATGATTCAGTTGAATAATGAGTGAATATTAATTTTAGACATTTATCACACTTATGTTCTTAGAATTCTTTGAGACATGCGATAACGAGTGCAGATGGATTTATAGAGTAATGTCGAGTCAATTTTTTATGACTCGAGCGTGGATAATAATGTACTCATGATCCACCCATTATTTGACAAGTTCTAAAATTTTAAGTTGTTATTCATTAAAAAAAGTCTATGACTCGAGCGTGGATAATAATGTACTCATGATCCACCCATTATTTGACAAGTTCTAAAATTTTAAGCTGTTATTCATTAAAAAAAGTCAATAGTTTGGGTGGATATGTGTCATGATAGCGTACGAGTTAGTTTTTGTGGTATTTTTTAACATATTGTACATGTTTTATTATGTTATGACAGTAAATACGGGTGCAGGCCTATTGCGCATGTATCCTAAACCACTCATTATTTGAGTTTTAGCGGTGGATTTGGGCGGGCCAGTTATTATTTTTATAAATATCAAATAAATGTTTACAAATAAAACAATTATTGTAAAAAGAGCTTCTGAATTTTTTATTTTATTATAATTAATAATACAATTTATTTTCTAAATGTTATTTAGGTTAACGGATTAGACGATCTATTTAAGAACGAGATAAATCAATATGTGTGCAACATATTTTTTTTAAGATGTTAGGTATTAAACACGAGCAATTGTATGTTGTGATTCAAAAGTAACTATTATGTATTTACGCACGGACAAAGTCAATATTTGTGCAACATTGATTTATTTTTTAAAATTTCAGTATTTAAGCACGGGCAATTATATATTACGATTCAAAAGTCGTTTTGAAACGTTTGAATAAGCATGTTTGGACAGTTATATTTATTAATAATGATCCAGTTGAACAATGAAAGAATGCTAATTTTATCGATAATATAATTCTGTGAGACATGTGATAACGGGTGCAAATGCTTTATAGAGTAATGTCGAGTCAATTTTTTATGACTCAAGTGTGGACAATAATGTACTCATGATACACCCATTATTTATTTGACAAGTTCTAAAATTTTAAATCGTTATTCATTTAAAAAAAATCAACGGTTTGGGTGGCTACAAGTTATGATAGCGTACAAGTTGGTTTTTGTTGTATTTTTTAACATCTTTGTTTTATTATATAATATGGTATGACAGTAATACGGGTGCAGCGGACTGCGAGTGAAGTTTTGAGTTGTTTTTTTTAGCGATAGGTAGATCATGTACCTATGATTCACTAATTATTTAATTCAGATTTATGTTTCATTGGTTTTGATTTTTCTAGGAATTGTTTTGAAGCACTCGATCGTACAATGCGTTATATTATGAGCTCCCATCGACCTTAAGCCGATCATCTGCCTTTCGGAGGCAAGATTGTTGTTTTCAGAGGAGATTTTCGACAAATTTTACCGATCATACTAAAAAGTACGATGCAGGATATTGTTCACGCCACTATTAATTCTTCCAATATATGGATAAATTGCAAAATTTTGCGTTTGACCTAGAACATGAGGTTGCAAAATATCGGCGATGGTAATGATGGTCGTAGGTTGCGTGTTTCTCTGATTGACTCTTTTATGGGGGATGATACTGCTGTCGGCGAGAACGACGGGGAAGTAGATATAGAGATCCTGAACGAATATTTGATAACTCAATCGGACAATTATATTGAATCGATTGTTGATGTCGCGCACCCATCTTTCCATGAACACATCGGGGATATCAATTTTCTAGAAGGGCGGGCGATTCTTGCATCGACCCTGGATGACGTTAATGAAATCAACGATTACATTTTTGCAATGCATAATATAGACGAAAGAATTTACCTGAGTTCGGATAGTACTATTGTGCCTTCCGAACACGGAGCTGAAGTTGAAGGTTGATATTATTATAATATTTTTACTAAAATCTAATTCTATTAATTAAAATATTATATATATATATATACCCTTATTTTTCTTTAAGCAACAATTTATATAGTCAAGTCATATTCTGTTTATTCTGTATAATTAAAGAATTAATTAAATGCTGGGACATGATATATAGTTATTGATACATCAACGGTTTCTTATTAGGTTGGGGTGGTCGTTATGCTGTTGCGGAATATAGATGTCTTTGTCGGATTATGCAATGGTACTAGGATGGTTGTAACACAACTTGGTAATTATATTATCCAGACGAAAGTATTAGGAGGAAATAATTTTGGGGAAATGGTTTTTATTCCTCGAATTGCCATGACGCCATCGTATACCATATTCCCGTTTTCTTTCCAACGAAGACAATTTCCGATTATGATATCGTATGCCATGACTATTAATAAGAGTGAAGGCCAGTCGTTGACGAATGTTGCAATATATTTTGAAGAATCCAGTATTTACCCATGGTCAATTCTACGTTGCGTTGTCTAGAGTAACCAACACGGTCGGGTTGAAACTACTGCTTTGTGATCATCGTGGACTTCTTAAGAATAGAACAACAAAATGTAGTCTATAAAGAAGTATTTCAGAATTTGTAATATCATTGTAATAAATTATTTGTACTATTTCAATTAGACTTAATCTTAATTTTTTCCATTATCAATATCTACATTTAAAATTAGTTTATGTTAAATGTTAAGCTTAAACAGTTTCTGCACTAATTCGAGTAACAGAAAGTTAATTTTATAAGCGTGCATCGCACGGACAGGAGGACTAGTATTATATTAAAATGCACAAAAATTGCACATATAAATAATATTATATTAAAATGTACGAAATTGAACAAATAAATTAAAATTGCACGTAATATTCTTGTTAAATTAATATAATAAATTTTCTTGTGCAGTGTAGTGTATTTTAATGTAATAAATTTATTTATGTAATTTAGTATTTTATAGATTTTCAAATATTTAAATTTATTATTATTTAGAAATCTGAGATAAAATTTTAAGTTAAACCAAATCTATTTAAAGCACTGCGCGACTGTATAAATGGGCCAAATTAGTAAAAGGCTGAGACGATAATGGACTCTAACATAATAACAACGTGAGCCGCAGTCTATATTTTTTAAATAACGGCCCACCCATATTTATGTCTCAATATAAGAAAAGAGTAAAAGGATTTAAAGAATTGACCCTTTTACTCTTATACATAGTGAATGAAATTCTATACATAAATCAATTAATTAAAAAAAAAAAAAATTGACGATAAATGAATTTTGAAGTATAAGTGTGAACTTAATAAAACAACTAAAAATGTACAATTATTAAATTTGTTTCATTATCTCACATGTTAAAACGTGCATTGGACCAATTATTTCATTAAAAGTTAAAACATCTATTTTCGAATATAAAATACTACTTCTATATTTTTCCTGAAAATAATTTAAGAAAAAAAAATAACAAAAAGCGTTGAACCGATAAAATGTCGATAATTATGATTCTTAAATATCACATTACATTTCAATTGACGTGTGAAAAGAATATTCTACTATATCAGTATTCAGTTTCATATACGAACAAAATGATGTAAATTCCAATGTTATTTGCGTATAATCAATTTTTGTACTTTATTTTATGTATAGTCTTTTAATTTGCAAAGTTCATGTCTATCGATGGTTTTAAGTTTACAGCGGGCATTAGACCGAATTTAAAATACTATAAAATAATTGAATCACACTGTCCGTGAGTATATACTTCAATTGTCTCCGAACTATAAACACATTTTTTTTTTATAAAATACAAAAAAATTGTGTCTATAATATATAATATTTATAAATAACTACTATTATTGAATATAAATTGCATAAATACAAATAACACTAATAACATATTTATTAATTACAATAATTGCATTAATTAATATTTATGAAAATTAAGTTTTATTTTAAAATATTTACATTGAATAACTTAAATTAAATAAATATACTAAAATAAATATTCAAGAAACAATTATACTATAATTACAATAATCAAATTAAATCAAAAAAACTAAAATAATTAACTTTATACACTTAAACTTCCAAGTATATTAATCAAATGAATAAAATATTCAAAAATATTATAACTTAACAATAAAAAGCATAAATATACAATTTAATTAGTAAAACTTGAATAATGATTGATGATTGTTTTTTGAATATTTATAATATTATTTCTATTTGTTAACGCTAGGGAGTTTTAAAATATAGTGTGAATTTATAATAAAACAAGTCAAACTATGAAATTATTAAATTTGTTTTCATTATCTCATATGTTCCTTAGAGTACTATTAAAACGTCTATTTTGAAATATAAAATATACTCCATACTTTACAAAAATAATTTTGAAAAAAATAACACAAAAAGAGATTGAAGGACAAAATATCGATTATCATGCTTAAATATCACATTACATGATTTCAATTAATGTGTGAAAAGAATACTGTACTATATATATATCAATTTCATAGATGAACAGAATGAGGTAAATTCCAATATATATTGTTATAACATATAATAAAATTTTGTACTATAGTTTATATGTAGTCTATATTTTATTTGCAAAGCTCATGTAATTCCATCGATCCCGGTTTACAACGTGCATCGGACCGGTGCAAATTAATTTTTTCATAAATGTAACATTTCAAGAATATAATATATTATTCACTTACTAAAAACACTCATTTAGCAACAAGGCTTTCATGTAGTAGTGTAGTATTAAATATTACATCAAGGAATATCCATTGTCGTTTCTGATTTGGTGATGATGAGATAATTATGATTATTTAATTAAATTCTTAATTAATGTTACAACATGGTTTCTGATTTGGTGATGATGAGATAATTATAATTATTTAATTAAATTCTTAATTAATGTTACGACGATGATTAAAACTAGAGTTAATTCATGAAAATACTCACTTTTATAACTCAAAAATAAAAAATACCCACTCTTATAAAAACATGTAAAAAATACTCATTTTTATATAATATGACAAAATTATCCTTATTTCTACAGTTTTGTATTCATAGAAATTATATGTAATTAATTATAATTATATTTTGATAACTTTTTATAATCGAAATATATTTGAATTTTTTAACAATATTAATATCAAAATTTATTAAGTAAATAAAATAAAAAATATCACCTATAATACGAAAAAATTAACTTGAATGTACATTCAATATTTATTTAAAAGTACGTATGTGCTATTATTATAAATAAAATTTTATTAATAACTATAAAAATAGTTTTATAAATAATCAAAATATATTATTAAGTAAAATTAATAATGAAAATTTTATTTACTATTTTCAAGTACCTGTTATTTTATAAAAAATATTATTTTTAAATGTTTAATTTGTTTTATAAATATATTTTTTAATATTTTTGTACTTTTTTATATTCAAATTTACTTTATATTATTATAGTTACTAAAATATACGAAGTACATACACATATACATACACATAAATATTCATACACATCTTTATAAATTTAAAATTTATCTCATAATTTTTTACATTAAAAAATATAATTAATATTATTTTTAATTTAAATTTTCAAATATAATAAATATAAATAATACTAAATAAAATATTAATTAATTATTTAAAAAATTATATTAAAACGCACGAGAAAAATTAATCATTAATTATTTTTGTTTTTGTAATTATATAATTAATATTATTTTCAATTTAAATTTTCAAATATAATAAATATAAATAATACTAAATAAAATATTAATTAATTATTTAAAAAATTACATTTATTAATTAATTATTTAAAAAATTACATTAAAACGCACGAAAAACATAATATTATAAGACGGCCTCGCCATCGTTTCCTACATCAACAACACTAAGAAATCGGGCAAGAGAATGTGTTCAAGCTGAGAATGTGATCCGCCATCATGACTACCGCCACCACACGAGACAACACAGGTAAGCCCATCAAGGACTGGAACAATCAAACGGCCACCCCGTTCCACTACGGGGCGGGACACATCCGCCCTAACCGAGCCGCCTACCCCGGCCTCGTCTACGATTTGTCGGTCCACGATTACCTCGACTTCCTCTGCGGGATCGGTTACAACCAGACGTTGATCAGGAAATTCTCCACCTCCCACGTCTACAACTGCCCCAACAACTACAGTTTATCAAACTTCAACTACCCGTCCATCACTGTCTCGAATCTCTCTGCGGGAACGGTGGTTACCGTTACGCGCAAGCTGAAGAACGTGGCCGGGAACGGGACGTACAAGGCTCATGTCCGTCGGCCGTCCGGTTACTCTGTCTCGGTATCTCCGAGGGTGCTCAAGTTCGACGAAATCGGGCAACAGAATGGGTTCAAGGTGAGCATCAAGCCGAGGAAGAATGTGGCCAGGAGCGGATACAGTTTCGGGGAGTTGCTCTGGTCGGACGGACGGCATCACGTCAGGACTCCAATTGTCGTCTCCCCCAATTAGAAGATTATTCCCGTGCATCGCCGATTCTGGAACTCATAGATTAAAATCTTCTAATTTTATGGTTAAGTGAAGTGCAAATTAAAATTTTCATAAATGTAATAACACTTGAAGCATATAATACATATAGTATTATATAAAATAATCGATTTAGCAACATGGACTTAATTAAATACTACATCCACATCATTAATTAATTAATTTATTTTATATTTGAAAATGTGGTAAATTAATTAATTAATACTCTATTGAATCATAAACAGAATTCATTCATTGTCTCCACAGTGAGATTATTATGTATAAAAAAAAATTGGAGAATATTTAATTAAATATTTAATACTCCTACATAATTTAAGAACATACTAAAACATTGTTTAATTAAACTCACTTTAATTTTACATTATTATTTCCGTTTTCCCCCAATTATCATCACCGCTCCTCATTCTCACCGTACCGATAGAAACCAGACAGTAGTAATGCACGCAAAGAGAATGAGCTGAAGCTGAACAAACAAGAAGAACAACAATTCCATGGATTACTCTGCGCATCACCGTCACCGAGGAATCGACCCGCAGGCGCAGCCCCAGCCATTCTACAATCACTCCACAGAGGATTATTACTCCTTCGCGTTTTCAAACCCTCAGCTCGTCAATACTCAACCGTACCCGTACCACATCCTCAATGTGCAACCGCCGCAGAACGGACAACAGGAACCTAATCCACCGGAGATCGCCGTGCCGCCGCCGCCGCCTCCGCAACACGATCCGAATGCTTCTTATCGAAGCCTCGATTATTGCGCCTCGGCTTACAGTGCGGCCCTGCAGCAAGGGGGACTGGATTCGGGGCTTGCTATGGTTCATCAACCGGTATGATTTTTTTTTTTATAATTTTAAATTTTATGTCATTTTTGTTCATTGTGGTTATTTCTGGCGATTTGCAGTTTTATGATTGATTTGATTATTAGGTTTCTTTTCTCGTTGTTTGTGTATAGCTTCAAAAGTATACTCTCTGGTAATGAAAAATTATGGTTTAGTGTCTCCCAAAAATCGATATACCTGCTTATGAGTAGTAATGAGTAATTGGTAACTTAAACTGAAGTATGAGTATCTCCATCTCCGTATGTAGGCGAATTGTCGTTTTGGGGTGGTTTCTTATTATGGAGTTTCTGGTTTGGTTTTTGATTTTTAATTTCCAACTTGAGGGTGGATTGTATTTGATCATTGTGTCATCGATAAAACTCAACAGTTCTATTTGGGAACTGTGAACAACATGGAATGCTAGGTTAGGTTTGGTACATTTGTATCACAGTGACCTTTGCATCTTCTAACTAAACGAGGCTGTTCATGTTCAAGTTGGCATTTTGTTCTTTATTTTCGAATCAAACCATTTTTTCTTCATCACAGTATGCATTCTGAAAGTATAACTTGTTATGCTAACTTCAGTCAACCTCATTAATCTCCTTAATAATTTCTACCATTAAATATCATCTTTTCTCTGGTAGCTATACATGATGGGATCAATGGCTTCAACGAATGGAGTAGCCCACCCCAGAATTTCCCAGACTCATCCTGTCCCAATACCAAGTTTCTCGGCCCACCCATATAGCGGCCATGGGCGTGGCAGAGGCTGTTCTCAGCCCAGGCCGCAATCATTCGGGCCAAGTCTTGTCCCATTGCCAGTGCCTTTAATGAGCCAAGCCCAATCGGCCCCACTTCCGAAATATATGTGTGAACTCTGCAAGGTCGAATGCAGTAGCCCCGAGATGCTGAATCAACACAATAGTGGTAAAAAACACATGAAGAAATTGAAGTCTTTTGGAGAGTCCCAAAAGACGTCTACTCTTGAGCCCAGCCAACAACTTCCACAAGAGAGTAGTTTACCCTCTCAAAATATCAATGAAGTTGAAGAACGGAAAGTCGAGGAAGCAAAATCCCTGGGGTGTGAACTCTGTAAAGCTTACTGCAATACCCTTGAGATTTTCAATTCGCACCTGAACGGGAAAAAGCATCAGAAGAAATTAAAAATGTTCGAAAAACTCAACAAAAGTCAGATTGACGCACAAACAGAACAACGTGTATCTGAGCCTGAGTTCAAACCAGAAGTCCCCTCGAAGCCTGAACAAGAGAGTTTACCATCTGAAGAAATAAACGAAGAAAGCAAAGTCGCTGTTGAGAAGCAACAAGTTGAGGGATTGGGAATGGAATCTACTGAACAAGCCGGGGGAAAAGTGAAGGCTTGTGGGACCAAACGTAAAATGAGGGGTTGCAAAGTCAGTAAAAGTGTTAGGTCAAAAGGGACTGTGGAGCCTCCTCAGCCTAAAGAAGCCATTCCGTTGCAATGTGAATTATGTAATATTGAATGTGAATCGCAGGTCGCCTTCCATAGGCATATAATGGGGAAGAAGCACTTCTCGAATGCAAAGCGCCGCTTCTTGAGTGAAAACGAGACACTTGGGCAGGAAGTCTTCCATATACTGAAACAGGCGATCCAAACACTTCACAAGCATAATGTGAGTGCTTCTCCAACTTCTATTATGACTTCTGAACTTGACCATCATCACCAGGGACTATTAATGAGTCAGATGGATTTGCAGGCTCAGGCATTGGAACCAAATTTGGAGAGGGCTTGCGTTGAGGATATTAGTGAAACCACCGCTGCTCCCAGCAGAAAGCAATTGCCCAACAGGTCAGTTAGTCTAATCTGAAACAACCTAAGGAGTGGGAACTCTTGCCTATTTAAGGAATGTATTTGGTATTGTAGTTGAACCATCTTATCTTGGATAGTTGACAGTGTTGTGATTGGGAAATCTTGTATAACCCTTTGCTGACCTGTTCTTAGATATGTCCTGTTTGATTATAAATCCTATCTACTTGTTTGATTTTTGGTGGTTTTACATATGTTTGGGTATAACTTTCCTCGAACAACTTATCTCGAGTTGGTTTGATTCGATTAAACTAGACCAAACCGAACCAAAAACCGAAACCGTTTTAGCTTATTTAATTTTTGGCATTCAAATCCAACCTATCATTAAGCAAGAAATTTCAAGGTTAAAACTAAATTCTAAAAATAAGTGTAAAATGTGTATTTTGAAATTACATATAATTACTTGTATTATTATTACTCTTTTATTTAGAAATCTAGAAAAATATTTGCAGTTTAGACATAAATAAAATAAAATGGGGCCACTATTTAAATGGGCACTGCGCCACTGTTACAATGGGTCGAATATAATGGGTTGAAACTATAATGGGCTCTAATATAATAACAACGTGGGCCGCAGTCTATATTTTGTGAAATTACGGGCCCACCCATATTAATGGCTCAACAGTCAACAATGAACCAACACGTTTGAAGCTTTATAAAAAGAACATTCAATCAGGAATACAATTGTTTTCATTCTTTCCCTTTTCAACTGATTTATACTCCATTGTTTGCACAACTTAAAATGATCTATAATTGTTTATTCATATACTACTGGTTTTTCAACTATTTTATTTATTTAATTACAAATAAATAATTATTATACTCCTACTTTATATTATTTAACACAAAAACTTTTTGTGTTTTTTTTAAACAACATGCCTTACAATCATTGTCAGGACTTGGAACGAAAGGAATACAATTGTAAGAAGTTACTTTCCTTATTTTATTATTCACAAATTCAATTTGAAATATAAATTTTTGTTTTTATCTAACTCTACATTTTTAATGATAATACATAAGACTTTTGTTTATTTTGACTTAATTTCAGTCTATTGCAGTTCAGTTGAGATCTCTTCTGTTCAATTCAATTCAGTTTTGTTGATTTGTTTTAACTCTATTAATTTTGTTTCAAAATAAATTAAAATAAAATAAATAAAAAATAATTCAATCAATAATTAATGTCACAATTTTATTTATATTTTTTAAAAAATATTTAATAATTTATAAAAATAATTATTATTTGTATAAAAAAAATCAATTTAATTTAGTTCAATTGTTTACGTTCAAAATAACATGTTCTTAATAGTGTTATTAATTAAATATCTCAATTTTTAATTTTAACCAAGTATATTAACTAAATACTAATTAATATTCAAATTAAAATATTTGAAAGTCCAATTTTATATATGAAAAAATAAATAAAAATATCATAAGATATTGGAAATGAAAAAAAAAAAGAGTTACCAAACCCTCTAAATAATTTTACATTATTTCCGTTTTCCCCATTATCACCGCAGACACCACTTCTTCACTCTCACCGTACCCGATAGAAACCACCATAATGCACGATTGCACGCAAAGAGATAGCTGAACAAAAAAAAAACAATTCCATGGATTATTACTCTGCGGATCACTATCACCATCAACATCACCATCACCATCACCATTACCATCACTATCACCAAGGATCCGACCCGTGGGCTCAAACCGTTTACCAGCACCGGTACCAAGGAATCGACCCGCCGGCTCAGCCCCAGCCATTCTACAATCACTCCACAGAGGATTATTACTCCTACGCGTATTCAAACCCTCAGCTCGTCAATACTCAACCGTACCCGTTCTACGTCGTCAATGCGAAACCGCCGCCGCACGGACAACTGGAGCCTAATCCACCGGGGGTCGCTGTGCAACACGATCCGAATGCATCTTTTCTAAGCCTCGATTACTGCGCCGCGGCTTACAGTGCAACCCTGCAACAAGGGGGACTGGATTCGTGGCTTGCTATGGTTCATCAACCGGTATGAGTTTTTTTATTTATTTTTTATTTCGCCTTTTTTGTTCATTGTGTTTTGCAATTTTATGATTTATTGGATTATTAGGGTTTTTTTGGCGTGTTGTTTGTGTTTGGTTTGGAATGAGATGCAGATCATCGTTTGATTTTAGGGGATTTTGGATTTACATCGAAAGTTGGGGATTCTGATATCATGGTTGAAGGCGAGGGAAATGTATAGCTTCAAAAGTATACTGTCTCTTGTAATGAAAAAACTACGGTTTACTGGTCTCAAAAACCGATATACCTGCTTACAAGTTAATGAGTAATTGGTAACTTAAACTGAAGCATAAGTATCTCCGTCTCTGCATGTATTATGCTTTGGGCGAATTGTCGTTTTGGGGTGGTTTTATTTATTTTATTATGGAGTTTCTACTTTCTAGTTTGGTTATCGATTTTCAATTTTCCACTGGGTGGGTTGTATTTGAGTATTGTGTCAACAATAAAAATCAATACTTCAATTTGGGAAATGTGAACAACCTGGAATGTTAGGTTAGGTTTGGTACATTTGATTCACAGTGAGCTTTGCTTTTCTAACTAAACGAATCAAACCATTTTTTCTTCATCACAATATGCATTCTGAAAGTAAACGTTGGTCAATAACTTGTTATATCAACTTCAGGCAACCTCATTAATCTCCTCAATAATTTCTACCATAAAATATCAACTTTTCTCTGGTAGAGCTATACATGATGGGATCAATGGCTTCAACACGTAGTATTCCCCTATGTCGCTGTTAGTAGGATGTATAAATGATGTCTATTTGCAACTGATTATCGATGTGACTGACACTCTTCCCTCTCTTCTATTTTATTGTGGGTTAGGCCTTGTGCTCTTGTTTACCTTTTTAGTTGGGATGGACGTTGATTGATAGTTGGTGTGATAATTATAAGATTGAGATTAAATTTTTCAATGGAGTTCATGTGTATATTCCCTAACAAATCCTTCACTAAAGCTTCAACATTTCTTATGTGCTTTACTTGTGTATGATTTTGCAGATTGTGCAATCTTCATACAACAATATAGGGTCAATGAATGGAGCAGCCTACCCCGGAATCGCCCAGACTCATCCTGCCCCAATACCAAGTTTCTCTGTCCACCCATATAGCGGCCATGGGCGTGGCAGAGGCCGTTCATTCCATAAGCGTCAGGACCAAACAGTATTCACACAAGTTGGGCCCTCTCAGCCCAGTCCGCAATCATATGAGCCAAGTCTTGTCCCAATGCCAGTGCCTTTAACGAGCCAAGCCCAATCGGCCCCACTTCTGAAACATATGTGTGAACTCTGCAAGGTCGAATGCGATAACCTCAAGATCCTGAATCAACACCATAGTGGTAAAAAACACAAGAAGAAATTGAAGTCTTTTGAAGAGTCTCAAAAGATGTCTACTCTTGAGCCCAGACAAATTTTGGCATCTGCAATCCAACAACTTCCACAAGAGAGTAGTTTAACCTCTCAACATATCAATGAAGCTGAAAAACGGAAAGTTGAGGAAGCAAAATCCCTGTGGTGTGAACTTTGTAAGGTCGAATGCGGTAACCTCAAGATCCTGAATCAACACAACAGTGGTAAAAAACACAAGAAGAAATTGAAGTCTTTTGAAGATTTTCAAAAGATGTCTACTCTTGAGCCCAGACAAATTTTGGCATCTGCAGTCCAACAACTTCCACAAGAGAGTAGTTTACCATCTCAACATATCAATGAAGCTGAGAAACGGAATGTTGAGGAAGCAAAATCTCTGTGGTGTGAAATCTGCAAGTTCAAATGCAGTAACCTCGAGATCCTGAATCAACACAATAGTGGTAAAAAACACAAGAAGAAATTGAAGTCTTCTGAAGAGGCTCAAAAGATGTCTACTCCTGAGCCCAGACAAAATTGGGCATCTGCAATCCAACAATTTCCACAAGAGAGTAGTTTACCCTCTCAACATATCAATGAAGCTGAAAAACGGAAAGTCGAGGAAGCAAAATCCTTGTGGTGTGAATTCTGCAAGTTCGAATGCAGTAAACTCGAGATCCTGAATCAACACAATAGTGGTAAAAAACACAAGAAGAAATTGAAGTCTTTTGAAGAGTCTCAAAAGATGTCTACTCTTGAGCCCATACAAATGTTGGCACCTGCAATCCAACAACTTCCACAAGAGAGTAGTTTACCCTCTCAAAATATCAATGAAGCTGAAAAACGGAAAGTCGAGGAAGCAAAATCCATGTGGTGTGTAATCTGTAAAGCTTACTGCAGTACCTTTGAGATTTTCAATTCGCACATGAACGGGAATGAGCATCAGAAGAAATTTAAAATGTTCGAAAACTTCTACAAAAGTCAAATTGACTCACAAACAGAACAACGTGTATCTGGGCCTGAGTTGAAACCTGAAGTCCCCTCGCAGCCTGAACAAGAGAGTTTACCATCTCTACAAAGAAACGAAGAAAGCAAAGTCGCCGTTGAGAAGCAACAAGGTGAGGCATCGGGAATGGAATCTACTGAGCAAGCCGGGGGTGAAGTGAAGGCTTGTGGGTCCAAACGTAAAATGAGGGGTGGTAAAGCCAGTAGAAGTGTTAGGTCAAAAGGGCATGTGGAGCCTCCTCAGCCTAAAGATGCTATTCCGTTGCTTTGTGAATTATGCAATATAAAATTTGAATCGCAGGCCGTCTTCCAGAGTCATATAATGGGGAAGCAGCACTTCTTGAAAGCAAAGCGCTTCTTGAATGAAAACGAGACACTTGGGCAGGAAGTCTTCCAGATACTGAAACAGGTGATCCAAACACTTCACGAGCAAAATGTGAATGCTTCTCCAACTTCTATTATGACTTCTCAACTTGATCATCATCACCAGGAACTATTTATAAGTCAGATGGATTTGCAGGCTCCGGTATTGGGACCAAACTTTGAGAGTGCTTGCGTTGAGGATGTTAGTGAACCACCGCTGCTCCCAGCAGAAAGCGATTGCCCAACAGGTCATTTAGTGTCATCTGAAACAACCTAGGAGTGGAAACTCTTGCCTTATTAAGGAATGTATTTGGTCTTCTAGTTGAACCATCTTATCTTGGATAATTGACTGTTTTGTGATTAGGAAATCTTGTAGAACCTGTTCTAGATCTCAAACATATGTTTGACCTGTCTACTTTTTATATGCGATATTATTAGAATTTTGGTGGTTTTACATATGCTTGGGTATAACTTTTATCGAACAACTTATAGCGGGTTGGTTTGATTCGATTAAACTAGACTTAACTGAACCAAAAACCAAAACCGTTGACCGTTTTAGCTAATTTAATTTTTGACATTCAAACCCAACTTATCATTAAGCAAGAAATTTCAAAGCTCAATGGAAACTTATAATCATAATACTGTTATCTGGATTTAATAAGGCCATGCCCGAGTAAGATACACATTGCAACAAATTCTTCAACATGACGAGAACATGTTCAAGAGTCCTCTTCATGAATGGCTTATCCACATCTTTATTATCAACCTTGTCCTTCTTCTGGGTAAAAATCAACATCCTTCGGTGGGCCTTTCCGAAGCTTGTTCTGGAGTTCCACGCGCTTAGGTACAACCAGTTCAATTCCTTCTCCTGAATACGAAAAGTATCTTTCAAGCACCTTCTGCAATCATAGTAGACAAAAATGAGAAATGTTATGTGGTGATTGTTTCTAACAGGGTACCTTTTTAAGATCCTATAGTGAGGAAATTGCAAACACCGACTTAGAGGCGTTCAACCATAATCACGTAAAATTACATGGCGGTAATAGCAAGTAAAAAAGTGCGAACATAAACGAGATAATATTTGAAAAATAAAACAATAATGTTTTTCATCACTCACCATAGCAGCGTATGCGTCGATTTTCTCACGACGATCAGATTTCCCAATGCCCCTGAAATATTTTTTCAAAGATAATTACAAAACAAATTACTACAAGATTGACAATACTCTAATTTCGCGGATTTCATAATCGGCCACACCAACACCTCAAAAAAGATGACAACTTATATAGAGATATAGATAAGAGGAATCATTACGAGTCTATCATATGGGACAATGCCTCAGCAGATGTTCCATGCTCGTCTTGCAGGTACACTCTCCATCCCCTGAAGTAGAGTCGAGAATCATGTGACCAATTAACTAAACAAGACCCTTAAACGTTCCACGTTTCACGCATCATGAATCAAAGAGTGAAATAGAAAGCTACGACTCTTGATATGTTTTTTTCGACAATGCCTAAAGAGTTTTAACCTCTCAGCAGCTTGAACAGCAAACCTTCCGGCAACACTGCGTACTTTATTGGACTGCTCCGTCTCCTTTCCGATGTTGGACTTCGGAAGACCGATTATAAACTCATCAACTTCCTAATTTCGAAAACAATATACTTCCACAATTAAACAAAACAATCAAACCAAAAAAAAAACATTAAAAGTGAATGATTTTTCGCAAACCTCATTTTCAGCAATATCAAGAAGTCTGAGGTCGAGCTTCTGCCCTCTTAATTCAAGAACCTAAAAACACAGAAATAACACCTCAAATATTACTACACACTCAAATGCGTAAAAGAACCAAAAAAAAAGACAGTCTTTTTTTAAATCATTATATGGATTGGAGGACCGTCAATGGGCGAATTGAGAAGCCTTTGCTAATGGCAAGGCCAGTGCGAGACAATCCCAAATCTACCCCTAGGCTGAAGCCGCCTCGCCACGTGGGGTCACGCCGCCGGCGAAGGGCATTCGGGGGAATCTGCTCCTCCCACGGCGCGGAAACCGGCGATTGCGCCCTGGTACACGATCGAGAAAATGTAATTGGGTTTTGCTTGACTGGGGATAAGATCGGTTTTAGAGTGATGAACTGAAGTGCCATTAATCCTCGACTGCGATTCGGGTCTTTTCCGCCCGTGTGTTATCATGGGTCGTCCACTGTCGGGTTACCCATTCAAATCGGGCCGGGTTGGTCCAAAGGCTCTGTTTGGCTTATTTTATACCACTCATAAATATAATTATCCATGTATTAAAAAGAGGGGTGAAATTACTGTGTAATTTGTCTGAAGCCCTAATTTTGTTTTTCGAAAAATTCGATCTTGGAATTAATTCATAGATGGCTTTGTGGCGAGGTAATGCCCTTCCCCTTCCTCACATATTTTTGTATTAATTTCGGTTCAAGATGATCGAACTCATATTCCGATTCTTGAAGTTGAAAACCTATTTCCGATTTTGATTTTTTTTTTTTTTTACAATTTAGGTTTGTTTCATGGTGTTGGTGATTCTGTTGACGTATCTATTGATTGTTTATTGATTTTGTTATAAATTAAGTGCTCGAGGAATTTTCAGAAGGTCCGAGCTGCTATCATCTTCTGCATTATGTAAATATTTTGTGACTTCACACAGCTATAAATCTTTGGATGTGTGAGTTCTTAGCACCGGCTCGTACTCATTCGGTTAAAATTACGTTTTACAATATGAAAGAAAAAAACTTTGACTAGAATGACTGATTATCATGTATAAAACCGACTGATTTTCGTCTTCTGTGCATAGTATTACGTATTGTGTGTATTGACATTTCACGTTAAAAATCCATGAGTATAAACCCAATGATGATCGGCTAAAGTTGCTTCTCATTCTCTTTTTTTCAGGTAATATGAACCATATAGTAGCCCAACCTTTAGCTATTAAGCTCGACTACTTAAACGTAAGGTTGTCATCAATAGTCACTCATAAACTCCCGAAAATACGAAAAACCCAGAACCCATTTCGCAAAATCACCTTGAAATGCTCTAGTGCAAACTCGTCCTCTCCAGTAGAATCATACGCACCTGAAAACAGTACAGAAGACACATTCCCAAAACGAACCACAGCCACCAACAATATCTTCGAGACCCTAATCACTAAAACCGAGCACAAAAAAATCCCTCCCGTCACCAGTCTCCAATACCTTAAAACCCCTCTATGGCTTCTGGGACCCACACTTCTCCTACTCACGGGCATGGTCCCCACCCTATGGCTACCCCTCCCTTCCGTCTTCCTCGGGCCCAACATAGCCACCCTCCTTTCCCTCACAGGTCTCGACTGCATCTTCAACCTCGGCGCCTCCCTTTTCCTCCTTATATCCGACTCGGTGAGCTCCACCCAGAACAGAACCAGAGGACCTCCTCTGAGCTACAGAATTTGGAACATGGCTTCGAACGTGATTGGGTTTATAATCCCCGTTCTAGTGTTTCTCGGTTCTTGGAGGGGGTTCTGGTTCTTACAGCCTCGGATGGATTTCATTTCCTTTGCTGTCCTGCTGGGCCCGTACCTGTTGCTCCTGGCGGTGCAGGCGCTGACGGAGATGCTGACGTGGCACTGGCGGTCCCCGGCGTGGCTGGTGGGCCCGGTCGTCTACGAGGCGTATCGTCTGTTGCAGCTGATGAGGGGGCTGAGGCTCGGGGACGAGCTTGGGGCCCCGTCGTGGGTGGTGAATACGGTGAGGGCGTTGGTGTGCTGTTGGGTGGTGGTTCTTGGGGTGCAGCTCATGAGAGTGGCTTGGTTTGTCGGTTTTAGCGGTGGTGGGCCCGATGCGCGAGAAGCGTGAGGGTAGTTTTGTCATTTTTCAATACAGGTAAAAAAATAGTAAAACCAGAAAAGATGAAGGGTGTGTTTGTGATTTTGAAAGTTGGTGGGGGTGTTTTTGTAATTAGGCTGAACTTCAAGTGTGTGTGTGTATAAAAGTAAGTAAGCATTGATTTGTGAAGTTAGGTATTTGCTGGTACAACATAAATAATGACCTATGTGTTAGACAACCTCATGTTCCCTCTTTTATTATATCTGAAAAAACAAGAATCAAGTTAGGTGCTTTAGGCTGGCAATAGGTGCACTTAAAATCTATTAAAAAAAATTATGCTACTTTGTTTACTTATTTGGTACCCCTGTATTTAGGTGTTAAATTCGGTTAAGTTTAATCATAAGTTTTTAAAAAAATATTTCGATTATCAGTTAGATTAGCTACAAAGCTTTTGACAGGTCTTGGTTTATCGAAGGAGGATGTTTACCTATAGATAAACTTAATGGGAGCAAGTCACATATATAATTGTGTGGGGGGCAAAGTGCAAATAAATTATAGTTTCAGAAAAAATAAGTTGAGATGGTTGGGCAGCATTGAATAAGAGGTACTTATGTAAAAATTAAATTGGGAAGTGATGATGAGGCATTGTGTTGTGTCTTCCTTTTTTTCCTCTTTTATGAATCTCGACAAAATCATACACTGCATTCCAAAAAAAAAAATATTCCCTCCGGCCATTAATAGATGTCATATTTTCCTGGACACGGAGTTTAAGAAAATTGTTGTTGTTTTATTTTTTAATTGAAAAGTAAGTATTAAAATATATTTTAAAAGTGAAAAGTAAAGTAATTGTGAGTAAGTTTAAAAAGTAAGTGGGATAAAGTAGAATAAAATTGTATATTAAAATGAAAAAGTTAGAATAATTATTTCCTTTTTTGGGGTGTGTCAACTATTGTTGGACACCCCAAAAAGGAAAGTATGACAACTGTCTTTGGACCGAGGGAGTAGTTCAATAAATTAAAATAAATAATAAATAAACACAAGCTATACAATTATTTGTACAATTTATCAACTTAGTAAACTATATAGTACTACCTCCATAATGAGAATTTTGAACAACTAACAAGTAACAACCTTGAAATTTAATTAATTTATATGAATAATTGAAACGTTTTAATTTCTTGTGTTTTGTGTCATGCTCACTCTTATGGGTCAATTTGCTTACTAATAATTGACTAGAATATATTTTTATTTAAAAAAAAAATTATACTTAATTTTTTATTTTAAAATTAAAATTATATTTTTAATTTTTTACCTACTTTTTTATTTTTACATATAATTTTTATACGTTTTTTATTTTAAATACTAAATTACTAGTATTAGATTTTTATCAATATAATATAAATAATAGTAGTAATAATTTTAAATTTGGTATCCAATAATAAAAAAAATTATTTTTATGTAAATAAACCAAATCCCTATTTTAAGAGACAGTCCGCACTTTCCACGTTAGCGTTATTTATTTTCTCCTCAACGCTCTCTCTCTCACTGAAAAATCCAAAAAAAAAATCTTAAAAAAATTCGGAAACCCAGATCTCCCCTCTTCATTGACCTGGCGTCTATGCCCTGAAGCGGTGCCTCAATTCGATCCCCTCCGTCGGAAAGCCGCTCCGCCGTCGCTGGATACCTCCGTGAAATCAATTATCAGGCGGATAAATCAACGATTCGATTAGAAATGAGTAACTCCGAGCTCCTCCAAATTGACCCGATCGAACTTCAATTTCCATGTACGTCAAGAGTCTTTTTTTGTGTTTCCATTTGTTTTTGGTTATGTGCGAGCTTGTGTTGGTAATTCTTCTTCTAGATGATTCTATGGATCGGTTTAATTCTGTTCTCTTAGATCCGTGCTTTAGCTGCTTTTCTAACCTTTCTGATTCTGGCTGATTTTTTGATAATCTGAGTTAACGTTTGTGTATTTTTGATAGTCGAATTGAAGAAGCAGATCTCATGTTCCATGCAATTAAGCAACAAGTCCGATAATTATGTTGCATTCAAGGTACCTTTTAATTTTCCCCTTTGAAAGGATATATTCACGTTTTCGATAGTGTTTTAGTTTGCTTTTGGGATTTTTCCAGAATATAAACAGATTAAGAACAGCTCTTGGGAGTTAGAAATTCCTGATTTTTTTTTACAATTTTTTTGTCTATTTTAAAATATTTCAGGTGAAGACTACGAATCCGAAGAAGTATTGTGTGAGGCCAAACACAGGGGTCGTTTTGCCTCACTCTAGCTGTGATATTAAAGGTGTCTCTTTCCCCCTCGCGCGTGTGTATGTGTCTATTTGCATATAGTGTCTATTTTGTCTTTCAACTAAAATTTGTAAAATTTGCAAGTACAAACAATGAAGGGTGGAACTGATTTTTAAATTATTTGTACGAGCGGCTGCATATGTATTCATTTTTTTTTTTTCGTTCACTCAGTCACTATGCAAGCCCAAAAGGAGTCTCCACCGGACATGCAATGCAAGGACAAATTTCTCCTCCAGAGCGTGGTGGTTAGCCCTGGAGTTACCGCAAAGGATATTACTCCTGAAATGGTGAATTTATAATTCCCTTAACAGTCGCTGTTAAGCCTGTTATATTAGTTACTTTGGGCTCTGACTTTTACCTAAAGAATGTAAAATCACACTCACCTTATTTCGATATTAGTTTAACAAAGAGTCCGGGAATCAAGTAGATGAGTGCAAGTTGAGAGTATCATATGTTCCACCCCGTCAACCACCTTCACCAGTGAGAGAGGGCTCAGAGGAAGGATCCTCACCGAGGGCCTCAGTGTCTGACAATGGGACTGTTAATCAGACTTCTGAATTTAACCCGGTATGCATTTGGTTCTTTAATTGTATTCCGATATTATATATTTCTGAGCCTTAAAATTATTGTCTAATTAAGCTGTCTCTATATGATCTGTTTTCTTGTATGCCTTTGCAGATGTCAAAATCATTTGCTGAGCCGCAGGAGAGCTCTTCAGAGGTTCTATTTTTTTGTACATGCATTAGTGCTTAAGCTGGCTCACAATTAGTGTGACCAATTCTTAGTCTTACATTTCAGTCATTTTTTGTGAAGTGTTTGGAGCTAGAAGCTCTTTTTGAATTGCATATAGCAAATCTTTGTTCGGAATTGGGATGTCAAGTGTGTGTGTGGTGTCGACAATTTGTGATAATTATTATATTTTCTTCAATTGTAGGTTAAGGCACTGATTTCAAAGTTGACTGAGGAGAAACATTCTGCTGTTCAGCAAAATAATAGGCTTCAGCAAGAAGTGGTAATTATTTTTCTTATCTTTGATGTTTTGTGGGTCACCTACTCCAATTTACATATACAGTAGATTGTTACCCAACGAGAATAAGTGCATTTGAACCACAGTGAATGTATGATTTCTTGCTTCACTTTTCCTCGAGAGTAGCATTCCTTCTTGGGCTAATGGAAATATTCACCATGAGAAAATAGATTTTTTAATGTTCAAGTATAATTGCCGATTTGAATTGTATATTATAAGATCATCCAGATCTCAGAGGCCTTTCCTATAAATTACTATAGTTGTAAGTATATAATATGGCCAATTTCGGAAGATACATCTGGCTTCCTAAGTCTGTAGGCCAAATACTACGTTAGTTGGGCAGTTTTGTTGAAAAATACCGTACATTTTCTAACTTGATTATACAGAAATGTCCATTTTTCCTGAAAATCTATTCATCAATCATCATGTCTATTTGTTCAAAAAGATGGTAGACTTGTTAGTTGCAATAAATTAGTTAATGTAAACTGTCTCATGTGACGAAAATAAGGGGTAAAAGCCTGATGAATGATCTATAAGGCTTACGTTTTTTTTAAGCCCAGCCTTCCCTCACTTCTGAGCTTGTTAGTTATTGGGAATGAAAATTTTGTAATTGATTTAACCAATTTAATTGTATTAATTTGCACAGGAGCTGTTGAGACGTCGAAGTAACAAAAAGGGTGGCGGAATCCCGTTCATGTATGTCATCATTATTGGTTTGATTGGCCTCCTGTTGGGTTACCTGCTCAAGAGAACATGATTTGATTGAGAGTTCGGGTCCCATTCGTATTTAGATACCCTCAGTTCTATTGCTTGTTAAAGACTTTTAGGACATTGAAGAAATATGTCGGTGATAAGAGAACTTTTATAGCTGGTTTGTTAGACTGTAGTAAAAAGGCCTAAATGCATTTGGTTATGTGAACATTTTTATTTTTTAAGACATTCATTTTTCCGTTCAAAATGTACTACCTCCGGCCATTAATAGATGTCATACTTTGTTGGACACGGAGTTTAAGAAAATTGTTATTTATTAATTTTTTAATTAAAAAGTAAAGAGTAAAAATATATTTAAAATTATTATTTATTAATTTTTTAATTAAAAAGTAAAGAGTAAAAATATATTTTAAAAGTGAAAAGTAAAGTAGTTGTGAGTAAAGATTAAAAAGTAAGTGGGGTAAAGTAGAATAAAATTGTATATTAAAATGACAAAATGTAAAATAATTATTTCCTTTTTTGGGGGGTGTCAACTATTGTTGGACACCCTTAAAAGGAAAGTATGACAAGTGTCTTTGGACCGAGGGAGTAATTGTTTTTTCTCTAATAGCAGGTTTATGATTTATCTATGCCATATCTACTTTTCCTTTATTACTGTTCAGAGGTGTTCAAATGTAGTTTAAATTGAAAAAAAACAATAGTAGTAATTTATTGAAATGCGACTATTGTTATGATGTAGTACTACAAAAAAAAATGTGGTGTATTTCTTATTATTAGTCTAAAACCCAAATTAAACTTATAAAGTGCCTCATCAAATGCTACAAAAGAACTCAAGCCTTGCTTTTAATTATCATTGGGTTGTACTCGGTGACACCTAATGACCGCACCACATGATGATCCTGGCTTAGTCGAGGATCATTTGGGAAGTTGAACCAGGTAAAATCTCTTTGATCGCTCAACAGGTGAGAGGCTAACAGTGGTAATCTAGATGACAGCAACAAATTAACCTGTAGCAAATGAGACAGTGGTAATCTAGATGACAGCAACAAATTAACCTGTAGCAAATGAGACACCGATTAACATAGTTGGTTACAGTTTCAAACAAAATCCGCCCGGGTAATTATGAGTTCCAGCTTACCAGTTTCACCAACAGCAGAACCTTTTAGCATGTTGCATCTACAAACAATCTTGCGGAAATCATCCAAGTTTATCTGAAAGGCGCATGTACACACCAGATAACTTGAAGAGGAATAATAAAACACGAGCAAATAAATAATCACTGCTAGAGAATTACGATTTCAAGAACTGCTAAAGGAAGCTTGGTCATTCATGAAAGAGGCACAAAAAGGAAAATTATATAAATAAAAATAATGACCTTTCCATCTCCATCACCATCAAAACAAGTTATCATATCAGCTATCTCTTTTTCCGACCACGTAAAATCGTGTGCTGTGGCTAGCCTCTGTATATCTCTGAGATTGAAGCCCCCTTTCCCAATTTCTGTTTCAACATCTTACGTGAGTCAGTTTTAAGCGAGTAAATAAACAATAAGACAAATGTGAATGATAAAATTAAGAAAAGAAAACAGTACCATCAAACTGAAAAAAGTGCACAATCATTTCATCTTCAGTCATTTGAACTCGACTGCTTATCTGCTGATCATGAACAAGAACAAACTTGAGCAAATAAATCGATACAAGGTTTAGTCTTACATTAAGCACCGGTGAGTTATGATATCAATACGAACCGGTTTTTTTCTCTTCTTCTTTCCTGTGTCATTTTGAATGAAAGAACTATCTTTTCTTTTGCCAATTGCTACACCCATGGTATCTTTACCAGAGGTTTTAGACGGTACACAATCTTGAAGCGAAAGAGCAATTGCCTGTGGCATGAGATAGTTTCGTTAGAGTTAAAAAATAATTAAAAACGAACAGACGTATTCAAAAGATTGAAATATAGTGCGCCTTAAAACCAAACACAAATTGAAGATTAAAATATTACTCTGTATACAAAACAAGATAATTACCAAAGATAAAATCATAGTTTTACCTGCATCAAGGCATCATCATCGTCCACAAAATCTGAGCTGAGACTAGGCTTTTGGATAGGGTTACGCTTTT
The DNA here is from genome assembly GCA_954870475.1 of Euphrasia confusa. Taxonomy (NCBI): domain Eukaryota; kingdom Viridiplantae; phylum Streptophyta; class Magnoliopsida; order Lamiales; family Orobanchaceae; genus Euphrasia; species Euphrasia confusa. The sequence continues at coordinate 2,374,233 of OX940961.1, forward strand.
TAGGAGTTAGCGATTTCCTCCTCACCTAAAGGAATATGTAAGCAATAAGTATGGCATTCAAACCAACTAATAAGAGTATCTCATTTTCTTTCATCACCGAATAATCAAACTCAAGCCTCCCATTTAGGGGCCACTAGGCAACTGCTAAACACTTGTATAATTTAAGTACTCGAGAAAGGAAAAAGGTATCCAAAAAGTGTGCCATAAGAGAAGACAACTCGATAATTGCATATAAATCATAATATCATAGCTATCTACATCGAGTCTTTCGGTTAAAAGAAAGAAGGGAGGCAATTCAAATGCCAGAACAGAAACAGAAAGAGTCATGCTTGATTTGAAAATTTGAATTCTCTAAGATTCATCGCTCAATTTTTTTGCATGCCCTGCTCCACAATGCAGGGAAAACTTGTTAGAGCAGATCCGGTTTGGTTGGTCCGGGAAGACATCAGAAATTCAGGCTGGGTTTACTGTAATAAAATAAGCCGAGAAGCACGACTCGCAGACCGATCCGTTTCTTGTGAAAGCGAAGAATTTAATTTTAGAAAATCCTTATAACAAAACTTGAAAAGATTCGTTTTTTATGATTTATGAATCAAGCACCATTCAAAGAAAGGTTGCATTCCCTCTAAAATTAAAATTAAAAAATAAATATATATTCACAAATGAAGATTACCTTCTCATCATCATCATCATCATCATCATCATCATCATCATCATCATCATCCTCTTCTGCTGATGAACTCATTTCTTCGTCGTCTTCAGTAGGGTTATATTCGTCATCTTCATCGACCATCTTTTTCTTGCCCTTTTTTCCGTTATCACTTTTCTGGGTTTTTTTAACAGAGCCCGTGAAAGAATTAGCCATTTTGTGCAGCCCCAAAGCCTCCATTCTTTTCTTGTTCTCTTCAATCCTCTTCAATCTTTGCACCTCGTAGCTTGAAAATTTTTTCTGATGTTTGGGTCCGCCGTCCCCCGGCGGTACATTTTCGTCGGATCCCGAATTCGATGATTCAGATTTGGGCATAATATTTTCCGATTAGGGTTTCGGTTTCTTTTGTCCAATTCGAAGGTTTTGTGAGGGTTGGTAGACTAATGGCGGGAATTTTGTATGAGTTGAGGGGCAATTTCGCCAAATTAATTGGTATGGAATGAGGTTTTTATTTTTTTTTACTTATTTTGCTAAAGTGAGAAATTTAAATCAAAGTTAATAGGATAAAGGTGATTTAATTTTCTAGAATTATAAAAAAAAATACTAAATACTAAATACTACCATTATGGGTGTTTTCTTCTTTTAAATTTGCATTACAATTGTGGGATTGTAATTATTTCATTTATATTTATAAAAATAGCTATAAATAAATAAAATAAATTAGAATACTTATGAATTCACTTCTAAATAAAATAAATTAGTATACTAAGTATTTTTTCTGTCCCTTTATCAATTTTCTTTACAAAGGAAATTGACAAACAATTATGAAGAGAAAAAATGTCAAGGTAGTATATTTTTTTCATCAATGATTCCTAAATTGGAACCTTCTGTAATTCTCACAGACCAAATTATAAAATTATATTCTCAAGAGTATTTTAATCACATAATTTACTAAAATTAAAATTACAATCTCCGTGCGTCATCTTCCAGAAGCACGTTTAAATGAAAAACAGCTATGGAGAGAAAAAAAATGTCAAATATCTCGTGATCGGATATTGCTCCCACTAATGTCAACAGAAACACTTGATTAAACTTTAGCCTACAAAAAAGTTAGTATATAAAAAGGAGTATTTCAGTCTATTTATTTAGACCAAAAAATAATGTTTTTTATTTGTATTTATTTATTTATTTATTGCGTAGTTATGATAATTACACATTTTGGCATGCAGAGCAACATGATCTATAATCTAAATCAAGAAAAAAAACATTGACTAAAAAAGGAATATTTTTAGTACTCAAAATTCTGAATGACAATCATATAGCTACGGAAAGTCCGAGTACCCAACATCCAATATCAACATAAAATGACTTGCAAACCTTGAAATCGAGATCGACCTTGTAGGCTTGTACTCGATCCAACGATATGGAATCTGAATATCTCCTGCACGTATTGTCGGTTGAGCGTGTGTGTATTCCCTCGCTGTCTAATTTCTAAACAACCAACGATTTTGTAGATGTTTACATCCACACACAGTTAGTATATATGCATCCTCAAGAAAAAAAAAACCCTAACATTACGATGAACCAATATTCTTGAACTAGCAGATTCTGGATTCATTCAAGTTTCAAACTTTCTTTTTTGTTTCATTTCACCCCCAAAACATGTGATTTATTACATTTTGCCCCCCTGGGAAACAACATCCAAAGGCTTACGGAATGCTCAAAGTCAAAGGTTTCCACTTTCCCAGGGGGTGAAGTGGGATGAGAAAAGAGTTTTTGGGTGCAACGTGAAAATGTCAAAATACTTTAGGGGCATATTGTAATTTAACCATACTTATCAGTTATTAGGGTGTATATGTACCTAAAGAAAGATGAAAAAAACTTCATGGGGCAATTAGGAGTTTATGGGAAATAAGCATATGCCCTCGAGGTTTGACCTAATTACAGAAAAACCACAATGATCTTTCAAAATCACAAATATTCTCTAAAGCCAAAGAAACAACAATTTTACAAACAAACACTATTGAGAATGCAACAAAATCAAAAGGAATATCAGACACTTGCAATAACATAATAGTACTACTACATTAGAAGTTAGAACATAACAGCCACTGCGAATATCATCACGAAAAAAACAGAAGAAAAACAAACTTCGGTTACTTATTTAATCGTGTCGCTTTTGGTGTTACCTCCGCAGTTAAAAACTCCCCAAAAACCGAGACAGCTCAGCATCTCCAGACCGAAGCCGAGACAAGTTCCTTCCTTTGCCAGCTCAGCACGAGCGAAGACTGCCTCTTCTCCACTTGGAATCCACGAACGGGCATCCTCTTCACGACACACTCAGCCTGAGACTCCGCGAAACTACTAAACGACACCGATGAAAAGCCAGCCGACAGAAAAAGATTCCTCCAGTGCTGCGACTTCCCAGGACCTCTGAAACGACGAGCCACGATCTTCTCGATTCCAGGCTGGACCAAGAACCGCTCGATCCTCTGTACTGCATCGGTGTTCACGTTCACTGCATCGAGGGACTCGAGAAGGCTCGTGCATGAATGGAGGGCGTGGATGATGTGGTCGGCGAAGGGTAAATCCGTCCTTTGGCAGCCTACATCCACAGAAACCACGACCCTCGGGGCCATTTGCTTGACTAGCCGAAGGAACAGGGGAGGCGGAAGGTCATAATCGGAGATACAACTTGCTGGAAGATTAACGGCGACCACCCCATTTCCCGAGGCTCGGAACGAGCCAGAATTGAGGCTTGAATTCAAAGATTCAATGCCCATTACCTCGAACTGAAACCCGAGATTAAGTTCAGTGGCGAACTGAACGAGATTCTCCTGAACGAGGCAGAGCCCGAGCTGGTCGAAGGCTGAGTGAGAAGCGACGATGGCTGTTATTTTGAGGGTTGGCGGGCACGGGCCTCGAAGGGCGAGCTCCTGCATGAGCGGGGCCCATTGCCCACCGAGCCCAATGTCGAAATCAACGATGTGGATTGCAATGAACCCCTCGACAGCTTCTAGGAGGGCCTGGTTGCAGGTGAAGCTGGCGAATTCAACCGACGGAGAGATTTCGGAGAAAGATTTGTAAGCTGCGATCTTGAAAACGAGGTCGAATGGGGACGAATGAGCGCCAAAAGACAGGCTTAAGTTGTTGTTGTTGTAATGATTTGTTTGAAGGAGCAACTGCAATGCCTCTTTGCAGTAGAAAGCAGCCCGGTTGAAGGGGTTGCCGGTAGGAGAGAGAAAGTGATTGAGCCGCGCCAATATCTCTTGCACGAGTACGAGATTCCCTGTCTGGACCAACTCCGCTACATTGTACAGCTGGTCGATTATCGCCATCTGCTGCTGCTGGTGACGGTCGATATCAGGAGCCCTTTTCGAGTTCGGCTCCTTCTTAAACGGGGATTGATGTCTACCCACCACAGAAGGTAATATTTCTACCTTCCTCAGCTCGGGGAAAGACCATTTATCTTCCGGCGTTTCGTTTATGGACCCTCCAAGGTTGGGCCTTTTCGCCTGAGGCGGCTGGAAATCGGCCTCGTCTTGCTGGAAGGGCTGGAAGAATGAAGGGTTGTGCTGGTTTATCCCTACTGAGTGAGAATCGAATGGAAAAGGGTACATGGAGTTCGAGGGCAAATCGGTCTTTTCAGCGCTGGATCTGACGTTGGGGAAATTCAGACCCAATTGCTCTCCCTGATCTGAAACCCCAAACCCACCGCAGAACTCGAACTCCGGCGCGGTTAAACCGGTATCCCCCATTATCCAGCGGAAAACAGAGTGGTCCTGTCCCGGCGAGGCCATGTGCTTAGCATTGGAGCTGAAAATGGGAGATGGGTTTTTGCCGGAAACCACCCCCACTCCGCCGCCGCCGCCGCCGTGAGATGAAGACGGGGTCGAGGAAAACGTGGGTCCGCCGGAATTCGTGGAATCCAGTACGGATGTGGGCTCCCCGAAGCTACCGTCGCTCAAGAAGCAATCTTTCTTGAGAAAATGAGACGAATTTTCCGGCAAAGTGAAAAAAGACTTGTTCTTTACCAGAAGCTCAAGGTCCAAGACGCCTTTCCCCTCGAAATCAAACTGCAAGGGCGAACCCTTCATCTATATACCCACAAATCAACACCTGAAAGCAAAAAAAAGGGGGAAAACGGTGTGAGAAATTTAAAGCTAATCTGAGCTAACACAAAGGATTTTTTTTTCTCAGAAATATGAAGAAATTAATACCTCTGAAGATTTGATTTTTTTTTTCTTCTTGAAATTAAAATATCTCATCTACATCCAAGATTTTCTTTTTGGGAAAGAGTGATTTTCAGTGGGACATTGCTTTGTTTCTTCCATGGATGCGTGCAGCATAAAAAAGTGGTAAAGTTGCGATCTTTCCTTCTTCACAGTTCATTTCCTTCATCTTCTCTCTCTACTCTATCTTTTCCTTTTTCCACTTTTTTTCCTCTCTATTTTTTTTTCTTTACTTAGCTTGTTTTGGTCCTTTTACCTTTCAGTTAAAACGTGTGACTGGTTTCAGGCAGTTTTTATCTTTCTTGCTAGGGTTTTCTTTGGTTCTCCCACGCGCACCGGTCGCGCGTAGGGAAAGCAGGCTGAGACAATTTTATTTTCATGGGAAAAAATGGTTCAATTTTTTTTATAAAGTTTGAAGTAATTTATGAATTTTGTTATAGTCTCTTCTAGATGACGAATTTTGTTGACATCTCCATGAAAAGTGGATTAAATTAATTACTGTTCATTAGCAATAAATATTATTTTAAAGTGAAAATGTGTTATTATTATTATTATTACTCCACAAATTATGCCGATTGCTGCGTATTAATTTCGTCCATAAATATCGACACGTGCTCTAAACCATTAAACTAATATTAAGCATTTTAATGTCGTTAGTTATTGTGACATCTCATAAGTGAAAAAATGTCATTATCCCAAAAACAAAATACTATAATTAATTGAACTTCTTTTAAAACACGCTATAATTATTAGGCAACGACTTGACCACACCTCGTACTCACTTTATAATTAACGTAATTGCATGTTAATTTGTTAAGTAATCCAACTACTAATCATTTAAAAGATTCCATATATTTTTGATGATTTTAATTTCAACTAAGAAGTTTGATTGCAAAAATAAAAACATACTATGCAAAATTTCAACTGTGATTTTCATTCTTTATAATGTGTTATTCTTTATAATGTGTTATAAAATTCATAGTAAAAGCTAAAAATTACTAGTATTTAATTTATATTATAAAATAAAATGAAAAATAATGAAAACACCTATTAATAAAAAATCGAACAAAATCATTATGTAGACCATATAAGAAGGGGTGTGTAATGTATTGTATAGTAAATTGGGCCTCGAAAGATGGGGCTTTGTGGGCCATCCGTTAATCGGCCTAAAAGCCCAATAAGACGGATCGGGGTTAAACTCGGCCCGTTCGTAATCGATAAACATATTTCTTTCGCCAACGCGCAGAAGCTATGCTATACGAATTAGACAGTTGACCGGTGAAGGCGGGGCTCTCGAGCTTAACGGATACTACGATCAATTTCGCCGGTAAGGCTATTTCGCCGTGACGTTGACTTTGCTTTTGTTACGTGTATATATTTATTTTCAATTTGTGGAGGGTAAATCGTTTAGGGTTTTTGATTTGGGGTTTTTGGCGAATTCCCCGCGATGTAATTTGTAATATGCGTTTCCCTTTTTGTTTATGAATGGTTGTTGGAAATTCCGTTAATACATTTTGATTATGTGATTTATTATTATGTACTCTTACTACAATAATAATCCTTTCGTCCCATAATAATAAAGGATAAAATTGGTAATTTAAGTGTGTTGAGGAAGGGACGTTGTTAGGGTACTTTTGAAAAAACAATCGATGACATCCGGTGTAAATAAGTGTATAAAGTGAGAGTGGCGGGCGAATGTTATACTCCATTTAGTTATATTTTGTGGGGTGCAAATTCATGGGAGGTGAGACGGATCGAGGAAAAAAAAAAAAGGTATGAGCAATGTTTTGTGGTGGGACGAAAGGAGTATTTTTATTTTTATTTTGGTTGTGTTTGGCGGATATTGCTTGATTTCATGCACCTTGCAAATTACTCTTCGAGGAAGTGAAATCATCCTCACTCATTGTATATATTGTTGATCAAAATGTATCAAATTCCTCCGAGAATGATGATAATTACCCCCGAGACCAGAGGACGTGATATTATGAATATCCAACTTTGTTTACAATGTTTAGCTTTGTTTTTATTGTATAGAGACAAGGTTGGATGCAGCGATCAAGAATGCTGAAGTTGAAGGAGACAATATTCAATTTTAATGTTGAGAGATTGGTCGCAAATCCCACTAATGGAATCACAACATTAACAATATGACAAGCACATGATATTAAAAGTCTAAAATTGTAAAACGAGTAATCACTAATCAGTGGGAGGGATCCACATTATTTATTTATTTATTTATTTCCTCTTTCTTTTCTAATAATTATGATTAATTAATTAATTAGGCATGTTAGATTTTCCATGTTACATGGTAAAAGGGAGAAAAACAAGAAACTAGTAAACATGCACAACCTATTTTGCCTCAAAAAGTGACACACACAAAGACAGGATCGAAAAGCTAGCTAATTCCTCGGCACAAACGAAACCTCAAGACAGGCTCTTGCTTTTTAGTCCTTCTTGTTCCTTTTGCATTATTAAATAAATCTGATCGATCCATCGATCGATAACCCACCATCGATATATCTCATTCTAGCTCTCCATCGCTACTAACTAACTAACTAACTAAGCAGTTATGTTGTTGGTTCGAGTGTCAACTGTATCATCACTCGTGTTAGTTGTTTTGTGTTGTTATTCCTTACATGATCATGCGTGCAATGCTCGAAGCTTCGGTGTGCTGGCCCACAAAGAAGATCATCTGCATAGGGTTTCTATCAGGCAACACGATTTGGTTCCGAAATCGGAAAGTAAATTCGACGAGGAGAAAAAGAAGGAGAAGAAGGCCAAGAGTACTGAAAATGATGATGGCCATGAGGAGCCTAGAGTTCGTATCCAGGTTGGTTCCAAAGGTTCGATTAATTTGACAGCTAGTCCTCCAAGATTAACCGGCTCAATTAACCAGCTCGATTATCAAGAACCGGTAACTCATCCTCCTTCTCACAATTAACTTTGCAGCGCTTGGTTTTTGATTTTGAGCTGAGGGTGTATCATGTATGTATGTTGATCGATCAATCAAAGTGGTTTTGTATATCTCTTATAACGTTTAATTTTACGATATATGATCATTCACTTTATCTTGTTTTAATTTATACAAACACAATCTATAATTAAGCGAAGGGTGTAACTTAAAATCCGAAAACGTACCTGAATAAGAAGTTAAACTTAATTTCCAAAGTACAACACACACATATAATAAAGACAACCCTAATCCGATAATTTGAAGTGATCAAACACGAGACAAGAAACTTACTATTACATAGTAATTAATTAATATGATGGATTGATCGAATGGATCAGAAATTTTGTTAATCGTTGTAGGGAGACCGAACAACGTCGGGTGCCAGTGGACCAAGAAACCCATCCTTCATCGGAACATGTTCATCGTCTCCAAATTCCTACGTACGTACAATTTTGGGTTTTATTTATTTATTATTATTTAGTACAAATAATGAAGCACTAGGTACTACGCACCTGTAGTTGGCGATGATAGAGATTTGGTTTCTTGAGGGGCTGCGGCTGATGATCGGGCATTAGTCCGAAGTGAATGTGTGGGAAGTGGGCCCACTTTAAATTGTCACAACATTACAAAAACTAAATTAATCAATTAAATTAAATGAAATTAAAATGAATGAATTAAATTACATTCTTTGCGGCTGCACTGAAAGCTTCCCTGTGACTGATATCAGGGTTTCCAGCTTTTATACGTTGGATCTCGTCCCTGCAATTTTATTTTTATTTTCAATATTAAATTAATTAAATGATTTTAATGTTTCAAAAGACACTGCGATAAAGCTGCAACAACAATACAAATGACAAATCTATGTTACATCAATTTATTATTTTAAAAAAATTAGAATAAAATTTGTTAATTTACAAAATAAACTTACTTGATAAATCGGTTGTAGGCGGAGGGCACTCGCTGTCTTTTCTCCGGTGCTGATGATAATTGAATTAATTAAAATAATAATAATAATACTCCATAACACAATATATATGGAGTATTTAGTAAAGTGTAAAGTGATCTGACTTTCTTTTGTTTTTTGGACTGTAGGGATGATTACTTATCTTTACAGTCAACCTCAGCTCATCACTACTACATCATCATCTAATCATTTCTCTCCTTCATTAAGTAAAAAAAATAAACTATTTCACTTTATATTTTTTGTATTAAACAAACAATAATATTTGCCAAAAATTTATATGATGAAAAAAATGGAGAAACAAGATTTAGGGTTTGGAAAGTTGAGAGGAAGGATAGCCGTGGTTTGTGCATAAATCACTGTTGATCAACATTAATTAATTATACAAAAACTCTGAAATAGTAGTACAGTAATAGTTATTTTTGAAGAAGAAATTCTTATATACATAGTTAGGTAAAAACTGTACACACAAGGAAAGTAAAGTCTAAATTTTTTACGGTGATAATAATAAAAAATGTTAATTTTGAAGGATTAATTTAAACATTTAAAGATGTATATGCAGGTTCATTAATCAAAGTTAAGGAGAATATCGTGCGTACGTCGTTTAGCTGCTTGAGTCGTCTTAGGAAGCTCGACGAGGTCGATCTCTCGGATGGGTAAGAAGGAGTTGTTTGGATTCATCTGCTGCTGCTGATGGTGGTGGTGGTTCATCATCATCAAATTCGATGGCGAGTTCCTGATTTCATCCAGCTGTAGTGTCAAAAACCAAAATTAATAACGAGCTGATCGAGCTAGATAGCACTTTCAAATTCGGAAACCCTAATTTCAATCCAAGTATATATGTATAAATTAATAGTATTTCTCACGAGTAGGTTCTGGGGACCGAAGAATGTGTGATTGGGAGAGGGGAGAAGCATCGCTCGCATGTTGACCGAGAGCAGGTTGGTGCAGTGCCCGCATCGCACCGTCACCGTCTTGAACAAGCTCGTGCAAGGAACACACACCTAATTATTTCATCATCATCCATCAAACAAAAACTAATTAATTTTTACTTAGTTAGCTAGTTAGTTAGTTAGTTACAAAAGTTGTCAAGCTTTAGAAAGAAAAACCAATCGAGATTAATTATGTACACATATATATACCGCGAGGACAGTGTCACAGTAGTCGCATTGGACGTAACAGAGCTGATCCGAAGGCGACGAGAGGTGGTGATGGTGATCCGGAGGAGGAGCAAAAGCAGACGACGAAGAAGACATGTTTCTGTTTTTTTTTTCTCCTTTTATTTTTGTGAGTGATTGATTTGATTGATTGATGAATTGACTTATCGGTCGAGATATATAGAGAGAGAGGAGCTAGGTAGGGGATTGGGTTTGGTTTGACAGATTAATATTCATTAATAAATTAGGCCTTGGATTTCATCTCCTCATAGTTTGTTTGTTTTTTTTTTTTTTTTTTTTTTTTTTTTTTTTTTTTTTTTAATTTTGACTTCACAGTGGAATGATTAGATACAATGTATTATAATACATGAAATTAATTACAACTAAATATATCAGAAAATTGATCACTTAATTGATACTCTTGATTGGGAATATATGTATATATGGTACTCATTTTGTTACATGTTAAAAAGTCTTGTTAAATATAATTGTGATAATGTAATCTATTTGAAATATAAGGTTTATATCTTACAAGCGATGTAGCTAGCTACCTCTATATACTAAAATTGCCGTGGTTGATATAGAAATAACTGACGCATAATTTAGTTTCAAACATGTTAAATTTAAACTCTAGGCATCGCATCATGCCCCATTGAATCATGTTAATAAAGACAATATTAAACTTGACAAATGATAGAAAAACATAGGTATTTTAATTAAAATCATGCATGTTCTCACTCTCATGTATGTATATACATTCCTTATGATCCATACACACATATAGGTTGCATCACATCATATATGTACGTACGTATGTATATGCACATGTAATAAATTAATTAATTAGAAAGAAAGTGTACATATATATAGCTAGTACGTACGTACATAGTTGGGCAGCATAAGTTTGTTGATGTGTATCCATACATACGTGCATGGGGCCCCGTAGAAGATGAAATGTATATGGTCGGCATTCCCAATGGAATTTGTTTGTGTGTGTGTGTGTGTGTGATATAGTGTGTGAGAGAGAGAGAGAGAGGGGCCGGAGATATATGCGGCAGAGGTGGGGGAGGAGGAGGAGGAGTGAGAAAAGGACGTTTGCATGACCCTCATTACCTCCCTTCGCATTCACTTGTTGTTTTCACACTTATTACCCACATGTGTCTACATGCACTACATGTTATGTAATCTTGTGTTTCTCAAGTGTAGTATAGTAGTAAGTAGTAAATTAAACCCTTATTTTCTCTTCACACACTTCACCATTTTCTAGCCCGAGGGAATTGATGAATGATTTTTACTCGATCGAGGATATCTTGGCAAAAACGATCATATGTGATGTGCGTACGTATATTCGAGAAAAATTAACCGGCCGATTTTAATAAGTTAGGTTATATACTACTATGAAAGTGGGGTGGGGGCATTTGGAGCCAACCGGTGCAGCCTTAAATGGCGGAAACCCTATCCTCTGCGACTTACTATTAATACCCTTGTGATTTTGGTATCTATTTATATTTTGAATTGGGCTTAATTTAGAACAAACATATCATATGTCATATCGTTTCATTTTTGTTCTAGCTACTTTTGAAACCACGTGCACGCTAATATGTTCAACAGGCCGTTTTTCCTTGTACATTCATGTTACCAACTACTGTCTATATAACATACACTCATGTATACGTCTAATTAATTAAGCATCGTCCTCTCATTGATTCGAAAATGATATATAACCAGTGAGATAATAATCCATTGGCTGGCCGGGTACACTACAAAGTTCATTTTCACAGCATTGAAATCTTAGTCACATTAAAATTGAATAATAAAAACACAAAATTTGAAATATAAATAAAATTCATTTCTTCATTTTTACATGCATCTTCCTTTTCACAGTAATAAAATTTTGTCAAGGAAATGACTGTATTGTTAAAAAAGAGAGAGTACGGTTTCTAGTAGAGAGTGAGCATATATATATATGAGGGGGAATTTATTCAACATTTGAATATTTATACTACATACTGTACTTAATTAAATATTGTGATTTGACTTCTCGATCAGAGTCCTTTCTCTCTCTCTCCCCAGTGTCGTCGATGAAAGCTGAACACAGGCATCTTTGCATTTATGCTATTGTATTAGTATAGTGCCTCAGCCTCTCTTTTTTTGTCCTTATACTGTATTATGTTTTTAAAAATGATTAATTAATTACAATTATACATAAGAAAATATTTATTTAACTAAGTTTTTAAGTGCGTGCAGGATATACTGGTATATATAAATATAATATGTGAGATTTTTATAATCCTTGTTTCTTTTCTAAATAGTTATTAACACATCCTAATTAGACCCCCTCAACTCAACTTCAAGTCTATCAATGCACGTACAATCGGTCGAGGAATGGTCCGATTCAACCGCTAACCACGGTCTCTAGTTCATGTTCAGTTTAGAATTAGCATTAGTGTACTATATATGTGAATCAAGGTGCTATATGTGAATTCCCATACTTAGATGTCTGTACAGAAAGGAAAAACAAAATTTCAATTATTTGAGCCATGGTCCTCCTCCCCACTTCTTAAATTAAAGTGCAAAACCAAAAGGTACAAAACGAGAAAAAAGGCATTGCAATGTCCATACCCCATTTGCCTCCCAGCAATCAATGTAGATTTCATGTTTCATGTATTCCAATATTCATGGCAACAACAAATTCGGATTTCGCAGATACATGGGTGGCGCCGGCCACCCAACTTCGTAAATGAAGGAAAGAACCAAGGACAACTATAGGTTAGAAAACGAGGAGACCGTAAATTTGAAACTAATTAAGACCTTGAACTCATTCTCGTTTTCTGTTCAAGAGAAAAGTGTTGTCATATTTGATAACCTAAATGTTGGGAATAATACTATCGGCGGTGTAATAAAATTGGTTTGATTGTCGTAAAAGCAAATAAGGTAAACAAGTAATCAAGTAGTAACCATTTTGGGGGGAGTTTCAAATTGATAAAGGATTAACTAAACTAAAATTGAAATAGGAAGCAAATAAAAAAGTAAAGGAGATGTGATAACAAATGAGGAAGGGTTAGGAGGTTAGAGTCCTTCGCTACCGAGAAACGAGTCGAACCTTTAAAAACCGAGATTTTGGATAAAGACGAGGTCGTTTAGGTATGACCGTGTCGTCCACTAGTGATACACCTCGGAAAGGTCCTAAACACGGGACGACTTTGAGTCGCACCTAAACGTCGCTCGACTCGAGTGTGTGGCCCACTTGTGATATTCCTCAAAGAGGATATTCAATACGAGGCCCCACGACTCGAATCGAACGACTCCTCGTTTCGTTGAGAACCTTCACACTATTATCGACTATAATCTCTAAAAGCTAACACTACAAAAAAACCGCGGATCCCCTACGGGGATCCCCTACGGGAAATTTGCCGTAGGCATCCCCTACGGGATCCCCTACGGGGAATTCTATATAGACGATCCCTACGGGCACTACTACGGCTGTAGCCGTAGGGGTGAATCCCGTAGGGGTTACCCGTAGGGGGAAGCGCGCGCTTTGGCGCGCCTAACTTCCCTCCAATACGTACTACGGGGTCCCCTACGGGAGACCCGTAGGACAGTAAACCCTACGGCACTTTCCCCGTAGGGGATTATAATTGAGGACCCCTACGGCAATACCCGTAAGGAAGCCCTACGTCTGCTATCCCGTAGGGGTGGCTTACGGCATTTCCCCGTAGGGGATTATTAAACGGCATCGTTTCGGAAGCTGACTTATGCCCTACGGGCATTATTAATCCACACTACGGCAATCCCCGTAGGGGACCCTTACGGGAACGACCCCGTAGGGGATTATTAAAACGTCATCGTTTTAAATACTCACTTATGGCCTACGGCGACGAGCCGTAGGGGTAGCCGTAGGGGAAATCTTAATATCAGAAACGGGCAGAACACTTATTTCATTCTGTTCTTTTGTTCTTCGCTTCACAGAGAAAAAGGGCGAGCGGCGATTTCCGGCGAAGCGAGGCGTGCTCCGGCGAATTCAAGTGCAACCGACGTTTTGTGGTCCGATTCTCCAAAGATTTCAGGTTTGTTCCTCAATTTTAAACTTTTAATGGTTAAATTTTTTGATTTTGAAAAATCTAGGGTTTGGTAGAACTTTTGTTTTTTTAAAAATTGTTATTCATATTGTTGTTATGGAGCATGCTAGTTGTATTAGAACTCGAATTTTGTTGATTTTGTGTTTCAAAAATTGGAGAGAAAAATGAATTTAGGGTTTATGTAAATTTCGATTTTGGGACTGTTTTCTGGAGAGAAGAGGGCTGTTTCTGGGGGTGGGTTTTCGACTGTATTGTGTTTTTCGAAGGAGAGAAGAGGGCTGCTTCCCCCGGCGGCGATTTCCGGTGATTTCAAGGTTAGAACTCGAGCAAGTGACCTCGGTTAAGCCAATTCTTCTTCATTTTCAGGTTTGACTCTCTTTTTGAACTTTTAATGTTTCTAAAACTTGATTTATCAAAACTGTGGTTGTTTTGAACTTTATGATGAAGTCTATGAAAACTTGAAGTTTAGTGCTTATATTTTTCAAGTTTTTGTCGTGTGTTGTTTGCTGGGAATGAATACAAAGGGGGGAGTGATTGTTGGTTTGAAAATGCATGATGATTAAGTGAATAGTGTTTTTTATTTCAAAAGTAAAATTTAAGTATTTTGATTTTTTTTAGTATGTTTTTGAAAAGATAAATTGAAGTGAACTATTATGTTTTAGTATGTAAGTTGCAAAATTTAAGGATATTATGCTTTATGTGTTTAGTATTATATATTCTATCTACAAGAGCTTAGACCCGTTTGAGATTTAATATCGAACTTACCATTCGATGTTGAATCTTGAATTGTCCCATTTTTGGACAGTTTGAGAATGTGATTATGATGTTCTTTGTTAGTTGATATGTGTTTCGATTATGGACTTATTTTAAGATTTGGTTAGTTATTTCTCTACGTTCTCGGGTACATTGAAACACGTGTACTTAGAGAACTGTAGGGAAGTGCTGCCAAATTTTTTAAGTCCATTCGAGACACTAACTAACAAAGAACATCATATCACATTCTTGAATGGGATAGGACCCTTACCAATAAAGCAATTACAACGCATATGTGATGTCGAATTCATGTCAAAATCTCATTAACTTTTTTAAATGTGTATGATTGTTTAGTATACTTTCTTAAATGTGTATGATTGTTTATTTTGTTTAAAAATTATCTCATTAACTTTTTTAAATGTGTATGATTGTTTAGTATACTTTCTTAAATGTGTATGATTGTTTATTTTGTTTAAAAATTATCGTTTTAATTCTATAGAATGAACTCTGATCGTAATTGGATGTACAAACGGAGGGTTGGCGGTTATCTGTCTAAGGAATATATTGATGGAGTAGAGTCATTCATTGAGTTTGCAAGAATAAATGCTGAATGGAAAGACGGTGATAAGTTGAAATGTCCTTGTAGTCGAAAGAGGTGTAGCAATATTAATTACTTGGACATTGAGACAATCACGCAGCATCTGCTGAAACATGGGTTTGTTCCGGGTTATTACACATGGCTATTCCACGGCGAAGGCCATCTTTATGAACACGTTCAGAATCAGAATGTGATCCCTGTTCGAAGCCAATCAAACATTCCGGCCGATCCAAATCCATACATCGATATGATCCGTGATGCTGCTGGTCCTTCATTCAATCAGTCTGAAACAGTTGAGGAACCACCCAATCCAGAGGCTCAAAGATTTTATGATATGTTGAAAGCAGCGAATGACCCATTGTACAAAGGATGTGAGACGCATTCGAAGTTGTCTTTTGTTGCTAGAACGATGAATATAAAGTCCGAGTGTCACATCTCAGAGAAAGGTTACGACCTATACGGATCGTTGATCAAAGAACTGTTGCCCGCTGGTAACTTGGTAACTGAAAACTTCTACAAGAGCAAGCAACTACTTCGAGGCATGGGTTTACCAGTTGAGAAAATTGACACGTGTATCAATAACTGTATGATATACTGGGGAAGCGAAGACCGTGACAGAAAGAGTTGTAAGATTTGTGATCATCCGCGATTCAAACCAGTGAACACGCCCAGTAACAAACGGAAGAAGACAAGCACACCGTACAAGAGAATGCATTATTTTCCTTTGACGCCCCGTTTGCAGCGTTTGTATGCATCTAATGCCACAACTGCGGACATGAGATGGCATGCCGAACATGTTGTCAAAGACGATATTATGCATCATCCATCAGATTCAATGGCTTGGAAGCATTTCAACCAAGAACATCCAGACTTCGCAGCTGATTCTCGAAATGTCAGATTAGGTTTATGTACCGATGGGTTTCAACCGTTTGGAAGTTTTGGTCAACAGTACTCTTCATGGCCCGTAATACTCACACCTTACAATTTGTCACCGCATATGTGCATGAAAGACCAGTACATGTTTTTAACCGTATTGATCCCAGGGCCAAAAAACCCGAAAGACAAAATTGACGTGTTCCTACAGCCGTTGATAGCTGAATTGCTTAATTTGTGGGAAAATGGTGTTGCATCCTATGACATATCTAGGAAACAAAATTTCATGCTTCGTGCTGCATTGTTGTGGACAATTAGTGATTTCCCAGCTTACTCGATGTTATCGGGTAGAAGTACTGCAGGTAAAGAAGCATGTCCCTACTGTATGGAACGTTCTGAAGCGTTCAGCTTACGATGCAGTGGAAAACAATCGTGGTTTGATAACCACCGGAAGTTTCTTGAAGCCGATCACCCTTTCCGAAGGAATAAGGTAAATTTTAGGAAAAACAAAGTTGTCACTACTACCCCCCCTGCTCCGCGATCCGGGACTGAAATTCTTGCCGAGATTGATCGACTAGGTCTTTTGAAAGTGACTGAACCAGATGCAACTCTAGTTAATGCTAATATTTTCAAGACTACCGGTTGGAAAAAAAGAAGCATCTTCTGGGATTTACCGTATTGGAGCACTAATCTCATTCGACATAATCTTGATGTAATGCACATTGAGAAAAATGTTTTTGATAATGTCTTTAATACAGTCATGAATGTGAAGGGAAAAACGAAAGACACGCCGAAATCGAGAGAGGAGTTAAATGATTATTGCAGACGACCTGAGTTACAAAAAAATCCTGTAACTGGAAAATTTCCTGCAGCGTGTTACTGTTTGGATAAAGCTTCCAAAACACAGTTGTGCGAATGGTTGAAGGGACTAAAATTTCCGGATGGGTATGCAAGTAATCTTGGGCGATGTGTCGACATGATTGGTTTGAGACTGATCGGCATGAAAAGTCATGATTGTCACGTATTTATGCAGAGATTGATTCCAATTGCTTTTCGTGATTTGCTACCGCAACCAGTTTGGAAGGCGCTAACAGAGTTGAGTTTGTTCTTTAAAGAACTGTGCTCTAGGTCGATAGGCACTCATGATATGATCAGATTGGAGCGCGAAATCCCGATAATATTGTGCAATTTGAAAAGGATCTTTCCCCCGAGCTTCTTCGATTCGATGGAGCATTTACCTGTTCACCTGCCACACGAAGCCAAAATTGGTGGTCCAGTCCAATACAGATGGATGTATCCATTCGAGAGGTACCTTCGAAAATTGAAAAACAATGTAAGAAACAAGGCTAGAGTAGAGGGTTCGATCGCGAATGCTTATCTGATTGAAGAGACTGCTACATTCATGTCATTCTATTTTGAAGATCACGTGCCTACCAGGATTAACAGTTTGGGCAGAAATGAAACAAATAATGACATTGAAGTAGGTACTCATCATGGCGATCGACTTTCATGCTTCATACAACGGGGAGAACCTTTTGGGGGAGCACAAAAAAGGTTTCTAACCACGAAAGAGCTCGATGCAGCTACAATCTATGTGTTGTTGAATAGCCCTGAAGTCGAAGAGTATGTAAAGTAAGTTTCAAACTACAAATCGCACCTGAAGTATTAATCAATATGATCTTTCACTACTAACTTATTAATATTTACTATGTCTATGTGTGTAAAAGTATATACACAGAGATGGTGAAGCAACAGGACCCGAGAATCTCAGATGCGAGGCTCAATGAAAGACTAGACAAAGAATTTTCCCGCTGGTTTAAAGAATATGTGAGTTTGTAACTTATTACATTTTCAAAGAATGAACTTCAATTACTAGTTAAATTGTTCATTGTTCAAATGTGTAGGCTGAAGACCCGTCAAACAATGTTGTAAACGAAGACATTCGAAATTTAGCAATAGGGCCATCTGCTTTCGTGACAGTATATCCCGGCTGCAAGGTCAATGGATATAAGTTTCACACTGTTGAATATGGGTCTAACAGAACGTCGTCAAATATGGGTGTTTGTATTCGAGGAAGTAGCTACTCATCTGAAGATGATGACTACTATGGACTTCTAAACGAAGTTTTATATCTCGACTACACGGGAATGCTTCAAAATAAAGTCTTGATGTTCAAATGTGAATGGTTTGACCCTACACCAGCAGGCACGAGACTAGATCGGCGATACAGACTGGTCGATATCAATCACAATCGACGTTTCAGAGGCTACGAGCCATTCGTTCTGGCATCACAAGCTGAGCAAGTTTATTACTCAGCTTACCCGAGTACTCGTAGAGAGAATAAAGATTGGTGGGCAACATATAAGATAAAACCAAGGGCTTCCATAGAATATATTGAACATTTGTCAGACTCTTTTCAAGAAGAAATAATTGATGATCACGTCCCGGTACAAGCAGACGATGCGTTGCTTTTGTTAACAAATCTAAATATCAATCAAGAAGACACTGAAATGCACGAAGATGCTGATGCACTAAATGATGATAGTGATGATCTAGGATCGTTTGATGAGGATGATGATAATATAGTGTCATCCTCAGGTAATATTGGAATGATGTGTAATATTGTTGTTAAATATGTTTGTAAATTAATATTATTGTTGTTTTTGTATATGCAGATGGCGGGTCGAGGTAAACGTAGAGTTGGAGGTGGAGGTGGAGGTGTTCGTAGACTGAGTGATCGTGATGGCGATGACGACACCTTCATGCAGTCTCCTTCTTCAGGGAGTGTTCCAGCGACTCCTTCTTCAGGGAGTGTTCCAGCGACTCCTACTGCTGAGCTGACTCCTGCTGCTACTCCTCCGAGTGCAGATGCATCCTCTTCAGCTGCTCCCCCTCCTCCTGTCGAGATTTGGCCAGAGGGAAACACGTAAGTTTAATTTTATTTGAATTTCAGTAACTATAAGTTTTGTCTTTTGTTAATCTAATCTTTTTAATGCAGTTTTATAGCTCGCAATAATGCGAACATTGCAGCCGAGCTCCGAGAGATCATTGAGGCTCGTATCCACCCAGATGGATACACTCTTGCTAAGGTCCCTAAGGTCCATCAGGACATTTATTGGACCGAGTTTAAGGTACGTGTGTTGATACTTTATTCTTCTACACATATGTTTGATTTTACTAACTGTATTTATTTTGTCTGTTTTGAAGAAGCGCTTTTCTTGGGATAGGAGCAGGTTCAGTGATGCTGTGATCTATAAACATTTCAGAGGAGTGCTGATGAGGAGGTACAACAGCCGCGTGAGCGAGTGGCGTAAGAAGTGGAGGGCCGATCAGACAAAGCCGAGGTGTGTGCCCGATGAAGTGTGGAAGAGGTGGTTGGTGATCTTCGACTCAGATGACTATAAAGAGAGGTCTGAGCGTAACACGAAGAATTGGATGAGTGAGCCTGATGGGCCGAGCACCGGCATTTCAAAGGCCGCTGGAGGATCCCGATCGGGCGTCAGATATGCCATGGACATTGTAAGTTTATAAATTAATTATGTTTTCATATTTTAAATTATATTTGTTCTTTAATTATACACGTTTTTATATTTTGAAGGCTCAGGAGTTAGGTCGACCTGCGACGGCTCTGGACGTTGCAAAACGTCTGCACATGAAGAAGGACGGGACCCCGACATCTCAGCGAGCACATCAGCTCATTGTAAGTTTATAACTTTAACAATTTGAGTTTTTCTAAATTTTATGTTTAAATTATTCTTGACTAATTAAAGATTTCTTTTAGACTTCGGTGGAGCAGACTATTGAGGAGCGTCGAGCCTCTACGCAGGAGGAGCCCGACGTGGACGAGGTTTACCTGAGCGTCGCCCCGAAGAAGAAGAATAGGATCTTCGGAACGGGCGCTTTAGCGAAGGTATCGATTTTAATTGTTTGTTTATTCTTAAAATTAACGAGTTTAATTGTTTATTTACTCTTCCGTCTGCTTCAGGTCTTCAGCAGCTCTTCCTCCTCATTTTCTGTGTCCTCCTCGTCTGGCCCGTCAGAGTCGGAGGAGCGCTTCAGACAGGCTTTGAGAGAGGAGTTCGAGCAGAAGCAAAAAGAGACCGAAGAACGTCTTGCTCGGGAGCGAGAGGCTGAGCGTGCTGCTGATCGTGAAGAGCTACAGAGGGGGTTCGCTGAGAGCATGAGAGAGATGGAGCAGCGTTTACGAGAGGAGCTTCTACGTCGACCACCTCCACCTCCTTGATTATCCTTATTTTGTTAACTTGATATTTTAGATGTTTTTGAATGTTTTTGGATACTTTGGATTGATTTTGGATGTTTGTTTATTGTGTTGATTTGAATGATTTTCATATTGTGTTTGTGTAGAATTTGAGTAGCAGGATTGAATTGGATTGTATTCAAGTTTAAATTGGATTGTATTCGGTTATTTGTGTGCAGGTTTGGGCAATAAAAACAGAAATTGCCCTGCCAAAAAAACAGCAGAATCCCTACGGCAAACGCCGTAGGGATTGCACTTGTCTGTCCCCTACGGCTAATCCCCGTAGGGATGTCACGCTATGAGTCCCCTACGGCTACTCCCGTAGGGGATAGGCAGCCTCAACCCCTACGGCGTTTGCCGTAGGGGATCACCTCTGAGGCTTCCCTACGGGATCCCCCGTAGGGGAAACCCCTACGTCCTCCCTTACGCCGTCGACGTCGGCCAGGCCTACGGGGGAGAAGGGGCGGGGGGAACCTATCCCCTACGACCTCCCTTACGGGAATCCCGTAGGGGATTTCCCCTACGGCGCGTATTTGCCGTAGGGATCAAGCTCCCTACGAGAGAACCCCTACGCCAAAATCCCGTAGGGGATGCCGTAAGGGAATGGCTTCCCTACGGGAATGGCCGTAGGGATCCCGCGATTTTTTTGTAGTGTAAGAACGCTAACACCCTAAATAATGGCCTAGCTACTCATGTCAACACAAACAAACAAGCATATACTGTAATATCTAAAATACTCATATTGAAATAAAGGCTCAAAAGTAATTTAAGTATTAACACTTGAAAATTAAATAAAAAACAATAAAATCTCTCTAGAACTCTACCTAATATTATTGTCTTATAGTGCATACATGCACTTTGTCTTTGCCAAAATCTTACTAAAAAAAACAAAACGCCCCTCCAAATCAATCCCAAACGGGCGGTCAAAGCTGGCCCAAAAAGTCAACCAAAATTACACACTGTCGGTCGACAGGGATGTTGTCGGACGACACCATCCAGCGGACGGTGCCAAAAAATTCTGGCTGGAGCCAATTTTTTCTACGTGTCGGCCGACAAAGTACCTGTCTGCCGACGATCTGGACTTGGAGGCTCAATTCTTCACTTCTTCGCCCGTGCTCGTTTTCGGTCGTCTTCACTCCCCGTCTTGCCTTCTCCTATCCTGACGATAAAACCACAAAAACAAATCAAAAGACACGAAAAACGATAAAAGACACAAAAAATATCAGCAGATCAAAAGAGGTTGCACAGAAATTCCATACCTCCTTGTGTGAAGCGAGCGCCGAGCTTCGCATAAGAAGACAGTTTGACATCGAGATCGCTTTCGAGTTTCCGGACTTCTTAACGGAGCTCCTCCCAACCCGATTCCTGCAACGCGTCCATGTTCGGATCCCCTGGCGTAAACAAGGATCCGAACCGTTCGCCGATGGTGCTTCT
Source organism: Euphrasia confusa (assembly GCA_954870475.1). Lineage (NCBI taxonomy): Eukaryota > Viridiplantae > Streptophyta > Magnoliopsida > Lamiales > Orobanchaceae > Euphrasia > Euphrasia confusa. Next base: position 2,396,180 of record OX940961.1, read on the forward strand.
CACTTCCTTCAACCTATACAAAAAAAAAAACTATAGAATAAAACACTAACACTCTTAAAATCCGGCGGACCCAACTAACGAAGAGTAGGAAGCATTCTCATCGGCAAATACATGTTTCCTTTCAACGGCATATTGTACCCGACTGCCATTCACCATTTGCGCGGTTACAAGTCCCGCCAATTCACATACCTGTCGACTTTGTCCTCAGTCATTAGGTTGCTGTTTGTTTGGAGGACAGTGAGAACTTCATCAGCAGAAAACCTCCGTATCTGGAAAAGAAAAAGGATATATAGCATATAATATTAATAAAAAGAGATGATTTTGTGAATGCATTTTTGTACCACATACGTGGCATAACGGTGGCCAGGAATGTGAGTAGATGAGAGAATGCCCTGGTGTTGAAATATGGTTTCTTACTTTCTTGTTCTGGTTTTTCTGCAGCTGCCTTGACTTTTGAGTGAGCTGATCCTCAGAGCCTGAGGGATGTTGTTTGTGATTATGTGGCAAAACACCGCTACAATTGGTTTGGAAAAGACGATGAATGCATGCTTGGTTTTGAAGGAGATATATAGAGTTGCTTGAGCGTTTTATTGACTGGGAAGAGCTGCTATGCGCGCAGTTGACAGAAGCATTAATTTATGAGAACGAAAAAATATGATATTAAATATATTCATTCTTTGTGAGTTTCAAATTATAATGTACTGTATATTGAAGGAATAATATTGCATTGTGCATGTAGATTTGTAGCCATATTATCGATTTCCACATTGATTTTATTTTTCGGTTCAAGACATATGTTTGTTAGTTTAATTTATTCCCATTATATATATAATTGGTTATTGAATCCAGGAACAATATGACAATAATAATATATAATATTAATTTGAATTAATTATTTGATTACAGTACAAATTAATTAACTAAACGGGTGGGGGTGGGGGATTGCCGGCGGGGAGTCCAAAGCGGTTGTTGAATTATTTTAGAATCGGAGTACGTATCTCCGAAATATTTATTGACATGTGTGGGGAGGGTGAGACCTTAGACATAGGCTCCATATTAGAGCTTTAGGACCTCACACCTTGACACATGTTCATGTGTCATATTTATACTAATACATGATCTCTAGAATGTTCTTATGCTAGAACACCCTAATGCTTCTAGACTACTCTATGTAATAATGTCCTAGAATAATCTAGATACTTCAATATTACTAGTGTACTACATAGCTCTAGATTATTCTAATAAGATTTTTCTAGATTATTTTGGATATTCCAACACTCCCCCTTAATCTGAAAAATCGTATCGTCAAACTTGTTTAGTTGCTCCCCCTTGATGTTGAAGCTTCTTACGTCTTGACTTTGACGCGTCGTATTTCTTGAACTTCAATTCTTGCACCTTGAGTTTCTTTGATGTTGCTCATCTTTTCCCTTTTTTTTCTGACCACATTTGTTCTTGTTATTGCTCCTCGTTTCCTTTTCTTTAGCCACGTTGAACTCTTCCCTTTGGGACCACATTTGGTCTTGTTCGCCTAGCTTGTGTTTGCGGGTCTTGTGCCCTTTGTTAGTTTGTTCGGGTTAGGACTTTCATTTGTTTATGTCCATGCCCTTTTAGTTTGAGTCTGATAATTTCGGGTTAGCTCTTTTATTTTTTGTTTTAGCTACCCGATAATTGATCAGTACATTGTGGCTCATGTCCATCAATGCATTCCCTTTTTTTTAGTCTGGAAGAGAATTTGTCTTGACGAAAAATGTGGAAGCAAAATAACTTTCTTACCGGATGGTAGATTTGTCGGAGATGAGATGATTACTCCTTCAAGATGCTCTTCGGTATGATGATCACCCAGATTTGACAACCATTGGCTCTGATACCATGTTGAATTATTTTAGAATCGGAGTACGTATCTCCGAAATATTTATTGACATGTGTGGGGAGGGTGAGACCTTAGACATAGGCTCCATATTAGAGCTTTAGGACCTCACACCTTGACACATGTTCATGTGTCATATTTATACTAATACATGATCTCTAGAATGTTCTTATGCTAGAACACCCTAATGCTTCTAGACTACTCTATGTAATAATGTCCTAGAATAATCTAGATACTTCAATATTACTAGTGTACTACATAGCTCTAGATTATTCTAATAAGATTTTTCTAGATTATTTTGGATATTCCAACATTATTTTTTTTTTTTTTTTTTTTTTTTTTTTTTTTTTTTTTTTTAGAATCGGAGTACGTATCTCCGAAATATTTATTCAGATGTTGGATTATAAGAGATTACATGTGTGGGGAGGGTGAGACTTTAGACATAGGCTTCATATTAGAGCTTTAGGACCTCACACCTTGACACATGTTCATGTGTCATATTTATACTAATACATGATCTCTAGAATGTTCTTATGCTAGAACACCCTAATGCTTCTAGACTACTCTATGTAATAATGTCCTAGAATAATCTAGATACTTCAATATTACTAGTGTACTACATAGCTCTAGATTATTCTAATAAGATTTTTCTAGATTATTTTGGATATTCCAACAGCGGTTGATGACAGTTACAGTGATAAACGTCATGCAAATGAGGAACACGGCTATGGTGTAGAAAACCACAGCCATGTTCGACATTGTGCCGGCACAACACCGACCTCCACGTAGGATGTAAACGGTGGCGCCGGAGAGGTTTCTTCGGCGGCTGCGGCGGAGGGGGGCTGCCGGAGACGAGCTGCAGGAGATGTGTTTGATATGTGTGTGTGCGGGGATATGATCGGTTATTTATAGGGAGAGATCATCGCATGCAGAGCATATCTAATATCTTAAACCCGACGCAAAATCAGAGCATATATATGCTCTGCATCTGAAAAGTTTTTGAAAAGTGTTTGAAAAGTGAAGACGACGATTATTTGCTCAAATGGGTCGTAAACTTGGTATAACTACAGTATGTGTTTTATCTTTCGACTCATCGGTGTTGAAACGGAATGAATGGATACCTTGGCAGTTTGCATTAACTACTGTATTATGGACTTTCACACTACTTTTTTCTTTTTTTAATTTAATACACTCAGCAAAAATTATTAATTTTTTTTTTCTTTTTCAAAATACGTTATCAAATGAATTTGCCATGTCGTTAGAAAATAATTTAATAGTCAATTCTAGCTCACAATTGTACCAATTGTTGTGGCTTTTATTTTATATATGTGTAAATACTAAATATAATTTCATGGACCTCTATATAAATAGAGAAAAAGAGAGAGGAAGTATAGTGGAGCCCAATTCGCCTGTGAGCCCAAATCGTCGGTCCAATGAAAACTCAATTCGCCTGTGAGCCGAACACTTTGGCCCAATAAAAAAAACAATACGAAAATACCCAATTCGCCTGTGAGCCCAACGTTGCGACCCAAAGAAAAAAACAAGATGAAAAAGATATCATGCACCTAAGCTAGAATCATACTACTGCATTAAATATGATTATCTGTTTTAATATAATAGTCACACTTTCTTTGTAATTGACTATTGTGTTGACAGAGCTAATATTTATAATTAATTTTGTAAATAATAATAAAATGATAAAATAATTTTTTTTTTCTGAGCTAACAACCCACACAAAGTAAAGTTTGTAATTTACCAGTGACATATAACATTTGGTTCGATATAGAAGAGGTACTCCCTACAATCTTTTATAAATTTCGTTTTGAGTTTTTCACTATTAACTTTTTATTTGACGTTTTACATCTTTTTACCATAAATATTCTTATTTAATACTCAATTATCTATTAAAATAATCATTAAACCCATTTGAAAATAAATGATAAACTAATTTTTATAACGCTTTGAATTAGTAATTGAACTTAATATTAAAAAAGATGGGAGAGAGTATTAATTAAACTTAATATTAAATGCTACCATCTCCTTAGATAGTGCATAGAGAAAGATGCACGTAGATTAAGAAAAAGTAAATTTTTTTTGTGTTTAATAATATAAAGTAGGGGTATAATAGGTATTGATGTGTAAGTAATAAGTAGTTAGTTGAAAAAGTAGTGGTATAAGAGTAAATAAATTTGTATTGAGAGGATAAAGTTGTGAAAAGACATTCCATTTATGGAATGTGCACTGTTTTAAGGGATGAACTAAAAAGAAAAGTATGCATTGTTTTAAGGGATTGAAGGAGTACTTTATTATTTACATTCAATAGCATTTATATATTTTTCCCATTTTAATGTTAATATATATGTGTAATTATATCGTTTTTCCATTTTAATGTGAATATATATGTGTAATTATATCATTTTTATCGAATATATATATATATATATATATATATATATATATATATATATATATATATATATATATATATATATATATATATATATATATATATATATATATATATATATATATAAAATTATATATTTGAGTTAGCCCTAATAAATATGGTTCTTCACACACAAGTAAATGCATCTAATTTTTTTCGTGACATCACAAATACAGTACAAATGAATTTACTAATTCTTTTTGTGATAATTCTCAATATCATACAAGCTTCAACATCATTGGATTGTGGGTTTCTTGACAAAACAATTGAAATTCATGTTTGGAATGATCTCCCGTCAAATTCAGTGCCATTAATAATTCGTTGTCAGTCCGGAGAATATGATCTTGGACTACGCTCGTTGAATTTTCATCAACAACTAACTTGGCCATTTTGCCTTAATTTGTTTCATGACAGAAAACTCTTTTTTTGTCACTTGTGGTGGGGAGAATCGAAACAAATATCATTTGATGTCTTCAATAAACATATTTACAAATCTTCTCAATCACTATATTACTGGGCAGCAAGAGAGGATGGTATTTATTTTTCGAATTGCTATGCTGCATCTACTTTTATCAAAAAGTATGATTGGAATTAAATACTTGTAGTATGTCAGGCTGTATACTCTATCTGTTGAGTAGTCTGACTTATTAAATAATTATTACAAGAATTTCAAATTCTCGATAAAAATATTATTACAATATAACTATTGATGTTATCATACAATATACTCTCTATAAAACATCAATTTTTTCATTCTATGAACCAAAGAAAACATTGTATTTTTGTTCAACACTATTAAATAATAATAATATTATTAATATATCCAAAATTAATAAAAAAACAAATTATTTATTTATTTATTCCAATTTTACATATAACTTTCATAATTATAGTAAATATAATCACGACATTTTCGTTATTAATTGTGATTGAATATAAAATTTTATTTACCATATTTATACTCTTTTATAATTTAAAATATATTAATTAATATTAACATAAATATAAAATAATAATAATAAAAATACCATTTTTTAAATATTAATATCAATTAAATATTTAATAAATATATTTAACCACAAAATTTTGCATTCATGATAAATAATAGTACTACTTTCTATTATGTCACAAAGTATATTGTAAACTTAGCTGGATTTCACAATTTAATTTTTTAAATTTGTAAAAAATCAAATTTAGTCTTATTTGACTAATTTTAGAGAAATTTCACTTATTAAAAGTTTTTTATATTTATTTTATCGATAAAAATGATTCAAAACACACTGTAACTTTTGATTTATATTTGGTGAAAAGTGAAATTTTGAATTATTTTTTATTATTTTTGAAAATTATAATAAGAATGTTATTATAAATATAGATAGATGCATGTATGTGAATGAAACCAATAATCCAATATCAACATTCTATCCTTAAAATGAAATCATATATAAATGAAAATTATATATAAAGAAACAGTAACAATTGAATTTAAATTATAAAGAAAAATATTTCTGAAGAAATTGATATTGATTCTTGTTTGGATTTTGCAACTTTACTTTATATAATTTTTTCAACAACAATGTTAAATTTTCATTTTATGTAGGACTTCAATTTTGCAGCATGTACCAGTACTTTATTATCTATAATTCATAGAAAATCAAGGTTTTTGCCGTATTACATTTCAATTGAAACAAATAGTTATAGCATCGAATTTTCCACAATTAAGAAAATAACTGATACGAAACATGAGTACAATAATTGAATAATAAGACGGTCACAAACAAAATACTACACTCCTAAAATCCGGCGGACCCTACTAACGAAGAGTAGGAAGCATTCTCATCGGCAGATACATGTTTCCTTTCAACGGCATCTTGTACCCGACTGCCATTCACCATTTGAGCGGTTACAAGTCCCGCCAATTCACATACCTGTAACCTTCTCCTCTTTGCTTCTTCCAAATCACCTTCCCAGCTCGTTATCGCGATGATCTCGGTGGCCTCATCGACTTTGTCCTCTGTCATTAGGTTGCCGTTTGTTTGGAGGACAGTGAGAACTTCATCAGCAGAAAACTTCCTTATCTGGAAAAGAAAAAGGATAAAGCATATAGCAATAAAAAGGGATGATTTTGTGAATGCATTTTTGTACCACGTACCTTGGCATAGCGGTGGCCCAGGAATGTGAGTAGATGAGAGAATGCTCTGGTGTTGATAGGCTCCGGAATCGAAGCTATGTATCCAAGAATTGCTATTCCTGTCTTTAATTTAGAGAAGTCCTTCGTTCCTCTCAGCTCTATGGAAAGAGAATCCAAAACACCAGCACAAAAGACTGTCGTTTGGGCCTGATATAAATCATATAAGCAACCGAATAAGGTAAATTTTACGAAATGGAAAGAAGTGCAAGAAAAATGCTTTTTAAAACCAATGGAAAATAAAAGCATACTGACCTCCATGTTCAACAATAGCATCTCCCTGAAGAGTGTCTCGATTGTCTAAAATAAATATGGATAAAACGGTAAAATTTACAAACAAAAAAACACACTTCTTGCTGAGATTGAAGTCAGTTTGGTAGAATTACCTTCAAAGTTGGTATGATGACTCTATCGCATCTTCTATATTTTAAAAGTATATGTAGAATGTCCTCTGACAGACTTGACACTCGGGTTTCGTCATGACCTTTGTTTACCGTACTCTGAAGATAGTCTAACAAAGCACTGAGTGATGCCTTTGCCAAAGACTCTTGTAGCCCACCGATAGATATAACCAACCCAGACACAACGTATTTACTATAGCATCCAACTTGAAGAAGTTGAACAAAACGAGGATATGAGACTGTTGGCACCTGCGTTGAAATCACAATGAATAATAGTCAGCATTTAAAGGGTTCTATGGCCAAGGTTTAGCCAAATTACCAAACACAAAAAGTCCATTTTTATATTTTGCAGGACAATAGTCCTAGGAACTAAGGTCAAATCATCGATTAAAATTTTGATGCCTTTGCATAATGAAGTGAAAATTAAATAAATCAGAAATTTAGTGTAAATAATCAAGTGAGCAAAAATGGTAACTGCACTCTTCAAGGGGTTTTGGCAACACTTTGAAGGAGCTGTAGTTTCAAAGATAATTATTTTTTTATTTTTGTAATTAGTCTAAATTCAGGGGTAATTTTGTAACTAGCACTATTTTCAATATAACTTACCCCCCACTTATAACCAGCCTCATCCGGAACTATTTGTTCGAGAATTTCCCTGTGCGGTATATTTTGAACAAAAGTTGTTTTATTATACAAGATCCTTTGGAGAATCCTTGCTGCTGACTCCCTAAGTTTATCCATCTTCTCCACGGCTTGCTTGACTATGCCTCCAATTAATTCATTCGCCAAACTGGCATCGAAATATGGGTGGGCTTGGTTGCTACTGGCCCCATCACTTTCTCCGGGTTCTAAAACAGACCCTTGACCTTGAGTAGAATCTCGCTTGCAAAGAATATATGTGCTTTTCTCAAGGCCATCCATAGCAGCTTCACGGACCCAAGAGCCTACGTCACCCCTGTTGTCAGTGGAGTAATCGTCCATAGCTTTAAGGAGACTGCACATCACTTTATTCCGGATGAAATTAAACAGGGCAAGCTCATCTTCTCCAGAAAAGAAAGCGGGAAATTTATCAGACTCGGTTAGAGTTTCACAAGCAGACACAACCCCTTTGGCAGCATTCACGCGTGCTTCAGCATCCCTATCCTCGGGGTTTTCCTGCTTACTCAGAAAGGAAATCAAATCAGAGATTTTTTGCCGTGTTTATTATAAAAGGTTAAAAATAGGATTGAGGTTTAGTATGATTACAAAAAAAAAAAAAAACTCACTTTCACAATTAGAAACAATATTCCATTGATATTTGTGTCTATTAAACAAATTGCACCTTCAAGGGTGTAAAATACCGTAAGGGTAAATTTGTAATTTTGAAAGATAACTTTTCCGTTTGGTTTGTTTTATGTAGTTAGGTCTAACCTCAGGGTAAGATTCTGTATCATCCCTTCTTTACAATTCCACAACTCCCGAGGGTGTAGTACAAGTAGATTCCCATATTTAATTAAGCAAATCATACATACCTCAATTTCACAAGAACAGCAGAGCTTTGTTAACACAGACTTCCACTCTTTAGCCAGAAACTCGAAAGGTAGAACACCCAGTGCAAGAGCTGAACCCCGTCTCGCAGCCACATTAGGATCAGTCAATTGTCCGAGGTACCTTGTAATGATATCATTTACCGCCTTGCTGTTTATGGGTACAGCATACGAAGGAATATAGTGTTTGAGGGCTTGAACAGCAGCATTCTAAAAGCATGACTGAAAAAGTTACACAAGTATCGTAAAATGATGTGAAAGTAGATTCATACAGTGAAGAGAGAAAAAAAACACCTGTATTTGAGTATTGGGATGTTTCAAATTCTCATTGAGAGTATCAAGCAAACTTCGTTTTGTCTTATCCGTCAGAGATACTTGAGCTCGAGAAATGCACTCAATGAAGCGGGAAACAGCAGATCGCATTATTTCTCCTCCTTTACCACGATAAAGCCTTGCTTTTTCAATGGCGGGAACTATACCAGCAGCAACTTTATGCTTATCTGCAAGAGCAAAACCCAATTAAAAATTACTCATATTATGTGTAGATACACTCCAAATTAGTAAAATGCCTAGGATAAATTGCATAGATTTTCCTAGAGGTTCTCGTAAACTACTTACCAGTGGATAGAATGTAGTTATGCATATGTAAAGCCAAAACAACCTCCCCAGTGGCCAAGACTGCACCGTGCCGCATGCATAAATCAGATGATAGAGTGCAAGGAGCTAATCTCTCCAAAATTTCATTAGCAAAATATTCAGGGTCAAATTTTACAAGAGATGAAAGTGCAGTGGCAGCAAGTTCTCGCAAACTCTTGTCCTGCATGTCCATATATTTTGCATTATGAAAAATATATCAAAAATCTAAAAAGGTACAAGCGGGAACGGTGGGTATAGAAAGCTTTAGTACTTAGTAGGCATCAATGATTCAACATCAGAAGGCATGGAAAATAATAAAATCAAAGAGCAACACATACCCAATGACAGATTTTACTCTTCAGTAGTACATCCACAAATTGATGAAGGTAGCCATCATATTGAGCAATGTGAACAGCAACATGAAGATACGAATTCACTCGAGAGGACAGTGCAAAATAATCAGCTGTGTTTACTATATCAATCCCGTGGGAGAAACTCCCCTGTCTCCCTACATTTTCCTGGAAAGCAGCAGCAGCTGCTCTTCTGCAATTAACCTGAACATTAAAGCTCATGGACTCAGCATCAGGATACCAACAGCAGAATGAAATTCAGTAAAACTTATGGTGTGTAGTTAAAGCACCTCACGGTCATAGCAGGCCACAATTAGCAGATGTGGCGCGAGTTGTGTGAGAACATCTTTCATGTCCCTGTGGTAATATGCACGGCCAAAAGCCCAACAAACATAAGCTGCAGCATCACGTACATGAGATCCAACACTATGGGGTCCTCTTCGAATATCATAATGTAAAGCCTGCGTCGAATTTATTTATTTCTAATTATCAGCCGCAACAAAATAAGTGTCATCACTCATCAGTTGATATATGCATATATTAAATAAATCGAACTCGTGGCGAATAAAACTAAGAATTGCAAACCACAGATAATGCTGCATGCATGAATGCACCAATATAGAAAGTTGAATTGAGGACTTAGATACATGAATAGAACTATCCAATAAGTATAGGTCGTTTTAAACCTGTACCACAGAGAGATGTAAACGCATACTTTTATGATGACAGGAACAACTTTAGGAAAACTGATTGGCAAGAGCAATCCTCTGCGTGCCAGTTCTGCCAATGCCAAGCATCCACCATGCCATGAGCCATCTCCCTGCGAAATATAAAAAATTAAAATTTTATAAATGAGAGAATAATGAAACATATTTTCAGTAATAATCCTATTACAGGCTCAAAGGTAAACATTGAATGTCTATAGCTAGTGCTAGATATGTAATTTATACATGCATATTGTCATGGAATCACTACAATCATGACTCAATACTTCACTCTTGATTCAAAAATTCAATCAAGTTAACATGGTTGCTGTAAGAGAAATTGTGAAATGACGGGGGAAATCTATATTATCTGTTAGCATTCTGAACGTTGAAACTATATCTTTGTGGAAGGCAAGTGAAGAATACTAACTGTAATGGATTATGGTTTGAAGAATATTTACAGAAACATCATCCAACATTAATTATTAGCAACTGTGAATGGTTTCACATGAGAAGAAAATCAACTGTATATGCATTCCTGCAATGTATTTTAGATCTTGGTATTTCCATATTAAATAAAGAGGCACAATTCTTATTGGCAGCACACTGCATACCTCACCAGGAGAAAATAGCTCCAATACAGATGACAGAACTTCATCTGAAAGGGCATAAGTCAAACGTGAAGTAATGCGGCCAATCCCTTTTGCAGCAGACCACCGGACAACAGTATCCTACATGAGCAGATGGGTATAAACCAAATGAATGAACATACCAAGATGAAGTTGCTAATAATATTATTTTGCCTCCATGTAACTACTTATTATGCATGGTATACTGATAATGTGAATGTAAGCCTCCATACATACCGTATCTCTCAATCCTGACAGCAAAAGTTCAATGATATCTTCTATGATGTCTGGAACATCTATATCTTCCTCTTCAAGGAAGCTTTCCTCTTGAGAGACGTTACAAGAGGAGTTCATGTTCACTGGCTGATTTGTTTGGGAACAATCTCTTGTCACATTCAAAGATATATTCTCTCCAAGAGTGTTGTTTCTAGCCTGCAGGATATCACCAAATTAAATGAAAAGTAACAAGAGTATATAGAGCTTACAGGACATATTAGTAACCAAAAGAGTTCCTTCAAATGGAACCAACATAAGATATACACACAAGAAATGTATCACGTGAAGCAGAGCAATCCATGTAGGCATGTACTGTCAAATTCTATTTCACTAATCGAGTCACGGGTATCTAAAACATTCATAAATAATGATTTTCCACAAAGTACATCTTCTGTTAGATCTACGTACACCTAAGAACTTTTTTGTAATCATCTATCATGTAAGATAATATATGTGAGTTACAAGTACGAAATCCAACTCAACTGACCACATAGCGCCATGACGCTGATCGGTGAGGCAGGCATGTAAGTCCAATCCGCTGGGTTAGTTTTATCAGATACTTACGAAGTAGAGAACTACGAGTAGCAGATCGCGACTTTATCAAAACTGATGTATCATTCCATAAAACTGGGACCACATTCACCAATATTGCTCTACTACCAATCTGCAAGCCAAGATTGAGTATGTATGATAATATGTCAAATTAATCAATATATTCAACTGAATTGAAAACCATTCCAGGATGAAATAAACTTGGATAGAAAGACGTGAATAAGGATAAAAATTAGTTAATGCCAAAAATAAACTTAAACTTGGGTTCTCTAAACCTCTTATTAACTAAAAATCATTCAGCTTAATAAAATACTAATAAAAACAACAGCTGCAAACATGTTAGCAATGACAGTAGCTCCATAAATGATTCAAATAAATAGAGTAAATATTTTTAATAAAATAAACAGAATAAAATAAGATAACTAACCTTAATAATGGCTGCAAGAGCTTCAACCACACCCAACACTCGAAAGTGATCGATAACGTTGTCTTCCGTAGAGGAAATAATTTCATGAGCCCAAGCAATGAAACTGAAAGAGGAAACCCAACCAAAGCAAGTTAGTTGAAGCATCAATATAGGATGAGAATAACACTTAAATCAATGCATTCGCATCACATCCATTATCATTTCTGCATCCCTAAAGATATAAATGGTGCATGATTAACCTATGAAAAAAAAAACGAAAAACACAGAGAGAGAATAAACACCTTGTGAATGCATTAAGCATATCCGGTCGTGTTAAGAGCTTTGACAGAAGCAGCCCAGCTATGGTTCGCATAGGACCTGCATTTGATAAATAGCCCTTACAGGACTCCAAAATCCTCAATACCAACGGAGGAGGCTCATCTTTTCCGGCATATTCGCCGTTGGCTATACTAGTATCCACGGAAGATATGTCAAAAGGAATCAACACGAGAATAGACAGCCAGAGAAGAATGATGCATTTTGTTTCCATCTCTCCTGTACTCTCCTGCCTCAACGATGTTGCAGCATTCGTGTCTTGGCATTTCTCCAACAGAGACACGGCAAGTTCTAAATCCGAAACCTGGTGGGGAAAGAACTTGATAACAGACTTGTACCCACCAACCGTAACCAGTGAATATATTATGATGCATATGGGATTGATCACTTCCAGAATTTCATCGGATGAAGCCCCTAATTCCGTTGTTCTCGACCGAAGAAGAGCCATCAGAGGTGTAACAATACTCTCGAGATAAGGCTCTATCAGTTGACCTTGCTCCTGATACTTGTCCATCTACACATAAGCACTTTTAAGATTCAATGCAAAGTTTAAAGATTGTATCTTTCAGAAGAAAAAACAGTTGGGGCTATCCATGTTCTTTAAATTATTCTATTAATTCCGAGAAAATCAGATCAGTGTATGAATCAAAATTGAAAAATTAGGGCAGGGGCGTACTATGGATCGGATTCTGTGGACGGCGGAGATATCGGAAACGCGGCGAGCTGAAACGATGTCGTCGAGGAGGGACTTGACGAGCTTCCATTCGAGCAGAAAGTATCTCTGCAAAACCCTCTCCTTTGAATCGTGCTCGTCGTCTTCTTCCCCTACTGACACTGTTGTAGATGGCGGTTCCTCCATTTCGATCTCTCTTTCTCTCCTCGATTAATTTGGTTTTTTCTGCTACTCGAAAATAAAACCAAAAAATGATTTATATTTCCCGCTGCCTAAAGATTAAATTGAAAATTAGTGAAAATCATGTTACAAACAAAATTTAACATATTTTCACAAATTTTAAATGAATTTAACTTTTTTGAAATCTTATTCCACTTTAAAAATTGTTAATTAAAGTTAGAAAATGAGGTTAGCTCACATATTTATTATGTATTTTTAATAGTAAAATTAAGCTATTTTTTACTAATGAAATTAACCTTGATGTTAAAAATAAATTAAAAAATAAATTAAAAAATAAATACTAAAATTAAGTTTAATTTAATCAAATTATTATCATTAAAAATTAAATCTATTTTTATAGAATAAAATTAATAGTTTGGCTCATGTAATAATGTAAGTAACACTTTCATTATTCATTATAATTATTTAAATCATTTAAAAATTATTTCATAACACTTTAAAAATGTGTAAAAAAAGTATTTTAAATTATTTGAAACCACTTTAAAATTGTTAAAAAAACATTTTTAAATCACACAGTATATCAGTTATTTTAAGACACCTTGTTTGAAATTGAAGAGATGCCAACATATTCATAATTCAAAATTGTGAATGGAAGATTCCGAATGAGAGACTTATCTCCCGTAATCACTGTAGTACTTCACAATTCCAACAGAACAACCTCGTTTCATTCTAACAAATACAACACACAGTTCACAGTTACATAATCCGGCACACACCCAAAGTGAGAGAGAGAGAGAGAGAGAGAGAGAGAGAGAGAGAGACTATAATTGAAGCTCAGTCAACCACCTTCATACCAGACAGGTAGACCTGTGACTGGATGACAGTAGCACCTACCCCAAACCCCGGCATAACCATCAGACCTACTCTCGGCTTCACATCCCCATCCTCTACAACAAAATTCTTCACAACGCTTTCCATGTAAACCTCAGAGAACTCACTATCGCACTTCACCTGAAAAATGCTAACAGCTGGATCAAAAGAATGTGCCAACCTATGTAAAAGCCACACCGACTTCGCCAGTTTCAAAAAAGCCTGGTAAAAAGCAGTCCTCGGATGCCCGCCACCTGTTATGTAATTCCTCTGATCCAAATTCCCGAAAAACGAAGCCTCCATCTTTTGATGCACGACAAGAAGATATTTGCTCTGGCAGAATTTTCCAAAGACCGAGTCTGGGCCCTGGCACACTGCGTCCAGTGGATCCATTTCCTTCAAAGCAAGATACTCTTGAAATAAACTCTCTGGAGTAATGACCGTTGGGTTTTTTCCAGTATTTACGGAAAAGTTCTTATCTTGGAACCCAACGAACATTCTCTGGCTAATGTGAGACTCAAACGCATATTTCTTGTGGGCCCTCTTCGCGTAAACCACGCCCGGCTCGATAGAGTTAGCTGCGGCATCAAGATCCCACTCGGCAGCCTTCATCATATTGATCATCGGCTTGGAAAAATCGTGAATGGATTTCGAAGCACTCTCAACGGCTAATTTAAAAACATCGGGAGACAGATCCAGCATGGAAATTTCATTTTCGCCCCCGCTCCCTTCAGATTCTTTTGCAGATAGGCCCCTGAGCTTCAAATTATTCTCTAGCTTCACCCGCTTCTGATTCGCCTCTTGGATCTGGTGCTCTAATTGGGAAATCTCGGAATCTTTATTCTGAATCTCCGACTGGAATTTCTTCACCATGACCTCGTAAGTCTTCAAGAGGCTCTGCTGCTCTTGAATTTCAGCCGCTAATCGGGAATCTTGTGGAGAGGAGCAAATGGGTTTAGGGTTGTGCTCCCTATAGAATTGCTTGAGCTCGGAGAGATTTTTGAGCTCAGATATTACGAGTTTATCAGCAGCTTGGATTTTTTCGGTGTCGTAAGGAGTGTGGGCAGCTTGAAGTTGAACGTAAGCCGATTTTAGGGAGGATATGTTTGCGAATATTCTAGAGACTAAGGCCTCCATGGCTTCATTATTTTGGTTGTTGGACTCGTCCATTGGTTGGGGATGAACCTTTTGGTTGTTGGGCTCACGGGTATCTTTCACACCATTGTTTAGCATGTCTACTTTTCTTTTTTTTAACTGAAAGAAATAAAATTCACCGAATTACTCGCGTGCATGAACTGCAAAGAAAAAGGGTGTTTAGTAAGGAAATATTATAAGATGAGCATCGGTTATCATTGAAGAGATACGGGTTACAATAAAACAGGTAAAAACTGGCATTTGCTTACAAGTATCTGGTAAAAGAAGCTTATATGTTACTCCTAACTCCTAACATTATGCACAAGATAAACGAAACGACAAATCTCCTTTTTGGTCCAGGCAGCAACATGGTATAATGCAAAATCCACCAAAAAATCTCACGTTACCAAAATTAGGCACAACGCATAAAAATCCAATACCCTTTGGAAAACCTTTCCCACATTTCCAAGCACACAAACTGGTGGTGACGATCGGGATGAACTTCAAACACTATCTTCAACAAAATCGTCTCAAGAACTAGCATTTTCACAACCACACAGAATCAGAGATCGAACAAATGTTCCATTAATGAACCATCATTCCAGATCCTCTTCGACATTTAATCCTATATTCTCAATATTCTATCCTCCTCCATACATACTTTCATATCAGAAAAAATTGGAAATCCTATACCCTAATTGGCTTCATCAGAAGTACCCCTCGACCCCCTACTAGTTCAGAGATTAGAAGGGGGAAATGCGGCTTCAAAACTAATTCTCAAGGAAACCCTAGAAATGACTGAATATCTAGATTAATTCAAAACATCGGTCGAAGAACACTGAAAACGACAACGCCTAAATTAAAGAGAACGCAAAACAATCAGGTAGATAGAAAGGGAATTACCCGATCGGAGATCTCGCCGGTAATTGAGCCGTGAAGTTGCCGAAGTTTGTGTTGGGAAAGAGAGAAACTTGAGCAGTAAAAAAATCATTCTCACTCTAGAGTCTAGTCAAATACCATCAGTTGTAAATAAACGGGCCGGGGCCCCGACTTTTTTTAATATTGTGGTATAGTCAAATAATTACTAAAAAAACCAGTTATCTTTTGAAAAGTTACAAATATACCCCTTAACATTCATATTTGCACGGGGTACTTGTTTGGTTAACAACTTAACACCAATGAGTAAATAAATGTCCTCTGATTTAGTTTGGTTGAACCAGTCGAAGAGAATATCATTACTTTCGTCGTACCTTGTTTGATCGATTATGAATCGTGGTACGTATTTGGCGGGATCGAACTCCATATGCACCTCTACAGACTCTACTACAACACTGACTCTACTACAACACTTCTAAGCCAGTTGTGTTTCAAAACTAGTTGTAAAGTTTGTAATTATCCTTAAAAACTGTTTCCAGCATTCTAAATTTAAGGACCAACATCAAAAATGAACTATAATGAACAAGTATCATCTCTACAAACATAAAAGGACAAAAAAAACTCAATTAACATCATTTAGAAAAGTAACGTGTTGTGTAAAAAAGAAACATGCATAAAAACTATGAACACATTATTATTAACAACTAAGTAATACTATATAACTACTAAAAGGAATCATAAATTACACATAAAATAAGCAAAAAGAAGACAAGTTTAAAATCTTATATAATTGCTATAACACACTAATTTTATAATATAAAGAGATACTACTATTAGTGTACAATTTTTAAAGGTTCCTTAGATTAATCTACATATAACTTTGTATATTTTTTTGTCAATGTTCTTGTGTGTCCAGGTCAGGCTTTGAGGGATATTCAAGACCCTGGAGAGCAGGCATTCGTCGTAAATCCTCTTCTGAGTAGGCCGGTATAAACCAGTACCTCCTGTCCATGCCAAAAACCTGACACACAGTAAGATGTGTTGTAAGCGATTGAAGTCTTATAGTCAAGAAACAAAAAAATAATGTCAATCGAAAGATGAGGTGATGGTTGAAAGATAGAAGGCACCAGAAAGGCAGAAACCTGTTCAAAGTTTCTCTTCCGCCCGAGATCATAACGCCATTTTGGACTCGTCTTCTTCTCGAATGCCTATACAACACAAGCCAACAAACATTATCAGCTACATTAGATAGTGCGAACAAAAAGAATGTTCCTAGTAAAAAGGCCAATTTTTATCCTTAAAAAAAGATAGAATGTGAAATCATCCTATGGACATTGCTAACCTTGTATAATGAGGCAACGATTAAATATTCTAGAAGAGAATTGATAATCATGTGAATTAAGGTTACTTTAGTAAAAACAAAATAGGTTTCAGGTATAATCAATCATGTGAAGAAGAAAATGATTATTTACCAAAAGATTTTCTTTTGATGGACTTTAAGGCGAATAATCGTGCCAGGGTAGCTTCAATGAATCAAGACAGTAAAAAGGAAAAAAGGGCCCCATGAAGGGTTAATGCAATGAAAATTTTCAACTCCATTACTTGTCTACCAAATCACCTATCATGTATTCAACAACGTACAATACAGCTTTTAACTTATGAATTCTTCACAAAAGGGTACTAATTATCTCAAAAGTCAAAATATCCAAACAACAGATTAAGTAATACCTCAATGGTAGTGGTATTGGCAGCCACCAGTGCTATGTGCATAATCAAGAATCCCAAAACGCTAAAAGCAAATGCCAAACTCAGCACTGCAAGATAAAATGTAGAAATCAGTAGTAATAGAGGGAAGGAGTATTGGGAATGGTTCTGTGACCTTACCAAATGCGAGAAAAGTAGCTGCAAGACTTCCTGGGGTCCCAGAGATCTCCCCATCGCCAAAAAATGTGATAAATTGTGGCAGTAATGATAAAGTAACAAGAATTGCTTCAAGGAAAGTATAGAACTGCATGAGACCAAACATTATACATTGAAGCCTTTTGTCGATTATAATATCACCCCTTTAGTTTGGAGTAACTACGAAGAAAAACAGAGAAGTTTTAAAAAAAATTGAGTTAGACAGTGACTTGAACTTAAAGCTTTTTTTGGTAATTTCGCAATTTATCCATAAACATAATAAAGCTCTAACTATTTTACGAGTGATGAGGCATACCAGGAAAAGTAGGAAATACTTATAGTTCAATGCCCCAACACAATTGACAACCCATACACAATGGTGGTCCATTTTCAATATGCACCTTCCACCTAAAGCAGTCATCCAATAAAGCTCGTTACTCTCTGAATAACAGAAAAAAGAAAATTTCAATAATCCATAGAGATTAATGTAGAAAACAACTTACACACGGAACAATGATGGCACCGAGGTGGCTTCAACTGGTTGCACTTTCTACAAAAACGATTTCTCCCGCTCTCCGAGTCAGCTGGAAACTCTGTCATGGTCAATGGGTCAGTATCTCCTCTTTCTTCATCTAAAGCTGGTCTCCAATTTTGAGGCACATAGCCCGGGTCCGTAAAAACAGCCGAGAAATAACTCCATAGTAGCATCACTAGCTGCAGAATCAGATTGAACAATACCCAGCTGAATTTCCAATAATCATCAACCAGCAAAATTCAACCACCACCACCCCCCCCACCCCCCCCACACACACACACAAATTATTCCCAATAAGTCATCCGTCAATTGAAAAAAAAAAGGAAAATCAAAATTAATATGCTGAAACATAAGAACGACTCGAAAAGGGAAAAACAGAGCAGAACTTTACCAGAAAATGAAATAAGATCAAAACAACGAAAGCAAGCAGCGAATCAAGGCCACCGGCAGTTATTGCGGGGCCGTAGTTGATAACGACCACCGCGTAATAGGTGACGCCGACGACGGCGAGAACAAACAGAATCATGATCGAGCCAAGCCCCCTGAGGGCTGTGCAAAATTGGAATACATTCCACGCCATTACTGCTCCAGATCTATACATGATGCTATCGATCAACGGATAACAAAATACAGGCAAAAAATATCAAAAATGGGGTTTATGAATCACGCGTGGGGAGCATAGCCACGGCGAATTCTACGGCCGGCGAATTAGCGAAACAGGTCGAGAGAGGGTGGCCGGTGGGTGGGGGCGGGGGCGATTGTTCGGGGGGGGCGAGACTGAAAAACGCTTTTAGAAATATTCACCTTATTTGCTATTGTTACTTAGAGCACTCACAGTGGTAAAAATTGTGGAAGGATGGGGATGTGATGGGGCTGATGTGGCAAGAGGAGAGAGAGCAGTGGTAGAAAGGACGAAGGAAGGAGGAGGATTCCTTCTGTTTTGTGAAGCTCAAAAGGAGGGGAAGAAACCGAGGCAGTGGGCCAAATTTATTATCTTATTATTTTTTTTTAGATTTGGATGATTAATTAAAAGATCAATTTTTGTTTTTATATTTCTTTTTACTTTTTTTTACAAAATAATGTAAATAATAATATACAGTTTTTAAACTTTAAAATCTTGTTATTTTTTTTTATATCCCTATTTAATTTTTTTACATTTTTATCCAATACATATTTTTAAAATTTAATTAAAAATACATATTTAATACATATTTTGCTTTTCTCATTTTATTCATTTTTTGCACTATATAAAAAACTTTAATTATTTATTTTATAAAATTATAATAAAATTTATTGAATTAATTTTTTAATAGATATAAAATTTTGAGTAAAATAAAGTAAAAAATAGAATGTGATGTTGCCCCATTGTTGTGGAGTGTTTTTGTAAATGAAGGATGAATAAAGAAAAGTGATGTGGATGATAAATAATAGTGATGTGGAGGAGAGAGATAAAAAGAGATGAAGGATGAAATATTCATTAGTGTACATGGTCTTAGAAGCGTAAGAAGCCAAGTCAAACACGGTGATATGCAAAATTAATACTCACTCGTATTTCTTACAATTCCTTTTTATGATTAAACAAAAAACAGAAACTTCTTCTATAACAACAATAAAAATGAGAGAATATTTTTAAATTTTTGATTTTTCAAATACCATTTAATGAAACAAAATGATAATTCAAATCCAATCGAAACAAGTTTTTATTTTTTAAAATTAGGAAAATAATTAAAGAAAATATTAGTCAAAAATTGAGTACAATAAACATTTAATAATCTATGATTAAAAAAAAATATTGAAATAAAAAATTTGATAAAAATTACACTTTACAAGAAATTTTAATAATTTTTTAAAAATTTCAACATATTTGATAAAGTGAGATCCGTTTGTTCAAATTGTGTTTATTGATCAATGTTAAAAAAAACTAATACATATTTTATGTTATGATGATATTTGTTAATAAAAAAACTAAATAGTTTAATATTTTAATGATTATATGCTTGAAATAAAAGTAATTAAAATGATGAGAAAAAAGAAGAATTTTATCAAGATATTGAAGAAAATACTGAAAACCAAAATTACATATTTTATGTTATGATGATATATTCTTTAACCAAAAAAACTAAATATTTTATGTTATGATGATATGCTTGAAGTAAAAGTAATTAAAATGATGAAAAAAGGAAGAATTATAAATACTGAAAATCAAAAAGATATAAACGCCCACCATGGGGCTTGAACCCATGACCAAAATTAATACTGAAAATCAAAAAGATATAAACGCCCACCATGGGGCTCGAACCCATGACCACAAGGTTAAGAGCCTTGCGCTCTACCAACTGAGCTAGACGGGCAATTGAAAAATTGAACGCGTCTTTGATATATAACAAAATAGTTATTCATTTTCTCGGTTTTAAAGACACATGACTCTTTTTTTCACTAGGTTTAGTCTCCAATTTGTCGGTTTTAAAGACCCTTACCCAGCCATCTTTTTTTCACTAGATTGCATTCTTTCTTGAAGTGAACTTTTTATTTATACTTGAATATAGAATATAAAATAAAATTAATAAACTGGAATAAAATGCAACAAAACTAATTTCAGTTAGAATGTGACTCAATAAGAATTACGAATATTTTCACGGAACAACACGGTCAAGACGTAAATAGTATTTTGATCAAAATTCGAGGTACAAACTAAATGCACAGAGTCTTATACCCCTCTTCCATAAATATAGCTAAGGCTGGGGGCAAAGGAAAACAAAAGGTTGGGGTTTCTAATCTTTCCTAAGCTCCATGTACTCGGAGCGTATACCGCTAGCATTCAGTACGAGAACCTCTAGCTTGTCTCCCTGCAAAAATAAATTAAAAAATGTTATGAACTGCATAATTTGCAAATTAGAAGATTATAATCCTAATTTCACATAAGAGCGAGAATAACGAAAAAAAACAAGATTTCTAATGCGTACAAGGATTTCTCATTTTATAAACAAAAATCCATTAATACGGATGCAAGAACTTTTTGGCAACAAAACATATAAATATGAATATAACATATCAATACTTCATACTTGTCGAGAAATTCCTATAAAAAGTCATTGAATATGAATATATTTTTTTCCCTCGCTGTCAAGACAAACAAACTTACAGTGTAGATATCTCTTTCAGTTGCTGATGCAAAACAAGTTTTCACCAAGTCAATGGCTTCCGACTCCAAAAGTGGGGTCACTGCATCCTGCCGTAGTAGTCATTGCATGAATACATATATTAAAAAAAGGAATACACAAATGAACTATCCAAAACAAAATGTTGACAAAAATTTACCTTTGCAGGCAATAAGAGAGGACTCGAAGATTTAAGTTGGTTATCCAAGAACGGTGTAATAAGAGTAGCACCAGTACCTTGGGCACTATATCCTACCCTTTCATAAGATCCAACAGCATCATACGTAAAGACACATCCTTTTCCTTCAGTAGTTTCAGGACGAATGATAAAAAAAAGTGAGCAATAGGAAGTATATAATATTTTAAAATAAAAATATTAATTAGACTTACCCTCGCTGTCAAGGCCACCTAAGACATTGAAAGCGTAATACGGGAAGAAACGTTTGTAGTAGAGGGTATTGGACAAGAGTTGAGCGATTGCAGGGCAGCTCATTTGCTTGTTATGCTGATGCTGATAAATCTGCAAGTCAAACAACAAAAATAAATTTCACTCTTCAGTTCTAAAAAAACAGAAACCTTATTAGTGTAGGGGAATCAAAATTCAAAATATGTTCTCGATAGTCAAATATATGTCAACATTCCAAGCAAACAAAACTCATACATAAAATGTGCACATGCAGACAAAGAGTCAAAGATAACAAGATATAGAGACGGGATGACTCAAGATGTACTAAAAAAATCATATAGTTCAATAACTCACCAAGTGTCTAGAAGCCAAGGCCTTTTGCAGGGCTCTAACATCAGCCTGAAAACCTGAAGAAGCCATCACAGATTTGTCCGCTCTAGATGGTCAAATAAACAAAAGCATAGATTACAATAGTATCGACAAACAACAGGATAACAGAGTAACTTTTATAAGAGGTATTCATAACGATTTCGGGCATAACCTTCCGAGGAACTTTCATTTGGATATAATCAACAATCCATGTCTCACATAACATGATATTTTCTCATAAATCTCAAGCTCAAGTTTAGCAAAACAACAAAGGTTAAAAAAAGTGATTCAAAAGGAAATTGACACCTTTCAAATATTTATAAGTTTTAAATCTAGACAACTTAAATTTACCCGCTTACTATAACCTATGTTAATTGGGTGAAAGATAAATCTTTGCTCCTTAATTTAAGGAATGCAGAAAATTATACACATTGGGTAAACTCTGAGGCACAATGTAGCCAAAAAATAACATTGAACTTTTAGTAATTACATGGAAAAATCGAACAAAAAACGATTAATCGAATAGGCAGAAAGCAGAAGGAGAAAATTACAGCTGAATAATCTTGGAGTAATCGCGAGTGAGAATACTGTATCCGGTGGACATTCGAGTGTCAGCGGCGACCACACAGTAATCAGCTCCGGCAATCGCGACGCAGGTCCTGCAAACACACGTCCATCCGATTACGAGTATGGATTTAATTTGGTAGTCGAAAAAAAAAATAGGGTTTATGCGTACCCTCCATTATTGTCGTAGGCAGACCAATTTCCTTGCTGCTTCGTCATCGTGATGTCGGACGATAGGAGAAAGATTGTGAGTATGGAGGATATTTCGGTGGAAAACTCAGGGAAGAAAACGGAATTCAGCTTTTGTTTTATACCGCTTTTCTTTTTTCTCAAGAAAATAAGTTCCATCAATTTATTATTATTATTATTATTATTATTATTATTATTATTATTATTATTATTATTATTATTATTTCAGTAAAAATATTACTATTATTAACATGTTAAATCACATCAAACTTCAAGCAGAAAATTCGTAGTAGAAGATCAAACTTCAAGCAAAAAATTCGTAGTAGAAGCCATAAACCAATGACCTGCGTAGTAGATTATTAACACCAAACCAAACAAATTACAAAACCCTTCAACACTAAAGGCAAAACTTAGGAACAACAAAACCAGCTCTTATCTCCTCGTAAGAATACTCGATGACTTCCTCCTTTTCACCCGCACCACGATTGAAAGGAGTCATGGCCATTTGCATCGCATTAGACATTGTCGGAGGAGTGCACGGAACTGGAATCGGCATCATCTTCGGAGTTCGATTCTCGCCTTCAAAAGCCAATTGGACATCCTTTGTAGGAGTTCTATACAACATTTGTGTGTTATCGTTATCCTGATGGTTGCCACTGTTGCAAGAGATAATGTTGGTACACATAGAGGATATGGGAGAAAGAGCCTTTCGCAGGGACGATAGCTCGGCATGTTTGGCGGGCCCCCCGGCTCCAGAGATATTTTTCTTGCCTGCAGTGTCAAGAATCAAGCAAAAAATTGATGCACCTTGTTAAAGTACTCAAAGAACTTGTACTCTTAATTCTTAAAAACTCAACTCGGATGTTATTATAAAATCGTTACCGGAAGAGGGTTGCCGTTTCAAAGTGCTGGTGTTCTTATTCTTCAGAAGAGTGCGAGAAGCAGGGTGGGTAGATTTTTTCGAAAGCGTATTTTGAAGCACTGCACCTCCTAATGAATACCTCTTATTATTAGCTGGCGTGCCTCCTTTTCCGGTCGAAGGTAGGAAATTCTTGTTGCTGCTTTTGGATGGGCTCGGCTTTGACCCATAGATTATTTCTTGCTCAGTGACTAACAGTCCCTGAAGCTTTTTCTGATCCTAATGCAACAGTAAGTAGTTAGAATGAGCTTGGTTTTATTAAACAACCATATAAATAGTAACCAAATGTACCCTTTGCTTCTGCCGCTCTTGCTCTTTCAAGTGCTTTAGTTCACAATACTCATCAATCTTTGTGATAAGATGAACCTATAGACATATAAAAAAATATATAAAAAAAGTGCTCACTACAACAAACATTATAATCAAAGAAAAGCAAAGTGAGTGTCACATTGGAAAAGTGCTTACACCATCATACATGAACTCGGCTTTTCTTTCTTTCTCCCAAGCTTTTACTTTTGATTTTAGCGCGTCCACCATTGCTTTAACACCGATGAACAGAAAATAATATAATAAATATAATTACACAGATAAAGTTACTTCGAACGTTCCCTTGCAAATAAAAAAGTGATCATCCTACACTCTAGTCTCCTTTTTCTAATGCTAAAATGTTAATCTTGTACCTGGAATTTTGTTGACTATCACACGGGCTTTCTCAGCTCGCTTTAGCATGAGATGTGTGCCTCTCCCAGCATTATAGCGGTTGTCATCCTACTTTGGAAATACACTTAGTGGAAATATAATAGTGAAAGTAAATTTAAGTGACATAAGCAAACATTAAGACAAACAAACCCTGTTGTACTCCTCGAGCCAGCACTCCTCCTCACGAGCAGCCAACCATTTCTGAACCTTTTCAAGAATCTCTTTTCTACTAAGGACTTCCTCTTTAACCTTAGAAATCTGAAACTCCAATTGCTCCAGTATATAGGATGGACTGATTGCCCCTGCAAATTTTGGATCACAAGCCACGACCCTATTTAGGAACTTCTTTTCACTTTCTTCTTAAAAAGAAAAGGAGTTTCCAGTGAATAAGGATATCAGAAGCTGTACCAGACTCAATAGATTCCAAAGAAAGGTCTGTCCCAAATTGTTCATCAACCACCATATGTGCCCCTTGGCACATTTCTTCCAAAATCACTCTCTTCCTCAGGACAACTTCCTTGATTTTACTCATTTTCAATTCTTGCAGCTTCGTAATCTCGGCCTCAGCCTAAGAATACATGATAAACATTGCATGCATATATATATAACTGTCAAGGATAAATTCCAACACACCAAAAATGTAGGTTTAAATAAAAAGATTTAAAAAGTACATTATCGATGACGTCCAAAGATAAACTGTTGGGCTCAGTTATTTTATGTTCTACAGCAGAAATAGTTCGTGTAACATGTTGAAATTTTTTCTGGTCCTCAATTGGTGTATCCATCAGATTCCAAAGCTCTACCATGGTAATCGCAAGCTCTTGAAGCTGGAAAAGGATATAGAATAGAGTAAGACGAAAAAAATGTTATTAGATCTTTTGCATGCAATGCAACTTAATTTAATTTGATGTGTACCCTTTGCATGCGATGCAACTTAACGTCCTTAAGCCTGCTTATTGCAGCAGATAAGCCTTTTATTGTATCTGCACTAATACTTTTTGTGCCAGAAGACGAGTCTAAAGTCGGATGAACACTACACGCTGTTGACTTAAAGTCAATCCCGAGCACCATGCACAGGGAATTTAGGGCATTCAATTGGGCAACCACCTTATGCAGGCGCTCATCCTACATATAAAGTCATATAAGTTTGATCGGTACAAATAACAATACAAAAATGGAAAGAAAAAAAGTCAACTCCAGTGTTCGAAAGAGTATTAATATATAAAAAAATAAATATCGGCTATCCTATAGAAGCAGACAGAAGTACAAAACAAGATGAAACTATAAATTTGAAGCTCGGAACTGATCCTATGGTTTTCTCAGTGTAAAATCATATTCCCATTTTTTCGGACAAAATTTCCAAAAGATCTAGGTATAATATGTAATACGCATGATTCTTCCTAGTTCCAACTTAGTCATATAACAGCTTAACTTTTCCATTCACTTAACAATTAGCATCAAAAATTAAATTCCAAGTTACGCGGAGAGGAAAAAAGAGCACCTTCTCTTTCTGCAGCACAAGTAGCCGACTCCGTAGATCATCTAATCTTTTTGTAGACAAATCGTGTTCGTCAATGACCACTGAAGCAATGTTCCCATCCGTGGACCCCAAAAGCTCCTTAGAGATGCTATCGATTTGTTTCAAAACCTCAGCGAATTGACTCTTTCGCTCATCTCTTTTCCTTTTCATGCCTTCCAGTTGAGGCGTAATTGCCTGAAGCTCTTTCCTCAAGCTACCAGAACTCTGTTTCCAGCAGCGAAAAAACATTTTTTAATGAATATTTACTATATAAGATGAAGTGTTATTCACATATGTATTCACCTTATTTATAATAACGGGCCGATCTCCCAAAGCAGCATAGATGTCGGCAAGCTGTGATTCGGCATCAGCAACCGCTTGCCTCAGCTGGGCCCGGCAGCGATTTGCCTGATCCACTTTCCTTCTATATGCATCCAAACACACTTGTTCGAGTTCCAAAAGCATTTTGTCCCTTTCATTATCCTCCTCACCGACTTCATCCCATATTCTCTGGTACCACAATATATTTTAATCGATAACTTCACATCAGCATAAAATAAGCAAGAAAAGGTGTAGTCGAAGTTAACCTGAAGCTCAACTAAGAGAGATCCACACTTTGTTTCCATTTCCAACACTGATTTTTGCTGCGACTGCTGTGCCAGGAGCAACAGCAACATCAGATATCCAAAAGCACAAATGCAGAGAAAAAATTTGCAAACTAAATTGCGAATACATCATAATGCACAAATCGAATCGATCCAAAAAAAATTATAATCCAACCGATACATTTCGTCATCAACAAAAATCATCCTCGTTAACTGAGTTTTCAACGAATACACAGTGCGCTGTTTATCATCAATTTCACACAACAAACCTGAATCGGAGCACGGGTTCTACCTGCGAGCGCTGTAATGTTTCTCGAACTTGCAGAATTTACGATTGCGAAACCCTAAGGGGGATGAAGAGGGGAATTCAGTAACGTTTTTTTTTTTCTTTTCTTTTTGAATCAAAAATTATTGGGAGGGAAATGAGCGTGTGTGTGGAGGTTTGTTGATTTTTATTTGCCTTTTTCGTTTTTGTGGGATCCGCACGGTTTTTGAATATTCAAAAATGATTTTTCTATGCACGTCCGTTTTTTTCTTTGATTTGAAATTCTAATTAAATAATTACAATCAATAGTTTTTAATAACCTATTTAAATAATTGCAATCAATACTAGTTTTTAATACTAACTTATTGTGATTATGTACATCATTAATGCAGAAATGATAATTATCATCATTCCAAAAAAAATTAAAAAATAGTAAAATTGAAAATAAATGATTTCTCTAATCCTCCTAAACTAAACTAAACTAAAGTATAATAACAAGTAGGGGTGGGAATGAGCCAGGCTACCCGACAGGGACCTATGGCTCGGCCTACAAAACTCGGGCTCGACTCGGTTCGTTTAATAAACAAGTCAGACTCAAGCTTTTTTAAAAGCTTATCTATATAATATATAAATTCAGACTTTACTAATTACACGTGGTCAGTGTGAACACAAAAAATATGTTCACACTATGTGGCACAAACAAAGCTTTTATTTGGTCAATATATTCTTATGTGGCTTTTCTTTACTGTTATTAATTATTACGTAGCTTTTAATTCAATTACTTACATAATAATTCCACATTCACTATTTTTTTTTCTTTTTTGTATTCCATAATTACAATACTTTTCTCATTTCTTAAATTTCTCATTTATATTATTGACCAATTCTATATATAATTTATCTAAAATACTTTAATCAATAATTTATTAATTCTCTCAACTATATTAGTTGACCGATTTCTATATATAATTTATCTAATTGATTTGTTAACAAAAACAATCAATTCTATTGCATTTTTTACCATATATATCAAAATAATTTATTAGTAAATATATTTTATTCAATCAAAATATAATTTGTAATGTTAACAAATCACGTAATATAATGTTTACAAAATTAATTAATATATATTATTATAATAATATGTAATTTATAGTTAACGCGTTTGAAGTTCTATTTAAATGGTTTCTTATATGTATTTTTATATAATTACGTAATTAATAATATGTATGTTATTGAATATGTGAACTTTTATAATTAATTTTTTAATTACAATTATGACTAAGACTTTTATTACGTGGAGTTTTGTAAATAAAATTCAAACTTTTATTACTCATTTACATATTGAGTTATTACCATAATAAGGTTTTCTTCCATATAAAAAATGTTAAATATAGTAAACCCTTTTAATAATTATTAATTACGTCCCATAAAAAAATTCTGATTTATTGAATAATTATATTTATGGTAATTTTAAATTTTAAAAAATAATTATAAATATAGACAATTCAAATTAATTATAAATTAAATTATACTATAATTATGTAGGAATTAAATTAATAATTATTATAATCAGTATTTTATATATAATATAAATAATAATAATAATAATAATAATAATTCAATCATTAATCTATCACCTTTTTATTTTAAACAACCAAATAAATTGATATTATATCTTATTAAATATTTCTATAATTATGCATAATTTGAATTAATTTGCCAAACTTGAATTTTCGGTTACTATAAAATTATTATTCAAATTATTCAAATCATAATAATAATTAACAAAAATTATTGAAATCCTAATTTCAATCTACAACTATAAAAAGGCATTTATTTTCATTCATTCTCAATCTCATACGGATCAATTCTTTTTTTATAGGATTTATTTATGTATTAACCTTTTTTTTATTTTTGCATTATTATTATTATCATGAATAATGAATTATTCTTCTTAAAACAATTAGTACGGGAATATGATGAGTTCGGTTCAAGTGCAGGCGGATCAGGGTTACAGCTGGACCGGGGCAGGTCGCCTTGGTTTTTAATAAACATGATGATCAAGAACATCAGAAACCCTAGCTAGCTTGTTTGTTTGTTTATTATATGTTTAATAATGTTCATGTTTTGTGTTGTGTGTTGATGACATCGATGATTCGTATGGTTTGTAATTCCCTAGCTAGCTACTTATACTTATCTAGTGTTGTGTTTTTTTTACTGCATGTATTGTAAGTTGATCTTGTGAATTAATAAATTAAGTTTAATGTTTTTAATATAGTTCAGTTTGTTCTTTTGATTAAAATTGTGTTTACTGTAAATATATACAGTATATTTTTCGTTGGTGAGTTCATAGTTGTTATGTCATCACCAATTTCCAGGTGAATTGACAGAATTCTTTGTTCTTTCCATTAATGAATATATATATATATAGCTCAGCTCACAACATTTTGTTTATTGAATTAGAAATTACAAATGCTATTTCCACATCCATGCGACGCATAGATGTGACAAATAGATTTGTTAATTTTCTTTTCTTTTTTTATATTTTAATTATTTAATATAAATATATTAATTTTATAATAAAACACATTTTTCGAAAATTTTAATTAAAATTAATTTTTACTAAAAGTAAATATTTTTAAAATTTTAAAATCTACAAAATACTCCGTTAATATAAAAATCAATTTTAAATATCAATTAATTCATGTGTTTCTACTTACTCGTACTCGCAATTAAATTCGTCTCAATTGTCAAAACATATTAGATTTTTAGTTTTTGAAAATTGTGCAATAAATATAAACATATACAACAAGACTCCTGAAGTATAAGATTGTCATAAAAATATTGAAACACCTTAATATAAATTAATTTTATAATAAAAATAAGTTTTTCGAAAACATTAGTTAAAATTTGTTTTTACGAAAATCTAAAAAAAATTAGATTTTTGAAATCTACAAATTGCGCACATCGTAATATAAATATCAATTTTAAATATCAATTAAACAGATTTTTGAAACCTACAAATTGCACACACACGTAATATAAATATCAATTTTAAATATCAATTAAGTTATGCCGTTTATATTTACTTGTACACGCAATTAAATTTTTTCCTAATTTCAAAACATATTACAATTTTAAATATAAATATATAAATTAACTTATGTGTTTATACTTACTCCTCCACACAATTTAACGCAATTAATTTTTTTCCTAATTTCAAAACATATTACAATTTTAAATATAAATATATAAATTAACTTATGTGTTTATACTTACTCCTCCACACAATTTAATTTCTCTCGAATTTCAAAACATATTACAATTTTTTGTTTCGGAAAATTGCGGAATAAATATAAACAATTAATGTTTTTGTTAACGACTTAGAAGTGTGTAACACCTTAAACTTATTTTAGTATTTTAATTGTTTATGGAATATTTTAAAGTATAATAAGTATTTAATAGTATAATTTACTTAATAATATAATTTATTTATATTAAAGTGTTTGAAAGTTTTTATGATTTTCGATGACAATTTTATACTTTAGAAATCTCGTCGTATTTGTTTATATTTATTGCGTAATTTTTAAAAACTAAAAAATTAATATGTTTTGAAATTCGAGACAAATTTAATTGTGTGTACGAGTAATTAAAAACGCATAACTTAATTAATATTTAAAATTAATTTTTATACTACCTGCGAACCTTGTAGATTTTAAAAATGTAAAAATATTTACGTTTCATAACAATGAATTTTAATTAATATTTTTAAAAAACAATTTTTATTATAAAATTAATATATTTATATAATATAAATAATTTAAAAAAAATAAAAATAAAACATCACTTCTTCGGTAAACGTCCAATTGGTGTGCAAATAGCAGCACTCATTAGAAATGTATGTCTAGGATTTGTATGAATGAAAAAATGTGTGATTGAGTGATGTAACTTTGCTTAATAAAATCGAATTATGTATAAACTTCAAAGTTCTACATCTCTCCGTACTAATCAGAAATACTTAGTCCATAAGATTAAACTTCAAAGTCTTGCATGTTTGTAAAGTTATACATCTCTCCGTACTAATCAGAAATACTTAGTCCATAAGATTAAACTTCAAAGTCTTGCATGTTTGTAGTAATTAGAAATACAACAAATAAATTAAATAAATAAATTAAAATGCACGAAATTGAACAAATAAATCCTTCAGCATCGAAAGAGAAGCCGGTGGGGTTAACAAGGGGATCAGACGAAACTTTACAGCTGTCGTTAGCGATAGCTCGTTGGATATCCGTTTTTACTGGGCCGAAAAAGGGACAACGGTATCCCGTTTAGAGGCGTTTATGGGCCTCTGATTTCAGCCATATCTGTGGTCGACCCGAGTTATAATCCGTCACCGAAAACGGGAAGTGGAGGCAGACAAATCTCGACAGGGGATGTGGTCGGTATAGTCTTTGGAGTTCTCTTCGGAATCTTATTAGTTCCAGTGATGCTTTGGTGGAAGGGCTGTTTGAGGCGGAAAGACGAAATTCATAACGGTAATTAAATTTCTTCGTTGAAATCGAACTTTTTTCTCGATCGATAATATAACGGTATTAAGTTAATCCTATATAAATTAATACGATTAATAACATCTCTAAATTAATAGAATTTTCAAGTCTCGTCTTGGTCTTTTTAATAAAAAAAATATTAGATAAATTAATAATCTCTTTGAGTTAATAAAATTTTATGGTCCAAGACTATTAATTGGTAAGGTTTTTTTACTGTATTTCAATTTCTTTGGTAGATCTAAAGGGGCTGGATGAAACAAATCAAAGTCCCAACAAAATTTGAATAATTTATAGAGGTTATTAATCAAGGTATTAATTTATAGAGTTTTAACTATATTATATTATTAAAATACTAAATTGCATAAATAAATTTATTACATTAAAATGCACTACACTGCACAATAAAATTTATTATATTAATTTAACAAGAAAATTTATTATATTAATTTAACAATAATATTACGTGCAATTTTAATTTATTTGTTCAATTTCGTGCATTTTAATATAATATTATTTATATGTGCAATTTTCGTGCATTTTAATATAATATTATTTATATATCTATTTTAGTACAGTAAATTTCTTGAATTCCCGATCCTTATGTCTTCTTTTGAAAATTACAATACACATCCTACAATAAAAATAAATACATCATATTTCAATTTCTTTGGTAGATCTAAAGGGTCTGGAAGGTTCGTCTGACGGACAAGGCGGACGTGTACAGCTTCAGAGTCGTGCTTCTGGATTCTGGAAGTCGTTAGCGGAAGGAGCAACATGACGAGCAACAAGTACAAGGGGGAGACCTTCTACCTTCTCGACTATGTAAGGGCTGAGACGATTACTGAAATATAATCGTCGTTGATCAACACTGATACGTATTCGTTTTCTCGTGTTTTATTAGGCTAATAAGTTGAAGGAGGAAGGGAGGCTGATCGAGCTCGTCGACCCGAGGTTGGGATTGAAGTTCAAGCGATGCATTTGGGGCTGCTCTGCACTAGCACCGTGTCGACCGAGAGGCCGAGCATGTCTTTGGTCGTGAGCATTCTCCAAGGGAGAGACGGGTTGATATTTATCGAAATGAAATTGAAGTTTTACTTGAGACGAAAGAAGACGGACGGAGCCAGAGCGTGTCGATGGACGGGCCAAGGTCGTAGGCCCAGAGTGCGACGGTCCAGGGCCCCCATATTTTAGGGGCCCAATTTAAAAAAAAAAAACTATATATATATTTATATATATTTTTTGAAAAATAATACTAATATATATAACTAAAACATTTATTTTAATTATTTTACATTTTTAACAAAAACATTAATAAATTTTTTCAACTTAATATATATATTTTTCAACAAATTTTAAATTTATTAAGTAACAAAAAACAATTTTAATCATCGTCGTAAAAGCATGTCCCAGAAGGACGAAAAATATACAATAATACAAATGAATATGAAACTCGACAACTCGAAGGTTGGGTCCTGAAGACCAAAATTTATATTTGAATAACTAAGTTTTTCCTATATGGTTTTATTAGTTATATACAGGTTTTAATGAGACTGATTGATCACCAATAATTTTCAAGAAGTCAAAGATCTTCGGTGATTACAATCAGAGGGAGCAAGCTGTACTCTTTTTCCTTCGCTCAGGTTTTGTCCCACTGGGTTTTCCTGGCAAGGTTTTAACGAGGCAGCAATCCTGTAAATAGTCATTCAAGAGGGAGTGTTATGAATATTATTATATTATAGTGAATGACTTGTTGGTTAAGTCAGAAACCCTATATTGTATCCTATATAAAGGGGTCTCCCATATGAATGAATACAACAATTCACAAGAATTCTATTCTCCTCTTATATTGTCTCTCTTTCTACTATATTATTCTCTCTCAATTCTTTTTAGTTTATAACATAAATAAAATTTTCATTATTAATTTTACTTAATAATATATTTTGATTATTTATAAAACTATTTTTATAGTTATTAATAAAATTTTATTTATAATAATAGCACATACGTACTTTTAAATAAATATTGAATGTACATTCAAGTTAATTTTTTCGTATTATAGGTGATATTTTTTATTTTATTTATTTAATAAATTTTGATATTAATATTGTTAAAAAATTCAAATATATTTCGATTATAAAAAGTTATCAAAATATAATTATAATTAATTACATATAATTTCTATGAATACAAAACTGATTTAAAAATAAGGATAATTTTGTCATATTATATAAAAATGAGTATTTTTTACATGTTTTTATAAGAGTGGGTATTTTTTATTTTTGAGTTATAAAAGTGAGTATTTTCATGAATTAACTCTAGTTTTAATCATCGTCGTAACATTAATTAAGAATTTAATTAAATAATTATAATTATCTCATCATCACCAAATCAGAAACCACAATGTTGTAACATTAATTAAGAATTTAATTAAATAATCATAATTATCTCATCATCACCAAATCAGAAACGACAATGGATATTCCTTGATGTAATATTTAATACTACACTACTACATGAAAGCCTTGTTGCTAAATGAGTGTTTTTAGTAAGTGAATAATATATTATATTCTTGAAATGTTACATTTATGAAAAAATTAATTTGCACCGGTCCGATGCACGTTGTAAACCGGGATCGATGGAATTACATGAACTTTGCAAATAAAATATAGACTACATATAAACTATAGTACAAAATTTTATTATATGTTATAACAATATATATTGGAATTTACCTCATTCTGTTCATCTATGAAATTGATATATATATATAGTACAGTATTCTTTTCACACATTAATTGAAATCATGTAATGTGATATTTAAGCATGATAATCGATATTTTGTCCTTCAATCTCTTTTTGTGTTATTTTTTTCAAAATTATTTTTGTAAAGTATGGAGTATATTTTATATTTCAAAATAGACGTTTTAATAGTACTCTAAGGAACATATGAGATAATGAAAATAAATTTAATAATTTCATAGTTTGACTTGTTTTATTATAAGTTCACACTATATTTTAAAACTCCCTACGCGTTAACAAATAGAAATAATATTATAAATATTCAAAAAACAATCATCAATCATTATTCAAGTTTTACTAATTAAATTGTATATTTATGCTTTTTATTGTTAAGTTATAATATTTTTGAATATTTTATTCATTTGATTAATATACTTGGAAGTTTAAGTGTATAAAGTTAATTATTTTAGTTTTTTTGATTTAATTTGATTATTGTAATTATAGTATAATTGTTTCTTGAATATTTATTTTAGTATATTTATTTAATTTAAGTTATTCAATGTAAATATTTTAAAATAAAACTTAATTTTCATAAATATTAATTAATGCAATTATTGTAATTAATAAATATGTTATTAGTGTTATTTGTATTTATGCAATTTATATTCAATAATAGTAGTTATTTATAAATATTATATATTATAGACACAATTTTTTTGTATTTTATAAAAAAAATGTGTTTATAGTTCGGAGACAATTGAAGTATATACTCACGGACAGTGTGATTCAATTATTTTATAGTATTTTAAATTCGGTCTAATGCCCGCTGTAAACTTAAAACCATCGATTGACATGAACTTTGCAAATTAAAAGACTATACATAAAATAAAGTACAAAAATTGATTATACGCAAATAACATTGGAATTTACATCATTTTGTTCGTATATGAAACTGAATACTGATATAGTAGAATATTATTTTCACACGTCAATTGAAATGTAATGTGATATTTAAGAATCATAATTATCGACATTTTATCGGTACAACGCTTTTTGTTATTTTTTTTTCTTAAATTATTTTCAGGAAAAATATAGAAGTAGTATTTTATATTCGAAAATAGATGTTTTAACTTTTAATGAAATAATTGGTCCAATGCACGTTTTAACATGTGAGATAATGAAACAAATTTAATAATTGTACATTTTTAGTTGTTTTATTAAGTTCACACTTATACTTCAAAATTCATTTATCGTCAATTTTTTTTTTTTGTAATTAATTGATTTATGTATAGAATTTCATTCACTATGTATAAGAGTACAAAGAGAAAAATGAATATCAATTCTTTAAATCCTTTTACTCTTTTCTTATATTGAGACATAAATATGGGTGGGCCGTTATTTAAAAAATATAGACTGCGGCTCACGTTGTTATTATGTTAGAGTCCATTATCATCTCAGCCTTTTACTAATTTGGCCCATTTATACAGTCGCGCAGTGTTTTAAATAGATTTGGTTTAACTTAAAATTTTATCTCAGATTTCTAAATAATAATAAATTTAAATATTTGAAAATCTATAAAATACTAAATTACATAAATAAATTTATTACATTAAAATACACTACACTGCACAAGAAAATTTATTATATTAATTTAACAAGAAAATTTATTATATTAATTTAACAATAATATTACGTGCAATTTTAATTTATTTGTTCAATTTCGTACATTTTAATATAATATTATTTATATGTGCAATTTTTGTGCATTTTAATATAATATTACTTATATCTATTTTACTACAGTAAATTTTTTGAATTCCTACTTCTTCTTTTGAAAATTACAATACACATCCTACAATAAAAATAAATACATCATATTTCAATTTCTTTGGTAGATCTAAAGGGTCTGGAAGGTTCGTCTGACGGACAAGGCGGACGTGTACAGCTTCGGAGTCGTGCTTCTGGAAGTCGTTAGCGGAAGGAGCAACATGACGAGCAACAAGTACAAGGGGGAGACCTTCTACCTTCTCGACTATGTAAGGGCTGAGACGATTACTGAAATATAATCGTCGTTGATCAACACTGATACGTATTCGTTTTCTCGTGTTTTATTAATTAGGCTAATAAGTTGAAGGAGGAAGGGAGGCTGATCGAGCTCGTCGACCCGAGGTTGGGATCGAAATTCAAGCAATACATTTGGGGCTGCTCTGCACGAGCACCGTGTCGACCGAGAGGCCGAGCATGTCTTTGGTCGTGAGCATTCTCGAAATGAAATTGAAGTTTTACTTGAGATGAAAGACGACGGATGGAGCCAGAGCGTGTCGATGGACGGCGTGATCACTTTGGATACTCTGAGTACTGGGAGAAGAGAGATCATTGATAGTAATCATGTTGATGAATTATGTAGTGAGACTATAAAACATGTTATGAAATTCATTGCACCCTTGTAAAGAGATTTATGTTGTTTGAGTTATTATGTTTTGTTTTTTAATTTTATTTTTGCAGTTGAATTATTTTTCATTAAATTCATAATAATATTTGAATTAAAAAAATTATTATTTCTTCAAAACTATATAGTAAAAATTACGAATATAGTGTCCTTTTAACCGAAAAAAGTGATGTGCCATTTATAAAATCTAATTGGATGTGGTCAAAACTCGGAGTCAACTGTTCTTCATATTAAAAAGGGATTTGGATTCGAACCCATGACTTATAGGAAAAGAGGGCTAAAAGACTTACTACACCAACTTCTTTGAACGAAAATTAACAAAACTTTTAAATATATTTTCACAAACATAACGATAATTAATTAAAAAAAAAATACTGAATTAAATTATGAATGTTAATAAATCATAAATAAATAAAAAATTATAATTTTTTCATAAATAAAGAATACTTACCAAAATAATATTTATTTGTAGTTGAATATAATTATATAAAATAAATTTAATTACTTTTGTTATTAAATAAATTATTATAAAAAATCAGATTTAATTAACAATTTTATTAAATAAATTTAATAACTATTTTGATAAAACAAATACTAATAAAAATAAAAATATTAATCAAGGATTGTTAGCTCAGTTGATTGAGCACTTGAATTGGGGGCTTGAGGTCTTTGGTTCGAATCCTAAGACATTGCAAATGACATAGACCAAAAAAAATTTTTAATTAATTTTAGTACTCATTTATTTATTGAAATATTTAATCATTAAATAAAAATAATTATTAATCTCTAATAAATAAAAATAATTATTAATCTTGCACTAATACTTTTTGAGCCAGAAGATGAGTCTAAAGTCGGATGAACACTACACGCTGTTGACTTGAAGTCAATCCCGAGCACCATGCACAGGGAATTTAGGGCATTCAATTGGGCAACCACCTTATTCAGGCGCTCATCCTACATATAAAGTCATAAAGTTTGATCGGTACAAATAACAATACAAAAATGAAAAAAAAAAGTCAACTCCAGTGATTGAACGAGTATTAATATAAAAAAAATGAAGAATCGACTATCCTATAGAAGCAGACAGAAGTTTGAAACAAGATGAAACTATAAATTTGAATCTCGGAACTGATCCTATGGTTTTCTAAATGTAAATTATATTCCCATTTTTTTTGGACAAATTTCCAAAAGATCTAGGTATAATGTGCAATACGCAAGATTCTTCCAAGTTCCAACTAATTAGTCATATAAAATTCCATTCACTTAACAGTTAACAATTAGCATCAAAAATTAAATTCCATGTTACAAGGAGAGGAAAAAAGTGCACCTTCTCTTTCTGCAGCATAAGTAGCCGACTCCGTAGTTCATCTAATCTTTTTGTAGACAAATCGTGTTCGTCAATGACCACTGAAGCAATGTTCCCATCCGTGGACCCCGAAAGCTCCTTAGAGATGCTATCAATTTGTTTCAAGACCTCAGCAAATTGACTCTTTCGCTCATCTCTTTTCCTTTTCATACCCTCCAGTTGAGGCGTAATTGCCTGAAGCTCTTTCCTCAAGCTACCAGAACTCTGTTCCCAACAGCAAAATAACATTTTATAATGAATATTTACTGTATATAAAATGAAGTGTTATTCTAATATGCATTCACCTTATTTATAATAACGGGCCGATCTCCCAAAGCAGCATAGATGTCGGCAAGCTGTGATTCGGCATCAGCAACCGCTTGCCTCAGCTGGGCACGGCAGCGATTTGCCTGATCCACTTTCCTTCTATATGCATCCAAACACTCTTGTTCGAGTTCCAAAAGCATTTTGTCCCTTTCATTATCCTCCTCACCGACTTCATCCCATATTCTCTGGTACCACAATATATATTAATCGATAACTTCACATCAGCATAAAATAAGCTAGAAAATGTGTAGTCGAAGTTCACCTGTAGCTCAACTAAGAGAGATCCACACTTTGTTTCCATTTCCAAACACTATTTTTGCGGCGACTGCTGTGCAAGGAGCAACAGCAACATCAGGTATCCAAAAGCACAAATGCAGAGAAAAAAATTTGCACACTAAATTGCGAAAACATCATAATACACAAATCGAATCGATGGAATTTTTTTATAATCCAACCGATACATTTTCGTCATCAACAAAAATCATCTTCGTCAACTGAGAAAGTAAATAAAAGTAAAACAGAGCGTATCATCAATTGCACACAACAAACCTGAGTCGGGGCACGGGTACTACCTGCGATCACTGTAATATTTTGCGAACTTGCAGAATTTACGATTGCGAAACCCTAGGGGATGAAGAGGGGGGGTTCCGTAACGTTTTTTTTTTCTTTTTTTTTTTTTTTTGAATCAAAAATTATTGGGAGGGAAATGAGCGTGTGAAGAGGTTTGTTGATTTTTATTCTCTGTTTTCCTTTTTCGTTTTTTGTGGGGTCCGCACGGTTTTTGAATTTTCAAAAAAGATTTTTCGATGCACGTCTGTTTTTTTCTTTCATTTGAAAATGTAATTAAATAATTGTTAACATGGAAAATATTTGAAGACTAATCTGTCAAATTAACAATTGAAATTAATCACTGTGTATGTTTGTTTATACACATGAAATTATTTTATGCAATTAGCATTAATTATGTTAAAAAGGGACATCCCACAAATTATTATTATTATATATTAAATTTTTCATGGAAATTAATTATGTTAAAAAGGGACATCCCACAAATTATTATTATTATATATTAAATTTTTCATGGAATTTATAAGACACGTTGTCACGTTTTAAAATGATCTTAAATTTTAAATATTTCATGTCGACATATAGCACCAAAATATAATTAAAGCATTCGTAATAAAATAAATTGAACTTATTAATTAATTAATCAAAAAATGATGAAATATTGAGATTCCTTCACTCCAGTCAACATTTTTGATGTGAGAAAAATCAGGGCCCACCCTCACCGCACGTCAATTGTACTTGGTACATCCCCCTCTCTCTCTCTCTCTCTCTCTCTCTCTCTCTCTCTCTCTCTCTCTATTCCCCTAACCCTAATCCCAACACACATCACACCAAGAAATAACTAAAATCAAAAATAACTCCATATATAATATAATAGTAATATTTTGGTAGTGAGAGAAAATGCGGTCAACCTATTTTCTCCATATATGGATCAACTTCGACCGAGCTCTTAGTTTCATTTACTCAACATCCCATTTCCAAGCAAAAAAAATATTCCACTCACATGGCTCACACTACACACGGCGGCGGCCGCCCTCTCCCACCGCCCTTCCGCCCCAGAGACCACCGCCAGGACCAGCAGTCCCTCGACGACGACCACCTGCAGAACAACAACATCACCCTCCAACCCGTCGTCCTCGACCACGACACCACCAACAACAACGCCGCCCATCCCGCCGCCCCTCGCCGCCGCCCCCGCGGCCGCCCCGCCGGGTCCAAGAACAAGCCGAAGGCCCCCATCGTAGTCAACCGGGACAGCCCCTACGCCCTCAAGTCCCACGTCATGGAGATCTCCGACGCCTCCGACGTCCGCCGGAGCATCTCCGACTTCGCCTGCCTCCGGCGCCGGGGAGTCTGCATCCTCAGCGCCAAGGGCTCCGTCACCAACGTCACCCTCAAGCAGCCCCCCGGCTCCCCCACCGGCGAGGTCCTCACCCTGACGGGGAGGTTCGAGATCCTCTCCATCAACGGCTCCTTCCTGCCGCCGCCCGCCCCTCCGGCGGTCTCCGCGCTCGCCGTGTACCTCGCCGGAGCTCAGGGACAGGTCATCGGAGGTACGGTGCTCGGGCCGCTGGTGGCTTCAGGGACGGTGGTGGTCATGGCCGCCTCGTTCGGGAACGCGGCATACGAGCGTCTGCCGCCTGAGGATGATGATGACGAGGATGAGGACGAGCAGTCGGGATCTATTCCGGAAGGGGACTCCATTAATGGAAATATGATGAGTTCAGGTCAAGTGCAGGTGGATCAGGGTTACAGC
Source organism: Euphrasia confusa (assembly GCA_954870475.1). Lineage (NCBI taxonomy): Eukaryota > Viridiplantae > Streptophyta > Magnoliopsida > Lamiales > Orobanchaceae > Euphrasia > Euphrasia confusa. Next base: position 2,437,090 of record OX940961.1, read on the forward strand.
TGGACTGGGGCAGGTCGCCTTAGTTTTTAATAAACATGATGATCAAGAACATCATGAGAAACCCTAGTTTGTTTGTTTGTTATATGTTTAATAATGCTCATGTTTTGTGTTGTGTGTTGTGTGTTGATGAACATGAGAAACTCTAGTTTGTGTTTTTTTTCCTGCATGTATCGTAAGTTGATCTTGTGAATTAATAAAGTTTAATGTTTTTAATAAATATAGATCAATATTGTCATGCCATCATCAATTTGCAGCGTACTTGGTGAGATGACTGAATTCAGTTTAATTAATTTGTTCTTTTGATTAAACTTGTCTTACTGAATTAGAAAGATTAATTTTTTTTTACTGGTCTTGCCTATACGTCTTTCTAGCGTACGCATATATTTTTCATTTGTGAGTTCATAGTTGTCATGTCATCACCAATTTGCTGGTGAAGTGACTGAATTCTTTGTTCTTTCCATTAATGAATCTAGGTCTATATAGCTCACAACATTTTGTTTACTGGATTAGAAATGTATGTCTTGGATTTGTATGAATGAAAAAAAAAATGGGTGATTGAGTGATATAACTTTGCTTAATAAAATTGAATTAGAAACTTCAAAGTTCTATATGGTATTAATGAGAAATACTTAGTGTTAAAAATACAATTACAGATAACAGAAATACTGAGTACAGTCTTTATATAATACTTAGAGTGAGCGGTGAGCGGTGAGCGATGATGCCAAAACATCTGCAAATATTGGGAAGCGTTACACACGTGCAGTTAGTTCATTTCCGATGCAGAAACAAAGACTGCAGTTTGCGTTAAAAAATATATTTAAAAAATAATTGCAGCGTTAAAAAATATATTTAAAAAATAATTTAATTTATATTAGTGTTTATATTAGTGTTGCATAATTTGTAATTTATATAATTATTAATGATAGTAATTGATTAATATATATAATTATTTATTTCTAAGTTTGGTAAATGATTGAATCAAATAATTAATACTATTATACTAAAATTATGTAGTACATATATAAATTTAAAATAATTTTACAAAACCATACTTTAGAATAATATATCATTTTTATTTATTTTTAATAAAAATAAAAATCCAATATATTATAACAGTAATAATAGTGTAAAATAAGTAAATAAAATTTGTATCAATTTAGAATAATATATCATTTTTATTTATTTTTAATAAAAACAAAATTCAAATATATTCTAACAGTAATAATAGTGTAAAATAAGTAAATAAAATCTTATATCATTTTTATTTATTTTTAATAAAAACAAAATTCCAATATATTCTAACAGTAATAATAGTGTAAAATAAGTAAATAAAATCTGTATCAATAACCGTTACTAAAAATCACACGAATATACCAAAAATTATCATATATGCATGAAACTTAAAAAATTATAATACAATAATATGTTACAAGAAACTTAATAAAAAAAAGTACTTGTTACATAATGAGCAAATGAATTATATTGGTCGTTGAAATTACTGCAGGAATTTATGCATATGTTCAAATGTTATGATTGTTTGTAAACAATGTAAGTAATGGTGGAAAAGTAAGAGATTGTTAATTTTGTGAAGGAACAAGCAAGGGGAGGGATCGATTAGCAAATATCAAGCATTTGGGTGCAGAGCTGAATATGCAGTAAAACTTCTATGAATGAATAAATTAATAATATTTCTAAAATAATAAAAATTAATAACATGTCTAAAATAATAAAATTTTCTGCCGGTTACCCTTGTAAAGAATGATCTCGAATTCTATAAGATAATACAATAATTTGAAAAAACTCTTTATAATATTAAGTCCCACAAAACTCTAAATTAATAATTTAAAAATATTACAATTATAAATATTATCTTGATTTTTTTAATATTTAAATATAATCTAATTGAAATTTAACTCTAATTTTTTAATTGACATCAAGAATTTCGTGTCGAGTCTTTAGCTGCAACAAAATTACCTCATGTTTTGAGCGGTTCTAACATCATTGAATATTCATCTTCATTTTAATTAGAAAATTTTAGAGAAAAAAATACTTTAGGTATGGATACTATAATAAAATACTATAGTTTGGAATAATTGTAAGTAATGTATATTATATTAATATTTATCCTAATTTAAGGTACTTTAAAGACTAATAATTATAATTGAAGTATGTTTTCCAAATTCAAAATGTCTTAAATAGCCTTTTATGTATTATTAATCATGTCTAAGAATTGTTTTTTTTTTTTTCTGATTTCTTCAAATTCTTTCAAACCAAGCCGATGTGAAGATTTGATTTCAACAATTTCGTTATCGATTTCTATTATTCTACACGATCCGTTTTCGAAAAATAAGAACTAAGAAACTAGTCGTTCTCTTTGCCGATTTTAACCGCTGAAGAATAAGGTAATTCATGTTGTTGGGTTGCTTTAGTTGCTGAAATATTACACGTGTCTTTGTTGGTTTGTGTTTTTTGTTTTGTTGGTTATTGTTCTCAGTAGATGGATTCACAATGGCAAGTACATCATCTCCTTGGCGACGGAAGAGCTTCGCGATAAAGAAGAAGAAATCGAGTTGCAACGAGTGGCGGGGGTGATCCAGAGAGCACCCTCCCTGATTGGGCCGGTGGATAATCTCGTACATGTGTCTTCGATGCCCTCGTCCAAGTACACGACGTATTGCATTGTCAGTTGATGGTATTCGACGATCTCTCACGAGAAGCGGTTCTCGCACTCGTACACCAGTTTCGGATTGATTTCTAGAGAGAGAGATGAGTTCTTACCAATTGCAGTCGCTAACGTTGCCGTTAATCGGTAACGGGAGATGGACGTTGTAGAACTCCGTGAGCCTCTCCACCTTCGCTGGATCTATTTTGGCCGACGTCGCTGTCGCTGCTTGTTTCACGCACAGGCATAGGTGGTAGCAGGAAATTAGTTAACAACGCCGTGTATTAGTCGTGCCTGATGCGAGCTTGCATCCTGTTAATTCAATAGCCCATGTATTGGAGGTGATGAACGTGGATTTAATGAACATGATTGTAGGTGCTAATGATGATTATTTAAGATTTAGTGTTACGATAAAAATACAAACAACAAAATGCAAGTGAACTGAGTATTTCAATTGGTAAATCCCGTTGAGAAAAGATTTCAATTGGTTAATCCCGTTGAGAAAATTGAAGAAAGAATGTCAGGAAGCCATAGCTAGTATTACTCTGCGTACGATTATTTGGGAAAGATGAAAAGGTGGTGTATGATAATGGGTATCAAGGTATGATCCTCTTTTCTAAAAGACCACTTGAAGACGATTGTGCTGGTATGTACAATGCGATCGAGAGTGGCATGTTGTGGGTCACCCTGGTCGTGGCGCATATGATATTTCGAACTGACTCGGTGATATGTTTGGAGACTTGAAAAAATCGGTAAATATGGGGGACTTTCCACGAACGCCCGAGGAAAGAAGGATAAATACATGATTTTATGATATTATCCTTCAAATTTTGTATAATACAATATTCTGCTAGTTCCTAATTTTTTTTATTAGTTTTGTTTCTATTTTGTGTAATAAAGTTGTTGTAATACTAGTTTTTACTATTTTTAATGCAATATTTTTAATCTATAATAATAGGTCTCAACATAGTTATATATTAGTTTAGTTTCTATTTTGTGTAATACTAGTTTTTACTGCAATAAGTTTAGTCTATAATAATAGTTCTCAACATATTTATAGAAGTAATCATATAATTTTATCTGTTGGTTTCGTTTATTAATTTTGTGTAATATAATTATCAATGTTTGCTAGTTTCGTTCCTAATTTTATGTAATACTATTACCAAATTACCAATTTTTGTTAGCTTCGTTCCTAGTTTTGTGTTCTTAATTTTGTATAATACAATTATTAAGCGCAGTGCACAATGACTTCTCCGTCATATATGACTTTGTCATAAAAATGTATGAAGAACTATGTGATGCACTATATCAGGAACTATGTGGTATACTGAACTATGTTGTACAGTGAGAACGAAAATTGTATCAGGAACTATCTAAATTTAAATTACAAAGTATTTGCTACATAAACTTCACTACATGTAACACATGTAACATGCTATTATCTCAAAATATTTTGCGCATAACAATCCCTATCTTTATTGCCCCGCACAAAATGAAAAGGTTGTATAATTGCGACGCTTTTACCGCAACACTGTCTCAATCGTGAAAATGAAGCTCTCTTCCTTGACTTTCCCATTGCATCAGCTTTCTTGAGCAACTCTTCACCATACGCATATGCCTCAACATCGTGAACATAGACCTGAGCGGGAACAAATAATGAAAATAACATTAGCGTTGGAATGTAAGGATTATGCATTAAAGCATTAGTCTTTTTTCATAACAGTATCTTAAAGAGTGAAATAAAACTCTATTCTGATATTTGGAACAACAAATCAGACATAGAACTAAAAACAAATATAGTATTGTACATATACATATAACAAATCTAACAATGGTATACAATTCCAATTTCAGGATACCATATTTACAAGTTCAGACAATGGATTCAACTCAACATAACACAATGGGTCTGCTTAATTATGTAATTGTGGTGAGAGAAATAAGGAAAAAGATAATCCAGAAAAGAAAAATAAAAAATAAGGAAACTACTACACGGGAAAATAGGAGGCTTACTAATCGTTTTGCGCCATGGTTCTCCAATAGTTTGATCACTACATGATTTTTATAATGCATGGCATCTGCAAGAGGCTATTAAACCAAGTTCAACATGTATTAAAAATCATGCATGGCATATGCAAGAGGCTATTAAACCAAGTTCAAGATGTATTACATCTAACGGGCAAAAACAATTAACTAACTAAATACGAATTGTAGGTACACCTCAAAGATTTAGTGACTAGCCTTCCCGAAATTAATAACCAAACCTTTAAAATCTCATAGTCAAATACTATTCAAAAATACATCTGATCTTTCATGAAGTGAAGTCTGGACAAGTCGGATCCTACTAATTCAATTTGCTAATCCAAATGAATAAATAACTCTAGTGCAAAAAAAAAAAAAAACAGTTTTCTAAAATGAATACCACTTATTGAAATTAATTATATTAGAATTATAAAAACAAGTCAAATAATTTGCAAACTAGTTAGAAAACAAGTTGGTGGTGTACATAACTGTGAATATAAGTGTGAACACCATTATAGGTTTCACAACCATTTGTAAATATTCAGCAAATAAGTTGCTGTTGAATACACCTTTGAATATAAATGATTACATCATTAGATGATTCAAAATCACTTAGAAACCAGTGAGCAAATAGCTGATGGTGCATGTAATTGTTAAAATAAATGTCTAATTAACAATATGTTCAAAATCATCTACAAACTACTTAGCAATATAGTTGTTGCTGAATAAATTTGTGAATATAAACATCAAAATGTACATCAAAATATGTTTCATAAACATTTTCAAACTAGATATCAAACTATAATGTAGTGGCCTAATTAAACTGAAAACAAACTCAAACTTTACATACGATTGTTCCACCACATTTGATAATCTGGTTCAACCTATAAAATCATAGACACAAAACAAGAAGTAGATCTAGAACTATCAAATTCATAAAACTATCAAACTTTAAATTTCAGTTTTCAAAGATCCCTGTTTATGAAATCTACTTAAAACAAGAAGCGGAACTATCAAACTTATTCAGATTGCAAATTGAAAAGGAAAAAAAAAAAGAACATTTCCCCAAATTTAAAGCTCAAGGATTACAAGGAAATTATTGTATTACAATTCTTCCAATTTTGAGACAGATTAAAGATATTGTGCACAGAAAAATTGAGAAAAGCCTACCAAAAGTTAATCTTTCACGCCGGGTCTAGAAAATCGCCGCCGGAGAACTTTAGTTTCCGGTGATATCAAGCTATTCTTGTCTGAAATCGTTGGTGCCATGGATTCTGAAGCAATTCCACCGACTGCTTGCGAAATCTTGTAGAAGCTGCAACTCTGGTTTTTGTTTTTGATTCGGTAACTTGAGAAATAAATCTGTAGTGCTTTGCTGTATGTGATATTAACGGTAGATTAGGAATTTTTAAAACTAAAAGATTTTTGAATATTTTATGTGAAATAAGTGTTAAAAACACAAATAAATAATAAGGGTAGTTTCGGAAGTGTTCTTGTTTTTACTATTAGACAAAAGATTAGTATTTAAGTATACTAAAACTCTTAGAAGTTACTCATTTTATAAAAACCCCTTTTAATTATTAGTAAGATTTTATGTAGCTAATATGGCAACAATTTTCTCTAAACTTTGAATTATCGAATATTTATCATTTTCACTTGAATGGTTCACCAATTTGTTCACATCAATCTCATTGTGATAATCAATATCCTTGAACATATTTTGAAACACATTTAAGCATTTTTGAAATAATTTTTTTTCAATTAATAGATATATAATTTTATGGATATAATATATAGTTAGTAGTATACATTGAACAGATATTATAGATGAAAATAATAATAAGTTACAATAAATAAGTTGATAAATGATCTTAATTCATTTATTTTAAATATAATTAATGTACATAAATTTAATAAATTTGATAAATTTCTCTTTTAATTAATAGTATATTAATTTATCATATATTAATACTTTTTTTAATTGATAAAATTTTAATATATATAAACACACAAGAAATTTATGGTCCATATCAGTATACAAGGATGCAATATGGGTCTATTAAATTTTAGCCCAACAGTACAATTCGGACATTCTCTCAATATGACCAAATCAAGAGAGAGACATAGAGAACTAGCTATATATTTCGATTCAATCCATCACATTTTTGTATTGTTAATTTTTATTTTTATTTTGCAATCAGATCAAACTAACAAAAACAAAAAAAAGTGACCGGACGGAACGCACAGCTTGGAACAAGACGAAAGGTCGATATATACGTGGGGGCCTCAGCTCTCGTTAAAACTAAAAGATCACATCGATAACATTCGCAGGACAAAAATGGAAAAGCAATACAATTGAGTTTCCAACCCCACAACATGATATGGGAACACAGATGATATGATGATCATCTGATGATCTATACATGCACATCCATGGCGCAGCTAGCTGTCTACAGGCGTGAATTAACCTATTCGCATTTCATGTCGTATACCTTTGATCTCTTCAACTTTACAAATCACATGTCTTCTTATTAATGATATTTTTTTCCGATATGCCCCGCAAGATCATATATAAACATTTTAAAATGAAATCAAGTTTCAAATGCTTCACCATAACTTTATTTCGGAGTACAAGTTCATTTTAATGCAATTCGTACTATACTTAATTTTATGGCCACTAAAAAGATGGACATATAGAAAACGTGCGTATACATGTATAATAAATAAAGATCTATAATTTCATGAGTTGGCCTATGCTTTAATGGTTTCACACACACAATCAATAATACAGTATACGCGGAGCTGAGAGAATGAATTGTTTCGGATAAGATCGAACTAGAAATCCACATGCTTGACATGCTTTTTATTTCTAATTATTTCAATTTTTATTGAAAACTATTAATTTGATCTCATAATAAAACTGCCAAAATCTTGAATTTTCTCACGTGAGTTTTAATTCAGAACTTTTTCCCACAGAACCTAATGCACCGGCCAATCTCTGATTCATTTATATACAGTGAGGTAATTAGAAATTGTCGCACTTTTACAGTTTTACTAATGAAGTTTCAGGAGAGCCCTCAGAATTGTCACTTCAACATCACATTATTTTGGAGAAAAAATAGTTTGTTTTTTTTTTTGAAAAAATAAATTAAATTAACTTAATACTGTATTTAGAAAAAAAAAATATGAAATTGAAAAGCAAAGCAAGGTAAGTGATTTTTTTCTCTTCAATATTTTCACATTTTTTTAAATAGGTTCTCCCACAGTGCCGTGTAAATAATTGTACTTATTTTTTACTTTAAATATCATATTATCCTTGTTTTTATTACAAATCAAATAAATAATAGTGTATTTTTTTAATTTGAGTGTTTACGTATGATTTTTTTTTTAATTTGCACTCTTTTAAAAGTATGAAAATTTGCATGAGATGAGAAAGTATATATATAACGCGGGCCATATAGAGATTAAAGTTATTCTCAATTGCATGTGATATTTAAATGTACTGTTTGCATTATTATTAGACGACAGATCCACTCCCAAAAGTTGTGGTGGGGCCATTATCAATTTATAGTGCTGAGTACTTGAAACAATAATATTTTTTAATTATACAGCAGTAGGCCTAGCTGGCCTTTCGTTTTTAGATTACAAACGTGGAAAGGACGATGATGTAGTAATTGCTTGTCGAATATATCGAATCTGTCCGGTTCACATGCGGTGTTCATCGAAATTAGACTCCGTACAATAATGGCTATCGATCGCTTTTGACATATTTCAAAAGAGATCGGTTATTTATCTTGTGTTAGAAAATACTATCAAATACTATCTCATGGACATGTGGGATGTGTGACCATTATTTTTAAAGCCACAACCGGACTTCAACCACTTAAATTGAAGATCCAATTTAATTTAATTTATTACATTTACATTTGACGTCCCTAGCTTATGCACGTAATTAATTAAATACTAACACACTAAAAATCATAATATTATTAATTGTGCTGTAGGTGTATCTATTATTTCACCAGACGACTCACACTTCAGACTCTATACTACTATTATTTAAACGAAGGAGAAGTGTACGTTTGAGTTCAAAAACTCTGAAAAATCTGAAAACTAACTTTAGGCTCGGGTTCAAGCCGATTCTTCACTTTGTAAAAGCTCGGTTCAGCTAGTTAGTTACCTTTAATTAGTTAATAGCATCAACAATATATTTTAAAATTTTAAATAAGCAGAGAATTTCAAGAAAAATTTAAAATACACAATATAAAATATACCAGTGGTCCAGTTCCAGTATTACACACATATTCTCACTATAAATATAACCCACTTGTGTTAAGAACACTCACAACACAAAAACACACACAATGTCAATAATATTCCACATATCCAAAGCTCTCCAAACCTTCCTCCTCCTCTCATGCTTCCTCCAATCATTCCATGCTCAAAAGTATCTCGTCACTCCACATGAAGAAACCAACAACCTCATAGGACAACCTCAAGCAGAGCACACCTGGCAAGAAGCTTTCCAAGCCCTGGGAATCTCATGGAACCCAAACGGCACCTTAAATCGGCAGATCCAAATCCCAATGGTCGACCCAACTCCTTACATCACAACCCCTCCCCCAATCGCGCTCTCTCAGGACATCCAGCTCGGCCCGAATAGCAAGGCCTCGATCCGGCTCTACAGCCCGGTGAGCCCGCCCAAGAACAAAAAGCTGCCCCTGATCATCTACCTCCACGGCGGCGACTTTGTCCTCTTCAGCGCCTCCACCGTCATCTTCCACGACTTCTGCAACCAGATCGCATCCCAGTTCCCGGCCGTCGTCGTCTCCGTCGAGTACCGCCTGGCGCCGGAGAACCGCCTCCCGGCCGCCTTCGACGACGCCCTCAACGCCATCTTCTGGGCCCGCGACCAGGCCCTAGGGATCGGGGGCCGCGACCCCTGGATGGAGTACGCCGACTTCGGCAACGTCCACATACTCGGCAGCAGCGCCGGCGCCAACATCGCCTACCACGTCGCACTCAGGGCGCTGGATTTCGACATAAGGCCTCTCAAAATCAAAGGCCTTCTTTTGAATCAGGTTTTTTTTTTTAATATATAAATAATTACTTTATATTTAATTATATTTAATTAATGAAATTAATCTCAGGCCTACTTTGGGGGATTAAGGAGGACGAAATCGGAGATCCGGCTGAAGGACGACCCGTACGTGGCGCTGTACATTAACGACGTGCTGTGGACCCTGGCGCTGCCACGTAACCTGAACCGGGACCACGAGTTCTGCAACCCGATATCGGGCGGGACGTATTTGGGCCGGGTTTTCAGGCTGCCCAAGGTGTACATAAAGGGAGACTTCGGCGACCCCTTAGTCGACCGGTCGATCCAACTGTCCTTCTTCCTGCAGTCGAACCGGGTCCCGGTTTACGCCCGGTTCAGCCAAGGCGGTTTCCATGGGATGGAGCTTCAGAACGCCACTGGTGCCGCCGCTCAGCTGCTCTACGACGACATGAAGCACTTCGTCAACGGCTTGCACCACAATCTCAACACCCAGATTCCGGTACTGTCTGATCATCACGCTGCTTCTTAATTAATTGTTTAATTAAATAAATAATTTCCTCCCCCGGTGAGATGTTTGTTATGAAAATAAATCGAGTCTATGGAAATAAAGTGTGTGCTCAAAATGTTGCTGGGCTTTGTACCCGGCCCATTCACATATTGGTATGGTGTTTCGGCCCAAATAAATTTGTCTCGTCTGCACTTTTATAAATAAAACAAGAGTAAACAATTGTGATTTTTTTTGTGTTCAAATGATACAAACTTAACTTGATACAAACCTAACGTTTATTTATAAATGACAAAAAAATAAAAAATAATGATATTTTTATTTTATTTTTATTTTAAATAATTATTGATTGACCAATTTATTTTTCTATATTAAAATACTTGTGAGTGGAGCCTGCGGGAGAGTGTCAAAAAAAATTTGATTGTGGATCAAATTTTACTGTCCCACCAAACCAAGTGTCAAACTTGACATTTTCAATAACTCTCTGGATGGGTTGATATGGTTTTGACGAGTACCTATATTGTGCAATCGAATGTACAAATGTACAATGCATGGTACAATCGGCCCACTAAATAGAAAGCCCAAACACAAATATACAAATTTAAACTTAAACCTAAAAAAATTTGTGATTAAATGTTGAATTTTGTTAATGTTCTGGTTTGATAAATTTTTTTCACATTTTTTTTTCATTTTACTAATTTGTAATCAGATTTGGTATAAAAGAGACTTTGTAAATATATTCATCACGTATCGACAAAATATTCAGTCTATATATATATATAATCTTCATTAAAGATTATTTTATCTTTTCTATTTAAATTAAATTTTAATTTTGACTTACTAAAATCTATATCGTAAATTAATTAACTCAAAGTTTAGATTGATTTTAAACAAATTATTTTGTTAAAATCTTCATCACATATAATTGAAATATGCATTTAATTATTAATAAATCATCATTGTATAAAATAAAATATGTAATATAAAAGAAATACTCATAAATATGTCATATAAAATAAATACTCATTCAATATTGACTGTATAATGTTAAATTCTTCACAACATATAATTGAAATATTCATTTATTTCACAAAATCCGATTTTGAATAAATCTTCATTATTTTTAGTCAAAGTATTCATCATATACCCATAAAATATTCATTCATTTCACAAAATCCGATTATATAAGTAACAAAATATAGATTTTGAAAAAGTAAATCTCTATATTTATTCAGGATTTTTTTTATAATTAATATAATTAAGTAAAGAAACACAATCTTTTAGATAATGAAAAAAAATTAAAAAAATAAAAATGAGAGAATAAAAAGGGGAGAGAGGGTGAGAGAAGAGAGAAAATAAAATAAAAAATGATAAGATGATTTATTTTTTGACTTTTTATATTTGGACTAGATGTACATGCTCATGGTACATATAGATGTAGGATATAAATGGCCGGTTTTGACACCCTATTGTTGGGATTGGGGTCACCCGTAAGCTCTACCCGACCCATTAAAATAAAAATATTTTAATTTATTTTATAATATATATATTATTTGGTAATATAATATATATTATAATAATTATTCAAAAACATTCCTTTGCTGCTTTCGGTTAACAGTGCAGTTATCTTGTATGATTTAATATTCATATATATTATATAGAAAATAACACACATGTTAAAATGAATGAAAGGCGGAGAAGAAAAACAAATATGCATATAAAAATAAACTTACAATTGATCAATATTATTGTGGTTTTTAAATCTTGAAAAACAATTCAACACTCCGATCGGGAGAGTGTTGTAGACACTGCGTAGCACGAAAAGCAACATCATCAAAGACAAGTAAGTCAACTAATTTATTTTTATCGAATTTCTTATGTCGATTAAGTAATTCTTCACCTATTGTACATGGTCTTACAAACGTGGAAAGGACGATGATGTAGTAATTGCTTGTCGGATATATCGAATCAGTCCGGTTCACACGCAGTGCTTATCGAAAAAAGCCTGCCGTACAATAATGGCCATTGATCGCTTTGGCATATTTGAAAACAGATCGGTTATTTACACTGTGTTAGAAAATACTATCTCCATCACCTTCAAAATGTTTTAATATCTTTTGTTTCAGAGAAATAAACCGTCGTCTAATCAGAACGAGTAATTACTATGGACATGTGGGATGTGTGCCCACTATTTTGAAAACCCACAACCGGAGATGTGTGACCACTATTTCACGTTCCTAGCTTATGGACGTAAAATTATTGTTCCGTGGTGTATCTATTATTTCACCTCAAATATGTCTCGTAGTCTCGTACTACAGAGTTTCTATTATTTAGACCAAGGAGGAGTGCAACGTGTGTACGTTTGAGTTCGAAAACTCGAAAAAAATTGAATACCTAGCTCAGGTAATTCGAGCAAATCCTTCACTTTGAAAAAGCTCGATTCGGCTGGTGCTCATACCTAGGAGGAGCAAGAATTTTGCGTGGGGTACAATAATTTTGTTTAGCTTGGCTCGGGTCCACCTTTAATTAGTTAATACAGCTAGTATCAACAATATATTTTCAAAATTTAAATAATCAAAGAATTTCAACAAAATTTAAAAGACAATACAAGTGGTCCAGTGGTCCAGTGTTAGAGTAATCAATTCATTTATCATCAAACTGTTAAAGAAATTAGATAACTTAATATTTACAGAGAGTCGAATATATTATTGATATCCGTAATCTAATATCCAATATCCAGTACCACACACACATATTAATTCTCACTATAAATATAACCCAGTTGTTAACATGCACTCACAACATGTACAAACACACACAATGGCAATAATATTCCACAAATCCAAAGCCCTCCAAACCTTCCTCCTCCTCTCATGCTTCCTCCAAACATTCCATGCTCAAAAGTATGACGACGACGACGACATCCTCCTAGGACAACCTCAAGCAGAGCACACCTGGCAAGAAGCATTCCAAGCCCTCGGAATCTCATGGAACCCAAACGGCACATTAAATCGACAGATCCAAATCCCAATGGTCGACCCAACTCCTTACATCACAACCCCTCCCCCAATCGCGCTCTCTCAGGACATCCAGCTCGGCCCGAATACCAAGGCCTTCATCCGGCTCTACAGCCCGGTGAGCCCGCCCAAGAACAAAAAGCTGCCCCTGATCATCTACCTCCACGGCGGCGACTTCGTCCTCTTCAGCGCCTCCACCGTCATCTTCCACGACTTCTGCAACCAGATCGCATCCCAGTTTCCGGCCGTCGTCGTCTCCGTCGAGTACCGCCTGGCGCCGGAGAACCGCCTCCCGGCCGCCTTCGACGACGCCCTCAACGCCATCTTCTGGGCCCGCGACCAGGCCCTAGGGATCGGGGGCCGCGACCCCTGGATGGAGTACGCCGACTTCGCCAACGTCCACATACTCGGAAGCAGCGCCGGCGCCAACATCGCCTACCACGTCGCACTCAGGGCGCTGGATTTCGACCTCGAGCCTCTCAAAATCAAAGGCCTACTTTTGAATCAGGTTTTTTTTTTTTTTTTTTTTTTTTTTTAAATAATAAAGTTATATTAATGAATGAATGATTAGGCATACTTTGGGGGATTGATGAGGACGGAAACGGAGATCCGGCTGAAGGACGACCCTTACGTGGCGCTGTACATCAACGACGTGCTGTGGACCCTAGCGCTGCCGAATAACGTGAACCGGGACCACGAGTTCTGCAACCCGATTTCGGGCGGGACTTATTTGGGCCGGGTTTTCAGGCTGCCCAAGGTGTACATAAAGGGAGACTTCGGCGACCCCTTAGTCGACCGGTCGATCATACTGGCCAACTTCCTGCAGTCGAACCGGGTTCCGCTTTTCACTCGGTTCAACCAGGGCGGTTTCCATGGGATAGAGCTTCAGAACGCCACCGCCGCTCAGCAGCTCTACGACGACATGAAGTCTTTCGTCAACGATTTGCACCACAATCTCAACTCCCAGATTCCGGTACTGTCTGATCATCAAGCTGCGTCTTAAGTAATTTAATTAATTAATTAATTAAATAATTCCCTCCCTCCCAGCGCGGTGAGAGAGATGTTTGTTTACTAAAATAAATTTGAGTTTCGTTGGGCTTTGTACCTTCTTCAAGTTGGGCCCATTCACAGGTTGGTTCGGTGTTTCGGCCCAAATAAAATTTGTCAATCCAATTTTAGACTTCCTGTTCTGCACTTCAATTTTTTATTTTTTTTATTTTGAGGGCTGAAAATACATTTACATTAGTAGCTGGCCTTTCGGTTTTAGATTACAAACGTGGAAAGAACATTAATGTAGTACGTAACTGTTTGTCGGATATATCACATGTGGTGATCGAAAGCCTCCGTCCATAGCTTATGCACCTAATTAAACACTGAAAAGCATACTCCATTATTTGTAAAATTATTGTATCTATTATTTCACCTCAAAGATGACTCCATACTCCAGAGTTTATATTATTTAGACCAAGGAGGAGTGTACCATGTATGTTTGGGTTCAAAAACCCGAAAGCCTTTCAGAGAAAAAAAAACCGCTATGCTTGGGTTCGACCCGATCCTTCACTTTGAAAAAGCTAGGTTCAGCTCGTACCTAGGATCAAGAGTTTTGGGTTGGGTCCAATAATTTTTTTTTAGCTTGGCTTGGATCCACCCCTGATTAGTTAATACTGCAGTATCAAAAATATATTTTCAATTTTCCACATTGAGTAATTTGAGAATTTCAACAAAATTTCAAGGTACAAATACAACCGCACACACATATTCTCAGCTAGATCGCACTATAAATATGACCCCTTGTTGATTCAACACAAATACCCATAACACAAGCTGAACCTAGCTTTTTCACAAATCCAAAACTCTCCAAATCCCAGTGATTGAAATGTAAAACGAGGTTTGGGGTATGGGCCAATTGAGCTTTCAACAAAACGTGAAAGCTAACTTTAATATTTTGTACTGTAGCATAAATCAAAGCTAAACCTTGACTTTTAATCCAAGCAATAATTTATGTGTAAAATAGTTGGAGAAGAGGTAGGACCGTACGTGCACACAGATCTTCAAACATTTTTATACTTTTTACGGAAAATCCGAGTACCTCAAGCATTTTGACTTTACCCCTGCTATCGTCGATTCTGTAAAAAAAAACGTGATCTTCATATAATCATAACACATTAAACAGATCCAATCAACGTACTTTTACGAAAAAAAAAAAACGAGCCTCAAAGTCAAGTGTTTAATCAGTTACACTCTTTTTTGACTTTGTACAAAAAAGATGTTTGATTAAGGCGTCTCCAAAAATATGTAATGGAAAATCCAAAGATTTATTTCTAACAATCGGCACCGGAGAGCACTCGCCTCGTTTGATTCAACATGATAGCGTTTTTAGTCTCATGATTAAGGCACACATCGGTCCCTAACAACATGATTAAACTTTGCTAACGAGTTAAGCTAAAGTCTCTGCAATAATTACCTTACTATCCATGGCAAAAAAAAAAAAAAAAAGGTGGTTGTTTGCTTCTCCTGTAATGCTTCCAGAACCACTCTACTTATACATGTAAATCCTGTCAGTATAAATGCAACACACATGTTTAGTTGGTCTTCATTAATCCAGCAATATTAAAGCCGATGAAGACTCTTACCAATATGCATCGATATTTGCCTTGCCTTTTGCTTCATCTCGTCTTCACGAGTAACATCCTAGCTGCAAATGAGAATGTAAGAAAAAATCAAGCTTTAGCTTTTTTTTTCATTGTTCTCCTTTATTCTATGAATATTATGTTTTTGGCCCCATTTTTCTTGCAGGACTTTTACATTGTTTTCATGAGAGATACCCCTTTGAATGAGAGATCCACAATAGATTCACACATCAATCTCCTCTCATCCTTGAAACAGAGGTCATCTTTCGGAATATTACAAACGTACCCCCGGAATTCAGACTAATTAAAAAAAGCTCTGATCTTTAATCACAATGTTTTTTTATCATGATCAGTGAGGATGAGGCTTCGGAGTCCCTCGTCTACAGCTACACGAAAAGCTTCAACGGGTTCGCAGCGAAACTCTCTGAAGAGGAAGCCACGAGGCTATCGAGCATGGATGGAGTCGCGTCGGTTTTTCGAAACCAGTACCACAAACTGCACACGACAAGATCATGGGATTTCTTAGGGCTGACTTCAAAGTCAAAACGGAACTCGGAAGTCGAAAGCGACATCATAGTCGGCCTACTCGACACAGGAGTCACGCCAAAGTCCGAGAGTTTCAACGACGACGGCTTCGGCCCTCCGCCAGCTAAATGGAAAGGCAGTTGCAGCAAAGCCGGAAATTTCTCAGGATGCAACAAGTAAACTTTTACCCTCTCAATTCTCAACTGTTAATTATGTTGCCCTAAATCGACTAGCGTGTCTCATGAAGCAAACTTATCGGAGCAAAGCACTACAAGCTCGACAAGCAGCCGGACCCAGAAGACGAAACATCGCCTACAGATGTGCATGGCCATGGTACTCACACTTCTTCGACTGCAGCAGGAAGTCTCGTTCCCAAGGCGAGCGTTTTCGGGTTAGGAGAAGGCACTGCGCGTGGGGCTGTTCCTTCTGCTCGTGTGGCCATGTACAAAGTCTGCTGGGAGTCCTATGGATGTGCTGACATGGACATTGTCGCGGCATTCGATGACGCTATACACGACGGGGTCGACGTTATATCCCTATCGCTCGGTGGCTATACTCAACTTTACACAGAAGACTCTATATCGGTGGCCGCGTTCCACGCATCGAGGAAAAAGATCCTGACCGTAGCTTCGGCTGGGAACAGCGGACCAAATCAAGGGTCGATCTCGAATCACGCACCTTGGATTTTGACAGTGGCCGCTAGTGGCATTGATCGGCAGTTCAGGAGCAAAGTGGTGTTGGGCAGTGGAGAGACAGTATCTGTAAGTTCTTTGACTTTGCGCCTTGGCAAAGTACTTCTAGTTTGACGAATTTTTTTTTTTTGTGAATAGGGAATTGGAGTGAGTACGATTGAGCCAAGTAAGAAGTTGTATCCTCTTGCCAGTGGTGCTGATGTAGCCAAACCCGGTGCTAAGGATGTTGCAAGGTACTAATTCTGGGGAAAGTTTGCAACTTTAGTGTTGCATGCCAAAATTGCAATGTTTTAATAGTAACCGACTAACCGGGCTTTTTCTCTTATCATCAGGTACTGCTCAGAAGATTCATTGGATCCGAAGAAGGTGAAAGGGAAGGTAATATACTGCGTACTAGAATCTAGGCAAACTGATTCAGTCATCCAAGGTCTCGGAGGTGCGGGCACTGTACTCGAGGGTGACGATTATTCAGACACCGCGTTTGTCTTTATGGCTCCAACAACCGTGGTCAACTCTGCCACAGGGAAGAGAATCGAAGACTACATGAACTCGACAAAGTAACTTTTTTACTGTGATTAAAATTACCAAAACAAAAAATTTAAGGGTCATATGGTCTAATTAAAAACCTGATCCTTATGGTGATTGCAGAACACCATACGCAGTCGTGCACAAATCCGAGGGAGTCAAAATCCCTGCTCCTTTGGTTGCTTCGTTTTCGTCCAGAGGTCCGAATCCAGGATCCCAACACCTTCTCAAGGTATTATAAACTAGGAAAAAAAAGTGATTCTCAACTTTTATATTTATCTGACAAATGAAATACGATGAACAGCCTGACATTACAGCTCCTGGAATCGACATCGTAGCAGCTTACACCCCGTTGAAAACGCTGACCGGAAAGCCGGGCGACACCAAACATACGAAATTCAACGTCATGTCGGGCACGTCGATGTCCTGCCCGCACGTCTCAGGGGCAGCTGCCTACGTGAAATCTTTTCACCCCGACTGGTCACCAGCAGCGATAAAGTCGGCACTCATGACTACAGGTATAGCTCATAAAACTAATTTCAACTCAACTACATTTAGTTCCTGATGGGTAATATACTTGTTATAGCAACACCAATGAGCTCGAAACCCCAGAAAGACGCAGAGTTCGCGTACGGTTCTGGTCAACTGAACCCGACGAAAGCCGCTGACCCCGGTCTAGTCTACGACATTGACGACATGGGTTACGCTAAATTTCTCTGCCACGAAGGATATAACGAAACTGCCATCGGCGGTCTAATGGGGCAGGGCCCGGTGAATTGCTCTGACCTGCTTCACGCGAGTGGGGAAGATGGGTTGAATTATCCGACCATGCAGCTAGCCTTGAGGAGCAGTAAGAAAGTGACAGTGGGTGTCTTCAGGAGGAGTGTCACGAACGTGGGGGATGCTCGGTCGGTTTACAATGCCACCATTAAAGCTCCGGATGGAGTCGAGATAACGGTGAAGCCGACGAGCCTCTCGTTTTCTAAGGCCTCGCAGGAGAGAAGCTTCAGAGTCGTGGTGAAGGCAAAGGCATTGTCTAGGAATGTAACTATTTTATCAGGCGAGCTGACGTGGAGGAGCTCCGGCCACGCCGTCAGGAGCCCTATTGTTATTTATAACAAATTTGCTGAAATGGGACTGGATCTTGGAGAAGGGGCTCTTGTGGAAACTATGTAATCTTGAGCAATGTATTACTGCTATTACTTAACCCTAAAATAAGAAGAATTGGTGATTCAATTTCTGGCAAAAACTACAATTTTTTTTATCAAAGGTGCAATCTTTTTATATTCGAGATCAAGAAGCAATCTATTTTTCATCAAATTAACATAGTATTAATAATAAAAAACTATATAAAGAAATTCACTGACCATGGCGTACAAACTAGGGTTGGGCTCTTGGTGGAAGCTGAGGATGTTCTGCCCCGTCCCCTCCGACGATTCTTCGCCGGAATCCATTATTCAATTATTACTCCTACTATTGTTCATAGAGTACAAACGGGTCGGGTGCCACAATGGGGATGGGTGGGGGTCTGGGGACAAGTGACATTACGAAAATTGCAAAATCGCCCCTGATATTTAGCCTAATTACAATACCCCTTCTTTTTGTGTACGGGTGGCGAAGTTGAGTCGCACACTCGCACGTGCGGCCACCGTAAGAGGACTGTATGAGAACGTGTCCGATGCTCGGGCGGTCCCCTAACCTACCTGCAACGTGGGCGCGCAACATCTGCCACGTCAGCATTCGTCCTCCTCGGTTTCCTCGAAGCTATTTTTCAAAATTTCAACGGTCGTAAGTCGTTACCCCACATTACACACGCTCTGACAATTTCTTCCGAGAGTGAGAGAGAGTAAAGAGTAGTAGTTTGTAAAATTCGAGTGATTTCTTATCTTCGGCTTTGTATTTTTTTGTCTGGTTGTGTGAATTATTTGAGCAACTTTTTTCCAAGTTTTTAAAGATTCACTTTTTGAAAACGGAACATCGCATTCGACCGTTTCAACTTTTTTTGTCCGCCGATCCAATTGTTAAAGATCTCTTCTTGCCAGTTCCGCTCGTGGTAAGAGAAACCTCAAAACAGAGTATGAATTTGTGGGCATTTACCATATTCAATAACCCTTTTTTGGGGGTTGATTTTTTTTTTCTGTTGATTAATTAATTTGAATTTTGCGCAGTAGTTTTAGAGAAACCGGGAGTAGTGAATCAAAAGGAAATGTCGAGTCCTTCAAAATCAATCTGAGGTAATTCATGAGATCTGTATGGTTATCTGAGTTTCTTGTTCCAGAAATTGAGATTTGGGATATTGCATTTTGACCCCTCTAGCAAAACCCACTTTTATTTACAGTGATCACAGTTGGAAAAATGCACTCTTTAACTTTCATCAGCTGTTACTCTCTACATCTTTAGCTGTTTCTTTATTCATTACTATGATTTAATTGAAAGTTGAAACAGAAATTTGTTTGTAATTATATGTATATTGAGTGGCATCTTTGGGGGCTTCATAAATGTGGGTTGGTGAGATTATCTTTCTCTCATCTCTCTGTGAACACTCACTCTCTGATCTTTGCTTCTCTTCTACTGCATTCGATGTAAATTCGAGTATTTCGTATCAAGATTCGATCTTTCGTATAGTCTTTGCATTCTGTGATCATTTCAAGATTTGTTAATCGGGTTCTTTTGTGATGTAGGCCAAAACTTCACTGTTGAAGCTTGATCCTTACTGTAATCGATCATGGTGGAAGAAATCGGCCAATCAACCGAAGAATGCCTTTCCCGAGCAAAAGGGCTCATCCCTAAAGCACTGGCTATCGCGAGACAGGTCAAAGTGTTCCCTCAGAAATGGAAAGTAATCGTCTCGAAATTGCTTCAAGTTCCTTCCCAACTGTCACACCTATCCACCCACCCTTGCTTCTCCAAGAACCCGCTCTGCAAAGAGCTAATCCAAGCCTTCTCCGACACACTAAACGAAGCAATCGAGGTTGCAAAATTGTGCATTGAAGGAAAATACGAAGGGAAGCTCAGAATGCAAAGTGACCTCGATTCCCTCATCGGAAAGCTCGACCTGAATCTCCGCGACTGCGGGCTCTTGGTCAAAACAGGTGTGCTAGCTGAGGTCACATTTTCATCAGGGCCCGCGAATGTAAGGGAATCGCTCGCCCGGCTTCAGATCGGCGATTTAGAAGCTAAGCACAAGGCGCTCGATAGCCTCGTTGAAATAATGAAGGAAGACGAAAAGAATCTGTTTGCCATAATGGGCCCAGCCAATATCGCAGCTTTGATCCGTTTACAAACCGCGACTTCTGTTAAGATAAGAGAAAAGGCTGTTGCTGTCATCTGTTCGCTTTCCGAGTGTGGAATCTTCGATAACTGGCTTGTCTCGGAAAATGTTATTCCATCGCTTATAAGGCTAGTCGACTCGGGTAATTCGTACTGCAAAGAAAAAGCTACGATCTCTCTCAAGAAGCTATCGGTTTCGGCCGAGACATCTCGTTCGATTGTCGACAACAACGGGATCAAGCCTCTAATCGAGATCTGCATGGGCGGGGATTCGATTTCTCAAGCTGCAGCCGCTTGTACCTTGAGAAACGTATCGGTTGTACCCGAGCTAAGGCAAAAGCTCGGCGAAGAAGGAATCGTGAAGGCGATGGTTTCTCTACTCGATTGCGCGTTGTTCCCGGGCTCGAAAGAGTACGCAGCCGAATGCCTGCGAAACCTCACTTCGAGCAGCGAGGAGTTGAAAAGAATCGTTGTTTTAGAAGGCGGAATAACGGGCTTGCTCGGGTATCTGGATGGCCCGTTGCCACAAGAGCCCGCTGTCGGGGCTTTGAAAAACTTATCCGAGACGGGCTTTTCGGACATACTAATTTCCTCTGGTGTTTTGCCTAGGTTAGCGAACGTGCTCGAATCAGGGCCGTTGACCGCTCGACACCTGGCGGCGTTGACCATTTGCGGGGTGTGTGTTTCGGACGAGACGAAGAGATTAGCTGGCGAGAGTGGGTGCGTTGGTTTTCTCGTGAAGATGTTGGACGAGAAGAGCAACGAGGCCCGGGAGGTCGGGGCCCGGGCCCTCGTTGGGCTTATGAGTGTTTCGGAGAATTGTGAAGAAGTGAAGAGGGATGGAAAGGGGGTCCCGAATCTAGTGGCGTTGCTCGATCCGGGCCCGCATAACGGAGCGAAAAAACATGCGGTTATTTGTCTTGGGATGGTGTCGAGTAGCAAGAAGTGTAGGAGGATGATGGTCTCGTATGGGGCGATTGGATACTTGAAGAAACTCATCGACATGGATGTTGTCGGGGCGAAGAAGTTGCTTGAGAGGTTGGAAATGGGAATGTTGAAAAGTTTGTTTCGTAGGTGAAAATCCTAATTAGTATAGCTTGGAAATGAGAAACCTTTCTTTTTGTTGTATGATCTTGATATTTGTTTTTGAGGTTTTCATTATCTGAATGAAAGATGTGATTTTTCTTAGTAATAATGAATGATCATCTAATAATCTTTCTTTGAGGTGGTTTTCACTTTTTTCTTATACGAGTTTCTGTATTATTGATATATCGATCATTTTCGGTATTAGTCGAAAATATACGCTTCTCTGCCATTGGATCAGTTGATTTGGTAGGCTGACGTTTTCAGTTTATTTCAAATCAATTAAAATATATCACGTTTTTAGGGGACCGGAAACACGTTTTTTATCGCCGATCTTTATCTGGACTGAATCATCTTCATAAATTAATCATGGTACAAAAAATATATATAAATCAGAGAATTTAGAGAGCGAAAAAAGAGAGGTCAATAGGGCAATAGCTGTTGCGAAATTATCACGAGAACAACCTCTCGGCACAACCGGGTAATTTAATTCTCGCTTTTTATTTATTAGCTCTGATGATTGTATTTTCAGCGTAACTTCATATCTGTTCTTTTTTCTGTGGTGTTTTTAATGGAATTTCGATGAAATTAATATTTATTCTGTTCTGAAATTCGTTGTTTTTAGCTGTGAAATCACCTTATTTTTTTTCGAATTGAAATTCGGAAGAATAAAATTAAACCTATAATTTGAAGATACAGATAAGCCCTTGATTGATGATTTGGTATCCATGATTTTATTTTATATTAAGATTTTGAAGAGGAAACATGAGTAGCTCATTGGATGTAGCGAGAACCGAGCTTGCTCTTGCTGTTCTGTATCTGAACAAAGCCGAGGCGGGGGATAAGATATGCAGGGCAATCCAGTACGGGTCGAAGTTCGTGAGCAATGGTGAGCCCGGGACCGCACAAAATGTCGACAAGTCGACCAGCTTGGCTCGAAAAGTCTTCCGGTTGTTCAAGGTCCGTAGCTTTCGCTTTTGACGTTTATCACGTTGCCATTGCTGTTTATGTCAATGGCTTTGACCATTTTTTCTCTGTTGACTTTGCAGTTTGTCAATGATCTCCATGGTCTCATCAGTCCGAATGCTCCAGGAACTCCACTTCCTCTGATTTTGTTGGGAAAGGTAAAAAGTGAAAAATTCCTACTACTTGATAATACAGAGTATTTGGTTATCTTACCCGTGTAGTTTTTTGTATGTTTCAGTCAAAAAATGCACTCTTGTCGACTTTCTTGTTCTTGGATCAATTTGTGTGGCTGGGCAGGACTGGCATATACGAGGTTTGTCTTTAAACTTCTCGACTTCAACTTAGAGTGTCTGCAGTAAAAAAAAAATATATCGGTATATTTTGGCTTAAAGAAAGTGGGTTTTTACTTTTTAGTATTTGTTCCACTTCCAACTATTTTGATATTTTATGTTTTGTTCTTATACTTGGACAGAACAAAGAACGTTCAGAACTAATTGGAAGGATATCTCTCTTCTGCTGGTTGGGTTCTTCTGTCTGCACCACCCTAGTTGAGGTGCGACGTTGTCCTTTTTTTTTCCTTCTCCGATATTTATTGTAATTGCTGCAACATTATTCTTGAACTGGATGTGTTTTGTTGTTTGTTACATCAGGTTGGGGAAATTGGTAGGCTTTCAGGATCGTTGAAAAAGCTAGAGAAGGAGCTCAAAAATACTAATAAACATAAGGTTTGTGTTCTGGCTTGATTGTGTAGTTTTCGTGGATTAATTACGAATATCGTTTCATACAAATTACAATATATATTTGTTGACACTTCTAATAAAGCTCCAATTATCTTTTAAGCAAATATTTTTTCGTATGGGATATTTTCTGCCCTGTTTCCTTATAATTTGGACTAATATTGTTTCGTTCTTCATTTTGCAATTTGTCTCAAACTTTGTGCTTCTATTTTATTGGTTGTAAAATTTAATTTCAGAACGAGCAATACCGAAGCAAGCTACAAAAGTCAAACGAGAGATCACTCACCCTCGTCAAAGCAGGCATGGACATAGTTGTTGCTGTTGGCCTGCTTCAACTCGCACCCAATAAGGTCACTCCACGTGTAACCGGCGCCTTTGGGTTTGCGAGCTCTCTCATCTCGTGTTACCAGGTAAACTCACTTTTTACGTTGATGTTAATTGAAGTGTCCATATTAATTCTACTGAGAACAAATGAAAATATTAATCCTTCTCAAGGATTCCGACTCTTACTAATAAAAAAACTATGCTTTGCTACTTGAATTACACAGTTGCTTCCTTCGCCACAGAAGGCTAAGACAACCTGAAAAGCGGCGGTTCAACCTATCAATGAGGATTCGGATGTCCTGAATATTAATATTCGTATGTTCGTTTTCTTCCAAAATACCTGTAAAAACAAATAATAATTGCAGCATTATTCTACTGGTTAAGTTGATTTTTAGAACATTGATTTTATCTATAACTTTTAGCTGTTTATAGACGATGCAACTGATTTTTAATCCGTCTCGCACACAATCTTGGGTGTCATATTGGTGAGTAATATTCGTTTCTTGTTTCTTTAGTAGTATTATGTTGCTCGTAAGTCATACCGATATGATGTAGTAGTAGTTTCAGAACATTTCATGTATACAGTAGTAGTACAATGGTACAATGAAATATATGTGTGTTGTTTAATATGTGACCATATAAAATTTGAACCGATTGCTTTTAAAATCCAATAATTATTCCATCTATCTTAGTATTATTGTTATTTTTCCCCATTGAGATGCATAAATTTATTTCTACCTACTGCATTGAGTACATTATAACTACATGTAATTAAAAAGTTGTTGAAATAAATAAATGAATATATTAGGTCAATACGTGCTCTATTAGGTTTATTAATGTGTATAATAATAATAATTTACTATGTGTTTAATTAATTTGGGATATTAATTAGTAATATGTGATTGAGTTGCAATGCATAGATCAATATAAATGATAATAATAGTAATTGTTTTTAGTCTGTACAGAGTTAATTGACATGTAATGTAGCATATTAAAATAAGTTACAAATTTCTATAATTAAAAGTGATGAAAAACTCAATCACGAAACCAATCAAATTGAAGAGAGTATAATTAAATCAACTTAAACCCCAATAATATATTTATTGCATATATAATATATATAGGTAAGTAGCTATAGGTAGCTAACTTAATCCTTGGTCTGTTTGACTCAATTGAATAACAAAGAAATTATTTAGAACAAATATTGAATGTAAGCCACATTAATTAAAATGAACTAATTACAACTTTAGGCCATAGTCTTAGATGATGGACTCAACTATATCATATCGAACCTAGCTATCGTTCAAATTATATATAGCTGTCGTTCGTCGGTTGATCGATCGAATTGTAAATCGAGAGTTCAACGTTTGTAAAATTATTTGAATTTCCAATTCAAAATTCAAATATGAGCTTATGTATATAGTAAGTGATCGTTACTGAGGTAATTAAATGAATGCAACATTGATTGCAAAACAGCGAGTTACTAGAATTAAGATGGGCCATGAAAAATGAAAATGAAAATTACTAAGGCCGGATGGACAGCTAGCAACAGATTATTATTACAGCCTAATCCAAACATACATATACATAGTAGTGTGTGTGTCTGTGTGTATATTTTCTCGAAGGTCAACCCATTTCTTTTTTTTTTTTTCTTTTTTTCCTTCGACTCTCTCTCTCTCTCTCTGTGCTAAGGTTTGGTCGTATGTATATGTGGGCGTCGAAGGCTCCACATGCTACTGCGGGTATTATCTTCTTCTTCCCTTTGACCTTTCATTTCTCTCTTTATTTTTGTTTGCATGAAATAAAAAAAATCACTCTCATTTGGATTAGGGTTTTGTGAAAATGAAGAAAGGTTCTTTAAATTTATTTTTTTCTGTCTTCATCATTTTCACACTTTGAAAAAATGATTTTTTTATTTTATGGAGATTTTTTTATATTGTTTTCCATTTCGGGTTTGAGTGTGCAAAACGTGTGAGTGTGGATATACGTTTCTTGAAAATTAACTAATTAAATATACATATTTTAGGTTATTTCCTATTTCAAATTTGAGTGAACACTGGCAACTGTGTTAATTATTAAAAATTTCATGAATTTTGGGGATTTTCTGGATCACAGTAATTCTGGGCGTGGGAGAATTGATACTACAAATTTACTTTATAATAATAATAACAACAATAATATGCCCACCCCCACAGTTTCATTACAACAACATCCCTCTCAGCCCATCTCCGCCGCCGCAAAGTCCATGTACAACTCCTCCGGCCTCTCCCTCGCCCTTGTACGTATATATATACAATCTATTTATTTATTTATTTACTTTGGTTTTCTCCATTTATATTTATATATATATTAATTTGTGGGCAGGAAACGGGTATGGAGGGCGGACAAGGAGACCATTTCGGAGGTCGAAGAATGGGAGAAAATAACAATAGCTATTATCATGAGTCGAATAATAATATTCATGATGATCATGTGATGAATATTAACGGCGGAGGAAGAGTGAGAGCTAGAGAGGAAGATGCCGCCGCCGGTGGTGGTGAGACTATACTGATGAGCAGATCTGGCAGCGACGAAGGCGGTGGGTCCGGCGACGACCTCGACCCGCCCACCCGGAAGAACAAAAAGCCCAAGCGATACCACCGACACACCCCTCAACAAATCCAAGAACTCGAATCGTACCTACCAATACCAATAACCATTTCAATCTTCATCAATCATTTTTATATTTATTTTTTGAATTGATTCATTTTTTTTTTTTTATAATAGTTTGTTCAAAGAGTGTCCTCATCCAGACGAAAAGCAGCGGCTCGAGCTCAGCCGCCGGCTCAGCTTGGAGACTCGGCAAGTCAAATTTTGGTTTCAGAACAGAAGAACTCAGATGAAGGTAATATTGATTAATTTCGATTATTTTAATTCGTTTCGATTAAAAAAATAAAAAAAATAAACGCTCATCCACCACCACCACCGCCGCCGGCAGACGCAGCTGGAGCGGCACGAGAACTCGATCCTCCGGCAAGAGAACGACAAGCTCCGGGCGGAGAACATGTCTTTCAAGGAGGCGATGAGGAACCCGATCTGCAGCAACTGTGGGTCCCACGCGCTCATCGGAGAGGTCTCACTGGAGGAGCAGCACCTCCGCATCGAGAACGCCCGACTCAAGGACGAGCTCGACCGCGTCTGCGCCCTCACCGGAAAGTTCCTCGGCCGCGGGCCCTCCGCCTCCTCCTTGGATCTCGGCATCTCCTCCACCAACACCACCACCAACAACAACAACATCATGTTCGGAATGGGCCCGATCGACTTCGGCCCGGCCCAGATCCCGCAGCTGATGGCCCAACCAGCGACGGCCAAGGGGGGCGTGGCCCC
Source organism: Euphrasia confusa (assembly GCA_954870475.1). NCBI lineage: Eukaryota > Viridiplantae > Streptophyta > Magnoliopsida > Lamiales > Orobanchaceae > Euphrasia > Euphrasia confusa. The sequence goes on from OX940961.1 coordinate 2,464,473, forward strand.
CATCGAGAGGTCGTTGTACTTGGAGCTGGCGCTGGCGGCCATGGACGAGCTGGTGAAGTTGGCTCAGTCGGACGAGCCCCTCTGGATGAGGGGCTCGGAGGGTGCTGGGAGGTGTGTTTTGAATCGAGAGGAGTATTCGAGGAGTTTTAGCCCTTGCATCGGAATGAAGCCTAATGGATTCGTGACCGAGGCGTCGAGGGAGAGTGGTGTGGTGATCGTCAACAGTTTGGCTCTGGTCGAGATGTTGATGGAATCGGTACGTGTTTCTAAAATTAGTTTTAATCATTAATTTGTACAAATTAATTAAATATATATATATATATATATATATATATATATATATATATATATATATTTGATTTTGATTTGAGTACATATAGAACAAATGGGCGGAGATGTTTCCGGGTATAATCGCCAGAACAACAACCACGGATGTGATCTCGGATGGTATGGGGGGAACGAGGAACGGCACACTTCAGCTGGTAATTAATTAATTACAAATTATTAATAATCTCATTTTTTTTTTATATGTAACTAAATTATATGTATATATTTAGATGCACGCGGAGCTACAAGTTCTGTCCCCATTAGTTCCGGTGAGGGAAGTGAGTTTTCTCCGATTCTGCAAGCAGCACGCGGAGGGGGTGTGGGCCGTGGTGGATGTCTCCATCGACACTATCCGAGAGAGTTCGAGTTCTGCCTGCCGGAGACTTCCCTCCGGATGTGTGGTGCAAGATATGCCCAACGGCTATTCCAAGGTATGTATGTTAATAATATTGCATGCATTATTTGTGTTGGGGTATATATATACTGTATATATACTTTATTGCTCACAAGTTCGATTCATACTTGTTTTTGTGCACATTTATTGAGGGTTTCCGGAGTTGGTATTATTCACTCCCTTCCCTTTCGTGTTTAATAAAGTTTGTTGGTTGAGGCAACTGCACCACCTTTGGAACTTACTTCACCCAACATCACACTTATTTTTTACACGCACATCTCACTGATTATTCAATTATTCATCTTCATGACTGCATTTGATTTCATTTGGCTCGACTCAACTCGAGTGGATCGAGTAGTTTTGTTGCAAGGAAACTTTTTCTACACATTATTCTATTCATGATTTGTCAGTACTATTATTATATATAATGCACGAGTTAGATAATCAAGATTAGAAGCCTGTATTCGCTCCTTGGGACACATTAATTTTCATATGATTAATCCTCGTAATCATCAATATAACCATCGGTAGTAATAAACTAAGTTTCTAAAGCTTAATTGTGTTGTTTTTCAATTCCTTAATCTCTGCTGCTACTCCTACATTAGCTGTCTCGATCAAGTCAACCCATGTCCTAATATTTTAATATTGTTTTGTTTTTTTTACTCAATCAAGAAGTAAAATAGTCAAAACTCGGAGAATAGTCAAATTTTATTTTGCATGGTCCACGGAGACTATGAGCATCTAATTATATTCAAACCCTATTCACCTCTCTAGTATAGTATAGTAGTAGTACCCTTCTTTTCTTTAAATAATTCATATTACGTCTTAGTCCACCCCGTGCCTACAAATCTTGTACCCAATATTTTTTCCTTGTCTTTTAATTAATCAATCATTTTGGACTACATCTTACGTGGGGTACAAACTTTATTACTTACGCATATATTTTATTACTATTATCTAAATTTTACTGTGTAGGTTACGTGGGTAGAACACGCGGAATACGACGAGACCCTCGTCCACCAACTCTACCGCCCGTTGATCGGCTCCGGCATGGGGTTCGGCGCCCGCCGCTGGGTGGCCGCCCTCCAGCGGCAATGTGAGTGTCTCGCCATCCTCATGTCCTCCGACCACCCGCCATCCCGGGATCACTCCGCCATCACCGCCGGCGGGCGGCGGAGCATGCTCAAGCTCGCCCAGCGGATGACCAACAACTTCTGCGCGGGGGTCTGCGCCTCCACCGTCCACAACTGGAACAAGCTCCGCACGGAAAACGTGGACGATCTCGACGTCCGCGTGATGACGAGGAAGAGCGTGGACGATCCCGGAGAGCCGCCGGGAATCGTGGTGAGCGCCGCCACGTCGGTGTGGCTGCCGGTTTCCCCGCAGAGGCTGTTCGATTTCCTCCGGAACGAGCATCTGAGGAGCGAGTGGGATATACTCTCCAACGGTGGGCCCATGCAGGAGATGGCTCATATCGCAAAGGGCCAAGACCACGGCAACTGCGTTTCTCTCCTCCGGGCAACGGTAAGTGTCGATATTTAATTTATATACGTATAATATATGCATGCATTTTTAGGTTCAAAGTTCTGCATTGACCAGACATGTTAACGTGTGAGATTTGACGTACGTGAGATATTCTTTTATTTTTAGGGCTTTTTTAAGATATTCGTGTTCTGACAGTAGAGAGTGAAATGACGCATGTGCCCTCAATCATTTCGTGGGTCAGTCTAGAAATGAACCTGATTAAATAGGACAAGGATGGAATTTGGAAGCTTTCGTTTAGGACAAAGTCATTGGCAGATCCAATGGAAGTGTGTAATAAAAGTCAATTACTTATACTGTCAAACTGTATGTGTCAGCGGCGAGGGCCTGGACCTTTCTTTTTTTATTTTCATAAAAAGTCATCGTAACGGGCGGGTTGAGTGGTTGACTCATAAGTCAAATCCCTTTCCGGTGTACACGTGGATTTTTAAAATTGCCTGAGGGTTAATTTGTAATTTTGGTGACCGACAGGCCATGAACCCGAACCAGAGCAGCATGCTGATACTGCAGAAGACGAGCACAGACGCGGCGGGGTCGCTTGTGGTGTACGCGCCTGTTGACATCCCCGCGATGCACGTGGTGATGAACGGTGGAGATTCCGCCTACGTGGCGCTGCTGCCTTCCGGATTCGCGATCGTTCCTGATGGGCCGGAGGGAGATGGGCCTGATGGCAAACCGCAGGCCCATAGAGTTGGTGGGTCGCTGTTGACTGTGGTGTTCCAGATCCTGGTGAACAGCTTGCCTACGGACAAGCTCACGGTAGAATCGGTGGAGACCGTCAATAATCTCATCTCGTGCACCGTCCAGAAAATCAAGGCCGCTCTTCAATGTGAGAGCTGATCATATAACATTTTTTTTTGCTATGCTCGTAATTATATGGTGTCACGTTTTACGTGTCAATTTTATTTTTGGGGTACGTACGAGTGTTTGTTTGTGTGTGACAATGTGTGTTGGCAAGGTGGTATGGGTCTCGTCTCTGGCAGAGCAATGGGGTGGGGTGAGTCAAGAACGAACCACGGGCAGAGCAACCCCTGATTGGTGTGGTTCGGGTATTGACTCACGAGTACACACCCTCAATCGAGGTGACTCAATAGATATGAGGCCGATTTTTGTGTTGTGAGTCATGTATTGACACATTATGATCATTTGACCTAGTTTCTTGAATTGTTTTCTTATAATTAATTGTGATCTTGTCTATTAATGCACCATATCAATACATGCATACATGTATTCATGTTATGTTGCATTGTGTCTTTCAAATACGTACGCAACCGATCATTGAAAATCGAACGCAACTTTGAATAAACGTGACCGAATGCGGGTCAAAAAGTCGAGCAACTTTTGTATGATGGTAGAGTTGAAAGCAATGTGGAAGCTTATTTATAGAAGTGTGAGGTTGTGTTTGCATAGATTTAGGTATAAGGGCTAAGGTGAAAAAGCGAGAAATTGAAAAAGGTATAGTTTCCATTGACAGTTAAGTTGTGCACACAAAATTCCAATACAGCAATGATTCAAAACAAGGGTCTTAGAATGTAAATTTAAAAAGACAATGGGCTGGATTGGAAAATTCCTCCAACTTGTCATGACATAGTGACCTTTCATTTTCCAACGTTTGTATTCCCATTCCTCCTTGTACACTTGTCTTTTCCATTTTCATGACGAAGGGGCCATTTCACAAATCATAGAAGAGAGATGCATATATTTAAAATTCATTTTTATTTTGGCGTGTAATCATATTTTAGAGATATCTTACATATAAACAAACACATTAATTAACTCAATATATAATTATATTAATCACATTTTTAAATTTATAAAGTAAATAGTTAAGAGTGGTGTTTCAAAAAAAGTAAGAATAATTATTTATTTAAATGGTGTGTGACCATTGATACGAGAGAGACAACAAAAAATGTGATTGATATTAGATAACTCAAAAAGAAAATCGTAAGCACAAGACGGTTTATGCGTTGTTAAAATGAGTATGTAAGAATAAAATGATAAAATTAATCTATTCATTTTATATTAATGATTACATATTTTTAATTATTTATGAAAAAAGTGTGATTATTACTTTAAGATAGAGGTATATATAGTATGAAAATATTGCAAGGTTTATAGATCATGGGCCATACAAGTTGTGGGTGACAAAGGGCCATTGGTTTGGGCTTTGTTTGAATAATCATAGAACCCATCATCACATGCAAGTGGGCTCCATCCAATAGAACTTAATAATCTCAAGTCCAGCCCTTACCTGCATATGGTTGGTAATTATCATTCACACTCGTGGACCCACTTTTGACTATCCTCTTCATCCCCACAAACCTATCAATATCAGGTCGACGTGTTTTAATTTTATTTTTAATTAAATATTTGTAAATTAATTGTACGTGATTGTGCTATGTTTAGTGTGCCCATGCGATCACATTTTTTGTTTTAAATTTGTCGTAGTATTTATTATTGGTATTAGTTGTGACTTGTGAGTTAAATTTTCTTTTTAAATATCAGTAGTTTGTAATAAAAAAAATTAATTGTCTGTATTTTTTTTCCCTTAATAGGAAAAAAATATATATGTTATAATCACGAATTTTACTTTTCAAAAATATTCAACGAGACTTAATGGGCCGATGAAGCTACCAGTGTCCAGTAGTACAGATCAAATGGGCCAATTATCTTTTATACACGCTATGACCCAGAAGGAGACTAGAAGTCCACCTATCCATCTAATTTCATGGACCCCTGTGATCCAGTGTGTTTAATTGGGCCTTGGACTTTATCACAACCATTTTTTTTAATTAAAATTAGAATATAAGTACGAATTAAAGCATTAAAAAATAAAAGAAATGTACTATATATAATTAATGAATTAAACATTTGTAAGTTAAGTTCAAAAAAATTAAATTTTAAGATAAAAATATAGTAGTATTTTGTTATGAAAAATTAAAAACAATTATTTTATTTAAAAAAAAAAACTACAAATATGGAACAAATATAAAAAAGTGTGAATACAGATAAATAGGTAAACCAAACTTGCTTGTATTGTAATAAACTCAATTAATGACCTAAAAATGCACACTTTTATTAAAATGCAATTTATTAAGAGTATTTTAAATGATCTATTACAGTTTATTTGCATATCATTTGATATATCAAAATTAATTTACTATTTATCAATTTATACTTTATCTTTTCAATGTTTAAAATATAATTATTTATTTTTTATACACGTGAGACTATAAAATCAGAATTAGTCATAGGATCAATTTGACAATTTGTACTAAATCATCAAATTTTTAATATTTATTCATCTCTTTCATAATTTCTACCTCTCTAATTTTAGTGATATTAATCAGAGGGCTCCCCACATAATCCTGACGTCAGATGAGGAATATGTGGGACCCACGACCCCAACGCAAAGCTTGACCGCTAGTACAGATATCAAGAAAGATATTAAAATAGTAAAAAGTTCAAAATAAAAAATGTTGTTTTCTGTTTTCAAAGATTACTTTTTTTTCTTCTTATTCTTCTTCATTTTTCATTGAACCTCAGTTTCTCTCTGATTTTCATCTCTTTCCATTTCCGTTTTCCTCATTTTCTCTCTCTTCTGGTTCTGCTGCGACTGCAGGAGAGAAAGAGAGAGAGAGCGAGGAATTTAAAAAAAAATATATATATTTGATTTTTGTTGGTGTGATTTTAATTTCGGGCCGTAAATTATATAATGAATATGATGCGTCGTTTGAAGACAATGACTTCGGCCCGATCCTCCACTTCAGATCATGTAATTTCCCTTTCAATTTTTTTTTTTTTTTGTATTGATCCAATATTATTGATTATTAATGTCTATGGAAATATCCCCAATTTCACCTGCAAATTTCTGCATAAAGAAACGATTTTTATAGGATGATTCTGTAATCATGTGAAAATTCAGGGGTAGTTTTTATAACTAACCATCTCTCTCTATATAGATATCGTATATGTGTGGAAGTTTTTCTGATGAGATTATTGATAGAACATGTGAAAATCTCAAACAAGCCAAGGCTATATCCTGTTTTTAAACAGTTCATATTTTAGCTTCTGCTACGATGATAATCGATTATTTTTTCCGGTGCACTTACCTTATTTCTAATGTTTCGATGCGTTCTGCCATAGGTCGGGGACTCAAGCATCAACAGGTCAAAGTTGGACCAAGAACTTGACCACAAAGACGCGCATCAAGCGGAGCCCGTCTCCGCGGGAACTGTCACAAGCACTTCCGATGTTGTGAATGGTAAACCCATGGTGCCAGCTGGCAATGGTGAGGTGCCGAAAGCCATAGGCGATAAGAATGATAGTAAACATGAGGAGAAGGGTGCCAAGGTTTCGTTTGGATTTGCTTCCACTTTTGCACCTTTTTTTTTATCCGTTCTGGGAAAGTGTGGGTAGTAATATCGGTTAAATTTGTTGATTCAATTCCAGGAGGTGGAGCCCACCGTCGTTAGTGGGAATGGAACGGAAACTGGACAGATAACTGTGATTTCAGTTGGTGGACAAAATGGGCAACCGAAACAGGTGATCGAATTTCTTGGACGATATTTTTTTTATACATATTTAGATTGTGTTTGCAAACACTACAATGAAAAGTAATATCATCGTCGTGTTTGGTAAGCGCCTCAAAATGTCAACTTCTGAATGCCCTTCTCTTTTTTTTTTCCACAGAAAATATCTTATATGGCGGAGCGTGTTGTCGGCACCGGTTCGTTTGGAGTTGTCTATCAGGTAATTTGTGTGAATCAGCAGCAAGGCTAATTGATTAATTTCGTTGTATTTTTTTTAGATTATTTGTTTTTATTTGTAGGCAAAATGTCTTGAAACGGGTGAATCTGTTGCCATAAAGAAAGTGCTCCAAGATAGGAGATACAAAAATAGAGAGCTTCAGATAATGCAATTACTTAACCATCCTAATGTTATTAACCTCAAACATTTTTTCTACTCGACTACGGAAAAGAACGAGGTGTACCTTAACCTTGTCTTAGAGTACGTCCCGGAAACTGTCCATCGGGCTTCGAGGCACTATAGCAGAGTGCACCAGTACATGCCTGTTTTAAACGTCCAGCTGTACACTTACCAGGTATTTAAAATTGAGGGTAAAATCATAAACGTCCGCTAGAGGTTTGATCAGTGTTCAAATTCCATGGGCTATAAGAAATCTATGACTTTTTTCAGATTTGCCGAGGAGTAAATTACATACATAAAGTTATGGGCGTTTGTCATCGTGACATTAAACCGCAGAATCTATTGGTATGCATTTCATTTTTCTTCTCGAACTTTAGTATATTGTTCTTTTTATCATTATTGCATCTCGTAATATGCAATGATTTTGTTATTTAATTTGTAAGTTCACCTTCTTATAATGGAATGCTGGAAAATATTTTAATAAAAAATGTTTGTTAGATTTTAGCGAAAAAAGAAGTTATCTTTATGATAATATTAATATATACAATCAAACTTATACGAAGATATGCCCTCCAGGTGAATCCTCACACACACCAGCTTAAGCTTTGCGATTTTGGGAGTGCAAAGATGTTGGTATGTATAATTTATGCAAAGCTTGCATTCAGTCCCACTAATTACACTGTTATTGAGATTAGTGTTTTTTCGGGTCCAGGTACCCGGTGAACCAAATATATCCTACATTTGCTCTCGGTATTATAGGGCTCCAGAACTTATCTTCGGAGCCACAGAATACAAAAATGCAATTGACATGTGGTCGGTTGGTTGTGTCATGGTCGAGCTTCTTTTGGGGAAGGTATAAACAAAAGTGTATTTATTTGGTTTTGTTAAAAATAACATTTGTAACATTTGTTCGAACACATGCAGCCTCTCTTTCCCGGGGAAAGTAGTGTTGATCAGCTAGTTGAAATAATTAAGGTACAATACGAGAGTTCGTTTTTTGTTTTGTTTTTTTGGTTTACTTTATTAAGTATGTCTTTTAAAAGCTGCTGCGCGTTTGATTTTCGCATTAATTAGGTTTTGGGGACTCCGACTAGGGAGGAAGTCAAGTGCATGAATCCAAATTACACCGAATTTAAATTCCCACAAATTAAACCCCACCCATGGCACAAGGTTTGTGGACAAAAATGTACATAATCAAAGTGTGAACAAAATTGATAAAGCAAACATTTTTTTCTTCCGAAATTTAATTAAGTCGTTTATTTTTTTCCAGGTTTTTAACCGAAGAATACCATCCACAGCAGTTGATTTAGTATCAAGGCTTCTCCAGTACTCACCCACTCTAAGATTAACGGCTGTAAGTTTGTTTTTTCGTTCTTAGTGTATTATTTTCTAATAATTAACCAGCTGGAAATCACATTTCCAATTTGCTAATAATGTTTCTTAATAATTTTCAGTTGGAGGCTTGTGCACACCCTTTTCTCGACGATTTGAGAGAACCTAATGCCCGGTTACCTAATGGCCAACCTCTTCCCCCTCTATTCGACTTCTCACCCGAAGGTAAGTTTGTTTTTAATATTACCCTCTTTTTTTATAAATTACAAAGGTAGTTCTCGTTAACTTGTGCAAAATTAAAAGTTTTTTTTTCACAACATCCATCCTTACAGAACTTGCTGGTGCACCTTCCGAGCTGGTAGAAAGGCTCATTCCGCAACACGCCAAGAAGTGAAGAATTTTGTTAGCTTTCTTTCTACTTGTGAGTTTCTGGAAGCTGAGGTTCCCGTCCGAGACTTCGCAATGGAACCGTCAAATCGATGTTGATGAAATTCCACGAGTTCATTAGTGTTAGATGAATTATACCACTATTTTGTCCAAGTATAGATAGACAATATTTGAAAGAGATGAATGACCCTTAAAATACTTTGTAAATTTTGTGAATTTAATTAAAATATATACACCTCATGCAAGAATTCGCAGATGACCCGACTCGATTCCAAAGAAAAAATTGTTGAAAAGATCTATCGAAAAATTACCCGACCCAGCGACTTGATTCCAAAGAAAAAATGGTTGAAAAGATCGGTCGGTTTCTGTAAAAATAAAAAAAAAAATGGTTGAAAAGATCGATCGGTTTCTGTAAAAATAAAAAATACTACAAAAGATGTGCATTTTCAACTGATAATTCAGAAGTGCAACAGACCCAACTGTTACAGAGCACATACTTCCTCATCGCATGCACCAGCCGGGAATCGAACCCGGGTCTGTACCGTGGCAGGGTACTATTCTACCACTAGACCACTGGTGCTTGATGTTCAGTAACTCACCTAAAATTTATTTCTACATATAAAATTTGAATTATTTTGTTACGACGTCGTTTCGTTGCGAGGTATTTTCTATCCATTTACAGCTCCCATCTAAAACTATCGCAAAACAAAGAAAAAGTATGTCCTCTCCTCTCCCTTCTCGTCTCTTTCCTCTCCGCCCCAAACCTCCGCCGGCGAATTCCGCCACCGCCATTATCCGATTACTGCCGGATAGTCACTATGCACCCCTCTCCAGAATGTCCCGGTTCAAGTGCTCCGCCGGGGACACCGGATTTTTCACCAAACTCGGCCGGTTAATCAAAGAAAAAGCCAAGAGCGACGTGGAGAAAATATTTTCCGGGTTCTCGAAAACAAGAGATAATTTGGCTGTTGTAGACGAGCTTTTGCTCTACTGGAATTTATCCGACACCGACAGGGTTTTAGATGAGCTGGAAGAGGTTCAAGATTGTACCTTTTTTAAATCCAAGAATATGCATAATGTTTTGCTTTTTTCATTTCCTGTTATGCTTGTTAGGCATTGATAGTAGCTGATTTCGGGCCGAGGATTACGATAAAGATTGTCGAGAGCTTGAGGGAGGATATATACTCCGGCAAGCTCAAATCCGGCGGTGAAATCAAAGTACTAATTTCAGATACTTTTTGCTTTGCAATGCTCTCTATCTGGATATTAGTAAAGTGAAAACTATGTCTTTGTTGTTGGTTCTGTAGGATGCTTTAAAGAGGAGCATATTGAATTTGCTAACTGCAAAGGGACTTAAAACGGATCTGAAGCTCGGTTTCAGGTATGCTCACACCGATTGCTATTATCACATAATCAGTTGTTGATGGATGATTATTCGTACGACTAGGAAACCAGCTGTTATAATGATTGTCGGTGTTAATGGAGGTGGTAAGACCACATCACTTGGTAAGTTCATCGAGGGGGTGCTAAAACACTTTTTGGATATAGTAAAGATTAACGGGGCTTCCTGTAACCTTTTCATTCCGTCCTCTACAGGAAAGCTGGCCCATAGATTGAAAAAAGAAGGGACCAAGGTGAGTTGTTGTATCACTTATTTTCATTGACCACAGTAACTCACTAAGACGTCATCGTCTGTGCGTCTGTTTTCCTAGGTTCTTTTGAAAAATATTCTTCTCCTATGGATGTGGAATAACTTGTTTGAAAAATGCACTTGATACTTGCTTTCCATTTGCACGATTCTTGATCGAAGATAGACATCGTTTCATTTCCAATTTCAATTTGTTATGCTCTTAAAAAAATATATATAGGTGTTGTTGGCAGCTGGGGATACATTTAGAGCAGCCGCAAGTGATCAATTAGAGATATGGTCTGAAAGAACTGGCTGTGAAATTGTCGTAGCTGAAAAAGAAAACGCAAAAGCATCATCAGGTTAATTACTAACGACTCATCCAAAACGTGATTTTCTTTAACCGATAGCTGATCCTAACACGTGATCTTGAAGTATTTCCTGAGTAGTTCTTTCACAGGCTGTTAAACGGGGTAAAGAACAAGGTTTTGATGTGGTTCTATGTGACACGTCTGGACGTGAGTTTGTTGGACTTTTTATGCATTTTAGCTTCCTGTTGAACATTTGGTATTTAACTAATCTTGTCTTCTCGACTCTGTAATTACCAGGGCTGCACACTAATTACAGCCTTATGGAAGAGTTGGTCTCATGCAAGAAAGCTATTGGAAAAGTTGTTTCCAGTGCACCCAATGTGAGATGTTGACATCTAGTACCCTTCTGTTAACAAGAAGAACCCGATGCTTCTTCAAAATAATATAGAAATAAACTTATCAAGAAACTTATACATAAATCCTTTTTCGTCGTTTTTGAAATCATGGGCAGGAAATCCTTCAAGTGCTGGATGGGACAACTGGTTTAAACATGCTTCCACAAGCACGAGAATTCAACGACGTAAGTTATCTCTACTAAGCTCCCAACTTTTGGGATAATTGCAATGCTACCATCGACTTTAGTCTAATTACAAAACTAACATACAAATGTAATGTGAAAATATGAACTTTTTTTTGTAACATAGTTTACCTTTTACTTAGGGACTCTCAGACTTATTTTGCTTATGTTGTTTGACCTAATGTTAACTGACAGGTAGTTGGAGTTACCGGTTTGATTCTGACAAAACTCGACGGTTCTGCCAGAGGTGGATGTGTGGTATGTTTTGACAATTTTATTTTTATAACGAAATCGTGAAAATTCACATTTTCATTATTTCTTCGCATACGTTTGACTTACAGGTTAGTGTGGTTGACGAGCTCGGGATTCCTGTAAAGTTTGTCGGAGTTGGAGAAGGCGTGGAAGATCTCCAACCTTTCGATGCCGAGGCATTTGTTAACGCGATATTTCCGTGAATGTAAAACCATCCACATCACTGAGTAAGCAATACTTGAATCCTTTTTCCCCTCAAAATGAGTAGAGAACCAAAAATACGAACATATCTTTAAGGAAAATTACGAAACTACCCCTTACTGAAGCAGGTTGAGTTTGCCTGATTATGTATTTTAAATTTTACTAATTATTTAATCCTCACTTGATACTACTTGTGCATATTCAACTTACAAAGTAGTGTAGTAGAATTTTTATCATTCACAAACTCGAAACTGGCATGTTGTAGAACGTCTGGCGAGTCATGTAAGCCAATTTCCCCGACTCCTTGAGTCGAAAATCGACTGCAACGACTGCCAGGTTCCTTCCGCTCCTTATCACGGACCCATCCACAGCCAATTCTACCTGTGATCCCAAGGTCATAAAAAATGTAGCTTTGTTATTTGACCTAAGAAAAAACTTTCAAATTTACTGCATTTTTTTTTTTTACATTGCTCGGGACATTAGAGAGATAAGAGACGCCGAGTTCAGCGAGGAAGAGAGGTTTGTCTTTTCCGATTATCGTTCTGACACAGGCGATCGCGACCCTCTCTGCCACAGCTGCAACCGCACCTCCAAACATTCCACCATAGCCGTTCTGAATGCAGATCGATTTTAAGTTTAGGAGCAAGAAAAAAAAAACATCGAATATTGCACAGAAAAGTTTGATACCAGAATGGGTGATTTGACTAGGAGGGAACACGAGATTTGACCGCGCCGAATGGAGATCACTTTGAGAACTCCGCCTATGATAGTGGATAACGCGTCCTTTGCTTCGTGTTGTGTATCGATTTTTTGATCAGCTCCTGTGCGATTGATGAATTGAGTCATGAGTTCACGATCCTTGTGATGGACTTCGATTGGAGTTTCGTTGTTGGTGGCCATAGTTTCAGCACGGTGAACTCGGATGTTTTTGAGCTGTGTTGTGTCGGCAAAGGTGATGATGAGGTTCGTTTAAGTTTGTGACTTGGGATCCATTGATGAGGGATGGGGGCAGAGTTTGATTATTTTATTCCTACAGTAGTAGGATTTGGCATCATTCTGAGTTATTTCCGAAACGGCCGACTTTAATTAGGCATGTCCTGATAGGAGTCGATCCTTGACCGTTTTATTACAATAGATTTATATATTTTTAATTTTGTTTTTGAAACAAATAATGTGTGACAATTATTTCAAGATAATATACAGTATTTAATTATGTAAAATAATGTATATTCTATTTATTTTAAAATATAATTCTACTTACTGTATTTACATATTATTACAATTTTATTTACAATTAATTTAACTTTTGGTGAAAATATTTTATCATTAAGTATAAGGGAAAATTGATGTAATAATATTACGAAACATTAGTGGCCAGCTGGAGTGGGTCCCAACAACCTAAAACCCTCCTTTGTATAATATAGTTTCGACGAAATAAACAAACACGCACGTCTGAGAAAACAGAGGACTTCGTGATTTCATTTCAGATCGGAGTATGGCTGAAGGCACTCTTGAAGTTGTTCTTGTTAGCGCCAAAGGCGTCGAGAACACCGATTTCTTATGTATGCATTTCTTCCTTTTCCAATTCAGAATTTTATTGATCTTCATTATCAATTGTTTTTGTGTGTGGATCGAACTAAGTTTATTAATTATTCTGATGATTGTGTTTTGATGATTTGTGGCATCTGGGTTGACTTCGAATGCGATGAAAAACTATTGATTTTTTTTTTTGGTTTTGGTTTGATGATAGATCATAAACAAATGTTGATAACAAAGAAAACATGAGATCAGAAAAATTGAATTTGCATTTGTTTCTTTCAATCACAAAAAATGAAAATAATTAATCAAGTTATGATGGTTTAAGATGATTGTATTTGTATAATTGTATGTATCAAATACGTATATGAATCTTCCTTTGTACACCTATGAATCTCGATGCACTTGGTATTATTAATTTCCGGTTGTCTAGCTGGCGGTGATCCTTATGCCATCCTCACTTGCCGAACTCAGGAGAAGAAAAGCAGCGTTGTATCAGGTGCACTTTCATAGTCCCACCTAAATAACCTCGATTTACTTTGGAACCTCTAACTGTTATTTGCAGGTCAGGGATCGTGTCCCGAGTGGAATGAGACCTTCCTGTTCACTGTCTCCAGCGGTGTTAATGAGTTGAAAGTCAAGCTGATGGACAAGGACAGCTTCACTGCGGATGACGTAGTCGGAGAAGCAACGTGAGTAATCTTGTGTCCAATGCTTTTTGGTAACATTGTTTTTGTATAAGCTCCTTAGATTTTTTTTGTTACTCGAATCTCGTAGGATTTCTCTAGAGCCTGTTTTTGACGAAGAAAGCATCCCGCCGATGTCTTACAACGTCGTCAAGGATGATCAGTACTGCGGAGAGGTTAAAGTCGGCCTCAAATTCACTCACCAGGTTAAAAAAAACATCTTTTGAATAATCCAAATACTTATTCCTTCTAGAGAAAGCTCTTATTCACTTTGAAAATTATATGTACGCTCGTTAAAACGATGTAGTGATTGTTATTCTTTGCAGAGGGACAGGGGATACTGTGGAGAGGAAGAGAACATTGGAGGATGGCAACAGTCATGTGTCGAGTAAACCTTATTTCTAATGAGGAGAAGCTAGTTACCATTCTCAAGACCCTTCGGCGGACGTGTTTTTTTTGTGTCAACAAACATATCATCGCAACCTACACTTCTTTCCTCATCCTATTTTTCTTGAAACATTTGATTGCACAACATGTCAGATATTTTAATTTATGATTATTGTACTCTTGGTTTAAAGGTTTTTTCATGTTTTTATTTTTTTGAGTTTTTGTTATGGTTAGGTACAAAGTTGATTGATGGAGGTTTTATTCTCAAATTAGAACTACAAGCAGGCAATCACAATGACTACAAGCCCTTATGAAACATAGTGGTTACATTACATTACGATTTACGTCTCATCGTAACCTCGACCTTATATAGACGAACTCAGCCATACTTATGGTTCGGATTTCTTGATTACAAGCCGGTGAAGCTTCTCTGGGGATATCTAATGCAGATGAAAATTTCATCTACTAATCAACTTGATGATAATGTTTATTTGAATTTTATTTATTTATTTTTCAAAATGTTATTCTCATGTTTTTTTTTTTTATTTTATTTGGCGCATATAGATTGTCCCACTTCCACCCAGTATAGTACTAACCCGGACCCGGAGAAATTCCGTCGAACCGGTGAACGTTAAAAAAAAACTCAGAGAAGATGAACAAGGAACGAGTGCTGATTGTAGGTGGCACAGGATACTTAGGGCAGCACCTCTTACGATCCTTCGCCGACAATTTTGAAGCGAAAAAACCTCCGATAGCTCTCGCATTCACGCACCGATCGATCCCCCCTCCGCCGGTGCTGCTCGACGCCATTCCTCACGCTACCCCTTTCCACGTTGATTTGAGTTCCGGCGACGGACTCAGTGAAATCTCCGACGCATTCGGTCAGGTATCAGTCATCTTCGCAAACATACTGATCCATTCTTTTTTGGTTCAGCTTAATTCATCGAATCCACTTTCGAGTTGCTTTTAGCATGTTCATAATTGTCAATTAATTCTGGGATTTTAGGGTTCTATACGTGAGTTTCCCCTAAATTTTTCATAAGCCTACTCGATTTGTTATATCTGTATTTTTTTTAGTAACATTTATATATGTGTTTGTTTGGTGATTGGTACTAGATGTATTTGTGGAAGGGACTTGGTTTTTATGAACCCGTATTTTGTTTCAGCCGGATGTGGTTATCAATTGTGCTGCCATTTCTGTTCCCCGCGCGTGCGAGATGGATCCGGAAGCTTCCATGTCTGTAAATGTTCCGACCTCGCTAGTGAAATGGTTATCAAGCTTTAGAGAGAGAGCGCTTCTCATTCATTTGTCAACTGATCAAGGTTAGTTGAATTTTTCTGCCTTTTGGGTTAAAGTAGAGATGAGTGTTTCCCTGTGTTGAAAATCGTTCGGGTTTTCTGCAGTTTACGAAGGGACCAAGTCCTTTTACAGGGAAGAGGACGAGACTGTCCCGGTGAATGTTTATGGGAAATCTAAAATTGCAGCAGAGAAGTATATATCTGCAAACTGCAAAAACTTTGCGATTTTGAGAAGCAGTATAATCTATGGACCTCAAACTATCTCTCCTGTTCCTAAGTCACTCCCAATTCAGGTAGGCTACATGTGCTGCAACGCATACCTTGTTAGAATAATAATTTCTATTAAGTCCACTCCCACAAGATTATTCGCCTCAATCTCCAACGCAAGTAATACATTGGTTAATAATCCTTTTCATTTGCTCGATCCTTACTTTTTTACTAATATTTCCCTTAATCTCAACTGTTTACACTCAATTTTCATATGATTATTAAATACTTGCCTAATTATGCAAGGGTAGTTTTGACTTTTATCTTTATTTCGGACTTGATGAAATGAGAATTTTTATTGGATTAATTGTTCCACAATTATCATATTTGATTCTTCTTGCCGAGATCTCCTAAAATAGTAAACTAATGGAAATGTTTGTGCAGTGGATGGACAGTGCCCTTGCTAAGGGAGAGCCATTAAAATTCTTTCATGACGAGTTTCGTTGTCCAGTCTTTGTAAAGGACCTTGTTGCCGTAATACATAAATTGTTTAACCAATGGATCTCAGGTTAGATGCTTCTGAGTGCAAGTGCCACATACTAAAGTTTATGATAGTTAGCTTTTTTTACTGCTACGGAAATACTTTCTTCTTTTTTCAAAATTTTATTATCAAACTCTTGTCTTGAGACAGTGCAACTCTTCATGCTGTTGCAGAGGCTAAGCAAATGCAATTGATTCTAAATGTTGGCGGGGCAGATAGGGTATCACGGGTTCAAATGGCGGAGGCTGTTGCACGTGTTAGGGGTTATAGTACCTCGTTGATCGAACCAGTATCTGCATCATCGGTATGTTGTTTCTATGAGGACTTGGCTTTAGAAATAATTACAGAATACACCCCCCTCAGATTTAAAGAAACCCTCATTGCTATTATAAAACTACTTTGAGGTTTTGTATTTGTTATACAAGTTACCCCTTGATAGGCATTTTGTAAAATTTAGTAAACCTTTTAAATTTTGTGAGATCATAAACTTGAGTTTTCCGATATTTTAGGTTGACCGTGGAGTGAAATCCCCGTCTGATATTTCCATGGATATCAGTAAGCTGATTCAAACAACTACTATTTCTCCAATTTCCTACACGCAAGGTGTCATATTGACATTTGAGCCCGAAGATCATCATTAGTAATTTCTGGAGTTTGCATGGATTCTGTTCTCTTAATGAACTGTTGGGATATACTGTACACTCTAATATCTGGTTTGCCATTTATTGTTTGATTTAGAAAATTCTTATACCTTTATGATGGCAAAAGAAATTGTTGATGGCAAAAAAAATTGTAGTACTTTTTTACTATAAAATATGTGGTAAAAATATTTTTTTAATGAAAAAATAAAATAATTGCAATTAAAAATTTAAAATAAGTAAATAAATTAAAAGTAAAATTATATTTTAAATTGAAAATTTAAATTAATTTTTTTAAAAAATAATTATTTTCTTTAAAAAAAGAGAGGAAAGCGTGTAATTGATTTTTGTATACACGAAACCAATTACAAGAGCATTAGATATACCGAGAAGATACAAATATTATAGGAAACCAATTGCAATAGGGCATAATACACCGAGAAGAAGAAAAACACCAATTGCAATAGAACATAATACACTGAGAAGAAGAAAAACCAGAGGTAACCCAACGTCCCAACTCCCAATTTGAATTGAAAAATTAGTACATAAACAGATATGACTAGGGCTTGCAATCGAACCTGATGTTCTCTTCAGACAATTACTGTATATGACAAATCCCTAATTTTTATATAAACATGACTTTTGAATAAAAATATATAATCACAATAAAAATCAAGGCTTTATGTATAATTTTACCGTCTGTTTCTTATGTATTTTCATATGCAGATGGTTGAGGGCATGGATTTTAATCTAGTGAGACGTTGTAGTAGTAGTAATAGGAAGATGCTGAAAACCTGCACCGGTTTTGATTCTCTTCCGGAAGACTTGTTGATTCAATTTCTAATACGAGTCCCAGCTCAAGATATATTTTACGACACAATGTTTGTTTCCCAGAGGTGGTTCCGTATTATCAAAACCCGTGATTTCACGTATTCCCACCTTCACCATTCACCTTCTGGGCTTCTCATCAAGCATAGATTGAAAGCCGAATATAGTTTTCTGTCGATGACAAGAGCCGGGCAAATCGAGTTATCCGCCTTCACCTACAATCCGGAACATCTATTCTGGTCCAGTTGTAATGGTTTGTTGCTGGAGTCTGATTTCATAGACCGCCATGAACTTATAATCACTAATCCACTAACAAGGCAACATCTCGCTCTCCCTAAGTTTATCACCCGGACCTTGACCCCCCACAGTTTATCCGCCATAGCATTTGTCGCCACTCACATGGAGTACAAAGTTGTCCGGGCGTATCTTAAGAGAAATCAAGATCGAAAGTCACAGCTATATTGTGCTGTATTGACTGTCGGAGCTGATAACTCTTGGAGACTTGTTGATGCCCAACACTTGTCTCTCGCGGCTTCTGGACTTCTCGTCGTGTGTCCTTTGGTCACGGAGGGCTTTGTGCATTGGGCCCAAGATTTTCGTAGTAATTATCATTTGGGTTTCAACAAGGAAAATGGATTTATTACTGCTCCGATGAGAGATAATTATATTTTGACAATGAACATGGAGACTGAGATTATTACTCACTGTCTCACCCCTCAATGGAGTGGTGGGTATTATTATTATAAATACTTCTCGGGGGGAAAGTATCTGTCTTTGATGATCGGGCGTGGGTATTTGAAGTGGGAGGTTTGGGAGATGGAACCGGAAACGAGAGAATGGAAAAAGTGCCCGACATTGACTTGGAAGCTCACAAGGCCTCATTGAACGAGTCGTATGAGAGGGAGGAGGGCGAATTCAAACCAGATGAAGGTGCTTGTTTGGATTGCTTACTTGCTCCAGCTGGGTGGTTAAAATATCGAGAGGTTATTATTTTTGTTGTGTACAGGCCGGTGAGGAGTGGCAATTTTAATCAATCTCGGTTACGTGCTGCCTACAATGTTCAAACACGAGGTATCTCCTTGTTTGAGTTTGACTACAATACCCACCCTTATCTTGTCCATACAAACAGCCTCGTGGGGATTTGCTAAATTGAGTTGAGTTTTGTCGGGATTAAGTTGTTAATCGTACGAGTTCATGTCACGGAAGGTACACTGCCGTTAAACATAAGAATCTTATTTCCATAATATATATACAATTTTAGATGTTAATTTGTACACTACCTTTGCTGAATCTCTAAAAAAAAAACATGTATTTAGAGAACGAAAAAAAAAGGAACGCTAACATTTCTTCTAGGAGGACTACTCCTCGTCCGCCTTCTCCTCGTCAGCATCGGCCTCCTTCGAGTTATCGGCTGCTTCGGATTCGGACTCAATGGCGCTCTTCTTCTGATTGGTGGAGTTGATGACGTGTTGGTAATTTCCTTTCTCCATGAAAAGCTGATGGAAATGGACGTTGCAATAAAGGATCCCGTCGAGAGAAGCATAGTTCGAGTGTGTTAGGTGACAGCCCCCATGAGCACACTTGAAACATGACTTGTGGAATGACTCTCCCTCCATTGTCACCTGTTTTATATGCAGGTGTTTGGTTTGTAATTACGAAAAATTGGCGGGGCTTCTTCTTAATTGGACACAAGTTTTGGGGTATCTTCGTAATTTACCTTTTCCAGGGGGTACACAGTTTTGTTGCAAGCAGGGCATTTTTCTTGGGTGCCAGAGAACAAGGCTGAGAGCTTGTTAGGTGCCTTTGTCTGAAATACCAAATCAATATCTAACACATTTAGAGGGGCTGAAATGCAATTTTAAAAAACAGAACATTTCTTACCAGAGAATTATCCCTCTCTGGCTTTCCTGCACGAACATTCATCGAAATTTTACGACCAATACAACAATCATTCAACACAACATAAACATAGATAACGAAAAAAAAAGAGGTTATTACCATTTTGGAAATTTTTGCTGAAATTTCCCGACTCCTTGAAAAGTTGCTCGAAATGAGGCTTGCAGTAGAGAACTCCATCCATGGACGAGTAGTTGCTCATCTGCAATCAAAAATCGAAAACTTATTTGATGCAAAAGGAAACAAATACTACTACTACAAGGGAAAACAAGAAAGCATACGACGAGGGTCCCTTTGCAGTGAGTGCATTTGAAGCATGATTTGTGGTAGGTGACTCCATCGGCCGACAACAAATCGACAAAATAAACGGTCTTGTCGCAAGCCTTGCACTTGTCGAGAGTTCCCGTGAATGATGACATCTTATATTTATTTTATTATTTTGTCCCCTGAGAATCTCGAAAACTTGTGATGCTAAGAAAATGTATTTGCAGATTTTGAATACACGCTTTTACGCTACGATTGAGAATCTAAAATGAGAAGTTTTTTTTTTGTTTTGTTATGTTGTTATAACACAGAAATCAGTTTATATGAACAACCCAAAAATAGAACACTTTTGGTTTCCTTTGTAAGAATTGATGGATCATCAGTTTGAGATAGTACTGGTGATCTGAAACAGGACACGTTATTGGATTCACCATGATTCTTGTTAGCTGTAGAATTTATTAATCTTGTAATTAATAATAATAATAATAATAATAATAATAATAATAATAATAATAATAATAATAATAATAATAATAATCAATGATGTGAAATTATTGGATGAATAAAAATACCAATTCAACATTGTTAAATTCGAAAAAAGTATGGTTAGAAACAAAATTAAGTGATCACTTACTGTAATTAGATTAAATCTATACATATATAATTTAAGTATCCATTAATGCCACGTGGACCAATAGTAAAGTAATAATAATATTGTGTTCATACTATAAATTATAAATAAATAAATTATAAATTATAATTAGTAAAATTATTAATCATATTTAAATTATTATATATAAATTTTAAATAGTAATTTGAAATTATATATTTTTGGTAATAATAATAATTAATTATTATGTTAAATATATATATATATATTTATTTATTTATTTTCTCAAAATTCTTTTTTATTCTATTAATATTAATTTAATTTTAATTAATCGTATCTCATAAAAATCAATCTCTTCCTATTCTTTAATCCATAAAAATTAATCAAACTTTTTAAGTATATTATTTTTCTCTTGCTATAATCTATCTTCGTATTATTTTTTTTATTTTTTTGAACATTGAATCGATTTATTAATTATGTTCGACTAGATTTTTTTTTTAATTTTTAGTTTATCTCTAATTCAGTTATGTTAAATTTGTTTTGCAGGTTAACATAAGTTATATTAATATAATTGCATTTCTCTCATCTCATCTCCTTTGTATTCACCAAGTAAATTCAATTTTTTTATATTTCTATTTATTTTCCAGCATTATAATTTTTATTTTCCATTTATTTGGATTTCCCCCAACGGTTTTAGATATTTGTTGGATGAGCTTGACACTCGAGAAATGCATAGAAGAGAAACTCCTCTTCCACCAGATCAATGCAGAGAAGAGAAACTCCTCTTCCACCAGATCAATGCAGAGAAGAGAAACTCCTCTTCCACCATATCAGAGGCTTCTCGATCGGGTAGGATGAGACGAGAAACTCCTCTTCCTCCAGATCAGAGGCTTCTCGATCGGGTAGAATGTAAGATCAATACAGAGAAGAGAAACTCCTCTTCCACCAGATCAGAGGCTTCTCGATCGGGTAGGATGAGACGAGAAACTCCTCTTCCACCAGATCAGAGATTCCTCGATCGGGTAAGATGTAAATCAAGGGATGCACTCGAGTAGCAGACACATGTGGGAGAGAGCCAATAAGTTTCATCCAAGGACTAACTTCATAATATTTCAATGAAAATTAGTCATAGCCAATAGGTCTCATCCAATGACTAATTTTATAATATTTCAATGAAAATTTGTCATATTCAAGATTCGAACTCTGCGTCGGGGAATTACACCAACATCACCACAGACCTTACCACTTGGCTATACCCCAAGAAACTTACATATTATAAATTACATCAAACATGCGTAGTCTTTAAAAATAATAAAATTTTCATAATTGATAACATTAATAATGAGATTAATACGAATTTACAAATTTAAGTGAGAGTTCGATTATTAAATAAAACAATTTTTTACTCCATTAATAAATTTTTGGCCGAAATAGTCGGAGATTAAATAAAATTTTAGATTATTTCAAACAAATAAATCACGTGCATCGCACGGAAGTGGTACTAGTATTTATAAACCCATTAAAACCGGCCGAACCATGTAACCATGTAAGACGACACGTCATCAGATTAGATTAAGATTCAGGTAATGCGTACCGTAGTACTCTTATAAATAAAGAGAGAATCCCAGCCCCAAATTGTTCAGCCGAGGAAGAAAAAACAGAGGTAACCTAAACCCCAATTTTCTTTTAAAGGAATTAATTTGATTCGTACAATCAGATATGATTAGGATTCGCAATTGACCCTGATTTTCTTTTCAGACGATTCTGTGATATAAACCCTAATTTATGTATATACACATAGATTTTTTGAGTTGAAGGACATAATAATAATCATAAAAATCTTAGCTTTATGTGATTGATATTCATATGAACATGGTTGGTAATGGTGCTTGGATTTTCTCATGTGCAGATAGTTGAGGGCATGGATTTTAATCTAGTAAGACATTGTAGTAGAAAGAAGATGTTGAAAACCTGCACAGATTTTGATTCTCTTCCGGAAGACTTATTGATGCAAATTCTACTACATATCCCTGCTCAACATATATTTGACGCCACACTGTTCGTTTGCCAGAGGTGGTTGCGTATTATCCGAACCCATAATTTCAGGTTATCCCACCTTCATAATTCAGCTTCTGGACTTCTCATCAAGCATAAATTCGAACTCAACTTTAATTTTATGTCGATGACACGAGCTGGCCAAATTGAGATATCTGACTTCAGCGACACCTACAATCCCCAATGCAAGATCTGGTCTAGTTGTAATGGTTTGGTGCTGGAGCGTGATCCCAGAGACGGGTATGAACTTATAATCACTAATCCAGTAACAAAGCAACATCTCGCTCTACCTCCATTTATCACCCGAACCACTCTCCCCTTCTCATTATCCGCCATTACATTTGTGGCTACTCACATGGAGTACAAAGTGGTCCGATCGTTTTATGATAAAGAAGCTTGTCTACCGTCGTCACGGTTATGTTGTGGTGTATTAACTGTCGGATCAGCTGATAACCTTTGGAGACTTGTTGACACCCAACACTTATCCCTTGCGGCTTCTAAGCTTCTCGAGATGTGTCCGTTGGTCACTGGAGGCTTTGTGCATTGGGCGAGAGATTTGAATAGTAATTATTATTTGTCACTCAGCAAGCAGAAAGCATTTATTACTGCTCCGATGAGAAATAATTATATATTGACAATGAACATGGAGACTGAAATTATTACTGTGTGTCCCACTCCTCAATGGAGCGGTGGGTATTATTGTCATAAATATTTATCGGGGGGAAAGTATCTGTCTTTGATGATCGGGCGTGACTATTTGAAGTGGGAGGTTTGGGAGATGGAACCAGAAACGAGAGAATGGACAAGGCTGCCCGACATTGACTTGGAAGCTCACAAGGACTTTTTGAATGAGTCGTATGACAGGGAGGAGCACCCCATCTTCAAACCTGATGAAGGGGCTTGCTTGGATTGCAAACTGGCTCCAGCTGGCTGGTTGAAATACGGAGAGGTCATCATCTTTGTTGTATTAAGGCCACGGAAGAGGGGTGAATTCTCTCAAGCTCGGTTACATGCTGCGTACAATGTTCTAACACAAGACATCATCTCCGTGTTTGAGGTTGAGTACAGCCCCATCCCTTATATTGAACATACAAACAGCCTGATGGGGATTCCCTAAATTGAGTTGAGTTTTGTAGGGATTAAGTTGCTAATTGTACGAGTTCATGTTAGCATCATTCTCAAACAGACAGATGGTGTTGGCCTTACTCGGAATTCGGAAAGAACAAAAACGAAGAGAGCTAGTTTTTTTTTTTTTACCGGAAAGAACAAAATTTCAAGAGAATACCTGTTTCTATATACACAAGGTTTTTATTGGGCATTTCATATTATTAATTAATAAATATATACACAAGGTTTTTATTGGGCATTTCATATTATTAATTAATTAATCAGATTAATAAACTATGTAAGTCAGATTACATTTTTGGATGTCTAAATTTTGTTTGGAATGGTTCTTAATGCTTCTAAAATTTGAATTTTGGATGATTCTCCAGATCACGGCGTTTATCTTTTGAAATATTATTTAAACATTTTAAGGTTTGATTAAATAATTTATAAGGATTTTAAATAATATTTGATTTATTTTAAGCTTGTTTATAATTAAATAAATTATTATTTTTAATTATAAAAATGAGTTATGTAACTATTTTAATTTTTTGAATTCATTTGGTAGTAGTATTTTTTAAGAAGGGTAATATAATCTTTTATAATATCTTACATTAGAAATATGATTAATCTATTTTCCATAACAAAGTAATATATATATTATCCATATTCAAAAATGAAGAGTTATTAGTAATTACTAAAATTGCTAATCTTTTTTTCTTAAATATTTATTTTTTAATTAATATTTCATTTATCCCTTAAAAAATGCACATTTTTTTTTGTTTATCCTTTAAAAACATGTTCATCCCTTTAGACAGTGAAACCTATAAATAATTTTTTTTTTAACAACTTTATTATATCAATACACATTTATTTATACTTATCCTATTACTTTTAAACACACAAAAAATCAATTTTTTCTTATTTTAGGTGCAAATTTTTCTATACACTACTACTAATTACAACGTGATTTACCTTTATTGGGTTGGTATATATTTGCAATATGCCTTTTGTTTTACAACGGGCTGGGTTTAACCCGATCCATTTATATTGAGCTAGTAGGCTGTTTAAGAATGGCCCACAAAGGACCGCCTATCTATCCAGGCCCAATATTCTACTACCATGAGTCCATGACATTACATACTTACAAACCGGCGTGTATATATATACTCCATAACTCCTATCGGAAGAAAGAACAAAAACAACATAGATAACCCTTACCCAACCAAGTCCTTACTCTTACTGGTCGTATTTATCTGTGGTAATAAATTTGATTTTGAATTGAAAAATTGCTCGTATTTATCTGTGGTAATTAATTTGATTTTGAATTGAAAAATTGCTTAGTGTTCGCAAATCGCAATTGACCTGATTTTCTTTTCAGACGATTTTACGAAACAAACCCTAATTTATGTATATACACATGATTTTTGAGTTGAAGGACGTAATAATCATTACTGTAAAAATCGTAGCTTTATGTGTTTGATATTCATATGAACACTACCTGGTTGCTGGTGCTTAGGTTTCTCATGTGCAGATAGATAGTCGAGGGCATGGATTTTAATTTAGTAAGATCATGTAGTGCAAGGAAGAAGTTGAAAACCTGCACCGATTTTGATTCTCTCCCGGAAGACTTGTTGATGCAGATTCTACTACATGTTACTGCTCAAGATATATTCGACGCCGCAATGTTCGTTTCCCAGAGGTTGCTCAAGATATATTCGACGCCGCAATGTTCGTTTCCCAGAGGTGGTTCCGTATCATCAAAACCCTTAATTTCAGGTTATCTCACCTTCATCATTCAACTTCTGGGCTTCTCATCAAGCATATAATATTCAAACCCGAAAGTAGTTTTATGTCGATGACACGAGCCAAAAATAGTTTTATGTGGATGACACGATCCGGACAAATCGAGATATCCGCCTTCGCCTACAATTCCCGACACCAGTTCTGGTCTAGTTGTAATGGTTTGTTGCTGGGTCTTGATTTCAGAGACGAGTATGAACTGATAATCACCAATCCAATAACAAACCAACATCTTTCTCTTCCTCCATTCATCAACCGGACCACTCTCCCTTATTTTCAATCCGCCATAGCATTTGTCTCTACTCACATGGAGTACAAAGTAGTCCGCATGTATTGTAAGGGAAAACTAATTAGTCAACAGTCACGGCTATATTGTGGTGTATTGACTGTCGGAGCTGATAACTCTTGGAGACTTGTTGATACCCAACACTTGTCTCTCGCGGCTTCTAGACTTCTCGACATGTGTCCGTTGGTCACGGAGGGCTTTGTGCATTGGGCGCAAGATCACCATAATAATCATCTTTTGACACTCAAAAAGGAGAAAGGATTTATTACTACTCCAATGAGAGATAATTATATTTTTGACAATGAACATGGAGACTGAGATTATTACTCACTGTCTCGCCCCTGAATGGAGTGGTGGGTATTATTATCATAAATATTTCTCGGGGGGAAAGTATCTGTCTTTGATGATCGGGCGTGGGTATTTGAAGTGGGAGGTTTGGGAGATGGAACCAGAAACGAGAGAATGGACAAAGCTGCCCGACATTGACTTGGAAGCTCATAAGGACTTATTGAATCAGTCTTATGACAGGGAGGAGGGTGTATTTAAACCTGATGACTGTGCTTGTTTGGATTGCAAACTCGCTCCAGCTGGGTGGTTAAAATATCGAGAGGTTATTATCTTTGTTGTCTACAGGCCGGTGAAGAGTGGTGGATTCAATCAAGCTCGGTTACGTGCTGCCTACAATGTTCAAACACAAGATATCTCCGTGTTTGATTTTGAATACAATGACCACCCTTATCTTGTCCATACAAATAGCCTCATGGGGATTCATTGAATTGAGTTGAGTTCATGTTAGCATTATTCTCCAATAGACAGATGGTTGTGGCCGTTAACTGAATCGTCACATACTCGTGCAAGCACAGATGCCTAACAAAACTACTATGAAAAAACTTCCCGATGTCGAAATCCAAAAACCAGCGAGAGGTGAGGGAAGAATTGAAATTTTGAACAACAATCATAATCAGTTGCTTTATGAAACTTGCTTAGAAATGAATGTACAAAATTTTAAGATTACTCACTGGTTTTGACAAACGTTTTAAATGATTTGAAAATTATTTAATAAAACTTGAAAATATTATATGTATTTCAAATCAGTATTTATATATATATTTTTCAAAGCTAATTATTTTTAAAATATAATTAAATATTATAAAGGTATTTCAAATGAATAAGAATTTATTCTGATACATTTTATAATTAAAAGAAATTATCATTTGAAAATTATTTAAACATACCTTTAAATTGAATTTAAATCATTTTAAATTTATTAAATATTACTTTAAAAATATTTAAAATCAGTTTATAATTATTATTAGGGGGATTTTGAATAAGGGGTAATTATCAGTGTTTGTTTAGAATTAAATAACTCATATGTTTTTAATTATAAATTAGAGATAATTTAATTAATAACATGTCTTGTAAGAAAAAATAAAATGTATTATAGTGTATTTTATGAGGTATTAATTATAATTTAATAAACTAAAGTCCTTTTTCTTCAAAAATATCTTATTTTAATAGAGTTTAAAATGGTTAAAGATATTTTAAATCATAAAAAAATCTTTTAAAGATATTTAAAAATTAAAATGTTTGTATTACGAATGGGCTGGGTTTAACCCGTCCATCTGTATTGGGCCTTCAGGCTTAGTACATATATATACGCTTTCTGTATGAACTGAACCAGACCCCTATACATAATTCTCCTATCGGAATTCGGAAGAAAGACTGAAAGAGGTAACCCAACACCAGCTATGTATATGGAGTATATTCTTTTGAAGTTTGGTAATTAATTTGATTCGGAATTTGAATTAAAAAAACCCTACTAAATTAGGGTTCGCAATCAAGCCTGCTTTTCTTTTTCAGGCGATTCTATGTAAAACCGTAAAAGCCACAATTTATTTATATATATACTTACGTTAGTAATTGAATTGGAGGACATACATGATCATCAAAATAAAAACCAGAGTACTTTATGTGTTTGGTATGAATTTCATACTGTATAATAATATGCCCTGTTTCTTATGCAGTTGGACGAGAAGGCCACAAAATTTAATCTCTTGAGATGTCCTAGTAATAGTAGGAGTAGAAGGAAGATGTTGAAAACATGCACCAATTTTGATTCTCTTCCGGAAGAGTTATTGACGCAAATTCTACTACATATCCCTGCTCATGATATATTCAACGCCACACTGTTCGTTTGCCGGGGGTGGTTGCGTATTATCCGAACCCATAATTTCAGGTTATCCCACCTTCATAATTCAGTTTCTGGACTTCTCATCATGCATAGATGCAATGCCAATTCTAGTTTTATGTGGATGACACGAGCTGGACAAATTGAGATATCCGCCTTCAGCTACATTTCCCATTACCACTTGTGGTCTAGTTGTAATGGTTTGGTGCTGGAGCATGATCCCATAGACGACTATGAACTTATAGTCAGTAATCCAGTAACAAGGCAATATCTTGCTCTCCCTCCATTTATTAACCGGATCAGGATCCAACACAATTTATCCGCCATAGCATTTGTGGCTACTCGCATGGAGTACAAAGTGGTCCGATCGTATTGTAAGGGAATTCCTGGTATACAGAAACGGAGATATTGTGGTGTATTGACTGTCGGAGCTGATAAGTACTCTTGGAGAATTGTTGATACCCAACACTTGTCTGCCACGGCTTCTACGCTTCTCAACAGTCTTCCTTTGGTCACTGGAGGCTTTGTGCATTGGGGGAAAGATTGGAATATTAATTATCTTTTGACACTCAGCAAGCAGAAAGGATTTAATACTACTCCCATGAGAAAAAATTATATCTTGACAATGAACATGGAGACTGAGATTATTACTCGGTGTCTCGCCCCTCAATGGAGTGGTGGGTATTATTATCATAAATACTTCTCGGGGGGAAAGTATCTGTCTTTGATGATCGGGCGTGGCTATTTGAAGTGGGAGGTTTGGGAGATGGAACCAGAAACGAGAGAATGGACTAGATTGCCCGACATTGACTTGGAAGCTCACAAGGACTTTTTGAACGAGTCGTATGATAGGGAAAAGGGCGAATTCAAACCCGATGCCGATGCTTGTTTGGATTGCAAACTGGCTCCAGCCGGTTGGTTAAAATACGGAGAGGTTATTATCTTTGCTGTTTACAGGCCGGTGAAGAGTGGTGAATTCTGTCAAGCTAGGTTACGTGCTGCCTACAATGTTCTAACACAAGACATCATCTCCGTGTTTGAGGGTGAGTACAGTGACATCCCTTTTATTGACCATACAAACAGCCTGCTGGGGATTCGCTAAATTGAGGTCGAGTTTTGTCGGGATTAAGTTGTTATCCAGCAGACAGATGGTGGTGGCCTTGATCGGTTCTCTGTTCAAGAAGAGCCGGAAAGTTTGAATTTTGGATGATTCCCTAGATAGAGATGGTAGTGGCTTAAAGTTTTGAACTTGATTCATTTTATTTCAATTCATATTTATCTTTCTTAGTGTACTGAAATATTTTTTAAATAATTTAAAATATTTGTAAACATATTAAATAATACAATACCCACCAGCCTGATGGGAATTGGCTAAATTGAGTTGAGTTCATGTTAGCATGATTCTCCAATAGACATATGGTTGGGGCATGCTCCAATATTGTAAAATTATTTGAAATCATTTAAAATTATTTTCATCTACTTTGAAATGGTTAAAACAAATTAAAAATTATTTTCAAAACATTTTATTGGCTAAAAGTGTTTCAGATAATTTAAAATTTCGTAAATATATTTCAAATTATTAAAAAAAATAACAACTTTAAATGTTTTAAAATTATTTTAAAATATTTGAAAATTATTTAATAAAAGCGGAAAATTATTATATGTATTTCAAATCATTTTACATTTGTCTTAAAAGCTAAATATTTTAAAAATAAGTTAAATATTATAAAGGTATTTCAAATGAATAAGAATTTATTATAATATATTTTTTAATTTTTTTAAAATATTTTAAATTATTTAAACATTTACCTTAAAATAACTTAAATTAAATTTAAATCATTTTAAATTTATTAAAGATCACTTTAAATATTTAAACTCTTTTAAAATTATTTTAATAGAGTTTAAAATGTTTAAAGATATTTTAAAACATTAAAATTTTATTTGAAGACATTTAAAATGTTTGTATGACGATCGGGCTGGGCTTAACCCGTCAATCTGTATTGGGCTCTGCTTAAAGATGGCTCATAAAGTTCCACCTATCTATCCAGGCCCAATATTCTATAGCTTATACGCTTTCTGTTTGAACCGAACCGGACGGTCTGTTCCAGTTCCAGACCCACTGCTTATATATATATACACTGTAGTCTATTAACTGAGTATCATTCTCCTATTGGAAGAAAGAACTTACGGTAGAAGAAAACAAAGAGGTAACCGAACATCAACCCGTTTTTTTTTGAATTACTGTAATCAATTTGATTTGGAATTTGAATTGAAAATTTGGTACTAAATTAGGGTTCGCCTGATTTTCTTTTCAGACGATTCTATGATACTAGTACACATTATTTTTGAATTGAAGGGCATACATGATCATAAGACTCCGTTAGTGCTTTATGTGTTTGGTATGAATTTCATATGTAATATGCCCTGTTTCCTATGTACTGCATTTCTTATGCAGATGGAGAGATGTAGTGATAGTAGGAGTAGTAGAAGTAAGATGTTGAAAACCTACACCAATTTTGATTCTCTTCCGGAAGAGTTAGTGTTGCAAATTCTACTACATATCCCAGCTCATGATATATTTGACTCCACAATGTTCGTTTGCCAGGGGTGGTTGCGTATTATCCGAACCCATAATTTCAGGTTATCCCACCTTCATAATTCAGCTTCTGGGCTTCTGATCATCAGGCATAGACACAAAGACGATTACAGTTTTATGTGGATGACACGAGCCGGCCAAATTGAGATATCTGACTTCAGCGACACCTACAATACCCGACACAGTATCTGGTCTAGTTGTAATGGTTTGCTGCTGGAGCGTGATCCCAGAGACGAGGAGTATGAACTAATGATCACTAATCCAGTAACAAAGCAGCATCGATCTCTACCTACATTTATCACCCGAACCACTAGCCCCTTCTTTTTATCCGCCATTACATTTCTCGCTACTCGCATGGAGTACAAAGTGGTCCGATCGTTTTATGATAGAAAAGCTGGTCTACCGTCACCACGGATATTATGTGGTGTATTAACTGTCGGATCGGCTGATAACCTTTGGAGACTTGTTGATACCCAACACTTATCTCTCGAGGCTTCCAAGATTCTCACCGCTTGTCCGTTGGTCTCTGGAGGCTTTGTGCATTGGGTGAAAGATTTCAGTAGTAATTATCTTTTGACACTCAGCAAGAAGAAATGATTTATTACTGCTCCCATGAGAAATAATTATATATTGACAATGAACATGGAGACTGAGATTATTACTGTGTGTCCCACCCCACAATGGAGTGGTGGGCATTATTATCATAAATATTTCTCGGGGGGAAAGTATCTGTCTTTGATGATCGGGCGTGGCCTTTTGAAGTGGGAGGTTTGGGAGATGGAACCAGAAACGAGAGAATGGACAAAGCTGCCCGACATTGACTTGGAAGCTCACAAGGACTTTTTGAATGAAACGTACGATAGGTAAGAGGGAGAACTCAAACCCGATGCCGATGCTTGTTTGGATTGCAAACTGGCTCCAGCAGGTTGGTTAAAACACGGAGAGGTTATTATCTTTCCTGTCTACAGGCCGGTGAAGAGTGGTGGATTCAATCAAGCTCGGTTACGTGCTGCCTACAATGTTCAAACACGTGATATATCAGTGTTTGATTTTGACTACAATGCTCACACTTATCTTGTCCATACAAACAGCCTGATAGGGATTCTCTAAATTGAGTTGAGTTTTGTCGGGATTAAGTTGTTAATCGTAACATGATTCTCAAACAGACAGATGGTGGTGGCCTTACTCGGTTCTCTGTTCAAGAAGAGCCGGAAACTGAGACACTACAAACAAATTTAATTTCAGTGACGAAAACTAAAATCTAGTTTTTTTACTGGGCATTTCATATTATTAATTAATTAATCGATTAATAAACTATGTAAGTCTGATTACATTTTCCCGTGTCTAAATTTTGTTTTGTATGGTTTTTATAATGCTTCTAAAGTTTGAATTTTTGGATGATTCTCCAGATCACGTCCAATACAGTATTATTTTAACATTTTAAGGTTTGATTAAATAATTTAAAAAGGATTTTAATAATATTTGAATTATTTTTAAGTACTTTTTAAATATTTTACAGTTGTTTAACATAATTTTTAAAGTGGTTTGAAATATCCAGGAGCATAGCCGAGTGGTAAGGCCTGTGATGATGTGAGTGTAATTCCCCGGCGACGCAGGGTTCGAATCTCGGGTGGGACAAATTTTTCATTGAAATATTATGAAGATTTGTCTTTTTCATTGAAATATTATGAAGATTTGTCCTGGGGTTCGACCTGTTGGCTCTCTCGCACAGGTGTCTGCTACTCGGGCACATTCCTCACCCGATCGAGGGACCTCCGATCGAGTGGGGGTGGAGTTTCTCGTCTCTCCTCTTATCAAAAAAAAAAATTTAAAGTGGTTTGAAATATCTTTAAATACATTTTATATTGTTTAGGGTGTTTAAGAATGGCCCACAAAGGACCACGTATCCAGGCCCAATATTCTATTACATTCCATACTTACGATTACGAACCGGCGTGTATATATATACACATATCGGAAGAAAGAACAAAAACAACATAGAGGTCGGGTAACCCTTACCCAACCAACCCCTCTTACTGGTCGTATTTATCTGTGGTAATTAATTTGATTTTGAATTGAAAATTTGCTAGTAAATTAGGGTTATTTTCTTTTCAGACGATTATGAAATAAACCCTAATTTATGTATATACACATGATTTTTGAGTTGAAGTACATAATAATAATTGTAAAAATCCTAGCTTTTATGTGTTTGATATTCATATGAAGGTAATGGTGCTTAGATTTCTCATGTGCAGATAGTTGAGGGCATGGATTTTAATCTAGTAAGATCATGTTGTAGTGCAAGGAAGAAGTTGAAAACCTGCACCGATTTGGATTCTCTTCCGGAAGAGTTATTGATGCAAATTCTACTACATGTCCCAGCTCAAGATTTATTTGACGCCACACTGTTCGTTTGCTGGAAGTGGTTCCATATGATCCGAACCCTTAATTTCAGGTTATCCCACCTTCATCATTCCGCTTCTGGACTTATCATCCAGCATAGAGGCAAGCTCGAATATAGTTGTATGTCGATGACACGAGCCGGCCAAATTGAGATATCTGCCGCCAGCTACATTCCCCGATACAAGTTCTGGTCTAGTTGTAATGGTTTGGTGCTGGAGCCCAGAGACATGTATGAACTTATAATCACTAATCCAGTAACAAGGCAACATCTCGCTCTCCCTCCATTTATTAACCGGACCACTCTCCCTTATTTACAATCCGCCATAGCATTTCTCGCTACTCACAAGGAGTACAAAGTTGTCCGATCGTTTTATAAAAGAAAACATGGTCTACTGTTACGGCGGTTATATTGTAGTGTATTAACTGTCGGAGCTGATAACTCTTGAAGACATGTTGATACCCAACACTTATCTCTCGAGGCCTCTGAGCTTCTCACCGATTGTCCGTTGGTCACTGGAGGCTTTGTGCATTGGGTGAAAAAATGTAATAGTAATTATCTTTTGACACTCAGCAAGGAGGAAGGAATTGTTACTGCTCCGATGACAAATAATTATATTTTGACAATGAACATGGAGACTGAGATTATTACTCACTGTCTCGTCCCTGAATGGAGTGGTGAGCATTATTATCATATGTATTTCTCTGGGGGAAAGTATCTGTCTTTGATGATTGGGCGTGGCCTTTTGAAGTGGGAGGTTTGGGAGATGGAACCAGAAACAAGAGAATGGACTAGATTGCCCGACATTGACTTGGCACTACAAAAAAACATGAGAATACCGACTGCAAAAACAGACGATATTACACTCGGTATTCGGATACCGACTGTAACACCAACTGTTATTTGCAGTCAAAAAAGGCCTAGTCGGTAATTGTTCACCAACTGTTTTAAGCAACAGTCTGTATTATCACCGACTGTAGACCGACCAAATGCGCAGTCAATAGTACATGACTGGTTTTCGGTTCCAAAACAGTCGGAGATTGCCGAGTGTTATCACCGACTGTGGAAACGGTCGATATCACCAACTGTTGTAACAGTCGGTATCACCGACTGTGTTTACAGTCGGCGATATAAGCAGATATTATCGACTGCTGATTACAGTCAGTAATAAAAAAAATATTAAAAAAAAATTATTTGATTTTAAAAATCTCAAACCTGCAATTCCAAAACATTTCATTGTTGTGCCAACAAAACAAACATACACAAAAGCCAAAACTATTTCATTGTTGTGCCAACAAAACAAACATACACAAAAGATTCAAAAGTATAGAAATTCAAAGTTTAATTTACAATCCTAACTTCACAACCATCATTCTATCGCAAATCATGGGGAAGTGGAAGGGGGCTGCTGTGCCTGCTGCTGGAGTAGAGCTAAGACAGATGCCAACTGGTCTTTTATCTCGGACTGAGACTTCTCTAAGCTCTCAATCTTAGTCTCCATCTGTTTGACTTTCTCCCGCTCACGAACAAGCTCTTGAGACGAAGACGAGCTGCCCTTCTTCGTAGACGAACTCCCGAAACGGCCAGTCCCGAAGACAGAATTACTTCTCTTTGGCTTGACGACGGTCATATACACCTCGTCGATGTCAACCTCACTCTGTGTAGACGATTGTATTTCCTCGATCGCCTTTCCAACCTCGTCCTTGCAAACATAAAACATTAATTAATACGATTCAAACTTATATTAATTTAGTATCAAGTAAGAAATTTAATAATTTAAAATATACCGCTGTCTTCTCAGCTTTCTGAGTCGTGTAGCTCCCATCCGACTTTTGGTGCAGTAGTTTGAAGATGTCAAACCTAGTCGCATCTCGACCAGTCTTCTTCTTCTATAAACAAGTAAAATAAATGTTACTAGTATTGTGTTGGAAATAACACATTAATGGTAAGGTTATGAAACATTTATATATTTATAGTACTTACAAAATCTACCGCGTAAGCAATCGTAGACCGAGAGCCGCCAATATGTTTCGATATCCCAGTACCCGGTCCATTGGGCTCGCTCAATCGGTTCGCTCTGTACTTAGCCGATTTCTCCTTGAACTCGGGAGTGTCCCACTCCTTAAGCCAGGCGGTCCAGCAGTTTTCAGGGATGCAAGGTGGTTTAATCTTCTTAGAATCCCACAGTTTTCTCCATTCACTCGTGCGACTGCTATATCGTCGTTTCATAGCCTTCTTGTAAGCCGAAAATATTTCATTTTTGGAAAACAAGCTCTCGTCCCAACAATAACGACGCTACATTTTTAAGTAAAAACAAAGAAAGTTAGTAAAAAAATCGTTTAAATTACGTAAATGTATACGTATTCTTTTAATAAATTACCTGAAACTCGAGTCAGTAACGCTGCTTATGGTCAACGGGAAATAATACATTCTCTTGAATGGGATGGTAGTCTTACGACGTTTTGAATCTTTCATGTTTGCTGGCTTAAATCGAGAATGATTACAAAACTTGCAATAAGTAAAGTCAGAATCATCTTGCCAGTAAATCATGCAATTGTTTGAGCATGAATCGATCTTCTCTACTGGTAGACCCATTCCACGCAACAACCTTTTACTCTTGTAGAAGCTATCTTTCACGAGATTCTCAGTTGGTACAACTTCCTTGATCAATGATGTAATTTGGTCAAAACATCTTTCAGACATGTGATTCTCTGATTTCAAATTCAATAAACGAGCCACGAAAGATAACTGTGAATGATTTTCGCACCCTGGCCATAGTGGCTTATTTGAAGCAGCCAACATATCGTAAAATGCCTGAGACTCCGGATTCGGAGGTTCTTCTTCATGACGTTCGACTTCAACTACACTCGGGCCGAAAGCATCTCTAATCATTTCTTCATACATGTTAGAAGGTTCTTCCCCTATCACATTTGATGATCCTCCAACATTAACCTCAATCCGCTCATTTACGTTCTCCAAGTGAGATTCACCGTGAAAACTCCATATGTAGTAGTTAGGAACAAAACCATATTTGACTAGGTGGTATTTGATCGTGTCAACATCGAAGTAACTAGTATTCTTACATTTTCTGTGGTTGCAAGGACACTTCAATTTCACACCATCTCTAAACTCAGCATTCATCTTAGCCAACTGAATAAAATTTTCAACACCCTCTACGAAAGTTGTAGGTAGATAACCATTCACCATACGATTGTACATCCAACTACGTTGTGCATTCATCTTCTTATCATATATATTTTAAGTATACAAAATAAATTAGCTTCATGAAAAAAGTGCAAAATTCCTTCTCGAGAATAACATTAAAAAATCGATCATCAAACAAGTTTCAAATAATTTGAAAAAGTGCACAGGTTCCAAATACAGTAAGCAAGCCCCTAGAATATATGATAAGAAAACTCAACCATCAACTTCAACAAAACAAATGTGAAACGAGTTTTAGTACTTTGAAAACAATTTTTAGCTAAACTTAAAAAAATAGTTTTTAGTGAACAAAAATCCCCTAAATGGAATGCAGTACCAATCATATACATCAATAAAAGCTGGTAGACACAATTCAATGTTAATATGCAAACACTTATTTACGTGTTCCCCTATGACAGTAATTGAGCAAATCCATAAATAGAATGCAATACATGAATTGGGATTTAAATACTTCATATGTGGAGAACATTATGACTCCCAGAGAGTCGCCTCCAAGGTTAATTAAATCTCAATACACCAATGAAGCTCACCTAGGTGCAGTGTGGCGGTGATGGCGGTGGCAGAACGGGGGAGACGACGATTTGAGTGAGTTTTAGGGTTAGCGAAATTGGAGAGATAGAAAAAGGAGAGTAAAAGTGTTGGGACGTTAATATCTAGATTCACCAACTGTTTGTATACAGTCGGTGAATTAATTACACGACGCCGTTTTACAGTACATAATTTGTCACCGACTATTTGTCGCAGTCGGTATGATTTTCTCTACTCACCGACTGTATAGAACAGTCGATAATGTTAATAAATTATGTCTGACTGTTTACACAGTCGGTGTTTTCATCGGTGTTCTTGCTGAACCGACTATTTATTTATTGACTGCACTTACAGTCGGCATTACAGTTTTTTTATCATAACAGTTAGTATAACAGTTGGGGTTGACCGACTGTATGCAACAGTCGGTGATTTTGGTAGGTGTTTGAAAGATTTTTTGTAGTGTGGAAGCTCACAAGGACTTTTTGAATGAGTCGTATGCTAGGGAGGAGGACAAATTGAAACCCAATGCCGATGCTTGTTTGGATTGCAAACTGGCTCCAGCAGGTTGGTTAAAATACGGAGAGGTTATTATCTTTGCTGTTTACAGGCCGCAGAAGAAGGGTGAATTCTGTCAAGCTCGGTTACGTGCTGCCTACAATGTTCTAACACAAGACATCATCTCCGTGTTTGAGGTTGAGTATGGCATCATCCCTTATCTTGTCCATACAAACAGCCTGATGGGGATTCGCTAAATTGAGGTCGAGTTTTGTCGGGATTAAGTTGTTATCCTACGAGCATGATTCTCCAGGAGACAGATGGTGGTGGCCTTACTCGGTTCTCTGTTCCAGACATAAGAAAACTTGTGTGAAGAACAAAAAACATATGTACTACTAACAAAGTATTTCATCTAAATGCTTCTAGTTTGAATTTTTGATGATTCACTGGATAGAGATGGTGGTGGCTTAAGATTTGAAATATTATTATTAAAATATTTTACAGTTTGATTAAATAATTTTAAAATGTTTTTTAATAATTTTTAAATTATTTTACCTTATTTTAATTACCTTTTAAACATATTAATTAGTAAACATTTTATAAGATATTTTAAAACAATTTAAAATTTAAACAATCTACAAATTATTTTTTAATGAAGATTTGACATAAATTTTGAATATTTTAATTTTTTTTAATATGACTTACGTCTTACGGTAAATAATTAGAAATACTCTTAATATATTTAATGTGATTTGGAATAATTTTCAAATGTCTTGAAATTTTTTAAAATGATATTTGGATTATTTTAAAATACTTTTTAAATATTTTAAAATAAATTTTAAGTGATTGTAATAACTTTAATCATGTTAAAATGTTTAAATTAAGTTTTATGTGACTTTTAAATATCTTTAAATATTTTAAAATAATTTAAAATAATTTTATATTTATTTTAACTACATTTAAAAAAATTATATAATTTTAAACTATATTATTAATATTAATTAATTAATTTAAAATTAATAAATTTACACAGTTAGTTTATCTGGGTTTAAACCGATCATCTACATTGACCGATCATCTACATTGAGCGTGCAAAAACAAGAGAAAGAGGTAACCCTAGTACCCTACCAACCCTTTTTTACTTACTTGTCGTATTTATCTGTGGTAATTAATTTGATTTGGAATTTGAATTGAAAATTTGGTACTTAGGGTTCGCCTGAATTTATTTTCAGACGATTCTATGATAAAAGTACGTCTTTAAGCTTTTAGAATCTAAGGCCTCCGTTAGTGCTTTATGTGTGTTTGCTTTGAATTTCATATATAATATGCAGATGGTTGAGGGCATGGATTTTAATCACATGAAGATGTCCTAGTACAAGGAAGATGTTGAAAACCCGCATCCATTTTTTTGGTTCTCTTCCGGAAGACTTGTTGATTCAAATTCTACTACGAATCCCAGCTCAAGATATATTTGACTCCACAATGTTCGTTTGCCGGACGTGGTTCCGTATTATCCGAACCCGTAATTTCAGGTTTTCCCACCTTCATCATTCAGCTTCTCAACTTCTCATCCAGCATAAATTAAGCGACGATTACAGTTTTACGTCGATGACACGAGCCGGAAAAATCGAGATATCGTCTTTCTTCCCCTATTGTCCCGAACTCCTGATATGGTCTAGTTGTAATGGTTTATTGCTGGAGTCTGATTTCAGAGACGAATTTGAACTCTTAATCAGAAATCCAGTAACAAAGCAACGTCTCGTTCTCCCTACATTTACTACTATCTCCCGGACCACTATGCCCCACCAATTATCCGCCATAGCGTTTGTTGCTGCTCAAATGGAGTATAAAGTGGTCCGAGCGTATTATAAGGGAGTTAGGGATCTACATTCAAGGGTATATTGTGGTGTATTGACCGTTGGAACTGATAACTCTTGGAGACTTGTTGATACCAAGCATTTGTCTCTCAAGGCTTCTAGACTTCTCGACATGTCTCCGTTGGTCACGGAGGGCTTTGTGCATTGGGCGGAAGATGACCATGGTAATCATGTTTTGGCACTCAGAAAGGAGAAAGGGATTATTACTACTCCAATGAGAGATAATTATATTTTGACAATGAACATGGAGACTGAGATTGTTACTCAGTGTGTCGCCCCTCAATGAAGTGGTGGGTATTATTATCAAAAATATTTATCGGGGGGAAAGTATCTGTCTTTGATGATCGGGCGTGACTATTTGAAGTGGGAGGTTTGGGAGATGGAACCAGAAACGAGAAAATGGACAAAGATGCCCGACATTGACTTGGAAGCTCACAAGGCCTTATTGAATGAGTCGTATGACAGGGAGGAGGGCAAATTCAAACCTGATGATGGTGCTTGTTTGGATTGCAAACTCGCTCCAGCCGGTTGGTTAAAATACGGAGAGGTTATTATTTTTATTGTCTACAGGCCGGTGAAGAGGGGTAAATTCTGTCAAGCTCGGTTACATGCTGCCTACAATGTTCTGACACGAGACATCTCCGTGTTTGAGCTTGAGTATGGCTTCGTGCCTTATCATGCCCATACAAACAGCCTGATAGGGATTCGCAAAATTGAGGTCGAGTTTCACTTGTGCTTTTGTTTGTAAATTGTGAGTATTAATTTACTATCTATTCATTCTTCTAAACAACTGAATTCCGCAGGCACATGGAATATCCGGCTAAGATGAAAAGATACTTCTTTTTCGATTAATTTGGTGTGGACTTAGAAGCATAATGATTTGTTTGGGGTTAATAGCCATGTGATCATGAATTCTATTGATAAAAAAGTTCTGTATTTTCCGAGTTTTATTTTCCTTGATGAACATGTTCTAACTCGCACATGGTCATGAACCTTGAAAAAGTCGAATTCCAGCACACCAACATTTTAGATAAAGTTACACGAATTTTTTATATATACATTTTTAAGTTTAATTATTAATTAATAAAACATATTATTCCCCAAGCTTAAAACAATGTTTAAAGAAAATTACACAAAATTTATGAGAAAATGATTTTATTATTTGTTTTATTAAAACAAATAATAAAGTAATTATTTGAAAAGTATGCAGTCTTATATTCCGGAGGAGTATTTAAGGTTTTAAATCACAAAGAGATATAAATACCGCTGCCTCATCATCAAACTCCCAAGCAAAAACAGAGAGGTAACCCCAACCCCTTCACTGTATTTTTTGAACTCTTGTTTAATTTGAGTTTGAATTGAAAAATCGGTACTAAATTAGGTTTCTTCAATCAACCAGATTTTCTTTTCAGATGATTCTATGATAAAAAAAAACCTAATTTATTTATATATAGATACACATATTATTTTTGAATAATTGAAGGACATGATCATAATAGAAATCCGTCCTTTTTTTTATGTTTTTCATATGAATTTCTTCATAATGAAAAAACCGCCGATGTTGTGTCCTGTGAATTACAGTATTTCTTATGCAGATGTTTGAGGCCATGGATTTTAATCTCCTGAGATGTTGTAGAGCAAGGAAGAGTAGTACTACAAGGGAGATGTTGAAAACCTGCCCCTGCTATTTTGATTCTCTTCCGGAAGACTTATTGATTCAAATTCTAATACATATCTCAGCTCAAGATATATTTCACGCCGCAAGGTTCGTTTGCCGGAGGTGGCTCCGTACGATCCGAACCCGTAATTTCAGACTTGCCCACCTTCATCATTCAACTTCTGGGCTTCTCGTCATTTGCAGACTCAAATCCGATAACAGTTTTCTGTCGATTACGAAAGCCGGCCAAATCGAGATATCCGCCTTCAGCTACACTCCCCCGTACAAGTTCTGGTCGAGCTGTAATGGCTTGTTGCTGGAGCCCGATTTCAGAGACGAGTATGAACTCGTAATCGCTAATCCAGTAACAAAGCAACGTCTCGCTCTCCCTCCGTTTATCACCCGCACCACTCTCCCCCACAGTTTATCCGCCATAGCTTTTGTTGCTGCTCGCAATGAGTACAAAGTTGTCCGAGCGCATTATAGTACGGGAGTTATAATGGATCCACATTCAAGGATATATTGTGGTGTGTTGACTGTTGGAGCTGATAAGTCTTGGAGAATTGTTGATACCCAACACTTGTCTGTCGAGGCTTCTAGACTTCTCGAGATGTGTCCGTTGGTCACGGAGGGATTCATGCATTGGGCGCCGGATTGGCGAAATAATCATG
This sequence comes from Euphrasia confusa, assembly GCA_954870475.1. Classification (NCBI taxonomy): domain Eukaryota; kingdom Viridiplantae; phylum Streptophyta; class Magnoliopsida; order Lamiales; family Orobanchaceae; genus Euphrasia; species Euphrasia confusa. The sequence continues at coordinate 2,506,127 of OX940961.1, forward strand.
TTTTGAGACTCAACAAGGAGAAAGGGGTTATTACTACTCCGATGAGGTATAATTATGTTTTGACGATGAACATGGAGACGGAGATTATTACTCACTCTCTCGCCCCTCAATGGAGGGGTGAGTATTATTATTATAAATACTTCTCGGGGGGAAAGTATCTGTCTTTGATGATCGGGCGTGGGTACTTGAAGTGGGAGGTTTGGGAGATGGAACCAGAAACGAGAGAATGGACTAGATTGCCCGACATTGACTTGGAAGCTCACAAGGCCTTATTGAATAAGTCGTATGATAGGGAGGAGGGTGAGTTCAAACCCGATGCTGGTGCTTGTTTGGATTGCAAACTCGCTCCAGCTGGTTGGTTGAAATACGGGGAGGTTATTATTTTTATTGTCTACAGGCCGTTGAAGAGTGGTGAATTCTGTCAAGCTCGGTTACGTGCTGCATACAATGTTCAAACACGAGTTATTTCCGTGTTTGAGTTCGACTACAATGCCCATCCTTATCTTGTCCATACAAATAGCCTGATGGGGTTTCGCTGAATTGAGCTGAGTTTTGTGAGGATTAAGTTGTTATCCTTCGAGTTCATGTTACTATGTTAGCATGATTCTGATCCAGTAGACAGATGGTGGCGGCCTTGCTCCGAAACTGATTCTTGAATCTTGACATAAGAAAACTTAATTAATGAATGTATAGTTTTTTAATTTTTTTTTTAATTTTTTGAAGTAATTAATTTGGTTTGATATTTGACTTAACTACTTTAAATTGGTAGGTAAAATAAAAATGAAAGTGTAAATATTTTGAACTAAAAATTATGTTTTTATTCAATATTTATGGACGCCGAATTAACGAAAATACTAGAGTATATAAAAAAGTTAATTTATAGAAGTTTTACTTGTATATAAATATGATTAATTTATAATATACATATGATTAATTTATAGAATTTTTACTATATATAAATAGTTAACCATCAAACTCTAGGTATAATAATTAATAACGCTGCCTCATCATCAAACTCCTCCGAATACCGAAGAAGAAAAAACAGAGGTAACCCCAACCCTAACCCTCTTAGATAATATATGTACATATATAAACATGCATGATCATAATAAAAATTCTGCCGTACGTATCAGTGATTTAAATCCCGTGAGACTTGGTAGTAGAAGTAAGATGTTGAAAACCAGCTGCACCGATTTAGATTCTCATCCGGAAGAGTTATTGATTCAAATTCTACTACATATCCCTGCTCAAGATTTATTTGACGCCGCAAAGTTTGTTTCCAGGAGATGGTTAAGTATTATCAAAACCCATAATTTCAGGTTATCCCACCTTCACCGTTCATCTTCCGGGCTTCTCATCAAGCACGTAGTGAAATCCGAGCATAGTTTTGTGTCGATGACACGAGCCGGACAAATCGAGACATCCGGCTTGATGAGCCACAATCCCATTAAACGTGGATTCTGGTCCAGCTGTAACGGTTTGCTGCTTGAGCCTAATAACGCCCATGAACTGATGATCACAAATCCAGTAACAAAGCGAAGCCTCGAACTCCCTCCGTTTATCTCCCGGACTCAGATCCCTGACTTTTTATCAGCCCTAGCGTTTGTCCCTTCTCGCATGGAGTACAAAGTGGTCCGCACGTTTTATAATTCGCGGGTATACTGCGGCGTGTTGACTGTCGGACTCGATAAGTCTTGGAGACTTGTCGATACCGAACAACACTTGTCTCTCGCAGATTCTAGGCTTCTCAACATGTGTCCGTTGGTAACCGGAGGGTTCGTGCATTGGGTGCAAGATCTGAGTAGAAAGTCTGATTATATTTTTATAATCAACAGGGAGGTTGTGAGTATTAGTGTTATAAGTCATGAGGTGATGAAAAAAAACAAGGATAGTATTTATTTCCTGACAATGAACATGGAGACTGAGATCATTACTCGGTGTCTCGCCCCTCCATGGAACGACAGCTATAGTTATTACAAGTATTTCTCAGGGGGAAGTTGTCTGTCTTTGTTGATCGGGCTTGGCGATTTGAAGTGTGAGGTCTGGGAGATGGATCCGGAAGCGTCCAAGAGAGAATGGTCAAAGGTGCGGGACATTGACTTTGAAGGGCACCAAGGATTATTGAATCAGTTGCACGACAGATTCAAAGACGATGAGGAATATTATGGGGGTTGCAAACTCGATCCAGTTGGTTGGTTAGAATACGGGTCGGTTATAATCTTCGATGTCTCGATCTACAGTCAGATGAGTGGTCTACGACGACATTTCCGTCGATCTGGATTACGGGCCGCCTACAATGTTCGAACACGAGATATCTCCTTGTTTGAGTTCGACATCAATAATCGCAACCCTTATCTTGTCCATACCAACAGCCTCATGGGAATTCGCTAAATTGATATATTTATCCAGTTTCACTTGTGCTTTCTAATTCCTCGGATAGTTGGATGTGGTTTGGAGCGTGTTGAGATAGATGTAATACTATAGTCTATAAGCTCTTAATATATAGATGTAATACTTTGTTGGGACCGAAGTATTTCTTGATTTTTTAATTTAAAAAATAAATGATAAATATGTATTTTAAAGTGAAAAGTAAGATAATCGTGATTAAAATTAAAAAATGACTAGTAAAGTAGAATACAATTGTATATTAAAATAAAAAAAGTGAGAATAATTATTTAATTTTTTTGGGTATGTCTACTATTGTTAAACACAAAGTATATGAACTTGTTCTTTTGAACTTAATTTCATTCAATTTCAGTTCAGATCGCTTCGCTGCAGTTCAGTTCATTTTAGATCGCTTCTATCAACTTCGATTAAATTCCTTACAAAATGGATATATATGTCAACTATCTTTGAATCGAGAGAATGTATAAAATGGTTCTAAATTTATTATTTTACTCACAATTTTTTTTTTTCATTCATCACATTCTATTTTTTTTTTATAAAAATGATAATATAAGATTTTAAATTATCAAAAAAATTAATAACTTTTAAATTTACATTTATTTTTTATTCAAACAATTTAACAACTTATTTATTTATCAGCTTTTAAAATAACTTGTAATACATACAATCTTATAAGCTCTTTTATCAGCTCTTAAAACAATAAGACATAATATATCTTATAAACTCTTTTAAATAAGCTGGTCACTTTTTAAAACAACTTATAAGATATAACATCTTATTTATTTTTAGCAGCTCTTAAAACAACTTGTAAGACATGCCATCTTATAAGCTCTTTTATCAACTCTTAAAACAATAATACATACTCCTTCTATCCCTTAAAACACATTCTATCCCTTAAAACAATGTATACTTTCATTTTTAGTTCATCCCTTAAAACAGTGCATATTCAATAAATGAAACGTCTTTTCACAATTTTATTCTCTCAATACATATTTATTTACCTTTATACCATTACTTTTTCAATTAACTACTTTACTACTTAAACATCAATATCTATTATACTCCTACTTTATATTATTAAACACAAAAAATCACTTTTTCTTAGTATACGTGCATCTTTCTCTATGCACTCTTTAAAGGGATGGAGGGAGTAATAAAATTATAAACTCTTAAAACTCGTCACCTCTTAAAACAACTTATAAGATATAACATCTTATAAGCTCTTTTAAATAAGTTCCTTCAAACGGACTTTTGGAAAAAAAAACTTCATCTTGAACTTGCAAGAATTCTATATTAACACTTGATATATTATATTTGGCTCGAGAGGAACACGAGGATATATGAGGCTCGGTCAGTGTCGTCTGGAGTGGTGGCTGCTCAGGCGATCTCTATCATACGAGAGAGGATACTCTCGTTACGACTACCTGATTCTATTCAGGCACGAGCATTGAAAAGGGTATGGCATATAGCCTGGTGATTGTGTTTGTACTTTTAGTGCTATATTTTTTTTGTTGGTTGGTTGATGGGAGAGCTAGCATGTTAGCTCTGTGATGCGGTGAAGTTTCTTTCCCTATGCGCAGTACTGTATTATATTTTTTATTTTTTTTTATGTGATTGACCTTTACAAAAAAAAAAGAATTCTATATTAACAAAATTTACAAAAAATAATGATTTATTTGATCCTATAATAATCAACGGCATTTAACTTTTGAAATATTATTTAAACATTTTAAGGTTTGGTTAAATAATTTTAAAAGGATTTTAAATAATATTTGAATTATTTTAAATATTTTTTAAATATTTTAAAATTGTATAAAATAATTTTTTAAGTAATTTAAAATATCTTTTAACACATGGCGTTTAACTTTTGAAATATTATTTAAACATTTTAAAGTTTGACTAAATAATTTTAAAAGGATTTTAAATATTATTTTAAATACTTTTTAAATATTTTAAAATTGTATAAATTTTTTTAAGTAATTTGAAATATCTTTAAACACATGTTAAAAATGTTTAAATTAATTTTTATGTGATTTTGAAATATATTTAAATATTTTAAAATAATTTTACTGTTACTATGCTTTTTGTTTTACTACGGGCTGTGTTTAACCCGATCCATTTATATTGGGCCTTTGGGCTATTTAAGAATGGCCCACAAAGGACCGCCTATCTATCCCAATATTCTCTTTCATTCCATACTTACGAACCGGCGTGTATATATATATATACAGTACTCCTATCGGAAGAGAGAACAAAAACAACATACAGGTAAACCTTTGCCCAACCAACCCCTATTACTCTTACCAGTTACCGGTCGTATTTATCCGTGGTAAATAAATTGATTTTGAATTTGAATTGAAAATTTGTAAATTTACAAAATAAACCCTAATCTATGTATATACACATATTCATATGAACACCACTGGTTGTTGGTAATGGTGCTTAGATTTCTCATGTGCAGATAGTTGAGGCCATGGATTTTAATGTACTAGTAAGATCATATTGTTGTAGTAGAAGTACTGGTGCAAGGAAGAAGTTGAAAACCTGCACCGATTTGGATTCTCTTCCGGAAGAGTTGTTGATGCAAATTCTACTACATATCCCAGCTCAACATATATTCGACGCCGCAATATTTGTTTCCCGGAGGTGGTTCCGTATTATCAAAACCCGTAATTTCAGGCTTGCACACCTTCATCATTCGACTTCTGGGCTTCTCATCAAGCATTTATTCAAACCCGAAAATAGTTTTATGTCGATGACACGAGCCGGACGAATTGAGATATCTGCCTTCACCTACAATTCCCGACACCAGTTCTGGTCTAGTTGTAATGGTTTGTTGCTGGGGCTTGATTTCAGAGACGAACTTGAACTTATAATCACTAATCCAGTAACAAAGCAACATCTCGCTCTCCCTCCATTCATTAACCGAATCACTCTCCCCTACTTTTTATCCGCCATTGCATTTGTCGCTACTCGCATGGAGTACAAAGTAGTCCGCATGTTTTGTAAGGGAAAACCTAGTCAACAGTCACGGCTATATTGTGGTGTATTGACTGTCGGAGTTGATAACGCTTGGAGAATTGTTGATACCCAACACTTATCTCTCAAGGCTTCTAGACTTCTCCTCCTGTGTCCGTTGGTCACAGAGGGCTTTGTGCATTGGGCGCAAGATCACCATAATAATCATCTTTTGACACTCAAAAAGGCTTTTTGAATGGGTATTATTACTATAAATATTTCTCCGGGGGAAACTATCTGTCTTTGATTATCGGACGTGGCTTTTTGAAGTGGGAGGCTTGGGAGATGGAACCGGAAACGAGAGAATAGACTAGGTTGCCAGACATTGACTTGGAAGCTCACAAGGACTTATTGAATCACTCTTATGACAGGGAGGAAGGCGAATTCAAACCTGATGCAGCAGGGGCTTGCTTGGATTGTAAACTCGCTCCAGCTGGTTGGTTAAAATACCGAGAGGTTATTATCTTTGATGTCTACAGGCTGCAGAAGAAGGGTAAATTCGGTCTAGCTCGGTTACGTGCTGCCTACAATGTTCAAACACAAGATATGTCCGTGTTTGATCTCGACTACAACTGCCACCCTTATCTTGTCCATACAAACAGCCTAATGGGAATTTCTAAATTGAGTTGAGTTTTGTCGGGATTGAGTTCGTGCTAGAATGAGTCTCCAGCAGACAGATTAGTGGTGCCTTGCTCGGAAACTGAATCTTGACATAAGAAAACTTAAAATGCCTAACTCAAATGGTCACGTACAAAATCTCTGAAGTTTACCCTGTTTCTCATTATTTGTTTTTATCTACACAAGGTTTTTACCTGGCATTTTTGGACCACAAAATCTCTGAAGTTTACCCTGTTTCTCATTATTTGTTTTTATCTACACAAGGTTTTTACCTGGCATTTTCGGATTGAGGGGGGATCCGGTGCCATTTTGCACCGGATATTATCCTGTGTATTCTCAATCGTGCGATTATAATTGATTAAATCTAACCATTTTGCATCGGATATTATCCTGTGTATTATCAACCGTGCGATTGTAATTGATTAAATTTAACGCTTCTAATCAAATAAATTCTTCTGTCCAAAAAATTAAAATCTCTTTCTGCCCATTTATTATAATATTTAAAAATATAAAAATTCAAAGCTTTTTTGCGGTAATAATTATATTTATTTTATTATAATATCAATTTAAAAAAAATATAATATTTTAAAATAAAAAAATTCAAAGCTTTTTTGCGGTAATAATTATATTTATTTTATTATAATATCAATTTTAAAAAAATCAAAGCTCCGCAATTATATTTATTTTATTATAATCTTACAAATAAATATATATTTACTTTTCAACTTTTTATATTAAAAAAATACAAAATCAATTCAATTAAATTTGTTTTTTCACAAAAACTCAGCTGTTAAAAATATTTATAAAAATACCCGCATACTAATTAACATTAAAATTAAATTAAACAATTTGTTTTCATTTATCCTAGTCTATAAAATTATATATATTTATTATAAAATTTTGAAAGATTAAATAATATTATATACTTGTATAAAATTGTAAAGTTTGGAAAGATTAAATAATATTATATACTTGTATAAAATTGTAAAATTGTGACAGATCGAAAAACAATTTTAATTATAAAATTATATATTTTATTATAAGGTTTAGAAATATTAAAGAATATTATATACTTTTATAAAATTGTAAAATTGTGAAAGATTGAAAAACAAATTTAATTAATATCGTAATATATTTTAATAATTTATTTGAATTTTTTAATATAAAAAGTTGAACACTCATTATTTATTATTTATATATTTTAATAAAATAAATATAATTATTCTTACGAAACTTTGAATTTATTTTAAAATATTATAATAAATATAATTACATTGAATTTATTAGATATTATAATAAAATAAATATAATTAAGCTTATGCAGTAGCAAAACTTTGAATTTATTTTAAAATATTATAATAAATATAATTACATTGAATTTGTTAGATATTATAATAAAATAAATATAATTAAGCTTACGAAGTAGCGAAACTTTGAATTTATTTAAAAATATTATAATAAATATAATTATATTGAATTAGTTGGATATTATAATAAAATAAATATAATTATGTGTAATTGTTGGATATTATAATAAAATAAATATAATTAAGCTTACGCGAAGCTTTGAATTTGTTTTAAAATATTATACTTCCTCCCGAAACTTTGTATTTGATTTAAAATATTATAATAAATATAATTATATTGAATTTGTTGGATATTATAATAAAATAAATATAATTATGCGTAATTGTTGGATATTATAATAAAATAAATATAATTAAGCTTACGAAGCTTTGAATTTGTTTTAAAATATTATACTTCCTCCCGAAACTTTGAATTTATTTTAAAATATCATAATAAATATAATTACAATGAATTTGTTGGATATTATAATAAAATAAATATAATTATGCATAATTGTTGGATATTATAATAAAATAAATATAATATACTATAAATTTTATTTTAGTATTTTTTAAATAATTTTTATATATTTTTTATCATAAGTAAGACGGTCAAATAAGAGAACAGTTGACGGCAAACAGTCGCGGAACGGAGAGAGTAATAAATATAAGGGTTTATTACATTTTGCAACCCCATGTATGGAGTTTTTTACACTTTGCAACCTAATCGGAATTTCGTAACACTTTATAACCCCATGTATGCGGGTTTTCACTTTGCAACCTGGATCGGAATATTCGATAGAATATTTCTAGAGATTGAGAATTCGAGAGATTGAGAATCACGCGCCAGTGAAGCGTGTGAGTGTACATTTATTCTGAAAGTGGAAGGGTATTAATGTACTTACCCGTTATTAATTATTTTTGAGTTAATAAAATTAAAAATCAATGATGAACATCATCTTCTCCATCAAACTGGATCCCAGTTTTCTACCATTAATAAAAAAAATCAAAACATCTATCAATACAAAAAAAGAAAAAAAAATAAATCAACAATCAAACTATAAAAATCATAATCATCATCTTCATCAACTCGTCATGGCCCAGATGCTTCGTGCCGCCCCCGTCCCAAATCTGTGCAAGAACCTCTCGATCTCGGTGATGGTGAAAGACATAAGGTTGGGCATTTGTCAAGGCGTAAAATCCAGTGGGTATCACCAACGAGGATGACTTCGTCAACAAACCCTAAACCCGAAATTGAAATTAAATGTACAGGAATTGAAACAGACAGATCTCAATTGAATTAGGGTTCATGCTGACCATTATTCAATTTTCGTCATCAATAGACAAGCCCTTTAATTGCGAGTATGGGCTTGCATCTCTCACGAGTCTAGCCAAGACTTTGTCATCATCTTGTTCATGGTGTGGCATCTGCTGCTGTTGTTGTTGCCGTGGAAAGAAGCAAGCAAAAAAAAAATGCATCAGAGCTTCAATTTTCATTTAATTAATATTATATATATATATATATATATATATATATAATATAAATTGACCGAAATTGACTGGGGGTAAATATGTAATCAGCCAATGTGATGCATTTTTTATTCCTCAAAAACACTTTTAAACGGAATATTCTATCGAATATTCCGATCCAGGTTGCAAAGTGAAAACCCGTATACATGGGGTTGGAAAGTGTTACGAAATTCCGATTAGGTTGCAAAGTGTAAAAAACCCTATACATGGGGTTGCAAAATGTAATAAACCCTAAATATAATTACGGGCAGAGAGTTTTAAATTTGTTGGGCAGAAGAATTTATTTGATGTTAAGCTTTAAATTTAATCAATCAATTACAATCGGTTGAAAATACACAGGATAATATCCGGTGCACAATAATTTTTAAACGTTTCCCATTTCTCGTGCAGCATTTTTTATAATTTCTTGCTCCTTCACTCGGAATTAAAGAACTCAGAGAAGCAAAATAATCTAAAATTTAAAATATTTTATTATTAGTTTAAAAAAAAAAACTACATAATGAACAATCTCTATTAATGAAAAAAATTTAAAATATTTTATTAGTAATTTAAAAGGAAAAACTACATAATGAACAATCTCTATTAATGAAAAAAAAACTTATGAAGCCCGGATGGACTAAAATGCTTCGTCTGATAAACGCCGCCCTCAACGATGAATTGTTCTTAATTCACCATTGGCAACCATTACGTTCACCGTAGTCGAAGCTCATGTGTTATTGTGAGTCCGATTGCAAGATCCATCACAACATACTTTTATGATTCATACCACATAAAATTGATGTCCTGGGAATTAAATCATCGCTTTGATATGCGAAGTCGTTTACGAGGCGGAGGACATCAAAACGCCGCCCTGAACGATCAATTATTGTTCTTAATTCACCATTGGCAACCATTACGGTCAACGTAGTCAAAGCCGATGTCGTCTACGTCAAACCATTTGGAGACGAGCGTTGTGCTCATAACCCCTGGCCAAACCACCAACCAAGGGCGGATCTAGGATAAAAAAGTAAAGAAGGCTAAAATGTAAAGGGATTTAAAAAAAAAAAAATAGGGGGGCTAAAAGGCTAGAACCCTTGACCTTTTGGTTTGAAAAAATTAGTAAATATAAATATATTAGGGGGGGCTAGAGCCCGCCCGGCCACCCCTAGATCCGCCCTTGCCACCAACGTCATACTTAAAATCAAACGTCACGCGGCCTTCTTCATATGGCCGCGAAAGCATATTCTACCACGCGTTTGAGTTTTGACAATTCAACCACCGTAGCCGATTTTCTCGAATACGAACGAAACCCACCGGGCGTCCAACAATTAATGAAACAAAAAGTCTTCAACTCTCCCACCGATAGGTGCCACCGGCTTTGTCTCCAATTTCACCAAGAAGTTCTGCATCTTGAACATCCCAGAATACAGAGCGAATGTCCAGAAAAAAAGCTGACCAGCTTTGTCTCCTCACCATCGGGCCCAACGAATACAACTTTGCCAGGTCTCGCCAGAGTTTCAAAGAAGTTTTCTTTTTTCTTAAGGAATAGGAGTAGTGTTTATTTTAATTGTTAAATAAAATCTTGAGCATGGTTAGAATTGATTTATTAGGTAACGAACAAAAATATTAGGAGAGAATCCTAATTCGAGAGCTAAAAATAAAATTAAATATGCGGTTATTCAATATTTATGGGTCGGGGCTGCGGGCTTTTCTAATATATATAGGTATCCAATTAAATCCCAGAAGCCAAGCGATGAATAACCTAGGTATAAGTTTAACGCTGCCTCATCATCAAACTCCTCCTCCGAATATCGAAGAAGAAAACACAGAGGTAATGTATTTTGTATGTAGTATATATATTTCCCGAAGCAATATACACACTTTTCATGATGAAACCATAATATAAACATCCATAATCATAATTAATATAAATTCTGGCATATGCAGATGGACAAGGGCAGTGATTTAAATCTCGTGAGATGTAGTAGAATTAGTACTAGTAGAAGGAAGATGTTGAAAACCTGCACCGATTTCGATTCTCTTCCGGAAGAGTTATTGATTCAAATTCTACTACGTGTCCCTGCTCAAGATATATTCGACGCCGCAAAGTTTGTTTCCAGGAGGTGGTTGAGTATTATCAGAACCCATAATTTCAGGTTCTCCCACCTTCACCGTTCATCTTCCGGGCTTCTCATCAAGCACATAGTGAAATCCGAGCATAGTTTTGTGTCGATGACACGAGCCGGACAAATCGAGACTTCCGCCTTCATCAGCCACAATCCCATTAAATGTGGATTCTGGTCCAGCTGTAACGGTTTGCTTCTTGAGCCTAATTTCACTCGTGAACTGATGATCACAAATCCAGTAACTAAGCGAAGCCTCCAACTCCCTCCGTTTATCCCCCGGGCCCAGTCCCCTGACTTTTTATCAACCCTAGCGTTTGTCCCTTCTCGCATGGAGTACAAAGTGGTCCGCACGTATTATAATCGAACTTCTCCGTATCGCGGGTCGCGGGTATACTGCTGCGTGTTGACTGTCGGAGTCGATAAGTCTTGGAGACTTATCGATACCCAACAGCAGCACTTGTCTCTCGAGGATTCTAGGCTTCTGTACATGTGTCCGTTGGTCACCGGAGGGTTCGTGCATTGGGTGCAAGATGTGAGTAAAATGTCTGATGATCTTATTTTTATAATCAACAGGGAGTTTCTGGGTGCTAGTGCTATAAGCCATGAGGCGATGAAAAACGAGAGGATTTATTTCCTGACAATGAACATGGAGACTGAGATCATTACACGGTGTCTCGCCCCTCCATGGAACGACGGCTATAGTTATTACAAGTATTTCCCGGCCGGGGGAAGCTGTTTGTCTTTGTTGATCGGGCGTGGTGATTTGAAGTGTGAGGTCTGGGAGATGGATCCGGAAGCGTCCAAGAGAGAATGGTCAAAGGTGCGGGACATTGACTTGGAAGGGCACAAGGGATTAATATTGAATCAGTTGCACGACAGATTCAAAGAATATGTGGGTTGCATACTCGATCCAGTTGGTTGGTTAGAATATGGGTCGGTTATAATCTTCGCTGTCTCGATCTACATGCAGATGGGAGCTGGTCTACGTCCAGCTGGATTATGGGCCGCCTACAATGTTCAAACAAGAGATATCTCCTTGTTTGAGTTTGACTTCAGAAACAACAACCCTTGTCTTGTCCATACCAACAGCCTCATGGGAATTCGCTAAATTATATTGATATATATCCAATTTCACTTGTGCTTTTATTTTTATCGTAGTAGCTAGCGGAGTTCATGTTAGCACCCATGTTGTTGAACATGGGTATTAATTAATTTAGTTTTCTAATTCCTCGGATAGTTGGATGTGGTTTGGAGCAGCTTGAGTTTACAAGCTCTTACCATAAAGTTTTAACTTAACCACATACTGAGTATATATTTAAACACATAAAGTTTGAATTTTGGATGTTTTTCAACGGCTTTTTATGTGATTTTGAAATATATTTAAATATTTTAAAAATAATTTTACTGTTACCATGCTTTTCGTTTTACAACGGGCTGTGTTTAACCCGATCCATTTATATTGGGCCTTTAGGCTGTTTAAGAATGGCCCACAAAGGACCGTTTATCTATCAAGGCACAATAAATTATTATTTGTTGGAGGATTATTGTCTACTTACCATCCATAAAAATAATGATTATTTGATCTAGAATAATCACCATAATACTATAATTTTCCATAATCCGAATTTTACATAATCATTAATCTCACAATTCTAAGTATTTAAATATATATTTAAATATTTTAAAATAATTTTATACTTATTTAAAATAACTATAATTAATAAACTTTATAATTAGACCATACTTATTACCTTATTTAAATAGTCTAGCTTTTTAATTATTACATTACTCCGTATACGCCAATTTTAATGTTTGCAATATGCTTTTCGTTTTACAACGGGCTGTGTTTAACCCAATCTATTTATATTGGGCCTTTAGGCTCTGTTTAAGAATGGCCCACAAAGTCCAGCATATATATCCAGGCCCCAACGATGTGTGGTAATTAATTTGATTTGATTTGAAAATTTGGTACTAAATTAGGGTTCTGTCCCTGAGTTTCTTAGAAAGATGTTGAAAACCTGCACCGATCTCGATTCTCTTCCGGAAGAGTTGTTGATGCAAATTCTACTACATATCCCAGCTAAAGATATACTCGACGCCGCAATGTTTGTTTCCCGGAGGTGGTTCCGTATTATCAGAACCCGTAATTTCAGGTTATCCCACTTTCATCATTCAACTCCTGGGCTTCTCATCAAGCATATATTCAAACCCGAAAGTAGTTTTATGTCGATGACACGAGCCGGAAAAATCGAGATATCCGTTTTAGCCTACAATTCCCGTCACAAGTTTTGGTCTAGTTGTAATGGTTTGTTGCTGGGGTTTGATTTCAGAGACGAGTATGAACTTATAATCATCAATCCAATAACAAAGCAACATCTCGCTCTCCCTCCATTCATCACCCGGACCACTCTCCCCTACTTGTTATCTGCCATAGCATTTGTCGCTACTCGCATGGAGTACAAAGTGGTCCGATCGTTTTATAAGGGAAAATATAGTCTACAGTCACGGCTATATTGTGGTGTATTGACTGTCGGATCTGATAACTCTTGGAGACTTGTTGATACCCAACACTTGTCTATTGAGGCTTCTAGACTTCTCCTCATGTGTCCGTTGGTCACGGAGGGCTTTGTGCATTGGGCGCAAGGTCACCATAATAATCATGTTTTGAGACTCAACAAGGAGAAAGGGATTATTACTACTCCAATGAGAGAGAATTATGTATTGACGATGAACATGGAGACTGAGATTATTACTCACTCTCTCGCCCCTCAATGGAGTGGTGGGTATTATTACTATAAGTATTTATCGGGGGGAAAGTATCTGTCTTTGATGATCGGGCGCGGCCTTTTGAAGTGGGAGGTTTGGGAGATGGAACCAGAAACGAGAGAATGGACTAGATTGCCCGACATTGACTTGGAAGCTCACAAGGCCTTATTGAATGAGTCGTATTTATCTCCGTGTTTGAGGTTGAGTACAGCCCCATCCCTTATCTTGAACATACAAACAGCCTGATGGGGATTTCTATATTGAGTTGAGTTTTGTAGGGATTGAGTTCGTGTTAGCATGATTCTCCAGCAGATAGATATATAGTAGTGCCTTGCTCAGAAACTGAATCTTGGCAGTAGAAAACTTAAAATGTGTAACTCAAAACGTTTGTCACGTACAAAATCTCACAATGTTAATGAGGTTTACCTGTTTCTCATCATTTGGTTTATCTACACAAGGTTTTTAATTTTACCTGGCATTTTCATATTATTTGTGTGAGAGCCATGATAGAGGTACTAGAGAAATTATTTTTTAAATGTGCACTGGATAAAAAGCAAAATAGTGCAAGTATATATATTACACGTAACTCAAAAACTTTTCATTCATCGTATTGAGGACTTTTCATTCATCGTATTGAGGGCCGTGCGTGTTTTTACACTGGATAATAAGCAAAACAGTGCAATCTTGCATACACGTATACATTTAATAATTTGAACGGTGATTGTGCACTTTTCATTCATCGTATTGAGGGGCGTGCACTTTTCATACACTGGATAATAAGCAAACCAGTGCAATCTTGCATACACGTATATGTGCACTTTTCATACACTGGATAATAAGCAAACCAGTGCAATTTTGCATACACTTAATAATTTGAACGGTGATTGTGCACTTTTCATTCATCGTATTGAGGGGCGTGCACTTTTCATACACTGGATAATAAGCAAACCAGTGCAATCTTGCATACACGTATATGTGCACTTTTCATACACTGGATAATAAGCAAACCAGTGCAATTTTGCATACACTTAATAATTTGAACGGTGATTGTGCACTTTTCATTCATCGTATTGAGGGGCGTGCACTTTTCATACACTGGATAATAAGCAAACCAGTGCAATCTTGCATACACGTATATGTGCACTTTTCATACACTGGATAATAAGCAAACCAGTGCAATCTTGCATACACGTATATATCTTGCATACACGTATACATTTAATAATTTGAACTTGTATTGTTTTATTTATTTTAATTTTTTGTATTTAAATATAAATGATGCACAAATATTTACTAATAAATTATATAATTAAATACAAAAAATAAAATAAATAAAACAATACAAATCATTGGTAACAAATTAAAATAATTAAAATATTATGCAAATAAAGAATTGTAAAATCGCCCCAAATCACTAACTCCCAAAACAATATTAAATTAAATTAAATTATATGCTTTGATTAACAATTACAGAACTCTTAATACCTTAAACTAAACAAACATAAAAATTAACGAGCCCTTATATATGGATGAAAAAGATTAGAAATTGATTTTAATTAGAAAAATTAAAGAGTCTTTAGATTGAAAAAGATTGGGAATTAATTTTAATTAGAAAAATTAAAGAGTCTTTATCCTTAAAATTACTTTTATTTTATTTGTGTAAGTGCTGACACGTCAATACTTAAATTATGTTTTTTATTCAAT
Organism: Euphrasia confusa; assembly: GCA_954870475.1. Classification (NCBI taxonomy): domain Eukaryota; kingdom Viridiplantae; phylum Streptophyta; class Magnoliopsida; order Lamiales; family Orobanchaceae; genus Euphrasia; species Euphrasia confusa. The sequence goes on from OX940961.1 coordinate 2,521,620, forward strand.
ATTTATGGGTCGGGGGCTCGGGGCGAACGGCAGCGTGCTTTTCTAATAATTAAAAAAAAATCACAATATATAACTAGGTGTCCAATTAAATCTCAGAAGCCAGAGATGAATATATAACCTAGGTATAAGTTTAACGCTGCCTCATCATCAAACTCCTCCGAATACCGAAGAAAAAAAAAACAGAGGTAATGTATATAGTGTTTTTTTTGTATGTAGTATATATATTTCCCAAGCAATAGACACACTTTTCATGATGAAACCATAATATAAACATAGATGATCATTATTTATATAAATTCTGGCAGTGATATAAATCTCGTGAGTACAAGGGAGATGTTGAAAACCTGCACCGATTTAGATTCTCTTCCGGAAGAGTTATTGATGCAAATTCTACTACATGTCCCTGCTCAAGATATATTCAACGCCGCAAAGTTTGTTTCCAGGAGGTGGTTCAGTATTATCAAAACCCATAATTTCAGTTTATCCCACCTTCATAATTCATCTTCCGGGCTTCTCATCAAACATAAAGTGAAATCGGAACATAGTTTTGTGTCGATGACACGAGCCGGACAAATCGAGATATCCGCCTTCATCGCCAGCCACAATCCCATTAAACGTGGATTCTGGTCCAGCTGTAACGGTTTGCTTCTTGAGCCTAATTTCACCCGGGACACCTTCGAACTCATGATCACAAATCCAGTAACAAAGCGACACCTGGAACTCCCTCCGTTTATCTCCCGGACCGATTTTCCCGACTTTTTATCAGCCCTAGCATTTGTCCCTTCTCGCATGGAGTACAAAGTGATGGGGAAGACGAGTTTGAGGATATGTCTCTCTCATTGGGTCATTCGTTCGAGCCTCCTCTCTTATCTTCCGTTGACTTAATTTGTGAGAAGCCGATTGTGAGTTGGGTTTCTCGAGCTCCTAGGTCGCTTGAGTCCGGTGTAGACAAGATGAGATTCGGTTGGAGCTTCGGTAAGAAAATATCGGGATTGGTTGATTTTGGAGTTGATATTGGACTTTCCCGAGGTGTTGAGGACGTGATGGGTATTGATGATGATAAAAGAGATGATCTCAGTTGCGATTCTAAGAAGGTTCAATGGACTTTGGAGGAGATGGTATTTATACAAAAGTTGAGTTCGATATTTTTAGAGGTCCCGGTGGAGGAGAGGAGTATCAAATGCTTATTGGACTCGACATGTTTCCTTGGTAGATCATTCTCTCATTCTTATTTGGAGGATCGAGTCCCTTTGGCCGAGACCCTCTATCTCCGGAAATATAGCTCGATCTTTTTAGTGGCCGAGTTGGAAGATATTTACAATCTACCTTTTGACGCAAGTGTGGGGGAGACTCTCTTATCTAAGCTTATTATTCGGTGTCTCACCTTGCGTTTCCTTGATGGACCGTCTCTTGAGAACCGAGCACCTCTAGCCGAAATGGTTTTCTTGAGAAGGTGGAGTTCGATATTTTTAGTTTCGAGGTGGTAGATCGTGGATGGTGTTTGTTCGGGGCGTGAAACGAGTGCCTCGTGGGGGCGAGCCCACGGACGTCAAGCTAGTGACGTAAAATGAGCGCTTCTTGGGAGGCAACCCAAGTTTAACTTAATGTTTTTGTTTTTTTATAGGAGAGAGTACGTGGATCCCCGTGCCCGATGCCCAAGCCCTCGATGCGCTGATTGTCTCTTCTCGACTAAGTCTACCATTCCACGACCACAAGCCATGATAGGATTCATATTTTTCGTTTGAGGTTGGATGTCCATTGTCGCCCCGTTGATTAGTCTTTAACTTGCCATGTCCGGTTCTCGCCATTCTAGGGAAGTTTCGTTATCCTCATCGTCTCTTTTCCTTTTATTTTTCGCATGAGGACATGCTTGTATCTTAAGTGTGGGGGGGAGGTTTTGTGGATTCCACCTTGTGTTTTTTGTGTTTCGGGTTTTGTGGTTGTGTCTTGTGTTGTTCATTGGATGCCTAAATGTTTTACCTCTATTGCTTGAGTTTTGGTGAAATTTTTTGTGAATAATCCTTGTTTCGTGTTCATGAGCATTGGGTGAAATATGATTCTCTTGTTTGTTGTGGCTAATTCACTTTCCATTGAACCTTGTGAGATTTTGAGCCGTTTAAGCTTTCTTCTTGAGCGATATTCTTTTTGATTGACTCGTTGTGCTAGCATGAATCTCATGTTTCTTTGTTTCAACAACTTGTGTATCACTATGAACTAGAGAGAACTAGAACTTGCTCAAGTTGATTTTCAAAGCTTTATGTCATAACCTACTTGATTTCGAATATGATTGGAAGGATCGTTTAGGATTTAACCACTTAGCCAAATATTTTTTGACCTTGAGCCCGTCGAGGGACACCCTAGTAGCCCCTTTGTGCCTACATTTAAACCATTTTATTCATCACCTTAATTCTTTCTATCTTGGAGGATTTTGTTTTGAAGATCATATGAGTTGTAATCCTTGTGAAATGATGAATGTGAAGAAAAAAGAGGTGCTAATAGCTTCAATGTGTAATGTAATGTCAATGTGCTCCAAAAAAAAAAAATGAAAAAAAAAAATGAAAAAAAAAAACAAAAACAAAAAAATGAAAAAAAAAAAGAAGAAGAATAAAGAGCACAAAAATGTATATGATTCATTGTTTGGTGTCAAGTATTTGTCGTTTGAGTGAGTTGATTGTGTTTCTAAGAATGAAGAAAGGGTTCAACATGTAAAAATCCGACCCGGGGCAAGGAGTGATAAGGAAGGGCAATGAAATGCCGTATTTTAAGTCCACTTATCCCAAAAAATCCCGAATACCTTGAGCCTAGCCCCATTACACCCTTTGAACGACCTTCCATGATTCTTAAGATGGTTAAATTTGATTTGTGGAGTCTATCACTTGAGTAAGCTTATGGTTATTGTTCTATGATGCTCATTGTTGTTACTTGAGGTTTTCATTTCCATACATTCATTTTATTCGTTTATTTCTTGGCATATGCAAGTTCTTCATTGCTTATAATCTTTCACTTGCATATAATTTTGAGTGAATACCATGCTTCGAGTGAAAAAAAAAAAAGAGTGAACCTTAGTGAGGGAATGTGGTTCGGCCCGACACTCATTTGCATTTGTATGATCCTAAGTGTTGCATGTTCGTGGAGCTCGTGTTTGTTCTTTTACTTATTCATTTCTATACACCAAAATCTCATTCTTGTATGCATAAGAGTGTATTCATGATGTCATCCATTGTTTTTGTGTTTCGGTTAGTGTTGGATTTGCTTGAGGACAAGCAAAAGTTTAAGTGTGGGGGAGTTGTTTCGCACGTTTTTGTGCGACTTTTCTATTGTTTTGTGTGACCTTTTTGTGATGTTTTTGTGCTTATATTCATCCTATTCATGTGAGTTTGTGTATATTTTGTTATGGTTGTGGTTTTGTAGGATTTGGACGAGAATTGAGTAAAAACGAGAAGGATATGTTCGAATCGACTCATACCGGTGTCCAGCCTTTCGCATCGTTGGGAGAATCCTCATCCCGACCAATTCCACCGTTGGATCGTCTCCAAATTTTCCAGGACTGTAGAAGACTTCTAAAGCTACAATATGAACGGTGGGTTTGTCGAAATAACAGTCCAAGACAAAGATATAGCGCACAGACGGAAGCAGCAAAAACCAGAATTTTGGCGCGTTTGCGCCATCCTGGCGCATTTGCGCCAAACTGCTGAGAGCGTGGCGCATTTGCGTCAAGCGGCTGGGAGCGTGGCGCATTTTCGCCACATGGCGTTGACCCAAGTTTGACCAGCCTTTTGGAGCTCTTTTGGAGGGGCATTTTCGTCTATTCAAGGCCAAGATAGAGAGCACTATATAAGGATTTTGTGGGCACTAAAAGCATCTTATCCATTTCATCTTCACCAACACCCACCTTTCCCCCATTTTCTCTCTCTAAAATATTTTCATATTCTTAGATCTAGTTTTAGTTTCAATTTTATCTCCACCATCCATTGAGATTTTGTATTCAAGCATTTGAAGAAGGTTGTTTAGATTGCTTCAAGGAACACATTGATGTAAACAATATTCGATTTGAAGCTCTTTGGTAATATCTCCCTTTTCATTGCTTGTTTATGATTTTGATTATGAATGTTTGTGTGCTTTTATGAATATGGTTAGCTAGATTGCATGTTGGGGATTGGGTGATGAGTAATTAGGTTTGGGTGATTTGTAATTATATGAATTTGGGGATAATTGATATTTTGACTTGTTGAGGAGATGGACCAAATCCCTCATTCTTGGTATGCTTCTAGTATTAAATATATTCATGTTAGACCTTAATCAATTATCCTTGGCCTAATCGTGGTTACGTATGGCCGGCCTAATCGTGGTATCGTATGGCCTAACTCGATTAATTGTGATTTCCGATTATGAGAGTTTTTACGTGTGAAGTGATCTTATATAAACTCGTCTTGATACTTAGACTTGAATCTCGGTTGGGTATGGTTGAAGTTGATCACGAGTGTGTGTGGTTTCACTTAGCATTGTTATTCGTGTATTGCATTGAACTCATTCCGATTACTACGATCTCATTCCCTAACGTTTCACTTACACGATCATTCGCATTTTAGATAGTTTAATTTTAGTTTTTGCATGTTACATTTGGCTTTAGTTTTCATAGCTCTCCACTTTGACAAAACCCCCCTTGTTTGCTTATTTTAGTTATTTTATTCTCTTCCCTTGAGCAAGATAAATTCTCTTGAGACGACACACAAGGCCGATAGTATTGCTCCTCTCGAGAACGACACACGGGTTTATAAAACGAAACGACACTTTTTAGCGAAACAAAAAATGGCGCCGTTGCCGGGGAGCAATTTAGGCGTTTGTGTTAGTTGATTGATTGTTTGTCTTGCACTTTTTATTTCTTGTTTACTTTTTCTTTGTTTGCTTGTGTTATCGTTTGCTTTCCACTCGGTGCGTGTGATCTTGTGCTTTAGTGTTGTGTATGCAAGGTTGAAGACGTTCATCCTTCCATCTCTTGTACAACGACCGAGGTGACATCATGGCTAGACGCAACGCTAACCGAGCTTATGACGATGATTATTCCGATTTTCCATACGAGAGGGACTTTTCTCCGAGTTATTGTTCAAGCCGCCGAGCTCATGATTTATATTGCCGACCTCGGCATGCCGGTGTTTCTTATTATGATGACCGAGATTACTCACCTCCACGCCACCGAAAGCATCATAGATACCGCGAGCAAGATCTTGATTACTCATCCACCGAGAGGGATTCCATGTCACCGCCTCCTTGTCGAGACCGAAGAGAAAGGGAGCCGCCTCGGGACCTTAACCGTGGAAACTACCGTGAAGAGAGATTTGTTGGGAATGGATATGATTATTGTCGTCAATACACCGTGGTGCAAGCGCCAAAGCGACGAACTATTGAGGATTTTTCAAAGCCAAAACTTCACCATGTGTTGCCTCCACGACGTGAAATTGGGGATTTCAATCGAACGAGGTACTCATCTAACCCTTCTTGCAAAAGCCGTTTTCCGAGGGTCCAAGACGACAAGCTCTTGCCGCATCATCTAGCTCGACTACCGTCATTCTCCGGGTTGCCTAATGAGGACGCTACTTTGTTTCTTAAAGATTTTATCATTGAAGTTGAGACATTTCCATTGGACGGCTTTGAGAATGATGAATTGAGAGTATGGTGTTTCAAATATTGCATGAGAGATGGAGCCCGTGATTGGGTGATGTCATTGTCTTCTAGATTCGTGCACACGTGGAAAAATCTCTTCGACGCATTTATCGCTCGTTTCTTTCGCCCACCACAACGGTCTCCTATGTCATCTCCTCCTTCTATAGACATATTGATGGATGTTATCGAGGTCGAGATTGATCACTTGCTCGTTGAAGGTCTATTACACTACATTGAGGAGCACTCCGTCGAGGACGAGTGGGAGTTGGAGCCCGTCATGTGCATCGAGGAAGAGAAGCCCCCTTTTGGGGATGATGATGTTATAGCCGACCAAGAAGACGATCCATTGATGATTGATACCGGTGTTGAGCCCGAGAGTTCTCCTCTATATGACACGAGTGATGGGGAAGACGAGTTTGAGGATATGTCTCTCTCATTGGGTCATTCGTTCGAGCCTCCTCTCTTATCTTCCGTTGACTTAATTTGTGAGAAGCCGATTGTGAGTTGGGTTTCTCGAGCTCCTAGGTCGCTTGAGTCCGGTGTAGACAAGATGAGATTCGGTTGGAGCTTCGGTAAGAAAATATCGGGATTGGTTGATTTTGGAGTTGATATTGGACTTTCCCGAGGTGTTGAGGACGTGATGGGTATTGATGATGATAAAAGAGATGATCTCAGTTGCGATTCTAAGAAGGTTCAATGGACTTTGGAGGAGATGGTATTTATACAAAAGTTGAGTTCGATATTTTTAGAGGTCCCGGTGGAGGAGAGGAGTATCAAATGCTTATTGGACTCGACATGTTTCCTTGGTAGATCATTCTCTCATTCTTATTTGGAGGATCGAGTCCCTTTGGCCGAGACCCTCTATCTCCGGAAATATAGCTCGATCTTTTTAGTGGCCGAGTTGGAAGATATTTACAATCTACCTTTTGACGCAAGTGTGGGGGAGACTCTCTTATCTAAGCTTATTATTCGGTGTCTCACCTTGCGTTTCCTTGATGGACCGTCTCTTGAGAACCGAGCACCTCTAGCCGAAATGGTTTTCTTGAGAAGGTGGAGTTCGATATTTTTAGTTTCGAGGTGGTAGATCGTGGATGGTGTTTGTTCGGGGCGTGAAACGAGTGCCTCGTGGGGGCGAGCCCACGGACGTCAAGCTAGTGACGTAAAATGAGCGCTTCTTGGGAGGCAACCCAAGTTTAACTTAATGTTTTTGTTTTTTTATAGGAGAGAGTACGTGGATCCCCGTGCCCGATGCCCAAGCCCTCGATGCGCTGATTGTCTCTTCTCGACTAAGTCTACCATTCCACGACCACAAGCCATGATAGGATTCATATTTTTCGTTTGAGGTTGGATGTCCATTGTCGCCCCGTTGATTAGTCTTTAACTTGCCATGTCCGGTTCTCGCCATTCTAGGGAAGTTTCGTTATCCTCATCGTCTCTTTTCCTTTTATTTTTCGCATGAGGACATGCTTGTATCTTAAGTGTGGGGGGGAGGTTTTGTGGATTCCACCTTGTGTTTTTTGTGTTTCGGGTTTTGTGGTTGTGTCTTGTGTTGTTCATTGGATGCCTAAATGTTTTACCTCTATTGCTTGAGTTTTGGTGAAATTTTTTGTGAATAATCCTTGTTTCGTGTTCATGAGCATTGGGTGAAATATGATTCTCTTGTTTGTTGTGGCTAATTCACTTTCCATTGAACCTTGTGAGATTTTGAGCCGTTTAAGCTTTCTTCTTGAGCGATATTCTTTTTGATTGACTCGTTGTGCTAGCATGAATCTCATGTTTCTTTGTTTCAACAACTTGTGTATCACTATGAACTAGAGAGAACTAGAACTTGCTCAAGTTGATTTTCAAAGCTTTATGTCATAACCTACTTGATTTCGAATATGATTGGAAGGATCGTTTAGGATTTAACCACTTAGCCAAATATTTTTTGACCTTGAGCCCGTCGAGGGACACCCTAGTAGCCCCTTTGTGCCTACATTTAAACCATTTTATTCATCACCTTAATTCTTTCTATCTTGGAGGATTTTGTTTTGAAGATCATATGAGTTGTAATCCTTGTGAAATGATGAATGTGAAGAAAAAAGAGGTGCTAATAGCTTCAATGTGTAATGTAATGTCAATGTGCTCCAAAAAAAAAAAATGAAAAAAAAAAATGAAAAAAAAAAACAAAAACAAAAAAATGAAAAAAAAAAAGAAGAAGAATAAAGAGCACAAAAATGTATATGATTCATTGTTTGGTGTCAAGTATTTGTCGTTTGAGTGAGTTGATTGTGTTTCTAAGAATGAAGAAAGGGTTCAACATGTAAAAATCCGACCCGGGGCAAGGAGTGATAAGGAAGGGCAATGAAATGCCGTATTTTAAGTCCACTTATCCCAAAAAATCCCGAATACCTTGAGCCTAGCCCCATTACACCCTTTGAACGACCTTCCATGATTCTTAAGATGGTTAAATTTGATTTGTGGAGTCTATCACTTGAGTAAGCTTATGGTTATTGTTCTATGATGCTCATTGTTGTTACTTGAGGTTTTCATTTCCATACATTCATTTTATTCGTTTATTTCTTGGCATATGCAAGTTCTTCATTGCTTATAATCTTTCACTTGCATATAATTTTGAGTGAATACCATGCTTCGAGTGAAAAAAAAAAAAGAGTGAACCTTAGTGAGGGAATGTGGTTCGGCCCGACACTCATTTGCATTTGTATGATCCTAAGTGTTGCATGTTCGTGGAGCTCGTGTTTGTTCTTTTACTTATTCATTTCTATACACCAAAATCTCATTCTTGTATGCATAAGAGTGTATTCATGATGTCATCCATTGTTTTTTTGTTTCGGTTAGTGTTGGATTTGCTTGAGGACAAGCAAAAGTTTAAGTGTGGGGGAGTTGTTTCGCACGTTTTTGTGCGACTTTTCTATTGTTTTGTGTGACCTTTTTGTGATGTTTTTGTGCTTATATTCATCCTATTCATGTGAGTTTGTGTATATTTTGTTATGGTTGTGGTTTTGTAGGATTTGGACGAGAATTGAGTAAAAACGAGAAGGATATGTTCGAATCGACTCATACCGGTGTCCAGCCTTTCGCATCGTTGGGAGAATCCTCATCCCGACCAATTCCACCGTTGGATCGTCTCCAAATTTTCCAGGACTGTAGAAGACTTCTAAAGCTACAATATGAACGGTGGGTTTGTCGAAATAACAGTCCAAGACAAAGATATAGCGCACAGACGGAAGCAGCAAAAACCAGAATTTTGGCGCGTTTGCGCCATCCTGGCGCATTTGCGCCAAACTGCTGAGAGCTTGGCGCATTTGCGTCAAGCGGCTGGGAGCGTGGCGCATTTTCGCCACATGGCGTTGACCCAAGTTTGACCAGCCTTTTGGAGCTCTTTTGGAGGGGCATTTTCGTCTATTCAAGGCCAAGATAGAGAGCACTATATAAGGATTTTGTGGGCACTAAAAGCATCTTATCCATTTCATCTTCACCAACACCCACCTTTCCCCCATTTTCTCTCTCTAAAATATTTTCATATTCTTAGATCTAGTTTTAGTTTCAATTTTATCTCCACCATCCATTGAGATTTTGTATTCAAGCATTTGAAGAAGGTTGTTTAGATTGCTTCAAGGAACACATTGATGTAAACAATATTCGATTTGAAGCTCTTTGGTAATATCTCCCTTTTCATTGCTTGTTTATGATTTTGATTATGAATGTTTGTGTGCTTTTATGAATATGGTTAGCTAGATTGCATGTTGGGGATTGGGTGATGAGTAATTAGGTTTGGGTGATTTGTAATTATATGAATTTGGGGATAATTGATATTTTGACTTGTTGAGGAGATGGACCAAATCCCTCATTCTTGGTATGCTTCTAGTATTAAATATATTCATGTTAGACCTTAATCAATTATCCTTGGCCTAATCGTGGTTACGTATGGCCGGCCTAATCGTGGTATCGTATGGCCTAACTCGATTAATTGTGATTTCCGATTATGAGAGTTTTTACGTGTGAAGTGATCTTATATAAACTCGTCTTGATACTTAGACTTGAATCTCGGTTGGGTATGGTTGAAGTTGATCACGAGTGTGTGTGGTTTCACTTAGCATTGTTATTCGTGTATTGCATTGAACTCATTCCGATTACTACGATCTCATTCCCTAACGTTTCACTTACACGATCATTCGCATTTTAGATAGTTTAATTTTAGTTTTTGCATGTTACATTTGGCTTTAGTTTTCATAGCTCTCCACTTTGACAAAACCCCCCTTGTTTGCTTATTTTAGTTATTTTATTCTCTTCCCTTGAGCAAGATAAATTCACTTGAGACGACACACAAGGCCGATAGTATTGCTCCTCTCGAGAACGACACACGGGTTTATAAAACGAAACGACACTTTTTAGCGAAACAGATGTCTCGATCTACATGCAGATGAGTGGTCTACGACGACATTTCCGTCGATCTGGATTACGGGCCGCCTACAATGTTCGAACACGAGATATCTCCTTGTTTGAGTTCGACATCAATAATCGCAACCCTTATCTTGTCCATACCAACAGCCTCATGGGAATTCGCTAAATTGATATATTTATCCAGTTTCACTTGTGCTTTTATTTTTATCGTAGGAGCGGAGTTCATGTTAGCTACTAGCTAGCATGCATGTTGTTGAACATGGGTCTTAATTAATTTAATTTTCAGATAATAATGGTTTGGTAAAAAACAACTTCTATCTTGGAATGATAATAATACAGCCGCTGGAAATATGATCATAAAACTCATATATAAGCAAGAATTTTATATTAACAAATTAAATTTACAAATATAATGATTGTCCTAAAAATAGAAAACATACCGAATGTATATAGGATACTAAATTTGTTTTATCAAATATATATTGAAAATTTTAATTTAAAATTAAAATTTATAAAGTACAACTTTTATCAAAACTTTAAACTTAACCCTAAAAATAATCACAGAAGCCAAGGTATAAGTATAACGCTGCTCATATCATCAAACTCCTCCAAATACAGAAGAAGAAAAAACAGAGGTAACCCTAACCCTCTTACTGAATGTATATTTTTTATTGTTAATATATTATATGTATATATATAAACATGCATGATCATAATAAAAATTCTGTCATATATGCAGATGGTTGGGGCCATGGATTTTATAAAACTCCTGAGATGTAATAGTAATAGTAGGAGTAGTAGAAGGAAGATGTTGAAAACCCGCACCGATTTTCTTGATTCTCTTCCGGAAGACTTGTTGATTCAAATTCTAATACGAATCCCAGTTCAAGATATACTCGATTCCACAATGTTCGTTTCTCGGAAGTGGTTCCGTATTATCAAAACCCGTAATTTCATATTTTCCCACCTTCATCATCATTCATCTTCTTGGCTTCTTCTCATCAAGCCTAAACAGAAATCCGAAAAAAACAGTTTTCTGTCGATGACACAAGCCGGACAAATCGAGATATCCGCCTTCACCTACAACCCCAAATGTCAATTCTGGTCCAGCTGTAACGGTTTGTTGCTTGAGCCTAATTTCACTCGCGACACCTGCGAACTCATGATCACAAATCCAGTAACAAAGCGACACCTGGAACTCCCTCCATTCACCCTCTCCCGGATCCAGTTCCCAGACTTTTTATCCGCCCTAGCGTTTGTCCGTGCTCGCATGGAGCACAAAGTCGTCCGCACGTATTTTATCGGAGCTCCGGATTGCAATTCGAGGGTACATTGCGGCGTGTTGACTGTCGGAGTCGATAGCTCTTGGAGAATCGTCGACACCAAGCACTTGTCTAGAGAGGATTCTAGACTTCTCAACACGTGCCCGTTGGTCACGGGAGGGTTCGTGCATTGGGTGCAGGATCTGAGTAGTGATCTTGATCGTGATCTTGTTCGTCGTACATGTGAGAGCATGGAGAATGGGAGAAATATTAATAGTATTACAACTACTCGCGAGGTGATGATGAAGAATACTAGTACAGGTACTAGTATATGTTTTCTGACAATGAACATGGAGACTGAGGTTATTACTCAGTGTCTGGCCCCTCCATGGAATGACGGTTATTGTTATTATAGATATTTCTCGGGGGGAAAGTATCTGTCTTTGATGATCGGGCTTGGCGATTTGAAGTGGGAGGTTTGGGAGATGGAACCAGAAACTTCGAAGAGAGAATGGAGAAAGGTGTGGGACGTTGACTTGGAAGGGCACGAGGGCTTATTGAATCAGTTGCAGGACAGATTCAAACCACCAGCTGAGAATATTAATGGGGCGTTATTGGATTGGATAATCAAACCAGCTGCTTGGTTAGAATACGGCTCGGTTATTATCTTTGTCGTATATGTGATGAGGAAGGGCTGGGGTTATTTCTGTCAAGCTGGGTTACGGGGAGCCTACAATGTTCAAACACGAGATGTCTGCTTATTTGAGTTCGAGAAATTTAACAACCACCCTTATCTTGTCCATACCAACAGCCTCGTGTGGATTCGCTAAATACATGAGATCCTTATCTTTCACTTCATGTGCTTTTATTTTTGGACTACGTAGTGGTATACTGGTATTAATTTAGTTTTCCGATGTGTTTAAGGTAAAAAAAAACTTAAAATCTTAGTTGGAATGACCATACGAAATATCATCTTAGCAACAAATACCACGCCTTCATGAATAGTCAACGCATCTCAATAAAAGAGATGTTGACTTTGACCATTGATAATAGTATGTGATCTAAACGAAACGTGAAGAACTATTAACAATCATAGTTACTTATAGTTGATCGATATTTCTCAGGATACATTTTTGCCGAGACAACCCGGTCACAGAATAATCACCTTTTCCATAATCAAGAGTTAATTTGAGAATAATAGAGTGATATTCCTTGTTAAAAATTGTTGATTTGGAACAACTGTAATCACTGAGTTGACTGACTATTAATTCATTGGAATTAAGAATTAATTAGTACGGTAATATTCTTTCTATATATAGATTGCGGTTGATTAGTCTCTCAGTCTCGAGAGCTAGATACCCGCCAATGGGCGGCTACAGAAGGTAATTACTCGAATGCTGAGCCAAGCCCTAATTTTGAACTGAAAAAACCTCTCAGCAGTGTGTTAAAAGAGGCCAGCTCCGAACAATCAGAATCGCTATCGATTGCCGTCCACCGACTCAACAGTCGATGAGGTGGAGAAGACTGTTCATTCAGAATCCATTGATTCCAGGTAAGAGTTTCTTACCCATTTCTCTGTCTTTGGGCTGGTTATTATTCTGATTGTTTGAGTGAAATATATCTCTATCCACTGATTGTTTTTACTTTTAATTTGTTATCATGGAATTTTGAGATTAATAATCGAGGATTTTAATGTGACTTTTTGATGCTTGTATCGAATATGTGGAAGGAATCAATGAACCGGGTATGTTTTTCATAAGTATTGTTTTAGAGACTCGTTGCCGACGTTGGATCACCTTCATTTAAATGAAGTAGAATCTTATTTATGCAGTTGGCTTAATGTTCGGTTTATTTCCGTTCCACTGAATTGAAGTTCATGTTTTGTGGTTTGTTTCAAATGATTTTTTTTTATCTTTCTTGTTACTTTGCTTAATATTACTACAGTATATTTTGTTTATTCTTAATCAGTTGAAATGATCACATTTTTTTTCTTATTGACCAGTTCAAAAGATTGGAAGGCACAAATGAGGCTACCACTTTTACAGAACTGAGGTTAGATGTTTATCGATTTTCATTTTTTGGGTTGTTTCGACAAAATGTAACTTCATAATTAATTTGGATTATTGTTGAAATTTGTGAGATATGCGCCTATGAATTTTCCAGTTTGGCATGTGATCGACTGCTTCCTTTTGCATTCTCGCCTCGGAGAAAATTGATCAAGATAAAAATGCTGTTCAAGGTTTGAATTATCCATTGACAGATTCACAGAATAAGTGCTTTTGGGGATTTAGGTGGAAAACGGAAGAAGGATTTTTTAGTGTTTGTGAACTTACGCTTTGGGTTGCCTTCTCTGCTTTAATCCCACAAATTTTAGATTCTGAGGGTGGCTTGCTTTTATTTTGAAAACGTGCTTCTGTAATTTTCATTATTTTTTTTTTTGTAATTTAGACTTTATATCCTAATTCATTTTCCCACTAATAATAAATTAAAGTGTAATTTTAAAAGTTCATTAAGAAGCTCACTTCAAACTATATGTTTCCCAAACACTCACTACCAGTCCTACAAATCACATTTTGACACAATAAATGTCAGTATTTCAATTCATCTTAAACTGCCAGATGCTAGCAATACAGTGTCTTGCTTATTATATGGATTGTGTTTTTCCCCCTGTACAATCACATTGAAGATTTGTTCACAAGAGTGATATATATTCAAGCAGTCAATTTCGGCATTAATTTCGATTTTCCAAAGACCTTAGAAACATATTTACACAGGGTAAATATTTCTTGAGTGACTTTTCAAGTTTTGTCTGGTTTGCTTAATTATAATATCATTATTCATGTGATGTGGAGGTTGGAAGATCTGGAAGGTTTGGACACCTCGGTTTAGCTGTGAACCAGATCACCTACGAGGATCGGTTTAACCTGTACATTTTGTCCCTTTTCTTAATAGCAAAAGAATATTGGTCACTGGTCATTTGATAGAATATGATTAATCCCTCCATATTTGATCTTTTTCAGGTATAGGATTGAACAAAAATTGGGCACAGAGATCAAGCTATTTACTGCACATTTGGTTCTCCGTTGTAAGTAGTAAATCACAAAAACTTCCATTAAAGTTTAGTATAATTGGGAAAAGGCTCATTTATCTTTCGAAATTACAAATATTCCCCTTACGGAATTACATACACTTGCACAATGTTTACATTCAAGAGCCCTCGTATTAACCTTATCGAGGAGCTATTTGTAAAATTGAAACAAAAGTAAATGGAGTATTTACATTGAATAATACTCACTATGCCTATTTGAGAGCTTCATAAATCCCCCTTTTTTGTCTGAAAATGATAATTTATTTTTTGTATATTTGAGTTGTTTTTTTCCTTTTCTCTGGACTGTCATTTTCAAAGTTACATGTGGAATTATTATTATTCAATTTAAGTTATATCACCTCTTCTAGGACATAAACATGGAAGACTTCTGTATTTGACTCACGAGGCAGATGATGATAGAGTTTCTAAGATACTGTGCATCTTCGTGTACACATTGGAAGCCTAAATGATACGGGATGGGTATCATACTATACCTTTGGGATTATATATATCTCATCGCTCTAGGCTATGTTTTTCCATATTTCTATTAGGTTCATGCTAACTCAATCCACTGCATTTCTGTGCAAACAATTCACCTTTTTCCTTAGCTAGTTTCTACATTCAAATATCAATTCCAACAAAGAAAAAACTCTGTTTTCCCTCGTTCTAACTAGTATTATCTCCACTGCGTACTCTGTTTTTATTACAAAGACGCATTGCTATTCACTTAAGTACTAGGAGTGTAATTTGAAAGTAGGTCTTTGTTGTCTATACCATAAATCCCCTTAGAGAAGTATTCAGTTCGATTCGATTCGTGTTTGCATTTTCATCTTCTGCTGAAGTTTGGGTGAAAGTAGGGATCATCATTTTTGGTGTACTTTTGAGGTGCAACTCAAATAATTGGTGTGGGGTTGAATAGAAATAAATTTGGTTGAGATTCAAGATAGCATGTGGGGTGTGAGAACCTGACATCAGAGATGCATAGAGTCAAAAGTCAAGACTCGAGTTTGTTTGAAATCCCAGCCATTTTTTTTTTTTTTTATTTTGACCGCATTGAATTCACTTATTACAGTCCAAAAAACAGTAGACAAATTAGTTGTAATAACAATATTAAATCCATCTCCTTTGTAGAAAAAAAAGAAAGAATAGAGGAGTCGTACGACGCCGGATAAGCAACAAGCCATGTGATGATGGTTTTCTTGTTGTGCTTATTACCTAACTTAGGGGGGAAAAACACTTGCAAGAAAATCAATGAGAAACCATACACACTTTTGATTCAGAACATTAAATGCAAATCACAAGAAAAAAAACTGGAAATAAATAATTAAATGTTCCTTCATTTCATTTTATTTCATTTATCAGCACAAAATCCGTACTCTCTGTCATGCTGCATGAATCTCTGTCCCCGCGCCATTAATGCATACTCTATCTTTGTATACATATATATGTGTGTGTGTATGTATATGTATATGCATGTGCGTGTATAGGTGTGAAAAACAGAGAGTAGTCCCAATAAATGAAAGAGCATTAAACAAGAAGCCCCCCATTAAATGCTTTCATCTTCTGTGCATCTCATCTTGTTTGGTATGCTAAGTCTCTCTCTCTCTCATTATCTTGAACTCATTTACTCCACACACACACACAGTGACAAAAAGGAGAGTACACAATATATATGTTTTGGCACAAGTATTCATGTTTTGCTATCAAAGCATTTTAATCTTTCTTACTTTAATTCACATCTTTAATTTGGGAATGTATATACATTATGTCATACCACAAGTATTAGAGATAATTCTTGAAATCAGGGGTCGTTTAATTTAAGACACACCCGAGTCTTCTCTCCGGCACTGGTAAGTGCCGGAGATTGACAACTATAGCATGGCGAGGCCACACTACAGACGGTCAACAACGAGAGTCCTTGAATAAAGTCTATAGTGTAAATTCATGTGGCAGAAGTAAATTGGTGGGCAAGAACCTGAGGGGGGAGGGGAACAGAGTATACATAAAAAGCAAGGGATAGCAATAAATACGAAAATTGGTTTTGTCCCATCCCATGGAATCAATCATTCAAATGCCCAATATCCTCGTCCATATTGATGGAAATAATTGCACCATATTTAGATCATAAATAAATAAACAACAAATAATAAATTGTACTGAAATTTATTCTGTATATCAGAGTATAGGAGCATTGAATGCATATGGCCAGCTGAGGAGGATTAGCTAAAGTACTCTGAATTGTCTTTTCACATTTATGTTTGAGGTTTCAAATTTAAAACCCCCTCCTCATTTTCTTGCTTTTTCCTCATTTCTGTAGTGCTATACAAGATTCCTCATTTCTCACTGTGTGAGTCTGTGTGTTTTGATGCATGTTCCTGGGCTTTTCTATTGTCTTTTAGATTAGTTATGATCTAAAATGCAGGGGATTTAAAAAAAGTAAACAAAAACTTCAAGAAAAAAACACTTTCTTTGTGTGTGTGTGTGTGTGTGTTTCTTGATGGGGAGGGCACCTTGTTGTGATAAGAAGGGGCTGAAAAGGGGGCCATGGACCCCTGATGAAGACGAGAAATTGGTGGATTATATCAACAAGAATGGCCATGGAAGCTGGCGTTCTCTCCCGAAGCTTGCAGGTGTTTATTTGTTTGTTTGTTTGTTTGTTTCAAGACTATGTTTTTTTTCCTTTTCATTATGTTCTGTTTTTTTACAGGGCTTCTTCGTTGTGGGAAGAGTTGCAGGCTTCGTTGGACTAACTATCTGAGGCCCGATATTAAACGGGGCCCTTTTACCCCTCAAGAAGAGAAGCTTGTCATACAACTGCATGCCATTCTTGGCAACAGGTGTTGTTATTGTTATTACCTTTAATTTTGTTTTCTTGATTTGAGTTCTTACTGCTTAGATTGTTGTAATAACTAATGGATCTATATTCTATAATCTCTGTGTTTGATAAATGATCTTTTGTCAAGCACTCATCTTTCTCATTTGATTGAATTAGATTTTAGGAATAATTACAAAAACACCCTTCAGATTTGGTCTATTTACAGAAAATCCAAAATTTTGCGCATTTGCCTCTTACTTACTCCAAAGGCCACTTTGAGATTTAACCTAAAACTCTCATTCAAAATCACAATAACCTTTTTATATAATTTGATATTACATCAAGAAAGTATTTGGGATTTTTTTGTTTTTTTGTAATTATGTCAAAACTCAGGGGTTGTTTTATAATTATCACTAATTCGGGGGCTTGCCATTTTTCTTCAGGTGGGCTGCAATAGCATCACAACTCCCAGGAAGAACAGACAATGAGATCAAAAATCTATGGAACACTCATCTCAAAAAGCAGCTACTCGAAATGGGCATCGACCCCCAGACCCATGAGCCCTCGTCCAAATCTGACGGACCACAAACCAAACCACCCTCGTCCCGCCACATGGCTCAATGGGAGAGTGCCCGCCTCGAGGCTGAGGCCCGCCTTTCCAAGGAGCACTCTCCGCCCTCTGGCGATTTTTTCATACAGCTCTGGAATTCGGAGGTTGGTGAAACATTCCGGAACCTGGGTGGCAGGGGAGAGATAACGGACTCGCCAGGCTGTCGATTCTCGTCTTCTTGTGTGGAAGATGTACGTCCAGGGTCGGATTCTTGTGGATCGAACGAGATGGAGGGCTCGTGCGAATCTGAACTGCAGCTGCTATTGGATTTTCCGGACAGCGTTCATGATATGAGCTTCTTGGGACAACCTGACCTTTACAATTATTATGGCTCCATTTTCGCTGAAGCCTCCTTTTGAATTAAAAAATCGGGGCTGTGGGTGTTTTCTTGTAGGTCGTAAAATCGTGTGTTTCTCACAACTCACGCGAGTAAAAATAAAAAAACTCAAATCTTTACTGCTCGTTTTGATACATTGGGAAGAAAGAATGCATACAGTTGTACTCTGTCTCACCAATGTGTTTTTGCTGTAACTATGCAGTTGATCAGTAGGCGATTCAATCGGCTCAGGTGAAGATACTCTTAGATGTAATGTAACAATTGTCAAGTAAGATTGCTATTCAATATTTTTTGCTTAATGGTTATATTATCCATTAATTATATTGTGTTTCTTTTTTAATCTCCACAATGTTTCTCTTGGAAAACTTTATAAGGATTTCTCGCCAAAAAAATATGTTCTGCTCTAGGAGGGGAAACGAAAAAAAAAATGAATTCTACTTCTTTAACTTAAAGAATTTGAATCCCGACTTGGGAACTTGACCAGTCGACCGATACTTTTCTGCCATTTGCTCGGTTTGGAGAAGTAACTCTCCTTTCTTCGCTTCGACAATGGCTCTCTTCTCTTCTGCTTTCTTGTGAACAAGTGCTTCCTTGTTTTTCATTTTCTCAGCATATTCTGCTTTTTTCCTCTCCAGATGTTCCTGCCAATTAAACACACAGCTACTTGCTATATATAATTATCACCACAACATCTAACATTATCATTGATTTAATTACTGGTTTTTACTTTTTATTTACCTGGATTTGCTTGAGCTGGGCTTCTAGGGATGCCTTCTTGCTGTTCTCCCATGAAGTTACCTTTGATTGCCTCTTTTCTGCCCTGTTTCGATTACATAATTAGTTATAGTACGATCGAACAAACATGGGTTGGGATCCACGACCTTACTTGTTCTCGACTTTGCTCTTTTCACGTTCCTCCCAAGCTTTGATAAAAGACAGCTTCCTCTCGTGTTCAAGCTTCGTGCGAGCTATATCTGTAAGGCACTTTTATACGTTAGTTAATCATCACCGTACACATATATATATTAATTATGTAAGAGAATACATGCGAGTACAACCTCTATCAAGAGTCTCTTTGGAGCCCTGTTGTGTATTAGGTTGTTCGACATCTGCAACTATACATGCATGAAAATCGATCTTTCATTCATATATACGCATAAATTATGTGTTACATGTAAACAAGTAGCGAAAATGAATAAATTTATTTTACTTGTGATCGCCATGGAAAATTCGGGAGATGGTGAAGCAACATAATATTTAACTTCCGCTCCGGGGGTGTGTGGAATGCGTTCCTCTGCCGGAAAAGCCATTGAGAGAGAAAGAGAGATTACGCAGGTACCCTTGATCACCGGCTCTTTAATGGCGAGCAAGGGAACGAAACAAAAATTATTGGCTACAAAAGAAAGTAATTATTTAAACTCAAGGAAAAAAACAAGAAATAATGTAGAAAGGTATCTATGGGACTAAATATAGAAATGAAATGACCGCGAAAAAACAAGTGTATATCCGAATCCGATGTACTTGGGCGTACGATGTTGTTTCGTACTTTCGTCTGGCTTAGGAAAAATACCCACTTTGTTTTGGTAATTATAATACTTGGAAGCCTAAATTAATTAGTTGTACTGTATGTCTGTATGTATAATGATGAATTGTGAACATTACATAAATTTGAGGTACATTAGTTTGAACTTCCATGAACATTAATTAATCAATGATCTTTGTAATGCTTAGTAAAAAACACTTGATTGAAACAAACATTAATGCATAAGCTCGTCGAATTGTTAATTGCTCAAGATTTTACCTATTTATTCAATCGATTTGATTTTGAATTTTGAGATCGAGCCTATTATTGATTTCTCAATGGTCTTTGACTTCCCGGTTGGGACCCTTCCGGTGCGATATTTGGAGGTTCCTTTGATCTCCTCTCAGTTGAGTCTGAGAAATTGTGCTCCCCTGCTACAGAGGATTGATGCTAGACTGAGTTCCTGGACCTCTCGTACCCTATCTTATGCAGGGCGTTTACAGTTGATCCGATCAGTTCTTGGTACGCTACATATCTACTGGGCTAGTGTGTTCATACTCCCCCAAGGGATTATCGAGGAGATTGAGAAGAGGCTGAGGAGATTTCTTTGGTTTGGTTTGGGCGACAAGGGGTACGCCAAGGTCCGATGGGTTGATATTTGTCGGCCTGCTAGTGAGGGTGGACTGGGTATCCGTGATCTCACTGCTCAGAATCGAGCCCTTATGACTAGACACATTTGGGCTATTCTGAGTCAGGATCCGGAATCTGTTTGGGTCAGTTGGATTCAGGAGAATCGATTGAGGAGACATTCCTTTTGGAGTGCTAAGGTGCCAAGGGCATGCTCCTGGAGTTGGCGCCAACTACTTAAACTACGCCCAGCTGTGTTACCAGCTATACAGATGCAGGTCGACGATGGATCGCAGTTTTACCTTTGGAGGGACCCGTGGCATCCCCTAGGTCGATTGGAGGAAGTGTTTCAGTTGGGACTGTGGTTTAGGAGGCTTCCTAGCCCCTAGGGTTGCGTCACTGAGTATGGTCATTGTTGATGGGGTTTGGAGGTGGCCAGCAGATTTTGCGACGGAGTTCGTTGATCTTATGGGTGGTTTGCCGAGTATAGATGTGAGGACAGATACAGTGCGGTGGACTTTACATCGATCAGGGACTTACACCTCTGACTCGGCATACACTCTTTTTCGCCCGGAGGGCCCCAGGGTGCCGTGGGCTGCTCTTTTGACTGGACCGGCCAGGACGTATTCCACGACATTGTTTCATTCTTTGGATGGCTATCCGTGGTCGGTTACCGACTAGGGATAAACGTTGGATTGGTCGATGGGATGACTCGTGTGTACTTTGTGGTGGGGAGAGCACCGAGACACACTCCCACCTTTTCTTTGAGTGCCCCTTCTCACGAGATTGCTTGCGGAGACTAAAGGTGGAGATGGGTTTCTATGGCCAAGTGGTGGTTGGCATAGTGCTGTTTTACGGACCTCTAGTCGATGACGTGGGAGGCACTTGATATCTTGTGCGTATCGTGGACTTCTTGCTGCTCTGATATATTTTATTTGGCTCGAGAGGAACACGAGGATACATGAGGCTCGTTCGATGTCGTCTGGAGTGGTGGCTTCTCAGGCGATCTCTATCATACGGGAGAGGATCCACTCGTTACGACTTCCAAATTCTCTTCAGGCACGTGCATTGAAGAGGGTATGGCATATAGCCTGGTGATTGTGTTTGTATTTTTTTAGTGTTATATGCTTTGTTGGTTGGTTGGAGAGCTAGTCTGTTAGCTCGGTGAAGCGATAGGGTTTTTATTCCCTATGTGTTGTACTGTATTATTCTTTTTTCTTTTATATGTGATTGACCTTTAAAAAAAATAAATTTGTAGTATGTTTATATATAGTACTAGAAATCAAATCATCCACACTATATGAATATGAAGATGGTGTATTTTGTAACTATACATTATGTGAATATATAGTTGATTATAGTTTTTTTTAGAGATATTCGTAGTTGAATATAATGTGATTAATTAATTAATTTAATCATAAGAATATAAGTTTAACAAACATTCTAGTACTGACTATGACTTCCTAATACAAGTTGCAGCTAATAAAGCCATTAAAAAAAGAAAAAAAGAAATAATAATCTCTTTAATTAATTGAGATATTAATTAATCAAAACAAAGATTAATTAATGAGCTCTTTGTTTGATGATGTCCAAGCTCATCTCACTGGGATCAGTTGCTTGTAACTCCACATGAATCCCATCCAACTCTCTCTTGAATCTGTCTTTCGAACTTGCGTAAAGCATCTTCGTTCAACCATTGCTACGTCTGGTGACCTGCACCTTCGTTCGTTCATTCATTCGACGTGGTAATATTAATAGGCAGAGTAGTAAGTAGACAAATTAAACTTACTTACCATGCAATGAAATAGATCTTGCTCTTGTGGCACATCTCACTAGTCGTGAAGTCGTAGTCGAACACAGCATATCGGCACTCGTCTTATGGCAAGCTGTCGGCAAAGTCTTGGTATGTCTCGGAGCTTCCACCCGCCTTCTCTACAGCCACTTTGTTTCCGTTGCTGTCGATTTTGAACACAATGTACCTGTAGTTCCTTCTCGATTTAAGCTCCAAGAATTTCAGCTTGCACTCGTCATCAACGGCTATTCCAGATGCCGCATTCGCCTGATCAAAAATCAACCACACACAGTCATTATTAATCCAATTACGTAAAATCGACCAACAATCATTAATGAAAACAACATATAAATATATATAGCGCGATACTCGTGTAGTTAATTACCATTTTGTTGATCGATGGATCAATGGGAAAGAAGGTAAAGGGATCCTTGATTATTGGTAGGGAGGGCAGTGAAGATGGAAGAAATAAGCTAAGAATTTTTCAAGGGATGAGAGATATTTCAGGCACATAACCTTTTCTTTATTTTTAAGCTTTTCTTGTTATTCAGATTTGATTAATAAAAAGGGAGAATTAAGCAATTGGAGAATTTATAAAAAATTAGAAAGGGCCCAACCTTTTTAGGCTTTTCTTGTTATTCAGATTTGATTAATAAAAAGGAAGAATTAACTCAATTAAGCAATTGGGAGAATTTATAAAAAAATAAAAATTAGAAAGGGCCCAACCGGGTTCGAACCGGTGACCTATTGATCTGCAGTCAATTGCTCTACCACTGAGCTATGGACCCTTATTGTTTATTTCTGAACTATAAATATTAATTATAACTATTATAATGTTTATAAATTAAAATTTTTACATATGAAATAGAAATATAATTGCTTATTAAAAAATTAAGAATCTTCCATGTATTACTAGAATCAAAATTAGCAGTATAATTTCAGTAAAGATACAAACACAACTCAACAATTCTTGATTAGTTTTGAATACACATTATCATTCACATACCAACAGAATTAAAAAAAAAAATGTTTCCACAACATGTTTTACAAATCATCCCACTAATGCCTCCAAGAGTCGAATCGTTTTTGTCTACGAATTAGTGTTGTCTCCTTCTGTGGACTTGGGATTTGCAGCTCGGAAATCCTCTTTCGACCGCCCGTAATAGACAGCTACATTGCTGTCGAACGTGATGAAGTTCCAACCGAAAGCAGAGCCCCCAATGATCTGCTTACCTTGGTCTGCCGGCTTCAGCTCGTTTGGAATGTTGGATTCTGATATCATGCCTTTATAAAGATCTATCAAAAGCTTCATACCTGCAAGATAGTTTTTTCTTGCTCAATAAGGTGCATTGAGTTCCAGAAAGTAGCAAGTAGAATAAGCTTACGGTGGGGTATTTTTAGTATCAAGCTTTACCCCATCGTAAGCGCACACATTTCAAATATTCCTTGAACATTTGTAAAAATAATTATAGTGACCTCATTTCATTCAACACAATCAAACGTCAGGGATAGTTTTCGCAATTCACCCTATTATTCTTTAAATAACTTTGAGGTTATACTCTATTTACGAAAACATGTGTAATGCCCTGAGTGATATTTTCAACTTTGAAGCATTTTTCCTTTTTAAATTAGGCCAAGTCTCAATGGAACACCTTCTACTCAGTAAGAAATTGACAGAACAATTTAAACCAATAATAATAATTTAAAAAGAAAAAAACAAGACAAACAAACACAGTTGAAAAACATCAAACATGGGGTATTTATGAATATTGCAGGAAAAAATGTAAACAAAAAAGTTTCATCAAACATAAAAACCATGAGAAGGGGATGAGGTTGAATACCATAATTTTAAAATTAGATGAAAATGACAGATATGATAATTGATGATGTATGTATTGAATACTACTGGCAACGAGCAAGAACTGCAATGGACTAATAAGCCCTCGTTATCTTCATATCAATAACCCACAAATACAAAAACAGTTAAAATTACATCAGATGAAACAGGTATTTAAGAAACTAACCTTCACGAATATCATCCGCTGCCTTGCAATTTTGAAAATCAGGGGTCTTGAGAATCTACACGTTTACATTAATACACAATCAGCCACAAGCATTCCAAGTAATTCCCTTTACACAGATTAAAATATATTACTAGCTACAAACTTGAATCAGATTTGTAATTTCGAAAATTCTTTTACCCATCCAACTGCACAACAATGACGGACCAAGGAATGTATCAACCGAGAAAAATTGCTGTCGCAGTAGAGTTAGTGGTGATTACAATGCATTTTAAACTCCCAACTTTAAATTTAAAAGCCGATTCGCAGAGTACACACTAAGTCTGTCGGAATTCTTGAATTTTGTAGGGAAAAAAACAACATTTTTTCTGCTAATTCGAATTACGTGAAGAGAAAAAACACACAATCAATTCAAAAAATGACATCAATTTTAGGGCTAAACAAACAATTTCAAGAAGGCGAAAAACGATGAATAGTGCACGAAAAAAATAACAAGAAATTCACGAAATTAAATCAAGCAACTCTGTATTACAGCAATAAAATCGAAAAAAAAAAACCTCAATGAAATGGGGACGAAGGTCTTTGAAAACAGCGCGAACTTTGTTGTAACGAGAGACCTGGATATTTGACGCGACTTTTTCAAAGGGTCTCTTTCTACTCTGTGACTGAACTTTCGAGTCCTCCATTGATGCACCTCTCTCTTTCTCTCGCTATCTCTTTCTCTCGCTATCTCTTTCTCTGTGCGCGTGAACCTCTGTGAAGATTTCTAGAGAGAGAAAGTGTGTAAAGCCTCTGTGACTACTATTTACTATTTAGAATCTGAAAATAGTTGGGGCGAAATCATAATATCGTAAAACTACAAGGACTAAAACATAATATTCATGAACATAAGAACCACCACCGTCAATAACAATAACAAGTTTTCTTCTCCACTCTTCCAGTTTTATTCATCACCCACCGACTAATTTTTTCTCTCAATAAAAATAAATAAAATAAAATAAATTAAATGGACCCGAAAATTGAGAAGCTGGTGAGAAGGACGACAATGGTGGCCACCGTCACTGCCTCGTATTTTCTTCTCACTGCCGATTACGGCTCCGAACCCAACTTCATCGACCCGGTATTTTTTTCCTTTTTTTTTTCTTTAAGTTTGTTAAAGTTGCTCTTTTGTATTTTCATCATTGTCTGAATTACATGCTAATTTAATTTTAATTTCGTTTGTGTTTTTGCGTTAATTGAAGTGATAGGGTTTGAATTGTGACTGAATTTCTCATTTTTATTGACTCTGAAGTATGATTTTCCTAGTGGAACCCTAATATTTAAGTTATTGCTACTCCTATGTCATTTTCAGTGATTGCTCTTTGGGAAGTGTCTTCCTATTTTTAATG
Source organism: Euphrasia confusa (assembly GCA_954870475.1). Classification (NCBI taxonomy): domain Eukaryota; kingdom Viridiplantae; phylum Streptophyta; class Magnoliopsida; order Lamiales; family Orobanchaceae; genus Euphrasia; species Euphrasia confusa. The sequence continues at coordinate 2,547,147 of OX940961.1, forward strand.
TGTTGCATTTTCATTTTTCGATTTCAGATTAAAAACGCCATATTATCGGCTCAACAATCTGCGAAGGAGTTTATATTCGGACCGAAGAAAGAAACTCCGCCGAACGATGAGAAACATCCGTAATCTGACAGACACCATGCCCCCGATCAGCAGTTTATGGATAGTTAATTATCTCACTGCCACTTGTATGAACCCCATCAAACTGAATGATTTGCTTTTTGTTTCAAGTTTCTGTAATTCGTCGGATAATGATCTCGTTTCTTTTTTCTTATGGTGAAATGTGGACCAAGTACAGTGTAGTAATTTGCGATTGGAGATGTTGCTACTTGCTAGTTAAGTGAGGACTTTGTGTCTCTGTGTAAAGAAAGACCTTCAATCGAGTTCTTGAGTTCTTGTTGTGCTTTCCGTGAGTTTGACCGTTTTTCTTTCGGGTCTTGTTGAAATCAGCATTGGAGGTTTAGACAAGGTGTTAGGCTAAGACTTTGTTATGAGTAATTAATTATTTAATTTTGCAAATTAATGTTTCAACAAATGGTTAAAAAAAAGGCTATGCAGTACTACTATGTGCAATTACAAAACAAGTGGATTTTGTGTGTTTTATAGGAAATGATAATGATATGAATGCAATTAAAAAGGGTGATTTTGGATTAAGGGTAATTTTTTATGTTTGTTTATAATTAAATGGACAATCTTTTCCTAATTATAAATAAAAGGAATTTAATTAATAAAATATATCTAAAAAAAAAAAACAAATAACATGTAGGAAAACAAATAACATGTCGGTTAATAAATACAGTTAATTCCTTTGTTTATAATTATAAACATATCAATACTTTAATTAATAAAAAATGAAAAATTAATGAACACTAAATTTTAAAATATATTTTATGAAGTATTAAATGTAATTTAATAAACCATACTACCTTTTTTCCAAAATAGTTCATTAAAAAATTAGTGTAATTTAGTACTGTAGTATTTTATAAGAAATGATTAGTGTTTTAAAAAAAATGACATGACTCGAATTATTTATAAAAAAATTGACAAATTCAAATTCAATAAAAATTGTACTTTGATAGTAGAATGTAAATCAAATTTTAGAAACCAAAAATCCAAATACTAACACGTGAAGAAAGCGCCCATTTCAATTATTTCCTTTCACCCGCCACAAAATTAAGGTCCCCCTCCCTTTGTTATTTCAAAATCTTCCAAACCCTAATCCCCCAATCCCCTCCCATTTCCCACGGAATTCGCGCACAAATAATCGAAATTCAGTCCCGAAAGATCTTTAATGTCAGCCCAAGCCCGAAACGACGACGCATCGGACATCCATGAAGCTGCAGAAGAAGAAGAGGTGCTAAAGCTCGAAAAAGAAGTGGAGCAAATGGCTCAGAAAATTCTCGAACATCGAGCCACGCTCCCCGGTCTGCTCAGCTCAACTCTCTCTTCTCTTCTCGCCTCTCAGAGACCCATTCTGCCGACCAATTTAGCAGACGAAGGGCCCGGCCCGGAAGCCCGAATGCTGCCGGTTTCGGGCCCAGATCCCTGCGTCAGCAAAGGTTTGTCACAGTTTATATTTTGGAAGAATTCATATGTTTTTATTCCATTTGAAATTAGGAAATTATGAATTTTTAGGGAGTTTGTTTTGCTTCAAATGAGAGCAAAATTACAGAGATATGGAGTACCATTTTTTGCTTCAAATGAGAGCAAAATTTCAGAGATATGGAGTACCATTTTTTTTATAGTTTTTTTCCTTGAATTTTATCTTATCTGAATTTGCATTAATCTTACATGGGAAAACCAAGCATATTTGCGAACCCGACTAATTTAAAAGAACTTGTTCTTAGCTCACCAAGTATGAATTGATCAACTTCAGTGGAGCAATAGTAGTACTCCATTTATCGTATAGCTTATTCGTCTGTAATTTCAGACTCGTTGTTCGTATTCTCTCTAGCCTTGTTGTAGGCTGGATTATATTCTCTTTGGGCATTTACAAAAACTACCCATGATGTCTCTTTGGTTAGGATCGGTCAATGTTTCTCTTTGCCAATTTGCCAACATTTGTGACTGCTTATATTATATTTTTTTGTGGCTTTTAAGAACATTTGTTATGTAGGTCTACTTATGAGAGAAAAAGAGGCCTCGTCGGTCACAAAGGATACATACGAAGTCGATGAGAAGATTCAAGTCATCAAACAAAAGATTTCGAGTAATACTGCTGAGCTGCCCGTTGTCTTGAATAAGATGAAAGAGTATATGGCCAGAATCGACAAATTAGAGTCGAATGTAATCATACATCCTGCCTTCAAAAGAAATCGGACCAGTTGATTGAGTATCCTGTCTTCTTTTCAAAGCACTTTCAAATTTGGATTTTGTGATCATCTATTTTTGTAATTATTGATAAGTGTTTTGTTTGTTGTGTATTAACATTCATAAATTCAATGTTGGACTACATTTTGAAAGATTTAGTGGATTGAGGGATTGGTTTAAGAGCAAGTCCTCATGAGTGTATTCCCAAAATTATAGAGATACTACAAAATTTCTTGTAATAACACATGAACGATTTAGGGATTTAGGTTAGACCATTGGAGAAAAAGTTGAGCGCATGTAAATGAAGTTCTCATTCATAAGAAAATGATTCAAACTCAGTAAAACAAATCTGAAGAAATAAGCAAAAATATCAATTCTAACAAAAAAAAGTCAACATGCAGAGTCAACCGTTGAAATCTATTTCTTCTTCTCTGCACCACCAGCAGCCCTATATAAGCCAGGTCAAAACAATTGATTAGAAAGTAAACATACGAAGATAAAGATGTAAAAAAATGGATATGATTAATAACTACTAGTACATAAATTTCGAAAAAAGAAATGTCGAGATAATTACAAAATCAAACCTCAAGGTTCTAGTATAATTTAGACGAGGAAAAATAATCACCTTCATTACAAAAATAGCAAATACAACAATGAAGCACAACACTTTTTTGGCAAATTCAGTAAAATGCCTATAAATGAATAGGTTTGGAACGAGTAAATTTATTAATTGTGCAATAGATTAAATGATAAAGATCTTAATTAAGCACGGTGAGATCAACAAATAATATTATTGAGGTTTTAAATGTTAAAATTTGATTAACAAATTACCCCTCAACACCCAGTCTAACCCTTTTTATGCAATTAGCCCGAACTTCAAGGACATACTTGGAAATATGCCTAAAAGAAATGTTCAGTTACCTCATCTTTCGGAGAGCAGATGACATCTCTTCACGCTTCTTCTTTGCCCTCTTGTGGGTCCCCAACTTTCTCTTAGCCACTTTCAGAGCCCGTTTGTCCTTTCCGACTTTGAGAAGCTCGGTGATTCTCTTCTCATAAGGAGCAAATCCAGCAACCTCCCTAATGAGACTTCTAACAAAATGCACTCGTTTACTGGTTTTCTGAGAACATACAAGCAGCGAACAACATTTAAAACAAAAAAACCACCACCTTAACTACCGCCAACAATCATTATTTTTATCAAACACCAAATTTACAAGTTCCAAAATATTGCGAAAAAGAAAAATGGGAGCTTTACCCCTTTTCTATCAGAAGGGCGGGGTGCAAGCTCTTTCTTGGTAGTTATGTGCCCTTTGTTTAAACCCACAAATAGACCAGAATTTGGCTGTTTTGGAGCCATTGCCTGAAACATAACAGATGTAAAATATATTAACTAATTTCGCAACGTACTCGAAAAAATTATTACGATAATAACCTTAATAGGTTCAGTATTGAGAAAAATCTAAATCTATACATAGCACAAGCAAGACCATTGAACTACGTAATATACACAAATCCATAACAACGATTTAATTTGATTTAATTCAATATTTTTGGATTTCCTAAATACAGAACACACAAGAGAATCAAAGAGCTCAAATCAAATTAGGATCAAAACGAATCATACTATAAACTAAAATTTCGAGGATTAAACAGAACAAAATTAAATATCCATTAACGATCGAAAAATAATCCTGTGGTAATAACGTACAAAAATTAGGGTTACCTTCGCTGCGGAATGTATGTTGATGAATCTGCCCAGAAAGGAACGCTAGGGTTTTGCAGGAATGTTTTCATTCTCTTTTTCTTTTTGTTACATGTAGCAGCCCACTTAGCGCTAGATAGGCCGGGTTTGGATTGGCCCATAAACAAGTTCGAAGCGAGGCTGCGAGGCCCATATAAGCAGGCCCACATCGAGTCGGCACGTGCGGCTTACACGCATTACTGTTGGTGGGACCCACTATAAAATGTATTTTTATTCATTTTTATTTTGTTCGGTAATAAGTTTGGCAAGCAAGAAGCGTGTGTTTTATGCGCGAATAAATAAATAAACAATTCCTCCATTTTTTATTTAATTTTTACTGTTTATTTTTAATATACTGATTTTTGGTAATGGGACCACAGTTCAGTAAAGGCCGATTTTATCAAGAAAATATCTCTCTCTAGTCTCTGCCATTAATCTTCTTCTTCCCCCAAGCTTTCCCATTTAGAGCTAGCTCATCAGCAAGTTTATTTTAAAAAATATTTTCTGAAATAATAAAAAAAACGTACCTGATTCTGATCTACTGCCGGCGACCTTCAGATTCCGAGATCTCAAACCCGCTTCTGGTTTTGGTAAGTTAATCTACCTTGTATATTTATTTCCTCTTTTAAAGTTTTTTTTTTATAAAGATTGAATTTTTATGCTGCTTATTTGCAGGCCCATTTAATCATCTTGTATCTGTTTCATTTATCAAAACTTCCAGTTTTGGGATATTTTTGCTCTTTCTAGATTTTCCCAAGTTTAGTTATTATGTTTTCCACCCTTCACTTTTTCTTGTAATCCTGAGCTAATTCTGCAGTAATTTAGTTGAATTACTTGTCAAAAATATGCATTTCTTTTCCTCCATCCCCAAGGGATTTTGCCTCTAGACACTTAGGGTTTTGTTTGCCTGAATTTCTTTTGACTGGATTTTAAACTTCAAAAAATGGATTACCGTCGAGAAACCGGATTCCCCGATGGAAGTGTCGTCCAAATCCTTTCCGGAAACCATAGGAATGTCGGCAATGCCACTGACAACTGGGAACCCGAGTGGGCCACAGACGACGACTACGGAATTTGGAACAACAACAACAACATTAACAACGAATCTTCCCAAACTCAATCGGACAGCGAGCCCCAGAACAAGAGACCTCGAAACGCACAAGCAGCCGCCGATCTAACCTCCTCCAACCGGTCGAAAGCCATCGGGAAGATGTTCTACAAGACCAAATTGTGCTGCAAATTTAGAGTCGGGACCTGCCCTTACATAACCAACTGCAATTTCGCGCACAGCATAGAGGAGCTCAGGAAGCCACCACCTAACTGGCAAGAAATAGTGGCGGGGCATGATGAGGACCATGGGGCCTCTTCCGAGCCAAGGGAGGAGTTTCAGATCCCGATTCTTGGGGTTAGCGACGACACCCAGAGGTCTTATAAAGGGAGGCATTGCAAGAAGTTTTATACCGAGGAAGGGTGCCCATACGGGGAAAGTTGCACTTTCCTTCACGATGAGCATTCAAAGACCAGGGAAAGTGTGGCGATTAGTTTGGGGCCGGGGGGTGGTGGTGGTGGTGGAGGTGTAGGGACTGGTGCTGGGTTTGGAGTTAGTAATAGTAATGGGAATACTAATGGGAATTCTAATAATTCTGGGAATAATGTGTTTGCTGTGAAGCCTTCGAACTGGAAGACGAGAATTTGTAACAAGTGGGAGCTTACTGGGTATTGCCCGTTCGGTAGCAAGTGCCATTTCGCTCATGGAGCTGCAGGTATGTATTTTGTTGCTGTTTAGGGTAATTGCGTGACTGCCATATGGGGTTTTGCTTGATTACAAGAAAAACCAGATTTATGTTTCAAAATCACTAATAAGTCGCTTTAAGAGTTTGAGGCGTTTTTATGCTAGAACATTAGAAACTACCGTTATTTATCTAAGAAGATAGGGAAACATACAATTTCAAGATAAACATAATTAAACTGAAGTAGGGGTAAGTTATTTTGTAAAATTTCTTAATTTGTGTGCACTCTTCTAAGATGACAATTATTTTGGGACAAAGTGAGTATTAACTTTATTATTGACAGTGTGATTTGTGAAAAAGAAATAAGCGGTTTTTTTCTGTAATTTGACTTAACCTCAAGGGTAAGATTTTTTAAATAACTCTTAGTGTTTTGAATGCCAAAGAGTAAAACATGATTGTTCGTACTAATTTTTACAGTTGCATTACTAGACACACATGAAGATTTCTTACCAATGTTTTGTATTGCATTTATATGTGATGAGGTGTTTCTTTTCCAGTGATACTCGTAGTTACCCTTTTGGAATCTGAAATACTGTTTTTAAGTAGTAAAATGTTCGAGAAAAAAATATGTATAGCTTCTAGTCATAGAAATGACCTTCCGAAACTGTTTCTTATATTTTCGGGATTTTTATAGGATGCATATTAATGATATTGTTATGAGTTGGGTAGGTTATGCATGTCAATACAACTGATTTCTCGTGTTTATCGAATCTTATGGGGATTTTTACATTATTCTGTAGAAATAACAAATACCCTCTTTGAAGCATTATAAATGCACCTGTGAGCTTTGTACTTATGTTACAAATCACCCTTTCAAAAGGTGCCATTTTTATAGTAATAAAAATACAAGTCAGGGAGTATTCTACATTTTGAAAGATAAATAAGTGTTGTCTTTTACTTCTATTAGTTGGCCCTTTCTTGATTATTAAAAGCTCAAAAACTTGCTGTCAACAGAACTGCATCAGTTTGGTGGGGGGCCGTTAGATTCAGAAAATAATGATTCTTCAACTCCTGATGCCATCCAAGGCTCAACAAATTCTGCCAAAGCCCCTTTCGACACCAATGTTGCCTCTCGCCCTTCTATGCCTCACTCCGACGGTTATCATATGGGGGTCCCGTCCCAAAGGCTATCCAATGCAAACATGAAGTCTGGACAGAGACCCATGCATAAATGGAAAGGCCCCGATAAAATTAGCAAGATATATGGCGACTGGATTGATGACCTCTAGAGTGGTTGACTTTTCTATCCAGGTGGGCTTGAGATCATGAAGTATTATTAATTAAGTCACTCGGTGAGAGATTTTCTGATGAAAGAATGGAAAGTAACTGTGTTTCAAGTAGATAGTAGATGAATGGAGTATGTTATTGTATTGGAGTTTACCTGTAAAATATGTATGTGGACCCCTTTGGCCTGGTTTTTGGGGTTTCGTTTTGTATGATTTTTGTATCATTTGCTCGCTGCGCCTTATGCTATAAGAGCCTGTTGTTGCAGGGTATCCATGATAATGTAGAAAGGTGCAAATTTTCCTGGTTGATGAACTTCTATCAAATGTATGCATTTATTTAAGGGATAAAATCATTGAATTGTTTGGAGAATAAATACAAAGATAATAATCTTCACACAGATAATAACATGACTATTTGAATTGTGCAGTGAATAAATACATTTCCATTTGAAATTATATCATTTATTGGTTCTAAAAATACATTATGTTAGTGTACAAGCAAGAACAAGACACTTGAGGAGAAATCCTAAATACATTATGGCATGACACAAAATGTGTCAAAACCAGACCTGATAATCTGACTTCCAACCCTGAAATTGACCCAGATTACCACCCCTACTTTTCATGTGTGAAAAACCGTGGGAGGTTTAAATGACCAAAAATCCCACAATCGTAATTGGGATGATAAAATGTGTAACGAGGAACACCTAAAAGCATGGAAGGAGCTACATTAACCCTTCCCTGGTACATTTGAGCCAGTCGCAATGAAAAAAACAAAGATCTATCCATGTATATACAAAATCACTTCGTATTAGCACACCACTACCCAGAACCAAGAATCATCAAGCTGTTAATAAATGAGTCCAGCCTCGCCCGATATTCCATTCCACAGGAAGCCAATAAAATGTTCCTCTCAAGAACCCACTCGGACCCCAGTAAAGAATAAGCCTCACGCAGCCTTCTCTTGGCCACAAAGGCAAACAAGCCCACCCCCACTAATCATCACGAGAAGTTATACACATGGGGGTCTGCCCGTCCATAAAACATCTTAGAAATATCATTTTTCTATACCGTTTAGCCAATTCAGCTATCCTCGTCAACTGCCCCAATATACGTGAGGTCTGTCCTTCTCACCCTCACGGCCCCCTTGAGCAAATATGACGCCTTCAGGTTATTAGAATGATCACCGCCACTCAATCCAACAGAGTGGGCAGAAGGCAGGCCCAAACCAGTCCCGTCCTCCAAGAGGGCCCATTGGTCAATAATATCTGTTTCGGGGTTATCCTGTTGTAAAACGTGTGGTCTGGTTTTAAGATTTGTGGAAGAACGAACTGTAAGGTTTCTTTGAGGTGGAGTAGAATTATATGTGGTTACTAGATTGCTGGGCTGGATACAAGTAAGGACATTTGAGGGTAGTGCTGGGGGCTGGCAAGAGATTGAACACTTGGTAGAATGGAAAAGAACTGGCATTGCCGTTTGGACGCGCCATCGGACCCTGTCGGGCAGTTCCATGCGATCCAAGTCAGCCTGCATGATTAATAATACACTGTGAGAAACATCCTATCCCACAATGTAAGTTCGAATAAATTATAAATGAACATCTATAAAATATATTTTTATAGATGTTCCATTTATGAAATCTCAGGGACATGGTATAATCATGAGGGCAGTATTTTATCATGATGTCGGAGTTTTATAGATTCCATCTTTGCTACCAGGTCGACCCAAAAGCCATAATGTGAGGGAGGAAATTGATGTATTTATTCATGGGTTCTAAACACCAAAAGTGTTTTTTTTTTGTAAATAGGCCAAACACCAAGTGTACTTTTTTTTTTGCAAATGGCCGTAATTTTAGAACTGTAATGAAGCTTCAAGAAAAACATCTAGGATATAAATATGTTTAACTAAAAACAACACCCTTACATTTAACCTAATTGGAAAGAACCCAGTTAAGTTAACTACCAAAATTACAAATGTCCACTTCACATTTATTTCTTCTTTTAGGAAAAACAAAGCTCAATTGGGAGTTGTAACACTTTAAGGGGGTATAATAGTTTTTTAACTTCTGAGAGAGTTTTATGATTATCCCAAAAAATACTTCTAGTAGGTTGGACAATGTAGAACCTGCAGTTTTTCCGCAACTTCACGATCAAAAGCAGCATAGTCTTTGCTGTGCTCTGAGCTCTTGGATTCAGATTCTGGTTTCAACCAGTTTGGCTGGTAACAGCACAGCAACACATGTAGCACTAACAATAGGCAATCAAATAGACTTTCCCCACATAGAAGTTCAGCAGCAGCATAAATCTCCCTAGACGACTCCAAATCTCTCTTTAAAGAAATGCATGTGGGACTACTGACGAAATGATCGGCATCTTCATGCACGATCCTGCTTCCAAGGAGGCGCAAAATCACTGTGGCAAGTGCATATCTCATATTCCGACCTAAAGGTTCCCTGAAAAGTATGTAGTAGGATATTGTATATGATTATAAGTATCACAATAATTGTTTTTCCAAGTACAAGAAAAATCAACAAATGTGAAGACATTAGACTAAAATAAATTCAATAAGAATTCGAATTAACCAATGCCAGCAATATCAAGGGTATTTGATATTTTGAAAATTAAATGTGTTTGTTATGTAATTACGTCAACTAGTCAACAACTCCCCCACCCCCACCCCCACAAAAAAAAAATGCCTCACTTAATAAAGTCCAAGATAAGATATATATCATAATCAAAAAGTGACATTACCTATCAGCACAAATAACAGGGAGCAGTCCAATCAAGAACTGCAATCTCAGAGTCATAGAAGATCTCAGTGCTGCAGGAGATGGTGGAACAGTATCACCTGCTCCAGCCAATTGCCTCGATAATATCCCATGACTACCACTTTTCCCGCTTTTCCTATTGCCACTTTTTATAGCTGGACTGCCAATAGCAGCAATGGGAGCTATAGCTTGCTTGCCAACTCCACAAGTAACCACATTTATTTGCTGTTCAATATTTCCCATCTGCTTTATCATCTCACTCGCAAAATTATAGCGCAAGTTATCCGAGCCTTGATCTAAACACGGAAGTATTAGCTCAATAAGAGCTCTCTCGGTCACATGCTGCTGACTCACAATAAATCTCTCGACATCCAAATCACCGGTTCCTTCATCAACAACTTCGCCTTCTTCAAGAATAATACTGCCAACAGATTTTTGTTTTTCTCTGTTGATATCAATATCAGAATGACTACACCATCCCCATGGTTTCCAGTGTTGAGGCTTCAGAGAGAGTTCTTTACACTCTCCGGCAATATTTACAATCTTTTGCCGAATAGATTTCTTCCCATAGAGAACTTCGGCACCTCTCAGTAACCATTTTGTTTGTGACAGCATTGAGTCCTCAAGTGATTTTCCCAAACGACGTACGACCTCAGAAAACAAGGGAGATGCATCGGGCCTGACCAATAACCTGGTGAGAATAATCTGAATAAAGTTGCTCTCACTCTCGGAAGCAGAAATTTTATCGGGATTAGGCAATAGAGACTTTAAAGCCTCAACCAAGGAGATATCATTAACTATTTTTTCATTCACCACCTGCTCATTCAAGAGGAGTCTCAATTCAACCCACTGCCAGTGAAATCTCGCTGGTTGCAAAGTATCCAAAACATGTACAAGCTTGCCCATAAGCATTTTCACCTTTTCAGTACACTGTTTCTTCAAATGCACAGAAACCCGATTCTTGTCAACAACCGTAGGCTGTGGCATTTTACAATCTATAAGCGCATCTAGAAAAAGCCTTGAACGGAGAGGAACCAAGGAAGCAGCTTTCAAATTGATATCAGAAACATTAAGTTCTAACCAGGATGCAAATTCAGAATCGAGATTATCAGAAGCTATTAGGTCGTATAAGCCATTAGTGTTCTGCAGACATATCTCCCGAAAAGGAAGGTGCTTTATGGATTCGCCAATACCAGTGGCTAATAATTGATACAATTGATGATGATCTTCACGTGCTCCGAAACTCACATCAAGAATTGGCCTCCACACAACAAAAGAAAATACAGAATAGGCCGGCGGAAAAACAACATTCAAAGATAACAACCGCTGCATCCTAGATAGAGCAACAATCGAAGGTTCTCCCAATAGGTCCACAATAAATCCATCGGCAACGGTTCTGCAGTTCCCCACAAGAACCCTAAACCAGTTCACGCAAACTTCAATCAAATTATCCACTTTTAAAACCCCTATACGTGAGTTCCCATTTACATTGGACTTCAGACTCCTAGCAAACTGAATCAAATCCAACCCTTCCTTTAGTCTAAAGAGGGAAACCATTCTCTCTAGGCTGGCAACTCCCTGAAGAATTGAGCCAATGACAAGTGCAGAAATAGCACCAGATATTTTTGAAGCTTTCCCAGGAACTATCAATTTGTTGGGATGATTTGAAGTATCATTTGATAAATTCGGAAAACCCTTTCCGGGGGAAAATGCTTGCACAAGTGCATTAGAAGCTTCTGTAGCAAGAGCAACTTCAAAGACCTGGCTCTGGCGTTCTCCGAGTGCTTCCTTCAATACGCACAGGCAAGAGATGTGAACACTTAAAATGTGCCGAGCGAGATTTAATGAGTCCGAAGGTTGAGAAGAATTCAATTGGCTAGCTCCGGGCATTAGGTCAGTAATTTTAGAAACAACAATCCCTAAATTATTAACAATTGCTAAAATAGCTGATGACACTAAAGAAGGGTCACCTTCCTGAGCAGCCCCACCTGTTTGTCTCATGCAGTCCATCAATCCAATCACTATTTGCTTAGAAATCTGGTAGATATCGTCCAATTTTTCCATACTCGGACTTTTGTTAAATCTGGATCCAAAAGGCTTCCTATCTTTCGTGTAGAAGTACTGAAAAACTTCATCTATATGCCTGTGCACTATTTCTTTCATGGTCATACCAACTCTGGATAGTCTAACACCACTGCCGATCTTCTGACGGATATAATCATCAGGATCTTCAACTCCGTTTGGGACACCAAAGGGAAACCCAAAGTCCCCTTCTAAAGATCTTACGGATCCAAGCTCAGAAGTAAGTCTTTTATCACTTTTGGACGTGAAAGTCGTTTGCCATTCAATAACACTGACTACATTGCCATACTTCCTCAGAAGGTGACGGGCATAAACTAAGGATGGCAAGCCAGTGAGTCTGCCATTAGATGCCAAGACTGCTGCCGCACGATGCATTGTGGCGGACAATGTTTCGGGAATTAGATCTGCAGCTATGATTATGTTTTCATACCTGAAACAGAGCAAAAATCAGCAACCAAAATAAATAATGATAATAATTAAATGATTTTTTGTGGTAAGCCAACCCATTATATGTTATAACCCAACCCGATTCTTGTCAACAACCGAATTTTCTAGTCAATCAAAGTTTATTTAATGCTCCAACGAGTTTAAAATGATGATGGCACGGTTGAGAAATATATGGAAGCACTAAACCAATTGCCATAAAAGCAGATTAAAAAAAAATCACTGTGGACAGGAGCTAAAACACACCTGCGGATACATGATAAAAGAAGCACCTCCCCAACTTCACAGGCGTGGTTTTCAGAAACCCTAGGAAGCATCAGAATATTCCTGTTGTGTACTACAGAGGCTGGGTTACATGGAAGTTTCGGAAACAACCAAAGAAGAAACCTTGTAGCAGAAACCAATTCATCACAAGCATCCATTATATACAAAATAGCTGACAGTTCATCTTCACCAAGCTTCCATCGCAATGAGCTTCTACTATCAACAGGAGGTACTAAACTACCATATTGTGCCCCCTTAATGACAAAGTTCTCAGCCTCTTCAATAAGCTGCTTCACAACAGACATCAACCATGTAGCCAAAGCCCTCTTGTAAATAAATCGTGTTTTCTTCAGAGTTGTTCCAATTAAAAGAATATCTGCAGGAGCTGATTTTCTGGAACCATCCAAAGAGATTGTAGTATCATCAGAATCAGTTTTATGATGAGGGCAACATGTCCTACTTTCACACACATGACTTGTGGATGCTCCTTGACTGGCTTCAATTCGAGCATCGGCTAATTGTGCAAGGCTTTGGGTTTTCCGGACATTCTTCTGCCTACCTTTTGTTGACTGCCTAGCAGCCTTAGGAGGTGGTGGTGGTGCCTCTGTTCTATTATAGTTCATATATTTCAGCCCCTTACCCACCCACCATGTTTCTTCTTCGTCTGCTGGATAAGACGTTCTCTCATCAATTAATTTTTGTCTTTTCACCTTTTTGCATTCTTCACATCCAGATGTTTCTTTACAGACATCTGTCCCATTAGTAGCCGCACCAGGCCTTTTAGTGCTGCTTCCTTGAGCTTCATTAATTCCAGTGTCAATTTGAGATAAAGGCAAGGGTAGCTTTAACTGGGCAGAGATTGAATCCTTCAATTCTTCAAGCTTTGAATCCATGTCAAGAGATGATGGAGAACCACTTACAAAACTATATTTACGTTTCTTTTGCTCAGATGGACCGTTCGCACTAGGAATGGGCTTCCTGTGTCCCAATAGCCCATGGAGAACTAGTCTCCGTTCGTTAGAATAAATATTTATTGCATCCAAAACAATCGGTGGTTTGGAGATTTGGGTTTCTTCCATAAGCTGGCGAATATAAGGAGCAGGCAACTCCTTCAATATTTTGTAATGTCTCTTTCGTCTTTCCAAGTCAACTGTAGACCCATGCCCATCCATGATTCCACTTATAATCAGCTGCCTGACATATGCTTGAGGGTTAAAAACACCGGACTGAATCAATTCTCTTATTAGAAGCTGCAATCGCTTAAAACCTTTCCCATTATGCACTTCATGCTGATCAATCCAACAAACTAAAATATCATGCAAAGGGACATGGCTCTCAAAGACATCTAAAACATCTCTATTTCTTTTCTTCGAAGCGGATAGTTCTGACATACTACTCATCTTTAGTTTTATAAGCCGTATTGCAATGAAAATCTGAGATAGGTCTCTTTTACCAGTGAACTTCATACCATGAAGAGGTGCAGCACGAAAATCCCTAAATTCACAAGTTGCCCACTCACATATGAAAAAGACGGAGCAAATTAACGATGATGTCACCGAACTCATGTGCTTGAGGGACGTATATAAGCAGTGGCTCACTTGTGCAGTCCATTGTTCAGCACAAGCTTCATTCCAAAGATTCTCGAAGAGCAATTTATAAGCAACCATAATATCTCCATGCATGAGAGCCTGGTCCAACACCTGAGAGGCTTTAGCTCCATTATATTCAGAATTATTAGGTTGGGCTGCTCTTGATAGAGTCTCAGCACGTTTTCTGACAGATGATACAACACGAAGAAATGATAAGGATTCAATTTCAGCCTCGTGAATATTACCCATACTAGCGGTAACATCTACTTGACTGCCCTTGACCACCTTTCTAGAATCATCACCTGTTTTATACATGAAGCTTCCCTCATTCATGGCATGACTTAACACGCATGCTGGCAGAGGAAAACAATCCAAAGCAACAAAAGTGTCTGGAACAGCTAGTATTAAATACCGCAGCATCTCAACAACAGCAGTCGTAGTATATGCACGTCTAGAATTATCAATAAGATCAGAACTGCCAGGATAAGGCTCTCGGATGAAACGAATGGCTATTCCCGCCAGAGTACGTACATAGGTCTGTGATAAAACAATGGTTTCTATAACACCATATATGATGGGCAATAACAACTGCAGAACACCAAGCAAATTCTTTTCCTGCAGCAACATGAACAAAATTTTGAAAGACTAAAAAATATATCACGGATAAAATATTTTAAATCGCTTCAGCATCATCAGGGACAAATAAAACGAGTTAGTTACAAAACTACCCGTGAAGTTTAACCTAATCACCAACGAATCCCATGAACATTTGTTAACATCTATTAGACTCAAGGGTGGGGCCTTTTCTAACTAAGCTAGTAATCGAGGGTATTTTTGTACTAATATGTATACAATAAAAGAAGGCAAGAAGAACATTTATACCTGGAGTTGATTGAGAACCCAATCAACAATTAGAGAAGGAACAATGAGTCCTTCGGAGTAATGCAAGTGAATCATCCTTACAACATACCACAATTTAGTATGCAGTGAAAGCTCATCAACATCTATGACAGATGAAAATGAATCACTTTTTTGATGCACTGAACCAGCATAAACCAATTGTGGTGAATGTTCTCGCATGTGCAACGTTGAGTGAGAAACATTTCTTGCCATAAATTCATCTAAGAGGTACTGCAGGTACTCGATAATATCTTTTGTCCACAATTCTGAACGTGAAAATTGAGTTTTCTCATGAAAATTGGATGTTGAATGAGAAGATGTTCGAACCTGCAAGTACTCACCATTTAATTTTCATTTAATTTAAAAAACATCACAAAATTATTTGCAATCACTTTTTTGCCAAAAGACCATACCTGATTGAGATAAGTCACTTTGACAAACCATGTTGCTCTCAACAATGGAATATTATTTCTAATTAGAACTTCAAACAGAGATTTTCTCCTATAACCATGAGGAACATGTTCAGCCAATGAACACAAACTTCTGTGTGGTTGGGATAATCCCTGGAGAGATGATCAAATATTGTTTAGCAATCTTTATCAATCAAACAATCACATCAATAACATTATGTTCATGGATGTTCACCACACAAAACAACATAAGAGTGATAAAACTAAGGAACTCATTGTCCACTTTGACCCAAGTCCTCAAATAGATCGATTATATGGTGTAGGATCAATATGAAATTATTTTAGTAGACGAAAAAATATCATACAGAAATTGTCAGTATTTACTTCAATATAAAGAAATTTCAGTACGAACCTCGATCCATTTCTTTCGGAAGTCTTCCCCACATGGTCGTAGCTCAGGGAAGGCACCAGACTTGGTTAGCAGTGAACCAGAAAGTGGAATCCCGTAAACTTGGCCCGCCTGCACATGAAGCACATAAATATTTGGCAGGCATTAGGAAATGAACAATATCGTATTTGTTCCAAAAACAATGATTGAAGATGCTCCAATAACAAGTGATGGAAAAAATGTGTGCTTCTCCCATTTCGGCAATGGAAAAGGGAAGAGATATGAAATACCTTTCTTTTTTGGGCACGAGACTCATTGATAGCTCTATGATATTTTCTGATTGTCTGAAAAAAATTAAGAGTTGAATTAGCCTATATCATAATTTGTTCCTCATAAAGGCCCACACAGCTAATTATTATCTTATTTTAGACATATAATTGCACACCTCTTTGCACTTAACAACTAAGGTCTTTGTGAACACCTGAACCTGTGAAAATGAAATCTCTCTACCTTCCTGTTCAGTTCATTATCATAAAGAATTTTAGAGATCAAATCCAAACAAAAAAAATAGCTAATCATAAAACCAAAAATATTGAGGCTTGAGACCAAAGGAATTGCAAAGGCTACCACCTCAAGTCCTTCAACAGTTTCTCTATATCCTGATTGCACATACTCCCGTGTAAGTGTCTCTTCAGGACAATTTGGAGTCGGTTGGTGGAAGTCAGGTGGACCAAGTCTATTATTATAGGACACAGCTGAAGTAAGGTACAATGACTGTCGTCCCAAACATAATTGACAACAATATTATATGAAATTCAGGGAAAATTTCACAACAAGGTAAACATATACATAAGCAGCATAGAAAACTTTCTAATGATCTGGACCAATAGTTATATAAGAAAGAAGAAAATTGTCACAATGAGATCTTTGTCCCACATACCGCATTTAAAAAAAAAAAAAATCAAGCAAGCACACTCAAAAGAAAAATGGTACCAATAACAACTTTGTGAAGTTACAGAACAATTACCGGAAATTCAACTGTTCCTTTTCACACTTCAATTTGTAAGGTGTAGTCTGTGATGAACGCCTGAGTCCGCAAGATAAACAAATTACTTCAGGTGTAATAATTTAGAAAATTATGATAGTATAGATATTTACAGAGAAACTTATGTTTAAAGTAGAAACTTATGACTTTCAGACTTAAAAAGAAAGAGCGGGAGTGGCAAGTTTCCTCTAGAGTAATAAATTATCAACAAATGTGATTTTTACACTGGGAAACTTGATAAAAAAAACGTGTTTTAAATAATAAATGGAAGACCGCAACCACCTAAATAACACAATTTCTACCTATGTATCTAATGATTTTATGAATGAAAAAAACTCCATCTAAAGCTCACCGCTTGAGTAGTTATCTCAGATTTACATTTTCTAAATTGAGTTAATCGATAGAGGAACTAAACGATGATAAATCTGTTAAATACTGCTCAACCCATACAAAGATCTTGTGTTATACATGATAAAAATACCTCCAAAAGTTCAATACCTTGGATTCAGTGAGAAGTTAGGTGGCACTGCAGGTGACTCAGCACGGGTTGTGTCTCTTGCTTGTATCCCTCCGAAAGCACTGTTATTGACTGCACTGCCTGCATGATACCTTTGCATCTCTTCCAGCAATCATCTGCATGCTGCCAACAGCATCAAGATGCAACAGAAATATGTGCTAGGCCAATCTGTTTCTTCGGAAAATTGCTGCAATCTATGGATAGACGCAGAAATGGCTCCATGTAAGGTGAACTTAAAATCCAGCAGTGACTCAAACAAATAGATCAACGTAGGAAACTAATGATTTGGGATCCATTATATCCAAGATAGATCAATGAATTGGTCTTATGATTTTTTCAAAGACAAGTCTATTCACCCAAATGAAGCTCAAATGGTTAAGTGGGACCAGCTCAATCAACTTATAAATTAGACAAAAGCTTGTCTTGTTAATACAAAATCAAATTGTACTGACAGCATATATATGTGATTTACGCGAATTACACGCCAGTTCTTTACACTTCCACGAATCCGATCTAATAATGTTGAGTAGAATTCCGATATAACCATCCAACAAAAAGGAAACAAGAAACCCGCTGCCCTAACAAACAAATACCATCATATCTATACGTGATCAAGATCACATAAAATCAATGCATGGATTCAAATGATCTCACCATCGGTTAATTTAACCAGCAAACCAAAATCTGATATATATTTTTCAAAAGAACAAAATCAAATGGCAATCCCATGATTACCGCTAAAAATCAAATGGCAATACCATAGGCAGCTCAACAACTTTTCTGCAGCAACTTAAACATATAATCAAAAGAAAATCGTGCACGCTGTGAAATATTCAACGTTAATCGAAATTCAACTAAAGCAGCAGAATGCAGTGCAGCTACCCACAATGGGTCAACAATCAAAATATAAAAAATAAACAATTTTTTGAAGAGATTCTGATAATCCACCAGCAAATCAAACCCACACCTGATCGATATAGAACCACGCAAATGAGTTGAGATTGTGAAGTTTCAGTACTTGAAGATTCAGACCAAATTCAGAAGCTAGGGTTTTTCACAGGCGAGCTCAAATCAGAGAAGTGGAGTGATGAAACTGAAAGATTTAAGATTTGCAAAAACTCGAGAGTATCAATCACTGAGCTTCTTCGTCCGAGATTACGGGGTATGAAAATCGAGTAAGAGAAACAAAAAACAAAATCTGATGATGAAATTACAGAGAACGTGAGCTTTTTGATTAATTACTCAATTTATTTATTTGTTTTTCTGTAAAACATGTTTTTTGCAGGAGATAGAGAGAGAAGGAGAGTGTACTGTGTCGAGTCGAGGGTCTTTTCTTTAGTGAGATTTGGGTGTGGGGAACGGTTTGACTAAATGCTGACGACGGAATTGTTTGTGTTTCTTTATTTTTAGATAATTAGATTTTAGACCACTAAACTAGAAATATTAAGGATTTGCCCCCAGTAATCTGGATAATTTCAAAAGCTATCCAGATATAGAAAAGCAAGCATCAGATTACTTGATTAGTCCATCACTATCATTTATGGCATAAAAGAAGACTCTACAATCTCAAAAGGATTCAAATTTTGTTATTTACAAATGTACAATTTGAGTTACAACCACGTAAATCCTAAACCCTAAACCGATTTGAGTTACAAGCATGTAAACCCTAAACCCTAAACCGAACGAAACGTTTATTACCGAGTAAAACATCTCAAAGAGACCCATGAATCGCAAAAACTGGATTGTTTCAATAGTGTGGGACCCTCTAGAACGAGTTTGTATACGAGCTAAAATCGAGTCCTAAATGATCCAACAAATACGTCTGAAATTATTCAGGACCATACACAAACACAATTGTGTAAAATTTTGTGAGAAACATTGATACTGTAATGTATTTCATTGTAATATTGACTAATTTTGAAATGATAATATATACATACACTTCGATTCCTGCCAAAGATTTGAGAGCAATGCATCAAATAAAATTTAATTAAAAATACGAGCACAAACACCTTTAAAAACAAAAGAAATATTGAAGACAATGGGTGTAACAAAAATGGCTCTGCACCCTTTTCAACATTCTTTCTCCTATTTTTAAATAGAACATCAAAATTAAATCTCTAAACGTTGCGGAATCAGTGGGGTCGATGTGAAACAGCACTGCTTTTTATACATCCCAAATCGAAGTCGGACATCACAGGCAACCTGAGCCAATGACCTAAAAACTTTGAAGCCTAGCCGGTCTCACCACTTTCGGGTTTTGATAAAAAGTGTGCGTCCAAAGTATCATTACTGGAGTCCATCTATGCCTGTGACAAAAACCATATATAACATTTTCATGCCGAACAAAATATGACAGTTTCACATATTCACAACACAAACTGATCAATTTTTAGTCTTCTAACTTCTGTTAGTGGATACCAAATCATATCATGAGAAAACATACTGACTGTTGTAATTAAGTGGCATGTTCAACTTTAAAAAACAGATGAAGAAGAGGGCCATTTTAAAAGTTTCTGATCGATAGTTGGGGAGGGGTAAAATCTTTGATTAACAGATGAGGACGCAAATAAGCAATGCACAGCACTAGAACATGTCGAAAATGTCATGGAGATATTCATTTCAGATCAAACATAAAACAAAAGGAAAACACAAGGTATAACATACTCGTCAGTCTCCTCAAGGAACCGTTTCCATTATTGGGCAACCGTAATGGCTTCCTCTCTTCACCTAGGAATAGAAGTTGGTGTATTCTTTCAGGCCAGTCCGAGTTCAATCGTCTGGCAAAATCTTCCACTTCCCTGAACAATCAAACCACAAGGGGGTATTCATAATTTTTCTTTTTTTTTTTTTTTTTTGGGTAATTAAGCTAAACCACATGGGTATTGGGTAGTATTCAGAATTATCCATCCCTTTAGCACAAGCCAACATTACATCAGCAATAGTGACACACTGACATGCTGACCTAACTATGACAGTTGCCTACATCAAGATTCAAATAAGAGACCAAATGCATTTATGGTTAAGTTTCAGACGTAGTGAGTTAGCATTGATAATATATTGGTTTACACTGAATATGGAGATTATGTTTGGATGAGTAATGTCGAAATGATTTTTAATGTATTATAGTAGTAATTTTGAAAGTGGTCATGAGATTGGTAAGTGATAGAATCAAGTGATACAGGGCAGTGATTGAACCTGATAATTTTCAATTGCAAAACCACATTTAATTAGTGGGTCTGGAAACACAACCAAGCATGACCTAGGCTCTTGATTGCTCAATTCACCAATATCGGGCAGTTTCTAAGAATGGGCCAGGTAGAAAAAAAAAGTCAAAAACACATTAATTAGGGCTCACCTATCCATTTGTTCTTTCAGGGCCGGGTCAATATCATCATCTAAGTCACAATCATCAAACTCATCTTCAGCAGGTAATTTGCTGTTGTCTTCGATGTCTAGCAACTTTGTGGCATTACAAAGATCATCCAATGTAGGTTTAATATACACAGAATCAAGCTCATGTGATTCCTGCAGCATAGAAGGATGATGTCAGTCAAACACTACACACGCAACATAATACTATGTCAGGTGAATATGAAACGTCAGTAAATTAGTAAGCATTTACGCATCCGAGACCAATGTTCTTAATTTAATGAATAGTCTCCCTCGGTCTAAAATAATTGCCGGTTTATAGAAGATTTCACGCAAATTAATAAGTATTACAAAGTGACTGACTACTGTTATTTAATGTATTTTTTTTAATTTGAACACTCTTTTGAAGATACTAAAACATTAAGTTTGAAAAAAAAATGTTAATTTTGGAGTTAAGGCATAAAAAAACTTGAGAAAGACTTATTTGAGACAAACTGTGAGGATCAAATCAAATGACAATTATTAAGGGGCGGAGGAAGTATTATACAAAAGCAAATAACACCAACCTTATTTATATGTAATGCATTGTTCACAGACTGTGTGCTGTTAGAGGTAACCGTGTGGTTTGGAGGAGCAGTCTTGTGATGATCTTTTCTCTTACGATTTTTCTTTTTGGGTTTAGAAGTTCCAATCGCCTTAGAATCTGCAAAAAAATGTATGATCCAAATGGTCCACTTCCAGACAAATAAAAAAAGAGCAAACTCTGTTGTTTTCTAGGTCAGGGCTATGATCAGTCCATAGTTATTTGCAATTTAATCGGAAATCTTCATATTATCAAAGCACAAACAAAATTACAAGTCTGTGACTTTTCTCAAACAAAAATAAATAATAAGTAATACAAGTCCACTAGTCCACTACAGATTGAGGTAACAGAAAAATCTCATACTTCAGTTCAACTAACACCCACAACAATGTGAGAAACTTTTTCTCCTTGAACTATAAAATATTACGGTAGCATATTTAGTAAAATAACTCAAAATGTAGAAGAACTTGGTAAAGAAAAAAGGATAATATGAACAAACAAAAATACCTTCATTGCCTCCATTAATAAAAGACAAGAGATCATCGACCGAACGTTCATCCACATGATCGTCTTCAACCTTAATTGTCTACATAAATATAACCCGTCGGAAGTCAAATGTCTCAAACTAGACTTGTATTAGCAGAACAACTATATTCAAGCAGTTTTATTTAGAATATGAAAGCCAATAAGTCAGCATAACTTCTACACATTTATAGAATATTCTAAAGAACAGTTTGGATGGTCATGAAAAGTGGAGAGCGATAAGCTTCTTCTTTTTCTCTTATGAAAATCACCTGTACTTGCTCTTTTTTTAATTCTTTCCTTTTTCTAGCATATAATCTATTCAAAAGCCGGATCCTTGGATCATCCATTGTGTTTTTAATAGGCTCCAACTTTTCTTCCTGTATCAGCAAGATACTAGATATTAGTAAAGCAAATACACTAACAATATCAAAAGGTAAAATAAAAATAGAATTGCATTAAGAAAGCAGACAGCTTGCAAGTTGAAATGACAAAACACCTCTGTGAGATCATCAGGCAGATGAAATATTTCCCTTATTTCTTCCGGAGATTTCCCTTCAATCACTCGTGCAAGTGACCGACTAGTGAGATCAACCAGGGGCTTGAGTTGCAGGCTATCAGCTGCCGAAGTCAACTCGCAAAGCTTTTTGGTATCCATTCGAACAAATTTCTCGTCGAAGGATTTCCTCTCCTGAATAAAAGTATAATATATATACAAGTATCAGTCTCTCTCTACACTAGAAACTACTAATAAAATATCCTCTTCAACAGTGTTTAACTATTCAAGTCGAGGCAGGAAAGGGAAAAAAAGATTCCAGACTTATTTAATAACCTTGTTAGACCGCCCTATTACTTGATGAAATCTGCAGTAGTCAAGAATCAGGCTCAGCAAAGGAGGGCTAACACGCGAAGGAAGGGATATTGGATAATTTTTAGAAGATCCAACGCCTGAACGAATTTCGCGACATATGAATGGACAAAGCATGGCAACCTCTTGCTCTACTTGCTGAATGGAATCATCAGCAGTTTGAAGCCAAACATAAGCCTTTAGAATCTGGCAATGCTCAACAGAAAAACAGCAAAAAAATTAAAATAAGAAACCTAAAAAAACAATATATTTTCTCTCACTCACATAAACTCGAATTAAAAAATGTAGTTAGACCATAAATATGCGGAAGAGACAAAAAACGCTAGAAGAGCACATATGGTTGTGTAAAGAGACCTCGGGTTTTATTATTTCACTGTGAGCTTCTATCATTGTACTAGACAGAATGGGCATCCAATTAATTATTTTCCCAATAACACCTGCAGCCAAAAATATACAATATAAATATCGGAATCAAAATTTGCCACCTGAGGAAAGTAACATCAGGCAATACATGATCCACGTGAAAACAATGACCATCATATAATAAGATTTATCGAAAGTCAGGATTCAAAATTCGCCACCTAGCCCAAATGAGCCTGTTAGCCAGAGATCTGATTACAGTTATGCAAGTAAAATCAGCTTAACCCCCTTAAATATTCAAGTAACACCAGATATTAATCAACTAGCTCTTGAAACACACACACAAAATAATGTTTTTTAAACAATTAGCAACGTGTTGGCCCTTTGAAATGTATAGGTGTACTTACGAACCACAAAAATGAAACTCCAAACTACATGAAGTGAAGTGGAATTCATGATACAATTTCCCAAAAAAAAAACGATTTTTATTCAATTTTGCCACCACCTGCGTCCTGATAACGACTGCTCTGATCTTCAGACTATTCCATTGAATAAAGATAACACACATTCAGTAAACCTAACTTTCGTTTCGGCTTCAATACTGCTCAAACAGCAATAATCAAAGTTAATTCTAGCTCCCAACAACAGTTCCATACAAATAAAAATGAAAAAGAAGCAACTATGATAGATAAACAATCCATATCAATCTCCAACTCTCGGAACATAAACTACAACCACGCCGATCAATAATCAATACATGCGAATTCAAAAATTGCCCTAATTCCCCAATCTCAGCAGAGAGACGCTCAATTCTAATTCAATTCCCAATCAGGGGGAAAAAAGTGCCTTAGCACCAACGCAAATGAAAGTAGATAAAAAGATTACGCACCGAGCTTTGAAAAATGGAAATGGCGGTTGTCGGCCGAGTGCAGAAAAGTGGATAAACGAGGGAGGCAGAGGCGCAGTAAAAAGATAGAGAGATGATTAATCCCAAACAGAAAATTCACGGATTTTATTATTCTTATTATTTTTATTAATCAAAATATTATTCACACTAAATAACACTTAAATTAAAAAACTCTAACTATTTTTAATTTTTTTTACCCAAAAAAATAAAAAATATATATATATAATATTTTTAAATTAAAAATTAAATAATTATTAGTACAAATTTAAAATACAGTATTATTTAGCATCCTCTAAATATCTAGATAATTAAAGATTGATTTAATAATTTGATAATTAGTCGTATGAAATGGGAGAGGTTATCTATGTTTAATGATTAGTTTGGAAAATAATCCCTATAATTCTGAGATTTAACGAAAAAATATGATTTTAAATAATTCTAAATATATTGATTATATTTTGTTCTAAATTTCTAATCTATTTGTCTTCCACGTGCTATGCTATCACTTTGTTTAACAAATTATTCAAACGATTTGTTTGGAGTGAAAAGGCCCAAGTCACATTTTTTCTATCTAAGCCCATTTGATCAAGTAGAAGCCTCAAGCCCACACAGCTTTCCAAAACGTGTTGACTTCTACATTTAGGTTAAAAAGTACTCTCGAATCTATTTTCACAAAACATGTATATTAACAGGCAGAAAAAAAAATAAAATGTACAAATATATATTTGAAGGATGTAGAGGCTAGTATTTTCATTGCCACATTTGAACAATTGAACTTGCACACTTTTTATTTAATGTTCAACAATAACATGCACAATTATAAAAGAAAAATAATTATTTTACATTTTCTTTTTAAAACATTTTCTGTCACAAAGATTTATTCACTTGGACAAGGGCAATCGTACTAAAAAAATGTTTTTTGTTTACTTTTAAACCAAAAAAAAGGTTAAAATTCAATCTATTTTACCCTTGGTGTGCATTTGACATCTAAAATACTTGGTCAAGTTGGAGGATAGAATATCAGTAAATATATGTTTTGCTGAAAAGAGTAGACTTAATTGGGACACCTAATTTTGACAACAATCAAATAATTTGGACACCAACAACAACCAACCAATTAATCAAGTCAAGCTCTAGCTCCCAGCAACTCATGAATATTAAATATCCATTATTTTTTCCATTGTGAAAAATATTGTAGTACATTCGTTCCTATCACCTTGAAAGTTTTAGTATAAAGCTTTCGAGTAAAAAATTAAAAATCAATGTATTTTGTAATGAAAAAAAAAAAGGTGTCACATACTCTCACATATAAACGGGCAAGAATTAACTAATTACTTTTTGTATTTAACAATTATTGTATCACCAAGAAATTAAAAAAAAAAAAAAAAAAAAATGTGTAAATGAGTTTAATTGAAACAAATGTATGGACCTTATTGCAACGTGGTCCATAATTTGTACAAACGAAAGTCAATCATAAGCTAACAAAATTATCCATACACATAACATTGAATGCACTTTTTCTCACATTAATTTCTGGCCACCAAACTTCACACAAAAGCTTGCACAGCTCATACGGCACCGTATCATCTTAATTATCGACGCTAAGCTTTGTTTTAGCTTTTAAGACAGTTTTTCTTATTTATTATTCTAATTTATAAATTATGTGAAAAAAAAAAGCGCAAATCGTATTAATTACCCGTCAAAAAAGCCACCAAACGAAGGGGCATATCCGTCATTTCAACACCCACCGCCTCTTCCGCTTTTTCATTTAAAACGGTTACTTCCCTCCGCGAGAAAAAACACACTCTCAACCCAAACAACTCACCTCATTAATGCACATGCACACATAGAATCCAACCACACCGGAACAAAAATGGCGAAACCCACCGCCGCCGCCGCCGCGCGCTTCCCGTCGATCGACAAATGCGACCGCTCGAACCGCCGCTCGGTCGCGGCGGATCTCGACGGAACCCTCCTGATCTCCCGCTCCTCCTTCCCTTACTTCATGCTGGTGGCGATCGAGGCCGGCAGCCTCCTCCGCGGCCTGATCCTCCTCCTCGCGTTCCCGCTCATCGCCGTCGCGTACGTCTTCGTCTCCGAATCGCTCGCCATCCGGATGCTGATCTACATCTCCTTCGCCGGACTGAAAGTGCGGGACATCGAGCTCGCCTCGCGGGCCGTGCTCCCCCGCTTCTACGCCGCCAACGTCAGGCCCGAGAGCTTCGCCGTCTTCGAGAAGTGCGACCGGAAAGTCATCATCACGGCCAACCCCACGATCATGGTCGAGCCCTTCGCAAAGGACTTTCTGGGCGCGGACAAGGTGATCGGGACAGAGATCGAGGTCGATGCGAAGACCAGGAAGGCCACCGGGTTCGTGAAGAAGCCCGGAGTTCTGGTCGGAAAATGGAAGAAATTGGGGGTGCTCAAGGAGTTCGGGGAGGAGAAGCCCGATGTCGGCCTGGGGGATCGAGAATCTGATCACGATTTCATGTCCATTTGCAAGGTACACATAATGTTCATTACGTACTCCTATTTTAATTTCATTATATTTCTTCTACATTTTTTGTTTAATTCAAAAAATTACTTCAATTCCAATTACGTCTCAAACTTATACTCAAACATCTATTTTCAACAACAATTTCAATCAACTTAAATGTAGCAATATACTGATTATCGTCGTAAATTTATTGTAGAATATATTTGCCTCACTTGTCCAATTATTTTAACAGTTTGAGTTATTAGATGATAAGAATTCCATTATAGAGAGTTTATGAGCCCACATTCATAAATGTAGAGTAGTAGCAATATTATTGAAAGTAGTTGAGGCGGCTACTGCTACTAAGAACAAACATTGACCTAACAAACGAAAGGCCCCACTGCATTTACCCACACCAAAGCTGTCAAAAGCTACTACGGAGTACTTGATAATTTTTTTTAATTAATGCATTAAACATTATGTAATACGACGTCGTACAGGAAGGCTACATGGTCCACCCGAGCAAAACCGCCACCCCACTCCCCCTCGACCGCCTGAAAAGCCGGCTGATCTTCCACGACGGCCGCCTCGTCCACCCACCGACCCCCCTCAACGCCGCCCTCGTCTTCGCCTGGCTCCCGTTCGGCTTCGCCCTCTCCATCCTCCGCGTCTACTTCAACCTCCCCCTCCCGGAGCGCATCGTCCGCCACACCTACCGCCTCCTCGGCATCAACCTCGTCATCAAGGGGACCCCGCCCCCGCCCCCCGCCCCCGGCCGCCCCGGAAACCTCTACGTCTGCAACCACCGCACCGCCCTCGACCCCATCATCGTCGCCATCGGCCTCGGCCGGAAAGTCTCGTGCGTCACCTACAGCGTCAGCAAGCTCTCCGGCCTCCTCTCCCCGATCCCGGCCGTGGCCCTCACCCGCGACCGAGCCACCGACGCCGCCATCATCCGGGACCTCCTCCAGAAGGGGGACCTGGTGGTCTGCCCGGAGGGGACCACCTGCCGGGAGCCGTACCTGCTCAGGTTCAGCGCGCTGTTCGCCGAGATGAGCGATCGGATCGTGCCCGTGGCCATGGACCTGAAGCAGGGGATGTTCCACGGGACCACGGTGAGAGGGGTCAAGTTCTGGGACGTGTATTTTTACTTCATGAACCCTAGGCCCACCTACGAGATCACATTCCTCGAGAGGCTGCCGGAGGAGATGACGTGCAAGGCCGGGAAGTCGGCCATCGAGGTGGCCAACCACGTGCAGAAGGTGTTGGGAGGGGCGCTGGGGTTCGAGTGCACGCAGCTGACCAGGAAGGATAAGTACATGCTGCTTGGCGGGAACGACGGGAAGGTGGAGTCCATGTATTCCAACAAGTGATCATCATCCTGGATTTTAGTGTTGAAAATGTCAACTATTTATTTCGTCAAATATTGTTTTTGGTCATAGTATAATATTTTTATGTGTTGTGATGTTAAACTCTACTACTACATATTATTGTTGTCATTTAGCTATTGTTCTTCTTCTTTCCTGACTCGTCTGTACTTGTTTGATTTGATATATATATATAAAGAGAGATAGTAAATTGAATTGAAACATGTCTTGAAAGAATGAATGGGTAAAACCGTAAAAAAATTGGAAGAACAAGGAAATGTTGTATTGATGTTAAGCGGCCATGGTTGGTGAATGGTGACTCAACGTAATGATAATTGATCATTATTTTGAAATGGACTACACATAACTAGTTAGGCCTTCCAATTCAAATACGGTTGGGTGGTTGCCATTGCTATTTCTATTTGGTGATTAATTATTAGACATTATTTACTTCTGTATCTCTCTATTTCTAGTGCCAACAAAAAAGTTGGAAAAATGTTGAGTATCTAAAAATGAAGCTATACAGATTGTAGTAGTATTACTTAGAATTGTATAATTTTACTGAGTTGAATTATTTAACAAATATCCGACCTTAGCTCAGTTGGTAGAGCGGAGGACTGTAGTTAGTTTCCTGAAATCCTTAGGTCGCTGGTTCGAATCCGGCAGGTCGGATTTGTTTTTACTATTTTTTTGCTATAACTTTTTTATCCAAACATAAAAAAACAATTCTGAAGAGAAAAAAATGGCTTCGCCCGGGTTCGAACCGGAGACCTTCAGTGTGTTAGACTGACGTGATAACCAACTACACCACGAAACCTTGGATGACTTATATTTCTTCTAATACAATTATCTCACTTTTACTTCGGAAAATTGCAGGTACTTTGTGTTTAGTTTTTCAGGATTTTTTTCCGGTATGGAAATGGAATGGCAAGCTATTGATGTTTTTTTTTTTAGTACTTACACATAGCCATTACTCTTAATGTTATATAATGCGCTACTTCTTATGCCTTACGATCCCATGAGTTAATCAACCGGCTATGCAGATCTTGACATTGACATTGTAGTTTTGAGGATATATAATATATACCCTTGGTATTTTACAAGCCTGATAAAAATCAAGATTTTGTGTATGCTACTTGTGGATAATTGCTATACCTTTAGAAATTAGCATCCCCACACTACATTCATTGACGGGGACCATTTTGATATTTCGAAACCAATTCCTTTCATATTTTTTTATACTTCAATTAACCTATTTCAATGATATTTATTTATATGGTATATACAATTTGAATTTACAAATATATTTTGTTTGACCTTTTAAGAATTTATTTATGCACATTTTTTTGTTGTCTAACATCAGATTAATTAATAGATTGTGCAATTCATTCTTATACTTATAGTATTTTATAAATGTAGAAAAAAAATCAAAAGATTGACATTTTTTTTGTTCTTTCGTCCCACCTAGTATTATTAGTGTTGAAGCCACTGTGGAAGAATACTTTCACTTTTACTTTCTCGTTCTCTTTCACATGATATGCATAAACATAAATTAGTGCAATGTTAAGTGGGACAAATTGTTAACAGTTGGCCACGTTGTTGTACATACCCTGGCCTCGGTGTTTTTCACAATCAAATTGACTTATTATAACAAAATGGAAAATCACACGAAAAAATTGCGAAATGTCTAAATTACCTTGAACGACTATATGAATAAATTATAAAGCTCTTGAAGAATCAAAAAGTATTGAACTAAATATTAAATCTACGTCAATACTTCAAACTCATTTATCCGCGATCGAGTTCAATTAAGCTTCTAAAGATGAAAAATCTAAAAATGAAAATGAAAGACAAATAGTTTGATTAATAATGGAAGATTAAAATGAGAAACTTAGGTGATAATTTATTAATAAATATAATGTCCAGTCTTCAGGAGCATAGCCGAGTGGTAAGGCCTGTGATGATGTGGGTGTAATTCCCCGGCGACGCAGGGTTCGAATCTCGGGTGGGACAAATTTTCATTGAAATATTATGAAGGTTTGTCCTGGGGTTCGACCTGTTGGCTCTCTCGCACAGGTGTCTGCTACTCGGGCACATTTCTCGATTTACATCTTACCCGGTCGAGGGACCTCCGATCGAGTGGGGTGGAGTTTCTCGTCTCTCCTCCTTATCAAAAAATAAATAAATATAATGTTCCACTCATATTATCTTTTGACCGTTGAGAAGTGGTGGGCCCAGAGAAAGAATGAAAAGATGTTCAACAATACATTATAGTTGTGGGCATTCATTTTGGTACTTATTGTCTTAATTAGTAGGCCTAATTTTGTCATTTTGATTTTCACGAAACATCCCAAAAGAAGCCGCGGATAAATTTGCAATTTATTTATTTCTAAGTATTTTCATAATCATAAACGTTACTATGTTTTTTTAGAAAATAGAAAATTAAATTTAATGGGTAAAATCTTCTATAAAATATTTTTGATAATGATACTTTGTATTCAGTATTTGACAGCCAGGTTTTTTTTTTTTGGAATTAATTATATTCTTAAAAAGAAAAAAGAAAGGGAAAGAAAAACAATTGTGGATCTCCTTTTTTTCTCCTCTTTTCTCTTTGGACAGTAAATTATACACTCAATTCATACTCATTTAGTACAGTGTAGATTCTCTTTCTTTCTCTCTCACACACACGGAGTGCCGGAGAACGAATCCCGGCGGAACCCTAATTCAGTTCGATTAGCGATTCAGTTTCCTTCGCGCCGCCGCTAACGCTTTGACCACCGGATCAGTTAATGCGATTATATGAGCAAACGATTACACTCGATTTGCTTTCCCGATACCCACGCGAATCGAGATTTGCGCATTTCCGATTCCGATCGGAAGTTGCATGTTGGGGGTTTTCACTGAAACACACAAGCAGACACAGCTAATTCTTAGCTGAGATGTCGGCGTACGACGCGGCGTTTGTGAACGCCGAGCTCTCGAAGAAGACCTCGATCTTCGGCCTTCACCTGGGGGTGGTGATCGGAATAGTCGTCGGCGCAGTTATCGTGCTCATCCTCTTCTTATTCTCTCTCTGCATCACCGCCTCGCGCCGCCGCCGCAGCGGCAAGGGTAAACTCCACCGTCCGGCAAAGATATCTGGCGGCGGGGAGGTATCTCCCGTCGTCTCCAAGGAGATCCATGACACTGCCCGTCAATCCTCCGCCGCCGCTGCCGCCTCTCACCGCCCGATTGTGCCTCAGGTACGGAGTGTCTAGATCTAATCCCCTCTTAATGGAACTCTCAATAATTATGTTGGCTTATTTGATTTTACTTTAATTGAAATGAATTTCATTCATGGTAGAGTTATTAACTGCTGTTCAGTAATTTATTTTGTATTATCCTCAACTATCTTATTCTTTTTTTTTTCCAAAAAAAAAAAAAACAGGCCCTGCCGGAGATACAAATAGACATGGGAAAAGTGGAGCACAGAGTGGTATTTTCCGACAGAGGAGCATCAAGTGGTGAAAGTCGAGCCACAAGCGGGGCAGACACGAGCTCATTCGGAGGTAGTGGATCCTTGCCAGAGGTATCACATTTGGGATGGGGAAGATGGTACACTCTGAGAGAGCTTGAGGCGGCCTCAAATGGATTAGCAGATGAGAATGTAATTGGTGAGGGGGGATATGGTATTGTGTATTACGGTGTTTTGGCTGATAACACCCGAGTGGCCATCAAGAATTTGTTGAATAACAAGTAAGGAAATTCAATTATTAGCTTGATTTCTGAAATTGTGATTGTTTGTGAGTTTGTGAAAATAATCTTAGCCTGTATGCTGGTATTCTACAAATTTTGGAGTACGATGCAAGTTAGAATTATTGCTTACCGAATAAAGTTATACTAGTTTAAACCAAAAATAAGGCTTAGTTGTTCAATGGTGTCTATGTGTTATATTTTTCTGGAACGCCTGAATTCACTTTGATCAATATTATCAGGGGACAAGCTGAAAAAGAGTTTAAAGTAGAGGTTGAAGTAATCGGACGTGTAAGACACAAGAATCTTGTGAGGTTGCTCGGATACTGTGTTGAAGGAGCTTACAGGTACCTGTAAATATTTCGTTATGCAATATATACCTTTGTACTAATACTTGAGCATCAGAAGTTGAAATGTTGAACTGTATTTTCAATTGCTTTTTATGTAGGATGCTAGTGTATGAATACGTGGATAATGGAAATTTGGACCAGTGGCTTCATGGAGATGTTGGGGACGTCAGCCCTTTGACTTGGGAGATCCGTATGAATATAATTCTGGGAGCAGCAAAGGGGTATGGTGACCCAAAAGTTAATGTTGATTTCTTGTTACGAATTACAGTCTTCGAGATTTTAAAATTATGTACCCTTAAATGACAGCTATCTTTCAATATTACAAACTATCCTAAAATATTTGATTAAATTGTAAAATTAAGGGCTGGTTATAATGCTTTTATATTTGTGGAGTGGGTTCTGAAATATTTGTTGCTTATGATGGGGGATGAAATATAAATGTAAGAATATATAATCAAGGTTTTTTTTTGTGAATTTGAAAGTTTTTTTTTACTCCTAGTCACTTGCTTCTTGAACTCTCCCTTGTGCAGCTTGGCTTATCTACATGAGGGTCTTGAACCAAAAGTTGTTCATCGAGACATCAAGACCAGTAACATACTGCTCGACCGTCAGTGGCATACTAAGCTGTCTGATTTTGGACTCGCTAAACTTTTGAATTCAGAGAGCTCTTATGTGACAACTCGAGTTATGGGTACTTTTGGGTTAGTCGATGCTTTTCTAAAACAAATCTTTTGATGTGTACTTGTGATGAAGCTGAGGTGCTTTAAGGTGTAGGTAAATAATCAATATTCTTCATTCTTTTGCTAGATATGTTGCTCCAGAATATGCTTGCACAGGTATGCTGAATGAGAAGAGTGATATTTATAGCTTCGGAATACTGATAATGGAGATTATTACCGGAAGATCTCCAGTTGATTATAGTCGACCAAAGGAAGAGGTAAGTTTTAAGTACAAATTAAGAAAAGTAGACATGAGGTTTATTGTTTGTGTAGATTCGTCAATTGTTAAATATTGGTTGCGGGTTGAAACGATCTCTACATATCCAATGGTTCACACAAGGGTTAGTAGGGAGAAGTTTGATTTGAGTGTGAGCGGAGCCAGTTTTTCTTTTTCTTTATGCAAATCTGTGTTGACAAGTTATGGGAAATTTTTAGTGTGAGAGTAATTTGAAATATTAAACAAATGAAGTCCGTGTAAGTTGTGACTTGTGGTCAAGGATTTGTATGCATACCGCGTTGAAGATATAATAGAAGCAAGATGTTATGAAATTGTGGTGGGAGTACACTATGGAGTAAATGACGTAGAAATAATTGTTCATTCACATATCGTTTGCTTACTACTCTATTCCTACATGCAGTGCTGTGCTTTTATTATATTTTCAAACTGGCATGAAATAAAAATTTTATCGCAATCTCCAGACGTGTTAAATATTTTAAATATTTTGTGAAGTAATTTATTTTGTTAAGTGTTCCATAACTCAACAACAAACATACGTATCCAACAAAAAGCTTTACTCGCGCTCAGCTTGATCTCCTACATGCGGGAGCTGTGTTTGAACAACTCACTAGATATGTAGATAGTGTAAATTTTACATAACCTTCTGCAGCGAGAGAAAAGAACTGTAATAATTTGGGGGTAGATCATTAATGAAATCTGTTTGATAATTTTGGATTAGTTTATCCGAAACATTTGCTCGATCAATTGCAGGTTAACCTAGTTGATTGGCTAAAGATGATGGTGGGAAACAGGAAATCAGAGGAAGTGATAGATCCTAAGTTGCCTGAAAGGCCTGCCTCAAAAGCATTGAAACGTGTTATTTTGGTGGCCCTCCGATGTGTAGACCCTGATGCCCAGAAGAGGCCAAAAATGGGTCACATAATACACATGCTGGAATCAGAGGATTTGCTCTCTCGCGATGTAAGTCTGAAGATTAAAATCATCCAAAATTTTGCTTTTTATTATTTTTTATTTTTTTATTTCCCTTTGCTAAAATGTCACATTCAAATATAGGAACGTCGAATTGCTCGAGAAAGTTCCCTTTCCCACCGAGAATACAAAAAACCGGGCCCAGATTCGGCTAATAAGCATAGCGATGAAGGTGTCTCTGGTGTTAGAAAAGAAGAGAGCAGTAGGGACAATAATATACCAAATGGATTGAGATAGATTATCAATATGGGGTATCTGTTTTTTCTTATCAAACTCATCCATGGTTTATACCATTTCATTACCAACTACATATTTTATATATTGATCAGTTATCGCCATTGTATTCTTATAGAGTCGCGTTAACCATTATTAGCATCTGTAATTAAGCGAGTGATCATTCTTTACTATCTCTATATAAATTGTTAGCATATTATTTTTGATTACTCTATGGTATTTTTTCCCTTGACCAACTCTCGTTGCAGCATTCTAATTTTAGTTAATTAGGTGTGATTATAAAACCTATTACAGTACCTCTTTGTCTGTTGCACTACTACCCTACTTGAGCTAATCAGACGTGCTTGTAAAACCTCATGCACATCTCAGGTATAATTGTGAATGTGAAATTAGTATTATATTTGCGTTGGACCGGTCGGTAATTGGCAAGTTGATTATGTTTGGAGTTTTATGTTCATGCGCATGGATGATGCTAGTTCTTTGTCATGGTTGCTCAGTCCTTGTAAGTTGTAACACGTAATGATGCCATAAGTAGGGGCCTAATTTTTAAATTTTTTTAAATCCAATTTGAACACTACAAAAAATTTATAAAGTTTTTGTATATTTATTTTATTATGTTTTGATCACAAAATTGTTCAATATAAATACAAAATAAAATAATTTTCAATAATATTTTGGATTTAAAAATTAAATATATTTTTAATAATCATGATTAATAATAAATTGATTAGTCTTATTATAATTATTAAGTATTAAAAATAATTTTATTTATAAATCAAAATATTACTTTTAAAATTATATTTATATGTATTACCTTAAAATTAAAGATTAAAATGAGTAGCTGACTCAGTTTTCTTGTAGTGAATACGTCAGAGTTTGAAATCATGTAATTGTGATTATTTTATCAATTAAAAAATAATTTCATCATTTTCATTCAAATTTTTATACTCATTTTTTAAAAAATAAGGTTATCTTTATCAACCATCCTCACAATCTTAATTAAATCCTATGTATTTCCCTTTCTTCCATATCATCAATTTACAATACAATCTATATTTTTTTTTTCTTACTTTATCAACAAATTCAATCAATTTTTTTATTTTCTTATTCATTTTTTAATAATATTTAAAATTTCTAAACTAAATAAATTATCATGTATAATTTATATTCATATTAAAAAATATTTATTAGTAAAAAGTAATTTAATAACTTCAAAATTTATTTTATGGATTAATTTATTTTAATATTAAATTGGGATATAGAATATATAACTATAATTTTTATTAATAATACTATAAATTCTTATACAATTTTAATATTGAATTGGAATATAAAATATATTAATATAATTTTTATTAATATACCTAATATGACTTGGCCGAATGGAATACTCACATAATAGAATGTGCAACCCATATTGTACTTAGATTCACATAATTGTTCCTTTCTTTTTTATTATGAAGTTTTTATTTTTATTATTATTTTTCTCTTATATTCAATATTTTTCAAACTAGCTACTAACTTATAAAATTTTAGTATAAATTTATTAGTTATTTGATTCTTAGTTAAATAATTTATAGAATATATTAAAAAATTGTAGTATTAAACTTATAGTTAAATAATAGCTACTATTATTTTGTATTTATTTATATCAATTTAGTTATTTGATTCTTTTGTATTTATTTATATTAATTTATAAAATTTTAGTATAAATTTATTAGTTATTCTTTTATTTATTTTGTAAAAGTATGTAAAAATATCCATTTATGCATTTTAATTCTCAAATTTGTTCTCTTAGAATAATAATATACTCTCATAAATAAAAGCACAAGTGAACCTAAAGACCTAATAGCGTGTTTGACAGGGCTGTTTTAAGTACAAGCTCTTTAAAACAACTTATAAACTGTTTAAGAGTTTATAAGTTCTTCAAATTAGTTTGACTAACTAAAAAAAAGATTAAGTGAAACTACTGGATTTAGCAAATCCCCATCAGGCTGTTGGTATGGACAAGAAAAGGGTGGCAGCTGTAGTCAAAATCAAACACGGAGAAATCTTGTGTTTGAACATTGTAGACAGCACGTAACCGAGCTTGATTAAAACCGCTCCTTGTCGGCCTATAGACAGCAAAGATAATGACCTCTCGGTATTTTAACCAACCAGCTGGAGCGAGTTTACAATCCAAGC
The DNA here is from genome assembly GCA_954870475.1 of Euphrasia confusa. Lineage (NCBI taxonomy): Eukaryota > Viridiplantae > Streptophyta > Magnoliopsida > Lamiales > Orobanchaceae > Euphrasia > Euphrasia confusa. Next base: position 2,583,501 of record OX940961.1, read on the forward strand.
AAGCCCCTTCGTCAGGTTTGGAGGACATGGGATTCTCCTCCCTATCATACGACTCATTCAATAAGTCCTTGTAAGCTTCTAAGTCAATGTCGGGCAGCTTTGTCCATTTTCTCGTTTCTGGTTCCATCTCCCAAACCTCCCACTTCAAATAGCCACGCCCGATCATCAAAGTCAGATACTTTCCCCCGGATAAATATTTATGATAATAATACCCACCACTCCATTCAGGGGTGGGACACACAGTAATAATCTCAGTCTCCATGTTCATTATCAATATATAATTATTTCTCATCGGAGCAGTAATAAATCCTTTCTGCTTGCTGAGACTCAGAAGAAAATTCACACGAACATCGGGCGCCCAATGCACAAATCCTTCCGTTACCAACGGCCACATATGGAGAAGTCTAGAAGCTGCGAAAGGTAAGTGTTTGGTATCAACAAGCCTCCAGGAGTTATCAACCCCGACAGTCAATATACCACAATATAGCCGTGCCTTTACATCCTGTTCTCTCTTATAATACGCACGGACCACTTTGTACTCCATTCGAGTAGCGACAAATGCTATGGCGGCTACACGTTTGGGGAATAGGGCCCGGGAAGTCGACATAGTAAATGGAGGGAGAGCGAGATGTTGGTTTGTTACTGGATTTGCGATTACAAGTTCATATTTGTCTCTGAAATCAGGCCCAAGCAACAAACCATTACAACTGGACCAGAATTGGCATTCGGGGTAGTATGTGAAGTCGGACATCTCAATTTGTCCATCTTGTGTAATTGACATAAAACTATTTTTGGATTCTTCTCTATGCCTGATGAGAAGCCCAGGAGTTGAATGATGAAGGTGGGCAAACTTGAAATTATGGGTTAGGATAATGCAGAACCACCTCCGGCAAATGAACATTGTGAAGTCAAATATCTCTGGAGCTGGGATATGTAGTAGAATCTGCATCAACAACTCTTCCGGAAGAGAATCAAAATCGGTGCAGGTTTTCAATATCTTCGTTGCACTACGTCTCACCAGATTAAAATTTCCGCCCTCGTCCATCTGCATAAGAAATACAAACAGTATATATTCTGAAATTTACATCAAACACATAAAGGAAAGGATTTTTATTATGAGAAACATGTATGTTCTGAAATTCATATCAAACACATAAAGGAAGGATTTTTATGGTGATTATGGGCTTCAATTCAAAAACCATGTGTTTATCATAAATTAGGGTTTATCATAGAATCATCTGAAGCGGACACTAATTTAATACCGAATTTTCAATTCAAATTCCAAATCAAATTAATGAATTACAGTACTAAAAAATATAGAATCGGGGTTACCTCTGTTTTTTTTTTCTTCGTTGTTATTTGTATCACTTTGCTCCACGGTTTTTTTTATTTAGGGATAATTACATTTTCCAACCTGAGATTTAGATGTTTTTACACTTTACAACCTCGCCGGAAAATGTTGCCGATTACAACCCGAAGTTTTACGATATCACAGTTTGCAACCCTCTGGTCGGAACGGAATATTCTTTAGAATATTCCATTCTTAATGGTAATTTTGTAAATAAACCGTAAAAATAAATGGTTAATTACTACGCTACCCTCCTTTAAAAAGTACTGCCAATATTTTTATTTATAAATAAAAAATAAAATTCTTTTACCCCAAATCAATTTATTGAGAAACTCAAAAAATCTAAGAACCCTAAAGTTGCAATTGGCGGCGACTAAATCTGCTCGGCGACGACATAGTTAAGAGAAGCAGTAACAATAATCCAACTACAGAGCAAACCCAAAAGAAATTGATCAAAACATCGAGGCCGCAAGTGTCGAGAATCTCTTCGTCGGTGACGGAGAGGGAGGATCGGATCCAGTCGAGGGAGAAGAGGTGGCGACATAAATTGAAACGGCGGTGGAAGGAGATGTGGTGGGTGCCGAGGGAGGCGGCACACGCAGTAGATAGATGCATTAGAGGGTGAGAATGAGAGAGCGAAATTGATGTAGATTGAAATTAAAATTAACGAACTCTGTGCATTCAAAGTTTTTTTTTTACACAATTGATCGATGATGCCAGGGAGATGGAGGTGGTTGTGTTGTGTCCAACTTTTAATTTTTTCTGCAATTGATCGACCCGATGGAGATGGAGTAATTGTGTTATGTCCATTTTTTTTCAAATGTTCGATGCAATGGAGATGATGAGAGGCATTTGGAAAAATGCCCCTCCAAATAGTAAGTACAAGGTATGTATCCCTTCCAAAATAAAAATCGGACATCTACCCCTCCTTTCATTAAATTAAATGTAAAAGAAACAAAAATAAAAATATTTACACAATAACCCCTAAAAATATTTACACAATAACCCCTCCTTTCATTTCTTCTTCTTCCCCATTTTTGCTCTCCCGTAACCTAAATCGCCCAAAAAAAAAGCTCCGACATTGTCAATTTTCCACCAACAATTCGACGTAAAAAGGTTAGCATTCACTTCTACATGACTTGTGTGTGTGTTGTTTTCAATTTCGAGTTTTAATTTTGCGTTTTCAAAGCTTTTCGAAACAAAAAAAAAAATGAAAATCGCAGACTGGCGCAGGTGCGCAGGCCTCAGCCTGCACACGGCGTCAAAATTGACGCAGGCTTCGGCCTGCGCACAGCAACAAAATTGACGCAGGCTGAAGCCTGCGCACAGAGTCAAGTTTGACGCAGGCTGAAGCCTGCGCACGGAGTCAAGTTTGACGCAGGCTGAAGCCTGCGCACAGCCTGCGCACAGCTTGACTCTGTGCGCAGGCAGTGGCCTGCGCACTTACCAGTCCAGTTTTGAATTCTGATTCTTCCCGTTTTATTGTAATTACAGGCATGGATAAGAGCATGGATAAGATATCAATCACAATACATTATAGTGGAGAGTGGAAGCTCTTGGAGGGATATTGGAGATGGATAATGAGCGATTTGAAGCACTCGAAAACAATATTGATTGATAGGAGCATTTCGTTTAATGCACTTATTGAGAAAGTGTGTGGAAAAATCGTCATCGATCCATCATGTAATGAAGTTGCGATCTCTCGATTCCCAAAGGAAAAGTGTCCTCCTAAATATATTAATGATGAAGAAAGTTGGGCCACGACTTTATGGCTTCATAGAAACCAAGATGAAATGGAGTTGTTTGTGACCTACAGTCCCTCTGTACCGAGAAGTCCTGCCCGTGAAAGTCCTGCCCGTGAAAGTCCTGCACGTCAAAGTCCAATTCGCCCAGAAAAACTTCCAACTCGACGAACTTCAGGTGAAACATCTGAATATTACAGTCAAGTAATAGTGCCATCTACTTATGATTCGTCTGTATCTATTTGGGATAGCATTGATTTATGCAATAATTATGATGGTTATGATTATGATGGTGGTGCGGGTGGTGATTATGATGATGGTGTTGATGGTGTCGAAGTCGATGATAACGACGATGATGTTGTTGATGACGATGGTAATGATGGTGGTGACGACGGTTATAATGAGGGCGGTAGTTCTTATTATAATAATCCTGTTGTGGACGAGCCTGTTGTTCCTGCTTTTAGACTTTGTGATCGAGACGGAGGTGGTCGGTATGATGGTTCCGATTTGGTAGTTGGTCAGACTTTCAAGAACAAAGACGATTTCAGCTATGTTGTCGGTCGGGTAGCATTGCAGGGCAAGTTTGAATTCGTTGTGCACAAATCTGATCACAATCGAAAGGTGGTGAAATGTGTTGAAAAAAATTGCAAATGGAAAATTCGTGCAACGAGGAAGAAGGCGACCGATGAGTTTGTGATTAAAACCTACACCAATATCCACACTTGTTCTTTGATTGATAGAAGCGGTGTGCACAGGCAGGCCTCTAGCAGTCTTATCGGCAATCGACTCCAGGACCAGTTCTTGAACGCAAAGAAACCTCTGACACCGGCTGCAATTCAGCAGTTTATGCGTACTGAGGAAAATATTACTGTCAGTTACGACAAAGCATGGAGAGCGCAGCAGAAAGCCCTGGAAAATGTTCGCGGATCCTATGAAGATAATTTCTCGAAGCTTCCTTCGTATTGTTACATGCTTGAAAAAAGGAATCCAGGTACGTTCACCCGTATTCAGACAGATGTCAATGATGAATTTCAGTACTTCTTCATGGCTATCGGAGCGTGTATTCGGGGATTTCAGTACATGAAGGACATTATCGTCATTGATGCATCGTTCATGACCAATAGATACAAGGGAACGCTTCTTATTGCTTCTGCTACTGACAGTGAGCATCACAGTTACCCACTTGCTTGGGGTGTGGGTGATGCAGAGGACACCAGTTGCTGGATTTGGTTCCTCGAGTGCTTGCAGTTTTTGATTCCAGATAGATCTGATCTGGTAATCGTGTCTGACAGAGGTCAGCCAATTATAAATGCTGTAGCTGCTGTTTACCCTAATGCGGAACATGGACACTGTTATTGGCACATCATGCAAAACATCAAGTCCAAGTACAACAAAAGAAAAGACTTGGTTGGTCATTTTAAGAAGGCTGCGTGCTCGTACACTTTACCCGAGTTCAATCTCAATTTTTCAGAGCTTAGAGCAGCGAGCGAAAAATGTGCGAAGTGGTTAGAAGATATCACGTTTGAGAAATGGTCAAGAGTCCACCACCGTGTGAATAGATACGAGGTGATGACGTCTAACGCTGTGGAAGTGATAAATTCTGTGATGAAAGACGCTAAAGACCTCCCCATATGTTCCTTGATCAAGTTTATTGTGGATAAGATGGTTGAATGGTTTTGCAAACATCGTGAAGAAGCTTGGGCGTTCAACGGTGTATTGACACCGAGAAGGGAAACAACGTTGCGTGAGCGTTATGACCGTGCTCCTAAATGGGTTACCAGAAAAATAAGTACTTGGATGTACATTGTGGAGTCGACTAGATGGTGTGGGGTTGTGGATTTGGAGGCAATGACGTGTGAATGTGGTGTGTTTCAGATTGACATGATGCCGTGTGAGCACGCCATAGCCGCAGCGTACGCCAAGGACCCGAGTCGGGCAGGACAATATGCTTATGAGCTGACTTCTCCTTATTTCACCCGTGAGTATTTCATGCAAGCATATAAGGAGAACATTATACCTGTTCCTTCAGAAGATCAATGGACGGATATTCCCGAACATGTCCAAAGCATGATAGTGCTGCCACCACCGGTGAAACGAGCTCCAGGGCGGCCGAGAATGGACCGTTTCACGAGCCGAATTGAGAGGTTTTCGAAGAAAAAATATCGTTGTGGCAAATGTCAAGGAGAGGGTCACAATGCACAGACTTGTCCGATTCCGCCAGAGTAAACACTGTTGAACTTTTATGTAGTTGTGTGTGTTTTCATATATATTTTTGTGTAAATTGACTTGTGAAACATTTACTATGCAGGTTGTGAAGTGAAGAGGAGGAAGTTGTAGAAGGCCGGTAGAAAACATTGTCAAACTTAAAAGGATAGAGAACTAACAGCGTTTTGTCATTCCTGTCCGCCAAATACTCTCTAAACCTGTCCACCGCTGGCCTTCCAGGTAGCCCCTTCCTGGGGAGCGCGTTGTACGGTGATCTCACGAAGTGTGAAGGACGACGAATACGTACGTCTCGCATTCTTGTCCTGTCCACGCTCGATGACGAATCTTCGTTCACTACATTCGACTGGAATCGCGGAGGTTGGAATGGAGTTTGAAAATCCTCAACCTCGCGCGAGAGTGGCACAGGAGAAGGATAATACTCGATCATCGCTTGCGGTTGTGGTTGTGGACTATCCCAAGTTGGAGCAGAGTAATAATCCATTGGAGGAAACTGAAAAAACAAACAAAATGAGTTCAAATAATAGGTCATACTAATTTTTGAAATATATTAATAGTAATATATTTTTAAAAATTCATATTTTAAAAAAATACACAAAGAAACAAACAAAACAAAGGAACTAATATAATTTTTTCAAAAAATATTAATAGTAATATAATTTTTTCTTGTTCAAAACAACAAAAAACAATAAAACTACGGAACCTCGTTCTGCCTATCTCCTAAGTTGCAACTCCCCCTAAAGCTCTCCTCGAGTGAGGTGATCCGATCACCGTGCCCTCTCAGCACAACACCATACTCAGTCAACTGCACACCGTACCCGTCGAGCTGCGTACCGTACCGGGTCATCTGATCCCCATACCCGTCGAGCTGCGTACCGTACCGGGTCAACTGATCCCCATACCCGTCGAGCTGCGTACCGTACCGGGTCATCATCGCATTCTGCTCGGTGATACGAGTAGTCTGCTCGGCGATCTGAGTAGTCTGCACGGCGATCTGTCTACTCTGAGCAGAAATCAACTCCCTCTGGGCCCTCATCTCTGCGTACATAGCCTCGTCTCGGGCAGTGTTCATCTGCTGCAAATCTCCCCACCACGAAGGTAGACCTGCAGCCTGAAAGGACGATTGACCTGCATCCTGAAAAGACCCAGGAAATGCGGAGTACGTCGTGTGGTGTGCAGGTGAGAGTGTCCTCTGTCGTCGAGGTGGGGATGGGGATGGAGCTGGAGCTGGAGGTGCAACAATGAACGACACGTAGTCGTCGCAGAAGATGTCGTCGTCGTTCAACCGTAGAGCGTCTGCGCGTTTGGCAAAATATCTCCGCTCGAACCAGCACAACGTGCCATAAAAATACGAAGACCGCAACTCGACAACGTCCGGCTTCAAGCGCGGATACACAACCTGCATGTTTATTTTTAAAATTCTATAAGTTTTAATAAATTTAATTCATACAATAAAATTGTTCAAACATTTACCTGCACATCGTTCACCAAGAACTTCTTGAATTCTTCGTTCTTGGGTGCGTTATTACTCAGAGACCATCGCAGCATCCTGGGGTACGAATGCCTGTAGTCTCTCCTCGGGGTTGCGTACAATTGTACAGCCGCACCCTCCAAAGCCTAAATCATCCAAAACAAAAACCAAAACAAGTTTATATTATTAAACACTACAACAACTATTCAATTATCAACAAAACTAGTTTAAAACATACCGCATAAAAATGAATGAACCCAAAGGCATTCCATGCGCGTGTGGGGCCGGTCCCCTCGATTTCCCCTATTCTAGAGAAGCAATCATCCACGATAGCGTTCCACGCCTTTATCCCCTATGGATACTTCTGGCATGCATCGAGATTACTGTAAAGCTGTAATAAACACAAAAATTAAAAAAGAAATAAATTATTTCAATAAACAATAAAAAGAAAATTTAATTCGCGTATTACCTTGAAAAACTCATCAGGGACGCATGATTGTCTGTTAGGTATGTCTAACAGATTTGTAATCAACCAAACAAATGTTAGGTTGATTACGAATGGGTACCTCTCCGGATGTTTTTTGCTCAAAAGTTTTTCGATTTTTTTAGTCAGCACGTCTGTCGGAACCTGTTTAAAAATGAAAAAATAATTAAAACACTACACTCACAATATATAATTCTCGTACTTTTGATAATTCAATTTCATGACAATTGACAACGAAGTATTGTTATAAAAATAGAACCTGTTTTTTGGACTCCTCATAGTCCGGAAATGCTATTTCTTTCAGGTCTTCATCCGCATTCTTGTCATCATCGGTGCGAAGGTCCTGAAAGTGCAACCCGGTGATCATACTAAACTCCACGGGGCTGAGACGAACTATCATGTTGTTCACCTCGAACAACCTACATCGGACCTTCTTCGGGTCAGGCCAACTGCACACTCGAGCCATCAACTGATGGGTGGCCGCATTTGGCACGTTCCCTTCCCCGTCCAAAAGTAAGAAGTTCCCCAACTGAGGGTATTCATCCACGACATGTGGGAAGGCCGCCAACAGTGGTCCGGCTATCGCGGGAATTTTCTTGTACCCGTGGCGCGTGGTTAACTTCCCATTCTTGACCACATCGCCGTATTTGCGTGGGGGTAACTCACCGATGTCCTCTGCCACCACAGTGCGATAATCCTCCTGAAAAACACAGAAAAAAAAAAACATTTTCAAAACTGGAATCTGCACTGCGCAGGTGCGCAGGCCACGGCCTGCGCATGGTGCGCAGGTGCGCAGGTGCGCAGGCCACGGCCTGCGCACGACACTCAAGAACACAGAACACAGAACTTCAGAAATTTCAAAAAAATTAATCTCGACCCAAAATTAAAGCTACGACAGTTAATTGAATTGCATTTGAGCCAGGGAAGTAGACTGGTACCTGATAATTCATTTGGGCCTGTGATTCCGACAACCCGAGGAAACGATCGTCGTCGCGGTCATGCATCGACTTCGAACGGGCTTCATCCGCCGGGTTGCTCTGAGCAGTTGGGGACGGGGATGGCCGACGAGGCCTTTTCGATCCCCTGGTCGCGGAGGTTGACGCCATCGACATTGCCGGAAATTGAACTGGAATTCTGCATTTTCATTTTTTATTTCAAAACTTGAAATTGCGAATGAGAGAGAGAGAGGTGCGGGGCAGAGAGATTTGGGAGGGGTACTTACCGGAGTTCGTTTCTTCGCCGGTCGTCGGAGTTAGTTTGTTCGCCGGAGTGGAGTTAGTTTGTGTTTCTGGTAAGAGAGAAAAGAGAGAAAAGAGGGGTAGCGGGCGGGGTTAGGGTTTTGATTTTGTGAAGGACTAAAGTGCAATTGTGAAACATTCATAGGTTAATTTGTAATTTCTAAAACTTATTTTCTGATTTTTGTCTTATTTTTTTTACATTTTAATTAAAAAAAATAAAAAATGGAAGGAGGGGCATTTTTCTGATTTGTAATATTGGGAGGGTCACCCCTCCCAATTCCCTCAGATGATGATGAATCTTTTTCTTTTTTTGTTTTTGTATTTTTTTTATATGAATTGTATTTTTTTTTATTTTTTTATTAATAAATAAAGGGGTAAATTAGTCTTTTAATTTCAAAATTAGCATGTGCATCTCACATAATCGGAATATTCGCCGGAATATTCCATTTCGACTTCCGGCAGGTTGGAAAATGCAAAGTGATCAAACCTCGAGTTGTAATCGGTAACACTTTTCCGGCGAGGTTGCAAAGTGTAAAAACACATAAACCTCGAGTTGGAAAATGTAATTAACCCTTTTATTTATTATTCTTCTTCTAATATAGCCCTCTCCTTAATTGAATCTTAAATAGTTAAGTACTCCTATGGAATATCAAAGTTGGTCGGAAATTGGGATGCTTTCCTTCTTCTTTCTTTCTTTTTTTTTTTTTTTTTTTTTTCTTCATATTAGTATTTTTTTTCTAACTAATTATCCTTTTTTTAATATTCAACAAAAATAGAAATATATATATTTTAAATATAATTTTACATTTATTTTTTCAATTATTTTTTAAACTTTACTTATAAATATTTTATTTTTAACTCAAAAATAATTTTTTACCATTGAATTTAATTTGAATCTTAAATTCGTTTACACCAATGAAATCCTCTATATTTTGTATTCATGATTTACAATCACTATATACACAATAATGCAAATTATATTTCACAAAGTAAAACATAATCACCAGTGACGAAATATGATCTTGGGTTACGTATATAATACTAAGTGTTTTATCCTATCATCTTTAGCGTTTTGTTAGTCAAATTCTCGATTTTTTTTTTGTCGTCGATTAGCTTAGAAGGATTTTTTTTCGCCTTTTGTCATCAAAGCTTACATAAGTTGGACAACCTTAACAAAGTTTTTTAAAGTGTAATTGATTCAACTTTGAAAACCTTAATAGAGTTGTTTAATGTGTTGTTTATCCAATTTTGATAATTGATCACTTAAATTTTCCGTTAATTTTGTATCATGTTCTAATTGGACTACTTTGCTTTTTTATTTTTAATTAACAATATTGAATTGGTATTTAAGCACAAGTGAAACTAAACTGAATTTAGCAAATCCCCATGAGGCTGTTGGTATGGACAAGAAAAGGGTGGCAGCTGTACTCAAAATCAAACACAGAGAAATCTTGTGTTTGAACATTGTAGACAGCACGTAACCGAGCTTGATTAAAACCGAACCTTGTCGGCCTGTAGACAGCAAAGATAATAACCTCTTGGTATTTCAGCCAACCGGCTGGAGCGAGTTTGCAATCCAAGCAAGCCCCTTCATGAGGTTTGGACATGGGGTTCTCCTCCCTATCATAGGACTCATTCAATAAGTACTTGTATGCTTCCAAGTCAATGTCGGGCAGCTTTGTCCATTCTCTCGTTTCTGGTTCCATTTCCCAAACCTCCCACTTCAAATACCCACGCCCGATCATCAAAGACAGATACTTTCCACCCGAGAAATATTTATGATAATAATACCCACCACTCCATTGAGGGGTGGGACACACAGTAATAATTTCAGTCTCCATGTTCATTGTCAATATATAATTATTTGTCATTGGAGTAGTAATAATCCCTTTCTCCTTGCTGAGACTAAGATGATAATTCACACGAACATCGGGCGCCCAATGCACAAATCCTTCCGTGACCAAGGGCCACATATGGAGAAGTCTAGAAGCTGCGAAAGGTAAGTGTTTGGTATCAACAAGTCTCCAGGAGTTATCAACCCCGACAGTCAATATACCACAATATAGCCGTGACTGTAGATCCGGCTTTCCATTATAATACGCGCGGACCACTTTGTACTCCATGTGAGTAGCAACAAATGCTATGGCGGATAAACGTTTGGGTAATTGGGTCCGGGAGATAGTAAATGGAGGGAGAGAGAGATGTTGGTTTGTTACTGGATTTGCAATTACAAGTTCATAGTTGTCTCTGAAATCAGGCTCAAGCAACAAACCATTACAACTGGACCAGAACTCGTATACGGGATTGTATGTGAAGGCGGATATCTCAATTTGTCCGATTTGTGTCATTGACATAAAACTATTTTTGGATTCTTCTCTATGCCTGATGAGAAGCCCAGGAGTTGAATGATGAAGGTGGGCAAACTTGAAATTATGGGTTTTGATAATATGGAACCACCTCCGGCAAACATACATTGCGCAGTAAAATAAATCTTGAGCAGGGATTTGTAGTAGAATTTGCATCAATAACTCTTCCGGAAGATAATCCAAATCGGTGCAGGTTTTCAACATCTTCCTTCTACTACGTCGCACTAGATTAAAATTTCCTTCCTCATCCATCTGCATACGAAATAATCATAAGAAACGGTGTATATTCTGAAATTCATATCAAACACATAAAGGAAATAATTTTGTTATGATTATTATGTTCTTCAATTAAAAAATCGTGTGTATATACATATAATTGTCTGAAGAGAAAATCCGGGTCAATTGCGAACCCTAATTTAGTACCAAATTATCAATTCAAATTCCAAATCAAATTAATGAATTACAGTACTTGAAAAAATATAGAAGGGGGCTACCTCTATTTCCTTCTTCGTTGTTATTTGTATCTCTTTCCTCCACAAGCGCTGGGAGTTTTTTTCATATACGCCCTCTCCCTTAACATTATCTTAAGTACTCTCCTACGGCGAGTCGGCGACGGTGAGATATACTGTATTTCTAATTCGGTATTGGGTTGACCCGCTTTTTTCCAACCTAACCTCTAATGGTACTACTAATAAGTAATAACACTAAAACTCACTTACTTTTTAATAAAAGAATTATTTAGTGAAAAAGGAAAAAGGTATTATAGTTTATAATATTTTAAGTTTTACCGCATAAATTATCTCTTACAATTTATTGTTTATTTCTTACAATTTAAGTTTCATTTATTTAGATTTTTTATTAATAAAAAACTTTAAGATTATAATTATAAAATGGTGTAATAACGGCCTACTTAATATAATAAATATTAATTAATAAATCGTGTAAATTAACAAAATTCAAATAAAATTATATAATGTGCTTGTATTAATAAATAGGAAAAATTGAATCATTTAATTTTAATGAAATTTTAAAAACTCCACTCTATCCAAAATCACCCTTAATAAAAATTATATCAGTATCAAATTTTACTATTGGGATCATTTATCAATGTTATTTAAAAAAATCAAAGAAAAATAAAATAAAAACTTAACCGACAAAATAAAAAGAAGGAAACAGAAGAAAAAAAACACAAATAATAACCGTAAAATTAAACAAAGAAAATCAATTGTACAACTAAAAGATTGTAATATTAAAAAAATATATAAACAAAAGAAAAACATAAATCACAAAAAAAAAATCAAAAAAATCAGTACTTCTTAAAAGTATAAGAAAATTTTCACTATGTACGGACTACGGAGTACATGTTTTTCTTTGCCTTGTTCTTGTTCTCCCAAGCTATGGTTTAGAGTTTCAAATTATTTCGCTTTTAATTCTCAAGTTCAACTACTTAGTACTACTAGCATGTAGCTTACCAATTAGCATGTAGAGTTCTTTGTATATTTTTTTTTTTTCATTTTTGTCGCTATAAGACTTTCTTTATTAATAATCCTAATTCAACATTTTAATAAAATAATATTTTAATTACTTAATTCAACTTTTTTATTTTTATCATTTCACACAATTCACTTCTTATTTTTTCTTATTTATTTATTAAAAACATTTTTTTTATTATTTATTCACACCCCACAATTCACTTTTTTTTTTCTTTTTCTTATTTATAAATTAAATAAATTATTTTTGTTATTTTTAAAAATATGATAAAATACTTTATTGATCGATCTCCATTTTTTTCTTTTTCTTATTTATTAATTAAATAAATTAATTTTGTTATTTTTAAAATATAAAAAAAATAAATTTTATTAATCTCTCAAAACAATGCAAACTTTTTTTAGTTGTCTTTTAAAACATTACACATGTATAAATGAATGTCTTTTTACAACTTTCACCTTTGACTTTTCGTCAAATATTGTTTACTCAGTTTGCTGAACACTTGAATTAAAGATTGTAACTTGTAAGATTTAAAGTTCGAATTAAAAACATGTATGTTTAAGTATTTAAATTTCTTCAATTTATGGCAAAAAAGATTTTGACTTGCAAGTTCCTCTTTGTACTTAGTAATGAATAAAGAGATAAAAAAAAAATGTTCAGAAGCTATTTTTAATTTAATTTTATTATATTCAATATTTTTCTTATAGTTATTTTTTTAAAAAGCTACCTAAGTTTGGTTTTGGTATTTATTTATATTAAGTCATAAAATTTAAGTATAAATTTGTTAGTTATTTGATTATTTATTTTAATATTATTCTAATCAATTATGAGTTATTATTTAATTGTTACGACTTAAATTGAATTTAATGAGGTGTAGTTGGTATTATTATTTTGGTAATTTTAGAATAAAAAATAGTTTGGCTTATGAAAATATAAAAAAATATTATAAAATATGCCTTTATATAAAAAGGTAAATTGTAATTTTCTTGTATTATATTTTAAGATATTATTATGTTTTCTAATTATATTTTAAGACTGTTTTTCAAAATTAAAAAGTCTAACATACCATTTAGATTACAACACGTTTTATTTGGAGTAACTCTAATCTCGTTTATATTCATTTAACATTTTTCCTTCGTGAAGAAACTGTCGAGGAAGAAAATGTTGAACATAATTAAATTTTGAATGAATAGAAACGAGATTAGACTTTCCTTTTGATTGAATTTTCTCATTATATTTATTTATTTTTATTGAAGAATGTGTTCATCTTTTTAATCACCAATTTTTTTTTTTTCAAATTACCATTGAAGAGGAAGACGAGCACCGATACGACGTCGCGAGAACAAAGAGGGAACCAAAAATCAGATTCGGCCAAGACAAAACGATCGAGGGCGAGGGCCTAGATCGAGTTATGGTTCAATGTCGAGGAAGCCATTGTTGGAGACTACTTGTTTGCGAAAAGTCCCCAACGAGATTTCAACCTCAAGAACGAGTTGTGGGGCGTCTCTCTGTTTCCGAGCGTAGGGCACACGAGTACGGACATCGTCCTCGCAAAATTCATCAAGGCAAAGGCATGCACGGAATCTTGGCGTCGCTCTGGAGGGCCTTGAGATGGCGGGCCGAGTTCCGGGACAAGAAGATTAGCCCGAACGAGGATAAGTTGTTCTTGCTGTTCGAGGGTAATCGACTTTGGTTCGCCAAGGGGAGGATAAGTTGTTCTTGTTGCCCAATTTTTATGTTATTTTCGTTTCTAATTTCGTTTAATTAATCGAGTTACCAACAATTCGCTTAGTTTTGTTCTTAATTATGGATAATATAATTACCAATTTATGATAGTTTTGTTTTTTAATTTTGTGTATTAGAATTATCAGATTCGATCCTAATTTTGTGTTATATAATTACTCGTGTTTCTAATTTTGTGTTACACAATTTGCAGCTTTTTGATAGTTTCGTTTGTGTAATAGAATTATCACTATACTGCTAGTTTAGTGCTTAATTTTATAAGTTAGTTTCGTACTTAGTTTTGTATAATATAATTATTAGTTTTTTGTTAGTTTCGTTCTTAATTTTGTAATTCGCTCCTAATTTTATAAGCTAGTTTTGTTTCTAGTCTATCAATAGATAAATTCTGAATCACATAAATCCAATTAGCCAATCAAAACAACCAATTTTGCCACCTAAATCAAATTGAATTTTATTGACCAATAGGAATGCTCAATTTCCCCTATAGCCAATCTTTTCTTCTTCAATTTCAAAATCTATTATCCAATAGAATTGCTCAATTTTGCCAAGCGTAATTTTTTTTCCTTTAATTAATAAATTCAAATTAAAAAGATTAGAATAAAATTAAATGACCGGAACAATTTCCAATACTGGTCTTCAATATATTCCGCTTCTTCCACTTCTCCTTCTCATTTTCCAATTTCGATCTCCATCTCCTTCTTCCTTCCTCTGTGCACTTACAGATTATGGATTTCGATCAAGCAGGTTTTTTACCTCCCATATTGCGAATCAAATTTATGTATAAATTGGGCTTTCTCTTTTCATTCGTTCTTCGTCCCTTTTTCTATCAAAATTAGGTTTCGATCGAGGTTTTTTTTCCCTTCCCTGCTCTATCATAATTAGGATTAGGGATCTTATCATTTTTTTTTGCAGTTTCAGAATTAACCAATTCAATGTCGATGATTGTCTTATTTTTTTTGCAGATTAAGTTCTCATCCGTCATCCCCTCCCAAATTGCCGTCATTCCCTCCCAAATTGCCGTCATTCTCTGTTCTCCTTTTTTTCAATCGAATTAGTCAATTTTCTTTTTCAGTGGATATTATGTACTGATATAAATTGGGCTTACTCTTTTCATTCGTTCTTCGTGACTTTCTCTATCAGAATTAGGTTTCGATCGAGGGCTGCTCTATTCCGACCGGGAGCTTTTTTTGAGTTTGTGTTTGTTAGCTAATTACATAATTCTCTGGTAAATTATGCATTACCTGTCCCCAGGAGCATAGCCGAGTGGTAAGGCCTGTGATGACGTGGGTGTAATTCCCCGGCGACGCAGGGTTCGAATCTCAGGTATGAAGGTTTTTCCTGGGGTTCGACCTGTTGGCTCTCTCGCACAGGTGTCTGCTACTCGGGCACATTCCTCGATTTACATCCTACCCGATTGAGGGACCTCTGATCGGGTGGGGTGGAGTTTCTCGTCTCTCCTCCTTATAAAAATAAATAAATTATGCATTACCTATTGGCTAACATCTTTTTGTTCATCCACGAAACTTATAGTTCTACCATTATTTCTAGATATCAGGTTATGAATCCTTTTTTCCTGTGTGTGTCTTGCAGCCGTGAGTTTACACATCGTACTATAGGGTTTTTCTTCAGCCCGTCTTCTCCAACATTTTCGATCCGCTTCTTCTCTCTCCCGTCATCTTCTCGGGGTAATTTATTTTTTCTGTGTGATAATTTCAATTGAAGCTAGCTGGATTCCAACAATTAGTTAGTTTGAGAATGAATACTCCCTTTCTCTATTTCGTATAATTTTATTTTCGATCATCGGTGAAAAGATTAATTCTTGCGAGTGTTTGTGTGATTTTGATTTGTACATCTGCCGCTCAACTTCTGCCTGAAGCTGAAGGTATAACATACACTCCTCTAAAGATTTAATTTTTATTACCCTTTTAGCATGTGTGTGAATTTATGCCATAAAATTATGGTGTTTATTTTGATGGGTTCTTATCTCTGATTGATTTTGTCTGTTATTATGATTTGTTCGATTATGACCAGGCCGATTTTTTGTAAAATCGCCTCGACCTATTTTTTGTTCATGAGAAGACTAGGAAGTAATTGTGTTACTTTGTTTGGATATAATTAATTACAGTTGGAGTTCTTCGAACAAAGTTTTATGTCTTATTTGTGTTGTCTTATCCAGTGGTGTTTTATGTTGATTAGTGTATTTCTTCATTTGCATGATTTGTGATATAATATGTGATTGTTAAATCCTATATATTTCTATTGCAATATGCTTACTGTATAACTAGGTTTTATTTGTTTTTTTTTGATTTTATGCATTATTTACAACACGTTTATGCATATGCTCTTTGAAAGGTACAACTCTAATCCCTAATTAATCAACATGGAGCACTCTGGATCTGGAGGTGAGGCTCATTGGCGGCCGCCGTTCGGATGGCAAGCCCAGATACGAGCCGTCTCTCATGGCTCTAGCTCGGAAGTACAACTAGGACAAGCTGATTTGCCGCAAGTAACTTTTCTAATGAACTCCGGTCGATCCTCTGTTTTCAATCGATTTAGGGGTAATTAATTGTTGAGCAAATCCGTGTTCTTAGGGTTCTCGAAATTTCTCTTTCGATTTAGAATCACATCATCGCCGTTTTTGCAGGCTTAGAGATGTTGGATCTGGAAAGTGAACATATAATGAATAAGATTCCAAAATCATCTTGCTTTCTTTCAGATGTAAAATTTTCTTAGTTCTTACACGGATCGACTACCGAGGGTCAAAGCCATGTTCGGGATAATTGCATTTTTTTTACTCTGAAAATGACAAATGTAAACTGTGTTAGATTCATTTTATCACCAAGTTTATTTGCAGTCAGCAGGGACGATTCAAAGGGAACCGTGTAATAAAGAATTTTGTTGTTTACCATCTCATCCTCTCATTTTTTTTTTCAATCGATTTATTCAATTTTCTTTTTCCGGTTTTATCGATTTTCTTCAATACATTAAACCCACTAAATCCTTCTCTTTTTTTTTCCGATCAATTATGCGTGTGTTGTGTCAGTGTGTGTTTGTTGACTGTTTTTTTTTACCACCAGTTATTGGAGGTTGGATGTTTATACTCTCAGCTGTGTGAAGAAATCTATAGATACGGAATTATTGATCTGACCTGCATCGATTTATCATCAGTTAAATATGGGTTTAGTATTTCTTTATTTCGTTACTGTGAAATTTGTGGCCTTTTATAGGTATTATGTAGTCCTTACAGATTTTGTGCGATTTTAGTCTGGTGATAAAGATGAATTGAAATAACACAAAAATGAATACACTGTGTGGAATGACCTCTTTGACGAACATGAAACTTGGCCTGTGAATTATGTGGATTTTTTTGTTGTTTTTGGTCCAAGCGAGTTGTTCTGTTCGGGAGACGAAAGGGGTTTTTATGGGCATTAAGTTTTACTTTACATGGATGTGTTTCTTTAGATGTATATTAGTGTATAGACACATAAAACCAGTCTTTCATCGGGACCATCGGGTGCAGGGGTGGATCTAGATGAAATGGGTATTGTTTTCCTGAATGTTACAGTAAAGCCATATGATTAGTAATGTATACATGTGAATATTGTGTATAATTATTTTCGTCGATACTTTTTTCTTGGTGGATATTTTTCTGACACTTTCTTGGTGCAGAGTATGCCAAGAGGAAAATGAAGAAGCCTTTATCAATCTTGGATGTCTATGTCGAGGTGGCCTTTCTAAAGCACATCAGTCGTGTATAATCAAATGGTTTAATACTCGGGGTTCAAATAAATGTGAGATATGCCAGTTAAGTGTCGTAATCTGTTACGGAGCAATTTTTAGCTTAATCCACAAGGGGTGATAACAAGCCTCCACATTTCTCGCGCAGGCAAATAGCAGCGAATGTAGCACCCCCTGATTCACAGGCAAGTCTTCGTTGCTATTATGGTCATGGATTGATTGATCTATTCAGGGATTAAACGTTTCAGATCTTAAATATGTTTTAAATAAATTTCAATTTCCAAATTTTTAGATTATGCTTCCATTTTGGGCATATTTATGTGGCAGATCAAGGTATGTATATTGTTCTATTTTTAATCTCAATTATCAATTTTGCAAATCTCCATTATCAGTTTTTAATGTGATTCATTCTGAATTTGCGAGTCTGTGATTGTTTTAGGGGGAGGGGTTGTCTTAAGTGGACAAGAAAGGTGGGAGAGGAGCTTCATGACATGAGGTGAAATTTTAATTATAGAATAAAGAAATGTTCCTTTTCCTTTCTCGAGGACTAAAGCTATAAATATAGTTATGAAGCTATAAATATAGTTAATGGATTTTATTTGTTGTGGATCAGCTCACTGTCCTATTTGAACATCCAAATTCTTACCTCTTTGCTAACTGCTAACTGCCATGTATGCTCATACATGCGTGGATCATTTTGTATGCATTTATGATTTTGTGCGCTTTAATATCCTTTGCTCTGTACATGGTTACATACATTGCTTTGAAAAGGGAATAATTGGTAAGAGTTCCTTTAACTTTAATAATGGGAGTGGCAAGTAGCGACTATTGATGTTCTACGAAATATTCTAAGCTCAAAAATTTACTTGGATTTATCTGTTTGCGAGTTAAACTTGGGGACCCCAGTTGAAAGGATGAATGCTGTTATTGAGGCCACTTTTCTAAACAATTGTGAAACAGGTGTAAATGCCTTAGCCTCCAACTCCCTATCCCCCACCATACTGAATATGTTGATGATTTCTTAACGATGTTACAGATTGCTATGGTCCAACACATTTACGTGGAGCCATTAAGCTTCACTCTTAGGAAGTTGGTTGATAAAGATGGTGCAAATGTAATATCTTAACTATTTTTGTTGTTTGTAATTTATTATTTATACATTTAATTTAGTTGACTTGAAAGTTGAAACGCACTTATTATTATTTGAAAGTTACTTGGACTTATCCTATTTATAAAGTGATTAGAAATAGTAGTCTAAATGTAATGATTAGATGTCTTTATTTTCTGGATTCAAATAAATAAACAGGATTAATAGCTCTACTATATGTAGTTTGTTGAGATTAGTTATTAGATCTCATGAATTATATAGATGGAATCTTAAATACTCATACCATTTCCTTATTTATTATTTTGGAAGTCTTTTCCAGTGAAATTATTTTTCCAATTAGCAGTGAAATTTTAATGTTGAAATTGTCAAATGTTCAAATATTTTTCAGTCAATGTTCTACGTATTCAAATAAAACATTCCATATTCTTTCTTATGTATTAATGTTAAGATCTATTATTAATTAATAGATAAGTTTCAAAATATTATTCAATCAGAACTTTGAAGTCATCTTTTTTTCTTTATGTTTAGGAATACAAATTAATGAATAAAGCATTGATATAAATTCCTATAATTCATGGATATTCATTTATTACTATTCTCATGATTATGAACCATGCTCTGAGGTACCTTTCGTCTTCTCTCCTCTTTAAACTTTTTTTATAGAAACACTTTGAGATGCAAATGTGCCCTTTAATGTTTAAGGGCACAGTTATGATTTATGGAGAAATTGTAGTTATATTTTCCCTTTGTTCAGATAAATTTTCGTATAAATTTTATTAACATGGCCTTGAATGATTTGCGGATCATTATGCATCGCAGTGAATGACAAAATATTCAATTTCATCTATTTTGAACAGGTTCCTGGGAATGACAAGGATTCCACTCTCATTTCATTTGCGAGTAAAACATCTAATGCTAGCTGGTCAGATTATATCTACGTTGCATGTTATCAAGCTCGGTGTTGTGCCAGGTAGATGTTATTTGATTTTTATAGATATTGTCATTTGTTATAATATAATTTTTGCAGTATTTTACATCTTTATTTTTTTATTCTATATTTATGATTATATTTTGTTAATTCTTTATTTTTGCAGGGAAACAATCTTTCACAAAAAAGCAAGCAGATATGTTCTTCTCTCATGATTTTGGTGATGATATTCCAGTGGCATGCATGTATTTCTTCTTTGCACGACCTTTTTCCTACATGTATCATAATGCTTCTTTCTAATTATGCAGGAATCCCACAAATATAGTCTCATTTACGTGATTACGAAGCTTGGACTGCTCTTTGTATATTTCTTGCAGGTGCTGTATATATACATAATGTACAAAATAACAAACTTCTTGAACTCTCTATTTCTGACAGATTGCTCTTTTCCCCAGTTTCATGTATGTGTAAATACTTTGTTTCTCAATTTTTGTGGTTTAGGGTTTACTGAATTCGTTTTTTCAAAGTTTCATTTTTTTTTTGCAGATTCAGAACCAAACTTGGTATGCTTGGCTTTCAGAATCAGAAATAGTAACAGAAGCAGGTTTTGTAGAATTTTGGTAACAATGACTTCTTATTACTCGGCGTAACCAAACTTTGATGTTTCCTATTGCCTAGCTATGTATCCAAGTTTTCCAACATCATTTCAAATCTTTTGATTAACTTAAAGCTCTTCCGCATGATCTTCATTTTCTATTTGGTATAGAATATTTATTATCGTTTTTTATAGCATACTTAATCCTAATCCTAATAATAAATAATGGTTTTGCAATTCAAATATAAATTCATAAAGCTCTATTTTAATGTAAAATGTTTATTTTAATGTTGCTACGTTCTCTTTTAAACTGTACTTATCATAGCTATTGATAAAATACTTTAAATAATTCTTTTATTAAATTATAGCTAACAAGTAATTTTTCATATAATTGCCGAGGTTTGTTTCCATATTTTAACTCACTAATGTTTTTTATCGTTTGAATTATGTTTTTTCAATTTCCAATTTTTTTCCGCATCAAAATTGATTATTTGTTGGTTTACTTTGGTGAAGTAAGTTTTGGATGATGCTGTCTGCACCGTCATCGTCGCCATCTCTTTGGCCGTCGAGCCCTTTCTTCATTGAATCGGAAAGATCTCTCAATTTCTGTTCCTTTAGATTCAGAGAAAAATGTTTTATTTTCTTTTAAATTACTTGAAACGATAAACGGAGAATTAATTTTCCCATTTTTTTAAGTAAAGTTTTTATTTTTGTCCCATTTTCGGAAATTGGTAATTTATCTGTGATTGCAGTATTTGAAGAGGATGACCCAAAAGCTACTCTATGAAGCTTTACAGAAATTAAAAGAAGGTATATGCCAATTTTCTTTTATGAGTATAAAGTTTCAAAAAAAAAATCGTAACTCTTCTTTTGGTTTGTTATACACTGTCATTTACAAAATTGAGATATCTAAAGAAATAATGAAATTTATTGGTTCTAATTTGCAGAAAATTGATATGTGAACCTAGGAAATTGCAGATGAAACAGATAGAATCATGGTGAAGAATAAACAAATTTCTCATCATCTATTCACTTCTGTATATATTCTCATAATGGTATGCACTTTTTAGACATAATTTTTGTTAGAAATAAAAAAGTTTATTGCCTTGATTGCTCAGAAATTATATTGACCGCTTGATAAGCTCTGTACCTATGAGTTTGTGACTAAATGTTTGGCTCGCCCACTACTCTTACTACCTAATTCAAATTCTTTAGATAATTATTTTATATAATGCATTTTAAGGTTATATTTTCCTTTTATTTAAAGTTGATGAAGTATTCCGTTCCATTGTAATAGTGCAATGGAACTTCAAAATCAAATAGTCAAGGTATTATCTATATTATTGATTGATTCATGTAATATATTTTTTTTTAAAAGCTTGAATTTATTGATTGATGATTGAGCTAGAATGTTATTTTTTTGAAGGATATATCGCTTCATTGTTTTGGGAAATTTTCAGAGAACCTGGAATTGGAAAAAATTACCTATAGTCCTCTTGGAAGGAGATTCTTATCCGTAGGTGCAAAATTGATACAAGCTTGGACAAACGACGACTGTGGAAAGTTTTGCATATCTATTCAAGTTTCAAAAATCGCATCTCATGAACCACATATCTATTCAAGTTTCAAAAATCGCATCTCATGAACCAAAAATGCAACGTTTTGTATATCTATTCAAGTATCTTTCATCGCTTCTAACGAACTAAAAATGCAACGGTCACCAAATTAGATTGATTATCAGGTAATTTATTGTGACAAATTTTGATAAGAGATGTCAAGATTGAATATCACGTTTTTTTTTAGAATAGTTAGTTTAAAATTTGTTTTAGTTGATCGATGATGATATACAATGTAAATTATTTTGTTTATGTAATAAAGAAGTTTCATTTTATTTCTTTTAAAATGGAAAGAACTCTTGCATTTTAATAAATATTTCATGTTTGATATAACAATTAATAATAAAATTCGATACGAGTTTACAAATAGGATTGAAATTTCGATTGTGAGATTTATATTAATTCTTAACTACTTACTATTGCTTGCTATAGATGAAATACGTTGTTATTTTTTTTTATTAAATTAATTCATAAATAACACTTTTAAGAAATAATCTCAGTGCATCCAAAGCACTATGTTTAAAATAATAAACATAAATCATGTTGTTTAGGGTTTAATTATTTTTTGTAAATTTATTTTAGATATTTAACTATAAATATTTTTTATTTTTCATTTTCTAAAGGTTAGAGTGTCAATCATGTTGTTACGAACATACTGCTGGTTTAAGTAATGGTACTTGATTTGTAATAACAAAACTTGGAACTTACATTATTGAGACGAATGTCTTAAGAGGCGAAAACAAATATAAAATTGTTTATATTTCGAGGTTGACACTCATTTCATGTGATTCAAGATTTTCATTTTGCTTTCAACGTCGACAATTCTAAATTATGATATCGTATGCTATGAGCATTAACAAAAGTCATGATCGAGCAATCTTTGTCAAAAGTGGAGATTATCTTGAGAGGGTCGGTATTTACACACGAGCAATTGTATGTTGTAGTTTTTAGTGTCACTAACCAGCCAGAATTGAAAATGTTATGTTGTGATAAGAATGAAAACCTCTCGAATAGGACCATTAATGTGGTTTAAAAAGAGAGGTATTTAGAAAATCCCTTGCATTTTAATAATATTGAGTCATATTAAAATGCGTATCGAGTTTCGAGTCAAATTTTCAACGAAAAAACCCCCTAAAATTATGTATTTATTAATAATAATATTCAATCCAACATGTCAAATAGAATTCGAGTTTGTAACATTTTTTTCATATCTATTAAAAAAATTATATGTTTAACAAAAAACTTATATTAAGTTAAATCTAACAGGTAAAGCTTCAGACAATATTCCGGTAAAAAATTATATGTTTAACAAAAAACTTATATTAAATTAAACTAACTCATTCTGCATTCACGGTATTGATCGTGACAATGCCTTTTTTTTATTCAGGATGCACCTTTAAAGATCGAGGCTTTGAGGACATACACAACAATTTGAAGGTATAATGATTTGACACGTTTGTTTTTAGACATCTTTTATACTAAGTTTTGAAGTTAATGTTTTTAGACATCTTTTATACTAAGTTTTGAAGTTAATTTTTTTACGCATCTTTATATGTTTCTTTGTAAACTTGAAGTATTTTTGTTATTGATGTTTGTCTATTTGTCTATAATCTGTTAGTGTATATTAATGCAACCTATAGCTTTTCTCTCATTAAACTTTACTAACTCAATCTCCATTATTTTTGTAACGCCCCATTTTCGTTTTTGTAAAATAAAACGGAAGCCTTTAAAATAAAATAATTTATTTAAAAATAACATTTAATTAAATGCGGGGTTACGAAAAATAAACTTTATTTTTCAAAGAAATAAGATTTTCGGAAAATTAATAGTCGTTCAAACTAAAATACCTCAAAACAAAAGTTACGCTTTCAAGTCAATTGAAATATAGTCTTAAGAATTTAAAAGAAATAATAGCATAACTGAAACATGCGTCACTGTGCCACATCCTCGTCACGCCTGTCAAGTCCCCCGTTCATACCTAAAAAAATGTCGTTGATTGGGGTGAGCTCAACGTGCTCAGCAGAAGTAACTTATTTTAATATCATGAATCATATCATCAATACATGACATATATATAAGTACATGAAAGAACCCAGTCATAGCATATCACATAAACATTTTCTCAAACATTCATACATGTACCTCGATCGCAATGCCTCGCATGTAATATATATACCTCGCATATATGTATACCTCTCGAATATATGTATACCCATGGCCGTCGCCATGGCCTCACCCCAAGACCGTCGTCAAGGGCCTCGTGTATATATTTACCTCGTGTATATTTATACCTCGTATATATGTATACCCATGGCCGTCACCATGGCCTCACCCCAAGACCGTCGTCATGGGCCTCGTATATATATTTACCTCGTGTATATGTATACCTCGTGTCATTTAGCCTCGTGTATATATATATCAATATAGTACTTCGCCTCGTTCACATTTCATTATGCATACATAACAATGTTTTAACACATGGCATATCATATCGTAACATTCACATATAATCACAATGGCCACGTAGAGATCACATAAATATTCATTCACGTAAATACACATACGCACATAGAGATAACATAAACCATGAGAAAAAGATAAGAAATCCCTACCTCGTAAACGTGTCGTGCAAGTACAACCTTAACCGAGAGGAAAAATCCTAACTCTCCGTTGCCTCGTTTCCTATTAGGGGTGAAACCCCAAATTAACATGTACCGTGAGTATTTTATTTCAAAACATACATAATGTATTTATTGTATATTAAGTACTGTAGTTAAAATATTTCTTAAGAGTTCGTTATTAACTGGTAAAGTTTAGTTAGTATTAGTTAAATTATAACGCAAGGTTCTAGAATACCCCAGTTCATGTATTATACCGTATCTATTTTAAGATTAAGGTAGAACTATTTATAGCTGAAGACTAAATCCTAACTCAACCCAACAAGACAGTATACAATTTATAGCTCCTAATAAAATAAGTCTAAAGGCATACATATTAAACTCCTTCCCATCAGCCCACGTGTAGCTTTTTACTTGTATCAAATTCTCATCATAATACTTATACAACATAGATGGAAACTAAAAAAAAAAGACGTGTGAGGGACAACATTAAACACTACAGTAGCATATTATTCAATGTAAAACCTGTGTATATATGTATACCTATTTTACAGTTCCGCAATTCATTCTTATCATGCTACCCCCACTAATAAATAAAAACCGTATCATAATTAATTAACAAAGCATGAGATATATCGTGTGATGCTATTAGCTTATTACTATGCTAATACTGATCCAATAATTAGCAGGGGCCTCTAACCAGAAACAGACTCCTAACGATTTATTCTATTCTCCTTATTTCAAATTGATTGGTTGTACAAGAATCTTATGTAAACCCTAAGGAAACGTAGATCGAAGGGTGTGTTACGGTTTACCTTGAATCTCAGCGATTTTAGAGTTGCGGACCAACGAACTTGAAAGGTTTGAACACTATTTTCGGCTCTCCTTCTTCGACCTCCTTAGTATGAGTTCTACCGGTTCGCAATTTGGTATTGTGTGTCTATTGTGTTTATCAGATTGTGGTATTTATCAGAAGTAGAGTCAAAGGTTTTACGGATGGAGAGTAATCGGTTTTCCTAGAAATTAGCAGATTGCGGAGACTACACGCGTAAACGCGTATTCTGTTTTAATTTAATTTAATTTAACATTCTTTTAAATTTCTTATTTTTTTTATTATTATTTATTATTATTAGTATTCTTATTATTATTCTTATTAGTATTTCTTTACGTGAACATTACAATTTTTATTGATTAAGGACATGCCGTAATATTTTTTCAGTCCGCCCCCTTTTACAGATCTAATTTTTGAGGCTTTTATCGATGCTTTGCGGGTGTGATTTTTCTCGGTGTCTTGAGAACGATCAATTTGTCGCTTGATGTTTGTGAAAGATAAATTAAATATGATATTAGACTCTTCAATTGTATTTGGAGTCTTTGGTTCTTTATGACGATGCATGGTTAGTATAATAAAGATTTTTATTTCCAGGCGGTCGGGATTCTGCAGGGAGATTTCATTGGGCCTATTTCTTAGTAGTCTTAGCTGGAGACGATTTATATATATTGTTGTAGTGGTGTGTTGAGGACAGTTGTTTTGGATTATGTATCTGGATGGTTTGTTGGCTATTTGTGCATATTTTATTGTGACATTATCTTATACTTAGAAGAAAAACTTGGCAACCAAAATCTGTTTAGATTTTTTAGCATCATAGCTATCTATTTTTTTTAAATATATAAATAACTCTTTTAAGCATTTTTGGTAATTAACTTATACAACTATCCATGTTTTATGTTTTATGCTTGGTTGACTTTATCAAATGGTTAAACATTGATAATAATGATTTTAACTGTTTTTGAATAATTTTTGAATTTTAAATTCTCCATACAATAAATATGAATTTATTTCCTAATAAAATCATATTTGAAATATTTAAATATATAATACTACTATATTGTGATACATATTTTCAAAGTATTTTTTTTTTATTAATTTTTTGTAACATTATAAAAAAAAAATCAGTTAGAAAGATAGTTAAAAACGTCGCTTCAAGTGGGATTGCTTCTTTGTTCTTACCTAGAGGGAGGACGGCTCATTCTAAATTTCATATTCCCTTTGTATTGACTGAAAATGCAACATGTAACATAGAAACAGATAGTGACAGTGCAAAATTAATATCAAGGGCAATACTTATTATTTGGGATGAAGCTCCAATGATGCACCGGTAAGAGAATTAGTATGCTTCATATTTTATTCTTTTATTTAATCCTTTTGTGTCGAAAATATAATTCTACATTGTGATTTTTTATGGAGAATAGAGATTTGGAACATGTTTCAGATATTGAGCGTTTGTTTTAGCCTCTAACACCTTGATTTATAACACATGAACTGTTTTACAGCTCTTGATAGAATAATTCGAGATATTATGAAGCGCGATAATCCAAAGACACTGAGCAAATTGGATGACTGAAATTGGAGATGGAACTTTGGGAGATTTCAACGATGGAGAGGCCACGATTGAAATTTCCAGGTATCTTATCATATCCAACTCTACCGACTACATCATTTCGATTGTTGATGCTATTTTTCCTGAATTCCACCAGCATATTGGAGACCTTTATTTCTTGCAAGGTCGCGCTATTTTAGCTCTTACATTGGAAGAAGTCGAAACCGTTAATGAGTATATGGTTTCCTTGCATTCAACCGAAAAGAAGGTTTATCTTAGTGCAGATACTATTGATTCAGCGGATAAAGGATCTACGATGTTCAATCAAATGCATTCAACATAATATTTAAACACAATCAAATGTTCTGGATTACCGAATCATGTTCTGAAGCTAAATGTTAGTTATATGTCTCTCAACTTTTTGTTGTTTAATTAAATCATGATTACTGTATAATATTTTTTGTTCTTTATGATTTCACTGTTACTATAAAATACACTTAGCTATTATTTATTATAATAGCTAACTGTTTTTTAAATAAAAATTTAATAGATATATCATAATGTAAAAATTATATTTCCAAGTATTTATATCTAAAAATTATATATAGTGTATTCTATAGTTCCAATTACTCCAGATTTTTTCTGATGCCTAACAATATCTCAGGTTCGATTAATAGACATCTCAACCATGCGCAAAACAGCAGGAGTCGTTCAGTTTTACCCTCACCCTCATCGTCTGCCGTTAGTCCATGTTTGAAATTTTATCACAAGAAGGTGATTAGTAATTTCATAATGCCGACGATATTGGTATTCAACAATTACAATTTACAGTCAAGATATGATGAATAATTGGTTTTGCAAGTTCTGACTATTTTCGAATCTTACTTATTTTTTTCTATTACATATGCACATGTACTGCAAAATATTTTCAAGTTTTCATATCTTCTTAATTATTTTTATTTTGGTAAGAGACATCTAAACTTCTTTATTTCGAATTTCTTGATCTAACGCAAGTTTGTATATATGGCTACTCGGCGTATTCAACCAGTTAATTTGGTCAAAGAAGCTTACCAAAATCACTCCAAAAGTAGATCATATCAGATGACATTCACTTTTTGCTCATCTTCCCTCCGGCCGATACCGAGACTTTTGGTTTTCTAGAAGGTAAAAGATCTTAATTCGATTGTTACATAATTCTACTAATTTTTTTTAATTTTAGATTAAAAATTAAAACATTTGTAGATAGAGATTAATCTTTTTCTTTTGCATATCTATGAGTAAGTTTTACCCGGTTTTATAATAAAAAGTATTTTGTTGCTTATTTGTTTTGTATTGATCACAAATGATATATCATACAATGTTGGTATTTAATTTTAACACTTTAAAGATCTTTTGAAATGTACAGTAATTGTACGAAAGAAGAATCTTGAAGCTTATCCATATGATGACCGTGATGTGGGTGTAATTATTCTGAAAATTGTTGTTAAAAGTTTGGAATATCTTATGTTTTGTAACATGAATTTAATTTATTGTAACAAATTTTTCTAAGAGATGTCAAGATTGAATATTCCATGTTTTTCAAGAATAGTTAGTTTAGAATTTGTTTTAGTTGATCGACGATAATGTGCAAAAGCAACATATTCACTATATATCAGTTGCATTGAGTGGATCTTCTACATCCCCAAAAATTAATAAAGTGGGTTGTCGTATCAACAACTTTAGTTCCAATTACTCCAGATTTTTTCTGATGCCAAATATATCTCAGGTTCGATTAATATACATCTCTACCATGCGCATAACAGCAGGAGTTATTCAGTTTTACCCTCACCCTCAGCGTCTGCCGTTAGTTCATGTTTGAAATTTGATCACAAGAAGGTGATTAGTAATTTCATAATGCCGACGATATTGGTATTCAACAATTACAATTTACAGTCAAGATATGATGAAAAATTGGTTTTGAATATTTTCGAATCTTACTTATTTTTGTCTATGTCATATCCACATCTATTGCAAAATATTTTCAAGATTCCATCTCTTCGTATTTATTTTTGTTTTGGTAAGAGACATCTAAGCTTCTTTATTTCTAATTTCTTGATCTAACGCAGGTTTGTATATACGGCTACTCGGCGTATTCAACCAGTTAATTTGATCAAAGGAGCTTACCAAATTCACTCCAAAAGGAGATCATAACAGATGACATTCACTTTTCGCTCATCTTTCCTCCGGCTGATACCAAGTCTCTTTATTTTCTGGAAGGTAAAAGATCTCTATTCGATTGTTACATAATTCTACTAAATTATTTAATTTTAGATTAACAATTAAACCATTTGTAGATAAAGTTTAATCTTTTTCTTTTCCATATCTATGAATAAGTTTTTATTGTTTTATAATAAATAGTATTTTATTGCTTATTTGTTTTGTATTGATCACAAGAGATATATCATACATTGTTGGTATTTAATTTTAATACTTTGAAGATCTTTGGAAATGTATAGTATTTGTACGAAAGAAGAATCTTTAAGCTTATCCATATGATAACTGTGATGTGGGTGTAATTATTCTGAAAATTATTGTTAAAAATTTGGAATGTCTTATGTTTTGTAACATGAATTTAATTTATTGTGACAAATTTTGCTAAGAGATGTCAAGATTGAATACCCATGTTTTTCAAGAATAATAGTTTAGATATTGTTTTAGTTGATCGATGATAATATACAATGTAAATTATTTTGTTTATGTAATAAAGAAGTTTAATTTTATTTCTTTGATGATAAATTTTATTTTTATTGTTTTGGTTTGATTTATAATGGTATAACTTTGATTCAATATTTAATATTAAATACAAAAAACTAAATAAATATATAAAAAATGAGATCTTGCAAAATGAAAGAACATACTTTGAGACAAAAATACTTGAATCAGACAGAAATACAAAATTTATTTTAAAAATGTATTAGTGGGCAATATAACTATATGTATAAAAAAGCTTATTAGGTTATGTATTAAATTGATTCAAAAATTTATATTCATATTTTTATTAATATTAATTTTTAAATTAGTAAAATTTGAAATTAAATCCTTAAATCTTTTCAGAAAAATAAAATAAATTCACTATATTAAATCAATTTTATTTCAATAAATTTACAAATGTTTAGTCAAACTATTTAATTCAAACATTTTTGATAACTTTAGTATTCAATTTAATTCTATTACAATAGACGATATTTTTAGTTATTATTTTTACACAAATGAATTTTGTATTATATAAGGAACAACTTTTGAAAAATATATTTCACATATAAATTGATATAATAATGAAAAAGTTATGCTGTGAAATTATCAAAATATATTTTACCAAAATATATATTTTTCCCATGTCTCATACCCTTAGAATCATATATTTTACAAAATTTATGATTCAAGAGCAATTTTTGATCAAAAGTGGGAATTCTGTTGAGAAGGTCTGTTTTCACACACGGACATGTGTATGTTGCAGTTTCAAAGGTTAACTAACCGAGCATGATTGAAATTCTTAATATGTGACGAAGATAGAAACTTGACAAATAAAACTAGAAATGTTGTGTACAAAGAAATTTTCAGAAATTTACAGTAAGTTTAAATTCTATTTATATATTTTTTTTCTATGTTTTTAAACTATAAAAGTTTGAGATTGTTTTTAATTTTATTTATATCAAAATATGTATACAAATTTAAATATTAAACAAAAATTTTAACATTTTTACTTAAATTAAGATTAAAATAAAACCGGGTAAAACTTTGAGTTTTACTCCCAGTGCAACGCACGGGCTGAATCAACTAGTTTTGTTTAATATAATAATTATTTTTTTGCTGGTTTTCTTGTAAATATCTATTATCAAGATATTTACAAGTACACTGATATCTATCTACTAGATTGATATCGAGTATATAATTCATGTAATTGAGGTTGAACCATCAAAACTTTAAAATTTTTATTTTTATATGTAACCATAAATTCACATGAAAAATTCATTTGAGAACGAACCAATAGTTTTATATCAACTAATCAACTATTAAACTTTGAACAATTACATCAATAAACCAACTAGATAAAGTGCATATATAAATAGCAACACACAACGTTTTTGCTCGTCTGCCCCCGGAGCGTATGAGCTGCCCTCCATACTCTTTGTTGTCAAAGTAAGACATTGCAAGCAAATAAAAATCAAGTACGACAATGCGACGTCGTTGCGCTGCACGTACTGCCTTGCAAGTTGCAATCGAGCTTACACAGTAGGACGAGGATCAGCCACGCCACTAGTCCGTGATTGCCTCCGCCGTCGGGTCTTCATCGCCTCCGGTGGTGTGATGGAGAAATAGGATTTCGGCAACGGAATCCCCGAGTTCAGCAGCCAATCCATCACGATGTCAAAGAAAATATACAACCATTTCAAAATCCAAGAATGAACCAAAATCAAATCAATGTACAATTAAAAGAGCTCCATAACAAGTAGTTTTATGCCAAAAAAAGGCTCATATAGCAACATCAATGCACAAATACTCAAGTTAATATCACTACCTATTTAAGGAAACCCGTAATGGACAAATTGCCTAAGTTTGAGAACAAAGTATCATAGTTTCTATATTGTTGTAAGTAGGATCATGCATGGAGCAAATTCTCTAGAACCTAACCAAAAAAAACATTCAAGTACTAACAAACACGAGTGCTAGAACATCATAGTTTCTATATTGTTGTAAGTCGTTTCTATATACTATGTTAGTGTTACAACATAAATGGGAAAATCCCCCACCACATTCACATCAAATTCGAAACACAAACTGAATTGTCAATATCAAAACTTTGAACACTCACCGCTAGTAACAAACAAGAAAGCCCCAAAAATCACAAGAATTAAAAAAAAAATCATTCTAAATAAAAACAGGCTATCAGGATTGGAACTACGAAAATTCACAATTTACTAAATAGTTTCAAGGTAAGTAGATCGAATATCTTAATCAATAGTTCCAGTAAAATGAAGTAAATAAATAGGAGTACATCGGATTTATATTTATATCCAACTCATTAAAAAATGTGCTTTTCATTTTCAAAACTGTAATATGCTGGATTTAAACATGCTCGGCGTGATTTTATTCCGGATTTATCCACTTTAATCCTCAA
Source organism: Euphrasia confusa (assembly GCA_954870475.1). Lineage (NCBI taxonomy): Eukaryota > Viridiplantae > Streptophyta > Magnoliopsida > Lamiales > Orobanchaceae > Euphrasia > Euphrasia confusa. The sequence continues at coordinate 2,615,746 of OX940961.1, forward strand.
TTTTCTTACTCTGCTGCTTCCTCATAGGATATAATACTCAATATATATCCTGATAAATAAAAGCACAAGTGAAACTAAACTGGATTCAGCAAATCCCCATCAGGCTGTTGGTATGGACTAGAAAAGGGTGGCAGCTGTACTCAAAATCAAACACAGAGAAATCTTGTGTTTGAACATTGTAGACAGCACGTAACCGAGCTTGATTAAAACCGCTCCTTGTCGGCCTGTAGACAGCAAAGATAATAACCTCTCGGTATTTCAGCCAACCGGCTGGAGCGAGTTTGCAATCCAAGCAAGCCCCTTCATAAGGTTTGGACATGGGATTCTCCTCCCTATCATACGACTCATTCAATAAGTCCTTGTAAGCTTCTAAGTCAATGTCGGGCAGCTTTGTCCATTTTCTCGTTTCTGGTTCCATCTCCCAAACCTCCCACTTCAAATAGCCACGCCCAATCATCAAAGATAGATACTTTCCACCCGAGAAATATTTATGATAATAATACCCACCACTCCATTCAGGGGTGGGACACATAGTAATAATCTCAGTCTCCATGTTCATTGTCAAAATATAATTATTTCTCATCGGAACAGTATTAAATCCTTTCTGCTTGCTGAGATTCAGATGAAAATTCATACGAACATCGGGCGCCCAATGCACAAATCCTTCCGTGACCAACGGCCACATTTGGAGAAGTCTAGAAGCTGCGAAAGGTAAGTGTTTGGTATCAACAAGTCTCCAGGAGTTATCAACCCCGACAGTCAATATACCACAATATAGCCGTGACTGTAGATCCGGCTTTCCATAATAATACGTGCGGACCACTTTGTACTCCATGCGAGCAGCGACAAATGCTATGGCGGATAAATATTTGGGCAATTGGGTCCGGGAGATAGTAAATGGAGGGAGAGCGAGATGTTGGTTTGTTACTGGATTTGCGATTACAAGTTCATAGTTGTCTCTGAAATCAGGCTCCAGCAACAAACCATTACAACTGGACCAGAATTCGTTTACGGGATTGTATGTGAAGGCGGATATCTCAATTTGTCCGTCTTTTGTCATTGACATAAAACTATTTTTGGATTCTTCTCTATGCCTGATGAGTTTGAATTCTTCTCTATGCCTGATGAGAAGCCCAGGAGCTGAATAATGAAGTTGGGCAAACTTGAAATTACGGGTTTTGATAATATGGAACCACCTCCGGCAAACAAACATTGCATAGTAAAATAAATCTTGAGCTGGGATTTGTAGTAGAATTTGCATCAATAACTCTTCCGGAAGAGAATCAAAATCGGTGCAGGTTTTCAACATCTTCCTTGTACTACGTCTCATGAGATTAAATTTTCCGCCCTCATCCATCTGCATAAGAAGCAGTATGTATTCTGAAATTCATATCAAACACATAAACAAATTAAGTTTGTTTTTTTTAAATTATGATTGTGTCCTTCGATTCGAAAATCATGTGTATACACATAAATTAGGGTTTTATCATAGAATCGTCTAAAAGGAAAATGATTGCGAAACCTAATTTAGTACCAAATTTTCAATTCAAATTCCAAATCAAAGTACTTGAAAAAATATAGAATCGGGGTTACCTCTGTTTTTTTTTTCTTCTTCGTTGTTATTTGTATCTCTTTGCTCCACAAGCGCTGAGAGTTTTTTTTTTCTTCTTCTAATTATATACGTTCAGTAAATACTCCTACGGGATTTCAAGTTGGTCGGAATCGAGATCGGGATTTAATTTTCTTTTTTATTAGCCAAGCTACTCCTATTCCGGTCCGGTTCAATTCATAAATACGGAGTATTTAATAAAATAAAAATTACCCCTCGTGACGTGTCGGATCCTGATTTGTTAGACTACAATCGCCCTGATTCCAGTTCATTATTCATGACCATTATTAGCATATGTAATTAACCGAGTGATAATTCTTTTATACTCTCTTCTATTTTAGTACTCATCCTCTATAAGTATGCATCTGTAGCCTATGGGTGAGAGTGCAGAATTCTTCTTTCCCCTTTCTTACGTTGGAGCGAGAGCGAGAGTCTGAATATCGGGACGGAACTATGATGTCATCCAGTAAAATCATGGAGTCTTCGAAAGTGATTGTGTCTCATCTTCTTGGGCTTCACTAACGAGCAGCAGAGAGGCTCGATTTATTGGGGCTGCAGCATATAGGCGATTCGGGTGAAACCCGGCGATAGTGGTCAATCGACTAGGCGTGGCCGAAGAAGGGGCAGCAGCGGCAAAGGGCGGTCATCTGGGAATTAGACGTGGCGGCAACACTGATCTGGGAGAATTCAGTAGTAGTCTATCTCGACAAGGGGACGTTTTTCTTGGCCTAGAATGTATGGTTGCAGTGTGGGCGACTCTCCTTAGGTTGAAGGAAATGTGGGCGACTCTCCTTAGGTTGAAGGAAAGGAGGGTACTTCGATGGTATATATTATGTTATATCTGGTGGATGGAGGAAGGAGATGATCTACTAATTGAATTGTAATGCGATTTTATTTGTTTGAGCAAAATGTGAGGAAAGGTATTGTTGGTAGGCTTTGGACTTGTGTGCGGAGGAGAGGAATTGTTTATTTATAGAGATTACTAGGGTTTAATTTATTGGGTTTTAGTTAAGTAAAAATAATAATTTTTTGATCGTTAAGTTTTATTCTATGATTTGGACTTATACCTTTAAGGGCTAAGATTTATGTTCTCGTTATTAAATTTATTTAAATTGTATTAAATAAATTGAGTTTAATCAAAAATATTGATTATATAATTATCATTATGTGGTTTATTGCAGTTAATATTAAATTAAAGTTTATTCTATTTTGTAACTTTAATTTATTAAAAATGATTTATAAATTTGTGAGTTTGTGTAATTGAATTAAAGTATTTAGTATATAAAATTTTGGGTTGTTACAATCTTTCATCTTAATTGTTGATTGTATGTGCATTTGTATAAAATAATATTAAATTAACTGTTATTAAATGCATGGTGTACTCCACGGGTGTAGCATAGATAAACCGAGTCTTGCCTGTCTCTCACCGGATAATTAAATATGGGATTAGCACTTAGATACCGATAGACAATCTACTCGCAATTGTTTTAAGAAAAAATGGAAATAAAATCACAAATTAAAAGGTGTTGATCCTTAATTGGATAATTGCAATTGATAATTACTTACATATAACTATTCTGACATGTAATACTAATTTTAGTCTACCAAACATAAAATACTTTAATTTGGTAATGAAAATATAATTGTGTAAAATGAAATCGTGTTATTAAATATTATATATTTAATATGATTATAAATTAAATCTGGTGAATTCAGTAATTCTTGATCTCGTGGTCAGTCCCACCCAAATGTTTTATATATTCTATAGTATGGACATGTTCTTTGGATTGAAACCGGCTGAACTGAAATTAAAACTAAATTGAATTTTTTATAAAAATAATAATAATTTTTATAAATTATTAAATATTTTTTTAAAAAATATTAATAATATTATGACAATAACTAGATTTTATATTGAAAATTATAGATTGCAATTATTTTTTATTTATTTTATTTTAATTTATTTTGAAACGAATTGAAGCGATCTGAATTGGACTGAAATTAAATCCAAAAAAACCGATCCTAATTAAGTCCTTATATACATTTTTCTTTTAAAATAAAATTTCTTTAAAAACGTTATTTTCCTTATTTTAATATATAAATTATTACTTTGTATACCCGGAAAGCCCAATTACATAGGGGGAGTGTGAACAAATATTGAACATGTAAACCCTAAAGTACTCGCAAAAACCTTTTTATTTTCTAATTTCTTATTTACGGCCGATCGATATATCGATCATACCTAATTAATTAATATTAGTGTGTATCGATGGATTCTGAAGGAGAAGATTTCTACGATGATGATGCGGAATTAGTGGATGATGAAGCAGCAGAAGTAGTAGAAGATGAGAAGAAGGGGTTGAAAGCAGCGTACAAAGTGGTGAAAGAGGAAGAAATCAGGCAACTCCAACAAACCCTAATTTCCGAAGTGTGCAGAGTTCTGAGCGCGCGTTTGGAGGAGCGTGGCGTGCACTCTCCTGTCCCAAAACAACTGGACGCTGACCTCTGACATTTACGACCAATGGTTCAGCAGCAAAGGATCATCATCGGAGGAGCAATTGCAGCTGCCGAAGAAGAAGAAGAAGCCACGTCAGCAGGTGGTATGCAATATCTGCTGCGAAACCAAACATAAGCAACACATGTCACTCTGCAGTCATCTCTTCTGCGTGGAGTGTTGGACTAGTTACATCTCCATATCCATCAACGACGGCCCGGGCTGCCTCAAGGATGCCACTCGCCAGCTGGCATCACCATGTTACCTCTTCAATCAAGTGGTGGGTGCGAATATTCAATCATGTTTGAAAGTGGGCCCCCCGATGTGACCTGCGATTGCGGGTACAAGCTTTGTTGGAACTGCATGCGTTGAAGAGTCACACAGCCATCACATGACTTGCATGTCTCGCCATGCGACTACGAGTTCTGCTGGGTTTGCCTCGCGGACTGGGTTACGCCTACGGGTATTACCTCTCGGAAAGCGAATCGAATAAATTGGACTTTTTCGGACACTTGCAAGGGGAGGCTGAGAATGCGCTCGAGAGGCTTCACCATTTGACCGAGAAGGAGATGCTCAAGTACCTAAACGCCCGTTGCGCTTTGGAGGGTTTCACGGATTTTCGTACCAAGTTGGTTGATCTCACCGTCATTACCAACAAGTACTTTGGAAATTTGGTTCGAGCCTTGGAAAATAATCTCTCTGAAGTGAAGTGTGGATATAACCTAAACAAAGGAAAAATGAAGAATCTAATCAACATTTTATTTCATATATACTTAGGGGTCGTTTGGTAACATGGATAAACTCATGATAACTCAGATAAAGTTATCTGTACATGTAGCTGTTTGGTTTCTTGTTAATGTGCCTACGTCAGATAAGTGTTTTAATGTGATCATGTTTTGAGGAAACTATGTATTCACAATGCTTTTTTTTTTATAAAACAATGGTTTAAATTTAATTTCTTTATTAGTTTTTGGCAATGGTTTAGTTTTTTCAAGATTTAACTATTTGGGATATATTACTTATTTATTATGATTGTTGTATAAATCTACAATTTAGATTAAACATATACACATAAATAAGATATCTAAAAACCTAAAATATAAATAAAATATAAATAATTATGATTGTTGTATAAATCTACAATTTAATAAATCTGAAAAACCTAAAATATAAATAATTATAATTGTTGTATAAATCTACAATTTAATAAATCTGAAAAACCTAAAATATAAATAATTATGATTGTTCTATAAATCTACAATTTAATAAATCTGAAAATCCTAAACCTAAAATATAAATAATTATGATTGTTGTATAAGTTTACAATTTAATAAAATATCTTAAAAACCTAAAATATAATATAAATAATTCTAAAAACCCTAAAATATAAATAATTTTGATTGTTGTATAAATCTACCTAGCTAAAACATTTCTAATTTATTAATAAATCTAAAAAACCTAGCTAAACCTAAAATATAAATGATTTAATAAGGACTGTTTACCCTCCCTCTCTCCTCATTCACCCCTCCTCCTCAGTTCACAGCTCTCTCCTCATTCACCCCCTCTCCTCATGTTCACGGCTGTTCACATTGGCTAATGAACCAGTTCTTATGGAACGATAATATATATGGTAATATTCAATTTCTGTAATATATAAATATAAATAAGGAAATTTGAACAACTTAAAATATATAATACATGAAAAATCTTTTCTACTACTTTTTCGATCTTCAATAATATATTATTATTATTTTTGTGCTCTATATATAATTTATTTTTATATAAATATTCAATATACAATAAAAATGATTGTTATTTTAACTTAATTTATGCTCCACACATAAATTTTTTTGTCCACACATATTTTTTGACTTTTTATTAATTTTTTATATAAGATTTCCTAATCTTTGACACAATATTTAAGAAATTAATTTATGATAATTAATATCTATTTAAATATATTAAAAATAAAAATAATGAAATATGATTGGTGAAAAAAAATATTTGCATAGAAAATTGAAAATTAAAAAAATTGATTTAATTAAATTATTTATTAATACTAAAATGTCTTATAATTTGAAAAAAAATAGAAAAGTTAAAAAGTCTTATATAAAAAAATTGAAGGGAGTATTTTTTACTCAATATATAATTTATTTTTATATAAATAGATAAAATTATTGTAATAATATTATATTTTTTCTGAATTTATTATGCAATTATTCAGTCTTTTAAATTTTACTTTATATATAATTTATTTTTATATAACACATTTTTGTTAAATTTTTTGTTATTTATAAAATTATTGTAATAATATTATATTTTATTCTAATTTTATTATGTAATTATTATTTTTGATCTTCACACCATTTGTTGAGTCTTTTGTCGAGTTTTATATATAATTTATGTTTATATAAATATATAAAATTATTGTAATAATAGTTTTTTGTCGAGTTTTACTCTATATATAATTTATTTTTATATAAATATATAAAATTATTGTAATATTATTACATGTGATATATTTTTTTGTTTAAATCAATTGCAAACGTTTCGGGGTTAACTTTTACCTTTTAGTCTTCAATTAACTGAGCTAACAAATACATTCGATATACCGACATTGGCATCCTTTTTTGAGCGTCGACCCTTTAATCTTCCTCGGCTTTGGTTGTTAACTCGGCATATGTGACTCACAGATAGTTGCCTCTTCTAAGAGCACTAATGAATAGGCCAGGTAGTTTGACTCACCCCCAAGGTGCCGTAGCTCTTCGACAAACTCAATAATTGAGAGTTATAAATAAGTTTAACAGGATTTTAAGGGTCATAGAATCCTAGCCAATACGACCCCATTTTGGAATGCAATTACATACAAATTTCGTGTTCGAATCGATAGACCAACATTCATAATTCTAAAAATATATCTAAATCTATATAACTATATTACTGGAGTATTTGTTTTAGAGTTGTAATCTTAAAAAATAAAGTATTTAAAAATATTAATGGGCATACTTAATTTAAATTTCATATTACTTTTATAATAAAAAGTAAAAAAAAATAAAAATTGCACATAAAACAACATACAACAAGTATTATTATAAACATGAAGTAGTACACTTCAATTTAAATTTTATATTACTTTTATAATAAAAAGTTAAAAAAAAATTGCACATAAATTGTTTTTATTGTTTTTTTTTAAATAACACAATTTTAAATATTTTTATTGAAACATATTTTGATATTGTCATCCTAGGAAAGAGAAGATAAATAGTAGTAAAAAAATATAGAAAAAAATTGTTTGATTAGATGGCATCCAATAATCAAGTAGTAGCCCACCACGTGGCCACAAATTAGCAGAGCCTTTTCCCCAATTTCTGCAAAAACGCCAACCCTACTTAACATTTTGGAGTTTTTTTAACCAAATCTCTACGTTCTCTCCGTGTACTATTTCCGGTACGGCTCTCTCTCTCATGTCCGTTGCGTGTAATGTGTTTATGCTTTTCTTTGCCTTGTGCTTTTTCTCACGATGTATGGTTAAGAGTACAAGTTTCGCTTTGAATTCTCAAGCGAACGACGATACTCATTTTTTTTGTTTTCTTGTTTCCCGTTGGTGAAGAACTGATCATTTTGGTAAGTTTTTTTTTGGATTAATTTTTATTTTATTTTTTAGTTGGAGGCTGACTTGATTATTGACGATATTGTATTCACAATTGCTATATTTGTGTGTGAATGTGTGATTATATGGTTGAGAAATCGAAGCTAGGCGGTCTTTGATTTTTCCTGAGTTTATATGTGAGCATCGTTAATTGATTGTTGGTAGGCGTATTCTCGGAAAGAAGGATGATTAGTAAAACTCGAAAGGCTATCAATCTAGATGATGCGGAGAAAAATGGTTTAGTCTAGCTCACAAATAGCGTGGGATGGGGGAAGGGGGGAGGGGGATGGAGAGCTAGAAAAAGTGTTACTGTTACCATTTTAGGTTCCGCGATTGCATCAAACTTACTGTTGCCATTTCATAGTGGAGACTGGATCACTTGATTCTTGAGATGCTCTTTTGAGAATTGGTTGAGAGGATGTTTTGGCCGTCTCTTTTTTGCAGTGATCATCTTTTAGTTATGGTTCAGATGCTTTTTTCTGCATAAATTAAATCTTCGTTTAAATTGTTAAGTTAACTCGGTTTTAGTTTAATTGTGATAATACTGACCTGAGAACCTGTGTTTGTCTTGTATTTTATGTTGGTTATTGCTTTTACATTGAAATTGAGTTTTTTTTTTAAATATAAAAGTACATAACCGAATTGTGTACTGATATGGTATATCACATATCTAATTGGCACACAATCTAAGCTGGGGGTGATGGACTTGGTCCCGGAAATTCTATCTTTTGGGCCTTCAGCATGGATATGGGCTAAGCGGTATCCGTTAGGCCCATCACCAATTGCTCTGAGGCCGTGACAGCAGCAAATAAAACTGACCTCTCCACTTTTATAAGTACTTTTGTTTCTTGTTTCTTCTTCCACAATTTTCTTATTGCCGTCTGACAATGCTTTTTTGCTTTCAATTTTTCTGTCAGTTAAGCGTGTATCAAATGAGTCCATTTGGAAACCCTTTTCGCATGATACTGCCCAATGGACCCAACCCATCTTCAAAGCACCTTGATTTGCTGAACACTTTTGAAGAAACTCTGTCAGGAAGACTTAAAAAGCTCACGCCAGCTGACCACAAAGATGTATCCTTGTCATGGATGACAACTGCCATGCAGTCACTGTGTGAAACTCATGCAAACATAAAAGTTCTCATCACTGCCCTCGAACTCCCTGTGTGTGATTGGGAAGAAAAATGGATAGATATCTACCTGAGCAATAGCATGAAGTTACTCGATATCTGCCTTGCTTTCACCTCTGAGATTGCCCGCCTGAGACATGGCCACCTTTTCCTCAGATGTGCCTTGCACGACTTAAAAGGCCCTACTCCCAAGAAGTTTATGGAGGCACATTCGTCTCTGGATCAGTGGAAACACTTTATTGGCTCGACAAACCCTAGACTCGACAAGTGCTTTTCGGTTATGGATAATCTTGCTAAAACACTTGACACCCCAAAAATCAAAAACTCTTCGAAAGGAAAAGTCTTGATGAGAGCTATGTACGGAGTCAAAGTGTTGACTCTTTTCGTGTTCAGCACTTTTATTGCAGCATTTTCCGGTTCTGTGAATAAACTGATAGACTTGCAGGTTCCCGAGACTTGCTTGTGGTCCCCGACTTTTACAGATGTTCAGAATTTTGTAAATACCGAAATAAGAAACCAATATTCGAAGGAAACATGTACGACCGTCTTGAAAGAGTTGCAAGATGTGTATGCGGTTGTGAGTGAGCTGCATCAGATTGTGGAGGACGGTAGTAAAGAGCCTTCTGAGATGTTGGGAGAAACCTTGTCGAGTTTAGAGAAGTTAGACGGGAAACTGTACCAGGGATTGGATGAGCTGTCGAAAGAGGTTGATGGTTTTTTCAAGGTTATTATGAGCGGGCGGGATGCTTTGCTTTGCAACCTTAGGTTTGCCAGTGGCGTGAACGAGGTTGGGGCAATTGTTAACGTAGGAGGCCAGGCTGTAATGTGAAGGTTAAGTGTAAACTGTATTCACCTTTGTGAATGGGGAAAAAGGATAGGGGTGTTATTATATTTTGTGTTTGAATGTATACCTAATGTTTGGGGAGGTGTTAATATTATATCTTGTGAGGTGTGTCTTGTGTATTGTAGTGTTGAATGTCTTAACACTTATTTGAAGTATAAATATAAATGTTTGTCTCTAATGTTTCATCTTTTGTGTGATGAAGGTTTTTTTGTTCTAAAATACAGGCTGTTCTATTTAAAACTTTAATAAGATTAATGAGATTTTAACTTATTAAGAAACTAAATTTCATTATTATTATTTTTTATTTATTTATTTTGAACAGTTGAATATAACAATCGAATCTCAACTTCAATAATAAATTTGTAAAGTTATAAACAGTGCCTCAAACATACTGCTATCATTTTATCATTTTTATACTCTAAACATCAACTACATTTTCATTTCATTTCTGTAAGCATGTGCTGGGTTGATACGAAACGAGCTGATTGATCAGCTCTGTGGGTGGGGATACACCAGCTCACGGGATCTTATGACCCCACCTGATCTTGCCATGACACAGCTTAAGGCGGCCCATGGGCACAGAATTTCTGGGGCTTTATACTGTCAATGTGTGCTCGAAGCCTCGATCTAAAGAAATTATCTACAAACGCTTATCAGATGTTCAGATCATTTCATTTATCTTTACCATGTTCTGTCTTATGAGTTACGAGTTTTTTTTTGTTTTTCCCAAGTCCCCTGCTAGGCCTCAAAATCTGCTTCAGAAGAGCCATTTTCGGAACATTCCAGTGTTCCACATGCCTGAGATTACGCGAAGAAGAGATTGGCTAAAGTACCGAACGCGCATTCATGGTAAAGAAGAAAACAGAAGAGTAGAATTACAGAGAAATATTTACCTGCATACTTTCCCAGATTTTTCATCAAAGTAATACTCAGTATAACCAGTAGCTGCAATGATATGAAACAAAAAAAATTAAAGAATGGCGTGATAGCAGACTAAACCGTAATAAATAGTAGGCGTGATAACAGACTAAACCGTAAAACAGTAGTTCTGTATTTACATGAACTACATTCGAAGTTAAAACTACCACAAAAAAGAACTACACCCTTTCAAAATCACAAGCACTTCCTCGAAGTAATTGAAACACCCTCTAGAGGCTTGCATTGTCTCAAAGGTAGCTTGTTGTAACTTGTAATTAACCTAATTTATTACCAGACAGAATTGGTTTCCATGGAAAGGACATGACACAGCTGAAGCGCCAGTGCCCGATCCCTTTATCCTGTTTCAAAACAAGAACATACGAAACCTCATATAAGATTTCATACTCGATAATAGTTCACAAATTCAAGTAAATGTACATTCACAAACAAAGTAAGAAAGAGGGAAGTTATTTTGTTTGTACAAAAGTGAGCTAATCTATGGTCAGTGAATGGTGAATTCACCTCAAAATCCTCCCATTTCACGAGCTTCATATTCGACCTTTCCAGTAGATATCCGAAATTTGTACAGTTTCTTTTGAATCGTCTTAGACCATGGAATGAACCTGCAGGATCAGCAAATTCACAATCCTCTTCATAAGCATCCAGCGCCAAATTTCCTGGGAAAAAAATGTAAAAATATAAATCCACAATTTTATTTTACTGTATAAAATTGATAGTGGCGATCTTAAATTCGTACTTTAACACTTACATATGCCAATGGAATTCTCTCTGTTTTATATTCATGATTTACCATCACTATATACACAATAATTGCAAATTATATTTCACAAAGTAAAACCCAATCACCTGTGACGAAATAAGATCTTCGGAAATCATCTTTGATAGTCTCCACCACGGCGCCTCGATTAATCTTCCCGAAACCATCAACGGCGAGCTCGACGCCAGCTCCGGCGACTTTCTCAGTCGCCTTTGCCGGATAACGGAGGATAGAAGCAGCTACACCGAGGAACTCCGATCCATACCACGCAAATTTCAGAAGAAGGTTTTCTGGCTCGGATTCTTCATTTTTTGCTGATGAATCGTTAGTTGGGCTCTTCGAACCGCATCGAAGTTTGTGAAATTTCCGGCAATTATTTGGTCGCGAAATTATACTGTGGCGGCAATAATGGAGGTTCAGTGCGAAAACGATGGAGGAAGAAGACATTGAAAACTCGTGGAGGAAAAATGGAAATTGAAAAGGGTGAAAAATATCTCCCGCGGTTTTTCTTCTCCACGAAAATATCCTTTTGGTTGGGCAAATGGAGGCCATGAAATAAAATGACGAAGAGAAAAGATATACCCCAGTGATTTTGTAAAATGATTAATTATGTCAGAAAAAAATTCAGAAATAATTTAAAACGTGAAGGTGTGAATAATTTTAGGGTTCCATATATGAATATGAAGTAGTGAAATTTGGTGTGAATATTGGTAACTGCCGAGCAACGAAACTAGCAGTCGAAAAGTTTTTACCACAACACGTGCAGTGCATACAGGCCATTTAAGAATGCATCATTTCTCGGCTAATGAGACCTCGATCCCGAATGGGGAATTCGTTGGGGATTGATCTCAATTTTCACCCAACAAGTGCGTGACAGTGATAGTGCTTGTTGAAGGTTTGATGGCACTTTTACTCAAACCTGAGCTATTGCAACATAGAGACCCCTTCGATTCTTGAAGTGATCCCATATGTAACGCTGATACTCAGATTCGGCACTCATTAAAAGAAGGAAGCAAATAACCTCAACTTTCAATTACAGACGAGCAATACATATATATATATCTCAACTACAACAATATCATCTCAAGGAGATTAGTACAGAAAAGTCGTACAGTGGTGTAAATAAATTGTCATGATGCGTGTTAAAAACTTGCGAATTTCTCGCTCCAACAACGGCCTAATCAAGCCAGCGAGTAACACCATCTTCACCTAGAGTTGCAACAATTTCAATGCGTACATCCAGCATCGCCTGCAGAAAACATGGATCAAACATGATATTAGTGTGTATTTACAAAAATAATCTTGCTTTGTCTTAAGAAAAACTGCAGTCTTTCAGAAAGAATCAGAACTACTACAATTATAACCTTCATATCAAATAGATACATATTTGTACAAATCAAGTGTATTTTATTTTCCAATATCAATGAGAAATAATTGCACTATATATACTCATTCAACTGGCCACATATAAATTGCAAAACCAAAGAGAGATGATAAGGTATATATGGCCTTTTCACCTCTGCATGAAATTGTATGAAACAATAATCGTGCTTCTTATGGTCATAATGGCTCAACATATTAGATTCCTTCATTTGCTAATTCCAACATTGTTTACCACTTAAGATTAATGAGAATCTTTAAGACATAAGCCTTCACAATAAGTTTGTATTATGTTCGTATTTGGGAAATTTAGTCATTATGGTACCAACTACCAACACTGATTCACGGTTACAAATGAACTTACTAAAGGATTTCTGCAATTCACGAGCCTGCATTCTTCCAGAGGACCTTCACAAGTCCAACTTTCCCAAACATCAAAACTATGACTTGCGAATACAAATTCCATCCTCCTATTTATCTGTAAAAGTCAGTGTGAAAAGTTCAGACAATAAACTTGCCATATGAATGCCATAAAAGAAACAGAAAATAAATACATTTGCATAATAGCATGAGCTTAAATAATATTCAATTGAGACTATCTCCCTTTATATCCAAATCCACAATGCTTATAGATAATATAAAAATCACGCCTATTTTAATCAACATTTGATAGCAAGCTGTATTTAGAAGTTCAGGAAAAAGCAAAAAAAAAAAAAAAAAAAAGAAAAGAAAAGGTTCCCCCATCAATCAAATTTCATTATAATGAGATCACATGTCAAAACCTCATTACAAAAACTCAACAGCCAAAAACGAACTTCTAGCTTTCAAGTATAAAAATTTCACAACTTGACAGTAAGAAGTACCTGCAATAACTTTCCTCCAGCAGTGAATGATCTAAAACCAACAGTATCCTGCAAAACACAACAAAAATAAACCAATTGGACATACAAATTTAATCATCACCAGTTGTCATCGGAACAAGGACAAACCAATATTATTACTCACCCCATCCCAAATTAATTGCATTTTAGATTTTCACACAAATTAAGAAATCTAACAATATGTTTGATCTACCCATATTTAAGTGTAATCAATGTAGTACATCTTGAAATTGTGTTTCCTATATCTTGTGGAAGGGTGATGGTGAATGTTTTAGGAAAAATGACAATTATTTTGGGGCAGAGGGAGTATTAAACTTCCCATTTACACACCTTGCTTCTAAATACAACCAGGAACTGTGCTGCAGGATCCCTTTTTGTAACATTTGATACCGTGTCAAGAAACCAACCACCTTCCTTTACCCTTCGCTTTGAAACATGAAGGACAGGAAGGTCTTTTGCATGTAGAATTACGATACAGCCATCTTTCAGCACCTCGCCAGACTTTTCTCTATGATTTGCGCTTTGCAAGAGCAGTTCCAGAGGTAATTCCTCTTTCGAGTCAACGGGTGTTTTCCTGTTCCTTGAGTCTTCAGGGGAAGCAAATCGCGAACTAGAACTCAACACTTGATCGGTGCCACTCAGAGAAGCATCATCTTCTCTGTAAGAAGTACTCTCTTTTTCGAAAGCCAAAGAAGCACTATCTGCTTTATTCTGAGATTTATGGCGCCCGTGCCTCTTTTTAGCCTTCTTACTCGACCTGCTTCGCTTGATTTCGGATTTACTTGAAGTACCCTGAGACAAAACAGACTCTGGATTTTGAGAGGAACTCCCTTTTGACTGATTTAAGATCATGTTCTGAGATCTTTTGGCAACTAGCTGAGTTTCTTCAGTCAACCTATCACCGATGGAGCCATGGAGCGAGGTTTCACGTTCTAGTGTGTGGCTCTGATCATTCTCATATCCCACCTCTCTTTCCTCATCTTCTTCCTCATCAGACACGGCATCCTTGGGGATGAGGTTGTCAACGAAAAATTGCTGGAGTATGGAAATTGACTTTTCCCTAATCTCCGTCCATACTTCTTCACTATAGTCTGCACTCCGAGGAAGTATTAGGACATTAGGCATCTCCCGTAGCTGAAAGTCACATGAAAGCAGAACCGCTTTAGTAGAAGGAAAAGAAAAGGGCAGTCCTATAGTCAAGGGAAATGTCAAAATCCGCAAAAATCTTACTTTCAATGACAGTAAAATTAACCTAGACAAAACACTACAATTATCATCTTACATATAGCGTTAAGCCTGTAGTGACTAGTAAGTGCTCTAAGCATGTATATTCAGTTATTCATCATGAAAACCAAAGAGAGCTTCATAACCAAAAAAATGTCAAAGTTCTGAACTACATTTCTTAATGCACTCATACCCTAAGGCTATTCATCATACCCATGCTTCCATCCATTGTGGTCCTTCAGCACCATCCAAGGCACAGCCTGCGAGTGTGCCGTCAATCAAGAGTTGTTTCACAGCACAATCATCCAGCAGTTGGCTGCTCCCAGTATTAACAAGAAATGCCCCTTAACAAGAGCATATAAAATCATCAGAATCGATAAACAAAAGCGTAGGAAAATCATCACGACTATTAAATAATTTACCAGGCTTTAAATGCTGCAAACAGTCAGCATCGATAATTTGAATTGTGTCATTTGATAGAGCACAGTGCAAGGATATGAGGTCACTTGCAGCAAGCAAATCATTAAGTGTATCCATTTTTCTCGCTGCAGCAGGGAATCTTAAGGAAGATCTAGCTACTTCACCATTTCCCTACATAATTATTCTTTAAATTCCATATTGAATACAAGAAGATCATCCTAATATCAACACGAATAATAGTCCTCTACAATAGAACATACTTTTCGTAAGATAAAATCATTTACCTTCCCTTGCACATCGAAATACAACACGCTCATCTTAAACGCCAAGCTCCTGCTGGCCAACGACGTCGCAGATGTAGATCTTCCAACAATCCCCAAAACCAACCCTCGGCACCGCCGCATTCCGCGGCAGAGTGGCTGCACCGAACCTAGCCATCCCGAAGCTGAAAGAGCGTGTCTCGAGAGCAGATGCGTGCGCCTGAGCAGCCCCAGAATAAGCGCCATCACAGTATCCGCCACCTCCTCGGCTCGGGTGACGTCGACGTGGACCATCCGGTTCAACCCGAGGTCGGCCGCGAGAGCCGAGTCGACGGCGCGGTCGGAGGATCCGAGGCAGAGGATCAGCTGCCAGGGGCGGAGCCTGCGCTGCGCCGCGCGCGGGAGGAACGATAGAGAGTGGATGAGAACAGCCGCCGCCGACTCGATCCGCGAATCGGCTAAGCGGCTCAGCGGCACGTGCTCCACCTGCGCCACGCCGGAGAGGCATTCCTCCTCGAGCACCGTCTCTTCAATGCAATTTAGTGTGACGACGAGTGGAAGGGCGTGAGATTGTGGAGCGGCGCCGGTACGGTAGGTCATCGCCGGACGAGATCTCCTACCCTGTGTACTGTTTTCGAGCTTTATACTGGTTCAAGTGATGTAAATTGTTGCAGTGGTTTTATGAATAAATGCCCTACTGTGAAATACGTGACTGTGTGTTTCCCCACCGTTACTGTGTGAAATTTGGTAAATGTTTTGGGCAATGTTTCTAAATATATTTATAATTATTTTGTTTTTCATTTTTTAAGAAAATATTTTTTGTAGTCAAACATTAACAGAAAACATATAACCGATTTTTTTTCTCTCTTAATATATAGTATAAATTAATTTTAAATTAGCAATAATTGAAGAAAATAAGCTAAGGAGAAAAAAAAAAGCAAGAAAACCAAACAAATCAAAAACTCCATGGACAAAAAAGTAAATTAGTCTACAACAGGATTGGATTTAGAATCGAATTACAACAGCAAATACATGTTGATAGATACTTTCGAGCCTCTAGCACGCACAAGAATGGACGAAGAGATCCGGCTTCTCATTCATTAGGCATAGCCTCTTCGGCTGGTGCAGCAGCTTCGACTACATATACGTAATAACACAATTCAACAAGATTTTTTTGGTGAAATTTTATACCAAAATAAACAGGTAACAAATGCATACCTTCACCCGATGGTGCATAGGCAGATTTGCGATAGCGTGTTTGCTGTTGAGTCGGCTATAGAACCACAAATGAAAACGGAAAAAGGCTTTAGCATCTTAAGCACGAAAAAGCAAAAAAGAGTGAAAAACGCGTACCTGTAATTTTGGCCGGAGCGCCTCGAGTGGTCCTTTGGGCTTCGCCGCACCTTGCTGTCGCATAAATAATAAAACATCAATAACTACTAACTGCATCTTAACTACCACACGTTTACGGAATGCAAGAAAATTAAAGTACCTTTCCCAAAGCCCAATCAGCAGAGTCGAAATAGGCACGTTCGTGATCCTGATGCCAAGTGGATTTCATTTTAGAACGAATCCTGAGCTTACATATGATGACAAACGAAGAACACACGCGAGGAGAATTGAATACCTTGGAAGCGAGTAGTGGTGGTTTCTTGGGCATGATTCCACCGTATTTCTTCTTAACAACTTCTTCCTACGAAAGAACAATCGATGAAAAAAAGGGATTTGAACATCACCAGAAAAAAAACGTGATTTGAACACAACTAACTTCATTTTGTTTTGTCGGCGAGGATTCGACAACGCCCTCCCCAACAACCTCTGCTTGTCCTCTGACTTCCTTGGTACCAGACATATTCTTCACAAAATCGCCCAACACTCAGTTTCATGAGCAATGCATTGAAACAATATCAAATCTTGTATAGCATTTTTTTAATCAAAATTTATAGTTCATTACAGATAATATTTCAAGCTAAAATTATTTGAACAATAAATTCCTCCAAATCATATGATAAAGAAATCCATAAATCTAGTTGTATTCATTTTTCACACTGACGGATCTAAATTCATAAAAATTACTAATTCGGTAGCAAATGATTTTCAAAACTAAAAATAAAATCGTGTTCTATTAGCATATAAACACGTAAAATTGAAATTAAAAAATATACATAAAATGACTGAATCACCTGAAGAAAATAAGTGTTGTGTACTTATGTTCAGAGTAAGAAAAGAAGACTCGGCTGAACAAAAATAGCGAGATTCACAATAATTTTTCAAAGAATATCACCTTTATTGTGGAGTCTAAAATATTGAGATCCACAATAAGTGTTTAAATAATACTGTACTCAATTATTTATAAGTAATGTGTGTGTGCATATACATTATTTAAATTAATTTTGTTTATTTTTTAAAGTGAAATACTTTAGTATAGAAATTTTCATCAAACTGAAGAACTTTGTTAAAAGCCTCAAGAGGGTTGAAATATCGACAAATATTGAAGTGCATCGCACGAGCAACATGACTAGTGTGTTAAAAGACTCAAGAGGGCTGAACTCCTTAGCAATCTCATTGCATCATTAAATATTTTATTCTAACACTTAAATTCCAATAACATTACTCAAAAGTACCAAGGAAAAGAAGCACTCCATCCATGAAATGGTAAAGATACAAACAAAATATTCGATCTCAAACATGACTAAATTGATGTTTTCAGAACAACTATACAGCCGTTACAAAGCAGCACCATGGCTACTTATTCAGAAAACTCTAGAAAGAAACAAAGTCCGCTAAAAAAAGAAAACATGTACTCGACAAAAATGTTCCAACCAGCAGCAAAGACTTCATTAGCGTCAATATCTACGAAAGACCAAAGCACTTAGATACACATACCACATTAACAAGACCCCAGCCACACACGGACACTTCACATTTGACGCACGATCTAAAGAATTTCCCCACCAATCATCAAAACATCTTCTCTACAATTATTCAGCTTTCTTTAGCAGCATTTCCCATGTCTCTGGATTGGCTAAATCCAAAAACGGAGCATATTTTCGTCTCAAACATGATATACTTGATACCCTTCACTTTTTTTTCTTCTGCCCCAATGAAAATGTTAAAATCAGAAAAAACTCCTCCTGAAGTTTCTAGTTGTAGCTTGGTATGAGCGCATGAGAAGGCCGACACCGATTCCAACTCCAAGGCATGTCCCGAGACCTATTCCCACGCCAACCCTTACACCAGCATTGAACCATGAAAGCTGGCCGTCTTCACCAGGGTACATTTCTTCAGAGTAACTGTTGTAAGTAATTTTACCATCTGAATCATAGTCATCTATACCGCCACCCATGTACTGCATGAAAGCAGTTAATTGAGTTAATTAAAACATACACAATCTTTTATCATAATAATTATTATTCTTTTTTCTGCCTAAATATACATAAGCATTAATATCATACCCAGCAGCTAAGCAACACAAAATAATCAAGCAAACAGTTTGATTACTTCCAAAATCTTGGCATAAGAACATGTACTCACTATTTTATGATCACTCTCAAATAAAGTAATGATGCAAAAAAACTAACACCCAGCCACTCTTTTCAATAGCAACAATGTTAAATCACACACTTGAATTTTTTTACCATAATATAGAGAAATATATAAAATGTAAGAAAACTGAACACTTCTATAAGATCTGGTGAGTTGCATACTATCACCATTTAGCGGGAACATGATATAATTCTTAAAAAAAACAGAGCACCGGATGAAAAATGTTCCCTTTTATGGATATGTAACAGTAGTCCTCTGTGTGACAAGCATAACAATCTTCTTTACAAAACAAACTTAATACTCAATTTAAGTTTTTACATAAGAAACTAATGGAACTCCCTTTTACAGGATGTTTGTTGTCACAGCCTAACAACAATCTTGTTGTGATGAAGTTACACTATGGATGAGTTGTCTTCCATAGCATCAAATTTTTATTATACTTTTTTCACATGATTAATGTTTACAGAGTAACAATGCCAAAGAAAAGGTATGCACATAAGAGAATTCACTTTAATGTAGATAAAAATAGAAAGATATTGTATATGTAAATAATTTTGGAAAAACATGGATCATTCTGATAAGATATACAACCACTGCCGATGGGCATCAAGAATCTCAACATTCTAATGTTAGCATCATTTTCTAGGTTGATTACATAAAGGCTCGTTATCTGATTGTGAATGGATATATCAGTCTGAATTCAATTGTCCTGTTATATCTTTCAAATATTCAATCTAGCAACCGACATTTTTTTCTAATATGCTATTATTCCTTGGACATTCAACTAGAACATCAATAATGACGAAAAGAACTAGCTACAGAACACCTACAAACAACTACAAGTGTCCTACCGTCCCTGCCAATACGATTTTCATATAGCTACCATGATTGCAATTAAAACAAACTGAACGATATATTATATATAACTTCAGTTAGCCTAAGAGACTAAAACCACACTTCAATTGCATAAAACACAATAATCACAAGGAGGAATTCACAGAAAAACAACTGAAGGTGTTAGGAATGAGAATCCATCTAAATCTGTCTGGTATGTCATACACATCTCATTGCATAATCCTAAAAATATTGTCAATGATTCTTATGATTATCCACTATTAGTCGTTGTGTTCTTTTGTCAGTTTTTAATCACCTGCATCAACTTGCTCATATTCCCACAATCCTACTTAATAGTCATTCCATGATCAACACAATTACTTAGACAACTTGCATCTAGCTCAGGCATGCAAAATCTATGTTTCGAAAAAACTAAAACTAAACCCAAATTACCTGTAATTTCCGCTGTCTCACAATTCCATTGCACATATTCCTCTGCTCCTTCCCCATTTCCTCGTCCTCTGGAATAGCATCGAGCGTCATCCCCTGCCTCACTTTCCTCCTCGGACTAACCAACACCGTCTTCATCAGAATCACAGGAGTCCCCGAGCAGCATCCGGCTATGTAAACCTCTATAGTCGGAGAGCAAGCCCCTTTATTCGCCTGGAGAAGAGTCGACCTCCCGTTCGCAACGGGCGTGGCCACATAGCACTCCAAACTCCACCCGGTTCTCGAGTCATTCTCCGACCCATTCTCGTTAGCCCACGACCCGGAAGCATCGTCTCTCTCCAGAGAGCCACATAGGACCAAATCCCCATCGTCGCCCTCCTCGCAGACCTCGAACTCCGCGGGGCCCGAGATCCGGACGCTGTCCGTGCTGACGTACGTCACCTCGGATGAGTCCTTGTCGACCCGATCGCGTCGCAGGTTGATGGATACGGCGTCGGAGGAGGTGAGGCGGGCCCCGTTGATCTCCAACAGGACGCCGACCTCGCGGCGGAGGTGGCGGAGCTTCAGCTGGTCGGGGAGGCTGTCCACGGCGCAGGGCGTGATCCGCACGTAGAAAAGACGGATTTCCAGGCATCCTCCGGTGAAAATCGGGGGAGGCCTGTAGATGGCTAGCTGCAATTCATCGTCCCGCGTGCCCATTGCGCGTTGTTTTATCGCCTTTCGCGAAAACCCTAGGATTCGAATTGGAGTTAATCGGACGATTGTGCAGGCGAATTAGGGTTCCGAACGTGTAGAAGTCATTGAAATTTGGGGGAAATTTTGAGGTGTGGAGTTGGTTGGGGTTGTTTTTTTTGGATAGTTGGAAGAAATAACAACGAGGAGGAGGAAGAAGGAAAAGGTAAAGAGGACAGGTGCAGGTGCAGCGGGAGTGGGAGAGGTATAAAATGGGCCCACACCCACGTGAGCACACAAGGTGGGGCTGTGGTTATTCGGGGACCCGTCCCGACAACCGGTCCAATTCGAGAGTCCGTGTATGTAGGAATTTGACAAAGTTACTTGGACGCAATTAAACGCCGTCGTAGCCCTAGGCTTCGTGTATAAATATACGTATATTCTTCTCCAACCTTAATTTAATTCCAACCACACTTTCAAAACAAAACAAAAACATTCAAAATTAAACTTTGTAAGTTCAAAACTATATAAAAAATCACATTCTTTCGATGTCACTTCACTCGCCCCCAAAACACTATGATCGAGTTATCAATATTCTGATTTTAAATTAATATGTCAAATTATGTATGTAAATAAAAATTTCAATTAAACAATTGAATTATTTGATGAAACAAAATATTGGTAAATCGAATTTTTTTAAATAAAATAGTATAAAAAAACATCCGTTGACTAACTATATCATTGAAGTGTGAAGTAACGAAAATTTTCAAATTAAGTATGCCAATTATTTCGCGCACTCTAACCTAACACCGGGAATCTAATGCTTCCACACCAGAAAATTAATGTTGCAATGCCACCAATTCTTATTCTTATAAATAAACCCCAAAATTAACCCCCCAAATCCCTAATTAATTATCCTAACAAATTACTTAATGGCGGAGACCCCCGATCAAGCCCGCCCGCTCGCTCCCGCCGCCGACCGCCCCACCAGCAGCGACGACGAAGCGCCGGCCACAACCGCATCCCGCCGCCGCCGCCGGCTGCTCAAATGCTGCGCCTTCGCCGCCGCGCTCCTCCTGATCCAGGCGGCGGTCGTGGTCGCGCTCATCTTCACCGTGTTCCGAGTCCGGGACCCGATCATCCGCATGAACGGCGTGGCCGTCGAGCGGATGGATCTGGTCAACGGCAGCGGCGGCGCCGCCGCGCCGCGGCCGGGGTCGAACATGACCCTGCGCGCCGACGTCTCGGTGAAGAACCCGAACTTCGCGTCGTTCAGGTACCGGAACACGACGACGGCGATCTACTACGGCGGCGCGGTGGTCGGAGAGGCGCGCGGGCCGCCGGGGAGGGCGAGGGCGCGGCGGACGATGAGGATGAACGTGACGGTGGAGGTGATGACGGATCGGATCCTGTCGCGGCCGGAGCTGGCGGCGGATCTGAGCTCGGGGATGGTGACGATGGGAAGTTACACGGTGGTCGGCGGGAGGGTGAAGATCCTGATGATAAGGAGGCACGTGACGGTGAGGATGAACTGCAGCATGACGGTTAACACGACGAGTCAGGCTCTTCAGGAGATGAGCTGTAGGAGAAACGTTGACCTCTAGCTACTAGAGCATTACATAATTACATTCCCCTTATATATTGATTATTTGGAATTTTATTTTTGGTTGTGTTTTAGATTTGCCTGTAAATTTTTACATTTTGGATTATCAGTTTTGTTGAATATATATTATATTTATGTAAGCTTTACTCGATTTATAATTTTGAATTGTTTTAAAAATAAATAACGTTGATTTTTATAACTACTTTTGAAACAAAGGGATATTATTTGTCAATTGTCACAATTATCGGCTGAATAATAAAAAAAAAAAAAGAAAAAAAGTTTTAGAACGGTTTAAATATGGTGAAATTAATTTACTGTACAATTAAGTCAGAATGGCCGAGCGGTCTAAGGCGGTAGACTCAAGTTCTACTCTACGTAAGTGGGCGTGGGTTCAAATCCCACTTCTGACATTTTCCCTCTTTTTTTGAATTTGTTTCTTACAATTTAAAGTTCTAAATCCCTTTTTTTTACACATTTTTTTGAATTTGTTTCTTACAATTTAAAGTTCTAAATCCCTTTTTTTTACACATTTTCTTGGGTTTTCTGTCTTTTTTAATTAAAACCCTTTTTGAATTTGTCACTTTTTGAATTTGTTTCTTCCAATTTAAAGTTCTAAAACTCTTTTATTTTTACACATTTTCTTGGATTTTCTGTCTTTTTTAATTAAAACCCTTTTTACCCTTTTAGAATTTGTTTGAATTGTTTCTTCCAATTTAAAGTTTTAAATCCCTTTTTTTTTACACATTTTATTGGGTTTTATACATTCGGGCTAACTAAAACAAAGAAATTACTACTTTATATCTTTGGGGTAATTTATAATCTTGAAACTAAACTCCGCATTACCCCTACTTAATCAATTATTATTATTATTATTATTATTATTATTATTGGATTTGGATATGGAGTCCAAGTTTAAAAAAACTACCCGTTCCCCGCCTATATCGTTGCATCGTACGAACCATACAAACTCCCTATATAACTTAATACTCCTCCCAACATCTTCAAAAATTCAATCACTCTCTGATCATAAGGGAACTTCACCGTTCCCTATTCAACCCTCAATCCCCCTTCTCTCAATACAAAAATATCTCCATATCGAAAAAGGGGGGGTTGAATTTGATCATCAATGGCTCCCGAGACCAAGAAAAAGTACATCACATCCGACGAGCTCAAAAAGCACAACAAGCCCGGCGACCTTTGGCTCTCCATCCAGGGCAAAGTCTACGACGTCTCCGACTGGATCAAATCCCACCCGGGCGGCGACGTCCCCATCCTCCACCTCGCCGGCCAAGACGTCACCGACGCTTTCCTCGCCTTCCACCCCGGCTCCGCCTGGCACCACCTCGACCCCCTCTTCACCGGCTTCCACCTCGACGACTTCCACGTCAGCGACATCTCCCGCGACTACCGGGCCCTCGTCTCGGGCTTCGTCAAGTCGGGCCTCTTCGAAAACAAAGCCCACGTCGTCCTCCACTCCCTCCTCTTCATCCTCGCCCTCTTCTCCTCCTCCCTCTACTTAGTCCTCAAGTCCGACTCCTTCTGGGCCCACCTCCTCTCCGGCGCCCTCCTCGGCCTCGCCTGGATCCAGGTCACCTACCTCGGCCACGACTCCGGCCACTACAACATCATGACCTCGCCGGAGCTCAACAAGCTCGCCCAGATCCTCGCCGGAAACTGCCTCACCGGAATCAGCATGGCCTGGTGGAAGTGGACCCACAACGCCCACCACGTCGCCTGCAACAGCCTCGACCACGACCCCGACCTCCAGCACCTCCCCGTATTCGCCGTCTCCTCCCGACTCTTCGCCTCCGTCACCTCCCGCTTCTACGACCGAAAACTCCCCTTCGACTCGGCGTCGAAATTCCTCGTCAGCCGCCAGCACATCACCTTCTACCCGATCATGGTCGTCGCCCGCTTCAACCTCTACCTCCAGACGATCCTCCTCCTCTGCTCCTCCCGGAAAGTCCCCGACAGAGCGGTCAACGTCTTCGGAGTCCTCGTTTTCTGGACTTGGTTCCCGGCGCTCGTCTCGTGCCTGCCGACCTGGAACGAGCGGCTGCTCTTCGTGCTGGCCAGCTTCACCGTATGCTCGATCCAGCACGTGCAGTTCTGCCTCAACCATTTCGCGGCCGAGGTGTACGTGGGCCCGCCCAGGGGGAACGACTGGTTCGAGAAGCAGACGAGCGGGACCATCGACATCTCGTGCGAGCCCTGGATGGACTGGTTCTTCGGCGGGCTTCAGTTCCAGCTCGAGCACCACCTCTTCCCGAGGATGCCCAGGTGCAACCTCAGGAGCATTTCGCCCAAGGTCCAGGAGCTTTGCAAGAAGCACAACTTGCCTTACAACAGCGTCTCGTTTTACGAGGCCAATAAGTTGACCCTGAGGACTTTGAGGTCGGCAGCAATGGAGGCTCGGGATGCACCCAAGAACCTGCTGTGGGAAGCTGTCAACACTCATGGTTGAAGAATGTGTATTGTGTTGACTCTTTTAAGAGTGTTTTGATTTACATTTTATACAAAGTAAAAAAGAATTACTAGTAGTTGATTAGTATGGATGGAATACTTATCAAGTTATCATCCTCTATAGAGGCTTAGTAGAATTCGTCTCGGTCGATAGAGGCTTCACGTATTTCCCGAGGGCTCGTTGGCGGGTCCGTTTTCTTATCCGCAGGATTTTTTCTTTGTTCTGTTGTCGTTTCTTTTCTTTCTCTATGTTTCTCAAGTTCTTCTCTTTCTCGTATATCGCTTGGTAGAATATCTCGCCGGTCGACGGCCATAACCGCCGGATTTTGGGGCGGTCGTCGGAGTCGAACTCCTCGGCTAAGTCTTCGTCCATGGCCTTGAGAGTGGTGAGTTGGAACCATATGACCCACATCTGACCTTTCCGGGTATTGAGGTTGTGTTGTTCTTGCATGAAACCCGTCGCGGGGTCCACGTGCACGATTCTTCTCGCGCTGTGGTATGCCCACACGTTTACTAGTAATTCGAGTAGACGGGAATAGCAATGCTTGTCCTGCCGATCATTATGCATGAAAACGGGTTTAATAAACAAAAAAAGAACTAAGCAGAACCTCAAGAGTAAGTATTTGTAATTACCTCCGATAAACTAAGATAGCATTGTCCGTTATTCTGGTGATCATTGTAGAATTGTGCGTCGAGTGCGTCCACAAACATTCTGAAGATGGAAAACGATTGCATGTTATTCAATGGACTTGAATAAAAATACAATAAAAAGTAGGCATGACGTGTTTAAACCTTGAAAACATAACAAACTCCATGAAAGATTTGGTCGGTAAAACCCAAGAATGCATGACGGACCACGTGCCTCCTTCCGAAGGCATTGCCGGAAGAGAACTCAAGTTATGCTTCACACCATACATCTGTTTCAGAGTCTCGGAGAACACAAACCTAAAAAGAAATCAATATGGGAAATTAAAGAGTTTCTACTGAAGCTGGGTTGTGTTGAACGAGAGGATAAAATATAAAATCGATACGAGAAAACTTACTGGCAGTTCCCAGCATTGACAGCATCACAAAATGACCAAAAATCCTGTTTCAACGGGTTTCTCGGGTCCACGTCCAGAGCGCCCCAGAAGTATAAGGTGTCTCCATGCCTTCGTGCCTCGATAGCTTCCAACAATGATTTCTCAGCAGTTTTTGACAAAGATTTCTGTAAAATTAATATCGCATAATAATATTAGTTTTAGAATGTGACGGATCAATTGCGCACTCGATAAATATGTGGATAAAATCTACACAGGGGCAAATAAGTAATTATATACCATCCTTGCTGTAGCTCTCCAAGACTGGAATCCTATCCAGGCATTTTTATGTATGTTGTCGACCCGATTGGCAATAGCAAAGAAGGCTCCGTAGTCTCCTAAGAGGTCTCGATAGTAAGAGTTGCTTAATAGTGGGAGGCGGGATGGCCCGTCCACATCATCAGCTCCATGCCTTTGAACTTCTGTGGACTACAAAACGCAATTCATACATTTCACATTTTCAGACTAACAGCAGAAACTATGAAGAATTCCGAATCTCAATGGACATAAAACTAAAAAATTAAAAAATGTTATGTTTCTATTTTACAAATTTCACAATCAAGCAATTGGTTAAGAAAATTCAAATATTGGGTTCTTGTATCTTTGAAAGATTAATTAATTACTTTTTTAGTAAAAAAAACCGCTGCCATGAATAAGTTAGTAAGCAATGAAAAAACGTGAAAAGATATCACAAGCGGTTAGAGTGCTCACAAGCGCAAGCCCTCTATATAGCGAAGTACGGTGCAAAAAGGGCCAGGTTCCAACTCCAGAGTATGGTTCATAAATACAAAGCGGTTGGCCTGTCCTTTCGAGTTCTCCCTCGTCTCTTTCGTGCAATGACCGATACGCCTTTCGGGCATTTCGATATACATCATCCCAGGTTCCACGTGGTTGATCAGTTCTATCCTTCAACTGCGTTTATTAAATAAAAAGAGACATTGCCAACAAAAAGACTCATTAGGAGCTCGAGTCTCATATTATCTCTTTGTAATTTTTGAAAGAACTATGCATCATTTTAATAAGAATAGTACTTGGGGGTAGTTTTGTAATTAACCCTAAAACGAACAAGAGACAAAAAGACCCGCTTACCTCTTCATCCTCTTTTCTCATTCTCATAGTAATCATCTCCATATACTTTTGTTCTTCCCATATACCAGACAAAGACCTGTCATTTGTCCCAGCCAAGTCCGTAAAACTCTCCCCATTGCTACCGCTAAATTGCTTCTCGGCCTTATCCAAAATATGGGCCCCGCCTCCGTACAAGGAATTTCCAATGCCCAAAATAGCTTCAAAACGGTGCCATTGCCATTCGGCTTCCAATTTTATCGAAATCTTTACAGCGGGTTTGGGCAAAGCAACCTCGGATGGGAGATCAAGAATGTTCTCGAGCAATGACGCATATCCGGATACACTTTCTGAGGCCATTAGATTTCTTGCCGTGATTTTTCCGAATGAAGCGACATTCTGGGCTGGTAATGAGAATTTTCCGTTTGTGACCACTTGGGACGTGATCTGAGTCAGAATTCTCATGTCCTCCTTTGGGAAAAGGTAGCCATTCACCTTGTCACTGACCTGAGATTGTTAAAGATACAGTGTCATTACTAAAAATAATAAAAAGAAAAATTTATAAAAGCTGCCTTGCCATTTGTCAAAATTAGAAAACTACCCCTGAGGTTTGGATTTGTAATATATTCATAAATGCGACGGGAGGGTTTTGAAAATATTTTTTTTCTTGTGAAGGGGGTAAATGCAACACAAGTAAAGTTCAGAGGTACTTTATGTTATTATGAAAGTTAGTTGAGGAAAAATAATTTTCATATTGACTTATAAGATATAAATGATACGGAGTAGTACATAATACATATGCTTACATAATTACGTATTGCTGGTAGATCGGGGGCTATTATCAGTTTCCCCAAACACATAGCTTTCAGCAAAATTTCCGGAAACGAAGGCTCTTCAAGGAAGGATCCATATACCACGATATCTGCACTTGTTATCATGGTGTCCAGGTTTTCATTAACGGAAACATAACTCACTGTCTCTTTTGGAAATCCCAACTGTAGTGCAACAGTCTGCAGTCAAACAAATTCGAATGTGTTAGCTGACAAGGATTATAAAAAGAGAAAATTACACAAATATTCGATAATACCAAAATTTATCAATAAATATCTGCTCTCGAGTCTCTCACCTCCACAATTTTGCTGTAGTTACCAGTGGAGTATCCGGCCGAGACCATTATTCTTAGACGAAAACGTAAATCGTCGAATTCCTTAAGAAGCGGACGTAAAGCTCGTAAGAGAATGGCATGTTCGAGCCACATGCCTCTATAAGATAGTTGACTCCCCAGAACTGCGACAACAAAGTCATCCGGTCCGTAACCCATTTGCTGACGTGGATTATCGTTCACTGGTGTCATTTGCTTATCAGCTTTCCAAGGATCTTCGGGAGAGCCCGGGATAACAAAGTAGTTTCCAGAATCACACATCGAATAAGCCATCTGATATATATATATGGAAATTCATATCAATAAGAATAGTTGTCCTAACATTTGTACCATTAACAGTGTCAATCTCCAAAACATCTTCTGAAAATTTACGTTTGGGTACATTTACCAAAATACCACAGAGGTTTTGCCTAATTTAAAAAATAATTGAGAACAAAACAAAAGTTAATCAAATAAATACCCCTGGAAAAAATGCATTTGTGATTTGTGAAACATAAATAAATATATCGGGGGTATTTGTAATTTTCAAAGATAGCAGGGCTTTTTTGTAATTACGCGAACCTCAAATATATTTTTCGGGAATTAACCCTTTTTTCGTAAGAAGGTGAATATCAAGTTTTACCGGCAGAATATAGTTTGGGAAGACAACAACAGTGGCTCGCGAGAAGATATTTTTCCAGGTGTCAACTAATTCACTATGTCCGCTTGAAACGTATTGTCTCAGTCGAGCAGCAAGTATTTGTTCGTGGATGGTCCATACAAGAGGTACATGTTTAAACGGTTCCTGCATAAGACTGTAACAAGTAAAACCTTTTATTTTATTGACAACACAAGGCAAATAAATCTTCCGAGGAAAACGAAATTCAGATTTACTAATCTCCATAAGGCTATCAGATTAAAATGAAATTGTGATGAATTTGAATTTTCACAATTCTATATTACACCCAAAGAAGAAATTTCTCTATTTCTCCCACACTATGCATGTTTAACACACACAACACATTTTTCACCAAACTTTATAAGTCATATATTTTTCTTTCATTTGTTAAAAATAAATAATGAAAAATTGTAATGAATTTGAAATTTTCAAAAATCTACATTACATCCAAATATGTGTCGAATGAATGGAATTAAAATCCCCCCATTCAAACACAACCTTGCAAATATATGATGGAATACAGAATGAAGTAATGTTACTTACCAAGACACGAAGCCGACGGCATTAAGAGAATTCACAAGTACGCCTTCATAGCTGACAAAGCATAACCACAAATTAGTAAGTGCAACTTTTTCCTTCTTCCCAAGCCACTAGTCCATATTTACTTGAAAAAAAAAAAAACACGTTCTGGAGGAGAAATCTAAATATAAAAATATGCAGCAAACAGATTTAGTGACCACAATTACTGCCCCACCCCCAAAAACTATGAAAACAATATTTCTTGACCAAAATAAGAATTATACATTAAAAATATTATTTCTGCATTGAAACACAAAACTAACTAGTTAAAAAACGCATCATTGTAACATTTTAAGGGCGACTACGTACTTTAGCCAATCCACGCCGCACATCATGTTATCATCCGGGATGTTGACACTGGTAGGAACTCCTATGTCTCTCCAGGCGGCATGTGCGGGACCCTTCTCCTGTGAGAATACCTGGGATTGAAAATCATATGTTTACATTAACTCCCTCGGGAACTCATATTACCTGTCTTATTATTTATTACAACTTGTCACTAATGGTCCGAATCTCCACTCCTCATGAATCTTACTCTGATGAACCAACTCATCAAAGAAAAGTTTTTAGAAGCACAATTTTGCTACGAAATCGAACTCTCTGACTAAATCATGAAGTCACATACTCACATGTATACGCGGAAATTATCATGACAAAGTTTTCTCAAGGAAATAATGAAAGCTACTAGTAAATTGTAAGAGGCATACACAAAAGCTACTAGAAAATTGAATTTTCAAATTAAAAACGACAAATTAGCTAACAACCTCAATTTCGTATCCAATTTCCAGCAATGCACTGGCAACCGTCGCCATTAGTATTTGATGCTGATCAATCTGCAAATTTGAGAAAACCTGTATACACGCACGAACAATCTATTAATTATAATACGGCTCCAAGTCTTAAGGCACTAGCTCAAATACCTAAACACACACACACACACAAGAATCAATGATGTTACCACAAGAAAACACAACCAAAATTAAATGAAAGTACGTATTCACAGTGCTCACCAAAGCAAGCTTCGGTTTCCTGTATCCGAACCTCACACCCCTGTTCGAACCGGCACTTTCTCTCATTGAATTGGCACGCTTCTTGAACTTATCCATGATTCTCAACGGCTCGAAATTCAAATCCTCGCCGAAATCTAGCTCTTTCAGGAACGGAAAATCCCCTAAATTCTCTTCGAGCGAAAAATCCCGGTCGGATTTAGCTCCGTCCTCGGTGACGGAGCCCGGCAAGCAGAAACTCTGAAATATAAAAGCAAAGAAGAAGAAAACAGCCACTCCACTAATCAGCTGCAGGAAATCGATCTTCTTGAAAAGCCCGAATCTAGAGAATCTCGTTGTGCTCCTATGCCCCAAACCCCCATTGATTTTGCTGCTATTAAAACCATTATTTTTATTACGATTATCTCTGAGAGATGAAGAAATACGCAGGAAATGGAAATCCCTCTTCAATGGCAGCCCACTTTCAAGTGGACCCATTGACACAAAATTACACCCCAAAAGATAAAAAACAATCTTTTCAGCTCTACATACTCATCTGTTGCTGTGTGTGAGCATATTTTACCGAAGAATATGGGCGGAATAAGAAGGAAAAAAAGATTGTGTTTTTTCCTTTTTCTTTCTTTATTTATTTATTTATTTTATTTTTACATTAAACCTTATTTTCTTTAAAGATTTTTTTAAAGAATATCTTTATTTCATTAGTCGGGTCATGTAAATTTCGCTTTTTCTTGTTGCAAATTATCCCTCCAAAAGAATGTAGGAGTAATTTCTTTATGAGACTTTTATATTTAGGTAAATTCAAATTCATCATTATAAAGTATAAAACCTAAAAAATAAAATTGAAGTTGACTTTGACGAGAATTTGTGATTTTGGTCACCGTTGACTTATTTTAAATTAAGTCATAAATGGTTCTATTCAAATATTTGTGATAGTTAAATTTGAATTATTAATTTGACTCCTCAAATTACTTTATAAATAAGTTGATTAAAGAAATAATGTATATGCAAAATAAAAAATATTATGGTTATTATAGTTATTAATTGTTATTTTTATGAATGTTTTGGTGTAAAATTACAGGTTTCAAATATTGTCTATAAAAATATTCTTATTGATCATTTAACCATAAATCTCATAAATAGATAGTTAATTATATTATGATTAGATGGAATTTATTTTTGATAACATACTGGTATTTTTCTAGCTACTGTATTCTTTGTAATAACTAAATTATATACATAATATAAATATGTACGTATTAATAATTCATCCATCAAAGCGTTTGTAGTCCAACGGTTAGGATAATTGCCTTCCAAGCAATAGACCCGGGTTCGACTCCCGGCAGACGCAGTTCTTTTTTGTTTTTTATATTACAAAAATTTCAGTTTACAGTATCATCTTTTTTGTTACATTTTTTGTTTTTTATATTACAAAAATTTCAGTTTACAGTATCATCTTTTTTGTTACAGAACCATTCACTTGATTTATTTATCTTTTTATTTTATATTTTCAAAACCAAATTTCACTTGATTTCCCCAATAGTTGAATCATGTTAAATAACGAACAAAATTAAAATAACATATTGTACATCAAGTAATTCTCAAATCAAATTGCATAACATTCATAAAGGAATTCTCAAATGAATTGCTGATACAAAAGAAATATAGTTTGTACCTCCTATTCTGTGTTTCTCGCCTCATAATTTACAAGTCCAAAAAAAATGAACCCAGAACTACTAAAGACTTAATTTCCTCCGATTGTTCTTGCAGATAAATCTTTAATTTTTGTTTAATTAAGGCTCCTGCGATAAATTACAATTTTCCAAGCGGGGACTCGGAGGCATACTCATCGACCAACCAGAGACCATAATCACGGAAACGCTTAGTCTTCTTTTCAAAACCGATAATGTAGTTATTGTGGATGATAACATGATTTCCCTTGGTTTCTTTCACCCAAGTCTTGTTCTTGAAGTATAAACCACCGGTGGGGAAAGCCTTTTGAGGTAGAAGGTATACGTCAACCTGAAATGAGGAATCTCACACATTACAAAATAAGTAAAAAGGACAGAATGTATTGGTTTAATTATAAAAAGTAGAAAGTTGGCACTGTTTTTCTTTTACAGCTTAATTGAATATTAAGTAATTAGTCACAACTTTAGGGGAATTATTGTAATTAGTCTCAAATAGTTTAATAATCTCCAATATCAAGCAGTGAGGAAGAACAGGAACATGATTTATTCAGGAGAAAGACTTTCCTAAAGGAGTCGATTATTTTCTGATATGGAGCACCAAATATACCCTAGGATGTACCTGGCCAGCAGTTTTATTCAATGCCCAATTAAAACCAGGCTGATCATTGGCTTTCTTTGCTCTAGACCAAGGTTGGTCCTGTAGTTCTTCAATCCACTTCTGCATCAGTAGTTTTGCTCCAGTGGTGGGCCGCAGATAAATGAAGCAACTACAGATGTAAGTGCGCCCTTTTTTCCCTGGAGGCGGCAAATCATGAGAATGATCGAGAGGTTTCACCTGGAAGTTTTTTATGACGACATGAAAAATCATCATTGATATATAAAAATAAAATAACGAGATAGAGGGAGAGAGCAATAATTTATGTTAAGGAGCTGAGGGTTGGGACTGATTCTGAATATGACCCTAAGATTTACAAAAAATAACTCAACAAAAATACGGATGAATTTATAATTTATTCTACGGTTCACATAAATTTTAAAGAGGCCATCTTAATGAGGAAGAAAACATCATAAGTCCTGCCATCACTTTTAGTAGCATTGTAATCTAGTGATGTTATTCCCGTCTTTCCATTATGTTGAAATCCATTTTATTTCCATATCTGGCTTAATGGACCAGTTGGTAGTAAGTTCGTGTATTTCAAGTAAAGCCAACACAAACAGATGGATGGCCAACAACAGGATAGTAACAATAAAAACGAAAAATATTTTCAAGCAACAATGAGATATGTTTTTCCAGAGTATGAATCCAGTAATGGCATAAGGATGAGTTTCCGTAAAGAAGCAAATGGCGTATACTTACAAAAGCCATGTCATCCATGAAGTACACGTCATGCTCGCCTTCCATGTAAGGAAAGGGATCAGCCAACCAAACCATATCGACATCGTTGTACATAACCTTGTAACCAAGCTCCAAAATATGCAGGAGATGACGCGGCCTTCTTGCTGTAAAATTGAAGAAGCCCTGCAATATTACACAGCGCAACTGAATAACGAGAAATAAACAACACGGCTAGAAGCCTATAAACAGCATCTCTAAGTACTCAGAGCTTACACATTTTTTCAAAAAATTCATCAAGAATTACCGACTTATGCTTCACCGCAATCACTCTTATTACCAGCACTATTCCACCGGATAAATTAAAAACGAAATCACTATTGATTGCAACTCTATTGGAATTAGAGAACAAAAAATTACAAAAACAAATCACAATAAAAATCTTCAAAGAGCTACCTGAGACCCAAACTTATGAGCGGCGGCCGCCTCCAACGCCGGAGGCACGAGAACCGCGTGCCCCGGCCACCTCTCGTTCACCTTATCAAGCGTGGCGTAATCCTCGGCAATCACCAAAACCTTGTCCTGCTGCTTTTGTCGCGAGATGCTGATCAGCCAGTTGTTCAGGAAGGGCAAGTAAGCCTCGCTGACCGCGCACACGATCAGCGTGTTGTTCTTCGCCACGAAAGCCGCCGCATCGGAGAGCGTGTAGGCCCTCCACTTCGGATCGTAGCTCCAGGAGCTGAAGGAGAGTACGGAATCAGGGGACCGCGCGTAAGGCAAGAGCACGCCGAGGATTACCACGAGCGACAGGAGGAGGACGAGCGCGGCGGGACCACGACTGAAGAGGGAGGCGGAGGGTTTCTGTTGGCGGGATCGAGGCGATAATTCGTTGGCACCTAGTGAGATGCTCTGGAGTGGCCTTTGGTGGAGAAATGTGGACATTTTCTGTGGCGTGAAATTTCCCTTAGGGATTCTCACTCATCTGGAATTGGATTCCGAGGTTCGAGGCTATGGAGGTTTTAGAGATGCATAGAGAGGAAAGAGATCTCTCCGGAGAAGAGAAGATGCCGATGGACCGTGAAACTGAAAACACAGTTGAGGTTGGGCCGGGTTGGACTAGTGCAGTCAGCCCAGTAAATAAATCATTCCGCAAGAAGCCCACTTTATATTAAAAAAACAGGGGTACATTAGCCACATTTAATAAAGTGGGAGAAACTTGTACTTCTACATACAATTTTTCAACTTTAGCTAATTTACTTTTTAATATAAAAATATATTTATAACATTTATTTTTAGTCAAATATAATTAAAAATTAATATTTTTCTTAACTTTAGTGTCCAAAAGATTAACACACAATCAAGTCAAATGGGACATTTTGGAGATCAACCTCGTAAAATTTTGTTGATGTTGAGAAGTAGTATAATATTTTCAACTAAACAAATATTCACAGATATAACAATACAAAAAAATAGTTGAAACATATAAACTCTTATTTTAATATTATATTAAAAATACATTATCATATAATCAATAAATCAATTATCGAACAAAAGAATTAAAATCAAAATAAATAAAATTGTGTTTTTACTAATTTTGGAAGTGAAAAGAATCTTTGTTTAAACTGAAAAAACAAAACAATGTTACAAATCAATTAATTTTTATTGTGTTAGTGAGAAAAAATAAACCCAAACAACAACAAAATAAAATAAACATCGATGGCATGAATTTTACCAAAACAATAAAAGGGTGAATCCAAACAAATATTCTACACTTGCTCCGCAAGTAGCGTAACATGTGGATTGTGGAGTAATCCTCGCTCAAGTCTCAAAACTAGCTATTGAATTATAGGAATGAGTTAATTACTTTCGCTGTACGTACCCTAGTAGTATAAATTTAGACCCCTACTTTACTTTTACTGTTTAGCTACTAGTGAGAGAGTGTTTTTCACCTTTTCCACACGTTACGCTCGATATGGGACAGCTCGTTCTGGAGATCAACCTCATCTCCGCCCAGGACTTGAAGCCCCCCTCCGCTAACGTGCGCCGGATGCGAACCTACGCCGTCGCCTGGATCGAGCGGGACGCGAAGCTCCGAACCCGAGTCGACTCGACCGGCCGCGAGAACCCCAGCTGGAACGACAAGTTCCTCTTCCGCGCGTCCGAAGACTTCGTGTACGGCGAAACCTCCGCCGTCGACGTCCAGATATTCTCCGTCGGCCGCGTCAGGGATTCCCTCGTCGGCACCGTCCGTTTCATCCTCAGCAACTGCCTCACCAGATCCGCCGCCGAGTCGCCGGCGTTCGCCGCCGTCCAGGTTCGCCGGCCCTCCGGGAGATTCCACGGCGCTCTCAACATCGCGGCCGCCGTTTACCCCTCCGCGAACTACCCGGCCCTCGAGAGAGTCCCCGCGGTGAGCTTCAGGATTCTGATGGAGAAGAACGAGCGCGAGATGCGGCGGCTCAGCCGCTGTAGCCACCAGTACTCCGGCGAAATGGCCGGAAAGACGAAGGGGCGAGGACAAGGAGGATACCTTTTGTGTTTTTCACCCGATTCACGAATACTGTAGCTAGGGTTTATACATGGAAATATATATACACTTGTACGTGCATAATAATAAAACATTTTTATAATCCATAAACAATCATAATAATCTAAATATCGAAATTGAAGTGCGAATATCGTAACAAATGGCAATTGCTTAATTCTATATTCGTGCTACTGATTGGTAATACTGTGGTCAAATATGAAATACTACTACTATAAATCATTCTAAAAAACAATACTAAGAAGAATAGTATTTTGTGGTCAAATATGAAATACTCCTACTATCATTCTAAAAAAATCTACTACAAAATTAAGAAGAAAAAAAAGGCTGCCTTCAAATACAGAAGAATAGTAGTAGTGGTAGTAGTGCGTGTAGTGACCACCATTCATATTCAATTGACCGATGCTAAAATTGTTCACCGTGGTTGACCATTCGCTACGAATAATAATAATAAATAATAATAATATAGCAAATCACGTAACAATAAGGACTAAAGCCTCATGTTTAATTACATTTCATTTTTAATTTTATTTAATTTATTGCCATTGTTTGGAAAGTCGATTAGGACCATTCAAAGTAGTGTGTGTGATAAAAATGTTTTTTCTTTTATATAGAAAGAAAAGTTTTGATTTTTGAATCTAAGCACAAAACAAAAACCTCGCGTCGCGTCCATCTCTCCTTCGCCTGCTACACTGCTTTTCGGAGTAGATAACGAGAAGCTCCCAGAGAGAGGTTGCGAGCGTGCGTGAGGCTTAACTATGAGGGATTCGGGTCTCGATCTTTTCGACCCGAGAACCGCCGCTGTAGATTCCGATTTCACCTCATCGCCCGGGGGCAGCCGCGACCCCGACTTCGGCTTCGCTTTCAACGACAGCAATTTCTCCGACCGGATTCTCCGGATCGAGATCGTTGCGGATCCAACCGAGCCGGATCGACCTGAATCGGAGGCCTGCCAAACCCTAGCTGACTGGGCGGCCGCCCGCAAAAGCAAACGACGTCGTGGGGATGTTGCCAAAAAGGATAATGGTGAGCTTAGCAAACGTCAATGAATCATGAATTTTTGTGTTATTGTTTTTTCCGCCCCTGATTTTTTTTTTTCATTTTTGTTTTATGATAAAATTAATTTTTTTGGCATGATTTTATAGCTGATAAGCCTGATATTTGTAATTGTAATTAACAATTATCGAGAAGACATTAGAATGATTCAAGAGCAATTTTTTTTTTTTTTAATTTGAGCTAAAAATTCATTATTTAAATGTCTTATGGATATGAGAACAGTGTATTTGTTTCAATACTCAATGATTTTTAGATTGCTAAAATTGTAGACGTTGTAGTGTATGGTATTGAAGCTAAGCTACTTTATGATCGAAGGCTGTCTCTCCTTATATAAGGAAATAAAGAATAGGATTATGCGGTTTCTTGATTGGTTTTGTTTTTTGGAAATTGACGTTGACCTCCAATAATTAGCAGGGAGGTTACCCACGTGCTAAATTTGCGAAAATGGAAACCGATGAAGCACGCACATTTCAAATTAGAAATTTTAGCTGTAGCGTGTACTCAGTCTTGTGTCTGTGTTGGAATCCCGTGGAGCCATTTTTTTAGCTGGAAACTAATGATTAAACCAGAAAATATCTGGCTTTGAACATGTGGTTGTTGTCTCGTATTTTAGATTGGGGTTTTTTATACCTTGTATTAGTTTCTATGGCAAAAAATTGATTGCCCAAGTATTCATTTATTTTCAAATAAGTCACTATAGATGCTTTATGTTTTAATATCCTCTGTATAAATTGCCGTCGCATGCTATCTTCCGATGCCTTTTACTCTATTTTTACCTATTTTATGTATATTTTCAACTTCTACATATTCTTATGCCGGTATACTTTGTCCACATCTTAATCAGACATGTGCCACTCGTTTGCAGCTTTGGATATCAACAACTGCCCAGAAGAGCAGATTTTAGATTGTCGGCCAGAAGCAGAAGACTTGTTGATTGATGAAAATCATGATGAAGAAGAAATTCAACTGATAGAAGATTCACCATCAGGTATTAAAAAATGAAATAAAGATAAAAATTACTCGTCCATTTGTTAGACCATCATATTGAACTTTATCATGTGGTATACGTTTAATAGATAGATTCTCGTCATGAAACATGATCTCTTATCTATGTAATTTAGGATTAATGCTGAAATCTCAAAATAGATATTACACACTGGGTACTATTTTTCGTATGATACTTTTTTTTGTCATTGCTAGTTTGCTACTCAGGCCGACCAGAGTTTTCTCTGCATTAGTCATTATGTCTTGCTTCTATCCCATATTTTGTAAACACTTTTAGTTTAAATTTTAGTGTGTATGGAATTGGAAATGATTTTATTTTTTTTGTTATTAAACAGCAATCATTAAAATAGAAGTTTTTTTTGTTGTATTTTCATGTCAACTTGCAGGAGATGATGGTGCAAGTAGTGATGATTCAAATTGGTCCGAAGATGGGTCAAGAGTTCTCAGAGTTAAAACTTTACATATTAGCTCTCCCATTTTAGCTGCAAAAAGTCCATTTTTCTATAAGGTACTGTTTTGGCAGTAGTTTTATTTTCTAAATATTTGTTTTTCCTTGTTGGATTTGATATATATAATGCATTTATTGTTCCTTCTTGCAGTTATTCTCAAATGGTATGATGGAATCAGAACAGAGACATGTGACCTTGAGAATTAATGCATCTGGTATGTCACCAGTTGCACTGTGCAAATAGCTGTGAAATCGATTGTTACATATGAAAAACAGCTAACTTTAAAACAACAAAAAATCCTATCCATCAACCGTTACTGATTTCCTTTTACATCTGTTTTACTATATAAGTGTGATCCTTGTGTGCGAAACTCCATGACTTAATTTTGCGCCTTTTTACATGTCACAGAGGAAGCTGCCCTCATGGAACTCCTGAATTTTATGTATAGCAGCACATTAAGCGCTAATACTGCTCCTGCTTTATTGGATGTTCTTATGGCTGCCGATAAGTTTGAGGTGGCTTCATGCATGAGACATTGCAGCCGTTCTTTAAGAAACTTGGCCATGACTCCAGAGTCTGCCTTACTGTATCTGGACCTTCCATTTAGTGTTTTAATGGCTGAAGCCGTTCAACCGCTGACGGATGCGGCAAAACAGTTCCTGGCTGCTCGTTATAAAGATGTATCAAAGTAAATTTTTTTAAACCCCCTTTCTTTTTTTTTTTTATACTAAAATAGAATGATGAAGAGAAGTGCATTATATTTATCTTTCACTCGCTTATCAATTATGCCAGTAATATATCTCTTTGAAAGAATAGGTGAATAATAATGCCCGAACCTTTCCCTTCCCTATTTAAGAACAACTGAAATTTTGAGTATTGCCGGAAATTATTTTTGAAAAAAAAAACCATTTAAACAAAAATGATTTGAAGAAATTAGAAGCTAAATTAGCAAGATTGTCAGAACCTATTTTTGAAACAAACTTAAGAGTACTTAACAAAATGTTTGAAGGTTTAGCTTGATTCTGAAGAGGTGATTAACAAAATCTTTTGGTAATTAACTCAACACAGAATGTATTGTATCACTTAGGGTTAGATTGATTACATATATATATTTACTTAACTGGTAACCCGTTCTTGAGGATGAAATCTGTGAAATATTTTATATATATATATATATATTTGCACCCTTGATGTTTATTGTCTATCATATTGGGATCGCAGATATCAAGACGAGATCATGAATCTTCCCCTCGCCGGAATCGAGGCGATCCTGTCCAGCGACGACCTCCAGGTCCCCTCCGAGGACGCTGTCTACGACATCGCTCTCAAGTGGACCCGGACCCACTACCAGAAGGCCGATGATAGGCGCGACATCCTTTGCACCCGACTCGGACGCTACATCCGATTCCCTTACATGACTTCGCGTAAGCTGAGGAAGGTTCTTACATGCAACGACTTTGAGCACGACTTTGCCACCAAAGCTGTCCTAGATGCCCTCTTCTTCAAGGCTGAGGCCCCACACCGCCAAAGGATCCACGCCATGGAAGACTCAGCATCCGTGGGCCGACGATTCGTGGAGCGGGCCTACAAGTACAGGCCCGTTAAGGTGGTTGAGTTTGAGCTCCCTCGCCAGCAGTGCGTGGTGTACCTGGACCTGAAGCGGGAGGAGTGTGCGGGCTTGTTCCCGTCGGGCCGTGTTTACTCCCAGGCTTTCCACTTGGGAGGGCAGGGGTTCTTTCTGTCCGCGCATTGCAACATGGACCAGCAGAGCTCGTTTAACTGCTTTGGTCTTTTCCTTGGGATGCAAGAAAAGGGCTCGGTGACGTTTGCTGTAGACTATGAATTTGCTGCTAGGTCGAAGCCCTTGGAGGAGTACATTAGCAAGTACAAGGGCAATTACGTCTTTACAGGTGGGAAGGCGGTCGGGTACAGGAATCTGTTTAGTATCCCGTGGACGTCTTTCATGGCCGACGACAGTCAGTATTTCATCAATGGGGTGTTGCATCTTAGAGCCGAGCTTACTATAAAACGCGAAGTGCCAGTATAGGCGGGTCGAGGAAGCTCTTTCGATTCTCTTGATATCTTTAGTTTTGGTTTGTAATTTAAAAACACTGGTGTGAGAATTTTTGCTTATACATATATACATGATGGCATGGACTACTGAAAGGGCTTACACATGGTTTTCAACAAAACAACTTACACAGGTCATGATTCTGCATTACAATGATAATGTGAATCAGAATTAGCTTCTCCTCTTGGGCTTGAGGAAATGAAGGGGGGAGGATGCGGTAAGTCACTGTTCGATAATCTCGACGAACTGTGATTTCTTCCTGGGGCCTTCCTTTTTGGAGGGGTCGAGGGGTGAAGACCCCCTTCTTCGTGGTGACCTTCGAAAGCTTTAAAGATACTGGGCCTTTGATTTTGCCCTTGCCCTTTGCGGTCCCGCTGGAGCTGGTGGGCCTGGGATCGACTAGTCGGGGGATTGAGTTTCTTGAGTAATGTTTGGATTATCATCTTCAGCTGGAACAAAGAAACCCTAATTACAGTATTAAACAATAGCCCCTAATAAATAAACATTTTCTTTTACCTCTTCATCAACATAACTGAATGCAGAGATTTCCCTAAAATCTATCTATTCATACACATCAGATTTTATATATCAAAAATTCAAACACTATCGACGGATTTTGGAAAATTTTCGTACCGGAGATGGCGACGGGCCGGCGAATCGAGCCCGGCAAAAACCTCGTTCGCTTTAATTACATTTGTTTATTTACTTTTAGGGGTCTAAATGGGAATCTCGATATTTCATTTTCGCCCACGATTTATGAGGAATTAAGAATAAATCCCCATAAATTAAAATTCTTGGAAATATATATTTTTGGCTACTTTTTATACAAATAATTATAAATAGAAAATTACATGAAAAAATACTTACGATTGAATGCCATATTACAAATACGTAGCATAAAAACACCCATGAATCATGATCCTCCGTTTTAATATTTTGGTCAAAATAAAATAAAGTGAAATTAACTAAACAAACTATAAATTGTACCCTAATTATGAGTATTTATGACAACGCTTCAGTATTTCCTATTTAAATTATTTTCAAATAAATATGCAATATCGATCATATCACATTCTATTTAATTTTTCCTATATAAATTATTGTCAATATAAATATGCAATATCACATTTAAAACATCAAATTATACCGTTTACTTTATTATTTCTAAATTTACCAATTTTATATAGCGATTTTTATCTTTTTTTTTTTTTTTTTATCATAAGAGCTAACTTTATATTGTCGAGAAAAAAAACTTAGCATGGTTTCCCAAAGAAACTGTGTCGTCATCACATATGTCATCACGGTGTTCAACGTTACATGCTCATTAGTTCATGGATCGTCGTGGAGTTTCAAAGACGACAACTCTCTGGATCACTACATTTACAATTACGCCCTCCACAAAATCGACAAACCCGACCTAGGTAAGCCGCACCATCTCTCCCTTCCCGCGAATCTCTCAGGGGTAGAAATGTCATTCTCTCGTATCAAAGCTAGTAGAATATGGAAACATGGGTACACCGACAGCTCGTATTTCTCAATCCCACAATGGACATTGCCGTGGCCTACCACGAAGAGAGTCGACCTAGTTTACTACAACTTAGGTCATTTGTCGAAATCGTTTTTCGACATCCCGAATC
Source organism: Euphrasia confusa (assembly GCA_954870475.1). Lineage (NCBI taxonomy): Eukaryota > Viridiplantae > Streptophyta > Magnoliopsida > Lamiales > Orobanchaceae > Euphrasia > Euphrasia confusa. Next base: position 2,658,234 of record OX940961.1, read on the forward strand.
GAACATTCGTCGCGCCTACTCTCGGTTTCTTAGCCTACGATTCGAACGCGGGGCCCGCGAATCACACTCCGATTGAGCTCAAAATGATTGGAGAAAATTCACTGATAGTTCGGTTTCACAACGTTTCCCTCGTTAAACGGAACGGGATGGAGTGCGTTCGGTTCGATAAAAACGGGACGTTGGAATTCAGCAATGTGACGATTATAGAGAGCGTGTGGTCGTGTGCATCTCGAGAAATCGGGCATTTTTCCATTGTTGTCCCTAGTGATCACACTGATAGTAATCGAAGTAAGGGTAAAGGTGTAATTGACAGTCGGAGGATGGTGTTTTACGGGGTTGTCGGGGGTGGAGTATTGGTGTCGGGGTTGATTGTTTCGGTTGTTGTGGTGGTGTATCGCCGGTGGAATCGGAGGAGGGTTGACCGGAGGAAGGAGAGCGTGTCGGAATTGAGTGCGGCTTTGGACATGATTTGGGTTGGGAGGAATAAGATTGGTGTTAGGACATGAGAGTTTTGTTTTTGCGAAATATAATTTCTCAAATTATATATACAAATACCGTTTTTCTTATTTGTCAAAACGTATATTAACCAATGATACCTTTTTGTTGTTTAAACATATATATATATATATATATATATATATTTTTGTTTTATCGATAATCGAATCGAATCGTCTTTGAGATCAAAGATGCGTTACATAATCGTATTGTGGTACTTGAGTAATTATCCTCGAGGTTTACCTATTTGCAATTAAACCCCAAGTATTTTTAAAAATCGCAAATAGCCCCTACACGTTTGTAGTTATCGAAGTAAGAACCCTGACAAAAAGTTCCACATAATTTAAATAATAAAAAAAGTCGCAGAATATTATCTAAAAAATCGGTTGCGTCAAGAAGCCGCACCTGAACCAGAATAAAAAAATAAAAAATAAAGAAGGAAACGAATTGAACGAATCATTTCCCATATCTTTAATCTCTATACGCAGCATATTGTCTTCTCAAATATCTGTGACATTAAATCTTCAATTTTCAGCCCTTTTTTTTCTTTCAATTTTTCTTCATCCACAGATCGGATTTCAGCTTGAGATGGCTTCGAAACGGATCTCGAAGGAACTCAAGGATTTGCAGAGAGACCCTCCCACTTCCTGCAGCGCAGGTCTTTTTTTATTTATTGATTAATTAATCAATTAATTTAGCTTTATTTGGTATAAACCTTTCCTATTGTTCATCTTAATTTCGGCTTGAGAATTATTAGGGGTGATCTGTTTCAATCCGATCTCTTTTTTTGGGCAGTAAAAATCGATACTTTTTTTCCATATGGCCTTGCTTGTATTGGTTTTGAAAATTATTGTGTGGCCATCTCGACTTTTAGAAGAATTTTGCTTTTTAATTAGATAGTAGGAGTATTGTTTTTCCCTAGGTTTTCATAATAATCAATTTATTTGTTTTGATTATGTAATGTGTTTTTGCTTTTTGTCGAAAAGATGTAATTTTGATTGACGTTGGTGCTTTGGTTTCTGCTAACTTCTTGTTGAAACTCGGAAATATGATGTTTGTATGCTATAGTAACAGGGCCCGTTGGTGAGGATATGTTTCACTGGCAAGCAACGATAATGGGCCCGCAGGATAGCCCTTATGCAGGAGGAGTGTTCTTAGTCACTATTCATTTCCCCCCGGATTACCCATTCAAACCACCAAAGGTGTGTAACAAAGTTCAAATTTTTTTTTGTGGCGATTTGATTTATCACCACCATGGTTAAATTTATTTCCCGAAGAATTGTTGTTGTTAGTCGATCCATGTAGCATGGGTTTTTCAGTTTTAGTGGGCATTCATCTTCGTGTCATTTCAAGTTAAGGATTTCAAATCCATAATAATAATAATGATGATGCCGTTAAGCTATGCTGGATATTTTCATGTATCCATGAATTTGAAAATTGTTGGGCTCCTATTTTTGTTTTTATTCCTTAACTATTCTTTTAGTCAATGTGTTGGATTGAAATTATTGTACATATTATATAGAGTTATATGATACCCTTTCTCCAAACAGTCTAGAAGTTCGTACTATCTCACACAATGTTTATTTAATTTCATGTTATCTTCTAATTAGTCCGATCACAATATTATGTGCATGTAAGGTAGGGTCTTTTATTTTTAATGGATTTTGAGATTATAATGAAATTATTTCTCATATGTGTTCGATATGGGATTAGAGTTTGCTCGACCCCTCTTGCTATTCCTTGGAAAAGTATCAATGTAAATTGACGATGAAGATTATATTTTGCAAATTTGTGACCAAATTTATCTTTTGGTAGTAGTATATTATATGTGACCTGATTTTTTTCCCCAAGGAATATTTCAATTATACTATAATTGTGTACAATAAACAAATAAACTGATGATTTTCTTGCTGTTGGCATTTTGCAGGTTGCATTCAGGACAAAGGTTTTCCACCCGAATATTAACAGCAATGGCAGCATTTGCCTTGACATCTTAAAGGAGCAATGGAGCCCAGCCTTGACAATTTCTAAGGTTTTTCCCCCACTGCTTTGGTGTTTTTTTCCGTCATGTAGCTGGTCTCAAAATTTTAAAATGAACATATTATTTAGTTTAGCTTGTAACCCATCTGACAAGAAGACACTCATTTTAAACTTGTTTATAAAAATGCATCACCTTAAAATGAACAATGGCCTCATACTCATAATAATGGATGCATGTTGAGTGGGGTGTACCATTAAAACCGAAATCCTTATTCAGTTAGATAGTAACACATCCGACCAGAAGACACTCATTTTATCAAGAACCGATATTTAGACAGTGTTTGCAAACTCTAAAAAGAAGGGAATCTCGGCTTATAACTGGAAAAAATATTCATACTTATCCAGTTTAGAGCTTAGATATTAAGCTATGAACCATTTATTTATTTTCGATTTAGCACACTTCTTTAGACCTTTAACTTGAGATCGTTAAATGGGAAACCCATATACCTTGTGGGTTCTACTTAATCAGTGGGTTGGTTTTATTATTACATTCTTTTGGTGTTGTGTGGTGTGGCCGGGTGTGGGGTTTGTTGGGCCAAATACTTCAGAATACTACTTCTGGCCCTACAGTCTTAATTACTTTTTGCTCAATCTGATTCTGAAATAGTTTGCAATGTATAAACACGTGCTTTTGCGCATCAATAATTCGTTTTGGGTAAATACGAATTTACCCCCTTCGATCAGTCGGGATTACAAAAAGGACACAATATATTTCAAAATTACATTGTGATTAGTGATTACGAATAATCTCAGGCTAATTTTTATAATTACATATTCTTCTTGAGATTCTGATCTCTTAATTGTTTCAGGTTTTGCTGTCAATCTGTTCACTTTTGACTGATCCCAACCCGGACGACCCTTTGGTTCCCGAAATCGCGCATATGTACAAGACCGACAAGGCGAAGTACGAGCAAACTGCTAGGAGCTGGACCCAGAAATACGCCATGGGCTAATGCTATTTTATTTATTTTTCCGCGCGAAAGGGTTTGGATTAATCGAAGCTTCGTACTTAAAAAAAAATTGACAGATGTGATCGTTCTTGTCATGGACAAATATATTGTTGGGAGGGTATGAGAGGCGTTTTGATGCATCATTTGATGAAATTTGGAACTGTTTATATGATGGTAATATGTCGACTATTGATAATAAAAGAAAAGCCCTTTACCGGTATTTAGTTTTCGTCTTAAATATTATTCGCACTTTCATTATGCCTGGAAATATATTTAATCCTAAACACACCCTTTACTTTGTACTTTTATTCAATTTACATCCCCCATCTATAGCATTTAATCCTAAACACACCCTTTACTTTGTACTTATTCAATTTACATCCCCATCTATCGCATGACATTTCGGTTTATCTCACGTGTTCTAATGTACGTACGGTCTCTCTACCTAATTAATTTAAAATTTTCTTTTATTTTAATAGAAACGGTTCCTCGAAAAATTGATTTACATCCCATTCAAAATTATCCCCCAAATCAAATTCATCACCTCCGATATCCCACAAGCATCCGCCGCCGTTCATCTGATTATGATCCAACGGCACCTCGTCGATCAACTGAATCTCATCGAAAATCAACGGCGACGGCGCCTTCAAATTGAAATAGTTACTCAGCGAGCATTCGTCCATCGGCAAATCCGAACCGGAATAACTCGGCAACTGATCATCAATTTCTTCGTTGTTACTTACGCTCTGAAACTCGGACCGGACCACCGCGCTGTCGCAGTTACCGCCGTCGAACCTCAGCACGGAGGTCGGCGACGGTAGCCTCTCCGGCGCCTTCAAGATGTTCGTCAGGGCGTTCGGGCCGCGCATTTTGATGGCGGCCTTGTCGTAAGCCAGCGCCGCCTCTTCCGCCGTCTCGTACGTGCCCAGCCACACCCGCTCTCGCCGAGCCGGATCTCGGATCTCCGCCGCCCATTTCCCCCACTTCCGCCACCGGACGCCGCGGTATTTTCGCTCCGGCGTCGGCGCCTCGGCCGGCGCGCGGTGTCTCTTCTTGCTGGGCGGGAGGGGGATTTCCTCCCTGACCATCCGGACCTCGTTCACGTGCCTTTTCACCCTCCGGTAGTTATGTCTCGAATTCGCGCCGCCGTGAGTTTCGCCTTCGTCGCCGGAGGAATCCGTGGCGTCGGCGTCGGTGAAGGAGATCCTGACCAGCCTCCGTGAGGTTTTCAACTCCTGCGAGAAGTGCTTGGTGGTGAAGGATTTATGAACCGAATAATTGATGCCTTCTGAGATTTTCGGGTCCATCATTTTTTTCTCTTTTTTGTTTCGGAGTGAAGAAGGGTGAAATGAGAGTGTGTGCGAAAAGAAAAATGTATATAAATAAAACAAAATAAAATGATGCGGAGAGTCCTTCTTTATAGGACTTTGAATCCCGATTATATATTTTGCTTTGACTTTATATTTATACCAATTAAATTGTTAATTACAAAAATAGTCATGATTAATTCTCAATCAGGGCCAACGTCCAGGGTGATTTATGTAATTAATCATATTTGTGTTGATCGGCGAGATTTGATTACGTTAATAGAAATTAAGGATTTGTATTAAATTTAAATGATTTTGACTTAATATTTATTTTCTGTTTCGAAACTTTTGGTAAGTTAATAATTTGACTTATTTTACATGGCCAGGAATGATTGATTTCCTTGGGCTACAAGTTTCAAACCTTTGAGCTGCTCAAATGAATTGCTTCCCATTCAAGGCAAATGATTATGTATTCCACGTAGATTCACTTGCTATCAATCAACAACATTTTATTATTATTTTTAAATATAAATATATATAGTAGATTATACATATAGGTGATGATATAGAGGAAGTGTTTCTCCACTTGCCTCGACGACTACACCAACCGGTGGACTGACCGGTCTGAACTCCACGAGAACTTATCTGTCGTGGCCAAGTCTTCGATAATACCATCACTCTCCATTCATTGATCAGTTCTACTACAGAGTCGAGGGACATGTGTATGCGATTTATTTCTTCAGACCATGCGTAGCATATACATGTTCCCCCCTGAGTTAGCGGCGATGAGCATCTCCGATTTCTTTCTCCAACACACGCTCGAAATAAAACGATCAATTCCATCGTCTATGGATTCAAACTTGTGGGTGACAATCGGCATGGGCATTGATCTGTGGTATGTATAAACCTGATCGAAAGGAAAGAACAAAATTAAAAATATCAAAGATTAATTGGAGCTTAATACGAAACATTTATTTTGTATGTAGTTTATTAGTTGTTGAGACAACGCGATCTTGCTTCTTTCCGTCTACAGAAATTCGCAGCTTCAAAAATCATTGATTGGAAAGACAACTTCACTGAAGGTAGTTTATAAAAACTTTCCACGATGAGCTCAGGCCAGGTCATGCCACTCTGCCATAGATTATTGCTCATAAAATTTAAGAACATTACCTCGTTAGTTTCAGAACCACATGCAATATATCCATCCAACACCGTCATGCCGATTAAATTCTACAAAACAAAAAAAGTACACAGTTAGGAAAAGGCAAAACAAATTGAACAATTAAAATTGAAGTGGCACAAAGCTAACATTCTCATTCGTATGTCCTCTAAAAGTCAAAGTGCAGGCATCAGTGGATGACCCTTTTAAGGTGGTTTTATTAAGGTCCCACAGCTTCAACGTGTTGTCTGTTGATGCTGAAACTATGGTTTCCGAATCCAGAAACATCACGCAGCTAACGGTACCTCCGTGGCCCTCTATCGTGCACCATGGAGTCTTCGTGTGCCGGAGGTCGTAACAGTAAATCTTATGATCAATCGTCCCATACGTGAGCAGATGAGAGGAGTAAGGGGAAAATTGAACACAGCAGACATTGGCTCTGTTCAAGATTTTACCAACCGAGGCTTTCTGTACAATGAAATAATAAAACATTCGTTTACTTCAAATATTTATGAAAGAAGCAGAGTGAAGAAACAAAAAATTGCAAATGGTAGTAGTAGCTTTGGGTATATTACAAAACAAGTATATCCCAATGTATAACAAGTCCAAATATCCAAATCTCTCAAAATTATACCCTAACAAATAATATTAATGGGATTTTTTTATTACGAAATTAGGCTAAACCTCAAAAATTACAAAACCTTGTAAGTCTTTTTTTGTTTTGTTTTTTGTAATTAACTCTGATTCTTTCAAGTAGGAGGTGCTAACTGTAACATACAGGAGTTAATTCCCCCCTAAACAAGCAGATAACCTCTTGATTAAAAACAAAGTCGAAGATGTTTTTTTTAATTGAAATAACGCGGACATATGACATACATCTCTATAGCCTTAATTTGTGACTAATTGTACGTTTCCAAGCTGCGTGAAATGATAAATACCTCACTTGTGCTCCATATTCTGATAGAACAATCGTCACTCCCGCTTGCAAACTTTGTTGGGTCCGCCTTAGAAAAGTCGACGGACCAAGCTCTCTTATCGTGTTCCTTGTACTGGCTTAGTCCTTGTCCAGTGCCTGCATCCCATATCTGTAACCAATCCATATGATTATACACGCGATTATTCACATATGATTATACATGTGCATTTAAAATGGAAAACCAAATCCCTAACTTTTAATACATGAAAATTTTTGGTCCTACAAGTTTCAAGTTGATTCAAACTGGTCCCATTTGTGTTTCTCAAATATTTTATAGTCACACTCACAACCCATCCAATGATCACTACTCAAATATCAAAAAATGATAACGAAACTTATGGGATCACCTCCATGTGCAATAACATTACCTGCACTACACCGTCGTAGTCGGTCGAAACCAAATAGTTCTTGATGTAGGTATTCCAGCAAACACAGCTGAACCTCGACTCGTTCGAAAACTCGATCACCGGGCAGTGGACGTCCACGTCATCACCCAAAAGCAAGCCGACCTCGAAGATCTTTATCTTCTTCGAAGCCCCAGCGGTAGCCAGAAACTCATCATCGCGGTCGATGCTCATCGAGGTAATCGAATTACCAGAGTTCATCATATCGTAATACCTCAGCCCCCCACACACATCGAACCTGTTGTGACGCGCCAATTTGGAAATACCATCGAAGGAAGTCCCCGCGCGATTCTCGGTCCCGGATTGAGTCCAGGCCCCGGAGTACCAGCTCGGGCGCTCCCTGAGGATGTCCTTGTCCGGCCGGCCGAATTGGGGCTTCTCGGCGAGTAATTGAGAGCGAGATCTGTGGGAGAAGTAAGCGGCTTCCAGGTCGTCGATGTTATCGAGTATTCTGTCCCTGAAAGCGCTCGTGCTGGAAATCGAAGTTTCTGGAATGTTGGTGGGGGTTCTGGAAGCGCTGGTTCGGTGGATATCGGAATCCAGTAATCGGATGGTTTCGGACAAGGTGAGAGCCTTTGCCCGCTTGGATTCCTCCGAGGAAGAGAGGAAGTGAAGCAGGAGATCTGATTCGGCGATGAGGTCGTCGGCGTCTTCGACCACCGCCGCCACCGCCTCTGGTTGTTCAGGTAGGGACACGAATTGCATAATTTCCCTGTGTTCAGAAGAGGGCTTTGTAAAAAATCAAAACAAGTCGAGTGTATTTTTGTAATTAGACGAAACCTGGTAGTGGGACGAGAGAGCGGTTCCTGGTGCAGAAGCCGAAAGCAAAATCGAGCTTCCTCTGGATGACGGGAAACAAACTGTGGAGGTAGGATCCTCTGCCGCAGGTCCACCATTGCCCCGTGGTGCTCTCCAATCGACTCGAACTGGCACAGAAGCTTAAAAAAAAAAACTGAGGAAAATTAATTTCTTAAAAAAAATAAAGTAATAATAATAATAAAATAGTCTCTCTCACCTCAAATAACAAAAGCCCCAAACAGTACACATTAAAGAAAGGCAAATCTCCGTTCACATGCCCCACCGGAAAACCATACCAACCCTTCTCCAGCTCAGCTAATCGTTTCTCGTCGCCCCGTTCCTTCACATCCGTAATTACGCTTTTACCCTCGCCCACTTTCTGAGCCTTCCCGCCAAAACAATCGTCGTCGTCGACCGCAATCTCCTTCTCCAAACACCTATTTCTATCGTCGGCGCTCGCGCGATTGAACGACTCGTCAGACAGTACCGGGCCCACGTATTTCACGTCCTCACTCTCCTCTATCAAAGCGAAAGACGACGGCCTCAGATCCAGCAACCCCATCCCCTGGCGGTGGGCCCCGTCCACGATCCGCGCCGCCCGCATGAACATACGGAGACTTTCGGGCTTTCCTGCGGACGGGCCCTTCGACTCCATCCACTCTCTCAATGTTTTCGGCGATTCGGGCTCTGGCTCTTCTGTTGTTGTAGGGCCAACTTTCGAATCCTCTTTATTCAGCCCGGCCGTGGGAGCGGCGGCGGCGGCGGGTATTCCGGGATATCCAAACGCGGGTCTGATAGGAAAGAGAGAAAAGTAGACGGGATTAATATGCTGATGACCGTTCCAAAAGGGTTTGTAGCTCGAGGGCATTCTCGTTAAGTATTGACACGGGGAAGAGGGCTGGACGTTTATGGCTCGAGAGCTCGAGCAACCGACGTCGTAGTTTGCATTCGGATGCACGTGATTCAGATGAAGTGGTGCGCCTCGGGCCGATGTTTCGGGCTCGGTCGGATTTGCTGGGGCCTCATTTGGTGTCTCGTCCGCAGCAGTATTTGTATGTTCCATACCGAAAGCGAATCGAATCTGATTCCGAATATGGCAATTGCTCACTTCACCTCCTAAAAAGATCAAATTCACCCCAAATAGGTACAATATTCTGAAGATGACTCACAGTCAAAGTAAATGTTCTGTCAATCGATAAGGATGGCATAGTATTATATTATACTGTACATGAAATTCATTTTGTGGAAAATATTTTACTATGTATGTTGTTATTAATATCTAAATAGATTTTGGGGGAAAATTTTAAGTGAATGTTTTGATGAAATGTTTGAAGAATAAATTCTGAGCATTTGATAAAAAATATTTTTATTTGTATGTTATATGAGTTATTAATATATATCTAAATAGATTTTGTGGAAATTTTTAAGTGAATATTTTGAGAAAATGTTTGAGAAATAAATTTTAATCATTTGATAAAATTGAGTTATATAAAAATAAGTTTAGAAATAACGCTAATATATTCAACAAAAATGTATAAACAAAAATGTATACATTATTAATCGATTTGGAATGATCAGGAATGATATAAACCTTTCGACACGTATTAAAAATAACGACACACGTATAAAATGTATTTTTATAATGTAAAATAACCACGGTTTTATAATTTTTGGACACGTATAAAATATAAAAAGTATAAAATATAAAATTATTTTCGGGAATGAATGTATTTTTATAATGTAATATTATTTTCTTTGATTTTTTTAAGGGTATAAAAAGTATTTTTATACTAATTTAAAGTGTGTAAATGAAAGAGTGTTTTTAATAGTACAAAAGTATTTTCACAATATAAAATGTGTAAATGAAGGAGTGTGACCATTGAACATAGAGATAATGAGTATATACTCTCTCCCAAGATAGATGTCATTCGAAACGTATTGAGTAAAAACAGAAAAAAGATTAACTATAAGACCACAGAGAATTTAAGAACAAATTACTATGATAGAGATTTATCCAAATTCAAAACTCCACATTGAAGAACACAGTAGTATGAGCCTGTTACAAAGAAATTTGAAAGCAAGTTTACTTTTAATAAAGCAAAACCATAAAAACCAAAGCTTTAATTATTGCGCATTTGTTATTTCATACTGTAATACTTATTGAGGAGAGCCCCTTCTACTGAGCAACTATTGCTGACACCACTCAAAAAACATTGAAACTTGAATAATTAAAAAAAATACACGGCAGAGGGTTAAAAATATAACGCGGTCCCCTCTTTTCCGACTGCAAAAATCACACAGGAGGTAAACTCAATTGTCATCTATCCACGCACACATGGCATCAGTCGGATATTCTAATCTCTACCCCGAGAAACTCCTTCAACTGTTCGTAAGTCACAAAAGCAATTGCTATCGATGGGACCACCTGAAAATAAAAATAGTAGCTTTCCATAAATACCAAAACCATTTCTATAGAAACTCACGCTTAATTCAGAGCAAAAGTAATTTAGTTTATCCGAACAAAGAATAATTTTTTAATCATTTAAAACAGAACTAAACGTTTCACACTATAGTTTTTACTATAAAATGAACATGGATATTGGACTAAATAGTTAAATAAAATAAAATAGTTATGTTTTAAAATAACAAATATCATCTTAACATTTTTTTTCCTTAAGAAACTGCACTTTCAGGAGGGGTGTATTTACAAGATAAATACAAACCTCAAGGGGTATTTGTAATTTAGATAACTAGTCTTTTGGTATTAGGCTAAAACTCAGGAAACGTTTTTTTAATTAATTACTCCTTATAATATTATACAAAAAACTATTTAAAACAAGCATAGTTGGTTACAAGAGTTGGAGCTAGTTACAAAAAGTACAACTGAACTTCGATTATATGTTAAAATCAAGGGGCTAAATATAATCATAGAGGTGAAGTGTTTATTGTGGTGCTTTATTTTTGTAATGATCCCTTTTACACTTTAGCTCCCTCATTAAAATAAATGAACTATTCCATTTCCATCGTCAAGCAGAACATACCAAAAATGTAGGCAGAAAATAAGATGGATAGGAGACTAACTAACCTTCACTGAATTGGGGACCAGGCCCTTGTACAAGGCTCTGAATCCCTCATGCCTCACGGTTTTTCTGAAAGCATCAATCATGCCGGTATACTCGAGGGAGGCCTTGGCCCTCCCGTCATCTGTGAGAATAGAAGAAGCATTACTCCAACCAACCATCTGCATTCTTCTACGAATCACATCGAGAGGGTAAGCAACTGTCTGCCCAACAGTGCCTGCTGCGGCCCCACACGCAAGCCTTGTTACAACACCCAGTTCATTATCCTCAGCAAGCCCAAAGGATTTGGATTTGATTAAATGATCTTTAAGAGATTCGTACACAGCAAAGTTGAGACCCACATATGGAACCTGAAGATAAGAGAGAGAGGGAGAGAACAGAATTCACATTAAGATGACCAGAAATTATCATTATTATTATTATTGATGATGACCGCCTAACCGTCTGTAGAGGACTAACAGAAGGCCCACCTATTGTACAATTGCTACTGAAGATGACAATCTTTGGAAAATAAATCATACGGAGAGTAACAAAAATAAGGTAACTAAATAAGATTAGCAGCTGTTCAAAAGCATGTCTTTCATGTAGATTCAGTCAACTATCTAATAGAAAAAAACTATTATAAACCGTCGCAAAAACAACTTTTTGTACTGAATAACAGTGTACATTGTACACCATAATGGCTGGTAATTGTTTTCAAAAACTGGCAACCATGTTCAAGCAAATATATTTTATAATTATTTTTACAACATGGAGCAATTTTTTATTTTATTTTGTACCAAGTTAAACAATATAAAAGATGCGGTAGTAAAGTTAATTAAAAAATAAATAGAGATAAACACTGGATTTTTCTTCTTGACTCTCTGATCTGAGGTTACTAATATTCTTTCTTATTTGATAAAGTCAAACACCAAGCAACGGATTGCAAAGATTTATACACTCCATGGTATCCTTAACCACCCAACAATCATGCACAATTCACCACCGGACCTAATAAATATAAATATATCCACAAACTTACCACTCCAATGACAGAAGGAAGCCAACCCTTGTATAGCGCACGGAACCCTTCCTCACGTAATACAGTCGATAAAGCATGAAATATTCCTCTGTACTGAAAAGGTGACTTCTCTGTCTGCAACATGATATAAACCAGTTACTAAAGTAAACAGGAGAAATGCCCAACTTCTTCCAAAAGTATGAAAGGGGGTCATCATACCTGTACAGTAAGCCTGCCTCGAACCATGTCCATTGGGTATGTGGCAGACATAGCGATAATTCCAGCACAAGCTCCCGCAGCCAAACGTAGCAAAGGAGTCAGTTGAGCATCCTCTACATAATTAATTTAAACAATATTATTAACCTTTTATATATAACTGGCCCCTCAAATTCAACATGAAAGAACAGGCAAAGCCATTACGACTTTCAATACTGTCAACTCTGAAATTTCACTGTAACTAAAAAAAATATTGGAAAATTCCTATATGTTGAATGGATCATATCACATGAAACACTTTTAATTGATTAGCTTTTCAGGACACCCTCAAAACTTCTGCTGATATTCAAGTTTCTATGCATTTTTAAAATTTTTAGGGCATCATGATTATGAGTAAGAAGAAGAAGACACATACCATTGCCAGTTTGGTGCTGGTACATATATAATATACCCCTGATACAACATTAAAAAACAAATTTAATTTCTCAACAAGATGAAAGAAAAAAATCCGACTCCTGAGTAGTTTAGATTAACTACAAAAAGCGTTAAGCCTAATACTCATTATAATTTATAATACCATAATAACATGAGATATACAAAACACATGGTACAAACTATTTTTTGGAGGCTTCCACATGCCAACAACATCCCAATGCATATAGGACACATTGATCATGCAATATATAAAACAAATAGAAGATAAACTGATAAAAGTATGATAACGTCAAATAAAGAGCAAAGTATTCCTGGCTAATAAAATCAAACCGGATTATTACATGATTTGGTACAGTACAGGCTTATACTTTGCAAGTCAGACAGATGAAAACATCAAACACAAGTTTAAAAAGTTAATCAACAAAAACATGATTAAAAATGCAGAATCTCCATAACATCATATTAAAATGAGTGAATGGGAGGCATAGACTGATCATGTCTAATAAGTAATAATGAAACATCTAGAACCAATAAATATATGAGATTATACAATGAATAGTTTATGATTTCGTAACACCATACTTGGATGCTTGCTCATAGCTGAAGAACTTGACGGCTGAATTTGGGACAATTCGAGCACAATTAGTGCCGTTGCCTTTGAACAACCCCCTAACGCCCTCAGTTCTCCATATGTACTTTAATCCTTGAACAGTACCATTGTATTTTATACTGTGTGGATTTTGAACCTAACATATGATAAAGAATCAAACGACAATGAGAGAAAGAGAAAGAGAAATATACTGTTCCAAGTTCCAACAATCTAATATGAAAAGTCTGTTTTAATGTTTGGGTGTCATCTCAAGTATTTTGGAAGTATTATTGCATTATAGAAGTAAAGTTGGAGGATACTTTAGAATGAACTATACTTTTACTAGACAATTTCTTGGAAAATACCAGCAAATATGTATTTTTGAATACATTCTTAACTGTAGCTGTATCTTTTTTTCGTAGTTAGTGGGCGTATTAGTTTTTATGGTAAAATCGCAGTAATGGGTGATAAATATTTTGATAAAATTGATATCCTTACACTATAAAAATGCTATCATCGTCTCATTTAAGGAAAACGAAAAACAGTTTATTGAAAAAGGACCAAACAAAGCCTCATTGTTTCTGAAAGCAGAGCCATATGTACCCTTTATTCACAACTTCAAAGCAAAATCCACGAGAAAAGTCATAATATTTTAGTACGCAAACTTTGTAATTTCACATTTACATCCATTGCAAGGGTTTAGACGCCTAACTGGCCTAAGTATAAAACAATAAAAATACCTGAAGCAGGATTTTTAGCCTCTCCAGAGGAGCTACAGCAGTGCGTGACCTGCAATCGACAAGCAGGAATTCAACCACTCCAAGAAGTTAGAACTCTAAACATCGTCTCAGTTAACAATCTTTTCAGTAAGACTACATTATCTTTGCAAATAGAAACAACTATTTCGATAAATAAAACAACAGCAAGCCTCATTTTTCTCCATCCCAAATTCCCAATTCACTGCCAATAATCACAAAAACACCAAACGGCAGCAAGACTCATTTTTTTTCCATTGAAAAATAGCATATTTAATAAGCAAACAAGCGACAGAGAAACTGGATATTCGATCGAAACATAACTTCTACTCCGCACAAAAACAAAAAACAGATTCATAGAGCTTACACTCCTCCGGCGACACCACCGGCGACGAGAGATTTGCAGATACTGTAAACTTGATTCTTCGTAGGCCTGATTTCCTCCTTCGCGAGCTTCGCCTCCTCCGCGAAATTGACAATCTTCGACACCGCCGATTGGCTCGCGTTCACGTCCTCAGAAGCCATCTTAAAAATTCCAAAATAAATAAATTAAAAAAAATAATCGGACGAAACGATCGAAATAACCCTAGTTCTGCGATCAAAACTGTTCAAACATTCTACGAGCAGCTAAAATTCCTTGGATCGACGGTGGCGGATAGAAGTGAGAAAATGCGGCACGCAGCAGTGCGTGTGTTTTGGGGGTTTATTAAGTGACGGCGTTGTGTCACTTGTGTGTGTTCGTGCTCTTTTGACCAAATTAGTAAATTCACATTTCACAGTAACATATCCTATATTTTCCATATTTTTTAACTATATTTTTCAACAATATTAATACTACAGTAATAGATTTGGATTTGGATTTGGATTTGAAAACGTGTTTGCAAATAAATATTAATTTTAAAAACGTATTTTTAAAAATCTTTGTAAAATTTATAAATTTTTTTATATTTGAATATAAAATAGTTTACGAGCAAAAAAAATTTTAATGATCAATATTTATTTATTTCAGAAAAATAATGTAGTAATTAATTTTAATTTGTCCGTATCCAGGCAAATTGACTACCAAGGGCAAATTGGACAATACATAAATTTATATAACCCATCACCTCAAAACAGAAAGGATCATAATTGAAAAAAATCAAAACATAAAGGACTCAAATGCAAATTCAAAAGTTACAGAATAGTATTGAAACTCCCATTTGTGTTTACATCACATGAGAAAAAGGTTTAACTGATCAGCTTAATCAAGTAGTATTATTCTTTTACAAGCTTCTTAACTTGGCCATAATCTGAGCCGCAGCAGACTCCCTTGCTTCACATGGTTTAGACTCCAAACCACCCTTCAAATGGAGCTCAAATTCTTTCCCACCGACAAACACACACGAGACGAACTTACCTGAAAAACACATAGATTGCAAACAGAATCAGAAATACGGCACGTTGAACTGAGAAAATTAAAAACCAGAATTTTCCTTTCTATCTTTTCACATCTTCCAGATCTAGCCCCGGTTTCTTTCAATATTATCTTATTAATGTTTCTGTTTTACAAAACGAAAAAATGTCTTACCATCTGATGGTTCTGTCAGATACCTTGGCAGTCTCCAGTTATTCTTGAGACATGTATACTCCAAATCCTATCAGTTGAAGAATTTATGGATATATAAGATGAAAAAAAATGGCGTGCATTTTCGAAGAAATAAACTTACTTCACACGACGATTTCCCGGGAAGATAGATTTCCGACAATTTAGTTTTCTTTTGGTCACATTGAGGTTTGCCACAATCCCCGTTTTTTATTCCATGCTCGGACATCGAATGGTGATTCCAACTTAAGATAGATTCAATGTATTTGCGAGCTAAACCAACTTCCTTGCCTAAAAGACATTTGTAGAAACGTGTGAAAAAAGAATACCAAATGAAAAAAAAACGAGAAATAACTTACCATCCCTTATTCTGGCTATATCACTTTCATAGGATGCGAGTGTATCATCCATATTGCAGAACTGAGAATACTGTCATGACAAGAACAAAATATTTATAGTACCATGTATCATGGACGGAAATTATCACTCCATATTACTAACCAGTTTTTCTCGTTTCTCGTAAATAAGTGACAATGCATTCTGCACCTCCTCTGAAGCCGATAAATTTTGTAAATCTAAATTGGACTTAGTTTTATCCTCCGTCTGGATCACTTGGTTCTCTTTTGCAGCAGTACCGATTTCTTCCTTCACTTCAGATAACATAGTCTCGTCTATGCATTCGACGTGATGTGACTTCAACAGGACCTCCATATTCACCTAGTGGATCCATTTCACATATCAAACCCATAAGAAACACTTCTTTCCGAGTAATTAGCAAGTTTTTGTGGCAAAAAAAAAAAGGTGAATAACAAAAAATATTGAAAAGTTTTTGCTTAGGGAAAGGGTGAAGTAGGCTAAACCTTGAGGGTAGTTTTCGTAATTCACCCAAAAATGGCAAATATCACCATAAAATCGCAAATTAAATATCATTACAGATGATGCGGGAAAAAAAACTGACCCTCAAATCGCCACCATCTTCTAAAACATGTGCCTCCTGTTCTGGTAATTTTTTCCTTCTCTTGAGCTGATAAACTTTTAATTCTGAACTCACCTTCTTGCTCGTATTCTCACTTTCCATATTCTTCTCAGTCAACTCTTTCGAATGACCAGAGAATAATAACACATCCTTGTCACATTCATCCATATCCTTGTATTGAATTTCACAGCATTCTCCGGTTTCTTCCATAGCATCACCCAAATTTGCAGCATCATCTTTTTTATCAGAACATATCAACTCTTTTTCACCAGTCAACTCTTTCGAATGACCAGAGAATAATAACACATCCTTGTCACATTCATCCATATCCTTGTATTGAATTTCACAGCATTCTCCGGTTTCTTCCATAGCATCACCCAAATTTGCAGCATCATCTTTTTTATCAGAACATATCAACTCTTTTTCACCAGTCAACTCTTCCGAATGACCAGAGAATAATAACACATCCTTGTCACATTCATTCATATCCTTGTATTGAATTTCACAGCATTCTCCGCTTTCTTCCATAGCATCACCCAAATTTGCAGCAGCATCTTTTTTATCAGAACATATCAACTCTTTTTCACTGCAGACAGTATCCGAGATTTCATATTTAACCAGACTTCTCGCCTTTTCAGAATTCTCAGTCGACGTTTCGCCTGCTGAGTTGACTTCAATCCCGATAATGCTGTTGTGTGAGCTGTTACTATGATCTTTCTCTTTTGGAGCTGCTAAATCTGGTTTTGTTGTTTGGGTGACGTCTTTGATACAGCTGTCTGTGGTGCTTTGAGAAACTCGGCCTTTGATAATCGGTGAACGTAAATCTTTCCTGCAAACATTATATATATATATATATATATATAGATGATAAACGCGTGAATACAGAAAAATTGTGAAAAAAATATCACAGTGCAAGCGCAGTTTTTCATCTGGTATCGTATCCTTACCCCGAAAGCCAGCACGAGATGAAATCCACATAAGGAAGCATGTGATAAAACTCCACGACGTAAGTAGTTCCCCAGATGCCATTATCGAGCTTTTCTGATAAAGGGCCCTGCAAACTGATGGAAACGTAGAGTTAATATATTACTATTGTTGCTATTATTATTTCTATATCTATAGATGAGACTATCCACCACTAACCTCTCGGCAAGAAACTTTAGAGACACTGCCTCCTTTACACTAAACGACTGAGGGCACTGCATCATATAAAACCGAACGGCCGACTTGTCTTTACTTAATGAATACGTGACATGTGTCCCCAAAACCTTAAGCTCAGAACTTCCAATGCCTGCTCAATATCACACACATACAGAAAATGGTAATAGGATGTTTGATTAAGGATATATAACACGTGTAACATTTGAAGGTTTTTGTAATTAGTCCACAAAAATAAAATTTTGCATTTGCGCATAATTTATAAAAATAGTAAATTTCTTCATGGCATACCAGTTACGTCCTTCACAGCATCATACCCGAACTGCAAGAGCTCATTATCATTAGTCGATAAGCTGTTCCTTTTCCTCTTATCGCCAATTGTTTCTTCCAATAACACTTCATCCGCGTTAATTTCAATCGACTCATTACTGAGCTCTTTCTCAATAAGCGACCAAACTCCATTAGTGACATCACCAAACCGGAGCATGCAGTTTTCCTTCTTCGGGTCTATCAGCAAAACCGCGACCTTTGATATCGGCCACCCTTCTATATTGGGGATTTTTTCTGAAGAGTCTAGAGATAAAGCAATATCACATGCGTCCTTAATTGCTTTCTCGGTTATGGAAAGGTGGTCGTTGGATATATTTGACTTTGTGGGTTGACTTTCCGTCGCTAATTTCATGTATGACACCAAAGGCGGCTTTAGAGACACGGCCAGCTTAGAGAAAGAGACCAAGTCGAGGAATTTTAGATCCGGATTCCGCTTACGGCAGTGGTAGTTGTATAGCAAGACAACGGCATGCATCTACAGGAGAAAAAGGTCCTAAATGAGTAACAACAGAATGCGAATACAAGATTACACACACCAATACAAACACACACACGTGGATTACGAATGTACCACGAAAAATCTGATTCGATACAAAATCTTAATGACATTACTCGACCCAAAAGGCAAAAATTTACATTTTTTTTACTTCTCCGTAAACCATATACTTCTCTTTCCATTGTTCAAGACCTTGAAGTCCCATTAGTCTTTAGACAAGTGATATACATTGGGACGAATTCAATAACAACAATACAACCAAATTAACAATACAGTCCTCGGGTTTGGATTATTTACAAAAAACCCGGAGAAGATTCAAAATTACAAAAGAAAAACAAATCTTTTAGGTTTGGTTCAAAATAAAAATCATATAAAACACCACCTTTCATTCACAAAAATACCATAGCCACCCCTTCAATTTTTTTGTTACTAACCCCAAACCCTAGGGGTAGTTTTGTAATTAAAAGCTTGGTTGAATCACACCATAGCAAAAGATGACAGAGAAAACAAGTGACCTGTTTGGCAACAGATTTATGTTCATCTTCTTCAGGAGGGACAGCAGAGACGCTCAAAGGCAATAGAGGGTCGACCAGAGTCTCCATCAATGCCTGAATAATATCCTCTGTTGGGGGGCCCACTTTTTCCCCTTCAAAATCTGCAACCGGAGCCATGAGCAACACCCTCTGCAAACACAAATCGACCCAAATGTTGAAAAAAATTAGATATATTCAAGAAAAATAAAAAGGACTCAAAAAGACTAGATTTTTATACCAAAAAATCAAACAAATCATTACATGCAAACATTAAAAAAAACAAAAAAAAAAATGAAACCGCAAGAATCAACACACAGATGGGATTTGTCGAACAAAGCTCTTTCACGGAATCCTTGCAACCTCTGTAAAGATTTTTTTTTTGAAGATTTGACTGTTGTGGGAACCTCAGAACATGTAAAATAAGGAAATTAATTGAAATGGTAGAAAGTAGGAATTTTGTTTTTGGTATTTTATTGATTTATTATTTGCAAATGGTTTTTATCGAAAAGGCGCGCTTGGGTGTTTGTCACTATGTCCATAAATAATGGTCTCTGTATTTTTTATTTTTGATTTTTTTGAGTTAGAAATTGAAATGGATTGTTTTGGCAAGCACCGATGAATTAACTGTCGCTGTTTAAGGGATGTGAATATGTAATCATTTTTGGGATACATAATTTTACTATTTAAATTTAATTTGTAATTTAATTTTAATTCTGTAATTTCTAATTTTGAATTTGTAATTTACTATGTAATTACTATTTTTTTTGTAATTTTTGATAGATTTTGCATTTGTGTTTGTTGACCTTCAATTTATATAATACATAGTAGCACTGCATTTATTCCAAAAAATGGTCACAATTTTTTTGGAAATTACAAAAAAATATAATCATTCTTAAAGACCGGTTAAAATACATAGTATAAATTAATTCATTTTCTTAATTTTATATTTAAATTTTAATATCAAAAAATTTGATATAAATGTATGGAAATTAAAATGATTTCACAACTTTATATGCTCAGAGTACTAAACAAACAGCAATGAATTTCAAAATCCTTGTGTTCATAATTCATGATTCGAAACCATTCTTCCTAGATCATTTTCTACAAACCCAAATCATTCCATCCAAACGCAACTAAGAAAATGCTGACAACACAGTTACAAAACTCAATACAGCCAAGGAACATAACGAGCCTTAGAAATTCGATTAGCAAACATAGGAAGTCAGCAAATAAGATGTAGAGGTACCTAGCTTGATAATTGGTTAGCAACCTAGTGTTTTCCCTCGGCATATATAGGAACCAGAATTCAGAGTCGCGTGACCGATGAGCAAGCTTGTGGGCTTACCCTTCATCAACCAAGAGCTAACTGTTTGAGGATCTTCCTAATGATTCTAATGCCCTCCTATATTTATTATTTACTGAAGACTAGTTCACCTGCTCATGCTCCTCACCAAGTCCGTCCTTTACCTCCAATTCGCCTGGCCAGCTCAAAATCCTTTCTCACTGAGAAGGAAGTGGAGAGATTTAAATAATAAATATCAAGGAGTAGTAATTAGTAATTACTCCTAATTACCATATTAATATCAGGTGTACAGCATCGAAAATGGGAAGTTGGCCAGAAAACACTAAGAAGATAATCTAGTTTAATCAAAATCAAGTCAATGCTCTTTGAAAGTCTTAATGAGAATGTACTGAACTCGAGTGCACAAGTCAAGTACTCCCTTTTTCCAAAAAAAAATGTCGTTTTAGAAGTATTCACATAAATTAAGAAGTTTTACAAAATGTCAAATTTACCCTTATTAAACTGTAATTAATGTTATTATAGCAAATTTGTGCCTTCTCTATTTTGATTTTTGAATAGTTGTGGATAATAAGATACACTTATTTTGACAAGAGTGAGGCAAAACGACAATTAAATATTTTAGTACAGAGGGAGTACATTCGCATTTTCTTCAAAAACTCAACTAAACATCAAATAATATTAGTATATCATAAACACTATCAATCATCATTCAACATAACAAAGATATTCAACAATGTCATCTCCACAATTAGCAGTTGTCTATCACTTTACAACTACAAATTAAATATATTAGTTTTTGAATGATGAAGACAAAGCATTGAAGATGGAGTAAACCATGAATATGACAGGTGTAAAAGAGCTTGAATTAGACTCAAAAGAACTTACTCAAAGTCACACGCTTTCCATGAACCGCACAAAGCATCGCCTCTTCAAACATCTGAACTATGTACTCTTCAGCAGCCTATGAACAGCAAGTGGCAAAAGAGAAGCCATGGTGTAGGTTAGCAAACTTCAAGTCTAATAGTGTGTCCTGCACTTGTATATAATTCAATTCATGCGACAAATATTCTAGAAGCTGAAATGTCTGAAAACAGATTGATAGTTGAATCAGTAAAAGATTGAACTCCAATTATGCTGTAGTTCTTAGTTAATCATCGTCACTTAAGTAGCAGGTGGTCATGCAAATTTAAGTCTCGTGTCTCTTTTGTAATATGTGTCTAGGTCTACCTATATTTCATGTTCAGAAATCATTCTTACAGTCGAGTCATTGAGGATATTATAGCCTTATATAAGGGGAAGAAATAAACAAGCCGTCCAAATAACGAGTTGAAAACAAGATTTTCTTGAGTCAAGTTGAAAAAATTAAGTTTATTTATACTGAAATCCTCGAACAAATAGTGTGTTTCTGAGAGATATAATACCTCCTGAAGGGCCACTAAGGCTTCTGCTTGCCAACGTGAAACGTTTGGTCCATAGTCAAAGCTAATCTCTTTTACCTGCAACATTAGAGAAATATACGTGGTTCATATATTTTTGGCAACTTCAGTCCTTATGATCCCTATTAAGGTATTGTACATTATTTTTTTTCTATTTATGTTTCAAAAATAAGCCTGACATTCATTTCATCATCCCCGGATAATCACGATTGAACTAAAGTAATTCCACTAAATTGCCAAGTAATTCAGAACACACATAGACAAATAAAAGTAGTAACCGAAATTTATGCACCAAATAATTACACTAAATTGCCTACTCCAGTCCCCATTGCTGAAAACATAACGTTGTATGCAATAAATTTATGCATAGGGTGTGAAATATTACAAGTCTAATGAATGGAGCAGCAGGAATAAGAAGTTCTGTAGACTTCTGGTATCTACGAATCTCTCGTAAAGCAACCGTCCCGGGTCTGTTACGTCGCTTCTTCTTCTGTGTTTTACCTGCGCTCTTAGCTAAACACAAATCCTATTAATTGAACACAAATAATTGAGTATTACTTCCATCATTATCTGAAATACACTTACGTGTTGGTGAAGTAGTGCCAGGATTTCGTCTTGAAGATTGCCGCTAAAGAATTTTAAAACGAACACGAAAATCAACAACACACTGAAAACTTAAGAATGCTTAGGTAACGATATGAAGAGTATTTCAGCGTACCTGAGGTGTTGAAGATGACGACGGACCAGCTCCCGCGGCTACAATTTAACATGAAAATGGGGCAGAAATTTATGAACTAGGGTTTCGGAAATTCCAGAAATTAAATGATTTTTCGCAAACGGGAAATTCATGGCTTAGTATGAGGCTCACCGTGAGCTTTGCGTCGAGTGCCTTTCTGGACCTTTTGCTTGATTCTCGCCATGGATTTTTAATTTTTTTTAGTATTTTTAATTTTTTCGACTTTTGTTACTGAGAAATTTCAACTTCAATGAAAAAATGTTTTCCCGCTCCATTTTCTATTTAAAAATAAAATAAAATCAGGGCGCTTCTTTTATTTTGTCAGAGACGAAATCTCTTAACTACCCTTCATTTCTAATCATAATCTTTTTAAACAAAATGTTCCTTTATTTTAGCAAAATGTTTCCTCTATTTTAACTATTTTAACAAAATGTTCCTCTATTTCTTTTTTTTAATCTGTAGTAATTCTATAGTATACTGTAGTTTATACCCAAATGTTTTCCTCTGGGCCAAACATACAAAGTAGTAGGTATATAAGGGTCCAAAATCGAAGCTTGAATTTTTTCGACAGCAGAAAATCGTAGTAGTATATAGTACAATCTCGATAAAAATTGACCAACATATCGATTTCTGGACAGAAATAATACACTAGTTAAAACATAAAATCCCTGCACATACTTATAAAGTACTTTGATCCAACTCCTAATGGGAAATCACCATTGAAGATACATCTCTAAGCAAATATATTGTGTAGGCTCAACGAATTTGCTATACGACAGATATCACAGATAATATATGCTGGCAAATTTTCCAGAGCCAAGCTGAATTTACGGTCGTGATGGGATGGGGGACGATGGAGGCTTGTAATCAGGATACTGCAAAAAAAAGAGGGAAATTAGTTTCGAGATACGGAGTATTACTTGAGGCATCAGAAGAGGTTAGTTGTGAAAGAATTTACATTAGGGTATGGTGAAAGTGAGCTCCGAACTTCAGAAACCGATTCTTTCTGAACTTCTGCTGTGGGGACTGAATGAACTTCGGGGGTCGACTCTGCAGCTGGCTTGACTTCAAGTTCAGTAGTAGACTCGGATTTCAGTACGGAGTTATCGGTTGGAGAAGGGCTAACTTCTGCCGGGGCAGGTAGAGCCTTGCTGGTTGAAATAGTTGGTAGAAAAGCCTTACCGATTTGCTGGATAATTAAAATTTTCAGCCAAATGAAGGCGAAATTAGTTTTTTAGTACGGAATTAAATTCGATAAGTAAGTTTTAGTACCTGTATATCCCCCACGAGCTCGTTCGGAGCGACTTTTGTGTTCAAGATCTCTTCAAGTTGTTGTATAGTTTGTTTTCTATCCTGCGAAAAAAAATACAGTAGACTGAGACGAACGCATGTGCTTTAGAAACGACTTCATGATGAGTATTTATGAGAACAATTTGAGTACAATAACGAACCTCTGCGAATAGGACTTTTTTGCTTACGAACTGAATAAGAGCAGCTGAGCCTAAAACTTGGAGAATCGTTTCTACCTGAAAATAATCGTAACAAAAGTTGCAACCACTAACCCATAATCACTTAGTCTTACATTCACATGTAGGTAGAATTCTGAGTGCCTAACCTCGGTAAAAGCTAATAGTCCGAGACCAGCAGCAGCAGCAACGCCGAGGGTCAGAGGCACAAAATCAGAAGAAGTCTCCTTCAAATGCGCACATCATTAAAAAGTTATCGACGTGAATTAACACTAAAAACAACTCTTTTTTCAAAGTGAATATTATTAGAGTCTAGATATGTTACCCCAAAAGCATCCGTAAAACTACTGAGGTCGAAACTCAACCCTTTCTTCGGAGCAAGCCAAGGAAGGCCACTGTTCTGCACGAAGCCTTTACATGTAAGCAAGTTTTAAACAAGCAATTTTTACTAAACGCGAAACATTTTTTATATTATTTTTCGTCAAATGGTAGTAATAACCTTCCATCCTTTTGGTCCTTCCGCCCCATCTTTGATTGCGTAAGCAGCTTTGAATCCATTGGCGGTTACGAGCTCGGCCACGAGTTCAGAGTTCCCATCAAATCTGGCTTCATCACAAGTCAGAGACATAAGATTGGCTTAATAAACAAATACCTCGACCGAACATATATTGCGACTAATTCACATTTCGACAAAATCGAAAAGGTGCCTTACTTGTCGAGCACGAGCAACGTAGTGTTCTGCGGTTCCTTGAACTTCAAAGACAGCTTATCCAAAAACCCGGTTTTATTTTCCCCATCGTACACGATCCCCACGCTCTTTTTCTTCAGGCCTCTGATATCCGGGGTTCCCCCTTGCTTAATCTCAGCCGTCGATCTCAAATCAAGCAGCTGGGCGTTTTCGTCATCGCCCAATCTCGCGTACGCGCTCTTCGCGCTCTCCACGCCCCACGCCTTCGGCTTCCCCAGAATCCGACCGAGGACCACCGGCACGGCCAGGACCGCCAGTCCCCCGCCGATGACCACCGGATTTTCCGACGCGAAACCGATGGCGCTGTCGAGGAGCCCGTTGAAGTCGGAGGTCGACGAGGTGGCGGTGTCGACCGATTGACGGAGGGCTTCTTCGTAGGTGAGGGCTCTGGATATTCCGGAGGTGAGGAATGAGGATATGAGGAGCAAGCCGCCGTGGAAGCTTCTGGAGAGGGAGAGGGTTTGATTCTGATTCCTGGCGGGTTGGGGAAGAAGCGACGGAGACTTTCTGGGATCTGAGGTTTTGGCGAGAACGGAAAGTGGAGTGATTCCGACTGCATTGAGGGCCTCCATAGCCGCTGATCTTCGAGCTCGGAGATAACAGGAAAACAGGGGTGGGTTTTGAAGCTGATGTTTTTTTTCTAGAGATTTTCCGTTTTTTACTTCACTTGATTGAGCCAGTTAAGAGACGCCACGTGTCCGGATATATTGTAATTTTGCGATTGAGTGGTTGAGGATTTTTAACAGAAATTATTAGAGATGAGTGTAGAGAGAGAGTACTAGAGTAGTACTGTTACCACTTACCAGGTTTTGAAGTCGTACGTAGTAGTTAGTAGTTAGTACACCATGCTGCATACGGGCCGAAATTGTGCGGGTCGGGTCAGTTGAATGGAATGTGGACTGGGCTGTGGGTGGACTTGAGCTAGTGGGCTTGGGGTAGTGAGCTATGGGCTCGATAGACTAAATGGACTGCGGGTTCGGGCCGGGCGGTTCGGCAAGGAGGATCTTTGTATAGGTAGTGTGAAATTATGAATTTAATAAAAAAAATCAATATTCAAAAAATGTCAAAACATAAACATCTCAAATCAACTTCAAATTCCTCAAATTGAAATCAATATTTAAAATTATCTTTAACGTCCTCAAATCAAACTAATCATTTTTAAATCATAATCAACATTCCACATTGAATAGCCAACATCATCGTAAAGTCATTATTTTAAAATTGAGTGGTTATACTTATATCATGCAACAAAAATTTATACAAGTATTCGACTTCTTTATTGAGTTTATTCATTTCTGTCACATAAAATGAATTAAATGATTTGGTGCAACATTTAATGTTTTATTAATTACATATACTGATATACTATTGTTTTTATTTAATTTGTGTTTTTGTCATTTTGCAAACAATGTAAGAAAGGCCAAAAAGAGTCGCTGGAAAAATAAGAATTGTTCACTGCACTGAAACTTCAACTGCAACTCCAATAGAGCCGCGATATGTGTTTCCGTCCCACGCTTTCTGCTCCATGCAACCGCACATTTGGCACTTCTACTTACTTTCCCAAATTACCTTTTTGACCCCTCGTTATTTTATTTTTTTCATTTTAGCTTTATTTTTCATCGGCGTGCACGACCTACCTACAACTTTACCAAACCACCCCTCAAATATTCTCTAAAAGTTGTTTACCAAAATACAAAAGCAGTGATTCGAACTAGTAGTACTCTCTCATCCCTTAAAAACAATGCACACTTTCTTTTTTGGTCCATCCCTTAAGACAGTGCACATTCCATAAATGGAATGTCTTTTCACAACTTTATCCTCTCAATACACTTTTATTTAACTTTATACCACTATTTTTTCAACTAACTAATTTATTACTTACACATCAATACTTATTATACCCCTACTTTATATTATAAAATACACAAAAAATTATTTTTTCTTAATATACGTGTAAATTTCTCTATGCATAGTTTAGAGGGAAAGAGGGAGTATTTAACAATCAAATTGATCCCCATAAATTAAATAACAAATTTTGGTTCCGCAGTTCATTAACAACCCGATTCGTTTTTACAGTTTTATTTAAAGGAGACGACGATTATCCATGTTAAACGATCTGTATTATGCATAGTTGTTGAATTGAAGGGCAAAATAGTCATAGGAGAAAATACAGATTCAAAGGTGGCAATATTAGCCTCGATGTCCATGTGAGTTGATTCCCTGTAAAGAGATTCCAAATATCCCCACCCACCCACCTCCACATTTATATATAAAGGATCATTTCATTTCATTTCATTTTATTATAATACCCCTGAAAAAAAACATCTTTATTTCTTCAGATCTCGATCACCTATAACTAATTCAAGATTTAATCGCATTCTCAGCCCGCCAGCACTTATACGTACATTCTATGTATATATGGGCGGTGATTGTATATGATTTCCCCTGCTGATGCGATTGATGATCAAGGTAATTTGTTCTTGGGTTTTCAGTGTGTGTATATACACATATATAATTAGAATAATATTAGTGTTTTTCTCGTTTCAAATGATTATTATTACTACTACTCTATTTTATTATGCATACCGTTGAATTTCGTGGGCATTTAGAAATTATTTATGTCACATCAAAAAAAGGATTTATACAAGAGTTTTTGTATTGAACTTGTGTTTCAGTTTTTTTGCCCGCAGAAAAATCAAAAAAGTGATTATATATCATGGCATGCACTTCGCCACAGATCACCAGCACCACCTGCAGAGAGGTTTCGCCGGACCGAAAAGGTCATCTCCGTCGTTCGTTTTTTTTTGTAGATCTACAAAGTCGACGGTCGGGGATGCGACGCTCCTATTCAGACAACCATCTTTGCTACTCGTTCAGTCCGATCAAAGCGAAGCTAATCAAGAATAGTCGTAATTCGGTCGGCGGGTTCTTCAACTTATCGAGCGTGATAATTCCTGACACGTTGAGGTCGTTCCTCTTTGATCCCGAGACGAGTAAAGACATGAAAATTGAAGGATCAAGCGATCGTGACGAGGAGAAAAAACGGGCGAATTGGATAGAGAGGCTTGTGGAGATCAGAGACAATTGGAGAGTACTAGGCAAAGAAGGGAAATCTGCAGGTGGTGTTGGTTTGGGAGAGTATGGAAATGATGGTTGTGACGAAGGAGGAGGGTGTGAGGTAGAATACGACGATGATGATGATGATGACGACGAATACGACGAAGGAGAGGGAATGAATATCGGGGTTGATAAAGAGACGTTTTCGTCCTTGTTGAGACATGTTTCTTGGTCCGATACGAAGATGTTTTCGCAGATGGCGTTTCTTTGCAACATGGCATACGTGATCCCAGATATGAAGGTACAACCAACATTCCACTCTTTTACTTGAGAGGGTAAATTAGGAAATCTCATTTATATATAGGTCTCTCGTTGTCTCACCATTAGACGTCGTCACACGAGTTTCGTTTGATCAAGCAGCTATAAGTACTTATTGCTAAGGTTGCAACTAGTAAAACCAAAACCAAAAATAAAAAATCTCAAGGGGTTAATTATTTGTACTTTTATGAAAGAATAGAAGGGCGTTTTTGTAATTTAACGAAACTTGCAGACAGAGGATTTAAGAAGATATTATGGGCTGCACTTGGTAACATCATCTCTCGAGAAGAAAGCAGAAGCAGAAGCCATGACAGGAAAAGTCGAACGTAATCATTCCGAGCAAATCGAATCGTCGCGAGCGTGTTCGTCTGACCCTTACGAGATCGCAGCATCAGCTGCGTCTTACGTCCAATCGCAAGCCAAATGCGAAAGGGACAGAATACATTCAATTGCAGGGATCGACTATGACTATGAGTGCGATTGTGGGCCCGCGAAGGCAGCTCACAATTCGGATAAGATGGCGGCTCGTGTGGCGGCCTCGACTATGACTGCGGTTGTGGCTGCTGGCGATAAGCAGAAAGAGAAGGCGGCCAAAGACCTTCAGTCGCTCCATTCTTCGCCGTGTGAATGGTTCGTGTGCGATGACTCGAGCGTATACACTCGCTGCTTCGTCATCCAGGTGATTAACTATATAGTCCACATTTCATGTAGAATTATATATATATATACACACACAATATTAAAGAATGGTCCGGTGAATTGCAGGGATCAGATTCACTAGCATCTTGGCAGGCAAATCTGTTTTTCGAACCGACTAAATTTGAGGTGAGTATTTCTCTAACAGTTCGAGTACTGCGCGAGGAAGTGTATTTGCAATTCATCTAAGAAAATAATATATGTTTATGTATCCAGGGAACAAATGTTCTTGTTCATAGAGGAATATATGAGGCGGCGAAAGGGATATACGACCAATTCATGCCGGAGATAAAGCAGCACCTGATTAGATACGGGGACCGGGCCAAGCTTCAATTCACCGGCCATTCGCTGGGCGGCAGTCTGGCTCTTCTGGTCAACCTGATGCTGCTGACGAGGAAAGAAGTCAAGTCAACTTCTTCTCTTCCCGTGGTTACCTTCGGGTCGCCTTTTGTTTTCTGTGGTGGCAAGAGAGTGTTGGATGAATTGGGCTTGGATGAGGGCCACGTTCGTTGTGTGATGATGCATAGAGATATCGTCCCGAGAGCGTTCTCGTGCAACTACCCTGATTACGTGGCTCAAGTGCTCAAGCGTTTGAACGGCACCTTTCGTTTCCACCCTTGTCTTAACAAGAATGTAAGTGTTTTTCCACCCTTGTCTTGACAAGAATGAGACACTTTTCTGAGCATGCATAGAGACTAAAAAAAAAATACTAAAAATATTTGATTTGATTTGAACTTGTTATGTTGCAGAAACTATTGTACTCTCCCATGGGAAAAATATTCATTCTCCAGCCGGACGAAAAGTTGTCTCCACCTCATCCGCTGCTTCCTCCGGGCACAGCTCTCTACACCCTCAACAACACGAACACGGCTCTAACAAAGAGTGCCATGAGAGCTTTCCTGAACTCGCCACACCCTATCGAAACCCTAAGCGACCCAAAGGCTTACGGCTCAGAAGGCACGATACGAAGGGACCACGACTCGAACAACTACCTGAAGGCGGTGAATGAAGTTATACGACAACACACGAGGCTAGTGGTGCGGAAAGCGAGGAAAGAGAGGAACCAGCAGTTTTGGCCACTCTTGAATTCGAGGTCGCCACATGGATGGAGACATGGTTGTAATGTTGAGGGCAGACCGGAAGAAGTGAATGAAAAACTGTTGACAGGAGTTTGAGGTTATATGAATCTTGGGATCTTGGACATAATAGTGTTGTTGAGTATATGTCTGTTTTGTGTGTTGTAAATAAAAATAAAGAATGATCTTGTTTAAGTGCTGGTGTAAAAACTGAATAAAAGATTTTTGTGCATTTATTTCATAATTCTAGAGATCCAAAATATAACTATTTTTTGGAATTACAAATGCCCCTTGATATTGTTTCAATTTTACAAATTGCACCCTTAATTAGTTGAGGTATATTTGTAAATACGCAATAATTTAGGCAATGAGCTGAGTGAAAACTACTCTCAACCAGTTTGACAAAATTACAAAAATATCTCTGAAGTTTAGACTATTTACAAAATTGTACAGAGTATACAATTTAGTGATTTACAGACACCACCTTCAACTTTGCTTTTTGTTGAGGGTGCATTTTGGAAAACAAGAACAATTATTAGGGGAGTGTCCGTAATTTTAAAAGAAAACTATGGCTCTAGTATATGATAATTTACATTTTATTCGTGATAGTAACATGGGAGATATTCATGAATTATGATTTGATTAGTGTTCCTAAAATATTTAGGAAGTTAGTACTTACTAGTATACCCCTTATGGATCAGCATTTCAGGTTAAAAATTATATTTAAATTTAAGGAGTTAAATGTTAACTCGACAATAGTTCGGGGACTAAATTGCAAGTGGTATTATAGTGAGGAAATAAGGGTATTTCTGTAAATGAAGATGATCCCGAAGACCAAAATAAAGGCGGTTGAAAAGTTTCAGTAGATAATCCAGATCGCCATCGAAAACTCTTCAAATCAAAATTCAAAGTTTCGATTCCGATTCAAGCGAAAAACGATCAAATTATCGGGGCGGACGCTTTCTGAATCGTGCGTATCGATTAAAGCTGTGTCGATGGAGGCGAGTAAATCCGATACCCACCAGGTGTTCGTGAAATTGCTCGACGGGAAACACAAGGTTTTGAATTTCACAACCCCTACGATCTCCGTCTCAGATCTCAAACACCGCATTCAGACGGTGACCTCCATACCCTCCAGCCTCCACCTCCTCCTATCCGACGATTCCCGGGTCTTTCACGACCACCAAACCCTAGACATCGATCGATCGCGCGAGAGTAATGGAATTAGGGGTTCGGTTAGGTTTCCGGCGGTGGTTCGCTTGCTGCTGAGGCTCAGGGGCGGGAAAGGAGGGTTCGGGTCTCTTCTGAGAGGGGCCGCAACGAAGGCGGGCCAGAAGAAGACGAATAATTTCGATGCCTGTAGGGATATGAGCGGGCGGCGGCTGAGGCACGTGAACGCGGAGAAGAAGCTGGAGGAGTGGAGGGAGGGGGCGGAGGAAAGGAGGCTTGAGAAGATGGCGGAGGAGTACATTAGCAAGAAGATAAAGGAGGCGGTGAAGAGTGGGAAGAGCAATGGGGGTGATGGTACCGAGAAGTATGTGGCCAAGTATAGAAAGGATTCGGCTAAGTGTATGGAGGAGGTCGACAGGTCGGTTAGAGAGTCGGTGATGGGGTTGGGTAGCTTGAAAAGGAAGAAGGGTGGCGTGGAGGGGAGTGAATCTGATTCCAAGAGGTTGAAGATATGGTATGAGGTTTTTGAAACTGCTTTTTTTTTTTTAGGACAATTATGCAGGAATGTGAAATATAATATAGGTTTGATACTTTGATGAATGATGTGATTTAGACTGTGGCAAACTGAATACTTTTTATCGAACAAATATGCATTTCGCTTGATTATGACTCGCTGCTACTCTTTTTTCTAGATATCTCAAATGTAGAATAGTACTATTTCGCTCAATTCACGGTTTTATGACTCTTTTCTTTGAAAGGTATGGCAAGAGAAAAGTGGGTGAGAGTGACAGTGAAGATGACAGCGAGGAAGAAGACAAAGTAGAAGATCAGAAATCTGTCATTATAGATACGGGTAGTCCTTCGGATTCAAGCAAAGAAGGTGACCAGAGTTCAGGTTCAGTTAATGGAGCGAAACTTGATTCTGGATCTCTTGATCGAGGTTCGTCCGGGAGTGGTTCTGAGGAAGAAGGATCTGTTGGTGTAAAATCTTTGAAACAGGATAAAAAACTTGATGTATCTGGAAATGGTGATGAATCTCACTCTGGCATATTAGAAGAAAAGGTAACTGGTCAGCTGCCTGCTGTCTCTTTTTCAGAGAAGGAAGTTCCTTTTGTTGCAGAAGGGATCCATAGTACAGTGTTACAGCCAGTTCAGGAAGAAGAAGTGCCTGTGATTGAAAAAATTTTAGACACGGATAAGCCCCTTAATTTTGATGAATATCATTCGGCAGCCGAGTTAGAGGTATTTTGTGGTGATCCTTCTTCTACAGACTTTGTTTCATAAAAAAATCTCATGCTTTCCCAGTTAATCATTATTTCATTTAGCATTAAATTTGATGAACAGTTATTCAGCAGCCGAGTTAGGTATTCTTGGCTTAGTATTATTTCTTGATGGGAAAAAATCTTTTATTTTTGTAGTTAATCATTTCTCCTATTGTTTAGCCCAACTAATAAATTCTCCTATTAATTTTCAAAATTAGAAATTCCCCCTTGACAAATAAAAATCTCTTGAGGCTTGACGAAACATTAGGTATTGTTGTAAAATTTTAAAATAATTAAGTATTTTGTAATATGGGCAAACTTTTTTTTTTGTGTGTGTAATTTTTTCTTATTTTAGATGTGGTCTTTGCTAGGTAAATTTTATAATTTTTTCTTCAATTATTATTACACTGGATGCTGATTATTCATAACCATGTTTGATAGGTTCTTGGCATGGAGCGACTGAAAACAGAACTTCAAGCCCGAGGATTGAAATGTGGGGGTACCCTGCAAGAACGGGCATCCAGGCTTTTCCTGCTCAAAACCACACCATTAGAGATGCTTCCAAAGAAGCTGTTTGCAAAGAAATGAAATGTTTAGTATGGTGGGTTCATCATTTGGAGCTATTCAAACCATCTGTGATTGCATTCCTTAAGATGATCTACTATTATGTTTCAAAACCTTTTTTTTTTTTTGAGAAAATGTATTGCATTTCTTCTAAAGCCTCCAGAAAACTCTTTGAAATGCATTAAGTGTGGCTTGTTTTGCATTTTACATTTACCGGATCTTGTCAAAAGTTGTGTTGTAATCAAAATATTATATTTCGCAAGTTGTGTATATTTTGATATTTTTTCTGTGTCTTCATAAACAAATAAATAAATGTAAATATATTTAAACTAATAAGAACAAAGCCAAACTAAGCAGTAAGCAATTCTTAAATTTCAATAAAATAAATTTTGGTTTATCAAACAAAATATTCCCAGTGTCTGAAAACAGCAAGTACAACATTGTATATTTGCACATGAGGTTTGCATTGCATTTTGCATATGCTATGAACTTAATTATAACAAAAAACTATATAGGTTACATTGGCAATTACAACGATCCTAAAAAATCTGAAGATCGTAAGGCAAATTACAACTGTAAGTAATGAAAAATCTCCCCAAAATAGAGGTTAGTTTCATCAGTAGCTATACAGCAGTTTGATTTTTTCAGTTCAAGAATTGTCGGCAGTTGGGGGCATTACAAAAGCAAGGGACTTTAACATCGTCGTGCTCATCAGGATCAAACAAGTAATCATACCTGTTCAAGCAATGAAAAAAAATGAATATTATAAAGGAAAGTATGAAAACATAAATATTTAACTTTGAAGGTAGGATGATTATGGCTATGGCTTGAAGGAGAAATAAAAAGTAGTCATACGTTAGCTCGTCACCAGCTGAGACACTGGTCTTAGCTATAAGAACAATTCGTCTCTCTTCTTCACCCATGCTCAAGATCCTTGCATAGCAGTTGGGCATGCACTGCACCAATAATACAAAGAGTTTACGAATAAAAATAAAAAGATAAATTACACAAAATAACCTTGAGGCAAAGAAATATTTTACAGATGTCTATATTTTACAAACTGAATCCTCGATAAGAAGGTATTTTCACACTTTCAGTATTATCCAAACATTCCGATTCAAACTTTAATAGAAAATGTTATATTTAACACACTTGGGACCAGAGAAAAATATAAACTCAACCGAAATTTAATTGTCAAAACAAGACGTAGAAGAGCCATACTGAGTGATTAATCAAGCGAGCAATATTCCCCTTATCAGTGGCATCTATTACTACTTCCTTGCTGATCTTGAAAAGCTGTATAGTGAATAGCATCAGACAATTAGAACATATAGTCAATGAGGTACTGCATGTTAATTATACTCGGTGAAATTAAGGTAAGGCTAAAAAAACATGATAAGCACAAAACAACACTGAAAGTGAAAGCCCAGGCAACTCTCCAAAATTGTACAGTTTACATGTTTTTAATATTTAGGAGTTACAACAAACTCTACCCTTGAAGTTATATGTAACATGGGCTAGGCCTCGTCCTTGGATCGGACCGAGCTATCTTTTTGTCAGATCTCCAAAACAATTCAGTTATCATTCTTTACAACCATCCCCTTTAAGGTATTAAAATACAAACTACCTTCTAACTAAGGTTTGCATTTTCTTAGAAAGTATCCCCTATCGCCAATGCAATTAGAAAAATAGAAACAAATACAAAGGGGGTATATCAGATTTTTTTTCAAATAGCTGCAATCTTTGTAATTAGAGTAATACTCGAGGGTTCTTGGGTAATTCACTATTTTTTTTTATCAAAACCAATGT
Source organism: Euphrasia confusa (assembly GCA_954870475.1). NCBI lineage: Eukaryota > Viridiplantae > Streptophyta > Magnoliopsida > Lamiales > Orobanchaceae > Euphrasia > Euphrasia confusa. The sequence continues at coordinate 2,693,154 of OX940961.1, forward strand.
TCACATATAACCTTGCACGATTGCACCAAACAAGAGCATACTTTGCAATTTTCTAAGAGTGTCAGGAGGGGTTGACTCACATAGCAATCTTTACCATCCAACCGATAGCGGGTCTCCCTTAGGTCTGCAATGCTACCCCTCACCTGCTCACCACAATATTCAACAACCTGGAGAATAAGAGCAGAATCGAAGTCATGACACTATTGGTTGTACTTTTCCAAAACCAAATTTCGGGCATAGTCAGTATTACCATATCTCCTTCTTTGATACTTCGCCTAGCAAAGAGACCCCACCCATGTATTCCTGATTTACCAAAGCAAACCTGATACTTCTCTGTTCTCTGAAACATCAACAAAGCAAGTATGCGTTAAATACATCATATATATATATATATGGGAAATAAGTTACTTTTTTGGTGGATCGGTTGGTAAGTGAAAATTGAAAACAATGTTATACAGACTACTTAAATTTGAGAAAAAACACACGAACCTTTAAGCGGTCTAACCGTTCTCTGAATGTTAAAAGAGCTTTCACCTCTTCAGTATCCTTAAGAATAACAAGAGTAGGGCAATCAAATAAGTAAAGTAGCTCTCAACAGAAAATAAATTAATTTGCAAAACACTCGTGAATGAAATTAATTACTTCATGCTGAGAACTTAAGAAATCTATGACATCCAGAGAGTGATGATGGGGGCCCTTCAAACGGTGGAAAAGTGGCTCATGCCCAGCACTCTAGAAAAGAACAGACAAGTGAGACACATTCACACAACGCACAGAAAAAAGACTGATAACAAGCAAAAGGGTATATAAACAAAATGATCACACCACCTTTATGCCTGGTCTGTAATAAATGCGGCATCTTGCTGATGACATTTCTTCCAATTGATTAGTATCATCGGAAGGAGACGAATCCAAACACTTGCCAGTGTTTGTTGGAATGACCCCTGGACCTCTCGTGCATTGTTCTTGATACTGGCTTTGGAGCAGGATTTTGTTAGAGACAACGCCATCTGGTGTTTGGATCACTAATACATTCTCTGGGCTAGGTGTACTGGGACAACATGCACATAAAGATTTTACTTTCAGCTCTTTCCAAGAAAAAGTCTTAGTTCAACACAATTCATAACATGGATTGAGTTTTCAAATAAAATCTCCATAATTACGCCTTTAATTAATCATTTTGTACAAGTTTAGATTGTCCATAGTAAACGATTACTACTGATATGAGTACATCACAATTTCATTTGAATACTGGACTTGACTTAAATTTATAAATTCATACATATAAAGCATGCAAATCTTCATACAAATATGAATCTGTTTAAAACACTCTTATTAGCATGCATGATAATGTTTGTGTCTGGGTTGGAATACATTAAAGTTGCACATAGTCATACCTGTGAACAGCACAATATGAAATCCATTTAGTTATCTGCTCCCCATTCTTTTTGGAGCAATGCAGCTGAAATCAAGGAAAAAGATTACTCAGAATAGCAGTCAAAAGGAAAAAAGTAAAACGGAACCAGCTAGGTCTGGCAATTAGTTTCTTTTGTCAAGAAGATTTTGTGGCCAGATCCGATCAAGCAAATAAATGTACATTAAAGTGAAATCATAAACCAAACTACAAGAGAATCCACACGAACCTCTAAGGATATACTTCAAAAGGAACCTACTAAGACTTAAAGATGTATACCTAGATATACATGGTCAAAAGGATGTCCATGTATGTAAAGAAACAGATGAAAGAAACAAAAGTGTTGACTTACTTCCATGCAATATCCAGCAAGAGAAGCACACGTTGCATGAAAATGTGTAGTGCATTTGCAACACTGCATGCAAGAACCATAAACCTGCTTACAGATATCGCATGCCTGCATAGTTGCATTAAAAAGATATTAAGTTCATATACTTGGAAAATAATAACCAAAAAAATTACATTAATTATCAGAAGAATAAAAGAAAACCAAACAATCTGGTATATACAGATAATGAAAAACAAGTTTGTAGCACAACTAGTTGCAGTAAAAATACAATAAAATGTACAAATTATACAATCAGGATTAAAACAGAATCACAGTAGTCATCAATCAAGTCAGAACCAAAATTATTGTGGAGGGCCACAATGTATCAACAACGAGTAACAAATATGTCAATTCTGAGTAAGTCTACCTTTGTGAATGAGCTTGTTGGAATTCTTAAAAGCCCAACAGCAGGCTCCATTTTTTCTGCATTTAAGAAAGCAACTTCTGGACGAAACCATGCACAAGTAATGTGAACCCATAAAGCATCAATATCAGTTGGCTTTAGTGCACCCCCTGAAGATGCAGTTTCGATAAGAAAAGGTCAGAAACATTAAACAACTAATTTTAACTGAATAAAAAATCAAGCTACATGAAATGACATGCCTTTTACAGGACACAGACAACATTCCTTCTCAACTTCTGGTGTTTCACATGCTCGGCAGACCCACAAAGAAAAATCCTGAGGGTCCCTTACTCCATAACATTCTTGATGCACTGCTATTTCACATCTAAACACACACAAAGAACAAAAAATAGTGAAGAAAAGCTTTTACTAGGTGTTTGAGGTTTCTGAGTCACAGCTGCAAATGCAGATATCTACACCTGTTGCATATTATTATTTTGTTGTAGTCCCAGTCTTCAACCCATCTACAAATAGCACATCTTTCTTTGGTCCACTTTGCATCAACAGGTTCATAGTTTTCTGTTAAGTGAGACTAGTGAGAAATTGAACGGACCGTGAAAAAAAATGTGATGTACCAAATTAAACCAAGCTACAACCTTTCAGAAAAGAAAACAGCTGCTTCTCATCTAACCGCATAGAATTGAAGTCATGTACATTGTACTCAATCATCTGTAGCAAAACTGCTATTATTAGATCAAATCAAGAACAGAAAAATCAGAAGGAGAATCATAACACTGTGGGTGGAAATGCAAGACCAGGTGGGCGTGCTCTTAAATTCAAGCGACAACAGAATAGTAAAGAAAGGTGAATTAAAATTAACCAATGTTCATTAAAATTAAGCTTCATGAACAAGACACGATAATAACTAACCCATTTTTCAAGTGTTATTTTAGAGCCCTTTACTTTAACACTAAGCTTCCATTTCTTCGCTCGACATCCTGTATGCCGTTCCCACTCACTGAGACGGTATTTTTTCATATCGCATAAGCCACAAATACATTGAACCCTGAGTAATAAAATAGATGGATTCATACCAATAAATTATCACTTTCAAATAAATAAAAAAATTATCATCATATTAATCTTGACAACACTAGATCACTTAAACAGAAAGAATCTGAGCTTTTCTGTCATCTAAAACATGTTTCTTTTTACTTTTATTTCATTATAGAGATTATATCCGTGCCCAATATCATTAATTTGACAGCAATCACACTACACAGTAGTAGACCTAGCTATCAACTATTTCCAGGGCAAAATAACTTATCAACATACTACAAATTATACAGGTGTAATTATAAAGGTTAAAGATATAAAGGTGATTTCATGAGTCTTTTCAAAATAATAAAGCTGGACAATATAGAAAAAATAGGTTAATATTTTCACCACAGAGATATGTAATTCAATAAAATTATCAATAGAACGTTGATTTTTTTGGATAAATTTAATGAACAATTATTATGTCCTTGAAAAATGCAAGTGTGTTTTCCGTGCTTTTTCTCAAAGATCAAAGCAGGCTGTGATATTCAGCATCAAACTAGCTCTAGAATATATTTTATGTTTATAAAAAAGCAAACTAATAAAAAACAAAATCCCATTAATTTCAGTTAGAACTTACAAATGGAGACTTGTATAATAATTCCCTTCCATACCATTGCAGACAACCCCTATCATTTCTGGCGCTTTTTTGTTTTCAAGCCTTTCAGCAGGCCTGATTAACATTAATACAGATACAAATCAGTAGGTTCCAGCAAACTTAATTGCCCTGTCAAGAAATAGATTGTAAAACACAAAGACAGACGGACAAGCACCTAGAATCACAATGTCGTTTATCCAAAGCCAGCAATTCAGATGATGGGTTGGCTCTGCATTCAGGGCAGAAGTAATCCACACTCTTCAGATCCTACGAGCCATATTGTATGTCAAATACTAAACCTCGTGATTGGTTTACAAGCTAATAGGGAGGAATAACATGAAATACATCTTGACAATTTAGATCTGTAGGCAAACCTTCAAACGTTTGGTAGATATTTTGGCACACTCAGCATGAACCCAAACATTACAACCATCGCAACACACCTAACCCAATTATTTTGCAAAACAAAATGAGAACAAGTTAATTATTAGTCAGTAAAAGAGATCGGACAAATAACAGTAATGCAGAGTATCTCACCCAACTGCCACCATCAGTATGATGCCATATTTGCTTGCAAATACCACAGAACTGTTTGGAATTTCTGAGCTGCAAAAATTATTAACTTTTATGTAAGAAACAATTCGGAACAAAACAAGAATTTTGTATAGCTTGATACATAGCAGAATAATACTTTGATTCACCTTAATACAATGTTCACAAACAAAATGAGCTTTGGTTGTTTTATCCTTAATTTTCTTCACCATTCTGCATGGGAACATCAAACCACAACTTCCACAGGCTCGGGTGTCTTTCTTTTTATCAATTATCTCCTGCAGCAGACAGTGTACAATGAATTTGGCCATCACTTGAAAGGGAAAAAATGAGAGATTAGAAAGTCTTGGCAACTTGCAAGGTAAGACACAAAATATTGTTGTATGCCACGGATTTTAATAAAGCATTTTCAGCATTTTAAACACAAAATCCATTTTAAACAAGAAATAATAATGACCTGTAAGAACATAAGGTAACCCTCATCAAGAAAGATTCAGACATTAAAAAATAAAAAAACAGTACACTTCTTAGTCCAGTTAGAACTTGCCTGCTGAGTTGTACACTCAGAATCTTGATTTGAACCAGTTGCTTCTTCAGCATCACCATGATTTACCACGGCAAATGTTTTTTCCACAGTTTCATTGGCTGAGTTTCCATAGCCATTTTCTGCTAAAATTGCCTCTTCTATAGCCACAAGGAAATCACTTGGCTTGCTACCATGAAACTTCGTCTGCCCCTGAAATCTAAACATCACAGAAACTCAAATACCAAAAAAATCCCGTATCGAACTATATTGCGATAAACATCACTTTATTCACCTGTCCATGTATTCGTTAAACGGAAAAATCATTCCAGCTTTTATCCACGCATACTCCTACCAAAAAAAGAGAGAAAATTTAAACATTACAATAGCCAATAGCAAAACTTACACCAGGACGTTCAACGACCATAGCCGATAGCAAAACTTAGGCTGTTGCAATAGCTGCGACTGTTCATTCCTATGTAAATCCAATGCTTGGGCGAATTACCAATACTACCCCTGAGGTTTGGGGGTAATAACAAGAAAATTTGGAGAATTTTTATATTTACAAAAACTACCCTAGAGTTTGATATTAATACACTTTTATTCGCGCCCCATATCCGAATTAATTGACCTATAATAAAAACAGAAATTGAAACCGAAACAATAAAACGTACTCTTCGTCCTCTCTTAGAGTGGCCGTAAAACATGACGCAAAGAGCCCCCGGAACACAAGCTCTCAACACCCCTTCTGGAGCGTCCGAGAGAGGATCGATCACAAGTCCAGGCCACGCAGGATAATGCTTCCCAGTTTTCGCCCACACAATATCTCCCATAACAAAATCGGACGGCTCATAAAAATCATCCTTCTTTTCAACTCCAGAACAAGAAGCAGAGGAAACCCCCTCATTTGTCGGCATCGTCACAGTGCTGCGCGAACTAGGGTTCGATGGAAATGAACTTCCAAGTTGTTTCTCCGTTCGCGGTTTCTTGGCTGAACACAAGTCACCACGAGATGCAGTAGACGATTCCTTTCTCTTCAGCTTCTTATCGACGGATTCACCGTCGTCATCGACAACGCAGCTCCTGGGCACTGATTTCTCCTTCTTCCACGAGTGCAAAACAGAGTCGCTGAATTTCGCCGGGAGCGTCTGCTTTCGCCCTCGGGAGGACTTCAACAACGGAGGCTTGTGTTCAGCATTTGGGGCAAAGCGGGGATCTGAAATTTCGATATCGTCCCGTTCTGTTTGGACCGCGGGCACTGCAAAACACTGATCGGTCGTCTTCTTCATCTTCTCGGAATCAGTAGCGACGACGAATGATTGCTCGGTGTCGTCGCAATCCGCGAGCTCCGATTTCGAAGCAGAGCAACGCTTGAATTTCGGCATTCCAGATTTCCTTGGAGGTTTATCACTCATCTCCTCCGTCGCCAATCGATCGAATTCGCCCTTCGAGAAAACAAAACCCTAATTCACCCTTTCTTCAGACACGACCTTGCAAATATATCCCGATTAACAACAGCTAATCTATCGTCTTCTCCACGCAACCCTAATTTTCAACTCAATCTGAAATCCTGAAATTTCGGGAAAAAATCTCGCGACGGAAAATGAAAAATCGGAAAAATCGTCGTCGATTACCAAACTTATAATAAAAAATCGGCTTCGATGGAAGATTCAATTGGAAAATATTGTGGATCGTGAAAGCACATGTGTAGTATATGTATTCAAATTTCTAAATAAAAAATGGTGTAAATATTTTTGGATTGAAGTTGAAATTTGTGGGGGGAAGTTTTTGGCTCCAGGATTTTACAGTAAGCGTCGTGGATCGCGCCAAACCCGAAAAAATCGAGCCTTAAGGTTGTACAGAAATTTTGTGCTGGGATCACACGCGTCACTTTTTTATTGGCTTGATCGAGAGGTTCGTAGGTGGATCATGGATTCATGGGTGTACAAATGAACCGATTTTCAGTGTCATCTAAAATTTTAAATCGGAGTCGTTGATATATAATTATGGGTTTGATTTTAACGATGACATAAATTAGCTGATGAATGATGCTCGTACAACACAATGTCACGTGAGAAGTTTGATACATCTCAATAAGTTTCCGAACATAAAACTTTCATTTCATAATTTCGAAGGATCATCGATTGCATCTCGATTTAGTCACACACACACATGATTTGAGCTGTAGGGGTGAGAATCTTGTATCATTTTCCATGAACAAAAATAGTGAAATAGTACATGGAGAAGGCAGAAGCAACGAGCACGTGCCCGAGCTGCCAAAACAAACATAAGAACCAGAGAGAACAACAAAGCAGAGTAGCTAGAGCATAAGGGAACAATCGTCCTAATTGCTAACCCCATTTAAGCTCCCTAATTTAATTCACCACATTTAATTTAGTAATAAATACAAATATGGAATAAAACTAATTTAAAACGAAATAATAATTTTGTTAATTTTTTTTCTTCAAAAAAATCAATTATAGTGTTTGTGACAATAAGTGTATAGTACACTATACTTGAAAAAGTATCGTCACACACATTATTAAATTTGTACCATGAAAATTTTATTTATATATATAGTTGGATGTAGATTTCACGTTGAATATTAGATCACGATGACCACTTTATTGATTCTCTTAAAAGTTGGTATTATTTGCTTTATATACATTTGTGTGTATATACAATAATATGAAAAAATTGTGGAAAAGCAATTCTTTACATTTCTCTCTAATTGCTACTTTTTAAATACTTGTATGATTTTCAAAAATAATTATTAAAAAAATAGTTTTCTATGCATTTATAAATTTTTATATCAAACACATTAAAGTAAATGAATTTAAACGAGCTCGTTGTTTACCAAAGCACCCCTCAATTATTAATCAAATTAGTTAATTAATTAATTAAAGAGACATGCAACTGACAAAAGCAGTGAATTTTTAGAAGTGTGGGTTAGTCGTCTCCTAGTGGGCTGACTTTTACTGCACACACACAAAAAAAAGCCCATTATTAAATATTAATCATAATCTAATCATTTTTATTATTTTGCTTTAATTTGTGTTGTATTTGTTTAGGGTTTAATTTTTGGAGTTTTGCGGTTGAACTTTGGTGTGCACGGAATATTCTTCACACTCTCAAAGGCTTCAACTTTCAATGTCCAGCTAATACCTATGTGCTTATATTATTTTTTCTTAATTAAATCTAAATTAATATCAATCAATTAACATGACCTACTTTAATTAGGTGTTTGAGATTTAGTTTCAAAAATAATCACTAGGGTTAAGTCATTGATTCTATAGTGTTGGTTATCGAGATCCGGTATAAAATCTAACTTATAAGTTACCCGATCTAATATTAATTTGTAGCGAGCTAGAGACGAATTATATATGATTGAACTCCAACGTGCAGTGTCCCACATCTATATATTCGGATACGAATATATATGAACACTCACGTAGAAATGGACCCGATGGTGGTGGTGCATGTTGGCTTCAACAATTACTGCGTATAGAGGATTTAGGGAAAAGTAATTTGTTGTCACCAAGGGTATGTTTGTTTCTTCCTTGTTTGTCTTATGTCTGAAATCAAATAGTAATGTACTGTTAGAATTGTTTTTCAAATTTCAATGTTGTCTTATTTCAATTATTTTCAAGTGTTTGTCTCTTTATATGACTTGGGGGAATTTTTCCAATGCATTTAGAGTGTCTTTACCATGTTAACAATTGAAACATCAATAAAGAAACACATTCAAGAATTTGATTTTGTGGTGAGTATAAAACAAATAAGTATTATAAAGAGAATTAAGCACTTTTTCGCACAAATTAGTTAACAATCGTAGTAGTATAATGGAGTGAACAAAAATCATCATAAAACGTGTAAAAGGCTTCCGACTGCATACACAAGATTGCAATAGTCACAAGGTTTAATTAACATCATCATAATTACCTTTGAAGATGTCTTGTTGTCATCACAAATTAAATAAATCAAAATCAATTATCATTTATCAATGATGTCATCGATATGATCGAGCTGAATATGACCCTGAAAAATGAAACAAATCAAATCTAGATTATAATCTTGCTGCAATGAAAAAAAATATAAGATGAATGAAGGGTTTCAAACAAAATTTTATGTACAATATCCAATCAACATCACATGATCAATTATTTTGGCCACACACATATATAGTAAGTATCCATTGATTTTTAAACTATTAAAAAAGCTCAATCAACGCAATGATAATGCAATCATTTTTTCTTCTTCAAATCTAATCTAAAAAGATTTAAAGTACCTTTTCCCACTTCACTATAATCAATTTCTCATATTGTATATGTGCATAAAACCTAGCTACTAATTAAACTATAATCCTATAGTTAAATTCTAGATTATACTGTATATGTTGTGTGATGAATTATGTTGAGGGATAAACAATCATATTTGGGTGTTCAGACGTTCAAACGAGTGAGCCCACCTCCCACTAAAATCACCACTAAATTGAAAGAGATGTGAAGCTTATAATGCAAAAATTGATATTAAAAAAACATATAAAGGCAAATTTAAATATTAATTAAGATATATGATTATGAAACATACTAAATTAAAGTATGTATATGATTGATACCTAAATTGATTTATTTTGTTATGTGATGTTGACACATTTATAAATTAGGTCCCACGAATTTAGAAGCAAAAATTAACTGAATTTGTTGTACTTTTAAGGAAAAAGGAAAGAAACAATCACACGGGTGTCGTGGAACAAAAAATGATTTGAGTTACCAAAAGTGACAAGCTAAAACTAATTTAATTTGGGCTAATGCGTAAGGCCCATCATATGGCCCATTGTTTTTTTCCGTCCAATTTAATATCGAAATGGGCCGAGATTGGAAGAGAGAATAGTAGCGACTTTCTCTGTACACAAACCACTGCTGCAAAAAAATAAAATCTGTACTCGTGCGCTAAATTTCAACAAGGTACGAATTACGAATTCGACATTTTCAGCTTCGATTTCTGAATTTTTAATGAATTTATTTCGATCGTATTTTGCACAGGAAATTGATTAATGAGAATGTTTAGAGTATTGAGATTCGGAAATAATTTTGTTTCGAATTTTTTAGCACTTTAGGTTTTGAGTCGGAAGCAATCGTGTTTATGTATTCTTGATTTTGAAGTTGATGTTAACTTAATAAATGTATGTCTTTTGTTGTTGGAAAAATCCTATGGTTTTTATGATTATTCACGAATTTTATTAATTTCTGATTTTGATTTCTGTGACGATATATTTTTTGATTCGTATCTCTGTAAATTCTGCAGAAACTGTTGAGTTGGGGGTAAATATGGATGTGAAGGCATTGGCAAAATCGAAACGAGCTCATACAAATCACCATAGTAAAAAGCATCAACCACACCAAGCTTCCAAAGCGCCTTCGATTCCTTCGGATAATAAAAAGTCGACTGGAAAGCAAGCTAAAGGGAAGCCCCCACAGACTCATGTGGCTAAGCCACTCCCATCGAATTGGGAACGTTATAATGAGAATGAAGATATCGTTTCCGAAGTATCCCAAGCAAGCTCCAGTCAGCCCACTGAGTTTGTGGTGCCAAAAAGTAAAGGCGCAGATTTTGCTCACTTGATTTCAGAAGCCAAGGATCAGTCTCGGTCGAATTATTATTCGGATGCTACTCCTTTGTTTGATGATGTTATTGACGGTATGCCCTCTGCCTTTGATTTAATGATTTGAGATAGGGCTATGTGAAAGACTCATGAAATGTGGTTAAATTACAAAATCCATCCTTTTGGTTATACACTTTTTTACACGTCGTTTAGTTTACAATTACTTAGAAATCGAAAGAACGATGTTGGGGCTGAAGAGTTGAGGGTTCAATTATAAAAATATTTTCTGATACCAATGAATTCCGCAGATTAACTAACTGTTAGGCCAAATTGTAACTGAAACCAAATCCAATACCGTGTTCATACGAGTTCGATATATCGAAAGGTACTTTTGATACAAAAAATAGAGCAATTATCTTGTAGGACAAAATTGCTATCAATGGGTATGCCTTTATATAATGTGCTTGAGGTGATAATGTTAATCATAAACGGTTCTGTAAATTACTTGTTCATTTATATGCCAGCTGATTAAGTGTGTTTGCATCTTAGACTTTACTCGGGGTTTTGGTCCAATGCTTCTCGCTGCCAAGGGTCAAAGCATACTTTCATGGGTTGCTGATGACGATTTTGAGTTTGAAGGGAAAACTGGCAAAAATCTTGAGGTGATATTTTATCTTAATTGAGTCCACAACATGTCACTCTCACCCCACCCCCTTGTTATTGGTGTCGTAATGATCCTTAAAAAGAAAAGGAAATGGAGTTTTGGTTGAGAGCACATTTTTCTGGATTTAGATTAGTGTCGCGGTGATCCTTATACCATTTGCAGTTAATTATGTTATTCGTTGTGCAGACACCTTTTCTTTCGCTTAATTTGAATGCACTTGCTGAACAACTTGCAAAGGCCAAGCTTTCGGAGAGGTGTTTTCTGGATGCTGATCGATTTCCGCTGGAGCTGGTATTGTAATTTCACTTTTATCTCTGCTAGTTATCTGTTTGTTTTTCTATTTATATATGTGAACTTCTAAAAAACATGAGGGGTTTACAATTACATGCATATATTTTCCAATAGATCAACCTAGAAAAGTTACTCAGACTTTTATATACATCACTTTCTTGGCGAGTTGTGACCCTAAACGTGATGAGTGGTTCCAAAATAAGTTTTAAGAATTCAATACATTTTGGCCTGAAACTTCGAATATTAATCTTATAGATTAAATCCTCAAAATGAATGCTGAAAATAAATACAATAATGAGTTTTGTAAGATATCTTAATTTTTGTGAATACTTCTAAAACGGCAATTATTGTGGGATCGAGGGACCAAGTGCTTGGTCAGAGACTAAGAGGCTTCATATATTTGTGTGTATCCTAACTCCTAATTTTGAAGCTATTGATTAGTCGTATGAAATTTTCGTCTGAATGGAATGGATGTCGAATGATTCCTGTCAACAAATAACAGGAATACTATTGATGAATTATTTTTATTTTGAGAAACCACATATTCTGAAGTTTTTGACTCTAATCTTCAAATTTTGGCCAGTTGGACAATCCAGTAAAAGCACATGATGAAGATAAACGTGATCATCCTGAAGCTATTACTACCGTTGAACCCTCTGAAGATGAAGTAGAACCTTTAAAAGAAGATAACTTTGAGATCAGAAATGTTTCGCCAAAACCTGTTTCAGAGCTCACAAGTGACTCTACTGCTGAAAGCCCACCAAGATTCAAGGCGGCAAGCGCAGAAGCAGAACTTGACATGCTTCTGAGCTCGTTTGGTGAAACTAAGATCATTGAGTCAAAGGGTGCACCATCCATAGAAATCCTATCAACATCTGTTTTCTCAGGTAAATCTGTGAACAGTCAAACGGATTTGATGATAGCGGGAAATCTTAATGATGATGATGATATTGATAAGCTACTTGAGGAGACATCCAATCTGACTGCTATAGAAAGTCTACAGATATCAAATGAGGCTATATCATCTTCTACATTGAATCCCGGTTCCAAGTCTAAACTTTTGGATGATTTTGATTCGTGGTTGGATACAATTTGATTGTTTTCTGCAATCATTGGATGGGGTGTCTCCCTTGTAATGTAGATCATTATTCATTGTTGGAGTCGTTTGTCTCGAAATTGTAAGTGTTGGCTTATGGCCTTCTCGCAACATTATTAATGAGGTTAAACAGCAGAAGTGAAGGTTTTGTAGTCATACAGAATACTATACTGATGTTGACAGTTTGTGTTTTGTTGTCATGTGATACAAAATACTGTAGTATTTAACATCTAATTGTTCTGCCATTGCTGTTTTTGGGTTGCTCTTGGAAAAAAATGTATATGAGCAACATTTACCTTTCAAGCAAGCAACGACTTGGGTAAGTGAGGTAAAAACTAATAATTACTTGTATGTTGATCAAGGAAACCAAAAACAGATTTCATCAGCTTTTGCTTCATCTTTTAGGGAATATAATTTTGTACCTAGTTTCAGATGAACCACTTATTTTTCTAAACAATCATGAAGAAAGAAAACGCATAAACATCAATTGAATAATAAGCCGACAGATCAAATCCACACAAAAGCAAAACAAACACAGAATCCCTAGTTTAACAAAGTGTACTGAATCCGCTCGCTATATTCAGGGTGCTGAAGCCAAATAGCAAGCTTTATGCCTATACCACCATCACTCACATTACTAAAATCCCATGGATGAAATTTAAGTCAACGAAAAATGTCTGGGGTGGGGTAATATCTTGGACACAGCCTTTTTACTTCTTTAAACTCTGATCCAGGCTCAGATCTTGAAGGTTGAGCAACAGCTCATCGGAGTTCAAGTAGATCTTGTTGCCAGAGAGAGCAAGGGTGTGGGCGATATCCCTCGAAGCCTCAATTCTCCTCAGTGTAATAAATGCCGGATTGTTGGCGATTGCTTGGCCAATCAGCTGAGCACTCTTAGCCTCTCCCTGGTACCCAATTGAAAAAAGAGGACAATGATTAGTGCATTCAACACAATTTCCGAGCAACGATTAATCAAATAAATCGTGACGATGGAAACGTTAGTTACAAGAAGCACACTGGGGTTTGACCTAATTCCAATGTGGTTTTACAAATACCCTCCAAGAGTAAAACAAAAACACTTCAAATAAAACCCTTTGCGTTGATGAAAATATTACAATCAGCGCCTTGAAGTTAGCTGATTTTTGTATTTTGAAGTTAGCTGGTTTTGTTTGTAATTAGGTCAGATCTCAGGGTTACTTTTGGTAATAATGCCTCAAGGTAAATATGTGCACAGGATTTTAATAGTGCTTGAAAAAATGGAGATAATTAAAATTCAAGAGAGATGGCATCAAGTGGTACCTGGGCCCTAATTATAGCACTTCGCTTGTCTTGCTCAGCCTTATCAACCACGAACTTGGCCCTCTCAGCTTCTTGTGCAGCCACTTGTTTCGCTTCAATTGCAGCAGTGAATTCCCTTCCAAAGGTAAGGGTGGTAATTGACACGTCATCCAATGCAATGTTGAAGAAGGCAGCCCTCTCTGTCAGTATTTTCCGTATCTCCCTACTGACATTCTACATCAAGGAAAAACACATAATATGAAAAATTTAAAATATTCTTGTTTTTGTATTAATTGGATGGCCTCTACTTACCTCTCTTTGAGTGATGAGCTGGCTAGCATTGTATTGAGCAACCACAGCTTTCAGAGTCTCGTGAATAATTGAAGGCAACACCCTTTCATTGTAATTTTCACCAAGGGTTCGGTAAATAGTGGGAAGCTGGTCAGGTACAGGGCGAGTGAGAACTCGAAGACCAATTTTGACCTATAAAAATAAAAAAAAAGTAGAGTGATGGATAGTCAGATTCACAGTGCAAGAGGAAAGAGGGAAAGGTACACACACACACACACAAACACACACACACACATGGCCACGGAGAAAATGAAACACCATTTTCCAGAACACAATACAGCACATTTAGATTAGTACATCAATCAATAACAATCATAATATTAATGATAGTTTCACAGCCACAATTATACAAAGCAGGGGTCGGCCCCACACAACCAAGCCAAACTAGTGTATGGGACTATGGATATCACAACTCTCGCCTTTCCATTAGATATTAGTCAAGAACCACAATAAACATAAATATTCACACACCTCTCGAAGAAAGATATATATATATATATATATATATATATATATATATATATATATATATATATAGAAAAGGGGCAATAATTTAATTCATTTTGTGTTCTTTAAAGAAAAATCAACTGGACTGCGAAACTTAGAGCAGCAAAGATGAAAGCCCAACAAGTTATTCGATTAGCTTTTCGAACATCAGAAGCCTCGGTAGACCACGACAAAAAGAAACTTAAGGCACCTCAATTGACAAAGATTAATTCATACAAGCAAAAAATTTACTGAGAGTCAATATCAAATTATAGCAAAACAGCATGAAGTGACAATCAGCCCAAACGCAATAATCATTTACTAAGAGAGAGTGATAGAGAGAAACGCAATAATCATTTACTAAGAGAGAGTGATAGAGAGAGGTTTACCATCTGAAGGTCGCGACTGCCAGATGTGCTCTCCACTAGATGGGGTCGGGCCCGAACATCATAAATAGTTGGCCTTTCGAACCACGGGATCATTATGTGAGTCCCTTCCGGATACACCTGTATGTTGAGAGCATATTAGGAAAACATAAACCTTAAGGAAATAGAGAAGAGTGCAATTGGATGGAAAAATTGTGTGCATAGTTTCAGTAATTCACAAGGGTTAACTTCAATTCTGCAAAATTATTAATAATAGTGAACGGTGGAAAAGGGCTTTATGATGTAAATTTAATTATGATGTATAATTGATTTTATTATACAAGTCAGCTCCCTCATGACTGAATGTAATACAGAACTAGAGTTATATTTTACTACTAGATGATAGTATTCTTTTCACAACAAGAGAGAACAAAATCAGAAAGCATTCCAAAGTATTAATTTAAATCAGAGGCAGCAATCTTTAAAGGTAAAACTTTCTAGTCTGAAAAATGAGGGAGATTTCGACCAAACTAAACCTTATCTTTGACCCCAGTTATACGGTTAAAAACAATAGCACGGTGTCCTCCCTCAACATTGTAGAGACTATTGGCGACTCCATAAATACCAATCCCAGCAACAACTCCAAACTTGATCAAGGCGGACACCGCACCTCCACCAGGCATGTTGGGAACATTGACCTTTCTGAAATTCATCTTCTAAACAACTGCATACAGCAAAAGAACATAATTACTTCCTCAAGTATTTTATCTCAAAATCCATGATCATAAAATGAAAAGTAAGAATTCAAATAAATCAGAGTGAGTACCCAACATAATTAGAAAACTTTTACATCATTTGTTTTTCACTTACAACTGACCATACTCTACTGTCAAACCTAAATCATCAAAACTGAAATAAGACGAGACCGAGCTAGCTTGCTGCAGTCTCGTCTAAGTTACTCGGACTCGTCTCTTTGGTGGCGTGTCGCGTGTCGGACACGACACGACGTCCAAACGACACGGGACACGAGTCAGATACGGCCAATATGGACGCGACACTCGACACGCCCAACACTGAAAAAAAAAAACAAAAAAAAAACTAACTAAAATCAAGATATAACTTACCTGCACTTGTGCGTGTAAAGGGTGGTTGGCGGAGAAGATGATAGAAACGGAGAAGACGAGTCCGAGTAGAGAACAGAACTACAGATCTAGATCTCTATTTTACCTTTTTTAAGTAGTCGGGCGGCTAATATATTTAGGGTTAGTAGTGGTTAGTAATTTATTAAATTATATTACTTTAATTGATAATTTAATTTACTACTTTAATTGTGCATAGTAATATATTAAATTATATTACTTTAATTGATAATTGATTTTACTACTTTAATTGTGCAGCTTTCTAAAATTATAATTGATAATATTAAAAAAATTAAAAATTATAGTAGAGTGTACAAATATATTACAGAACAATCTCACAATTATATTTTTTTTTTATGTTTTTTAATTTATTTTTATGTATAAAAAAAATAAAGTATTATATATATTTTGGGGCCGTGTCGAGTCGTGTCCACTAGGTCGGTCAAGACACTCCGTTGACCGTGTCGGCGTGTCTTAAGAATCTAAAAATGACGTGTCCGATACTCCGACACGTATCCGTGTCCGACACGTGTCGGCGAGTCCGAGTAACTTAGAGTCTCGTTGTAGAGATGCAGCTGTACATTATACTGGTTTTAAAAAACTAAAGAAGCCCATACATATACCATGTTCTAAAGGTGAGAAATCATCAATTTCGTTTTTTCTTTTTTCTCACAGAAGATGCAACTGAACCAGAGATTGCAATAAAACTCATATTTCCATACAAGAATCATGAAGGAACAGATCCGTCAATAAATTATGACAAAAAAAGCCTGAAAAATAGAAATAATCCTTCTCGGAAATGTAATCAATCCAAATAATCATTTCTTCAACACAAAATCTTAAATTGTAAAAAATGATTCAAACAATTAATTCCACGATTTCAGTGCCGATCAAAATTGCAAGTGTATAGTGAAAAGAAATCGAGAAGAGAGAAGTGGATCTACATACCTTGATCCGGGGAGAGAAAACCAGGAAATCGGTTCAGAAGGAAATGAGAGTGGGATGAGAAGAAAGAGACGAGGGTTTTAGGGAGAGAGAGCTTGGGGAAGGGGTTAGTATAAGGGCGTAGGGTTTTTCTATGTCGTTCTGTTTTTATTTTTCATTTTTTATTTTTTAAAATAAAATAAAATATTTTTCAATTTTTTAGATAAACTGTGTACTTTGTGATTATTATTTATTTTATTATTCCATGTAATTTTTTGTATAAACTTTGGGGCAGAGCTTCATATAATTTGGGCTGCAAAACTAGTATGAAGATCTCGATTGTGCTTGGGCTTTACCCAGCCCAATATTGAATATTTATAACTTCACCTACTCTTATTATTCATTAGTAGAATAAATCGTTCTATCTCACTTATCATTTTAAACATGTAATTAATTTAATTTAATTTTGTTTTTTTAGTATTAAAAATATTTATCAAATAATTATGATCACATACATAAGTCAATCATTAAACTAATAAAATTTTATATTTTAAACTAATTATTCATTTATTTTCTTCGTAAATTAGAAAAAAAATGCATAATTAATTAAAAGAGAGTTTATTAATTACTACCATTACAAAAAACAATTTGGGGGAGATGTAGTATTGTACATTCTACATTATATAATTAGGTTCACTTAATAAGTTAAGTATATTTAAACCATGTCATTAACACTAATGGAATAAATTCACATGCTAACAACAAATTATAGTGTGTAAATAAACCCAACTTGACCTATTTGTAGTAAGTGAAGAATATGTGATAATGATTCATTTTTCTGTAACTGATTTTTTCTTTGATTGGACAACCACAAATTAAATTAAACAATATTTTCAACGGCAACATCAATTTTTTTCAAAAAAAAAAAAAAAACTCAAAAAAGAAAAATAAACTGTCTTCTCCCTCATGATCAGGCGAATATTCCCATGCACAACACCACCCAAAACCCAGCAACCAATCCCAGCCCCACGCGGTCCATCCTCCCCGCCCCATTCCCGGCGGGGTTCCCCGTCGACGGCGCCACCGCACCTCCGCCCGATCCGGCGGACCCGCTCCTGTTTCCGCGGGCCGGAGGCGGCGCCGGCGCCGGGGGCTTGGCCTCGTAGAACTCCTTCGGCAGCAAAACCCTGTCGAGCTGGTACACCGCCAGCGGGAAGTCCTTCCGGACGTAGTTGTTGACCGAGGCCGTGACGTTGCCGGAGGACACGTTGACCTGATTAGACGCGCCGGAGAAGTGTAGCCCCCAGACGCCGCCGTCCTGCCCGCTGAGAGTCAATATCAAATTATAGCAAAACAGCATGAAGTGACAATCAGCCCAAACACAATAATCATGTACTAAGAGAGAGTGATAGAGAGAGGTTTACCATCTGAAGGTCGCGACTTCCAGATGTGCTCTCCACTAGATGGGGTCGAGCCCGAACATCATAAATAGTTGGCCTTTCGAACCATGGGATCATTATGTGAGTCCCTTCCGGATACACCTGTATGTTGAGAGCATATTAGGAAAACATAAACCTTCAGGAAAATAGAGAAGAGTGTAATTGGATGGAAAAATTGCATAAATAGTTCCAGTAATTCACAAGGGTAAACTTCAATTCTGCAAAATTATTAATAATAGTGAGGGCTTTATGATGTAAATTTACTTATGATGTATAATTGATTTTATTATACAAGTCAGCTCCCTCATGACTGAATGTAATCCAGAAGTACAGTTATATTTTACTACTAGATGATAGTATCCTTTTCACCACAAGAGAGAACAAAATCATAAAGCATTCCGAAGTATTAATTTAAAACTTTCTAGTGTGAAAAATGAGGGAGATTTCGACAAAACTAAACCTTATCTTTGACCCCAGTTATACGGTTGAAAACAATAGCACGGTGTCCTCCCTCAACATTGTAGAGACTATTAGCGACTCCATAAATACCAATTCCAGCAACAACTCCAAACTTGATCAAGGCGGACACCGCACCTCCACCAGGCATGTTGGGAACATTGACCTTTCTGAAATTCATCGTCTAAACAACTGCATACAGCAAAAGAACATAATTACTTCCTCAAGTATTTTATCTCAAAAGCCAAGATCATAAAATGAAAAGTAAAAATTCAATTCAATCAGAGTAAGTACCCAACATAATTAGAAAACTTTTACATCTTTTGTTTTTCACTTACAACTGACCATACTCTACTGTCGCAAATCTAAATCAGCAAAACTAAAATAAGACGAGACCGAGCTAGCTTGCTGCATTCTTGTTGTAGAGATGCAGCTGTACATTACACTGGTTTTAAAAACTAAAAAAGCCCATACAAATACCATGTTCTAAAGGTGAGAAATCATCAATTTCATTTTTTCTCATAGAAGATGCAACCGAACCAGATATTGCAATAAAACCCATATTTCCATACAAGAATCGTGAAGAAACTCAGATCCGTCAATAAGTTCTGACAAAAAAAGCCTGAAAAATAGAAATAATCCTTCTCGGAAATGTAATATCCAAATAATCAGTTCTTCGACACAAAATCTTAAATTGTAAAAAAAGATTCAAAGAATTAATCCCTACGAACGATTTCAGTGACGATCAAAATTGCGAGTGTATAGTGAAAAGAAATCGAGAAGAGAGAAGTGGATCTACATACCTTGATCCGGGGAGAGAAAACCAGGAAATCGATTCAGAAGGAAATGAGAGTGGGATGAGAAGAAAGAGACCGAGGGTTTTAGGGAGAGAGAGCTTGGGGAAGGGGTTAGTATAAGGGCGTAGGGTTTAGTATAAAATACTGTATTTTTTAATTTTTTTTAGATAAACTTTGTCTCACTTATAAATTGGATCATTTAAACATACGGTATAAGCTTGTACGGGCTTCATATAATTTGGTCTTCATATTTTTCAATGAAGACCTTGAATGTACTTGGGCTTTGCCCAGCCCAATATGGAGGAGCACTTATAACTTCAACTGTTCTTATTATTCATTAGTAGAATAAATCGTTCTATCTCACTTATCATTTTAAGCATCTAGTTAATTTTATTTTGTTTTGTTTTTTACTATTAAAAATATTTATCAAATAATTATGATCAAAAAAATGCATAATTAGAGTTTATACATTTTCCATTATATAACTAGCTTCACTTAATAAGTTAAGTATTTTTAAACCATGTCATTAATACTAATAGAATAAATTCACATGCCAACAACGTACAAATTATAGTGTGTAAATAAACCCAACAAATGAAATTAAACAATATTTTCAACGGCAACATCAATTTTTTCAAAAAAAAAAAAAAACTCAAAAAAGAAAAATAAATGTGTCTTCAGGCGAATATTCTCATGCACAACACCACCCAAAACCCAGCAACCAATCCCAGCCCCACGCGGTCCATCCTCCCCGCCCCATTCCCGGCGGGGTTCCCCGTCGACGGCGCCACCGCACCTCCGCCCGATCCGGCGGACCCGCTCCTGTTTCCGCGGGCCGGAGGCGGCGCCGGCGCCGGTGGCTTTTTTTAATTATAAAATTGATATGATCACATACCAAAAAGCAACATTATATTATTTAATTTAATAAAATGGCCATTGCTATATTTAAACCATTGGGGTAAATTTTATCAAATGACAATTGACCCTTGCCATTTTTTGGCAAAATAGAAAATGACCCTTGCCATTTTAGTAAAACCATTGGGATTGCTCTAATAACCTATAATGTTTAGAATATTTCAATTTGATCAAGTTTCAACGTTTAGAGAATATTTCATAAATACCAACAATAACTAACTATGGATTGTAATTTTTTTTTTTTTTCAAAATTACGTTCGCAAATGTCAATGTAGCCACGTCGTAGGGTAATTATACAAGTCGCTTCATTATCAAAGTCCAATTTAAATGACTAAATTAGGGTTTACTTAATTTAATTAATATTACTTGAGTTAAAGTGTGTACCAGGTACATATCGTTATGTGAATTTGGATGCCCCCAAGCACCTACTATGTTTTATTTATTAATTTTTAGAATAAATTATTTTTTAAATGAAAATACAGATTAATAATAAAATAAAAATTGAGGAATTATATATTGCAGCACATTCACAACCTGGCATAACGTGGCATTTGTCATATATGTACACATTCTATCTTATTTGCAAGTGTAGAGAGCCCACCACAAGGATATACTTGTACATAGCTAGCTGTTGATGATGATTTCTTTAAGATTAAGTGGTTAACAATATTTGTTATATATCATGGTTGATCACTTGAATTGTAACGCGTTTGATTTAGCTCACTCGGTTGAATCTGTTGTTCGAATATGTTAGGCACTGCATTTTTTACTATTTTTAAATAGATTTTAATTAAAATTAATTGTCAATTGAGATTGGGAGTTATCTGTGTAAGGATTGTTTTATAGATCAAATTTATTGCAATTCAGTTCTGATCGTGGTTTACAACATTTAAATCCAATGTCTATTAAACGTCAAAATCCATCACAAAATATAGTCACGAAACAAAAAAAATATCAGTAACTATAAAATGACAATTGTTTGATCAAATCAAAAATATAAAATTGTAAGTTCTTTTTGAAGATGTCAATTCATAAGTACACTACCCAACGTTCATTAATTTTACAATGAAAAACTCCAATCGACGTAATCATGGGCCTTAGGCCCTTTTGTTAAGAAAAAACCCCAAACCTAGTGAAAACCGATGGGCCACAAATTGGGTCATGCTAGTAGTATTGTGATTATGGGCTTCACTACAACACCAATGGGCTGAGCTGATGATGTCATGTAACAGGGGCATATTGGTAATTGCAGACGCTTCCTTTCGTTCTGGCTTGGGCAAAAAGCAGCCTTCTTTCACCTATAATAAACCTCTTTCACCACTCTTCGCAAAGCATTTTTTTTTAAATCACAGATCAAATCAAAACAATCTCAAGGAGAACCGAACCCTAATTTTCGTCAGAAAGCAAAATTTGAAGAATGAGCCGTGGTAGTGGAGGTGGATACGATCGGCACATAACGATCTTCTCTCCCGAAGGTCGCCTGTACCAAGTCGGTAAGCATTTATCATACTCCCGTGGAAACCAGATTTTTCGTTATCTCTCAAATCAAAGCCCTAATTTTGATGGGGGCATCTGGTCGGTACTGTTCCTTTATTTGAAATTAGGGTTTTATGTTATCTGTTGGCGTAATTTGTGCAGAGTATGCTTTCAAGGCTGTGAAGGCCGCCGGGATAACTTCGATTGGTGTCCGCGGGTCCGATTCAGTTTGTGTTGTTACTCAGAAGAAAGTTCCGGTGGGTCCTTTGTATTTTATTTTTTTAGTATGTTTTTTGGTAAATTACTTGTATTATGTGGGTTGTTTACTGAGTTTGTAATGGGCGAGCAGGACAAACTTTTGGATCAGACCAGCGTCACCCATTTGTTTCCCATCACTAAGTACCTTGGCTTGTTGGCTACGGGCATGACCGGTACGATTTTGCTCTGCTTTCTCATTTTGTGTACAAGCGATTTATAATCTGGGAAATGGACTATGCATGCGAACAAACTAAAAAAATGGAATTTGATTTCTATGTGATGATGGTGTGGAATTATCTTTCGGTTTAGAAATTGTTTCCGGAAAGAAATGCTGGAGTTTTTGGTTGGTTGATGATCCAGTTATTATTTTCTCCTCCTTTGAGAAAGCGATGCAAATTTTGAATTTTGATCCTATTTAAGCATTGTTATGTGTATGTATGTTTAGTGTATGAAAATTTGGGAGCTTCATATTCGGTCTTTGTATTTTCTTATATTGATTGTCGATTTTACTTGTTTATTGCTGATCCAGCTGACGCTAGAACTTTGGTTCAACAAGCAAGGAATGAGGCAGCCGAGTTTCGTTTCAGATACGGATATGAAATGCCTGCTGATTCATTGGCACGATGGTATTATTATTTTGGCACATGAAAACACAATTTTTTCTTTCTTGTTCAATAAGCAGCTAGTTTTGCTATACTTCTTGTCAGACATAATTGCCTGAACCTAGAATTACATAATTCTTTGATTATGTTGCTAATTGGCAACTGCTAATGATATATCTGGCCAACTATTGTTTATAAGATCATCTTCACGTACAATTTGCATAAAGCAAAATGTTTTGTAATTCCTCCTTGTATTCTTAGTTTTAATTGTTCCCGACTGGAATGCAGGATTGCTGATAAGTCTCAAGTATACACACAGCACGCCTATATGAGACCACTTGGCGTAGGTTTGTTTCTGTTCACTGCAGTTAACTAATGGATGGTTTCAATTCTTCTTTTCTGTTGACATTTCCATTAACTCTCTTTGTTATTTGTTTAAAGTTGCAATGATATTGGGTATTGATGAAGAGAAAGGCCCTCTGCTCTTTAAATGTGATCCTGCTGGTCATTTTTTTGGTCACAAGGTAATTATGAACTTCATGTCCTTGAGATTTAACCTCTTGTTATTTTTCAAATTTCTCGTTTGTGTCAAGTTCTGAAATTGTGACCTTTGATGCATATACCTTTACTGAACTTTATTCCTTTTTTACATTTGTTGTAACTGAACTTTCGAGTATATTTGGATATCCAATCAAATTTTCTTGATTGGAAAGTTGTAAATCTGAAAACTTGAGCAGGCTTCCAATTCACATCCAAAACACATTATGTTATTTCTTTATACATTAATATTTATCCTATGATAATTGGCAACGATCGTACTCATTCATGTTCCATAGGAGCATGCATTCATGTTCTATAGGAGCATGCGCTATTCAAGTGTAGCATTAAAGTCATATATTTCAGCTGTTGTGGGTTGGAAAGATGATTTACGTTAAATTTTGTTTTCTGATAGGCAACAAGTGCTGGAGGAAAAGAGCAAGAAGCCATAAACTTCTTAGAAAAGAAGATGAAGAATGATCCAGCCTTCTCCTATGATGAAACTGTTCAGGTAAAAAAATGCACATCTTATGCAGCTGAAACCTTTATTATTATTTAGATTTGGACCCTAACCTCTTTGTTTCACTACAATTGGTAACATTTTTATATTCGTTGGGTAATATATAATGTTTCCATCATTTGCTAAAATGTAAATCTGCTTTTGAAACCAACCATAATTACAAAATGAAACCCTGATAACATTGATGAAATAAATATTGTGTTTCTGTATTCTTTGATAGAGTATGATTTTATTTTGTGGTTGCTCTCACTTTCTTTTGAAGAGTAAAATGCCAGTGTCCAACTGTCATTCAAGGTATTAAAGTTCTGAAATAATCAACTGTTTCTCCTTGCAGACTGCAATATCAGCTCTACAATCTGTTCTGCAGGAAGACTTCAAAGCCAGTGAGATTGAGGTAGTAATCCTTCTTGTGCTGATTGATTTGAAATTATGACCTCTGTTATTAATTTATCCTTCTCTATTACTACTATTTGATTTGTCACGCTGGTCGATTGGTCTACCTTTCATTTGATTGGGTTCACATTTGAGTTCTTTTAGGTGAAATGATGGATAGTTAATTTTATAATCTTTATAAAAAAATTTAGCCTTTTTCTGGATTTAGATTAGGTGAACCTTTGTATTCGACCAGCTTCTCTTTTTGCTGATCTGATTCCATGTTAAGACACCACATAGTCAACTTGTTCTAGAAATCGACATTCTTTATACAAGTCTACGACCTTCCGTTATCTGAAGCGCCTATGTGGGGGATCTTTTGTTCTCTTTCAGGTTGGTGTTGTGAAGGCAGAGGACCCCATTTTCAGAGTCTTGTCAACTGAAGAAATCGATGAGCACTTGACTGCAATCAGTGAGCGCGACTAACCGCAGGCCTTTATGCTGGTAGAAAAATTCGGGCATGATTTATGTTTGATAATGGATAGACAGTTGAGGACGTTGTTTTTAAATTTAAGCGGTATCATCGTTACACTGCACCTACCTACCTGTATCCATTCATTTGGTTGAACTTGGAATCTTAACATTATCTTTTGGTTTCTGTTGTTTTTCATTGTACTCCCAATATTTATTTCTAGTAATCCAATCCAGAGAATCCCTATACTGAAACCTCAGGCAAAATAGTACACTGTTTATTTCTGGCACTGTAGTTTGGCTAGGTAAGATTATGGGAAAACTTGGATGAGAGATCTCAACCCGAACACAGGAGCAATCTCGTAGCCTGAAAAGCCTGCGTCGTGGAAGAGCTTCGCCCAATCTTTCTCACTTCTCTCCTTCCCAGCAACTATAGCCATCATTTCCATATCGAAAAACAGCTGAGTTTCCAGCCCCGTCGATTCATGCTCTAGTTTCTCGTGGCCTCTCCCGACTCCCACAACCATGTCGACTATGATAACCTTTCCACCCTTCTCTTTGGCCGGGATTGCCTCTTTACAGTTCTTCAGTATTCTAACACAATCCTCGTCGGACCAGTCGTGCAATACCCACTTCTCGTACGCCATGAAAGAAGAAAAACGTAAAATAAACGAGATTTAGGATCGATCGACAAACACACAGATCGATAAACGTACCTTCATGAACACGGCATCAGCGTGTGGAATAAACTCGAACATATCTCCAGCAACAAAGCTCACTTCACGACTCCCTTCTGAAAAAGCAACCACGCTCGGAAGATCGAGCACAATGCACTTCAACCCAGGGAAGGCATCGGCCATGGCCATCGACATAGTCCCAGTTCCCCCTCCCACATCCACCATCGACTTCATCCCCTCGAAAACATGCCGGCAATCTCCGACAATCACGCTCATCACCAGCCACGTGTCGTTAGCCATTGCCTCGTTGAACAGCTGGCCTAGCGTCCTACCCTGCACCCCGCCTCGCTCGATAGAATCCCAAAATGTCTTCCCGTGAGCGGCTGCGAACGGCGTGGGGTCCGCTTCGCTCTCGAACCATCGGCTCGCGTGATTCCACGGATCCATCGTGATTGGGTCCGTCACGAATAGCACCAACGGTGTCATGTTGGAAGGCGCGTCTCTCAAGAGGAGATGAGACGAAGGAGTGAGACAATATCCCTCGTTATTGACTTTGGCGAAGAAGTTGGAATGGACCAAAATGCCCATGAGACGATCGATGTAAACGGACTTGGATTTGTCGATGGGGAGGGCATCGATTAATTCGGAGAGCGTCATGGGCTTGGCGTGCTTGTGGATGAGATCGGGTATGCCGAGTTGAACCGCGCATTTTAGGGACATGGAGTTGATGAAGGCGAGCGCGTGGTTCCAAACGTGAGCTTGAGCGTCGAGAAGCTCTCGAGTCGAGTTTATTCCATCAGGCAATGGCGCCGCCATACTTATATATATACTTTGTTGCTGGTGTGATCTGAATTGTTGTTTTGGTTTGCTACTTATACTGATCATGTTAGTTTATAAATCGTGTTCGGCAACTCTACGATTAATCTAACAGAATGAATTTGGCAACTCTAATTAATCTATAAACTAACATCAGTTGTATAATCAAGCAACAGAACATATAGGGTTTGGTGTTTAGATAATTGATTTACCTATACACATATCCTACTAACATTTGAATATCAGTAATCGGGTCGATCGCCAAACTCTACTCCTCAATCAATTTGTTCATCTCAGTTTTTGTTTTAAAGAAATCAATCATAACTATTTAAACTTAATTGATTTACAGGATCATTAATTTGAGCTATATTGTTCTGAAACAATGTTTTTTTGTTTTCTAAATCTTTGTTTTGAAAAAATATGATTTGGCTTAGGATTGCCCATTATTCTTTATTATTTTAAATTTGTCTGTATACTAATTTTAATAATACTAGGATAATTTTGGTGAATTGAAATTGTACAAAATTAAAGTCTGCTAATAGTTACCACACACATTTTTAACATACATCCCTTAACATTCGGACCAGAGAAACTCAAGCTTTTGCTTCAACCTTCTCTTTCTTTCTTTCTTTTTTTCTCTCAAAATAGGCAAGAAATCAAGAATTGATCAAAATTTTCTTCCCATTCGATCTCACAAAATCACTCAAATCCTGCTGGGTGGTCCCCACCCGCCTCCCGCCACCATGAGCTCCACCACTCCGCCTCCGTACGAGATTCTCAACGGCGGCCAAACAGGAGCCGGCCACCCTCCCCCACCTCCTCACCACCAACCCGAAGACACCCATGACCAGGGCCCGAAATCATCGGGCCGTGGGAAAGCCCGTTTCAAGCCCATTCGCTGGTGCTATTGCTTCATTCTGATCCTCATCCTCGTCCCAGCATCCCTCGCTTTCTATTTCTACGTCATCGACCCTCCCCAGGTCCCTTCTTACAAGGTCGACGGTTTCGAAGTCAAAGCCTTTGACCTAATGCCCGATTTCCCGTGAAAGCCGTCAATCCCAACAACTACATTGGGATTGCATACGGAGAAGGTAGCTCGGTCGGCGTTTACTATGCCGACAACGAGCTTTGCCATGGAAAGCTTCCCAGTTTCTACCAGGAACAACTGAACACTTCTTATATCGGAATTGACATGACCGGAAAAAGTGAATTTGGGTCGGGCCTACAGGAGGCTCTAGCAGAAAGCCGGAAGAACAAGAAAGTACCTTTGCTTGTGAGGGTGCAGGTTCCTATTACCGTTGTTGTCTTACAAATACCGTTGAGGCAGGTTATGGTGTTCGTCAAGGTGTATATGGATCTGGATAGTTTGGCACCATACAAGAAAACACAAATTCTGTCGAGTAATACAACGTTTGATTATAAATTCTAAGGTTCTATCGTTTGGTTTCTCGAAGGTTTCTTGAAATAACTGCTAATGTATGCATAAGATTCAGATTTCAAGAGAATTTTAGATTTTGTCAGATTAAGAACACTTCATCCGTGATAAATAACTAGTGAATGAAACTTTAACATCTTCAGACACATTTTCTGTAACATCTATATTACAACAAAAAACTTGAATGAATTACTAAATAAAAGTGATTAAAATCACTTACACTTCATTGTCTCGTACCCTTCCTCCGAACACCATCACCGTGTTGGTCCCAAAAATAAGAAAAGGCATATGTTCCGCGCCGAGCTTCCAAAACCCATACATTAGAAACTAATGAACATTGCACTGTTGCAGAAGGGGATGACCATAATCAACATACTTATCCCAAAGCGGCTTATATTTCTCCATTCCAATCTTTAACCAAGGTTTTGAGTTTCCATTAAAGTGCAACACGGCACCCTTCTCAATCAACTGCTGATCCACATTCGTATAACCCAAGCCCAACACATGCCACAAAGGGTTCAAAGGCTCCGTTATTTTATTTTATTTTTCTATTTTTGACGCAATAAATAGTCATATTGTTATTTTATTTTATTTTTATAAGAAAATTAAAGTTGAATATAAAGTTCATACTTTTAACATTCTCAAATTTAAGGTTGAATTACTTAATAAGTAAAAAAAACATTTATTTATAAGAATGGTATATTAAAAAAAAACATTTTGAAGTGAAAGTCCCTATTTGTAGATAATTTTTTTTTTGTAAATTAGAAAAGAATAATATACAATTCTCTATTTTTATTGATGATTACGTATAATTCAGCCAAAATGTGCATATCGATTTCATTATTTTGTGATGTAATCGCACTGATTCACCTTCACTGTTGTTAGCTTAAGTTTTTCTTCCTTGACCATAATATTATCGGTTTATGTATGCATACGGTTACATGCTTGTCGACGATCGAAGAGCACGTCTGCGATATTCTGCAAGAGCCCACATCGGGAATACGTTCCTGTATGCCCCGTAATGCAGCATGCAGTTTTCCTTCAAAACACCTGTAATTTCCTGCATATATATATATATATATATATATATATATATATATATATATATATGCATCGCGAAATATTATGGTCTAGTTCGTGTCGTGACAGCAACATATATACTGAGAATCGAAGTTATACCTGCTGAGGAAAATCGCCATTTTCCAATTGAGAGTTGATCAAAAGCTTCGCAGCGCGGTGGATAGGCGTAGGGTCCCTATCGCCCTATTAAACACAATCAAATTTTAGTTGTAACTAAAAACGCGTTGTTATAGATTGTTCGTTTAACTTTAACCTGGCCCGAATGGATTAGACCCATCATCGCCCACGCTGTCTGAACCAAGTTCGACCGCTTCTCTTCCAACGGCACGTATTCCTGTTTTCAGGTACAACATTATCAGGTAACTTTTGTTCATTTGAACTTAATTAATTTCAGTACATTTCACTTCAGTCGATTAAATTAGTTCCAAAATAAATTAAAATAAAATAAATAATCTAATTAGTGTTAAAATATTATTAATATTTTTTAAAATTATTTAACAATTTATAAAAAATATTATTATTTTTATAAGAAAATCAATTCAGTTCATTCAGTTCAATTCAGTTAAACTCCTTTTAGTCCAAAAGAACAACATAAGATATTTCCTTCTTGAACATCATAAGCTGTTTAATTACCTTCTTTGGGCAGGAGAGGTAGCTTTCTCCCCATCCCCCGTCACCCGTTTGTGATTTTAGCAGAAACTCAACTCCTCTCCGAACGGCTAAACAGTTGCCGTAGCTCTTACCGGCTGCCGCCAATCCTCCAAGGGCCCACCACGCGCCGTACGTAAAACAAATGCCCCACTTTCCATACCAAGAACCATCCCGCCTTTGCTCCTGCTCGATGTACTCAACAGCTTTTCTGACACAGATCTCGATCTCCTTGGAGCGATGAGTTGGGTACACTTTGTTAAACAGGACAAGGCCTTGGATCACAGACGAGCTGCACTCGACGTACCTGGATCAAGAATCTAGTTTAGTCTCACTTTGTTTGAACACGTATCAGTTCTTGTAAGAGGAACGGAGATCTTACTCGTGCTCGACAACAACTTCACCTAAAATGTGTGAAGGATTCAGCAACTGTAGAATCGAATCGAATCATTTAATTTCAATCGCTCTCTAATACGGAGTAATAATTAATGAGACGAAGCTAGCTACCTCCAACCACTTCGAGGCTCTTGCAGGCTCCCACGCAGTTATACCGCCATTTTTGCTCTGAAAAAATAAACGATTTTCAATAAGTTGTTTCGGTGATATGTCTACGGAAAATGCTTGATATTTACCTGCAAAGAAAGCATTACGTTGACAGCATTGTATAGTTCCTCGGGTTCCATTTTTTCGCCCACGATTTCAGGAGGCATCATGGAGAGCAGAATGCAACACTGGCAAATCCGAAAAATACAGAAAAATAAAAAAGTTCTGTTTATGTTTACGTGCAAAGGACTATAATTACCTTCAGTCCTTCAGCTGTACAGTCGGATGATTCCCACCCATGATCTCTGTCTGAAAATGTCCACGACCCTTTAGAAATATGACGGTACATACTTTTGAAGTCACCAGAAGGATCCTCCTTGACCTACAAAGCCAAATACGTTTTTAAGAGTATTCGCTCTAAATTTCGAAAATCAAAAGTCCGAATTGTTTCAACCTGAGACTTCTTTATGAACTCGTGAGCTCTTTTCAAAGTGTTGCCCGTTTCATCGACGAGATCACTAGCCAGAAGCGCTTGCACAGAAAAAACAGCATCCCACACTTGACTGCCAAAACTCTGCATTCGAATCATACCCGGAATTAGTTACAACGTAACAATGGCAAAATAGTAAATCACGCATCGATTCTTGAAAACTAACCTGCATCTTCATGCCGTCTTCGGCAACCCACAAGTAATCGGGAACTCTCGAGAGGTGTTTCTTGAAGCAATCACCGTTAGAATCCTCGACCCAACAAGCCAGCATACTCAACACCTTCACCACACATCCTGCGGTGATATATCTACTATTTTCATCTTCGTAGTGGATGTGTTCCATCGCCACTCGGAGAGCTTTCTCTCTCAACTTGCTGAGAGGCCAACGAGTTAATAGAGGTTCGAATAATGCGTAACAACCGCCCCAAACCAAGCCTTGTATTAATGGATGAGAATAGTAGAGATCTTCCTGCAATAAAAATGTATTAATCAGTGCTCGGTTTTGCAATCATCCCATTTGTATATATATATATATATATATATATATATCAATACCTTTGCACACAGATGTCTCGCGCTGATCCAGTGAATCTCGTCGTAAGGCTGATCGTACAACTCTTGCCTTAGACGTAAGATGAGAGAAGTAATCGGGCCCACGAATCTCTTTCCGTGTAAATACGACAATGGGATGGTAAGATTTCGACTATAGCACCACATGTTAGCTGCATTTTAGCGGTAAACGAATAGGATTGTTAGATTAGCCATAACGACGTAAAATGCAGTCGAAAGCAAGTGGCTGACCCGGATGCATAGGCACGAAAGACGGAATAAGACAAATTTCAGGGGGTAATGGATTATTTCCTGACCAGTCATATACTCCCAGTATCTGGCAACAAAACAAAAAACAAGATTTTGTTCATATAAACTTATTCTTTCAATTGTTATTTTTTAATAACCTAACTATTTTAAAAAAATAGAAACTTAGATAGATGCTTATTTCGTTTAATCCCTTCATGCTTACTATAACTAGTTATTTCGGTTTTCTACTAGTGTCTATAACTATATATATACTCCCTCCATCCCATAGAAAAGGTCACATTTCACCTTTTTTATTGTCCAAAAGTAATGGTCACCCCCTAATTTACGCACTTTTCACTATGAAAATACCTTTATACCCCTCCAAAAACCAAAGAAAAAGCATCTTTTAAAAACCGTCCTCATACCCTATGCCATTTCTTTGGGATAGATGGAGTATATCATACCGAAAGCCATGCTTTTCCCCAATAGGGTATTGCTTTGACAGTGCCGTGATCGAGTATCCATTTTCTTGCTCTGGTGCACGTGTTGTTTTCCTCACTCTCTGGTTCTTCGCCTAATATACGCAAACACACGTAACTGAAAGCAGTGCCAATCATCGTGCTGTGCCCTTCTATGTGAAAACCCCACCCACCGTCTTCGTTCTGTTTTATTCGAATTAGGCATTTCAACAAAAAAAAGAAACATCAGAAAAAAAAAAAAAGATAAAAATGCACACCTGATGACAGTACAAGTAACGGGAGATTTCACGACGGTGTTCTGTCGACAGAACAGAGTTGAGGTGGCCGGTGATGTAGAGAATCATAACCAGAGGCGGAAGGAAGAACAACGGGCCCGCATTCTCGGCTGGCCAATGGCCGTCGCTCGCTTGCAAGGCTGAGAAGAAACGGACTGCTCGCCGGAGTGTGGCGGTGTTGATTTCGTCGGTTATGTCTTCGCCGTCGGACACCTTAACTTGGGGTGTCGTCTGTTTGAAATTATTTTCTCCCAGAGACTGCAAAAATGAAAGAGGCGATAATCAATTACTATATGTTAAGCTAAATGTATTCCCCGGGGCTCGTCATTCCAAATACTCCCTCAGTCCCGTAATAACAGACACTTTCCTTAAATAGAAGTCCCAAAATAACAGGTACTCCTGAAAAGGGAAATAAATTATCTTATTTTTTCACTTCAAAATACAATGTCATCCGAACCTGAATCCGCCACAGGAGATCGCTGCTGGGCTTGACTCGGTGGCGGGAAGCCCAGAAATCTTGGCGGGCTTTCTCGACCTCTTCTCGGAGCTCTGATGGCCCGTGATCCGGGTCGAACTCCCAGGTTTGTCGGCCCAAGTAGTTGTTGGTGCTGCAGAGGTACGGGCCGTCGACTCCTTCTGCAATCTTCAATCTCCACATGATGTGATTCTGATATACTCTCATCAGTTGATTGAGGAGGAGTTGTTTTTGAAGGAAGTAAAAAAAATTTGCACGGTAAATGCATGACAAATGTTGTTAACGGAATTACTGGGTTTTAATCAAGTGCATAGTGCATGAGATTTACAGACACCAATAATTCGGTAGTAATATTTTTTTATTATTAGGGTATATATACAGAAACCAATATTTCAAGAATTCCTTTTTCCCTTCCAACCAAATATATTCGCCACTATCCATAAACGACCTCTTCGAATTTAGCCGAAGCAGTATTCCGTAGGAGAAGTCGATATTATCGTAGCTGACTAAAGCATCTGTCGGGTCCCCCATTGTGAAATCGGCCATCTCGCCCTCAAAATTGCCTTTTTTTGGCACCTGTTTAGCTTTATTTCGGGGAGAATTCGTACTAGATTCCCGCCCGTTTGGGTGGCGGCTACCGTTAGACCTCCACTATTAGTTTTGGGTACATGCCAGCGGATTGGGCTGGTATGAACACACTGTTTTTTGCATTTACCACACTGTTGAGGACTTGAGGGTACTAGGTGAAAAGGGTTCATATTAAAATCCACAAATATTAATCCGCTAATTCAAAAATTAACAGGAAAAATCGCATCGAAATCTTTAAAAAAGATAAGTACAGTATGATTATAATTAATTAAACAAACCAACCAGTAATAAATCAAAGGAATGAAGCGAATCAACTCTCTCGCCCACAGAAATGAAGAAATTAATAAAATTGAAGAGCGTACATACCAATAATCTGAGATTCTGAAGGCATTAACTTATGATCTTGTAGCTTTCTGATTTCGGAGACAAATCCATTTCTTTTAGGATTGAAAGATGATCTCGGCAAATTTTAGGATTTTTTTCTCTCTGCAAAAAATTTCACTCTATTTCTATTGGTAACAAGACTTTTTAGTGTAGGCTAAATAAATTTAACTGATAATCATAAATAATTCGGGGGTGTAGCTCATATGGTAGAGCGCTCGCTTCGCATGCGAGAGGCACGGGGTTCGATTCCCCGCACCTCCATATTATTTTTTGCCAACTGTTATGTAATTAGGCTATAAAGACTTGGGGCTACCTGTGTAAATATCTATATACTCCTTGCACTTGCACTATCAGCTCAGTTAAAATAAAATCAATATATAAAAAAGGTAACACTCATTTTCATACATTGAAACAGCAAGATTAAAATTACACCCACAGTCCTTGCAATATCAGCACAGTTAAAAAAAAATATATAACCGAATCGATAAACTGCGAAATCCAACGGAGAACGCTTACAACTTTTTATCGAGAACGAACGAACATACAGTGTCATTAATTGTTTTTTCACCAAGGAAAGCTTCAAAGAAAACACAAAGCACCTTTTTATTAGCTACAAAGATTGGGAATGCAAGCTCCATCCGGGCTCTGCTGCTCCTTCCAAATCCTGCCAGTCACACGAAGCTTAAGCTCTTTCCTCTCGCCTCCAGAGAAAAAAAGTGCCATGTTCCTTTGAATAATGAGGCCGTCGTGGCTGTCCCTAACCTTCCTGTGGCTATCTCTGATGCTCCGAGGTGTCCCCTCCCATATCAGTTTCCGACCATTTCCTCCAACCTCCAAACTGTAGCTGTAGTTACGAGCCTCCATCTCATCTCCCATGAACCGGAGGAAAGCCATGTAGACGGGAGCCATCCCGAGTTGGAATGCTTCAAAATGTAGACAAAAATACTCACCAAAACAATGGAAAACCTGCATTAGGAGAATAATATAGGTAAAGCCTTCTGCATTCGCACGTAACCCAAAATTTACCTTACAGGTTTGAATGTTTGATCTTCTTACGAGAAGAAAAGTACAAAAACATCCAAGGAAGGTTTTCTTTTTTAACTGATTTAGGGTAGATTCAAGTAAAAACAGCAAAGGGCAAAATAGGAAGAACGAAAAAAATAAATATGTTATTGTACTCCTGTAGTCTATCTTTGGTAGGATGGACAAAATATTATTGTTGTTAACAGATTCACATGATTAGATAATTACACCCTCTTTAGGTCTGCATTTTCGTAACAATATAAGATGGATTAATTGTAATTAGATTACACGAGTAGGGTATTTTTGTAATTAGGCACTTCATTGATCACGAAAGAAAAACAATAGTAGTAATTACTTACAGTGAGCATCCATGTGGCATTCTCCACGTCCCGGGGATTCGACTTCACGTATCGATGATTAAACGTGCATCCAGAATGCATATCCACCTTGTGGTCATCTCTGAGGTGAGTAACTAGGCACGGAATATCACCAACAACCGAGCACTCTGATCCAGCATAGGGACAGCTGTAAGGCCTGAAATTGCAAAGGGACTCGTGCTTCAACTTGCTGTAGTAAGGGAAGATCTCGGGACAACCGAGGGAGTAATACTTGCACGGAAGCTCGAGTGACTCGGCAACTTTTTCTAGGGCCAAACACCTTATGTCACCAAGCTCGTGTCGACAAGTCGGGCATCTGTTGTGAACTCTTATTTTACATGTGGAACATAGTGTATGACCGTTGTGGCACTGAAGTGATTAGAAATCGAGTTAGAGAGGCCCTTTTATATTCCAAACGTACAAGACAAAAAAGGAAAAACAAATTTCTTAATTCAAACCTAAACTGCATTATCTCTCACATCTCCTATCAATAAACTCAAATGGATATTCTCACTATTACTACTTTCCATATCAAATTTAATCCATATATTTGTTGGCATTTCAAGGCGCCCCCTCGACTTTTGTTTATATTCACGAAAACAAAAGTAAGGGCTTATCGATCAATAGTGTACTCTATTTTTTCTACACAAAACAAAATACTAACTTGCAACTATAACCCTAATTATTCTCTCCATAAGCTTGTAGGTGAAGATTCCTTATAACATCAGCTCAAAGATCAAAATCAACCATAAAGACAAGAACAAAGATCCCCATTTTCTTGAAACAAAAAAATAAAATAAAATTGCTGAAGAACAAAACAAACCCAAAATCAAATTCGCAATGAAAACAATAAAGATGGAATCTTGAAACATGAAAAGTACAAATCAGCTCAAATCTTTCAAAAAAGGGGGGCAAATTCGTAATTTTGATTTACAGAAGTCTACCTGATGAATAGGAGGGTACATAGAATTAGTACAAACAGGGCACTCAAGAAGCTCATGAACACTTGTGGGTGGGTTGAGGGATGGCTTTGGAGTTGGAAACAGAACAAAGGGATGAGAGATCTCGGAGTCTTCATCGACGGATGATATTGATATGCATTCAATGCTCGATTCCATTTTCTGACCTAGCTCCGATTCTAAATCGATTTGGGCATTTTTTTATTTTTTGATGAATTTTTGGAGATGAAAAAAAGCAACCCCAACTCAAGGTGCTTTTCTTGATGCTTTACTATGGGGACTCGATATGTAAAAAGAGCGTAGTGAAGTATTTGTAGCTGGACTACAACAATGGAGAAAATTCTCTCTCTCTCTCTCTCTCTTTATGTATATATAAATATAAATATATATATTCCTTCTGTTCTGCCTACCCTATATGGCCTATGAGTCATCCTTCCACTAGGATTTGAAATACTCCTTCACGTTTTATTTCTCATTTGGAATCCTCGTCTCAAATCTATAGTAACGCTTCCGTCCAAAATTTGATTTCACCTCAAAACAACAACGATAGAAAAATGGTGACACGAATATCTTAATTCTCAAAGAAAAATGATTGCATGAACAAAAATCAATAAGAAGTCGTACTCCTCCCGCAAAGATTTCTTGTATCATATTTACATTGATTTTCCACTTTCCTAAAGGTGTTCCGTTTAATTTGAGGTGTTCTGAAATTTAAAATCCAGTTGTTTGTTCACTTCGTTGTGTTATTATTCCATTACTTCTGCTTTTATGAAATATAGTGATGCACGTGATGCATCACATGGTATAAATTGGATAGGTTGTTCTGATGAAATTTTGGGAAATTTTTGGCCATACAAATTGTATTGATGAAATACTTATTTTGGTATAAAATATATTTACGTTTTTTTTTAAACAAACCGTCTCACAATGAAAAAAAATATTGAATCCAGTTGAACTGAACCCTTGTTTTAAGATTTTGAAATGCATTT
The DNA here is from genome assembly GCA_954870475.1 of Euphrasia confusa. Taxonomy (NCBI): domain Eukaryota; kingdom Viridiplantae; phylum Streptophyta; class Magnoliopsida; order Lamiales; family Orobanchaceae; genus Euphrasia; species Euphrasia confusa. Next base: position 2,730,148 of record OX940961.1, read on the forward strand.
ATCTTAATTATTACTAGTAGTATTTTTCAAGATTTTGAAGTAAAATGAAAGAGATAAATGAATGAGATAGAAAAGAATCAAATTAAAATTTTGAAATCTCAATATTATAAGTACTATTTACTATATCTCAAACTATTGGTCACAAATTCTTTACAAATTACAAGTTGAGTGTGACAATTGAAGTACAATAGTGTCCCTAATGTTGTAACTTTAAAATTCGTAAATAAGAAATTTATTACAAATAATTAAATACTAGTACTCCGTAGTAAGTAGAAAGTTACAATTAATTGAAGATTACATGGTTGTCTATAGAGTGTAAATGATATGTTCGCCCTCCCCTAGCCCTAGCATTATAATTTGCTGCTCTATACAAAAACTCAAGTGTAAAAACCTTCTCACATTAATCTCACTACACCTACAACTGTGATAAACACCTTACTAAGATGAGTTCGACTCCCTCGAAAACGCTTCGATCAGCTTCTCCTTGGTCAGACGCCCCGACCCTCGCGATTTGACTACAAACGTGTGAAACACCTTCTCACTCCCACTTACAAATCTCCCATCAACTATATCCGCCTGCGCATTCTCGATTGCCCGGATTACCCTAGCCACAGGGTGAGAATCCAATGGACAGCTCACCTTCACAGTAACTTCTTCCATGCCAGTTTGTATGTCGATGCACGGCTCATTTTTCGAGGAAAGCCTCTCCCTCTCAGACTCCATGTCTCCGAGCTTCTTCTGAAGTTCAGTGATGTAAGCAATGGCATCCCCTAGAAGGGAAGCTTTATCCATCTTGGAAATATTCGGCACCACAGCTCGAAGCGCGTAGAAACGCTGGTTCAGCTTCTCCCGCCTCTGCCTCTCAGCCTCGACATGATTGAGGGCCCCAGCCCGTCCGCTTTCAGGCTTCCGGCCTCGTTTTTTAGGCCTACTGTCTAGAGGCTCGACACATAAAACCTCGACATCAGAATGCTCGGACTCCACATTATGCGTCTTGGATGCAATGGGCCCGCTGAAATTTATTTGCGTCACTTGGGCGGGCTTAAAGTTGCTGAAATGATTGACCAGGGTTTTACGGCTTTCATTCTCGACGGGCCTTCTTAACTCCGAATTCTCGTATTGCATCCATGGTACTCCGTGAAAAACGTTCTTGAAAGATTTGTTTTCCACAACTTGTGTATTACCTGAACGAATATCCTGCCCGAAAATCTTGGGAACTGCTACAAGACCAGAAACCGAGCCATCGCCATCTGTCTTCTTGGCACTAGATGAAAAGGAAGAAGCGATCCGACTCACTATCTCCAGATTCTCCGGAAAACTTCTCACCGAACCCAATTCAACCACACCAACATCGGTCGGAATCAAAACGATGGTCTGCATGCCAGCCGACTTTGCAAGAAAGGATCGAACACAATAAGACGCGTCAGATACCCAAGCGTGCTTGCCGGTTCTAAAGCACTTCCCAGGTCCACCTTCCCCCCTAGGGAACAAGAAATACATCGATGCCAGGAAAAACATCTCGACATCAGTGACTTTATCCAATCCGAGAGCATAACTATTATCATCATCCATCCCCCCCAGCGAATTATCCAGTTTCTCAAGGACCCTTCTTCTCATCCTCTGTTGGGAGTCATCTTCCTGAAGTCGGAAATTAAGAGTGCGGCTAGTTTCAGAGTGCTCGTCCTCACGAGGCTCCCGACAACATCCATCCCCCCAACCGAGAACCAAGTCACCGGATTTGGACTTCGAGAGCTGCCAGAAAATCGCGTAATTCCAACAGAAATTTGCAGGGTTCGCGCTCTCGACGAGATCTGAGAGCTTGTTCTGCAAATCCTCATCATTAGAGATAGCAACCAATGAGCCTTCTGAAGAAATTGAGCTGGAAACTAAATAGTCAAAGGCTTCACTACCCAAAACCAAGGCCGCCATGGCTTTATCCTCCTCGTTCCAGACAACACCTTCCATTACAGAATTCTATAATCGTAATTAATCACCAAATAAACCTAAAATTTCAGCAGAAAACAGAGAACGAATCCTTCAAATTTCCTATCGGTGAATTATTATAGGATGATGCAACGCAACTCCATAAAAGCTTTCCGATCAAACTGAATCTAAATATCGCTATTTTCTCAGATCTCGATTAACAATAAAATAGTAATCTTCATAAATCGAAATGAAAAACGAAAAAATAGATATATGGTAAATCGTATGAAGACGAAAGCTCAAAATGGAAACGATTGAATGGAAATTTCACTCACCTGTTTACAAGAAATTAGGTTCTGTTTCAGGGAGAGCAAAAATATGTTTTAAGGGAATAAAAGGAGATGGGCCAAAATCAAAGAGTGAATGAAAGAAATGTGCAGAGGTTTGGAATCTATTTATTAATTTATTAATTTATTTAGTGGTGTTTAACCCGTGGATGCATGTGAAGGAAAAGTGGTTGAATGAACGTACGAGTTGTTAATATAATAGTAATAATAATAAAATACAAATCTTTAATAACTACTTATACTTAAACAAAAAAAATTATTTTATTCCCAATTTTTTAAAGTTTCTAATTAAAAAAAATAATCCCATCAAAAAAATAAATTATCTCATTTTTAATTTATAAAAAATAATGTTTGAAGAGACCTCTATGTAATTTTTTAACTAACTAATTTTCCAAAATGCGTTGATTCTTTTTAATTTTTCATAATATTAAAAATAATGCCAAATTTCAAAAGGTGGATCACAAGGTCCACGTGTAACCGCGTGGGATGTAGGCCCGCCTCAACTTTTCTTGTGAGCTATGGTCCTGGAAAATGTGGTGACATGACAAGTGTTAAACACAAATCACACGGTTCACGTGCTCCGTAGGGGCAGGGAGGACTTTTTCTCCAATCACGGGACCCACGGTTAAATTCGATCGGTCCACACGTAAAGCATGATGCACCCATTCAAAAACCTCATCACAAAATCAACATGATATACTTTATACTTGATCAACATGTGGTACTATTATATCAAGAAAAATGATACTACTACTGTGTTTGAATGTGAAATCAACACACTCAAGAAAGACTATATATAAATGGACTTGAGTAACGAGGAGTCTACGGGTCAACAGGGGTCGGGGAAGGAAGTAGAATCAATTCGCAGTCATACAAACGAGTTGCAAATGAAATGAAAAGAAACTAAAACGTACACGGAGTTCTTCTTGCATGTTCAACTTGAGATAACCTTCAAAACAGGATTACACTAATTCAGCTTTAGGTAATTTATTATTCCATCCCAATGCAATATGATGACCTGAGAGTTTGACACTCTCATCCCTGTTTCTTCCCGGTCATACCAGCAACCACCTGCAAGTACACAACATAGTCGAACCCATTCTTTTTAGTGGTGTATGTATGTATTTCACTATTTCTGTTAAAAGGAATAATGTTCTTGAAAATTTTCTAATGTGCAATTAATACATATGCTCCAACCCCCATATACCCAACCAAAATATGACGTGTAATGTACATTAGACAGATTACAGACCAAATAACCTAATGCAGTTTGTTCTCACCCTTATCGCCCCACCAAAAGTTGAGAAAAAGTAACAATCCAACAAAACTTGACACGTTATTTATATGATAAAAAGTGGTTAACTGGGGCGAATCCAATATTTTTTTATTCTTTGTTTGGGTATTTGATGAACCCTATTAAAAGTTGGAAAATTATGCTACCTAAGTGTATTTTTTTATAAGATACATTTAAAGGAACATATACTAAGATTATATAACTAAGTAACATTAAGTTTACTTTAACTACACGTCCTTTAAGCTTCTCTCACCTAGTCACCTACACAAGATTGATACTCATGTTGCAATATAAGTGATGTTTTAGCTTTAAACAAGGGAATTAAGACTTGCGTGTTTCGTTTGACTAATACACCCTAAAAAAATGAAAGAAAATCAAGTGTTAATGGTAACTTCATGTCAATAGTAAAAAAGCTTTTGAATTGATATGGCAATAAAATTAGGAAAAAATACGAAATATATCTAAAACATCATTGAATGAGAAGAAAAAAAAGGTTAAGAAGCTAAATTGACACTTATATAGGAGCGGAAGGAGTACTATATTGCAACATAGGTACATCCGACTATATGGTCAACCTATATGTGACAAACTATTCATCACTAACCAGTAAAATGTATAATGAAAAATGATTCATGAACACATTATTTGCGATCAGAGTGAATACAAAAATAATCCTAAGAAAAATTTGGATCTGTGGAATAAGAATAGCCAGAAATTAAAAAAGAAGTAACAATACAGTAGTGAATATGATAACTTCCCTTCTTCTCAAAACAATGAATAACTTACATCGTTTAAGGCAGTCGGGGGTACTTGTTTGGCTGACTCAAACGAGTCGAGCATTGGCCTTACCACAGCTGGAAGGAACAGTCCTGCAAATTTCCAAATGGAATCAACCAATCAGATAAAAATGGAAATTAGAGTTAGACCAAATATCTGGCAAGAAATTAGTATCTGAACGATAACAGTTCTCCGATTGAAATTAGGGCAAAACAATTTGAACCGAATCAACTAATTTCATATCGAACACAAATGCTATTTTTTTCTTATCAAAATTATCCGTCTTCAGAACCCTAATTTAAGAAGTCGCATCGGAATTGAGAATCATATCCAAATCAATCAAATTGAGAGAGAGCGAAGAAACACTAACCAACGCCAGCGATGAGGCAAGAAGCGACGACGACGGGCTGTTCGGCTACGAACATTCTGAGCTTGTCCATGACCGGCATCTTTGCGGATGGCTAATCAATTGTTTATCCTTTTCTCTCTTCTGATTATTATCGATTAATTTTCTCCGTGGAGGTGCAGTTTCTGTTCTGGAGCGAGTTCTGACTTCTGAGATTCATTGAAATTGGACTTGGAGCATAATGGGGCCTGGCACTGGGCCTGGGCCTTTTGGAACTAGTCCAGTTAAACCTTTAACATCGACTAAAAAGAACCGATGTTGAAATAAGAATCAAAACGAATTTAGAAACGAATTTTACCCCTAACCCGATGGTAAACCAAAAATCATTTATAAAGATTGTGAAATTCACGTTGCTTATTCATGTCACGATAGCTCCATATGAACACAATAAATTTAATCAATCTACAGTATGTTCTGTACTTACAAATACATTCAAAGTTCAAACCACAACAAGCAGATACCTAGCCAATATACTACACCTACACACCAGTTGAAACATGTCATTCCAAATTTCCAACCCATAAATTACAAGTTCAAGATATGTACAAAACAAAAAAAGAAAGGACAGAAAATACATTTCAATCAATAAGAGACCCTAAATCCACAAAGCTCTTATGATATCACTAAAACATAACACCTCTCACCACGTTGGTAGCATCCAACCAACTGTCCACCCAAGCAAAAACCCGGCACCAACGAGTCCCAAACCTAATGCAAAAGCAATTGCGTATTTTCCGAAATCACACAGTGCTCGGCCTCTCTTGGCCCGTTTTCTGTATAAAGGCCATCCTTTTCGCATCTTACTATTTCCCAGACCAGAGCATGGTAACATATTCTCCAACTGAGGTTGTGGCTGAGTTTTACTGTTTTTTAATTGGAAATACATATTCTCCAACTGCAGAAGGTGGACCCACTGTTTATAAGCAAATATCTGCGACGCCTGCCTTATTACAAGCTTCACAACATGCTCTTTCTCAGCACAGGCTTTTTTCATTACTTCCTCGGCTTCTCTTGCGCGTGTCTGAGAATGACGTAACGCTTCTAGAAGCTGGGCTCTGCTCGAGTCACCCTCGAGTACAAGCATTCTCTCGTTAGTTGGGCTGTCACTGATTATTAAAATAAATAAAGTCACCATATGGAGTATATGCAAGAAAAATACAGTATTACTTTTGCTCCCAGTAGATTAAAATTTTGAATTAAGGCTATGTTTAATTATTCCCCATGAAAAGACAAGCAATAGATTTATTACCTCGATGAACTTTCGGCACTGAACACTAACTGATCCCCAACGGACTTCCTAAGTTCCCGATTACAATCTTTTGCTGTCAAGCTCCCAATGCCAGGCTTTCGAACTAGTAACGAGGTTGAAAATTCATTATCATCATGACTAAAACAATGTATACCCATACCCTTCTTGATGCAAGTATTCTGAGGCCTCGGCAGGTCACAATTCTCTATAACATCGAGCGATCGCCGCGCAACTAGTAAAGCCAACTCCTCGGTATCGGCAGTACGCCACCACGGAGTACTCTTCCCACCGGTCCCAATCCAAGAAGATTCCGAATCAAAGAAATAAGCATCTTCATTCACACTTTTCAAACCTTCACAACCAATAAATTCATCCTTAAACTCGAGACTTTGAGGATCTTCGTTTTGACCTTCCACTGGAGAAGAAGACTGTTCGTCCATCAGAACCTTTTGATACCCGTAACTCGGTTGCATTTGGAGCCACCTTCTTGAGTTGGGGGATAAGTTTGAATACGATGGGGTTCGATTAAATGGGAGAGAGATGGTGCTGGGTATATAATCTTGCCCGTTGTTATCGTCACTTGCGGGCTCGGGATCGGTTTGCTTAACGCAAGGGGATGATGCTACCGATGTGCAGGAAGCCAATTTTGGGGCTCTTTTCGCGTCTTCTTGGACTAAGCATCTATTGGCAGTTCTCTGCCAAGCAGCTCTAGCTTCCGCCAGCGCCATTATTCATCAGACCCTACCTAGAATTTCTTCGAAAAAATAAAATGCAATCAATTCTCTAATGACTCAAATTATAGTTAATCCAGCAGAAATAATAACAACGGAAAAAAAAACAATCAACACCAAATCAACCAAATAAACACATACTAAAAATAACGAAGAACAGAGCAGCTGCCCTGAACACGGCCCCGGCATGCAACACGCCCAAATTAAAAACCCTAAAATCCGATCAGTAATTTGGCGGTAAAAACATGATCGAAAAAAAAAGTCAATAGTCGGAAAATGGGAAAGAACGGTACCTGGAAAATTACATGTGTGGGAAATTGGATGGCGTTTGGATCGGAGTGAGATTTAGTGTGTTGATCTGTTGAAGATAAAGCTGGATTTCCTCATCTTTTCTGTCAGATGGGAGGGTGATTTGCGTGGGCGCTAGCACTTGCTTATTCAGGTGTCTTTTTTACTGCCGTCGGTTTCTAATTTTCTATATAAATTCTCGGATCAATGGTCTCGGAGATTAATTTTCCTTTATAATTTATTGTGTTTTGATTAAAATATCATGAATAAAAATATTCTTTTAAATTAATAAATTAAATAATTACAATTAAATAAAAATAATTATTTTATAAATACAACATTACCATTGATTTGTTAAACCCAACTTAAATTAGTTAGAAAACATAATGAATTGAATAAAATAGATAATTTTATAATATTTTTTATACTGAAACTATCATTTAATTAATATTAAAATAATAATAAAAATAATGTAAAATTTTAAATTATTAAATTATTTTAATTTTATTTATTATGTTAAGATTTTGATTGATTTTATGGTTAGCTATTTATGAATTATATATTGTAATATTAATATGCATTTTTTTAAAAATATAAAAAATTAATTAATTAAATATAAAATGTAAAAAAAATAATACTTGATTAATCTATGTTGAATCTAGGCCCCTTTCCCAATTAGCAACTAACGCTTTTTAAAATATTGCATACTACTGTAATAGGCAATTTGTAAATTTATCCTGGCGATGAAAGTGACAATTCAGCAGCAAACTGTTCTCTTGTGTAATTAGTCAAGGTGGAACTGATTAATCAATTTATTAGTGGTACTTCGTAGTATATTATAATAATGAACTCCTAAAGCTTAATCTCAATAAAAAATCATGAATAAATACCAATTAATGAAAATTAAATTTGTAAATATATGATTCTCGTTCATTTATTTAGTTTGGCTAATACAATATCGGTCAATAAGAAACGTAATTTAAAGCACAAAAGTCAAATATGTAATTAATACTTGCACATTATTAAAGTTGTTAACGTGTGAAGGTCACTTGTGAGTTGTTTCACATCGAATAATTGTGAGAGAAGAGTCTATCATATAATCTTATAGAGTTTTCTTACTTAACACCACTATATGGTTTTGAGTTAGAATGAGACTCTTTAGTGCATATTCGGGCTCTCGCTCTTTTGTGTGCGCTACGCGTGGAATCGCACGTTAACACCCTATTCATGAATTTCGACGTTCGACGGGACTAAGCGTGGGATCGCACGTTAGCACCCCATTCATAGATTTCGACACACATGTATTCAAATATTATTAATGGATCAAGAAATTAAAACAGTTTTAATAATCTTTGAAATTTTTTATAAAAAAAACACGTCTCAATTTTTATTTTATTTTATATTTGTATTTATATTATATGACAAAATATATACAGTTTATATTTCAATTGAAAATAATTTTACTCAAATTAAAGAAAAGTCGTATTGGATAAAAGTTCATTTAGCCGTCCACGGATTGGCACCCACCGTTTGTCTTTTTTGGGAACAAGCTGTGGAATGAAAATATCCTCGTGAATCGTGATGATTAAATATTTTCATTCTTCTTAAATAAATAAAAATTTAATTACCATGGCTACCAAAATTATTTTATTAAAGTGTAATTTGATACTCCTTCCGTCTTGAATAAAAGTCCGTCATGAATAAAAGACGCAATACTTTATTTTTAATTTGCGAAGGAAGGGAAAGGAAGTATAGGGAGTATTGCATTTGTTAGGACGGAAGTAGTATTTTATAATTAAAAAATATTTTTTTAAATAAACATAAAAATATATAAAATGTAAAAATACAATTGTATTTTTAAAATATATATATTTTATTTTTCAGATCTAAAATTAAGTTAAAACATTCACTGAATAAACTGATACCCTAGTTGACATTTACAAACTATAGTAAGTATTTTTCACAAAGCGGGGATAGCTCAGTTGGGAGAGCGTCAAACTGAAGATTTGAAGGTCGCGTGTTCGATCCACGCTCACCGCAATTTCAAAGTTATATTTTGTCCTTATTTTTCAATTTTACTCTTACTTTCAATTTAATCTATTTTATTATTTATAAATTCTCTTATATTTTTATTTTCTTTTATTGTTTATAATTTTCACCGAAATTTTAAAGTTATATTTTGTCCTTATTTTTCAATTTAATCTATTTTATTATTTATAAATTCTCTTCTATTTTTAAATTCTTTTATTTTTATTTTCTTTTATTGTTTATAATTTATAATTTTCGAAAAGTAACGGTAGTACCGAAAAACCGCAATTTCAAAGTTATATTTTGTCCTTATTTTTCAATTTTACTCTTACTTTCAATTTAATCTATTTTATTATTTATAAATTCTCTTATATTTTTATTTTCTTTTATTGTTTATAATTTTCACCGAAATTTTAAAGTTATATTTTGTCCTTATTTTTCAATTTAATCTATTTTATTATTTATAAATTCTCTTCTATTTTTAAATTCTTTTATTTTTATTTTCTTTTATTGTTTATAATTTATAATTTTCGAAAAGTAACGGTAGTACCGAAAAATAAGGTTTGTTGAATATCCAACACAGTAAATCTTTTGAGCTTCCTCAGCAAATTTGGAACCGTCCACATTATATAAACGGATCATTATATATTATATAATTATTATGTATATATATTAGACTAGCTAAGTCGATAATCATATGATCATATCCATGGATGATGATGCACATTCTCGGAGCGGGTCAAGATTTTTCTGCTGCTTCCGTTGCAGAAACTTAGTAGCAGCTGTTGATGATATAGTTAACAAAAACTTTCTGGTAAATCCAAACTCTTCTTCGTTCTCATTTCGAACATTTTGTGATGTTTTTTCGTCCCAAGACATTAATTAATTGTAGACTGAAAAGTTGGATAAACCAAAAATCTTCGATTTCGATCTCCATTTTTATTATTTGCAGGCTCCTCCTGGCAGGGGATATCTGTTCTCTCACGTTATGAATACAAGCGAAGGTCCGAAAGAGGACAGACGACTCATCAGCGGCATACATATGGTTGCCGACGTATTCTGCGGTGTTTGTGGGCAGAAGCTGGGCTGGAAATATTACATGACTTATGATGAAGATCACAAGTACAAACTAGGCAAGGTAGTTTTGGGCAAGTTCAAAATTGCAAGGGCTAATGATTCTACATTCTACTAGTCAAAATTATGTAGTATCTGAGATTTTTTTTTTGTCGGTTTTTTAATGCATAGGAGTATAATAATATCAACAATACATTTTATTGCAATAGCATCAAGTTTCAAAAATAACATCTGTGAATAAGAAAAAAAATGATAAAGCTAAATATGAAGACTTTTGTGGTCCAACTATGTGGCGGATTCCGGCTTCTGGCTGATCGATCACGGCTCTCGGTTTTGGGAGTAGTGGAGACAAGTGGTCTACTTGTGATGATGTTGAGCTCGGATGTATATGATGGAAGTTGCATAGACTTAGCTTGAAGGCCATTAAAGGAGGATGATATAATTCAACAATCTTCTTCTTGATTTACTTAATGTATAATGATAATCTCAACGAGCACGACTCATCAAGCTTTGTTTCTTTTTTTCTTCATAATTGGTACCAAAAGGAGTGATGCGTAAAACCTGCTATATGCAACAGCAGCAGCGGCTCCAAGACTGATTGCTGAATCTCGTACTTTCCCAGAAAAATAAGCTAAATTGACATCATATACGAGGCTTCTGTCTACTCAGATAAAATTATAGGCTTTCTCCTGGCAACATTTCCCGACAAAACCCTTTCCAAAGTGGCTCCGTCACTGTCAACACTATTACAAGCAAATTTGCCCAACAAAACTCTCCACGAATCAGTGTTGATCCTCAATTTACTAGAGACAGCAACGCTAAGCACCCTAACTATATCAGCTTCACATCCAGAACAACAAACCCCCTCGATCAAGACAGAAAAAGTAGATTCATTCAGGGAGAACCCTTTATCCAACATCTCTTCAAACACTCTAATCCCTTCCTTTGCATAACCTGCTTTACAAAACCCTCTAATCAACACGTTGTAAGTAAAGGAATTCAGAGAACAACCCCTCTCCACCATGTCATCCCATAATCTCCCCGCCTCACACAACTCCCCCTTTTCGCACATTCCTTCGATTAGCATGTTATACGTCAAAACACTCGGAACAGAACCTCTCCCAAACTCATCGAATAACTTCCTCGCTTCCAAAACCTTCCCCTCCTTGCAAAGCCAGTGTATAAGCGTGCTCGTTATAGCATTATCAGGAGTACAGTTTTTCAGAAGCAACAGCTTCCACAATTCGCTTGCTTCACCAGCTTTACCATCCCTACACAAAACGTCTATCACCCTGCAACAAAGAGCTGAGCTCGGAACGTACTTCTTCTCCAGCATTTCACTGATCATATTCACGGCTTCCCCCGATTTCTTTTCCTTGCACAGTGCCTCGATCATAACACCGTACGTGATCTCATTTGGCTCGACCCCATTTTCCTCCATCTCGTCCATCACTTTAGTTGCATCGACAAATTTCCCCAGCTTACAAAATCCGTCCATTAAAACTGTGTACGTTGTTGCATCAGGCAACCAACCTCGATCCAAAAGCTCGTTAAAAACTCTCTTCGCTTCTGCCATATCGCCTCGGCCCACATACCCGCCCATGACTGTCGTGTAGCTCACAACATTGGGGACCAATCCCATGCTCGGCATTTCATCGAACACCTTAGCTGCACCCTCCATGTCATCCTTTTTGCAGAGGGCTTTGAGCAATATATTGCAAGTAACAACGTCGGGCGAGATATCGAACCTTCTGCGGCTGTTCTTGATCACGAAGTAGACAGAGTCATGCTTCTTATTCTGAACCAAAGCATTGAGCAGGGCGTTCAGTGAATTAACGGACCTTCTGACTCCGAATTCGCTGATCTGGAGGAATGTTTTTATGGCCTCTTTGGGTTTTCCGGCGACGCCGTAGTTCCGTATCAAGGTGATGAATAAACTCTCGCCGCATTTGATTTGAGAGCTTCTCAATTGGGTCAGCAGGGGCGGCACGTGTTCGAACGCGCGCAGTCGCGAGAGCTTGTGGATGATGGAGTGGTAGGTGTCGTAATCGTGGCGGAAATTGGGGTGGTGGTCGCCGGCATAGTGGAAGGCTTGGAGGGCAATATCGATATTTTGCTGTTGGTTGATGATGGAGCGAAGGCGTTTGGGAGTCAGCCATTGCGGCCAGGGTTTGATTGGGGGTGTGACTGTGTAGGACTTGAGGAGTTGTGATTTTGAATTGATGCCGGAGAGGTGATCGGCGGTGGTGATTGACCGTGTGATTGGGATGTTGAAGCGACGGAAGGGGTGAGTTTTCCGGCAAACTAACATGGTATCGGTGGAGCAGACGTTGAAGGTGGCAGCCAGGTTATTATTTCCGCTTTAATTTGTTATTCCATAGTCCGTATTTGCTTTATTTTTTATTTAAAAAAAATGCCAAAATTATATTTCTATGTTTAAAAATAAAATAATTTTAATTAATATTTAATTCACATGGAAATATTTAATTTTGGAATTTTTTTAGTATTCATAAAAATAATAGTTACAATACATTATACATTAAAAATATTTAATCAATTATAAAAAATTATTCATACAATTATAACATAATCAATAAACCATATACAAATTTATTTATTTTCAATCAATACATACTTAATTTCTTAAATTTCAATGTTTTTATTTTAATTAATAAAATATGAAAATAACCAATGATTTACAAAAATATTTAAAAAGTTAAATGTATAAATTATATATATATAATTATTTATTTTAAATATATATGTACTTAAAATTTAAAATTTATTTATTTTAGTTTATAAAATATTAATTTAACAATATATTAATATTTTTTAAATGAATAAAATAAATATTACTCTTCATTCTCTTAAACATTTTCTCACTTTTATGTCTCACATGTACTCCACACTAAAAAAATATTTATTTTTATATTTTAAAATTCAATTATAATTTATACATTTAGCTTTTTAAATATTTTTCTATAAATATAATTATTTATTTTTAATTTACGTGTTAAAAAAGTATGATTTTTATGACTATAAAAGAAAATTATAAATCTAATTTTTTTTATTTTAAAAATAAAATTTTATTCTATTTTATCTATATAATTTTATACTTTACTTACAACTACTTTATGTTTCATTTTAAAATATATTTCTACTTTTTATTTTTTGATAAAAAATTAAAAGAATAATATTTTTTAACTCAAAAAATTATAAAATATGTATAGGAAATATTTTTTTTTATTCCTTGTTTGAGTAATAGTCACGCCTCATTTGTATTTTGTGTATAGTTAGCCTTCTTTGTATTTTGTGTATAAAGTTACTTCCGTGTTTGAATAATAATAAAGCATTTTTTTGTATTTTGTGAAAAAAATATCACTATCTTTTACTAATACTAAGAGACCTGATATTAATTTATAAAATCTCTACATCAAAAATCTCTTTATAATAACCATGAATTTTAAATTTGAGTACAAAATTAAATTTTACTAGTAAAACCTGCCCGCGCAGATGCGCGGGATATATAAATTCTAAAAAAAAACACATCATTTTGTATAACGATCTTAATTATTCAATATGTTCATTTAGATTTTTTAGATTGAATTCAGAAATCGTAGTCATATGATTAAGATTATAATATAAGAATTTTTATTATCCGGCCTTGTGATTAATATTTCGTAATATTATTATAGTCACGTTATATATACTTCTAAAATTTGATCTGTTTGAAATATATAATTACAATTTTATAAGATTAAATCTTATACTTCTAAAATTAGATTGTATACTTGAAATTAACAATTTTAATTATTTTTTATTTTAATTTATTTTAAAACAAACTTAATCGAGCTAAATCGAATTCAACTAAAACAGTCTGAATGAAATATAAATGGACTGTAATTAAGTCTAAAAGAGTTGTTCCTTAATATTATCTTACTACTATTTTTTGTTAAAGTTTAATTATAATAATAATAATTATTATTATTATTATTATTAGATGATATAACACAATTTTTAACTAAAATGAAACATGAATGTCTATATCAATACATTATTATTTAAGTGTTAAGATAAATAAATATCAAAAAGTCCAAACATTTAAACATTACCTTAATTGAGGATAATTTAAATTAATATATTGTTTTAATATTGACATTTATTAAATATTTGTAAATCTGATTTGTGTTTTACTATATATATACATACTACGTTTGGGATGCAATTAAGGTTTGTTAATAATTTGAATTTGAATAAAAATATTAATATAAAATTTATCACTTTGAAATAATATTGATAATCAAGTGCATAATTATATGAATACTGATAATATATTTATAAATTCTTAACATACTTGATCTTATCAACATTTACGGATAAAATAAAATCTTATTAATATTATATAAAGATTATTCAGAGAAAGTAAATAAATTGTTGTGCAACTTTTAAATATTCAAGAATCATTTATACCGTATTGTATTGAGAAAACATTGTAAAATATAATCAATGACTTTAATTAAAAATGCTGATTAAATCATCAAATATTATTGGAAATTGAAAAAGGAAAATGAACTAAATAAAAATTCAGAACATGAAAATTACTTTAAAAATAAAAGTAGGAAAATAAAGAATGACTTTGAAAGTAGGGGAATAAAACTTATGGGCTTCTTTCAATAATGATATCATGCGAAATTATAGACATCATCTTCAGAGGAATCATCGTTGGACTTGGATGTACAGCAAGATTCTCCATCATTAATGTTAAGGAATGATCGAACACTTATAAATCTTTTCTTGTGCACCTTGATTAATACATAATAAATACTTCACATATCCACAATTAATGTGCTCCGGTGATATTCCTTGAATATTTTCTTCATCAACTTTAACCTTTAATATCATTTATTTTCCAATAAGAGAGGATACATCATCAGGGGTCTTAAAGTTGATAATCTCAATAGCGGAGGAGACATTAGAATTGTCGCCATTCTCCTTGAAACAGTGAACAAATGGAAATATTAATTAAGATATTAAAATATTAATTAATTAATAAATCAATTGGAAAGTAAATCATTAAGAATAGATGGTAAATTAAAAGTTACTTTGATCTTTTACGCTGAAAAAACAACAACATAGTTATGTATAATATAAGAAAACAAACATTATACACACATGTTATCTGTACATTAGAATATACATTAATTAAATAAATAAAAATAAAACTGTATTTGTGAAAACTAATAGAAAAAATAAATAACAAAAGATATATAGATACTTAACGTTTAAGTTGCTGCGAAAAACAACTAAGAAAATAAACAACATAAACACAAAAAAATACATAATTACGAAAAACAATTAAGAAAATAAACAACAACGTAAACATAAAAAATACATAATTAAAAGTAAACTAAGAGAGATTAAAATATGCATAAAATAAATATAAATAAAATTGTATTTGTAAAAACTTATACAAAAAATAAATAACAAAAGATTTATATAGATAATTATCGTTTAAGCTGTAATCTGCGAAAAATAATTAACAAAATAAACAATAACAAAAAAAGAAATAAATAAAATGGAAAATTATTTTTAACAATAAAAATCGTGAAATTACCTTGTTTGATGAATCTGTAAATACAAAAAAAAATTAAAAATATAAGGCTGTCGTAGTATCGAAGGGCGAACCACTTTCCGAGGGTGGAGGCGATTTGAAACAGCCGTCAAAAAAGAAACAAAGACTTCTTCTGATATATCGCTGAGATTTTCGATACGTTGTACGCCATCGAGAAGAGATTAATGTAAAAAATACATATAAATTAAACAAATTGTGAGTTCAAGATCGTTAATAAATTACGTACCTCATGAATACTATATGAAAACTGCAAAAAAAAATAAAAAATTAGAGAGAATATATAAAATGAAGGTGAGAATGAAGAAGAAAGAAACCATTTAAATAGATTTTCAAATGCGTGAACAATAAATTAAATTATTATATTAATATTTGCTAATTAATTTTGTAAATATTATAGGGATTGATTTGTTTATTATGTATAAATGATTTTTTCTATATTGTTATTTTTATATATATGGTAAGAGATGTTATAAAATAGATGAATCAATTAGATACATTATTTATAGTAAATAGTCAACTAATATAATTGAGAAAATTAAGGAATTGATATGGAATTAATATGAAAATCACAATTAAAGAATCATATATATGGAATACTTGAGATGCAATAATATAAATGAGAAAGAACATATTATAATTTTTTTATTTATCAAAGACCGATTCATATACCATCACTATTACGAATTAATATTTTAGGAAAAATATATATGGAATATGAAAATTTTAATTACTATATATGAATTAATTTTTGGCTATATATGGAATATGAAAATTTTACTAAATATTAAATTATTATGTAAATAATTAAATTAAAAGTCACGTCATAAATAATAATAAAGCCACATAAGAATAATAAATCCACGTAAGAATGTATTGGCCAATGAAAGTTTTGGCTGTGCCACGTAACGTAGTGTGAACATGCTCCTTTTTTGTAGTGTATTTTTTTTTATTCACACTGGCCACGTGGGATCAGAAAAGTCTGGATTTATATATTAAATAGATTAATATTATAAACGCAACGGTTACTTATATATAAAAAATAAAATAAATCCTTCTTCTTCATTGATTGATTAATTAATGCAACGCAACTACTCCACTGACTCGGTTTTGTATTTTGGCTACTAAATTAGCGAGTCATCATCACTCACTCATGACTCATCATCCATCACTCACATTTTAATTAGCTGTGAATGTACAATCTCTTCACCACTTTAATAATCCTCATTTTCAGTGTCTTTACCTCGCGACTCCCGATCAAGAAAATAATAAAGAAGACTGATTTATATCGAATCAATCAATATTATAATAAAAAATTAATGTTAATTTTTATTATTTTCTTAAATGTATCAATCAATTCAAAATGAAATAAATGTTCAATGTGTGCGAGAGAGAGAGAGAGTACTACTGCTATAATCTAACTACAAATGCATTCAACTTGGAGAACGAATGCGGAGGTGAGTTGAAGGCCTAGATTGTCAAAAAATGAATGATTCGAATACACATGCGTACACAATATGTTCCTTCTACTTCCTCGTCTTAGACACACTATCGAGTCTCGACTACAAAAGGAGCGCCTTCAAACTCACTATTTGAATCCCAAATACATACAGCAGTATAATACACTGTATGGATGTACGTACACACACACACAATTAATGAGAAGGTGCATGGTGGTCATTTCTCGAATTCACGCCAGCTGTCACTTTTTGTCTTCTTCTCAGCATTCTCTCACTATTACCCTTCACTTCATTCTTCTTCATTTCATTCATTTTCACCTCTTTCTCTCCCCCTTGAAAGAAGCCGAAAGTTTTGGGGGATTAATTATATATAATACACACATACATATATATAAAGAGAGAGTGTACGTTGTATATATATGTATAAATAAGAGCTGGTGATTTAAAATATGGAGCTTATTTGTTTGAGGGGATTGTTGTCTGGCTCGAGGACTTTTTTCTCATCAAGATCTTAATTGATGTACAAAAATAAAGAAAAATGGTATATCACAGATCGACGGGTCAATTCATCGATCGGTCGATCTGTTGATATAGCTATAGCTAGGGTCGTCGGACCAGGCTTCATTCCCCCCAAATTATCTACTGCTCCGTCCCCCGTCCAGTGCCGGATCTGGACTCGATCTGATGATGAATTAATTTGTCAATATTTATTTGTTTTATTTTTTCAGTTTTTTTTTTTGTCAGGAGGGATCGAGACAAGAATCAGGGTTTGGAATTAGTCGTGTGTGATTGGTGTAATGATTATTATTAATTGGGGATCTAGTGTGGGTGTATGGAAAGGTGTTCATCATTGCATACTTTTTGGTTTCTCTATATACCACCTGTTGTTTTTCTTGCAGGTTATGATGATGATGATACTGTGTTTTTTGTGTCAGATTATTTTCGGATTTTGTTTTTCTTTTCACGGTTCTGGATGTTTTTTTCTTCCCCAATTTACCATCAGATCTTGCTTCTCTCTGGGTTTTTGCCTTATTTTATTTATTTATTGTTAAAAAATAAACAAATTTATCATATATCAATTGTAGGGTTTTTATTTAGTTGGAGATGCAGAATCTTTAATATACAGAAATTAATTCTTCACCCTGACTATATTTCATAGAGTAGTTTTTTCACATTACACTTGGAACCGATAGATAGAACTGGTTGTACCGTACCGACAAGGCATTGAAGATGATGCTAATTACTTTTCCATGAAAATTGTACAGTTGAATGAGATTGATATGATAACTCATGAGTACTAATTTCTGATAATCTTGGAATCCGCATCGGCTGTGTGTGTGGTGGTACACGTGTCAATGAAAACTATATAGTATGTTACTGCTAGCTCTTCTATATTTTGCTCTACTGCGTGCTTATGATATGATAGCTCTTCTGTATTTCTAATACCCAAGTTATATTGCATGCATTGACTAGCTAGGGCTAGCTCGATTGTCGTTTAACGAGGTTTTGAAGGCTAGCCGGATGTTGGAAATATGGTACCGGAGAGACGAGTGACTCGGAAGAAGGGTGCTAGCTAGAGAGTAGCCGAAGTCGAGCTAATTCAGAAGCCACAGTATGATTTCGAGTCGATCTCAATCATACTGGTTTCATTTGCGTGTCAAGCTTGAGCAACGTTTTATTGGATAGTTTTATTGGATCGTTCGATGTATCTCGATCTTGAGCTTCATTAATTAATTCAAATATTATGATTCAACTAAAACTAATGTTTGTCCCGATCGACCTATTTGGCCTCGTATATAAAATGCATGGTTAGCCCGCTAATATTTGTACTAATCACTAATGCATCTCGTAAATAAAACCTAACTTCAGCCTTAATCAAGTATTTGGGGATATTTTTAAAAGAATTGAACCTGTCTCTTGCAAAATGATGAAGTGTTAACAATAAGAAAACACACAATACATAGTAAAAAGACTTTTGGAGGTATATTCATTTGATTTTTAAAAATTTTTAAAAATTTATAAATTTCATGAATTTAAAAAATTTAAAAAATTTATATAGAGTTTGATTTTTGTTAATGATTGAATGGAAGTAAATTTTCTCATTTCATTCTCTTATAAAAATTTAAAAATAAAAGTCAAATTATACTTATTTCAAAATAATATTTTTTAAAGGTGTTCATAATCAGAGACAGAGACGGACACTAGGAGCAAGATGAACATCTTCCATTAATATTGAAATATTATATTTCTATTTTTTTATCTCATAAATATTTTCATAAATATTTATATGAGAGAAATACATAACCCTTAGCCCTAAGCAAGAGAAGTCGGTTCGCGCATTCTAGACTCTTCTCATCTTCCTTGACCCGCGTGCCGGCGTGGGCCCCTTCCTCTGTACGCGTTCTCCCCTGATCCGGAGTAGTATATATTCTGGTCGTTCTCTCTGCAATCAAACAAGCGTTCATCTCTCAATTCATTTCCAATCGACGTAAACAAGCAAGATCACTAAGGGATAAAATAGTAATTTTAATTTTTGCCGATCGATCATTCATGGCGGAAGCAGACTCCAATCCCCAACAGCTCGTAAGAAAATCATCCCTTTCCATATCTGTTTTCTATTCAATTCCACATGTTTTTTATTCGTCTGATGAATCTCCTTATTTCTCTCGCAGGCAAATACCGAAGAGGAACAGCAGAGGCTCAAGTACTTCGAATTCGTCCAGATCGCGGCTCTCCATGCGGTGATGTACTCTGCGAAACTCTACAGTTACGCCAAGGAGAAATCGGGCCCTCTCAAGCCCGGCGTTCACACCGTCGAGGGCACCGTTAAAACCCTCGTCGGCCCGGTCTACGACAAATACCAGGCCGTCCCTGCCGATCTTCTCAAATTCGTCGATCGAAAGGTATTTTTAATTAATTGGGCATTATTAGTAATCAATCGCTTGATAGGTGTTTGATCATATGCTTGATAGGTGTTTGATCATATACTCCAGTCAAATATGCGTTGTTAAATGTATACGTTGTTTCATCACAGGTCGATGAGTCCGTGAGCAAAGTGCAGAATCGCGTTCCCCAATCTCTGAAGCAGGCCTCGACCCACGCCTTCGAGACAGCTCAGAAGGCTCCGGCAGCTGCTCGTACGGTGATGTCAGAAGTCAGGAGTGCCGGTGTGATGGAGACAGCTTCAGGACTGGCTAAAACGATGTATGCAAAGTGCGAGCCTGCTGCTAAGGATGTGTACTCCAAGTACGAACCGGCGGCTGAGAAGTATGCTGCATCCGCGTGGCG
Organism: Euphrasia confusa; assembly: GCA_954870475.1. Taxonomy (NCBI): domain Eukaryota; kingdom Viridiplantae; phylum Streptophyta; class Magnoliopsida; order Lamiales; family Orobanchaceae; genus Euphrasia; species Euphrasia confusa. Next base: position 2,750,642 of record OX940961.1, read on the forward strand.
TGGTATGAATCAGTTGCCTCTCTTTCCGCGCGTGGCTAAGGCAGTTGGTCCGGCGGCTGGCTATTGTCTGGATAGGTACAACCAAACTGTTCAAAATGCTGCTGAGAAGGGATACAAGGTTGCGTCGCACCTTCCTTTGGTTCCTACTGGAAGGATCGAGAAGGTCCTTAGCTCAGCATAGGAAAAACGAGTGTTGAAATCTCTTTATTAGATGTGCTAATGTTTTTAGTAGCGCTTCACTTATAAATTAAACTGGTTTTGGTGTTTTTTTATGTATGACATGTTTTGTTGATTTGTTCATTTTTCATTAGTATTATAAAGGTTGAAACTTTTGCTCTAATACAGTATGTGTTAAGACCTGCTATTTTTGTATTAGTATTGATTGAATAAATGAAATCTGAATCCATAGAACTCTGTACAAAAGTTGTGCTTGTTACTATGTTCGTGGGATATGGTGTAGAGCTGTCATTTTGGACTGTCTCGCGTCTGCGTCTGCTGATGTGGCTATCAGAGCAATATTGCTGAAGTTCATCTTATTTCTGTATACCAAGTTATGTGGACAACTATTGGGAAGATGATATAATTTTTGACTCAAGGATACTCTGTCTTTAAAAAATTTACCTTAATACTTTATTTTCAATTAATATAAAAATCTAAGAAAATAATTTTAGAGAAGAAATAAGTATAAATGTAAGTTATGAAACTTGAGACACATATTGAAATACTCCGTATTTATTAAAACATTATAAAGGATTAACGTAAACGTATATTGGAATTAAATTGATGTGTCGTAGTTTCAAACAATATTATGCATCATTCATAGGTTGTACAGTAAGCTCCGTGCCGCGTCCCATCAATTTCGAGCCATAAGTTCAGTCCTCACATTCAATTGGGAGGGAGAAATTTTGCTTAAATTTTTTCATAAACCCTTTTTGTGGGATCTAAAAAAATGTCGGACGGAGAAGAAACGGAGTCGCAGATCACCGACGAACAGAAAATCGAGATCGCCAAATGGTTTCTCCTCAATTGCCCCGCCGGCGAAATCCAGTACGTCGCCAAAGGTATCCATATCTATCTCCATATCCGAATAATAGGAATGGACGCAGAGTTATTCACACATCATTGTTCCGCAGATATTCGGGCGGTTTTGGATGACGAGAAAGTCTACAGTGCGGCGGTGGCCGAGGCGTTTCCACTGTACAACAAATCTCACATGATCTGCCTCCAGTTTCCTGATAGGAGCGGTGAGGTAACGCAAATGATGTGATAACATTGCCCTAATTTATTTACTTATTTTGCTTTTGTATTTTGGAGAACAGCTGCGAGTGTGGACTCGATGTATTTTTTAGGCTAGATGGCGTTTTGGTGTAGAAAATTTTAAGACTGAACGATATATTCATCATAGATCAGGCTCTAATTGTGATGGTAGATACTTTGTATAATTATGTTAATGAGCATATTTGATGCTATTATTCCCTGAAATTTCGTTACGTGTAAATCTACTAATCTAGAATGTTTCTTCCGGTTATACAGTGCATAGAAACTTTTGGGAGTGTTAGTCGAGATGAAAAGCTACTTACTAAACCTCTAATAGTTCTGTAATGGAACATGCTAAAATGTAACCAAAATCAATACTCGAGTATAAGAGTATTATATATGTATTCATTTTTTCATGTTTAAGTGGCCTAGTCAATGAAGACATGTAGACACCTTACAATCCTGTATTTGATGCTGGCAGGTTATGGTTACATCATTCAGTGAGATTGATAAGAATGAATATCTTGATCCTAGGACTGCCCAGGTTGCTATTGTTGACCATGTGAAACAGGTGAGTTGTTTTATGTTACTTCATATGAAAGCTAAGTGCAATTTGTATTTGCCCTACCAAGCTCTTGGGTCACACTCCCAGGATAGAGAGCACAGAGCAATATATATTTTTTAGACTTAGCATTCTGTTTTTTATTCTTTATGATTCAATGCATTTAGTTCAGTCCTAGGAAGGCATACAGGCTTCTATTGTTCTACTGGATTTAAGTGCTCAGCTAATGTCTAGGTCCAAAGAGTTTCAGTGATTGGCCTTTTCCTTCTATCATCTGCCGAATAATAAATTAATCATTATGATATCATATAAACTAGTCAACAAGGTGTCAAGGACATGATATACATCATTCTCATGATAAAATAGGTAAAACTACTTGCATATCTGCCCTTCATCTGTGGTGATTCATTGCAGAATGTTCTATTGATTTAGGTATGTGCAGATGCTAGACCAGCAAATGATGAAGAGCTTCCATCCTCGTTTATTGAGGAATATCGGTATGATTGATGCTTACTTGCTGTTTAAATGATGTGCTACTTCAGGTTACTAAATGTGCTATCTTTTATTTAGAATTTTAGATAGCAATATAGCATTGTAGAGATTAGGCTGATCATTTATAAAAGCACGGTTAAGTTTCTTTTACTCTTCTTGGTCATATGTAGTTGAGTACGGAAAAATTTAAAATTGGAAAATAGTCAATATACTTCATATTATTTGGAAGGTTGCAGTCAAAATATGATGTACAAAACCTACTGGAATTTGAATGCATAAATACAATGTATGGCCAAATATTAGTGTCCTCTTTGACTTTAGATGAGAGTTGAATGGATAACTGAAAGCTTTAATAAAAGTAAAGGTATTTGAGCAAACTTTCAAAACATAGTTAATAAAAAAGGAAGCTGGACACATAGATGTTTGTTTTTGTGAAACTGAAATTGTGTTTGGATGAATGAATGAGAATTGGATCTTTTTATGTTTTGAGTTTAGAACATGCTTGGTTGAATATATTTTATATAAATGTGTATAGTAGATATAATTTGTAGTGGTGGGTCCCAAAAATAGGATGTGAAAATGGGATTCATGATTCATAGGTGATATAAAGTTATGAGGTGGTGTATAGGGTTGAAATTGAGCATGGAAAGGGGCGATTTCCTATGTTTTTTCTTCTTCTTCCAAACACATAATTCCATCTCTATGAATTGTGTGAATTTGGATATTGGGTCTTTGAAAGACACCTGTACATAGTTTTAGTGTGTGATTGATGTTGGTTATTTTTTGTTCATTTCTAGTAATTCAGTTGCTTTTGAAGTTCTTCATTTACCTCCTATGAATTTTCATGCTGATTTTGTTGTATATATATTTGGAAGATGTGCATTGGATGCAGAAATTATAAAGTATGTCAGCGAAGCATACCCAAAAGGAGTTGGTTCAGTTTATTGTGTTAGTGGAAAAGACGTGGATGAACCAGGCTCAGATTTTGAGCTTGTTGTGGTCATTTCTGCTGTTAGGCACAGCCCTCGGAATTTCTGGTATTGTTCAGTCTGTAGAATCTCCATTATATATCCTAAATTCTCTTATATCACTGTTAATCATACATCATCTTATGCTTTCAAAACTTTGTAAATTGATGCATCTTTTGGCTTAATGACAACTGAAACATAATTGTATTACCTTTTCTCTACTTCATTTTTTTGTTCATTATGGATCATAAAGTATGATGTGTAATTTTACATGCTATTAGACATTTTAAATGAGGAGTAAGAAAAATAAAGTTTTACTGTATAGGTCCAACAACAACAAAAAAAGTCTCCTACACTTCAGGGCGAGTTCTTTTCCTTTCCTTTGCCCCCATTTTGGTGGAATGATGCCATAAATAGGTTGGGGTCTGGGGTGCCTACATCTCCACCAGGGGTTCTCATGAGACTAATCTTGTAGGTCTGAATGTCTGATGCAGGTCTGATGTAGGTCTTGGGAATTAATTACTCATGAATATCTGCCACACTTAATACTACGAACTACTGAAATATGTAGCAAAATTTGAAAAAAAAAAATCATCAGCTCATTTAACGTACAAGAGATTAGCTCAAGTGGTATGGACCTCATTTCTCTGGGGAGAGATCATGGGTTCAAGTCCCTTGATGTGTGATGTGTATGGTTGGTTATATGTTTGATATCAATATATAATGTAGATATGCTATTCTGTGAAACTCGTCTCCTGAAAAAGGTCATGATTGTTACTGCTTTGTGATTTTTGCATGTTTGTTTGTTGCCTAACCATGCATTTTCTTCCGTAGCAATGGAAGTTGGCGGTCAATATGGAATTTTGACTTCAAGGGCGAGCAACAGTTTGTGGAAGTAAGAGGTAAACTTGAGGTAGTCTTCTATTCTTATATATTGTTCCTGTCGTCGGGTTGTACTGTTGGCTAGAATAAGGAATTAATGTAAAATAAAGAAGTATTTACCTTTTTCAGGTTGGAGCTCACTACTTTGAAGAGGGAAATGTGCAGTTAGACGCAAAGCATGAGTGCAAAGATTCCACAATATTTCAGGTATTGCTTAAAATGAAGTGTGCCAAGGTTATCTATATCACCGTGGCTTGCATTACCTGATACCGTAATGATGTTAGTAACTTCACCTTGCACGAGGCATATCATTTTGGTCCAATCATGGGATGTTGACTATTATAGTTGTGACAGCTGACCAATGGTGACTAGGCATATGAAGTCTATTAAAGGTAGCATTTTACATTGACTGGTTTATCCATTTGAACCCAAATCTCCTGCTTTTCCTGATCATGGGTTGACATTAGGCCTGGATAGATTAGAAATTGCACTGTAATGCGTACTTTGTAGTTTGTGGTGCTACTGCTCTCCAGTGGCTGAATAATTTCTTTCACACATTAATAGATGTACCTGTAACAACATGTAGCATGTGATTTCACTTATCAGTGAAAATACAATTGTCGTAACTCGTACGATATCTTTTTGCTCCATATCTAATTGCCTTTATGATTACATGCCTCGAAAGGGCGTATGATTCATGAATATGGATTCCGAACTGGCCCAGGCCATTATAGTAAGAGGAAATCCTCTATGGAGGACGAGGACCTGATGATATTAAAAAGTACTGTTATAATGTGCTTGGGTTTTGCTAAATATGACTTAGGCTTGTTTCACACTTTTTTTTCAGTCGCCTGATGATTCTGCGGTTTCCTTGACCACCATCATTCGCCACCATGAGATGGAATATTTGAATTCTCTTCAGGTTTTGACCCTTAGCCCTGGTCAAGATTTTTTCATTTAAACCTTCACTATACTGAGTTTCCTTGTTTTGACAGAAGTCGTATTCTAACTTGCCTGACACCACTTTCAAGGTAACCTCTTGGTCACGCTCTTGGTTCTCCTTATAATTATTATTATTCTTATAGTTATAATACTCCTATTATTTATCTGAAGGGAAGTCAGTGCTGTAACTTCTAATGGTTCAACCTTGTTATTTGCTTAATTGCTTCTTCCATTATTTTACTTTCTCCAACCCCCTTTTTTCTTAGATGCATTATGCATCTGCTCATTTCTGTTCCCAGTACAGTATTACCCTTATGATTGTCATCGTAGATGCGATTTTATATATTTATCTGTGTGTCTCAACAGTGAAATTAATGTATTTTGAGTTCATAAATTAATACTATGTTGTTGAGGCCCGCCTCACTCAAGTAAACTGAGACATGTGCCTTGTGCATCTTAGGACCTTCGGAGAAAGCTTCCTGTTACACGCACGCTATTCCCATGGCATAACACCATGCAATTCAGCATCACTAGAGATATGCAGAAGAGCATGGGACTTGAAAACAGTAAATGATTCAAACTTCTTTGATGAATGTTGTAAGCTGCGGTATATCCAAACCTACTTGCTATGATAGCAGTACGATGATTATGTTTTTAATCTGTAATTTACGCCTATGCTTATCCTCATTTGACTGGAGTAAATTATCCTCATATGATAGCAGTACGATGATTATTGTTCTTATGCCTATGCTTATCCTCATTTGACTGGGGTTGGGTGTGTTAGATGGTTTGGGGAGATGACCATGATTAATTTGCAGGATGTAATACTTAACATGTTTGTATACTTGTGGAAATGGCCTCTCTCTCTCCTGCCCGCGCTTATATTCATTCTTTTTCTAAAAAAATATATTTATACGACATACTTAGAGTTGGACAAATAAATATTTTTATTATTATTCTTTTAAATTAATTTATTGGAGCTAAGATTAATTCAAAAAATTAAAACTGTAAAAAATGTTAAAGAAAAACTGCAATAAGCATTACATAAACAAATAATGAAGAAATTTCAGTCAAAAAAACAATAGAATTTTTTCTTCCTACATTATTTCAAAATCGTGATTATTATTAGTGAACTTTTTTTTCTAGAGGCAACAAATCAATCATTTCATTAGATAAAAAATTATCAAAAAATATGACAATTATTTCTCAATGAAATACCAACAATAAAACGTGAACTGTGGGAGGTGGACTGAACATGTAGTAGAAGCAGCAATTTTGGGCAAGAAAAACTTCAAGGATAACAATACTTGGTTCTCCTATCTATCACTAATGGAGTATAATTGCTGATTTTCCATCTCAACTTACACACCAAAACGCAATTCAATATCATTCTCAGATTTCAGTTTTGTCCATCTCTCAATACTTCACGCGTCTACTAGGGACGCAAGGAACTCGAGTCTCGACCCAACTTGTTATCTATCAATAGGCAGTGATTAAGACGATTGATCAGTCTTCTTCAGTTCCTTAAAATATGCATCTTTATCTCTCACAACCCCCAATAATCCGATCTCTCTACAGAGCATGATAAGGCACATAGCCCATTACCCCCGTCACATTATTTACCACGTCACTGCACCGGGACAGTAAATTGAGAAGCTGCTGTGAAATGTCTTTTGCAGTAGGCATTTGTTGTGTGGGCGGGGGTAGTGGCTCAACAGTAGGCATATTAATTGGGGTTTTTTGAAACTGGCGATGAGTAATAGCACTACTACTAGTAGTAGTAGGCATAAAAGGAGTAGCAACGACGGATGAGTGAGGAGTAAACTTGGGCAAATTCGTAATACTAGTAGCTTCCGCTGAATGTTCATTATTATGAAGAGAGGGACCCATATCCATGGGAAAACTAGAAAGTTGTTCATCGCCAGTCTTGCTAATACTCCCCTCCCCCACACCACCCAAAATAAACTTTACACGGGCACCTCTACCATTGCCATTAACACCTTCATCATTAGACGGCTTCTTGAGACAGGACTTGAGCTGCTGAGCATCAGTTTTTGCAGCGGGCCTATTGTTGTGTTCAAAAGCAGATTCTCTCGACAGTGAGGTGGCCTTGACTGGCTCTGGTTCCACTGATGCATCGACTCCCACCTCCCTGACATAACAATTCACCCTTGTGCTTCCAAACAAATTGTTACTTCCAACAGCAAATTCAAGAGCTTCTTCTGCATCAACCTTCCGTCGGTAGACCAGGCGGCATGTGGAGGTTTTCCAAAATATTCGAGTTGCGTTAAAATCCAGAGGCCCAAAACGAGCAAATTTTGCTTTCAGCTCATTACCAGATGGAAGTGTTGCACTGGGAGGAAACTTCATGACTAGCATAGTCGGATTAGAAACTCTAGCTGGTTGCTCATTCTTCCTCTTGCTGCTTGATTCAAGTTTTACTGCTTTTGGAGGAACACTTCTCGCAGCAGCAGTTTCACGTAGGGATTCTGTTGGCCTCGGGTGAATCTTCTTTCCCAAAGCCACCAATTTCGAGTTCTCTATTATTTTCTTCTTCTTCATGACCTCTTCTGATCCAACAATCTTCATCCTTTTATTGATGCCTTGTGTGTCACCTAGGAGCTTCTTTTTTTTCTTCATAGTTTCAGGGCGTTCGGATTGACCACTTTTCTTACCACCTATGGTTGGATCATCAATAGGCCTGGCTGAAGTCTTCATATGCTTCACGGTTGACTTGTCATTGTATTTGTCAGTAGGAACAAGCAAAGCTTTAGAAGCAGGTAGTGTACTAGAGAGTCTAGAGTGAGCTTCAATTGACTCATGTCCAGTTGATGGCAATGACACCAAACTCTTCTGATACACAAGAGATCGGTATTTCAAGAAAGCCAGTTGGGTGGATGCTGGGAAACTCCTCTCCACTCCGTGAAAAGGATCGAGGGCAAGAGCACGCAGGTCTCTCACTAGATTTGACAGTAGTTCAACTGCTACTTGATGTGCTCCATTGTCATCCTTCTTCGGAGCATCAAGTGACACTCCTGAAATTTTCTCCACCGCTGCTCCACTGTCGCTGTTAGCCAGAGGTACAGGCACAATGTTAGCACTTGTTACATTACTTATTTCTTTCTTTTTCTTCTTTATCTTCTTCGCTTCCAGGGTTGCATATTCACCACCCAATTCCCCTGATTGACGCTTGCGTACCTTGGCTTTTTTCTGTCCACCTTCAACTACCAATTTCCTGGATCCTTCAAAAGGTTGGATACCACTGACCACCGGTTTCCCGCCACTTGAAGGTAGATGATGACTATTGCCAGGTACAAAAGTATGGATTTTTATGCCCGAGTCAGCTGGTATTCCAGATAACCCTGATCCATCTACCAGAAGTGGAGAGAGTCCTTCTTGGATTGAATTCTTTTTCTTGGTCTTGATGTGATTTGGTGCATCTCGACGAATAAAAAGATATTTGTCCTTTTCAACTTGCTCTTTTGATTTAGTAGACTTCACAGAGAGTTTCCCCTTACCATGTGTTTCAGCGAACACCTGTCGGCCACTCAAAAGAGCTACAAAAAATAAATGAGCAAGGAACATGATGAGAACCATAATACTAAAAGGAAAAGTTCAAAGTATTAAATGTGTGATAATGGAAAAGTTAACATGAGAATATATTCAAGTCAATACCAAAGAAGATCAGGCAAAGGCGCAAAAAAGGTAAAGAGGATTTAAATAATGCCCAAACTAGATAACCATAAGGTTAGAAATGAGCAGGCATGAGTCAAAAGAAGAGCGAAAATAGTTAAGTGGATGACAGAAACCGCGAACAGGTGCAAGCTCTTAGGAGGAAAAATAAATAAAGAACCTTAACAAATCCAATGACCAGAAGACACCAAGTCAGTCCTGGATTGTAATAATTGTTTTCCTTCGTTTCACAGGTTAATAATAAACGCCGTACATTAAAATTGGCAGAAAGTTTGATCTTTGAAAAGCTATAAGTCTATAACCTTACATGGACCATGGCAGAAGTAACCAGTAAAATTACTCAGAAATGACTACAGTCCCTTCACAATATATAATGTTACTCTACTCAAAGACAAAGTTTCTCAACGCACCTGGGTATTGCTTATATAAGATAGAAAACTAATTTCCCAATCCAAGGGGATGGCATGTTCAGTCTCATTGGGAGAGTGCAATGACACCCAATGAATATCCAAGTAGCAATTGATAAATAAAGGAAAATAAATTTTTTCTTGAATTAAGTTATTTACTTATTTACAGAAATAATTTCAGATTATATACAAACAAAGAAGCAAGAACACAACATCAGGCTTGAAGAGAATCATCGAAGAGTACCATAACGCCACATGACAATTTGAGAGCGATCAAAAGAAAAGATTAGTAATATTTGATATTGTATATACTAAATATTAAGAAAACAATCAAGCTACTAGATGAAGATGCCTAAAGAAGGATTAAAATCGAATAACTATGATGATAAGGAAATTAGAAGGGTGGTGAATTATACACGACAATACTATTTCTCATTGATTTATCAAAAGAAAACATTCATGTCACATCCAAACATTTTGACACTCACCTTGAAACTATATTAATTATAAGAGAACAAAATGAACATCACAACAAGCATGAGAATGCACCTTATACATGGAAACTACTAGAGAACCCAAAATGACAAGAATATAAGTGTATAACTAAGTACTAACTGCCTTAATTTGTGCTTATGTACATGTATAGGAATAATGGGGTTCTGATTGTGGTGGTAGTAGTAGTAGCACTACACTGGTAAAATTACAAGTAAATGAAAATACATGAATTTATATCCCAATATCCAGCTGAATCAATAATTTTCTGTATGAATCTACACATCTATAAATATAAAGATTCTAAATCCCATTTACAGCTCCGTATTCACATTACTTCAATGAAGTCTGTGGATAGATACTTCCTTGAATCACCTCACTCTCAGAACAGTCAGAAGCTAAAAGGAGAACCATCCCAGAGTTCTTTACGGCATCATACTTGATTTCACTCGGTGCTCAGTTTTCCTAGTAACGTAACTTTATCCATATCAAGTACATCAAATTAGTTACATGTCTGGCACTTATTTACCTCAGCTTAACTATAATACCAAACGGCTATTTTAGTGACTAAAAACCATAGGACAACAGAAAATCTGCAGGAAAACGTCCTTAAATGTAAATAATTGAACAAAAATACCTTTAGATGGATCCACAACCATTGGTGCAGTGGGCCGAGGAGGGCGTTCCGGTACAGATCCAAAGGCCTGTGCATACGTCTCATCAAACTCCTCAAAAAACGCCCTCCTGCATCCCAAAATAGTGGCTCTGTTTTTTATAAACTCAATATTCCAGTGCTGGTCAGCCATGGGTTTCAGGGCCAGTTGTTGGACGAACGAAAGCAATTCATTTGTCCGGAATTCTTCTCTCGCCTTATTTATCTGACTCAAAGAATAAACACTAGGCTCATAATCCCCCACGCCTACAACAAAGTGGTCTTCCACAGTCGAGGGACGGAAATTGAACTCATTTCTACAGCAGCAAGCCAAGCCCACACCCTGTCTTCTTGAGATCTCATCTACAGCCTCTTCCACTGCCTTCACAAAAGTCCGAGAAGATGTTTGCTGGGACTTCTCAGCAAAGTTTTCTTCAAAGGGAACTAACTCGGACGGGTGAAACCACCCATAGCTACTATCCCCGAAAAACGCTACCAACAGATGGCCGGCACGCTTGCTTCTCTGAACAGAATGAGAAGCAAACGCCTCATTATAAACATGCCCAGGCCACCATGGATGGGATTTCACTTTACCCCACACCATATCTCCGATTTCATACCCACGTCCGACAGCCTCACCTGCTCCTTCAGAAGCAAACTGATCAAACTCAGATAACAGTGAATCATAATCCGACACAGAATTTCTTACTTTCTTACTCTCAGACTTATCATTCCCCACATCAGTATTCGACCCTCTGGAAATAGAAGAGCTATGTTGGTTCTCCGGAGCTCCTCCACTTGCATCACCGACTCTATCTCCTTCGTTCTCTACCTTCAAAACACCAGATTCATCCGTGGTATCAGAAACCTTATTTTCAGCTGATTTATCTGTATCGACGAGTGAAACCCTAGTTTCTTCTTCAACGGAAGCCACTGTACTGAACACTGAAGGTCCGGCTGTATCACCGCCACTGATCGAAGCGACGGCTGACTCTTCTCCGACAGCGTCGTTTTCCCGATTCGACGGCCACTCAGGATCGCCGTTGTTGCCGGCGCTCATTGTGGATAGAGTCTCGATTTCAACCGAAACCGCAAATGAGAATCTGAAATTATCAAGGTATGGAGAAAAATGGAACCCTAACGAAGATGATGCGAGAGCGAGACATCAGAATGATTTTTTCCATGTTTTTCTGTATTTTTCATTTTTTGTGGGACCAAATTTATTTATAAATATATAAATAATTAGTATAAATGGAAAAATAATATATAAATGTTAAAATAATTGTAAAACAAAAAAAATGGAGTAGGAAAATTAGTGAGAAATTCCAATTAAGGGGTGTATTCAAAAGTAGGATTTTGATGGATGTTTTTGGACTTTTAAAAGTCCGTGGATTTTTATAGATTTTCTAAATTCACGAAGTTTACGTAGAGTTTGATTGACTTTTTCTCATTGATTTTGATGGATTTTCATAAACTTAATATAATTTTTTTTAATTGTTTTACTTGAATTTGTATAAACTTTTATATATAAAAAAATCTTAATTATTTAAAAAATCTAAATTGTTTAAAAATAAATAAATATTATTATTAATCAAAATATGCATTTGTTTAAAAATAAACAAATATTATTATTTATCATTATTATTTCATCTTCATTTATATTATTGTAATACATGAGTCTCATTTCCCACCTAGTATTAACAATACAAGCTCTTCAATCTCTATGAATTAGGAGAGTATATTCGATTAGGATTTTATAGAATTTTTTTTTTAAATTTATAGATTTTATGGAGAGTTTGACTGATTTTATATTGATTTTTATAGATTTTAAAGAATTGTAAAATATATATGATTTACATAAACTTTCATAAATATCAACTATATTCAAATTTATATAAACTGCTTTTATATAAAAAATCAATTTTTAAAAAAAATAAAAAAATAAATTATTATTCTAATTATTTTAATTTTTTTTCATCACAAAATAATTTATTATTAATATCATCTATAAATAATTATTTTTAACATATAATAAGATAAAATTTCTCAAATAAAAATGTTAATAAAGTGATTAGTGTAATTAGCTAATAATTGTTTTATTTTTATTTTTCGTATTTGAGTTTTTGTATTGTAAAGAAGTCTATTGAAATCTCTCGTAATTAGGAGAGATTTCAAAAAGTCAAATTTAGTTATATTTTGTAAAAAGAATCCATCAAAATCCATAAACTTTTAAAATTCTTTATAATCTATAGACTTTTGAATACCTACAGATTTTTTAAGACTTTTTAAAATCTTTATTGAATATCTCCAGATTTTAATAAGACTTTTTAAAATTTTTATTGAATAACTCCAGATTTTAATGAACTTTTAAAAATCCGAATTGAATACACCTAGACTTTAAAAGTCCATTAAAATCCTATAAACTCTTAATTGAATACAATCCCTAAATGTTTGAAACTATTGTTTAATTATTACACCATAACAATAAATAATAATAAAATAATATTAACTAGTAATTTACTCCCTGTGCGATGCACAGGAAATATTTAATAGGAATATTTAATATATATTT